>CM055605.1:14582560-16051880 GCA_029379385.1 Quillaja saponaria | reverse complement strand
ATAAACTTATCCATAACCGTTGCAGATCACCAATGTCCGTGCAAGTTAATGGTTTGCAATCTTATTAAGTAGAATGGACCGATATAGATAATTAAACTATCTTGTCTTCCTTAAGCTGTCTAAACTTTTACATTATATTTGCAATATCACTTTCAGCCTACAAAATTTAAAAATAGAAAAATCAATCTTCAAAAAAGTAAACAACTGCTCAATTTTAGTTACTTCAAAATTTTGAAGCACCTGAAACAATCCTTCAATTTGGCAAGTAGAGGTACACCATTAAGTCTGGCTTTTGGAGCATATAAGCTACCACACATACTAGAAGGAAAACCAAAAGAAATATCATAATGCAGATTCTTTTTTCCTAAGACCATCAATCACAAAGATTATATACACATGAATGAGCGAACTTTACTTAGTTAAAATTCTAAGTAAAATAATGTGAGTTACTAGTCATGCTAAGTTATAAAATATTTGATAAGATATGTTTTCAAATGCATATACAAATATTCTAAACTTTGTCATCCAATTCAATATTGAATGATAGCATTTGCATGTTAAAAAAAAAAAATTTATTTACCCATTTAGCAGTATATACCTTCATCATTTTTTCTACATCTTCCAATAATCTTACAGTTTCAAATAACAACATAATTCATAGCATTAATTAAAATGATAAGGAAAAAGTGATAGCTCAAATAAACATCTTCTTCACATGTTTGCATATAAACAGTCTAAAAGTATAAAACATCAACTTGCTCTATGATAGATTAGTTACTAAGTTCAAATGAGCCACAAATAGCTAAATGGTCAACTTTTACAAGTCAAGTAATTAACATAGTAATAAAATTGGACAACCTAACCATTTAAATGAACTAAGGATTGAAATGGGCAATCTAACCCCAAATAAGCTTAGAAGTGATGAATTAAACATTCAATGCAATAAAATTATCACCTATCTCCAATCAATCTCTAAAGACAAGCCAATATTTATCACACCACAGAGGTAAAATACCAGTGGATATTTTATTATCTTTCTAAAATGCAGTAAAACAAAATTGATACAAACCTAAAAAATTTATTATGAGAATGACAATAAAAGCTTACCCCTAATGTAGGACAGTTAGGCCAACTAGCTCTCTTCTTAGTGCTCTGATAAACAACCATCTAGCCTGTGCTTGCAAAAATCAATCCGAAGCACCCATGTTAGAAGAACATCAAAGACATACAAATGCTACTATTCTTACTAGTGTAAAAATAAAATAGATGCTTTACAAACGTGACTGTTAGTAATAGTGACCAATCTTCTTCATGTAGTATGAAATATAAAAAAAAATTAGAATTTCTAAAAAGGCACCCACATAAAAAGGAAGAATTTGCCTTCCAGATCCTAAATTCAAAATTTTCATTACAGAACAACTAGAGATCTTTTTTTTTTTCTTTTGGGTTTCAATATGGGTAATAAATTAGTGTTAGCTCAACAAATTTTTTTTACTCTTCTAGCTTTCAGTAGTGAAAATTCACAACATCTAAGGTGCGAAAAATAAGAAAATAAGTCCAATGCAATACAAGGATCTACATACTAGTTAAGCCAAATGAACACTTCAATCTGCATTGAAGACCAAAACAAGAACGGAGCTGACTCGATTCAACTCAACAAGCATGAAACCATTATCAAAATTGATCCACTTTCCTATTACTGATACTTAAAATTTCAGAGGATTTGAAAGCCATATAGTTTGATGTAGCAGAAGAAGCCATGAAAACTCCCCAAACTCTCCATGCAATTAAAATTGAAGACGATGAGGAATAGGAAGGTATAAAAGTAGCCAGATCTAAATCCGAGAAAAAATGCTTCACTCTTATAAGAAAATGAGATCAGGTGAGGCAATTTTGGATCCCAATCCCCTTTTGTAAAATGGTCTCTAAGCTTTTCCCATGGAACCTTGGTAGCTTACAGCAGAGTGAGATATGATGTGAAGTTGGTGAGTGAGGGAGAGGTAGAGAACCGAAAATGAGAAAGAAGAATAGAATGCAAACAGAGAAAGTGGATAATAGGTTAATTTTCTTAATTTTCACTATTGCCACGGTTGTGGGTCGTTACCCATGTAAAAAGGTCGACTTAGAAAATATATTTGTAATTGTCTTATCTGCTATAATGCATATCCATAGCAAATAAGTTATTATACCGTCGCAAATAATTAAAATTTGTTTCGTAGTAACTCAACTCCTGCACACCATATATATATAAAATATATATGTATATAAACATATATCATCCTCGGGACTATTCAGCTCCCACACACCATAACAAATAATCTCCCACAGTAACCTCTCCAGGGTTGAGTTACTCTAATGTATATTTATATAATCACTTAATCAAATCAAATTTATCCTAGGTCCACCTGGATTCTAAATCATATTAAAAATGAATTCTCTGGCCCAATCAACCACATACAAATCATTCAAACTATCGCACAATACTAAACACATCTTTACCGAACAATAATATACATCTAGAAAACATTTCAAAACACAACTAGTAACCAAAAGATAATATCTTTCACTCACAACTTTACAGTTGTTGTTCGTTGCTTCCCCTAGAGTCCAAAAGTGTCGTCGAGATAGTGTCATGTTCTAGACTTGAAATTACATTTCCAAGTATCATTTAGTTTCTAAATTTCATATATTATTAGTCCCTAATCATAAGGACTTGACCATAATAATTCGAAAATATTAATTTACAAATAACTTCTTTTAGTCATTTTATCAAACATCTTGACAACATACTTTGTTCCAATTCATATATATATATATATCTTATGTGTATAACCAAAACTAGCACCAACACTAACCGCAATTCAAATACTAGATTTGAATGAATCAATTAGGGACAATAAAGAGCTTAAATCTTGGAATTCCACAAGAACCAAACAACACTTTACCCACTATTTTTCTCACCACCTTGATCATATTCTTTCATTCACAAACCCACTCAATCCCGACATCTAAATCCTCAAACAAAACAAAAGGGAAAAGGGACCAGCTCTAAGAAAAGAAGAGAATTACTTGAACTAGAGATATTTGGAACTACCCCAAAATAGAAGAGTGGTTGATAGCTGTTGGAGGTGCTGTTGTTTGCTGATGCGGTGGCTATTGGAGGTGTTGCTAATCCACTATAGCTACTCCTCATCTCAAGCATGGGTTGGGGAAGATCAAGACACAAGCTGCTAAGGAGAAGTTAGTGCTTTGGTGCTTTGGCCTCTTGAATGGAGCTAATGGAAGAGTCGAGAAAATAGGGGAAGGAAAAAGTCATAGGAGGAGGAAGACAAAGAGAAAAAAAAATCTATAAGGAAAAGAATAGGAAAATAGGAGGAAAAGGAAAATAAAATTAAAGGATAAAAAATCGTTATTTTATTTTGTTTATTCATTTATTTAGTTTGTGTTTATAAACAAACGTACTAAGTTTTTCCTTTTTATTCCCTAAAACTTACCATTACGGTACCGAGTTATAACAAGTAAAATTTTCATCAATTCTCTAATACCGGCTTAGGTGTCCTAACTTCATTGGGACCTAACCAGATAGATGAAAAACCCAAAAAAAAATAAAAAATTAAGGTCTTATTTTCTTTGAGTTTCTAATAATAATAAATTAGAATAGTAAATAAATATTTTTATTTAATAAATTCATATTTTATTAATTCTTTTAATCATGATAGTATTAAATTCTTCTTGTTTAATAACACATTTATCATAAAAATACATTTTCTTTTTTTACTTGTATATTTATAGCAAAAGGAAGGTTAATGTTGATTGTCATTAGTGCAGCTAATGAACTTACTAATTAGAAAATGCTAAATTTTAATTCACACTATTATCATAAAATTATGTTAATTCATTTTTATTCCATAGTGGTATGTTCGGGCCATTTTATACACATCTCGATTGATCACCTTTTCGGTTTGGTCAAAGACAGGTCATGCACTTCAAAATTAAGAAATTTGTGAGGAGTTTAGTCCTTAACCTATCCCCAAGAAAATTCAAATGAAGAAAGTCAATAAAGGGAGCACAACTTCTTAACTATCTGGTCAACCCCTTGGGGTATGTTAAATACTTCCTAGTCATATTTGTGAAGACAATTACAATCTTTATATTACCTTATATTAAATGGATCCTTTTTTTTTTCTCGAAAAATTAGTTTTATTTTATTTTGTAATCCTTACGTGATTGTTGTTCATTACATGACATAAAGATAAAAATCAAGAACTTATGTTAAAGATTACTTTTATTTTTTTAACAGGTTAGAAAAATAAGAAATTTTGTAATAAAAGATATTATTTCTAGCAAATTTCCTAATGTAAATACGGCTAGCGCAACGTGCATGACATAAAAATTAATTTTAATGAAACTGAAGAAATCATAGATATAAGTTATAGGTAGATACCAATTTTTTCTTTTACAAACATAATTTTGTTTTTCATCGTTTTTAAATCTCTAATTCTTCATTTTTTGTTATAACCCGATATTGTAACATTTAGAATGTTGAATGTAATAATTGTTTTAACCCAGTATCGTAAAGTCAAGTTTTAGATATAATATATAAATTTCAGTTATAAGCAGCAATGACATAAACAAATTAAAGAAATATCAACAAAAAATAAACATGTCTTAACTCGGTATCGTAGTGATACATTTTAGTGATTTTTTTTACAAAGAAATTGTGATAAACCAATATGTCCTTATTTTATTATCGATGTTTTAATATATGTTTTGGACTGTCTTGCGTAATTTATAAGGCTTTTCAATTAATAATAATATATTATACATAGTGGTATTAAATATTATAATTCGATATTCCAGTGGATATTTTAAAATGTTGTATGTGAATTATTGTAGTTACGTACATTGTTATAACCCAACATCGTGAAATCAAATTTTAAGTATAATGTGAAAATATTAGTTATAAGATATTTTGTTATCTAGTATAAATTTTAGTAAGTAAATTTTATATGTTAACTAAATAAATTGGAAAAGTGATAACTAATGGATATATATATATATATATATATACATACACACCTAGATTTAATTTCCTCCATACATTAGTTATACTTTTACCTTGAAGTTTTTTTTTTCTATCTTTCCTTTTTGCTTTAGCCACCACCCTTCTTCATCCTTCCTTGCTTTGGTTGGCTACTACTTAGTTGTCTTTATTCCTTTCAATTTGCATGACAACCGCCTCTGTTTTCCTTCTATTTCTCTTCCTCCTGATTTCAACATGTGCCCTATTTTACTCCCTTTGTTTTGCCGTGAAGAAACCTTCCTCCTGCAGCCAAATTTCTCTCTCCCTTCTTTATTTTCACCTTGCCTAGTATAGCCTTTAGTTGTTAGTTAGCCGAGAGGTATTGTTCTACCTTGCAGCCATGAAAAGCAGCCTTTCTTTTGGCCTACAATAGTTGCCTGTTTTCAACTTTTTTGTAGCAGCTGTCCCTTGTCTTGGATGTACAACTCCCTTCTCTCCTATAGTAACTTCAAGGTTACCGTGAAGCTTGGTAGGAGTAGAGACAGTAGCCTTGCTTTACCTTGTACCCTTGTCTCCATCATGGGGACACCAAGTAAGGCAACAGCTAGCTGTCTAGTGAACCGTGGTGTGGGTAGTTTCTAAACCTCAAGTATTTACTTTATTTTCATGAAGTTCTTTCTCTGGAGAAGTCTTGGTTGATTCTTCCACCTTCCCTTCCCTATTTTTCCTCTTCATCCATCCTTGCTTAGGTTGGCTGCTACTTAGTTGTCTTTATTCCTTTGTAATTTAGGATATTTGATTGTGTAGCACTTTTTAATTAAAACTTAGTAAATTTAAGTCTTGATGGCTAATTGTTTTAAAAATTTAAATAAAAGTTCATAGCAAGAGCAAAGGGTTGGTGGATGTATTGAGTTTAGGAGTGAATGAAAGTGAGTAGTGGATGTTATCAAAGGAGGGTTAGTTGGGAATAAAGTGTGGAAAATGAGAGTTAAATGGTTTTGAAGGGGTGCAGGGGGCAAATTTCATGAGTAACAGAAATTCGGTATTTCGAGTGTCTTCGGGGAAGAATTAAATTAGTGTTCAAAAGATAAAATGTAGTATATGGTCTTGAAATGTTGTCTGCAAAATTTTGTAGCTTGGGTCCAAGTAGAGCTCTTAGACTCTGGCTAGTTCACACTAGGATTTTTAGTGCCATATTTTTGGTTGATGTAAGGAATTGAGTAGGTTCATGATTAAATGTGGACGGAGCGGAGCTCCTTTTTGTCTTTGTGTTAGTGTTGTGTGAAATCAGGAACATAGGTGTTTGTATTTTGAGGCATGTTCCATTTTGTTGGGAACCTCTGCCAAAATTTTTCAATAACTTGTTAATTATTACAGGAAATAAACTTTTACAATGATATTCAATTTTAGAAAACCTACTTTTATTCTTTAGTTGGGTCATGAGTCAGGTTTGTTACTTTGTTTTGAAGTTAGGGTTATGATGGGTTGGTTCTCAATCCTCCAGCCAGTCATGCCTTTGTTAGGGGTGTGGCATTTTTCTTCTTTTTATTCTGACCAAGTGGATTGTCAGTAAGCTTATTCTTATATTATTTTCATTTAAATATTTATCTCGAATTTATATATATATATATATATATGCTAATTATGCTAAGGAAATATCATCATAATTAAATATTAAATTAGATAGTATATATTTAAGAAGTTGGACTCACGAGTTTAGCGAATGAGCTTTGCCAAGATTGAGTTTCACTTGTTTGGTGAACTAATCAAAAATAAAACTTAAACTCTGACTTGTTTAGAAAACTAGTTGATCTCTAACAATTTCTAAACATAAATAGCATCTCTCTTATCCAAACTAAACCAACCACGTATATTGTATTACTTTTGCTTATAGTTTTCTTAATGAAACCTAAAACCATACACTCATCACCCAACAATAGTGATGGAGATATATAGTAGGTAGAACATAATCATCTGTATAAATCGAATAAATCGACAAGTCTGAGGTTACATTGCTAAGGCACAACAACTCTATCTTCTTATGTGTGATCCGTGGCGATTGATGTACATATCATTGATTTTAATATTAACACATGAAATTAATATTTTCACTGATTCTCCTCTTACATGTTTTTCTTGCCTATCAATTAGTTCACGAATTAATTATACTTGTTGATATCTCTATAAATGAAGTTACATTGGAAGGCATGTGCCCTTTATATAAAACTGTTAAATATGAAGTTAGGAAACTCAATGCTTGATTAGGGTAATGCATGCATCTAACAATTGCCACACTTGAACGTTATCACTTTTATTCAAGCTAAACCAACTAGGTACATTGTATTACTCTTGCCTATAGTTTTCTTAATGAAATATAAAATCATACACTTATCACCCAATAATAGCAATGGAGACACGTTGTAGGTAGAACATATATCATCTATATAAAGTGACAAGCCTAAGGTCGCTAAGCCACAACACAACTCTGTCTTCTTGTGTGTTATCCATGGCCACTGAAGTAGTTAAAGAAGATGAATGGGATGAAAATGATGATATTAATTGGAGAATAATTTTTTCTTCATCTACCGATCAAATCAATAATACATCAAAGGTATTATTCATTTCAATTCACATCAGAAGTTTTCATTTTCATTTCATAAAAAATTGTTTGTAACTATTTTTTCCGCTGGTTTTGTTTCCTATGTGTGTTTAGAAATAAAGGAGGAGGAGACTGATGGTGGTTTTCCATCATAGCAACCTTTGAACCATACTACAAGCCTTTCTCCCAAGTTTCACAATTTTAGGTAAAGGCCCAAGCACCATACCTAGAGATTGTATATGTGGCTATACTGTCTAGGAATACTGGAGAGCAGGCTTTACAATTGTGAACATGCCTACATGTTCTTTTTGTTACGGTGTGTACATCTTTTCTTTTGCTTCTTTACATCTATAGGTAAAGGCCCTGGCTTTACACCCTACTCTCCTAATCCTATACTTAAGCTAATTAATATTTTAATACTTAGATTAATTGGTAATTATTTCTTAATTATTCGAGGGACTAAAACTTTCTTTTTTTAAAACCCTTAATTTATAAACCGCCTTAGACCATTTTCCTCCTAAATTTTCATTAAACAATTTATCAAGTTCATTATATCTTCTTCCTTGGCCGCCTAGTATTCTACCATTTCACCAGTTCTTCCTATCTTGTTTTCCACCATTTGTTTCATTTATCCTATGTTAATAACCATCCTATTCATTTACCTAGCCAAATTAGACACTTGATTTTTCCTGGGAAATTCTACTTAGCCGGTTCTATCAAATGGACGATTAAAGATTTATAAAAGGACATAGTCTTCTACTGTATTAATTTATAAGATGCATATTATTACATAGACTCCACACTAAATTTGGACCAAAAGAGAAACATTTCAACTATTTACAATCTCCTCCTAAACTTTTAAGTTAAGTCCAAACCATATATATAGTCATAGCTATGGTCATTACTAAATATTCACTTTGGACCCATTGACCATAATACCAAAACATTTATCCATCATCCACTTAGGTGGTAAGCAGAACTACACATATAGCTGCAAGAGGGCTATTTTCATCTCCCTCCTCATGCCACCAATCAACCACTTGCCAGCCCTCGGTAACATATGCTGTACTGTCCTCCCAGGAACCAACAAACACAGGAAAGGTCTGCACAATAAATACTTCTATAGAAAAATAATTATCCTACACATCAAGATGAAGGAAAGTAAGTCGAACCTCAACAAGCATTCATTCATAGCAAAGGGGAATATCTTGACGGCAGTTTGAGTATCCTTTCTTTAGGATACCAGGCGACCTTTGTCCAACATGAACTCAAGACAAGTTACTAGAATTATTAGTCCTTTCCTTTAAACTTTCCACAAAGGGAAACATTTTCATCATTTTCATTTCACATTTATGAAGGATCATGAGAATAACTTGAGGAATATGAAGGAATCAATGAAGTAAGTATAAATCAAGATGAGAAAGATAAGGATATACATGAATACTTGCCTAATACTCTTAGCTTATTTATTTTTCTTCCTTTTTTTCCTACGCCTCTTCTTCCTCCTAGTTTCGGTTCTCCTTTTCTTTTCTCCTTCCGATGGCTTGGCTTTCTCTTCCTCTAGTTCAAGTTTTTCCTTTTCTTTTCCTAGCCTACAGTTTTGGTTTCTTTTCTTGGTGATTATGGTTTTTACTTCTTTTGGTATATGTCTAGGTTTAAGGTTTTCTATCTTCTTTTGGTATGGATTTAAGGAAGTGTGTGTGTGTGGGTTTTAAGGAGACATGGTAGGTTTACATAGGAGTTCCATTCCTTGGTTTTTTCTTCATTAATGCATGTTAATCATTCTTACTTTTCTATCTTGCACTAGTTTTCTTCCAAGTTGTCTACCTCCTTTACACATGTCTTTTTCTCCAAGTTTTCTCTTAGTTTACTAACACTTGGCTTGTCACCTATTGTTACATGGTTTTACACCTCATCCTTGCATTTATTGAAACTTTACAACTCACCCCCTTGCATTTATTACTAATTGCCACACTTAACCTCCTTCTTACACCTAATCCATCACATTTCCATTCTAAGCAAGTAACCTATAGTTTGTTATTTTTTTCCTTCTTTTAATATGGTTCTTACACCTAAGTGAGCTTAATTAATGCATTCACACCTTCCTAACTTCTTTTCCATGGTTTTAGTTTGATTCTACCTAGTTTAGTTCCTTTCTTGTTTCATTCTAACTATCTCTCAACTTCCTAGTTTCATTATCGCATGTTTCTATAATTACAAATGATGATGTCATGGTGATGTCATCCTAATAATGTCTCCATCCTTAAATTCTAACTAACTTAACTAAATGATGAAGTCATCATGATGATGTCACGATGATGTCATCATTATGTCACTATTTTCATATTTGAAAATTCACCTAAAATTTCCTAAATTAAATGCATAGAGTAAATGCATGAAAATTCCTACCGAATGCATGTATTAAGATAATTATGTACTTTACCATAATTACTACCTATTTAGCCTACTTTAAACTATATTAAATTTCTTGGGATGTTACACTAGCACCATACCTAGAGATCATATATATGGTTGTACTGTCTAGGAATACTGGAGATGAGGCTTTACAATTGTGAACATGCCTACATGTTTTTTTTGTTATGGTGTGTACATCTTTTCTTTTGCTTCTTTACATCTATAAATTCTTCTTCTTATTATTATTATTTTTTAAATAATTATTTTATTATTGATAATGTTTGTCTATTTGATCATATTTCAGTTTGCTATTAGCATATTGAACTCATTGCCCAAATGGATCAATGAGGAGGAGGGAGCAAATGGAGAATAAAATAGTGTAATAAGTTGTTAAAAACTGAGTCGTTGAACACAGTAGAGGTGGGTGAGATGTGGGGCATAATTTTTACATGAAACAAGGATGATGTGATCAATATATTTCCTAATGTTTATGAAAAAAATGTAATGAGTTGTGAGAAAAACAATGGATAAGAAGATCATGAAAATATTTGAATTTATGGTATCTAGTTCTTAGTTTTCATTTTAAATAATTATTGGCCCATTGTGGGATAAGGTCCAATTAATGAAATATGCAATAATGACTAACTGAATTTTTAGTTAGGTACAATTTTATATCGTCATAGATTATTTGACTTTAAAAATCAAGAAAAATTTTAATCAAATCAATTTGGTCAGGTCAAGTGAATTTTATCGAAAACCCAATCATCTTGTTCGGTTGAACACTATTATTTGTGAAAGTGCATTTGTATTTTTTTAATCAATTATTATCTCGATGATGATTAAGTTCCAAGTAATTGATGGATTCCTATTTATTTTAAAATTTAATTTTCAACCATTAAACCTTAACAACAACTATCTCTAAGACATCATTAAAAAAAACAGAAAAATCCTATAGAAAAAAATAAATTTTGTTTGTAGTTTAAGAAAAATGTATTGATATCAATAAGGTAAAATTGTTTGAATTTTATTTGGCAATATAAAATTCGAAACAAGATGGTTGAAGAAACTAGAAATCCATTTATTTGATTTTGAGTTTATCTATAAAAGTGTTTTCAATAGAAAATCTAATTATAATTGTACAAAAGTTACCCATAATTTTAATGATATTGAAAAAAAAAAAAAAACCACTAATAAGCAAAAAAGACCTTAACTCTCAATGACATATGCCAAAATTCTGGCAAAGATATATATATGAAGCAAGTAAGAGAGCCATACCATGTAATTTAATAATATGTTTTTTTGATATTTTCATTGTCCATTTTTAGTACTGAAATATACAGTTATGTTCAAAATAGTGTAATTATTAATGAAATAAAAGAAATCGTGGAGATTAGTTCTATGGGTTGATACCAAATTTGCATTTCACAAAAATAAATTGGTGTTTTAAAAATCTAATCCACTCAAATGGTTAGAACGCTAGTTGCATGGTAGAGAAATACTGATTTGAACCATAAAAATATTTTGTGGATTGAATTGTGTAAATTGGACGACATAAGACAGATCCGAATAGTCTATATTTCACTTCTTTTCTTATAAAATCTAAAAAAAATTAAAATTGAATTGAATTTTCAATATTTTGATAGGTCATACTAATATGCATTTAAATCCAATTAAAAAGTTAATTAAAACCCCAAAACGTGTTATGTATCACCAAAACACACTAATTGATATACAATATTTTGTAAATGTGACTATATTAAATGAATTTCAAATTTTATTTTTATTTCCTAAGTTGTTAATATATAATATCAATATATTATAAATATTAAATTAAACATTTTGTAGGTGTGACTATATTAAATAAATTTCAAATTTTTATTTTTATTTTCCTAGGTTGTTAATATATAATATCAATATTTTAGTAATTTAATTAATGCCAGTATAATTATATTATATTCAATATTATGAAGATTAAATTGAATAATTTGTAGGTGTGACTCTATTCAATAAATTTAAACTATTAATTTATTTTCCTAATTTGGTAATATATATAGGTAAACTAATTCATGTAGGCAAAATTATATTATGTTTAACATTTATAAAAATTAAATTAAATAAAATATTTATATGATATCATTGGTTAGACCACAATTAAAACTTAACTCCAAAATAAAAAAAATAAAAAAAATATTCAATTTTAAAAAATTGACATAAATTTTGTTTTAATGTTTTAATGTTATATTTTCTCTATCTATTCCAACAAGGTGGATTATTACTAAGGCTAAATACTTTTATGTTTTGATGATTTGCATATAAAAATTTGTTAAAATTTATATAAGAGAATATAAAAGACAAATAAAAATACTAGTAATAACTTATATATACCCTATGAGCACGATAAATTGAAGCTTTTTTGTCTACAATTGAAAGAAATCAATTATTCCTCACCTCCAAGTTGTGGGTCTGATCTCCAGCTTTTACTAAAAAAAAAAATAGAAAACAAAAAAAAAAAAATCATTGATCCTCAATTGAAAAGAGTACATATGTGCTAATATTAACACAAGAAATTAATAATTTTCTTATCCGCCAATGTACGAAATTAATTAATAATGTGTCTAACACAATTTGTATGTACCAAGGTACTCAATCTAAATAGAAACTTAAGAGAAAGTGAGAGAGTTATATATACCTGAGGGAGTTCTTCAGTAATCCAAAACAAAAAAAAGAGTAAGAGATATTCATGGCCTCAGAACCATAATCGGAGCTCCCTTCAAACCAATACCAAAGAGATGAAGGTAACCCCATCAGAGTTTTTCATGAACTAGCAGTTGAGTTCTACCATCACCTCCTTCTAGAGTCGGTGAGCAGAGAGCCCCGAATTTGGCTTAAAACCAAATCAAAAAACACTCAAATAAGAGTTAACCTAAGCATTCATGTCTATATTATGTGTGTTTGTGGGTTATATATAGGCTAAGGCATATGGTCTAGATGTAATATGAACCGTTGAACTTGAATGATGAAATACATTAGTTACTTTCCTTTTAGCATCCAATTTGGGTAATTAATATTTAGTTAATTTCCTAATTGCTGTAATGGGCATATGACTTTCCTTTTCTTTTATGCATTATAAGTTTTCTTTTGTTTTGAGAAATACTTGATTTCTATTTGCTTTAATTAAGGAGGAAAACTTTCCTTCTGTTATGCATTTGTTTCCATTTCTTTTGGAGAAATACTTCTCTTTCTAATTTCTTTTTATTTAGGAGAGAGACTGTCCATTTTTCTATGATTAATTTTTTTATTTTTTTTACCCATTGTTCAGGGCTTGAATCACCTCATTTGATCAGTATCCTTTTTCATATTCAATTAGGGTTAGAAGCATATAATTGAAGAAGCAATTGTAGACCTAAGGGCTATGGCTATATGAGCCATTGAACAAAAAACAATTGAAGTTTCTTTCTCCATATTGGAGTTTTTCTTTGGTTCAATGGTTTTGTTAAACAGAGATCAACTTGATATATGACTGCAGTAACTTGATGGACTCCTTCCAGCATTAAGCATTGCTTCAAAGAGTCTAATAGTTAAGCTGAATTGGTGATGGACTAGTAAAAATGGGAAATGCCATCCAAAAACCTTAAGTCATTCTTTATTGTTCTTAGTTATAGTGCTAATATGTTTATGGGTAATTTAATGGGAGTCAGTTTCCCAAGACTTTGTATTGTTTCTTACTTAATGTTATTCCCTTTTGTACAAAAAATAAAAATAAAATTGTTTTACTAATTTCTATACAGCTTGAAAAAAAAAAAGAGAAATAATTTGTACATCTATGTAAATAACGTGTGTACATGTTAGTGTTATGCTCATGCACTATATAATATTCTTCTTCTTCCTATTTGGTAATTTTTTATGGCTAGCTTATCTCTAGTGGTTTGTATTTTTTTATTTTATTTTTATAAAATCTAAAGAACAAAATGAAGAAATAAATAAAGTGGTATTTCATTCTTTTTTTTTTTTTATGCACAAGTTGATTTAATCTTACATATCTCACAATTTGTAAATAAAGTTACTTATGAAAAGGATAACCAAAACAAGTTAATTATCAGTGAAGCAACAAAACTATATTTAAATTGTATGAACATTTTTAGTACATAATAGTTTGTATTAGCTTAGTAGTTATAACTAAAAAAATAAAAGAGGCAGAGTATATTTGATAATAAAAGAAAGTGTCTTTCTAAACATTGGCCTTATAGCAAATTTTTTAAAGATATTTATGTAAAAGTAGTTATCATGTAATATCTTGTTTGGTAATGGTACTAGATGAGTTATACAATACCCAACTCTTTTTGTACAGTATTTAAGACCCAGCTGAAGTATATCATTCATTCACCATCGATTTTATTTGAGCGAATCACAACCATTTATTTATATTAACTTGTTACCTATGCCTGTTAAAAAATAGAGTAATTATATTTGACCCCAAAATATATTTATTTTTTATGAACTACAAGTAGTGGCCACATAGCCACCATTTCCACCTCTCAGCCACCATCTTCGCTAAGATGTAATTGTTGCTACAGTTTAGTTGTTTTTTCTAGTTATGTAGGATTCATTTTCACTATCCTATCAAGATACTTGAAATGAAAAACATATCAACCTAATTTAGTTTTCTTTCTAGGTTCAAGAGAATAATGTGGATTAGTTCATATCTAGCAAATTATATATCTATGTGTATTAATTTGTGCTTGACAAAAATAATTCAACCTATATGAAGAACTATTAATTTATCAATCCTTAATTGGATGTTCCAGAAGTAGCTAAGAGGTTAAAGTAAGGCACGTGGTGGTGGTGGTGGTCATGGCTGTGAGCCTGTGATTAGTGGGGTGGCTACAATGGGTTGGCATTGAGTGGTGTTTTGTGTTGTGGTGGAGTTAGAGGTAGTGATGGTAGTAATAGCATTTGAATGGTGGTGTTAAAAATGTTTCACCACCTTTGACCTTTAATAATGCAATCTATGGGGTAAAAAAGAGGCATTTTATTATGTATACTTTTTTAGAGGAGAAATTCTTGTTCAATTCTGGCCTTATAAATTAATAGTGTGTATGTAAGGAGTCTTTACTAATATGAAATATTAGACCAGGAATTTAAGATTATTTCTGATGCTTTGACTAACATACCATAAATCAATTTTCTATTTAAATGAAAGATACCAATGAAGGAGAAGCAAGAACAAGCAGGTTATAGAACGAGAGTTGTGATTATAAGAGGTGGTGTTGTTGGCTTCTTCTTCGTAGTTTGTTCTTGATTCCCGGATTTGAAATTTTGGTTTTTGAGTTTCAAATTTTGTGGGTTTAAGCCCAAGTAGAAGAAAAGAATTTAGGGTTTTCTATTTGTTAAGGATTAAATTGAAAGCATTTAATAAGATTGGGCTGAAAAACATAAATACACAAATTTATTGGCAGGTTTCCTCAAGAGGTAAACAAATAGTTAGTAGGTGTGATGATTTGTCAAACTATCGAGAAAACATGTGTCCAACTTAGTTGGACATTTAACACCTAGTAAATAAAGTTTGGTATTATATAACTCACCGTGATATTATTATTAAGAAATTATTTTATATTGGGAATTATACAAATTAAAACCCCTTCAAAATTCAATGAGATATAACAAAAATACAAAAAAGATAGCCATGCAAAATATAACTAGAAGAGAAGAGAAAGAAAATTTAACACATAACATTTAACATGACTTGGCACCCATACTTACATCCGCGGATGAGAAGAGAGATTTTACTATAGTAAGAAAGATTACATAAAGAATAATATCTTGTACATAGTATTCTTACACTTTCTCTATATCTTACAACTCTTACAAGCATATTTATTTATACTTCGTAGAACTTATCCATCAAGCAAACTTTTCCTTCACTCTATAAAAACTATATTACAATCTCAATCTAATGAACAAAGTAAGTCTCTTTAGGAAATTTAAATCATAATCTAAATAATTTTTCTTACCCACCAATAGTAAACTAATGAGAAATTACATTCCCCTCCCTTTAGATTTAGTGAAATAACACTAAGATCCAAAGTTTGAAGAAATCAACACTCCCCTCCCTTCTATAGATGGAAAAGGTAACAGTGTCACAAAATAATTTAGGTAAAATACTAAAAATCATATTTGTATATCCAAAATTTCAAAATATCTTACTTGTACTTCTTTTTTTTTCTTTTCAAATGAATCCTAATATTTACTTTTTTATATCATTCTTTATTTTTTAACTTATTTTCTTAATAGAAACCTCAATTTATTATTTTAATAAAATAAAATAAAAATAATGTACACATACATCTATACTATTCTAATGGGGAAAAGACTTTTATAGTCTCCTACTATATAATATATACATAATTAAAGTATTTAAAAATAAATTTAATTAAAAAATTCATCTAATCACTTGATAATTATTAAAAAATAATCTTCACACTTTACTATTGTGATATCTTGATAATTTAATGTATGTTTCAAAATATTCGTACATGACCTGTGTTATTAGGCGAATAAAATTTTAGGCAAATTCGGTTTAAAGTGAATAAGCACTAGTGTGTGTATATATATATATATATATAAATTGCCTAAAATTTATATATATATATATAACACCGTATATGTATATACACACACATATGTATAAATTGGAAAATGTATTTTGATTATACTATAGCTTGACTTGGGCTTGGAATTCATTTCATTTAAAGTGTATTGGTAAATAAAATTTGTTATGAATATAATGAATTATAAAACAATAATTGAGTATATATATATATATATATTTATAATTATAGATAAATTAGAGTCATAATTATCACATGTGTACTATGATATAATATTTTATTTCTAAGTTTTTTTTCTCTTTTGGGCCGAGTACCTTCTTCCCTCTGCCTTTCCATCGCCACACTTGTTCCTCCTCTATTTTATTTGGTTAGTATGTCGTTGTCATCTTAAAATTCAGCTATGAACACTATTCTCCTCCCTTCTTGTTGGTATGATTTTCATTGGCCTAGCCTTTCGTTAAGCCTAGCTACCATGGGATTTAGTTGGACAGCAGGGACTGTAGCCAAAATCTTCAAGAAACGAAGCCTAATTTTCCTTTTCCTTGCTTTTTTTGCCATGCTCTTTAAGTACTGCTACCAGACTTTTCCTTTTTGCACTCCCTTGTATAGCACTTATGTGGCCTTGTATTATTTCAATGTCTAATGTATTCTTTTTCCTTATCTCAGCCAAGACAGCAAAAGGGGTAGTTGCCCTGTTTTTCATTTTGGCGTATACTGGAGCCTCCTTTCAGTCAGCTAGTTCACCTCAAGCCATGGAGGACTTTAAGTTAAATAGCAAAGCTGTTGTGTACCTCAGGTTCCAGGGCAGCCAGCAGCAAGAAGGTAAGAAAAGGATGAGATATGTTGAATTATTAGTGTATGTATATATACAAATGCATACAAACTAATGGAAATTAATTAATTTTTTAAAAGTATTTGACAACGTGTATAAAAGAAATTAAGTGTTATCATATATTTAGAAGTTGACTTCCCTAGGTTTGATAAATAAAATAGCTAATTAAGAAATATGATATGGAACTAATTAATGTAATTTTAAAATATTTGGTCAAAGAGTTACGGAGATTTAATTTTCAAGAAATATATTTGGTGTAATTATGTATGATTTAAGAATCCTGGAAAGTAACTTGGAAGTGGTTGTTGAAGTGAAGCAGGGGCAGATTTTGCAAGTTGGAGAAATCTAACATTTCCAATATTTTCGAAACTGAATTAAATTAATAGTTCCAAATAAAAAGTGTAGGTTAGGGTCTTAAGATGATACATGTAAAATTTTGTAACTTGATTCGAAGTATTCGAATTGTTAGAGCTACGGAACTGAGGCTAGTTCCATGCAGGAATTTTAGCGAGCTTAAGTCAGTTCGGGAAACTTCGTCGAGGCTTGTGTTGGAATTGGCTTAGGACCTCTAAATAAAAGTTGTTCCTAACATATAAAGAGTAAATCTGGAGTGGTGTAGGTTTTAATTCCTTGTTATGAATATTTTGGAGGAGATGGAACTCAGGGTTATAATTTTCAAATACTGATTGAACCAGTTTTAGTGTAACTAACTTTAAAGAATCTTAAAGGTTGAATTAGGAATAATGTTCTTAAGATGAAATGCTTCTAATATCTGGATAAGTTAGACTAGAATTTTTTGTAATTTATTTATCAAATATGAATTTTTTATAAGCTTTGGAGTCTGATATTGATAACCAAGAATTTTGCGAGTGCCCTGTTTTTGTTTATATAAAGAATCGAATGAGTTCAAGGCTGATTTTAGGAAATGTTTCTAAATAATAAGGGTAGTTAACATCCTATAGATAATGTTTCGACTGGGTTTTATTAAATTTGATTAAGTATGTAAGTGAAAATAAACATATATCTAAGGGTTGTAAAAATGCCTAAAAGGAGTAAACTTTGAATTATTAACCATATTAGTATATATATATATATCCAAATAATACATATGACATCTATATAGAAATATATATTTGTCTATTAATAATTCCAACAAACATAATTGGATTTCCTTTTTTCTAAAGAAAGTTATGTTCAGATAACTAAGGTAAGGTCAGAGCTGCCAAAATCTTTTGTTTTAAAGAATTTGATGCAACTTCATCGAATAAACTATATTGATATATAAATCTAAAAATTTCAAATGCTATACCATTATAAAGCTACATGTGTATAGTATTTTATAAATTTTACGAAACTGGATTTGGAATTTCTTAGATAAAGATATGACCATTAGAGTGAACACTGGTTCATGCCCAAAGTTTGGACAGTTTTAATATTTCTAACTCACTGGTATTTTCTATCTTTTCTAATAGTTTCCTTCTACCCTAATCATGTTTAGACATGTAAAATGTCTCTTCATTATCAACCTTGTCATACAAAGTACAATTCATAATACTTGATATGTAAAGGCTCAATAGAAAATTTTCATAAACAAACCTATCTATAACAAATGTTGATTTTATAAATTAGAAAATGTACTTGTAGCTTCGAAAAGTGTGGTTAAATCAACAATGCACGTGAATACAATCGTAAGTGATGAATGAGATCGGTTAAAGGTGGGTGATTAATTGTTGCCTTTAGGGGCTAGATTATTATGTGTAATTGTATGTGTATTTAAATAAATGTACAAATGCATTGTATCAGTGAGTTATTTGAATCAAACTTATTTGAAATTGTTAGTGATTGATAATGGCCAATAAATTGAAATTTTTCTGAGAAAGGATTTTTATTTCTGGAACTGAGATCCAGGTGCACTTTGGATATGTTGATTTGAAATTCTAAGATATTTTGATTCTAATAAATGTTTTAAAAGTTTAAGTGCTCAGTCCCGATAGGATGAATTATGTACGGAGATTAAACTATTGTACGGGCGCATAAATGTCGGGTGGGAGGTGATATTGTTGTGCGGGGCTAAGTTACTCGTTGCCCCTTTGTTTGCTTTGTATGTTATGATTGCTTTGATTTATTTGTGATCTTATGAATCATGTAAATTGTGAATTTATAACGAATAACAATATGTACATGTATTTTGAATTAAAACATGAACTTTGTTACATGATGTTATTTTATATATTATATTACTTGTGTTGAGTGATGCTAGTACCCCTTCGATACTATTTTCTCCTCACTGAGTCTATAAGACTGACCTTTCTTCTGTGGTATTGTTTTTAGAAACAAGATTTTAGGATGGCCATTACCGATAATGGACCTTGCCTAGTGTTTGATGGCAATGTAACTCTTGGGAATCTCAATTGTGAAGTCAAATGGTGAAAATTTGCTGTCACACTAGAGCTTTGGGGTGTCTGGTCTTATAATGTGTAATAGTTTAATTAATTGTTATTGTGAGAAGAAACGTAATGGAGCTCCTTATTGTCTTTGTTGTTGTTACTCTGGTTATTGTATAAAAACAGGATTATGCATTTCTATATTAGGTATGTTCCATATTATGAGGAATCTTTGCCGAAATTTTCAGTAAACAAACTTTACAGTTAACTTTTGTTTTATAAATCTTTACTTTTGTTCATTAGTTTGGTTAAGAGTAGTAGTTGCTTTCTTATTTTAGAGTACAAGTTACGGAGAGTTAGCAATCCATTCCTCTGGCCAGTCATGCCTCCGTGAAGGGTGTGACAACTATTCTCATACTCTCACCCACCCACCTTTCCACTCTCCCACTCTCCCACTCTCTCACTCTCCTACTCTCTTCCACACTTTTAAAATATATAATTTTTTTTTATCAAATAAAATTAATTAAAAAAATTTAATACAGGTAAGATATATACAAGTATGTGCTTGCATATAACTAGTATATATATATATATATGTTACATTGAATTTGAGTATTAAATACGAAATTAAAAAATGTAAATCTCTTTGAATTTAAAAGATAAATTCAAATACTTTAAAAAAAATAATATATTTTTTCATTTATAGATTGAAATATATGAAAATGAAAAATGGTAATATTTTATTATTAATATAAGTCTTTATTCTTTTATTAATTAATATAACACCATTTATTTAAGTTTTTTTAACTTTATTTATTTTTTAACAGGTTAAAGTGGGAAAAATATGTTCAAATTTAAAGTCTACTTATTTGAAGAGAAAATACAAAAATTGAAACTTATTTTTCTCGTAAAGTTATATCATAGGTTGTTTTTAGAATATCACTAATAAATAATCTATTTATTTTCAAGAATTTTTTTTATTAGGGATAATATAGTAGAAATAAAATAAATAAAAATTGAGGTTGTTATTAGGAAAATAAATTTTAAAAATAAAGGATAATATAAAAAAAAATTAAGTATTATAACTCATTTGAAAAGTGAAAAGTAAAAATAAGACTTTTTGTTACTTTAGAGATACAAACATGATTTTTTAGTTTTTTAACAAAATTATTTTGTAACATCGTTAACTTTTTTATCCATTCAAGAGAGGGGATTGTTGATTTCTCCATGTTTTAAACTTGTGTTATTTCACAAAAACTCAAGGGAAGGGGTGTAATTTACTCGAAACTAATTATGAAGCTAACCAAAATAGAATTTCGATTAAAAACAAAATATTACCGATGTAAGTTTGTTGGTGAAATTAGTTGGGAAAAATGTGTGGCCAAAAAGATGAAGTTGATCAATCATTACCAGCCGGCTAAGTCGGTGTTACCAACTACTGATCCAATGTATTAAAACCAAAATGTTATTTACTGAAGTACATACAATTTATTAAAAATTTTAGTATAGGTTCCTTGTACCTTGTAACATGCCCAAAATACATATATATAATCCCTTGTTACATTCAACTAATCACTAATAGTTACAATATGCCAAAAGGAGCTCGCACCGCTTTATAACACAACAACGAATGAACTGAACTATAACACAATACAAAATCAGACACCCAATCCTAAAGTGACTGCAAACTTTCATCTTGTGGCTTCAAGTCGGCGATCTCAAATGCATATCTTGCCGTCATACAATCGGCAAGCCAAGTATCAGTTATTAATGCTCACAGAGATTTTGTTACTAAAAAAATAACAAGAGAGTGGTGAGTCCCATAGACTCAGTGAGTGGAAAATTTCCATCACCACCAACATGTATTTTACCTTTTAACAATTCTCAAATCCAAACATTTTAAACCATGCCACAAAGATGTAATTAAGTTTTAAAAAAAAAGTAAGGGAAATTAAGTGACTCACACGCTTAGTTCTTTTAGGCTTGGCAACAATTACCTTACGTGCACTTTATCTCATTGCTTGTCTATGTGTGTGTATATATATATATACAAATATACACTTCCAAACAAAATCAACACGATTTCATTAATTGCTATATTACTAATATTTTTAACATTAACTTAATAAGATCCATCAAAAGCTTGCGTTATCTTTTTTTTTTTTCATCATAGTACAATTAAATTCCCGTGTTTCCTTTTTCAATTATTACTACCTATCATGTTCTCATTCTTTTATCATCTTACAAGCTTCCTTGTATTTAAGTAACTAAATAACTTTTCAATACCTATTTTCTCTAAACTTTCAATTTTTATTCAAATAATCCCTAACCATAAAAGTTTTAACATACCAAGTTTTACTCATCTTATTACAACTAGTTTCATTTAGGCATTTTTACAAACATTTTAAGGGCATAATTACTTTTGTTTTATGTGTATGTGTATGATATCTGTACATACCCCAAAATAGTTAACACAAAATTAATTCCCATGTTACTTATATACCAAAATCAAACTTGAAATTGGTTTAGTTAATCAAAGGAATTAAAACTTGAATTACATATATTTCCAACTATATAATCCTATCTAATTCAAGCTTTCTTTTTCCCTTAAATGATTAACTATCACACTTTCGGTCAATATCAAATTCTAACTACTCCTCCCAAACTCATTAAACTCAACCCCTCCTCAATTATAAATAAGTAAAAGAAAAGAATGAATTAATTATATGGGGACGTAGAAGTAGCCCACTCACTCAAGGTACATGGCAAGGCTTCCATGGCTGAAATAAGAGATCCAAGGCTACCAAAACAGGGCACCAAACTCTTGGACGACGGGTTCCTATCGCAGATAAGCCCGTCGAAGAAAACGGCGTCATTAATAACAAATTTCTACAACAGTAAAAACAACCATTACAGATAAACTTATCCGCAACCGTTGCAGATAACTAATGTCGGTGCAAGTTAATGGCTTGCAATCTTATTATGTATAAGGGACTTATATAGTAAAATTTAAAAACATAAAAATCAATCTTCAAAAAAGTAACACAACTGCTCAATTTTAGTTACTACGAAATTTTGAAGCACCTGAAACAATCCTTCAATTGGCAAGTAGAGGTACACCATTAAGTCTGCTTTTGGAGCATATAAGCTACCATACATACTAGAAGGAAAACTAAAAGAAAATATCATAATGCAGATTCAAAATATACGAATTGTTAGAGCTATGAAACTGAGGCTAGTTCCATATAGGAATTTTAGTGAGCTTCAGTCAGTTCGGGAAACTTCGTCGAGGCTTGTGTTGGAATTAGCTTAGGACCTCTAAATAAAAGTTGTTCCTAACATATAAAGAGTAAATCTGGAGTGTAGGTTTTAATTCCTTGTTATGAATATTTTGGAGGTGATGGAACTCAGGGTGATGATTTTCAGATACTGATTGAACCAGTTTTAGTGTAACTAAATTTAGAGAGTCTTAAAGGTTGAATTAGGAATAATGTTCGTAAGATGAAATGCTCCTAACATCTTGATAAGTTAGAGTAGAAATTTTCATAATTTAATTATCCAATATGAAGTTTTTATAAGCTTTGGAGTCAGATATTGATAACCAAGAATTTTGCGAGTGCCCTATTTTTGTTTATATAAAGAATTGAATGAGTTCAAGGCTGATTTTAGGAAAATTTTATAAATAATAAAGGTATTTAACATCCTATAGATAATGTTTAGACTGGGTTTTCTTAAATTTGATTAAGTATGTAAGTGAAAATAAACATATATCTAAGGGTTGTAAAAATGCCTAAAAGGAGTAAACTTTAAATAATTAACCGTATTAGTGTATATATATATATATATCCAAATAATACATATGATATCTATCTAGAAAGATACATTTGTATATTAATAATTCTAGCAAATGGAATTGGATTTCCTTTTTGCTAGAGAAAGTTATGTTCAGATAACTAAGGTGAGGTCAGAGTTGCCAAAATCCTGTGTTTTTCAGAATTTGTTGCAAATTCACAGAATAAACTATATTGATATATAAATCTAAAAATTTAAAATGATATACCATTATAAAGCTACATGTGTCTAGTATTTTATAAATTTTATGAAACTGGATTTGGAATTTCCTAGAGAAAGATATGACCATTAGAGTGAACACAGGTTCAAACCCAAAGTTTGGACAGTTTTAATATTTCTAACTCACTGGTATTTTCTATTTTTCCTAGTAGTTTCCTTCTACCCTATACATGTCAAGACATCTAAAATGTCTCTTCATTATCAACCTTGGCATACAAAGTACAATTCATAATACTTGATATGTAAAGGCCTTATCAGAAAATTTTCATAAACAAACCTATCTATACCAAATGTTGATTTTATAAATTGGAAAATGTACTTGTAGCTTTAAAAAGTGTGGTTATATCAACAATGCACGTGAATACAATCGTAAGTGATGAATGAGATCGGTTAAAGGTGGGTGGTTAATTGTTGCCTTTAGGGGCTAGATTATTATGTGTAATTGTATGTGTATTTAAATAAATGTGCAAATGCAATGTTTCAGTGAGTTATTTGAATCATATTTGTCTGAAATATTTTGTGATTGATAACAGCTAGCAATTTGAAACTTTTCTGAGAAAGGATTTTTATTTCTGGAACTGAGATCCAGGTGCATCTAGGATATGTTGATTTGAAATTCTAAAATATTTTGATTATGATAAATGTTTTAAAATTTTAAGTGCTCAGTCTCGATGAGATGGATTATGTACGGAGATTAATCTATTGTGTGGGCGCATAAATGTCGGGTGGGAGGTGATATTGTTGTGCAGGGCTGAGTTACTTGTTGCCTCTTTGTTTGCTTTGTATGTTATGATTGCTTTGATTTATTTATGATCTTATGAATCATGTAAGTTGTGAATTTATAACGAATAAAAATATGTACATGTATTTTGGATTAAAACATGAACATTGTTACATGATGTTATTTTATATATTATATTACTTGTGTTGAGTGATGCTAGTACACTTTTGGTACTATTTTCTCCCCACCGAGTCCATAAGACTGACCCTTCTTCTCTAGTATTGTTTTTAGTAACAAGATTTGAGGATGGCCATTACCGAAAATGGACCTTGCCGAGTGTTTAATGGAAAGGTAACTCTTGGGAATCTCAATCTTGAAGTCAAAGGGTGAAAATTTGTTGTCACACTAAAGCTGTGGGGTTTCTGGTCTTGTAATGTGTAATAGTTTAATTAATTGTTATTGTGACAAGAAACGTAATGGAGCTCCATATTGTTTTTGTTGTTGTTACTCTGGTTATTTTATAAAAACAGGATTATGCATTTCTATTTTAGGCATGTTCCATATTACGAGGAATCTCTGCCAAAATTTTCAGTAAATTGTTATTTATTTCAGTAAACAAACTTTTACAGCTAACTTTTGTTTTATAAATCTTTACTTTTGTTCATTAGTTTGGTTAAGAGTCGTAGTTGCTTTCTTATTTTAGAGTACGGGTTACGGAGAGTTGGAAAAACATTCCTCCGGCCAGTTATTCCTCCGTGAAAGGTGTGACAACTACTCTGATACTCTCGCCCACCCACCTTTCCACTCTCCCACTCTCCCACTCTCTCCCACACTTTTAAAATATATAATATATTTTTTCATTTATAGGTTGAAATATATGAAAATGAAAAATGGTAATATTTTATTATTAGTAAAAGTCTTTATTCTTTTATTAATTAATATAACACAATTTATTTAAGTTTTTTAACTTTATTTATTTTTTAACAGGTTAAAGTGGTAAAAATATGTTCAAATTTAAAGTCTATTTATTTGAAGAGAAAATATTAAAATTCGGACTTATTTTTCCTGTAAAGTTATGTCATAAGTTGTTTTTAGAATATCATTAATAAATTTAATCTATTAATTTTCAAGTATTTTTTTTTATTAGGGATAATATAGTAGAAATAAAATAAATAAAAATTAAGGTTGTTATTAGGAAAATAAATTTAAAAAAATAAAGGATGATATAAAAAAAAGTAAGTAGTATAACTCATTTGAAAAGTAAAAAGTAAAAATAAGACTTTTTGTTACTTTAGAGATATAAACATGATTTTTTAGTTTTGTAACATCGTTAACTTTTTCTATCCATCCAAGAGAGGGTATTATCGATTTCTCCAAGTTTTAAACTTGTGTTATTTCACAAAAGCTCAAGGGAAGGGGTTTAATTTACTCGATTATGAAGCTAACCAAAATAGAATTTCGATCAAAAACACAATATTACCGATGTAAGTTTGTTGGTGAAATTAGTCGGGAAAAATGTGTGGGCAAAAAGATGAAGTTGATCGGTCATTACCAACTGGCCAAGTCGGTGTTACCAACTACTGATCCAATGTATTAAAACCAAAATGTTATTTACTGAAGTACATACAATTTATTAAAAATTTTAGTATAGGTTCCCTGTACTTTGTAACATGCCCAAAATACAAATATATAATCCCTAGTTACATTCAACTAATCACTAACAGGAACAATATACCAAAAGGAGCTCCGCACCGCTTTATAACACAACAACAAATGAATTGAACTATAACACAATACAAAATCAAACACCCAACCC
Organism: Quillaja saponaria; assembly: GCA_029379385.1. NCBI lineage: Eukaryota > Viridiplantae > Streptophyta > Magnoliopsida > Fabales > Quillajaceae > Quillaja > Quillaja saponaria. The sequence goes on along the minus strand of CM055605.1, from coordinate 16,025,411 downwards.
TAAAGTGACTGCAAATTTTCAACTTGTGACTTCAAGTCGGCGATCTTAAATGCATATCTTGCCATCAAAAAATCGGTAAGCCAAGTATCAGTTATTAATGCTCACAGAGATTCTGTTACTAAAAAAAATCAACAAGAGAGTGGTGAGTCTCACGGACTTAGTGAGTGGAAAATTTCCATCACCACCAACTTGTATTTTACCTTTTAAAAATTCTCCAATCAAAACATTTTAAACCATGCCACAAAGATGTTATTAAGTTTTAAAAAAAAGTAAGGGAAATTAAGTGACTCACACACTTAGTTCTTTTAAGCTTGTCAACAATTACCTTAAGTGCACTTTATCTCAGTACTTGTCTATATGTGTATATATATATATATATATATACATATATACACTTCCCAACAAAATCAACACGATCTCATTAATTGCTATATTACTAATATTTTTAACATTAAGTTAATAAGATCTATCAAAAGCTTGCGTTATCCATTTTTTTTCATCATAGTACAATTAAATTCCCGTGTTTCCTTTTTCAATTATTACTACCTATCATATTCTCATTCTTTTATCATATTCCAAGCTTCCTTGTACTTAAGTAACTAAATAAACTTTCAATACCTATTTTCTCTAAACTTTCAATTTTTGTTCAAATAATCCCTAACCATAAAAGTTTTAACATTCCAAGTTTTACTCATCTTATTACAACTAGTTTCATTTAGGAATTTTTACAAATATTTTAAGGGCATAATTACTTTTGTTTCATGTGTATGTGTATTATATCTGGACATACTCCAAAATAGTCAACACAACATTAATTCCCATGTTACTTACATTCCAAAATCAAACTTCAAATTGGTTTAGTTAATCAAAGTATTTAAAACTTGAATTACATATATTTCCAACTATATAATCCTATCTAATTCAAGCTTTCTTTTAACCTTAAATGATTAACTATCACACTTTCCGTCAATATTAAATTCTTACTACTCCTCTTAAACTCACTAAACTCAACACCTCCTCAATTATCAATAAGTCATAGAAAAGAATGAATTAATTATATGGGGACATAGAAGTAGACCACTCACTCAAGGTAAATGGTTAGGCTTCCATGGCTGAAATAAGAGATCCAAGGCTACCAAAACAGGGCACCAAACTCCTGGACGACGGGTTCCCATTGCAGATAAGCCCGTCGAAGAAAATGGATTCATTAATAACCAATTTCTATAACAGTAAAAACAACCATTGAAGATAAACTTATCCGTAACCATTGCAGATAACCAATGTCCATGCAAGTTAATGGCTTGCAATCTTATTAAGTAAAATAGACTGATATAGTAAAATTTAAAACATAAAAATCAATCTTCAAAAAAGTTAAACAACTACTCAATTTTAGTTACTTCGAAATTTTGAAGCACCTGAAACAATCCTTCAATTAGCAAGTAGAGGTACACCATTAAGTCTGCTTTTGGAGCATATAAGCTACCACACATACCAAAAGGAAAACCAAAAGAAAATATCATAATGCAGATTCTCTTTTCCTAAGACCATTAATCACAAGGATTATACACACAAGATTGAGCGAACTCTATTTAGTTAAAATTCTAAGTAAAATAATGTGAGCTACTACTCATGCTAAGTTATAAAACATTTGACAAGATATGTTTTCCAATGCATATACAAATATTATAAACTTTGACATCCAATTCAATATTGAATGATAGCATTTGCATGTTAAAAAAAATAAAAATTACCAATTTAACAGTATATACCTTCATTTTTTCTGCATCTTCCTGTAATCCTACAGTTTCAAATGACAACATAATTCATAGCATTAATTAAAATGATAAGGAAAAAGTGATAGCTCAAATAAACATCTTCTTCACATGTTTGCATATAAACAATCTAAAAGTATAAAGCATCAACTTGCTCTACCATAGATTAGTTACTAAGTTCAAATGAGCCACAAATAGCTAGATGGTCAACTTTTACCAGTCAAGTAATTAGCATAGCAACAAAACTGGACAACCTAACCATTTGAATGAACTAAGGATTGAAATGGGCAATCTAACCCAAAATAAACACATAAGTGATGAATTAAAAGTTCAATGCAATAAAATTATCACCTATCTCCAATCAATCTCTAAAGACAAGCCAATACTTGTCACACCATAGAGGTAAAATACCATTGGTTATTTTATTATCTTTCTAAAATTCAGTAAAACAAAATTGATACCAACCCAAAAAATTTAAGATGAGAATGACAATAAGAGCTTACCCCTGATATAGGACAGTTAGGCCAACTAGCTCTCTTCTTAGTGCTCTTATAAACAACCATCCAGCCTGTGCTGCAAAAGCCTATCCGAAGCACCCATGTTAGAAGAACATCAAAGACATACAAATGCTATTATTCTTGCTGGCGTAAAAATAAAATAGATGCTTTAACAAACTTGATTGTTAGTAATAGTGACCAATCTTCTTCATGTATTATGAAATATTAAAAAAAAAAAATTAGAATTTCTAAAAAAGCAGTCACTTGAAAAGGAAGAATTTGCCTCCCAGATCCTAAATTTGAATTTTTCATCACAGAACAACTCTATTTATTTGTAACATCGTTAACTTTTTTATCCATCCAAGAGAGGGGATTATCAATTTCTCCAAGTTTTGAACTTGTGTTATTTCACAAAAACTTAAGGGAAGGGGTGTAATTTACTCGAAACTAATTATGAAGCTAACCAAAATAGAATTTCGATCAAAAACACAATATTACCGATGTAAGTTTGTAGGTGAACTTAGTCGGGAAAAATGTGTGGACAAAAAGATGAAGTTGATCGGTCATAACCAGCCGGCCAAGTCAGTGTTACCAACTACTGATCCAATATATTAGAATAAAAAATTCATATGTCTTGTCTATAAAAGCACTTTCTGTCACACCTTACAAGGAGGCATGATTAACTGGAGGAATGGATAACCAAACCTTATAGTTTTCTAAAACCAACCACGTACATTGTATTACTCTTGCTTATAGTTTTCTTAATGAAACTTAAAACCATACACTCATCACCCAACAATAGTGATGGAGATATATAGTGGATAGAACATAATCATATGCATAAATCGAATAAATCGACAAGTCTGAGGTTGCATTGCTAAGGCACAACAACTCTAGAAGAAGATGAAGTCAATGAAAATGATGCTATTAATTGAAGTAGAAATTGGTCTTCATCAACTGATCAAATCAATGATATATATTTTTTTTTTCCTTGTTTGTCAATGCATAAAGAAAATATAAAGCAAGTCTTTGAAATATAAAACAGTAAAATTAATATACATATCATTGATTTTAATATTAACACATGAAATAAATATTTTCACTGATTCTCCTCTTACATGCTTTTCTTGCCTATCAATTAGTTAACAAATTAATTATACTTGTTGATATCTCTATAAATGAAGTTACATTGGAAGGCTTGTGCCCCTTATATAAAACTAGTAAATATGAAGTTAGGAAACTCAATGCTTGATTAGGGTAATGCATGCATCTAACAATTGCCAAACTTGAACAATATCACTTTTATCCAAGCTAAACCAACCAGGTACATTGTATTACTCTTCCCTATAGTTTTCTTAATGAAATATAAAATCATACACTCATCACCCAATAATAGCATTGGAGACACGTTGTAGGTAGAACATATATCATCTATATAAAGTGACAAGCCTGAGGTCGCTAAGCCATAACACAACTCTGTCTTCTTGTGTGTTATCCATGGCCACTGAAGTAGTTGAAGAAGACGAATGCAAAGAAAATGATGATATCAATTGGAGAATAAATTTTTCTTCATCTACCGATCAAATCAATGATACATCAAAGGTGTTATTAATTGCAATTCACATTAGAAGTTTTCATTTTCATTACATAAAAAATTGTTTGTAACTATTTTTTCCCTTGGTTTTGTTTCCTATGTGTGTTCAAAAATAAAGGAGGAGGAGGCTGATGGTGGTTTTCCATCAGAGCAACCTTTGAACCATACTACAAGCCTTTCTCCCAAGTTTCACAATTTTCGGTAAAGGCCCTGGCTGTAACACCCTACTCTCTTAATCTTATACTTAAGCTAATTAATATTTTAATACTTAGATTAATTGGTAATTATTCCTTAATTATTCAAGGGACTAAATTTTATTTTTTTTAAAACTCTTAATTTATAAACCTGCCCTAGACCATTTTCCTCCAAATTTTCATTAAACAATCTACCAAGTTCATTATATCTTCTTCCTTGGCCGCCTAATATACCATTTCACCAGTTCTTCCTATCTTGTTTTCCACCATTTGTTTCATTTATCCTATGTTAATAACCATCCTATTCATTTACCTAGTCGAATTAGACACTTGATTTTTCTTGGGAAATTCTACTTGGCCGATTATATCAAATGGACGATTAAAGATTTACATAGACTACATACTAAATTTGGACCTAAAGAGAAACATTTCAACAATTTTACTAGCTTCTCCTAAACTTCTAAGTTAAGTCCAAACCATATATATAGTCATAGCTATGGATCATTACTAAATATTCACTTTGGACCCATTGACCATAATACCAAAACATTTATCCATCATCCACTTGTAAGAGGGCTATTTTCATCTCCCTCCTCGTGCCATCAATCAGCCACTTGTCATCCCTCAGTAACATATACAGTACCGTCCTCCCAGGAACCAACAAACACAGGAAAAGTCTGCACAATAAAGACTTCCATAGAAAATAATTATCCTGCACATCAAGATGAAGGAAAGTCAGTCGAACCTCAATAAGCATTCATACATAGCAAAGGGGAATATCTTGATGGCAATTTTGGAATATAGGAATATGCAAATGCAAACTTTATTATTTTTTTTTTCTTATCCACTCCTTAGTAACATTTCTTCACCATTCATGCAAACCCGAGGCTTTCTTATAAGAACTTCATTGTACTATGGATGCCACCTCTCGTATACATAGCACCGTACCATGGATACCACCTCTCGAATACATGGCACCGCCTCTCAATAGTAGGATCCATACTCTGGTTTGAGTATCCTTCCTTTGGGATACCAGGCGACCTTTGTCCAATATGAACTCAAGACAAGTTACTAGAATTATGAGCCCTTTCGTTTAGACTTTCCACAAAGGGAAACATTTTCATCATAAGGAATCAATGAAGTAAGTATGAATCAAGATGAGAAAGATAAGGATATGCATGAATACTTGCATAATACCCTTAGCTTATTTATTTTTCTTCATTCTTTTCCTACGCCTTTTCTTCCTCCTAGATTTCACTTCTTTTCTTTTCTTTTCTTTTCTTCTTTTTCTAAAATCTAAAAAAATTAAAATTGAATTGAATTTTCAATATTTTGATAGGTCATACTAATATGCATTTAAATCCAGTTAAAAAGTTAATTAAAACCCCAAAACGTGTTATGTATCACCAAAACACGCTAATTGATATATAATATTTTGTAAATGTGACTATATTAAATAAATTTAAAATTTTTATTTTTATTTCCTAAGTTGTTAATATATAATATCAATATATTTATAATCTTATTAATGAAGAAATAATTATATTATCAATATTAAATTAAACATTTGGTAGGTGTGACTATATTAAATAAATTTCAAATTTTTTATTTTTATTTTCCTAGGTTGTTAATATATAATATCAATATTTTAGTAATTTAATTAATGTCAATATAATTATATTATATTTGATATTATGAAGATTAAATTGAATATTTTGTAGGTGTGACTATATTAAATAAATTTAAATTATTAATTTATTTTCCTAAGTTGGTAATATATATTAGTAAACTAATTCATGTAGGCAAGATTATATTATGTTTAACATTTATAAAAATTTAATTAAATATTTATATGATATCATGGGTTAGACCACAATTAAAACTTAACTCCAAAATCAATATATATATTTTTTTCAATTTTTAAAAAATTGACATAAATTGTGTTTTAATGTTTTGATGGATTATTACTAAGGCTAAATACTTTTATGTTTTGATGATTTACATTAAAAAATTTGTTAAAATTTATGTAAGAGAATATAAAAGAAAAATACAAATACTAGTAATAACTTATGCATACCCTATGAGCACGATAAATTGAAGGATTTTTTGTCTACAATTAAAAGCAATCAATTATTCCTCACCTCCAAGTTGTGGGTCTGATCTCTAGTTTTTACAAAAATAAAATAAAAATCATTGATATTGAAAAGAGTACACATGTGCTAATATTAACACAAGAAATTAATAATTTTCTTATCTGCCAATGTAAGAAATTAATTAATAATGTGTTAAAACACAATTTGTACGTACCAGGCTACTCAATCTAAGTAGAAACTGAAGAGAAAGTGAGAGAGTTAAATATACTTGCGTGAGTTCTTTAGAAATCCAAAAACATAAAAAGAGTAATAGATATTCATGGCCTCAGAGCCACAATCGGAGCTCCTTTCAATCGAATACAAAAGAGATGAAGGTAACTCCATCAGAGTTTTTTATGAACTAGCAGCTGAGTTCTACCATCACCTCCTTCTAGAGTTGGAAAGCAGAGAGCCCCAAATTTAGCTTAAAACCAAATCAAAAAAACTCAAATAAGAGTTAACCTAAATATGCATGTCTATATTATATGTGATTGTGAGTTATATATTGGCTACGGCATGTGGTCTAGATGTAGTATGAACCGTTGAACTTGAATGATGAAATACATTAGTTACTTTCCTTTTAGCATCCAATTTGGGTAATTAATATTTAGTTAATTTCCTAATTGCTTTAATGGGCATATGACTTTCCTTTTCTTTAAGCATTATACGTTTTCTTTTATTTTGAGAAAGACTTAATTTCTTTTTGCTTTAATTTAGGAGGGAAACTTTCCTTCTGTGATGCATTTGTTTCCATTTCATTTGGAGAAATACTTCTCTTTCTAATTTCTTTTTATTTAGGAGGGAGACTTTCCATTTTCCTATGATCAATTTATTTTTTTTTACCCATTGTTCAGGGCTTGAATTACCTCATTTGATAAGTATCCTTTTTCATATTCAATTAGGGTTAGAAGCATATAATTGAAGAAGCAATTGTAGACCTAAGGGCTATGGCTATATGAGCGGTTGAACAAAAAACAATTGAAGTTTCCTTCTCTAGTTTGGAGTTGTTCTTTGGTTCAATGGTTTTGTTAAATAGAGAACAACTTGATATATGATTGTTGTAGCTTGATGGACTCCTTCCAGCATTAAGCATTGCTTCAAAGAGTCTAATAGTTAAACTGAATTGCTGATGGACTAGTAAAAATGGGAAATGTTATCCAAAAACCTTAAGTTATTCTTTATTGTTCTTAGTTATAGTTATAAAATGTTTATGGGTAATTTGATAGGAGTCAGTTTCCCAAGACTTTGTATTATTTCTTACTTAATGTCATTCCCTTTTGTACCAAAAATAAAAATAAAATTGTTATACTAATTTCTATACAACTTGAAAAAAAATAAAAAAGAAATAACTTTTTCATCTATGTAAAATAACGTGTGTACATGTTACTATTATGCACATGCACTATATAATCTTCTTCTTCTTCCTATTTGGTAATTTTTTATGGCTAGCTTGCCTCTAGTGGTTTATAATTTTTTTTTTATATAATCTAAAGAGCAAAATGAAGAAATAAATAAAGTGGTATCTCATTTTTTTTTTTTTTTTTTATGCACAAATTGATTTAACCTTACATATCTTTCAATTTGTAAAGAAAGTTACTTATGAAAAGGATAACCAAAACAAGTTAATTATCGGCGAAGCAACAAAACTATAATTAAGTTGTATGAACATTTTAAAAATGCACCTTAGTACATAATAGTTTGTGTTAGCTTAGTAGTTATAACTAAAAAAAAAAAGAGGCAGAGTATATTTGATAATAAAAGAAAGTGTCTTTCTAAACATTGGCCTTATAGCAAATTTTTTTAAGATAATATATGTAAAATTAGTTATCATGTAATATCTTGTTTGATAATGGTACTAGATGAGTTGTACAATACCCAACTCTTTTTTTATGGTATTTAAGACCCAGCTAAAGTATATCATTCATTCGCATTCAATTTTATTTGAGTGAATCACAACCATTTATTTATATTAACTTGTTACCTGTACTGTTAAAAAATAGAGTAATTATATTTGACCCCAAAATATATTTATTTTTTATGAACTACAAGTACAGGCCACAGAGCCACCATCTCCACCTCTCAGCCACTATCTTCGCTAAGCTGTAATTGGTGCTACAATTTAGTTTTCTTCTAGGTTCAAGAGAATAATGTGAATTAGTTCATATCTAGCAAATTATATATCTAAGTGTATTAATTTGTGCTTGACAAAAATAATTCAACTTACATGAAGAACTATTAATTTATCAATCCTTAATTGGATGTTCTAGAAGCAGCTAAGAGGTTAAGGTGAGGCACGAGGTGGTGGTGGTGGTCATGGCTATGATCCTATGATCCGTGGGGTGGCTACACCGTATATATACACACACACACACATGTATAAATTGGAAAATGTATTTTGATTATACTATAGATTGACTTGCACTTGGAATCCATTTCATTTAAAGTGTACTGGTAAATAAAATTTGTTATGAATATATTGAATTATAAAACAATAATTGAGTATATATATATATATATATATATATATATATAATTATAGATAAATTAGAGTCATAATTATCACATGTGTACTATGATATAATATTTCATTTCTAAGTTTTTTTTTCTTTGGGTCAGAGTACCTTCTTCCCTTTGTTTTTCCATTGCCACACTTGTTCCTCCTCTATTTTAGTTGATTCTAGAGTATGTCGGTGTCTTCTTAAAATTCAGCTATGAACACTATTCTCCTCCCTTCCTGTTGGTATGATTTTCTTTGGCCTAGCCTTCGGTTAAGCCTAGCTGCCATGGGAATTAGTTGGACTAGCAGGGACTGCAGCCAAAATCTTCAAGAAATCGAGCCCTAATTTTCCTTTTCCTTGCTTTGCTGCCATGCTTTTTAAGTACTACTATCACACTCTTCCTTTTTGCTCTCCCTTGTATAGCTCTTGTGTGGCCTTGTATCATTTCAATGTCTAATGTATTCTTCTTCCTCAGCTTAGCTGAGACAACAAAAAGGGTAGTTGCCCTGTTTTGCATTTTGGCGTGTACTGGAGCCTCCTTTCAGTCAGCTAGTTCACCTTAGGCCATGGAGGACTTTAAGTTTAATGGCAAAGCTGCCATGTACCTCATGTGGCAGGGCAGCCAATAGTAAGAGGGATAGCTCCCCTACTCTTCCTAATCTAGCCATGGAAGAAAAGGGAGTTCGGTGCAAAAAACTCCTCCTTGCCATAAGTTTTGTCAATAGCTAGTTAGTTTGTGGCTTTGATTTCTTTATATTTTTTTATATAGTTGATGATTTAGAATCAAGGACTAAGAAAATTATGAGCAAAAGTTTAAGAATAATGAATATATAAGATAATTATGTCTAATTGTAGAATGAGGAAATTGGAAATTTAAGTATGATAATATAGGACTTAAATACTCTTAAGTTAGATAAATTGTAGATAAGTAATTTAATTAGGATTCAAAGGTGGGATATAAGTAATATGAAAAGGATAAGATATGTTGAATTCTTGGAGTATGTATATATACAAATGCATACACACTAATGGAAATTAAATATTTTTTTAAAAGTATTTGACAACATGTATAAAAGAAATTAAGTGTTATCGTAAATTTAGAAGTTGATTATGATAAATGTTTTAAAAGTTTGAGTGCTCAGTCCTGATGGGATGAATTATGTACGGAGATTAATCTATTGTGCGGGCGCATAAATGCCGGGTGGGAGGTGATACTGTTGTGCGGGGCTGAGTTACTCGTTGCCCATTTGTTTGCTTTGTATGTTATTATTGCTTTGATTTATTTGTGATCTTATGAATCATGTAAGTTGTGAATTTATAACGAATAACAATATGTACATGTATTTTGAATTAAAATATGAACTTTGTTACATGATGTTATTTTATATGTTATATTACTTGTGTTGAGTGATGCTAATACCCCTTTGGTACTATTTTCCACTCATTGGGTCCATAAGACTCACCCCTCTTCTATGGTATTGTTTTTGGTAACAGTATTTGTGGATGGCTATTACCGATAATGGACCTTGCCTAGCGTTTGATGGCAAGGTAACTCTTGGGAATCTCAATCTTGAAGTCAAAGGGTGAAAATTTGCTGTTACACTAGAGATGTGGGGTGTCTGGTCTTATAATGTGTAATAGTTTAATTAATTGTTATTGTGACAAGAAACGTAATGGAGCTCCTTGTTGTCTTTTTTGTTGTTACTCTGGTTATTGTATAAAAACAAGATTATGCATTTCTATTTTAGACATGTTCCATACAACGAGGAATCTATGCCTAAATTTTCAGTAAATTGTTATTTATTTTCGTAAACAAACTTTTATAGCTAACTTTTGTTTTATAAATCTTTACTTTTGTTTATTAGTTGGGTTAAGAGTCGTGGTTGCTCTCTTATTTTAGAGTATGGGTTACGGAGAGTTGGCAATTCATTCCTCCGGCCAGTCATGCCTCCATGAAGGGTGTGATAACTACTCTCATACTCTCACCCACCAACCTTTCCACCCTCCTACTCTCTCCCACACTTTTAAAATATATAATTTATTTTTTTTATCAAATTAAATTAATTAAAAAAATTAAATACAGGTAAGATATATACAAGTATGTGCTTGCAGATAACTAGTATATATATATATATATGTTACATTAAATTTGAATATTAAATACGAAATTAAAAAATGTAAATCTCTTTGAATTTAAAAGATAAATTCAAACACTTTTAAAAAAATAATATATTTTTAATTTATAGGTTGAAATATATGAAAATGAAAAATGGTAATATTTTATTATTAGTATAAGTCTTCATTCTTTTATTAATTAATATAACACAATTTATTAAAAAATTTTAACTTTATTAATTTTTTAACAAGTTAATGTGGTAAAAATATGTTAAAATTTAAAGTCTATTTATTTGAAGAGAAGATACTAAAATTCAGACTTATTTTTCTCGTAAAGTTATGTCATAGGTTGTTTTTAGAATATCACTAATAAATTTAATTTATTTATTTTCAAGTATTTTTTTATTCGGGATAATATAGTTGAAATAAATAAAATAAAAATTGAGGTTGTTATTAGGAAAATAAAATTTAAAAAGTAAAGGATGATATAAAAAAAGTAAGTATTATAACTCATTTGAAAAGTGAAAAGTAAAAATAAGACTTTTTGTTACTTTAGAGATACAAACATGATTTTTTTAATATTTTACCACAATTATTTTGTAACATCGTTAACTTTTCTATCCATCCAAGAAAGGGGATGATCAATTTCTCCAAGTTTTGAACTTGTGTTATTTCACAAAAACTCAAGGGAAGGGGTGTAATTTACTCGAAACTAATTATGAAGCTAACCAAAATAGAATTTCGATCAAAAACACAATATTACCGATGTAAGTTTGTTGGTGAAATTAGTCGGGAAAAATGTGAGGGCAAAAAGATGAAGTTGATCGGTCATTACCAGTCAGCCAAGTCGGTGTTACCAACTACTGATCCAATATATTAGAACCAAAAATTCTTATGTCTTGTCTATAAAAGCACTTTTTGTCACACCCTACACGGAGGAATGACCAATATATTAGAACCAAAAATTCATATGTCTTGTCTATAAAAACACTTTTTGTCACACCCTACACGGAGGAATGATTAACCGAAGGAATGGATAACCAAACCTCAGTAACTTTGACTTCAAAACAAAGAAACAAATATGACTTTTGACAAAACCAAAAAATAAAAGTAAATTAAAAAAAAAAAAAAAAAAAAAAAAACAAATGTTAACTGCAAAATGTTATTTATTGAAGTACATACAATTTATTAAAAATTTCAGTATAGGTTCCCTGTATCTTGTAACATGTCCAAAATACAAATATATAGTCTCTAGTTAAATTCAACCAATTACTAACAGCAACAATATACCAAAAGGAGCTCCGCACCCCTTTATAACACAACAACGAATACACAATACAAAATCAGACACCTAACCTTAAAGTGATTGCAAATTTTCATCTTGTGGCTTCAAGTCCGCGATCTCAAATGCATATCTTGCCGTCATACAATCGGCAAGCCAAGTATTAGTTATTGATGCTCAGAGAGATCCTGTTATTAAAAAAAAATCAACAAGAAAGTGGTGAGTCCCACAGACTCAGTGAGTGGAAAAGCATAACCAAATAGTACTAGCTTCACTCTACACTTATATATAATACATAGTCAATTAATATCAACATATCATGAATTTCAAAACAACTAAGGGTTACACGTATGCAAATATAGAAAACAACAACTTAACAAACACAGTTCAAGTAATAAGCTATACAATCAAATCAAAACAATCAAAATACTCAAAACACACAAAGGGCTCAATAAAGTAACTCAGCAACTACACACCAAACAAAAATTCTCCTATCCAGGCAGTTTTTGCACCCACACACCAAACACAAATATATACAAAATTACTGAAATCTTCATAGCTCTTCACAAATCCATTCCCAAGGCTGAGTTACTCGAATATTTTTAATTAGTGTCAAATAATCAAATAAAAATATCCTAGGTGCACCCGGATTCTATTTCGGAAGTAAAAATCATTACGAAAAGAAAAACACTTTCATTGGCCCTTATCAAATACAAACAAAGTCACAAGTCAAGCACAATTCAAATAACTTAATGAAACACTACACATGCTTATGATTCTATATAATTATATCAATTGAAATATACCTAACAAATTCACATGTTAATCTAGCAACTAAAAGATAGCATTTATGCACTCACCATTTACTAATTTTGCTTGTCACTTCCTCTTATATTCACACACGACGTTGGCTAAACAACACTTTTCAATGTTACAATTATATTTTTCAAGTATTACTTAGTTTGTCAATTTTATAGGTTAACTATTTAATTATGAAAATCTATAAATACTAAGTTTCATGTATTTATTTAAAGTTAACCCCTCTTAGACATTTCCACAACCACCTTCGAGTTATGTTTGATTTCAATTTACATACTTAACCAAATTCAACAAAACAAAGTCTAAACATTATTTTTAAGAAGTTAGCTATCTTTATTATTTAGAAACTTCTTCTAAAAGTAGTCTTGAACCTACTCAAATCCTTACATGAACTAAACAGGGACTCGTACAATTTCTAGTTGCCAATCTCGGATTCCAATGCTTATAGAATTCTCATACTTGTGAATTAAATTATGAAACTTTCCAATATTGTTTATCAAGATGTTATGAACAATTCATCTAATATCACTCAACTCTAAATCATCTTTTAAGACCCTCTAAACCTAATTACACTAAAACAGGTTCAATAAGGACTCGAAAATCACAAACCATGACTTCCACCACCTCCAAAATACATATAACATAAAATTAAAACCTATAAAGCTCCATAATTGTCCATTAATATGTTAGGAATAATTCCTATTCATAGGCATTAAGCTAATTCAAACCATAACCCAACACCAGTCAAAGTCCTCCTGGATTGACTAAAGCTCACCTAAAATCCTACACGAACCCAGCTGCAATTCAATATCTCTAATGTTATATACACTTCAAATCAAGTTACAAAACTTTCTAGATATCATTCCAAGAGCAAAAGCCACACTTTATATTAACTCTTAAATAATACAATCCATAGAACACCTGAAATACCTGATTTCTCTAACTTATATAATCTAACCCTATTTTCCCTTTTTCATTAACCACTAAATTCTATATCAATTATTTCCATCACCACCAACTTGTATTTTACCTTTTAAAATTCTCAAATCCAAACATTTTAAACCATGCCACAAAGATGTAACTAAGTTTTTAAAAAAAGTAAGGGAAATTAAGTGACTCACGCTTAGTTCTTTTAGGCTTGTCAACCATTACTTTAAGTGCACTTTATATCATTGCTTGTTTATGTGTGTATATATATATATACATATATACACTTCCCAAAAAAATCAACACGATCTTAATAATTCCTATATTACTAATATTTTTAACATTAAGTTAATAAGATCCATAAAAAGCTTGCGTTATCCATTTTTTTCATCATAGTACAATTAAATTCCCGTGTTTCCTTTTTCAATTATTACTACCTATCATGTTCTCATTCTTTTATCATCTTCCAAGCTTCCTTGTATTTAAGTAACTAAATAAACTTTCAATACCTATTTTCTCTAAACTTTCAATTTTTATTCAAATAATCCCTAACCATAAAAGTTTTAACATACCCAGTTTCACTTATCTTCTTACAACTAGTTTCATTTAGGCATTTTTACAAACATCTTAAGGGCATAATTACTTTTGTTTCATGTGTATGTGCATTATATCTGTACATACCCCAAAATAGTTAACACAAAATTAGTTCCCATGTTACTTGTATTCCAAAATCAAACTTCAAATTAGTTTAGTTAATCAAAGTAATTAAAACTTGAATTACATATATTTCCAACTATATAATCCTATCTAAATCAAGCTTTCTTTTTCACTTAAATAATTAACTATCACACTTTCCATCAATATCAAATTCTAACTACTCCTCCCAAACTCACTAAACTCAACCCCTCCTCAATTATCAATAAGTAAAATAAAAGAATGAATTAATTATATGGAGACATAGAAGTAGCCCACTCACTCAAGGTACATGGCAAGGCTTTCATGGATAAAATAAGAGATCCAAGGCTGCCAAAATAGGGCACCAAACCCACATCTTGGTTACCGCTTCATTATGGTGGTTGCTATAGTTGAAAAGATAGAAAGCAAGATTAAAAGGTGACCAAAAACAGGGCAACCCGGCTGAAAGTTTGAAGGCAAGCTGTTGTTGCCTTGCTGCAAGTAAACAAGGAGAAAAGGAACTCCAAAATGGGAAAGGAAGAGAGGAAGAGGAAGGTGGAGGCTACTAATCGGTGTATGAATTGGCTGCATACTACAAGAAAAACAATTATCTGTGACAGGCAAAAACTGTCATAAATCACATAAAAACCCATCATGGATGACAGGTTCCCATCGTAGGTAAGCCTATCGAAGAAAATGGCATGACCTCTTGCTACTGGCACTTGAGGACTGGTGGAACCCTAGTTGGAGCTAGCATCCGACTGCCTTCCATGACCAATAACATGGTTACTGCACCATATTGTATCTAAAACAAGCACAAATGAATTTAATATATATTTTTCATATAAGGCAAAGAACAATTCATTGCAACATTACAACTTGAAGTTTCATGATGAATTAAGATGCATTACTAAGTCCACATACGTCTCGGGTAATGTACGTGAACAAAGTAATCACATCCTACACTTGTAGTCATGACTCTCTAAACTGGGCTCCAGTACCAACTTATTACACACCACATAGAGGTATTTAGATTGTATTATTCAAAGATGTTCTACTTTATGGGGGAACATATACACAGGGAGCTCCATTGCATCAAGAACCAAAAAAAAAAAAAAAAAAAAACAACAATAACACACAATGATCCAAAATACACAATACATAATATTAAGCCCTGTTATGATTGTAATGTTTCATTCTTGGAGCTTCAATTGTGCATCCTTTCAAGAGTATCTTGCCATAACAACTACTAGCAAGTCAAGGTATTGCTGAAGGAGTTTGAGAAGAACCTGGAGCTAAAAAAAACATAGAAGAAAGAAAAGTGAGTCATATAAACTCAGTGAGTGAAAGACGTACCAAAAGGGCAGTAGCTTAAAGCATCATAAAGTTATAAAAAATTATAACATAACTCATTATCCAATTAAAATCCTTACATAATATATATATATATATATATATATATATATATATATACACACACACATATGGATGATGTAAAACTAACATACTTGCAAGTAAACATATAATAAACAAATCAAACAAAGCATCCAAGGGCCAGTAATCGTAGTAACTCAGCTCCTGCACACCATATATATATATAATATATATGTACATATACATATATCTTCCTCGGGGCTATTCAGCTCCTGCACACCAAAACAAATAATCTCCCACAATAACCTCCCCGGGCTGAGTTACTCTAATATATATTTATATAATCACTTAATCAAATCAAATTTATCCTAGGTCTGCCTGGAATCTAAATCATATTAAAAATGAATTTTCTAGCCCTATCAACCACATACAAATCATTCAAACTATCGCACAACATAACAAATGTATGAACATTTAGAATTTTATCATATAATTCAACATTTATATTCAACTCAAATTGCTAAACACATATTTACCCAACAATAATATGCATATAGAAAATATTTTAAAACACAACTAGTAACCGAAAGATAATAACTTTCACTCACAACTTTACAGTTGTTGTTCATGGCTTCCCTAAGAGTCCAAAAGTGTCGTCGAGATAGTGTCATGTTCTAGAGCTGAAATTACATTTCCAAGTATCGTTTAGTTTCTAAATTTCATATATTATTAGTCCCTAATCATAAGGACTTGACCATAATAATTCAAAAAAATTAATTTACAAATAACTTGTTTTAGTCATTTTATCAAACATCTTGAAAGCATACTTTGTTCCAATTCATATATATATATATATATATATATCTTATGTATGTAACTAAAACTAGCACCAACACTAACCACAATTCAAATACTAGATTGAAATTGGACGAATCATTTAGGGATAATAAAGAGCTTAAATCTTGGAATTCCACAAGAACCAAAGAACACTTTACCCACAATTTTTCTCACCCCCTTGATCATATTCTTTCATTCACAAACCCACTCAATCCCAACATCTAAATCCTCAAACAAAACAAAAAGGAAAAGGAATCAACTCCAAGAAAACAAGAGAATTGCTTGAACAAGAGGTATTTGGAACTACCCCAAAATAGAAGAATGGCTGAGTAGTTGTTGGAGGCTATTGGAGGTGCTTTTGTTTGCTGATGCGGTGGCTATTGGAGGTGTTGCTAATACATGACAGCTACTTCTCGGCTCAAACATGGGTTGGGGAGGATTAAGACACAAGTTGCTATTGAGAAGTTGGTGGTTTGGCCTTCTTGAATGGAGCTAATGGAAGAGTTGAGAAAATAGGGGGAGGAAAAAGGCATGGAGGAGGAAGACAAAGAGAAAAAAAATCTATAAGGAAAAGAATAGGAAAATAGGAGGAAAAGGAAAATAAAATAAAAGGATAAAAAATCAAAATTTTATTTTTTTATTCATTTATTTGGTTTGTGTTTATAACCAAACATACTAAGTTTTTCCTTTTTGTTCCCTAAAACTTACTGTTACAGTACCGAGTTATAATAAGTAAAATTTCCATCAATTCTCTAATACTGGCTTGGGTGTCCTAACTTCATTAGGACCTAACCAGATAGATGAAAAACATGAAAAAAAAAATGTCTTATTTTATTTGAGTTTCTAATAATAATAAATTAGGATAGTAAATAAATATTTTTATTTAATAAATTCATATTTTATTAATTCTTTTAATCATGATAGTATTAAATTCTTCTTGTTTAATAACACATTTATCATAAAAATACATTTTCTTTTTTACTTGTATATTTGTAGCAAAAGGAAGGTTAATGTTGATTGTCACTAGTGCAGCTAATGAACTTACTAATTAGATAATGCTAAATTTTAATTCACACTATTATCATTAAATTATGTTAATTCTTTTTTTTTATTCCGCAGAGGTACGTCTGGGCTATTTTATGCACATCTCGATTGATCACCTTTTCGGTTTTGTCAAAGACAGGTCATCCACGTAAAAATTAAGAAATTTGTGAGGAGTTTAGTCCTTAAGCTCTCCCTAAGAAGATTCAAATAAAGAAAGTCAATGAAGGGAGCACAACTTCTTAACTATCTGGTCAACCCCTTGGGGTATGTTAAATTCTTCCTAGTCATATTTGTGAAGACAATTACAATCTTTATATTAAATGGATCCTTTTTTTTCTCGAAAAATTAGTTTTATATTATTTTGTAATGTTTACGTGATTGTTGTTCATTACATGACATAAAAAATAAAAATCAAGAACTTATGTTAAAGATTAATATAATATATTTTTTTTAGCAATTAGAAAAATAAGAAATTTTGTAATAAAAGATTTTATTTCTAGCAAATTTCCTTATGTAAATACGGCTAGCGCAACGTGCATGACATAAAAATTAATTTTAATGAAAATGAAGAAATCATTGATATAAGTTATAGGTCGATACCAATTTGTCCATTCACAAACATAATTTGGTTTTTCATTGTTTTTAAATCTGTAATTCTTCATTCACAAGTGTGGTGCTTAATTAGATTATAGGTTGGTTTATCTCTTTGTAATTTAGGATATTTGATTGAGCAGAACTTTTTAATTAAAACTTGGTGAATTTAAGTCTTGATGGCTAATTGTTTTAAAAAATTAAATATAAGTTCATAGGAAGAGCAAAGGGTTGGTGGATGTATTGAGTTAAGGAGTGAATGAAAGTGAGTAGTGGATGTGATCAAAGGAGGGTTAGTTGGGAATAAAGTGTGGAGAATGAGAATTAAGTGGTTTTGAAGGGGTGCAGGGGGCACATTTCATGAGTAACAGAAATTCGGTATTTCGAGTATCGTCGGGGCAAAATTAAATTAAGAGTTAAAAATATAAAATGTAGCTTATGGTCTTGAAATATTGTAAGCAGAATTTCGTAGCTTGGTTCCAAGTATGTTGTGCGTTAGAGCTCTTGGACTCTGGCTAGTTCACATAGGATTTTTTGTTCCCTGTTTTCGGTTCATGTAAGGAAGTGAGTGGGTTCAAGACCAATTTTAGGAAATGTTTTTAAATAAGAAAGATAGATATAACTGTTTATTAACAAAATTGACAAATAGAATTGGATTTCATTTCTCCTAGAGAAAGTTATGTTCAATTAAATATGGTTAGGTTAGAGTTGTCAAAATCCTGCATTTTGCAGAATTTGGTGCAATTTCAAAGAATAAACTGTATTGATATACAAATCCATTAATTAAAAATGATATATCATTATAAAGCTAAATTTTTCTAGTATTTTATAAATTTTACAAAACTGGATTCGGAATTTCCTAGAGAAAGATATGACCGTTAAAGTGAACACTGGTCCAAATCCCAAGTTTGAACAGTTTCAACACCTATGCATTTTCAAGACATTTAAAATATTTCTTCATTATTAACCCTATCACATAAAGTCTAATTCATATTAATGAACTTGTAATAGCTTAATGAAAAACTTTCATAAAGATACCTATACAAGTTGAGATATAAGTTTAGTAACTAAAAGATTATAACAATAACATTTATGAACTAAATATTATTTGGGAATATGAATTTTAGATCCGGATTCTAATGTGGATCTGATGAGATGCATGGATGCAAATGTGAGTGACGAATAGGATCAGTTATGGGTGAGTTGTTAATTGATGCCTTTAGGGGCTAGATTATTATGTTCAATTGTATGTGTATTTAAATTAATGTGCTAGTGCAATATTTTAGTGAGTTAGTTGAATTATTCTTTCTTGAAATTGTCTGTGGTTGATATGGGCCAAAACATGAAAAGTTTTTTGAGAAATTATTTTTATTCTGAAATTAAGATCCAGGTGCACCTAAGATATTTTGATTTAAAATCATATGAAATTCTGATGCTGATAAATATTTTTTTTAATTAATTGAGTACTCAGCCCCGGTGGGATAGATTGTGTACGTAGATGAATTTGTTATGCGGGCGCGTAAATGCCTAGTAGGGGATGATAATATTATGCGAGGTTGAGTCAATATTTCATAAATTCAATATTTCGTAAATTGGGTTTCTCATTACTTTTCTTAATTAATAAGATAATTGAAAAATAAGATCGCAAATAATAAACTTAATAAAGATGGGTACATCGTAAATTCAATATTTCATTTTTTTGGGGTCAGCATGGAAGGAATTATATTTCTAGTTTGTGAACAGCCAATTATTATATGAACTAGTATAGGTTTAAATTCATTAAGTTATTCTAAAAGATAACAACGACCAACTGCTAATAGAATCCATTGTAGATTTTTGCAAATTACTCATTTAAGTAAGGATATTTAGATACATTGTAAGTTAATTATGTACTGATAAATAACCAACATGCAATAAGTAAGGAAGATACAATAATATATTATGAGAGGTTAATTTCGTCTTTAAGGAGACCTGATCAAAAAAATTCTTGAAATTTACGTTACATTGAAAAGTTTTATATATATTACAAATTTAGGAAGCAAAAAGATGTATAAAAATCTAACATATAGAAAGTATTCAATGACAACTATAAATAGACATGTTCATAAACATTGATTAATTCTTGAATGAAAATTACGAGGGAAACCGGAGTTACATTGGACTAGCAATATCTACATTTGATATAGGTAAACAATTTATCCGTATTTTTTTTGAAATTCGGGACGAATTTCTTTTAAGGGGAGGAGATTGTTATAACTCTAATAATCGGATAACGTAAAAATTGAGTTTTAGACATAATATATAAATTCTCATTATAAAATAAATAAATAACATTGTAATTAAGTATGATGTAACTCGATATAGTAACGCTTGTTTTAGAACATTTCTATATATTTCATCGCAAATTGAAATATGTATATATATATAAAGAAAATAAGATAAATAAAAATCACCACATAATTCTTTATTGACTTTGACCTTATATTTTATTTAACTTGGTCTTATGCCTTGATTTTTTTTGTTCAATTTTTCTTCTTGAAGGCTGAACCTTCCAGATTACTTTCATTCCACCGCCATACTCATTTTTTTCTCCTCTGTTCTGATGCGTTCCAAAAATAAAAAAATAAAAAATTTGGTGCCTTCTTAACCCCAACCAAGAGAACCTCCTTCCTTTCCTACTTGCTGGTGTATTTGTAAGTTACTTTGATTTGGTGTGTGTGATTGCTATGCTCGAATTGAGTTATGGATGAAAAGGGAAGACAAATCATGGGTATGGTGGGAGGGGTCTCTAATTTCAGTTGCATATCTTTTCCACGGCCTTCTTCTCACACCCAGGTAACTTCCTCCCCATTTTATTTCCTGTTCTTATTTCATAGTTGTAGTCGTCCACTTCTTTTTGGGCTTTAAGGATGACGTACCGGGGTTCATGATAATTGATGGTTATGTGTTTGTGAAAATGCGGAAATGATAGATAAGGTTATATGTTCTACGTGAGGCTATTAACTTGAATACATGAAACATAAAAATAAAACAAAGAACAAAGCAAATTCGGTTTGTGTGTGATGAATGGAAAGAAGAAAGAGAATGGCATGTAGTGACTTTTTTTTCGTTGGTATTGTGTTGTGGGAGTCAGCATATGGGTCTAATGTTGAAATAAGGAGTAGTAGTGCATCAAGACCCATGGAAATACCCTTGATATCTTCGTAATTCCACCTATGTGTTTCATCCACCAATTAGCGCCAACATATGATTTCATTTTGTTTTACTATCTCTTTTGATTGGAAGTTGAAACTTTATCCATATAACGCCTTGCTGCAGTTAGGACAGAATTGAGCAATCTACCATTACAAGGCAACATAATCTATATGGCTGCCTTTAAGGGTCTAGCAAAATATAAAATTCCTCTAAAAAATGACATTTAAATAATGGGTGAAGATCCATGTTGATTGGGAAATATAAAAAATAAAACATTGAAGTGGGTGGCATAATTAGAAAATCTAGTGGCCATAATAAGCAATGTTCTCTTAGATGCCCTGTTTCATGATTATTCCCCAATCAGAGCTATGCTTTGTATTTGACTATATTAGTGACCAAATTTTACAACCGTTATCCATTACTGAATAGCCATATATAGTCCTGTTTTGTGGTATGTTTTGCAATAAGTTCAAAATTGATTAGTCTTAATATATAATATACATAATTAGGAGAGTTGTAAAGTGTGAATAAAAGTTTAAGAACAAAAAACATATAGAATGGTTTTAAGGTTAAACAATGGAAAAAAATTGATGTGATTTATCGTTAAATCTTTATAATCTAGGCATGTAGTATTTCTTAAATGATTAAATTAACTTTAAAATTAATGTTGAAATTATTAGTAATATTGAATTGATGATATTGTGTTGATTAAATTGAGATAGGTATATTTGTACACATACTCATGAATTAAGATAAATACACATATTACATAGTTGGCAAGTGCTTAAAAAGAAATTAAATGTTATTATATATAGAAGTTAATATAGGTAGATTTTATCCATAAACTAGGTAACTAGCAAACATAAAGTCAGACTAAGTTAATATTAAAGAATTTGAATTAGTGAATAAGTGGAATTAAAATAAGTGTTCAAAAGAGAAAGTGTAGCTTATAATTCTAGGATGTTGTCTACAGAATTTTGTAGTTTGGTTCCAAAGATGTTGTGAGTTATAGCTGATAAACTCCAGGCTAGGTCAGGCAGAATTCGTAGTGCCCTGTTTTTGGTTCATCTAAGAAATCGAGTGGGTTCAAGATTGATTTTAGGAAAAGTTTCTAAATAAGAAAGATATCTATACTTGTCTATTAATAAATCCAATAAACGGAATCGGATTTCGTCTTATCTAGGAAAAGATATGTTCAATTAACTATGGCAAGGTCAAGCTGTCAAAAATACTGCATGTTACAGAATTTGAATCAACTTCAAACAATAAACTGTATTGATATACAAATTCAAAAATTACAAAAGATATACCATTATAAAGCTAAATGTGTCTAGTATTTTATAAATTTTACGGAACAGGATTCGGAGTTTCCTGGAGAAAAATATGATCGTTAAAGTGGACACTGGTCCAATCCTCAAGTTTGGACAGCTTTAAACATTTTAACTCACTAAATGCTTTCTATTCTTTTCTAATGGTTTCTCCTATCATATGCTCTGTCAAGATATTTAAAAGGCCTCTTCATTGTTAACCTTATCATCTAAAATCTAATCCATGTAATAGTTTAAAGGAAAACTTTCATAAATAAACCTATATAAGTTGAGATATAAGTTTAGTAAGTAAAATATATATATATATATATATATATAAAACAATTAACGTTTATAAACTAAGTGGTATTTGGAATTATGAATTTCAGTTCTCGATTCTAATGTGAACCTGATGAGATGCATGGACGCAAGTGTGAGTGACGAATGGAATTGGTATCAGCTGAGTGGTTAATTGCTGCCTTTAGGGGCTAGATTATTATGTGTGATTATATATTTATTTGAATATGCGTGATATATGAAAAGTAAGCTAATGGAGTATTTCAGTAATTTTCTTGAATAATGTTTGCTTGATATTGAATACTGTGATTGACATTGATTGTGTTTGATAAGGGCCAACTCGTGAACATTTTCTGGAAAATGATTTTCATTTCTGAAATTAAAAGTCCTAGGTGCACCTAGGATACTCTGATTTAAAAATTATGAGAAATCCTGATTCTGATATATATTTTTACTATTGAGTGCTCAGCCCCGGTGGGATGGATTGTGTACGGGAAATTAATTTGGTGTGCGGGCGCGTACATACCCGGCAGGGGGTGATATTGGTGTGCGGGGCTGGGTTACTCGTTGGCCCTTTGGTTACTTTGTTTGATATCGTTGTTCTAATAAATTTGTGATCTTATGTATCATATAAATTGTGAATTTATGACCGTTACAATGTATATGTGCAATGTGAATTAAGATCTGAATAATGTTACGCAATGTTATTACGTATGTTATATATTTGTGTTGTGTGATGCTAGTACCCTTTGGGTACGATTTTCCACTCACTGAGTCCGTAGGGACTCATCCTTTTCCTGTGGTTATTTTTTTAGTAGCAGGACCTCAAAAAAAGGTTAATCACTAATACGAGGTTTTGATAAGGATTTGACGACAAGGTATGCCTCGGAATCTCATACTTGGAGTTAAGGATGAAAGTTTGCAGTCACATTAGAACTGTGGGTGTTAAATGTGGTATAATGTAATATTCTAGTACTTTTTTTGTTGATAATGTGAGTGGAGCAGAGCTCCTTATTGTCTTTGTATTGTGTTGAGTAATAAAAAGAGTTTATAGGATTCTATTTTAAGGGCATGTTCCATATTGTAAGGGACCTCTGCCGAAATTTTCAGTAAGTTGTGATTTGTTGCGATCAACAAGTTTTTTTTTTATGTTAACTTTTGTCTTCATAATTTCTTGGTTTTATTCATTTGGTGAGTCAAGAGTCATGGTCGTTCCTTTACTTGAGTCAGGGTTACGGAGGTTTGGTTACCATTCCTCCGGCTAGTCATGCCTCTATGAGTGGTGTGACAAAAAGTTCATAGCAAGAGCAAAGGGTTGGTGGATGTATTGAGTTAAGGAGTGAATGAAAGTGAGTAGTGGATATGATCAAAGGAGGGTTAGTTTGGAATAAAGTGTGGAAAATGAGAGTTAAATGGTTTTGAAGGGGTGCAGGGGGTAGCTTTCATGAGTAACAGAAATTTGGTATTTTGAGGGTCTTTGAGGAGAATTAAATTAAGAGTTCAAAAGATAAAATGTAGCTTATGGTCTTGAAATGTTTTTTACAAAATTTCATAGCTTGGTCCCAAGTATGTTGTGAGTTAGAGTTCTTGGACTCTAGCTAGTTCACACAGGATTTTTAGTGCCATGTTTTCAGTTCAAGACCAATTTTAGAAAAAGTTCTAAATAAGAAAGATAGATATACCTATTTATTAACAAAATTGACAAACATAATTGGATTTCATTTTTCCTAGAGAAAGTTATGTTCAATTAACTAAGGTTAGATTAGAGCTGTCAAAATCCTGCATTTTACAGAATTTGATGCAACTTCAAAGAATAAAATGTATTGATATACAAATACAAAAATTACAAATGATATACCATTATAAAGCTACATATGTCAGGTATTTTATAATTTTTACGACACTGGATTCAGAATTTCATAAGGAAAGATATAACCATTCAAGTGGACACTGGTCTAAATCCCAAGTTTGGACAGTTTCGACTCCTCTAACTCACTAAGTGCTTTCTATCTTTTGTAATGGTTCCTTCTACCCTATGTATTGTCAAGACATTTAAAATTTCTCTTCATTATTAACCCTATCACATAAAGTCCAATTCATATTAATGGACATGTAATAGCTTAATGGAAAACTTTCATAGATATAAGCTTAGTAACTAAAAGATTATAAAAATAACGTTTATGAACTAAATATTATTTGGGAGTATGAATTTCAGTTCCAAATTCCTAATGTGGACCTGATGAGATGCGTGGATGCAAGTGTGAGTGACGAATGGGATCAATTACAGGGTGAGTGGTTAATTGATGCTTTTACGTGCTAGATTATTTTGTTCAATTGTATATGTATTTAAATAAATGTGCTAGTGCAATATTTTAGTGAGATAGTTGAATTATTCTTGTTTGAAATTGTATGTGGTTGATAAGGGCCAACACATGAAAGTTTTTCTAAGAAATTATTTTTATGCCGAAATTAAGATCCTGGTGCACCTAAGATATTTTGATCTAAAACATAAAAAATTCTGATGCTGATAAATATATTTTTTTTAATTAATTGAGTGCTCAACCCCGATCTGATGGATTGTGTGCATAGATTAATTTTTTGTGTGGGAGCGTAAATGCCTGGTAAGGGATGATAGTATTGAGCAGGGCAGAATCCCTCGTTAGCCCTTTGGTTGCTTTGTTTGATATTCTTACTCTGATTAATTTGTGATCTTGTGTTTCATGTAAATTGTGAATTTATGACGATTAAAATGTATACATAATGTGAATTAAGGTATGAACAATGTTACATGATGTTACTATATATGTTATAAACTTGTGTGGTGTGATGCTAATGCCCTTTGGGTACGATTTTCCACTCACAGAGTCCATAGGACTCACACCTCTCTTGTGAATTTTTTTTATAACAGAAGTTCGATACATGGCATCGCCAAGCTTGTGACTTGTCGATTGAGTACAGCAAAGTATTTCTAGGATCTCAGACTTGAAGTCAAGGATGAAAGTTTGCAGTCACACTAGAATTGTGAGGTGTCTAATTTTGGTATATATAAAAGTCTAGTTACTCTTCTTGATTAAAATGTGGACGAACAGAGCTCCTTGTTGTCTTTGTGTTATTGTTGTGTGAAATCAGGATATAGGTGTTTGTATTTTGAGTCATGTTCCATTTTGTTGAGAACCTCTGCCAAAAATTTTCAGTAACTTGTTAATTATTACAGGAAATAAACTTTTATAGTGATCTTCGATTTTAGAAAAACTACTTTTATTCTTTAGTTAGGTCATGAGTTAGGTTTGTTACTTTGTTTTGAAGTCAAGGTTACGATGGGTTAGTTGCCCAATTCTCCCGCCAGTCATACCTCAGTGAGTGGTATGACATTTTTCTTCTTTTTATTCTGACCAAGCGGATTGTCAGTAAGATTATTCTTAAATAATTTTCATTTAAATATTTATCACGAATATATATATATATATATATATATGCTAATTCTACTAAGAAAATATCATCATAATTAAATATTAAATTAGATAGTATATATTTAAGAAATTGGACTCACGAGTTTAGCGGATGAGCTTTACCAAGATTGAGTTTCACTTGTTTAGTGAACTAATCAAAAATAAAGTATGAGGTTACATTGCTACGGCACAACAACTCTATCTTCTTGTGTGTGATCCGTGGCCCCCGAAGTAGTTGAAGAATATGCAGTCGATGAAAATGATTCTATTAATTGAAGTCGAAATTGCTCTTCATCAACCGATCAAATCAATGATATATATATATATATATTTTTATTTTTTTCTTGTTTGTCAATGCATAAAGAAATATAAAGCAAGTCTTTCAAAAATATTAAACCATAAAATTAATATACATATCATTGATTTTAATATTAACACATGAAATTAATATTTTCACTGATTCTCCTCTTACATGTTTTTCTTGCCTATCAATTAGTTCACGAATTAATTATACTTGTTCATATTTCTATAAATGAAGTTACAATAGAAGGCCACTGAAGTAGTTGAAGAAGACGAATGCGATGAAAATGATGATATTAGTTGAAGAAGAAATTTGTCTTCATCTACTGATCAAATCAATGATACATCAAAGGTATTATTCATTGCAATTCACATTAGAAGTTTTCATTTTCATTTCATAAAAAATTATTTTTAACTATTTTTTCCGTCGGTTTTGTTTCCTATGCGTGTTTAGAAATAAAGGAGGAGGAGATTGATGGTAGTTTTCCATCAGAGCAACGTTTGAATCATACTACAAGCCTTTCTCCCAAGTTTCACAATTTTAGGTAAAGGCCCTGGCACCATACCTAGAGATCATATATGTGGCTACTTTCTAGGAATACTGGAGAGCAGGCTTTACAATTGTGAACATGCCTACATGTTCTTTTTATCTATTTGATCATATTTCAGTTTGCTATTGGCATATTGAACTCATGCTCAAATGGATCCACAAGGAGGAGGGAGCAAATGAAGAATAAAATAGTGTAATGAGTTGTTAAAATCTGAGTCATTCAACACAATAGAGGTGAGTGAGATGTGGGGCATAATTTTTATATGGAACAAGGATGATGTGATCAATATGTTTCCTAATGTTTATGAAAAAATGTAATGAGTTGTGAGAAAAACAATGGATAAGAAGATCATGAAAATATTTGAATTTATGGTATCTAGTTCTTAGTTTTCATTTTAAATAATTATTGGTCCATTGTGGGATAAGGCCCAATTAAGGAAATATGCAATTATGACTAACTGAGTTTTTAATTAGGTACAATTTTATATCATCACAGATTATTTAACTTCAAAAATCAAGTAAAATTTTAATCAAATCAATTTGATCAGGTCAAGTGAATTTTATCGAAAACTCAATCATCTAGTTCGGTTGAGCACTATTATTTGTTAAAGTGCATATGTATTTTTTAATCATTTATTATCTCGATGATGATTAAGTGCCAAGTAATTGATGGATTCTTATTTATTTTAAAATTTAATTTTTAATTATTAAATCTTAACAACAAGTATCTCTAAGACATCATTAAAAAAAACAAAAAAAATCCTATAGAAAAAGAGAAATTTTAATTGTAGTTTAAGAAAAATGTATTGATATCAATAAGGTAAAAATATTTGAATTTTATTTGGCAATATAAAATTAGAAACAAGATGGTTGAAGAAACTAGAAATCCATTTATTTGATTTTGAGTTTATCTATAAAAGTGTTTTCAAGAGAAAATCTAATTATAATTGTACATATGTTAATCAGAATTTTAATGCTATTGAAAAAAAAAAAAAAACATACCACTAATTTGCAAAAAAGACCTTTAATCTCAATTACATATACCAAAATTCTAGCAAAGATATATATATGAAGCAAGTACTAGAGCTATACCATGTAATTTAATAATATGTTTTTTTGTTATTTTCATTGTCCATTTTTAGTCGTGAAATATACAGTTAAGTTCATAATATTGTAATTATTAATGAAATAAAAGAAATCGTGCAGATTAGTCATATGGGTTGATACTAAATTTGCATTTCACAAAAATAAATTGATATTTTAAAAATCTAATCCACTCGAATGGTTAGAACGTTAGTTGCATGGTAGAGAAACACTGATTTGAACCATAAAAATATTTTGTGGATTGAATTGGGTAAACTGGACGACATAGGACAAATCCGGTTAGTCTAGATTTCAATTCTTTTCTTTCTTTCTTTTTTTTTTTTAATTTTTTCTTAAAATCTAAAAAAAATTAAAATTGAATTGAATTTTTAATATTTTGATAAGTCATACTAATATGCATTTAAATCCAATTAAAAAGTTAATTAAAACCCCAAAACGTGTTATGTATCACCAAAACACACTAATTGATACATAATATTTTGTAAATGTGACTATATTAAATGAATTCAAATTTTTATTTTTATTTCCTAAGTTGTTAATATATAATATCAATATATTAATAATCTTATTAATGAAGAAAAAATTATATTATAAATATTAAATTAAACATTTTGTTGGTGTGACTATATTAAATAAATTTCAAATTTTTATTTTTATTTTCATAGGTTGTTAATATATAATATCAATATTTTAGTAATTTAATTAATGTCAGTATAATTATATTATATTCAATATTATGCAGATTAAATTGAATATTTTGTAGGTGTGACTATATTGAATAAATTTAAAATTATTAATTTATTTTCCTAAGTTGGTAATATATATTAGTAAACTAATTCATGTAGGCAAAATTATATTATGTTTAACATTTATAAAAATTAAATTAAATATTTATATGATATCATTGGTTAGACCACAATTAAAACTTAACTCCAAAATCAATATTGTTTTTTTTTTTCAATTTTTAAAAAATTGACATAAATTGTGTTTTAATGTTTTAAAGCGTATATTTTTTCTATTTATTCCAATTAGGTAGATTATTACTAAGGTTAAATACTTTTATGTTTTAATGATTTGCATATAAAAATTTGTTAAAATTTATATAAGAGAATATGAAAGACAAATAAAAATACTAGTAATAAGTTATGTATACCCTATGAGCACGATAAATTGAAGCTTTTTTTTGTCTACAATTGAAAGAAATCAATTATTCCTCACCTCAAAGTTATGGGTTTGATCTCTAGCTTTTACTAATATTAACACAAGAAATTAATAATTTTCTTATACGCCAATGTAAGAAATTAATTAATAATGTGTTAAAACACAATTTGTACGTACCAGGGTACTTAATTTAAATAGAAACTGAAGAGAAAGTGAGAGAGTTATATATACCTGCGAGAATTCTTCAGTAATCCAAAGCAATAAAAGAGTAGGAGATATTCATGGCCTCAGAGCCACAATCGGAACTCCCTTCAAACCAATACCAAAGAGATGAAGGTAACCCCATCAGAGTTTTTCATGAACTATCAGTTGAGTTTTACCATCACTTCCTTCTAGAGTTGGTGAGCAGAGAGCCCTGAATTTGGCTTAAAACCAAATCAAAAAAACTCAAATAAGAGTTCACCTAAATATGCATGTCTATATTATGTGTGTTTGTGAGTTATATATAGGCTAAGGCATGTGATCTAGATGTAGTATGAATCGTTGAACTAGAATGATGAAATACATTAGTTACTTTCCTTTTAGCATCCAATTTGGGTAATTAATATTTAGTTAATTTCCTAATTGCTTGGGAATATGACTTTCCTTTTCTTTTATGCATTATGAGTTTTCTTTTATTTTGAGAAAGACTTGATTTCTATTTGCTTTAATTTAGGAGGGAAAGTTTCCTTCTGTTATGCATTTGTTTCCATTTCTCTTAGAGAAATACTTATGTTTCTAATTATTATTTTTTTATTTAGGAGGAAGACTTTCCATTTTTCTATGATTAATTTTAATTTTTTACCCATTGTCCGGTCTTGAATCACCGCATTTGAAGAAGCAATTGTAGACCTAAGGGTTATGGCTATATGAGCCATTAAACAAAAAACAATTGAAGTTTCCTTCTCTAATTTGGAGTCGTTCTTTGGTTCAATGGTTTTGTTAAATAGAGAACAACTTGATATATGACTGCAGTAACTTGATGGACTCCTTCCAGCATTAAGCATTGCTTCAAAGAGTCTAATAGTTAAGCTGAATTGCTGATGGACTAGTAAAAATGGGAAATGCCATACAAAAACCTTAAGTTATTCTTTATTGTTCTTAGTTATAGTGCTAATATGTTTATGAGTAATTTAATAGGAGTCAGTTTCCCAAGACTTTTGTATTGTTCCTTACTTAATGTTATTCCTTTTTGTTCCAAACATAAAAATAAAATTGTTATACTAATTTCTATACAACTTGAAAAAAATAAAAGAGAAATAACTTTTTCATTTATGTAAAATAACATGTGTACATGTTATTGTTATGCACATGCACTATATAATATTCTTCTTTCTTCCTATTTGGTAATTTTTTATGTCTAGCTTACCAAAAGTGGATTATTATTTTTTAATAAAATCTAAAGAACAAAATGAAGAAATAAATAAAGTGGTATCTCATTTTTATTTTTTTATGCACAAATTGATTTAATCTTACATATCTCACACTCTTCCTTTTTACTCTCCCTTGTATAGCTCTTGTGTGGCCTTGTATCAGTTTAATGTCTAATGTATTATTCTTCCTTAGCTCGGCCAAGACAGCAAAAGGGGTAGTTGTCCTATTTTGCATTTTGGCGTGTACAAGAGACTCCCTTCAGTCAGCTAGTTCACCTTAGGCCATAGAGGACTTTAAGTTTAATGGCAAAGCTGCCGTGTACCTCGAGTGCCATGGCAGCCAGAAGCAAGAAGGATAGCTCCCCACTCTTCCTAATCTAGCCATGGAAGCAAAATGAGTTAGATGCAAAAAACTCCTCCTTGCCATCAATTTTGTCAATAGCTAGTTAGTTTGTGGCTTTGATTTTTTTAAATTTTTTTATATAGTTGATGATTTAGAATTAAGGACTAAGAAAATTCTAAGCAAAAGTTAAAAAACAGTGAATATATAAGATAATTATGTCTAATTGTAGAATGAGGAAATTGGAAATTTAAGTATGATAAGATAGGATTTATATACTCTTACATTAGATAAATTGTAGATAAGTAATTTAATTAGGATTCAAAGTGGGGATATAAGTAGTATGAAAAGGATGAGATATGTTGAATTCTTGGTGTATGTATATATACAAATGCATACACACTAATGGAAATTAATTATTTTTTTAAAAGTATTTGACAACATGTATAAAAGAAATTAAGTGTTATCGTATATTTAGAAGTTGACTTCCCTAGGTTTGATAAATAAAATAGCTAATTAAGAAATATGATATGGAACTAATTAATGCAATTTTAAAATATTTGGTTAAAGAGTTAAGGAGATTTAATTTTTAAGAAATATATTTGGTGTGATTATGTATGATTTAAGAATCATGGAAAGTAACTTGGAAGTGGTTGTTGAAGTGAAGCAGGGGCAGATTTTACAAGTTGGAGAAATCTAACATTTCGAATATTTTTTAAATTGAATTAAATTAATAGTTCCAAATAAAAACTGTAAGTTAGGGTTTTATGATGATACATTCAAAATTTCGTAACCTGATTTGAAGTATACAGATTGTTAGAGCTACGGAACTGAGGCTAGTTCCATATAGGAATTTTAGTGAGCTTTGGTCAGTTCAGGAAATTTCGTGGCAACTTGTGTTGGAATTAGCTTAGGACCTTTAAATAAAAGTTTTTCCTAACATATAAAGAGTAAATCTGGAGTGGTGTAGGTTTTAATTCCTTGTTATGAATATTTTGGAGGTGATGGAACTCCGGGTTATGATTTTCAAATACTGATTTAACCAATTTTAGTGTAACTAACTTTAGAGAGTCTTAAAGGTTGATTTAGGAATAATGTTCTAAGATGAAATGCTCCTAATATCTTGATAAGTTAGACTAGAAATTTTCATAATTTAATTATCAAATATGAAGTTTTTATAATCTTTGGAATCTGATATTGATAACCAAGAATTTTGTGAGTGCCCTGTTTTTGTTTATATAAAGAATCGAATGAGTTCAGAGATGATTTTAGGAAAATTTTCTAAATAATAAAGGTAGTTAACATCCTATAGATAATTTTTGGACTGGGTTTTATTAAATTTGATTAAGTATGTAAGTGAAAAAAAACATATACTCGAAGGTTGTAAAAATGCCTAAAAAGAGTAAACTTTAAATAATTAACCGTATTAGTGTATATATATATATATCCAAATAATACATACGATATCTATCTAGAAAGATATATTTGTCTATTAATAATTCCAACAAATGGAATTGGATTTCCTTTTTCTTAGAGAAAGTTATGTTTAGATAACTAAGGTAAGGTCAGAGTTGTCAAAATCCTGTGTTCTGCATAATCTGATGCAACTTCACAGAATAAATTATATTGATATATAAATCTAAAAATTTCAAATGATTTATCATTATAAAGCTACATGTGTCTAGTATTTTATAAATTTTACGAAACTGGATTTGGAATTTCCTTAAGTTGCCAAATTGTTTGTGATTATTAACGGCCAACAAATTGAAATTTTTTTAAGAAATGATTTTTATTTATAGAATTGAGATCTAGGTGTACCTACGATATGTTGATTTGAAATTCTAAAATATTTTGATTCTGATAAATGTTTTAAAAGTTTAAGTGCTTAGTGCCGATGAGATGGATTGTGTACGGAGATTAATCTATTGTGCGAGCGCATAAATGCTAGGTGGGAGGTGAAATTGTTGTGCGGGGCTGAGTTACTCGTTGCCCCTTTGTTTGTTTTTTATATTATGATTGCTTTGATTTATTTGTGATCTTATGAATCATGTAAGTTATGAATTTATAACGAATAACAATATGTACGTGTATTTTGAATTAAAACCTGAACATTGTTACATGATGTTATTTTTTATATTATATTACTTGTGTTGAGTGATTCTAGTACCCCTTTGGTACTATTTTCTCCTTACTGAGTCCATAAGACTGACCCTTCTTCTGTGGAATTGTTTTTAGTAACAGGATTTGAGGATGGCCATTACTAATAATGTACCTTGCTGAGTGTTTGATGGCAAGGTAACTCTTGAGAATCTCAATCTTAAAGTCAAAAGCTGAAAATTTGCTGTCATACTAGAGCTTTGGGGTGTCTAGTCTTATAATGTGTAATAGTTTAATTAATTGTTATTGTGACAAGAAATGTAATGGAGCTCCTTATTGTCTTTGTTGTTGTTACTCTGGTTATTGTATAAAAACAGGATTATGCATTTCTATTTTAGTCATGTTCCATATTACGAGGAATCTCTGCTAAAATTTTCAGTAAATTGTTATTTATTTCAGTAAACAAACTTTTACAGCTAACTTTTGTTTTATAAATCTTTACTTTTGTTCATTAGTTTGGTTAAGAGTCATAGTTCCTTTCTTATTTTAGAGTATAGGCTTACGGAGAGTTGGCAATCCATTTGCTCGGCCAGTCATGTCTCCTTGAAAGGTGTGACAACTACTCTCATACTCTCACCCACCCACTTTTCCACTCTCCCACTCTCCTACTCTCCCCCGCATTTTTAAAATAAATAATTTAATTTTTTATCAAATTAAATTAATTAAAAAAATTAAATACAGGTAAGATATATACAAGTATGTGTTTGCAGATAACTAGTATATATATGTTACATTGAATTTGAGTATTAAATACGAAATTAAAAATGCAAATCTCTTTGAATTTAAAAGATAAATTCAAACACTTTTAAAAAAATATTAAAAAATATATTTTTTCATTTATAGGTTGAAATATACGAAAATGAAAAATGGTAATATTTTATTATTAGTATAAGTCTTCATTCTTTTATTAATTAATATAACACAATTTATTAAAGTTTTTTAACTTTATTTAGTTTTTACCAGGTTAAAGTGGTTAAAATATGTTCAAATTTAAAGTCTATTTATTTGAAGAGAAAATACTAAAATTCAGACTTATTTTTCTTGTAAAGTTCATAGGTTGTTTTTAGAATATCACTAATAAATTTAATCTATTTATTTTCAAGTATTTTTTTTTATTAGGTATAATATAGTAGAAATAAAATAAATAAAAATTAAGGTTGTCATTAGGAAAATAAATTTAAAAAAATAAAAGATGATATAAAAAAAAAAGTAAGTATTATAACTCATTTGAAAAGTGAAAAGTTAAAATAAGACTTTTTGTTACTTTACAGATACAAACATGATTTTTTAGTTTTTTACCAAAATTATTTTGTAACATCGTTAACTTTTCTATCTATCCAAGCGATAATATTTTATCCATCCAAGGGAAGGGATGTAATTTACTCGAAACTAATTATAGAGCTAACCAAAATAGAATTTCAATCAAAAACACAATATTACCAATGTAAGTTTGTGGGTGAAATTAGTTGGGAAAAATGTATGGGCAAAAAGATAAATTTGATAGGTCATTACTGGCCGACCAAGTCGGTCTTACCAACTACTGATCTAATGTATTAGAACCATTATTAAAAATTTTATTGTAGGTTCCCTCGACTAGTGACCAATCTTCTTCATGTAGTATGAAATATGAAAAAAAATTATAATTTCTAAAAAATCACCCACATAAAAAAGAAGAATGTGCCTTCCAGATCCTAAATTCGAATTTTTCATCACGAAACAAGTAGAGATCTTTTTTTTCTTTTGGGTTTCAATATGGGAAATAAGTCAGTGTTAACTTAACAAAATTTTTGTACTCTTCTAGCTTTTAGTAGTGAAAATTCACAACATCTAAGGTGCGAAAAATAGGAAAATAAGTTTAATGCAATACAAGGATCTATATACTAGTCGAGGCAAATGAACTCTTCAATCTGCATTGAAGACCAAAACAAGAACGGAGCTGACTCGATTCGACTCAGCAAGCATGAAACCATTGTCAAAACTGATGCACTTTCCTGTCACTAATACTTGAAATTTCAGAGGATTTGAAAGCCATATAGTTTGATGCAGTAGGAGAAGCCATGAAAACTCCCTAAACTCTCCGTGCAACTAAAATTGAAGAAGACAAATGATAAGAAGGTATAAAAGTAGCCAAATCTGAATTCGAGAAAAAATGTTTCACTCTTATAAGAAAACGAGATCAGGTAAGGCAATTTTGGATCCCAATCTCCATTCGTAAAATGATCTCTAAGCTTTTCCCATGGAGCCTTGGTGGGTTAAAGCCACCACTGGTACTTGGTGGCTTACAGTAGAGTGAGATGTGATGTGAAGCAGGTGTGTGATGGAGAGGTAGAGAATCGAAAATGAGAAAGAAGAATAGAATGCAAACTGAGAAAGTGGATATTAGGTTTATTTTCTTAATTTTCACTATTGCTACGGTTGTGGGTCATCACCCATATAAAAAGGTCAACTTAGAAAAAATGATTGCAATTGTCTTATTTGCTACAATGCATACCCATAGCAAATAAGTTATTATACCATTGCAAATAATTAAAATTTGTTTCTTTAAATTGGGCCATTTCTAATATACAAGCAAAGTAGCAGAAGATGACATCTAACACAGTTTTATTTGTGATGGGTCTAGTACCATTGCAAATAAGTGATTTTCTTGTAGTGACAATATAGATGTATGACACCACAAGTAGAGCATATATATATAAAATATATATGTACATATACATATATCTTCCTCGGGATATTCAGCTCCCGCACACAATAACAAATAATCTCCCACAGTAACCTCCTCGGGATTGAGTTACTCGAATATATATTTATATAAACACTTAATCAAATCAAATTTATCCAAGGTCCACCTGTATACTAAATCATATTAAAAATGAATTCTCTGGCCCTATCAACCACATACAAATTATTCAAACTATCGCACAGCACACTAAATTACAAATTTATGAAGATTTAGAAATTTATCACATAATTCAACATTTATATTCAACTCAAAGTACTAAACAAATCTTTACCCAACAATAATATACATATAGAAAGCATTTCCAAGCACAACTAGTAACCAAAAGATAATAGCTTTCCCTCACAACTTTACAATTGTTGTTTTTGGCTTCCCCTAGAGTCCAAAAGTGTCGTCGAGATAGCGTTAAGTTCTAGAGCTGAAATTACATTTCCAAGTATCGTTTAGTTTCTAAATTTCATATATTATTAGTCCTTAATCATAAGGACTTGACCATAATAATTCCAAAATATTAATTTACAAATAACTTCTTTTGGTCATTTTATCAAAAACCTTGAAAGCATACTTTATTCCAATTCATATATATATATATATATATACATATCTTATGTATGTAACCAAAACTAGCACCAACACTAACCATAATTCAAATACTAGATTGAAATTAGATGAATCATTTAGGGATAATAAAGAGCTTAAATCTTGGAATTCCGCAAGAACCAAACAAAACTTTACCCACTATTTTTCTCACCACCTTGATAATATTCTTTCATTCACAAACCCACTCGATCTCGACATCTAAATCCTCAAACAAAACAAAAAGGAAAAGGAATCAGCTACAAAAAAACAAGAGAATTACTTAAACTAGAGGTATTTGGAACTACCCCAAAATAGAAGAGTGGTTGAGCAACTGTTGGAGGTGCTATTGTTTGCTGATGCGGTGACTATTGGAGGTGTTGCTAATCCACAATAGCTACTCCTCGGCTCAAGCATGGGCTAGGGAAGATCCAGACACAAGCTACCAATGAAAAGTTGGTGCTTTGGCCTTCTTGAATGGAGCTAATGGAAGAGTCGAGAAAGTAGGGGGAGGAAAAAGGCGTGGAGAAGGAAGACAAAGAGAAAAAAATTCTATAAGGAAAAGAATAGGAAAATAAAAGGAAAAGGAAAATAAAATAAAAGGATAAAAAATCGGTATTTTATTTTGTTTATTTATTTATTTAGTTTGTGTTTATAACCAAATGTATTAAGTTTTTCCTTTTTATTCCCTAAAACTTACCGTTACAATACCGAGTTATAACAAGTAAAATTTTCATCAATTCTCTAATACCGGCTTGGGTGTCCTAACTTCATTGGGACCTAATGAACTTACTAATTAGATAATTCTAAATTTTAATTCACACTATTATCATAAAATTATGCTTTTATTTTTATTTTACAGAAGTATGTCCGGGGCATTTTCTGCACATCTCGATTGATCACTTTTCGGTTTGGTCAAAGGTAGGTCATCCACATCAAAATTAAGAAATTTGTGAGGAGTTTAGTCCTGAAGCTCTCCCCTAGAAGATTCAAAATTTTTTTTCCGTGAAGAAACCTTCCTCTTGCAGCCAAATTTCTCTCCTCCCTTCTTCGTTTTCACCTTGCCTTATCTAGCCTTTAGTTGTCAGTTAGCCGAGAGGTATTGTTCCTCCTTGCAGCCGTGAAAAGCAACCTTTCTTTTGGCCTACAACAGCTGCCCTGTTTTCAATTTTTTTGTAGCAGCTGTCCCTTGTCTTGGAAGTTCAGCTCCCTTCTCTCCCATAGTAACTTCAAGGCTACTGTGAAGCTTTGTAGGAGTAGAGACAGCAGCCTTGCCTTTACTTGCACCCTTGTCTCCATCGTGAGGACACCAATTAAGGCAACTGCTAGCTGCCTAGTCAACCGTGGTGTGGGTAGTTTCTAAACCTCAAGTATTTACTTTATTTTCATGAAGTTCTTTCCTTTTCATTCATAATAGTTAAAAATTAGATAAACAGTTTAGATATAAAGAAGTTAGGAGGATAAATTAAGAAGTGAAGTAGTAGAAGTGTGGTGCTTAATTAGATTATAGGTTGGTTTATCTCTTTGTGATTTACGATATTTGATTGAGTAGAACTTTTTAATTAAAACTTGGTAAATTTAAGTCTTGATGGCTAATTGTTTTAAAATTTAAATAAAGCAAGAACAAAGGGTTGGTCGATGTATTGAGTGAAAGAGTTAATGAAAGTGAGTAGTGGATATGATCAAAGGAGGGTTAGTTTGGAATAAAGTGTAAAAAATGAAAGTTAAGTGGTTTTGATGGGTTGCAGGGGCAGATTTCATGAGTAACAGAAATTCGGTATTTCTAGTGTCTTTGGGGCAGAAATAAATTAAGAGTTCAAAAATAAAATGTAGCTAATGGTCTTGAAATGTTGGCTGCAAAGTTTCGTAGCTTGGTTCCATATATGTTGTGAGTTAGAGCTCTTGGACTCTGGCTAGTTCACACAAGATTTTTAGTGCCCTGTTTTCAGTTCATGTAAGAAATTGAGTGGGTTCATAACAAATTTTATGAAAATTTTCTAAATAAGAAATATATATATATACTTGTTTATTAATAAATATGACAAACGGAATTGGATTTCGTTTGTCCTAGAGAAAATTATGTTCAATTAACTAAGGTTAGGTTAGAGCTGTCAAAATCCTGCATTTTATAGAATTTGATGTAACTTCACAGAATAAACTGTATTGTTATACAATTTCAAAAATTACAAATAATATACCATTATAAAGCTACATGTGTCTAGTATTTTATAAATTTTACGAAATTGGATTCCAAATTTCCTAAAGAAAGATATGACTGTTAAAGTGGACACCGGTCCAAATCCCAAGTTTGGATAGTCTCAACACCTCTAACTCATTAAGTGCTTTTTATCTTTTCTTATGGTTCCTTCTACCCTATGCATTGTCAAGACATTTAAAATGTCTCTTCATTATTAACCCTATCACATAAAGTCCAATTCATATTAATGGACATGTAATAGCTTAATGGAAAACTTTCATAGAGAAAAAACCTATACAAGTTGAGTTATAAGCTTAGTAACTAAAAGATTATAACAATAAAGTTTATGAACTAAATATTATTGGGAATATGAATTTAAGTTCCAAATTCTAATGTGGATCTAATGAGACGTGTGGACGCAAGTGTGAGTGACGAATGGGATCGGATACGGGTGAGTGGTTAATTGATGCTATTATAACTCGATAGTCTAGCGTACATTTTAGAATGTTATATGTAAATTATCGTGATGACGTAAATCATAAATTTTCATGAAACAAATTAAAAATAAGAAAATATTTGGATACATATATAGGAAATTTAAATTTCACTTTATTGATTTACTTAGATTTAAATTTGTTTTTTTTCATAAGAATTGTATTATGATTGAAATTAGTATATACATATATATATATATATATATAATATATATATATATACAAATCTTAGAATAATTCCTTACCACATATCTAAAAAGTTTATTTAAGTCACAAATTTATATTAAAATATTCTTATTTGGTTGTTTTGTTTCTTTGCCCTCCCTTAACCGACTGTATCATTAATCCTTTCCCCTGTTTTCTGGATTGTTCTAGCCTCTTGCTCCCTTGTTTTGCCTTGGTAAAATCTCAGCTTTCATAATCAAGCTCTTCAACAGCCGCCCCATTCTTAACGTTTAGCCTTTGTCTTGGCCATAGCAACTCCATAGCTGCCGTGAACAGGAGCTGCAACTTTGCATGCGTGAGGCGTGGCTGGCAGCAAACAGGGATCCTCCTAACTTGTGGACCACTCATTCCCTTCAGCCATGGAACATCTTTGTGGTGTTGGTTGCTCTCTGAAATAAGGCAGCAAGGATGCAAAAGCTTAGCAAAACAGTTGGCCATGACTTGTGGTTTGAAAATGGTGACTTGCAGCAGCTCCTTTTCTTTCCTATATGTTTTTTTTTTTCTTGTTGTGGAGGTCCCAACCTTCTTTCTCTAGCCATGAACTACCCCTGGTCTGGTGTTGGCAGCCATCGTTGAAGGTGGCAACAACTTTGGTCGTTGGCAGCAAGGCCTACACCAACGGCAGCCTTGAATTTCTAGTCTAGCCATGTAATTCTCTTGCCTTCAAACAATTCATTTCTTTCCTCTTTACTTGATAATAGTTCGATGTAGGATTGAGTAGTTATATAGAAGTGTAAGAATGAAAGCTTAAAAGTGCTTAAACATGAAAGTTTTAGAGTAAATTAATGTGGATTTATCTTGGTTCAAGCCTTTATAGTAGCTAGTTAGTTTTAAAGCTAACATGGGAATAAGTTGATATGAGTAAAATTTAAATCAAACTTGATGAAAATTAAGTAATTAGTTTAAGTTAAATGCAAAGTAGAATATGAATATGATTGAACTTGAGAAGTTATGTTGGTTTATTGGGAGAAGTATATAAACATAGGAATGAGAGTGAAGTGGCTGTGAATGGTGCAGGGGCAGATTTCGTAGGCAACAGAAACGTGGTATTTTGAGTAATTTCAGGGAAGAATTAAATTAAGAGTTCAAAATATGAAATGTAGCTAAAGGTATTGAGATATTTTCTACAAAATTTCGTAGCTTGGTTCCAAATATGTTGTGAGTTATAGCTGTTAGACTCCAGCTAGGTCAGGCAGAATTCGTAATACTCTGTTTTTGGTTCATGTAAGAAATTGAGTGAGTTAATGACAGAGTTTAGGAAAAGTTTCTAAATAATAAAGATATACATACTTGTCTATTAATAAACCCAACAAACTAAATAGGATTTCGTTTTTCCTAGGGAAAGTTATGTTCAATTAACTACGGTCAGGTCAAAGCTGTCAAAAATCCTACGTGTTACAGAATTTGATGCAACTTCAAACAACAAACTGTATTGATATACAAATCAAAAAATTTCAAATGATATACCATTATAAATCTACATGTGTCTAGTATTTTATAAATTTTACGAAACTGAATTCGGAGTTTCATGGAGAAAAATATGACCGTTAAAGTGGCACTGGTCCAAACCTCAAGTTTGGACAGCTTTAACATTTTTAACACACTAAATGTTTTCTATTCTTTTCTAATGGTTTCTCCTATTATATGCTTTGTCAAGATATCTTAAAGCCCTCTTCATTGATTACCTTATCACCTAAAGTCTAATCCATATTAATTGACATGTAATAGTTTAAAGGAAAACTTTCATAAATAAACCTATATAAGTGGAGATATAAGTTTAGTAAGTAAAAGAGTATAACAATAATGTTTATAAACTATGTAGTATTTGGAATTATGAATTTCAGTTCCGGATTCCAATGTGAACTGATGAGACGCATGGACACAAGTGTGAGTGACGAATGAAATGGGTAACAGGTGAGTGATTAATTGCTGCCTTTAGGGGCTAGATTACTATGTGTGATTATATGTTTATTTGAATATGTGTGATATATGGAAAGTAAGCTAGTGGAGTATTTCAGTAATTTGCTTGAATAATGTTTGCTTGATATTGGTTACTGTGATTGACATTGATTATGTTTGATAAGGGCCAACTCGTGAACATTTTCTAGAAAATAATTTTCATTTCTGAAATTAAAAGTCCAGGTGCACCTAGGATACTCTGATTTAAAAATTGTGAGAAATCCTGATTCTGATATATTTTTTCTAAATTGAGTGCTCAGCCCCGGTGGGATGGATTGTGTACGGAGATTAATTTGTTGTGCGGGCGCGTAAATGCCCGGTGGGGGGTGATAATGTTGTGCGAGGCTAGGTTACTCGTTGGCCCTTTGGTTGTTTTGTTTGATATCATTGCTCTGATAAACTTGTGATCTTGTGTATCATGTAAATTGTGAATTTATGACCGTTACAATGTATACGTGCAATGTGAATGAAGATATGAATAATATTACGCAATGTTATTACGTATATTATATGCTTGTGTTGTGTGATGCTAGTACC
This sequence comes from Quillaja saponaria, assembly GCA_029379385.1. Lineage (NCBI taxonomy): Eukaryota > Viridiplantae > Streptophyta > Magnoliopsida > Fabales > Quillajaceae > Quillaja > Quillaja saponaria. The sequence continues at coordinate 15,983,060 of CM055605.1, read as the reverse complement.
CGTTGGGTACGATTTTTCACTCACTGAGTCCGTAGGACTCACCCTTTTCCTGTGGTTATATTTTTTTAGTAATAGGACCTTAAAAGAAGTTAACCGCTAATGCGAACTTTTGCTAAGGATTTGACGACAAGGTATGTCTCGGAATCTCATACTTGGAGTCAAGGATGAAAGTTTGCAGTCACATTAGTATTGTGGGTGTCAATGTGGTATAATGTAACATTCTAGTACTTGTTTTGTTGATGATGTGAACAGAGCTGATCTCCTTATTGTCTGTGTTGTGTTGAGTAATAAAAAGAGTTTATGGGATTGTATTTTAAGGCATGTTTCATATTGTAAGGGACCTCCGCTAAAATTTTCAGTAAGTTGTAATTTGTTGTAATCAATAAGTTTTATTGTTAACTTTTGTCTTTATAATTTCTTGGTTTTATTCATTGGTGAGTCAAGAGTCATGGTCATTTTTTTTTTATTCGAGTTAGGGTTACGGAGGTTTGGTTACCATTCCTCCGGCCAGTCATGCCTTAATGAGGGGTGTGACAGATGCTTTTAGGGGCTAGATTATTATGTTCAATTGTTTGTGTATTTAAATAAATATGCTAGTGCAATATTTTAGTGAATTAGTTGAATCATTCTTGTTTGAAATTGTCTGTAGTTGATAAAGGTGAACACATGAAATTTTTTCTGAGAAATTATTTTTATTCCGAAATTAAGATCCAGGTGCACCTAGGATATTTTGATTTAAAATTATAAGAAATTCTGATGCTGATAATTTTTTTTTTAATTAATTGAGTGTTCAGCCCTGGTCAGATGGATTGTGTATGGAAATCAATTTATTGTGCAGGCACATAAATACCTGGTATGGGATGATAATATTGTGCGGGGCTGAGTCACTCGTTGGCCCCTTGGTTGCTTTGTTTGATATTCTTATTCTGATTAATTTGTGATCTTGTGTTTCATGTAAATTGTGAATTTATGACGATTATAATATACACGTGTAACGTGAATTAAGGTATGAACAATGTTACATGATGTTACTATATATGTTATACACTTGTGTGGTGTGATGGTAGTACCATTTGGGTACGATTTTCCACTCACGGAGTCTATAGGACTCACCCCTTTCTTGATAATTTTTTTTATAACAGGAGTTTGGTACATAGGGTCGCCGAGCTTGTAACTTGCCGATTGAGTATAGCAAAGTATTTCCAGGATCTCAGACTTGAAGTCAAGGATGAAAGTTTGCAGTCACACTAGAACTGTGAGGTGTTTAATTTTGATATATGTAAAAGTCTAGTTACTCTTCTTGATTAAAATGTGGACAGAGAGGAGCTCCTTGTTGTGTTTGTGTTTGTGTTGTGTGAAATCAGGAACATAGGTGTTTGTATTTTGAGGCATGTTCCATTTTGTTGGGAACCACTGCCAAATTTTTTTTATTAAGCTATTAATTATTACAGGAAATAAACTTTTATAGTAATGAGTTAGGTTTGTTACTTTGTTTTGAAGTCAGGGTTACGATGGGTTGGTTACCCAATCCTTCGATCAGTCATTCCTCGATCAAGGGTGTGACATTTTTCTTCGTTTTATTCTGACCAAGTGGATTGTCAGTAAGCTTATTCTTATATTATTTTCATTTAAATATTTATCACGAATTTATATACATATATATATATATATATATATATTTAAGAAGTTGTACTCACGAGTTTAGCAGATGAGCTTTACCAAGATTGAGTTTCACTAGTTTAATGAACTAATCAAAAATAAAACTTAAACTCTGATTTGTTTAGGAAACTAGTTGATCTTTATCCAAAATTTTTTACAAGTCGTTCAAGAATGAACTATACTTGTTGATATCCCTATAAATAAAATTACATCGTAAAACTTGTGACCTTATATAAAACTTTTAAATAGCAATTTAGGAAACCCAATGCTTGATTAAGGTAGTGCATGCATCTAACAATTTCTAAACTTGAATAGCATCACTATTATCCAAACTAAACCAACCACGTACATTGTATTACTCTTGCTTATAGTTTTCTTAATGAAACCTAAAACCATACACTCATCACCCAACAATAGTGATGGAGATATATAGTAGGTAGAACGTAATCATCTGTATAAATCGACAAGTCTGAGGTTGCATTGCTAAGGCACAACAACTCTATCTTCTTGTGTGTGATTCGTGGCCACCGAAGTAGTTGAAGAAGATGAAGTCGATGAAAATGATGCTATTAATTGAAGTAGAAATTGGTCTTCATGAACCGATCAAATCAATGATATATTTATATATATTTTGTTTTTCTTATTTATCAATGCATAAAGAAAATATAAAGCAAGTCTCTGAAATATAAAACCATAAAATAAATATACATATCATTGATTTTAATATTAACACATGAAATTAATATTTCACTGATTCTCCTCTTACATATTTTTGTTACCTATCAATTAGTTCACGAGTTAATTATACTTGTTGATATCTCTATAAATGAAGTTACATTGGAAGGCTTGTGCCCCTTATATAAAACTAGTAAATATGAAGTTAGGAAACCCAATGCTTGATTAGGTAATGCATGCATCTAACAATTGCCAAACTTGAACGATATCACCTTTATCCAAGCTAAGCCAACTAGGTACATTGTATTACTCTTACCTATAGTTTTCTTAATGAAATATAAAATCATACACTCATCACCCAATAATAGCAATAGAGACATGTTGTAGGTAGAACATATATCATCTATATAAAGTGACAAGCCTGAGGTCGCTAAGCCACAACACAACTCTGTCTTCTTATGTGTTATCCATGGCCACTTAAGTAGTTGAAGAAGACGAATGCTAAGAAAATGATGATATTAATTGGAGAAGAAATTTTTCTTCATCTACTGATCAAACCAATGATACATCAAAGGTGTTATTCATTGCAATTCAGATTAGAAGTTTTCATTTTCATTTCATAAAAAAATGTTTGTAACTATTTTTTTCCCCTAGTTTTGTTTCCTATGTGTGTTCAAAAATAAAGGAGGAGGAGATTGATGGTGGTTTTCCATCAGAGTAACCTTTGAACCATACTACAAGCCTTTCTCCCAAGTTTCACAATTTTAGGTAAAGGCCCTGGCTGTAACACCCTACTCTCCTAATCCTATACTTAAGCTAATTAATATTTTAATACTTAGATTAATTGGTTATTATTCCTTAATTATTCAAGGGACTAAAACTTTCTTTTTTAAAAACCCTTAATTTATAAACCGATCTAGACCATTTTCCTCCTAAATTTTCATTAAACAATCTACCAAGTTCATTATATCTTCTTCCTTGGCCACCTAGTATTCTACCATTTCAACAGTTCTTCCTATCTAGTTTTTCACCATTTGTTTCATTTATCCTATGTTAATAACCATCCTATTCATTTACCTAGCCGAATTAGACACTTGATTTTTCTTGGGAAATTCTACTTGGCCGGTTCTATCAAATGGACGATTAAAGATTTATAAAGGGACATAGTCTTCTATTGTATTAATTCAGCTCCCGCACACCATAACATATAATCTCCCACAGTAACCACCCTGGGGTTGAGTTACTCGAATGTATATTTATATAATCACTTAATCAAATCAAATTTATCTTAGGTCCACCTGGATTCTAAATCATATTAAAAATGAATTCTCTGGCTCTATCAACCACATACAAATCATTCAAACTATCGCACAACACACTAAATAACAAATATATGAAGATTTAGAATTTTATTACATAATTCAACATTTATATTCAACTCAAAGTACTAAACACATATTTACCCAACAATAATATACATATAGAAAAAATTTTAAAACACGAATAGTAACCAAAAGATAATATCTTTCACTCACAACTTTACAGTTGTTATTCGTGGCTTCCCCTAGAGTCCAAAAGTCTCGTCGAGATAGCATCATGTTCTCGAGCTGAGCATGGCTTCCTCTGTTTTCCTTCTATTTCTCTGCCTCTCGATTTGAGCATGTGCCCTGTTTTACTCCCTTTGTTTTTCTGTGAAGAAACCTTCCTCTTGCAGCCAAATTTCTCTCATCCCTTCTTCATTTTCACCTTGCCTTGTCTAGCCTTTAGTTGTTAGTTATCCAAGTACCTTGCAGCCGTGAAAAGTAGCCTTTCTTTTGGCCTACAATAGCTTTCTGTTTTCAACTTTTTTGTAGCAGTTGTCCCTTGTCTTGGACGTACAGCTCCCTTCTCTCCCATAGCAACTTCAAGGTTACCGTGAAGCTTGGTAGGAGTAGAGACAGCAGCCTTGCATTACCTTGCACCCTTGTCTCCACCATGAGGACACCAAGTATGGCAACAGCTAGCTGCCTAGTGAACCGTGGTGTGGGTAGTTTCTAAACCTCAAGTATTTACTTTATTTGAATGAAGTTCTTTCCTTTTCCATCGTGATTGTTAAAAATTAGATAAACAGTTTGGATATAAAGAAGTTAGGAGGGTAAATTAAGAAGTGAAGTAGTATAAGTATGGTGCTTAATTAGATTATAGGTTGGGTTATCACTTTCATTCACTCCTTAGGATATTTGATTGAGTAGAACTTTTTAATTAAAACTTCGTAAATTTAACTCTTGATGGCTAATTGCTTTAAAAATTTAAATAAAAGTTCATAGCAAGAGCAAAGGGTTGGTGGATGTATTGAGTTAAGGAGTGAATGAAAGTGAGTAGTGGATGTGATCAAAGGAGGGTTAGTTAGGAATAAAGTGTGGAAAATGAGAGTTAAGTGGTTCTGAAGGGGTGCAGGGAGCAGATTTCATGAGTAACAGAAATTCGGTATTTTAAGTGTCTTTCAGGGAATAATTAAATAAAGAGTTCAAAAGATAAAATGTAGCTTATGGTCTTGAAATATTTTCTACAAAATTTCATAGCATGGTTCCAAGTATGTTGTGAGGTAGAGCTCTTGGACTCTGGCAAGTTCACACAGGATTTTTAGTGCCATGTTTTCGGTTCATGTAAGGAATTGAGTGGGTTCAAAACCAATTTTAGGAAAAGTTTCTAAGTAAGAGAGATATATATACCTATTTATTAACAAACCTAACAAACGGAAATGGATTTTGTTTTTCTTAGAAAAAGTTATGTTCAATTAACTAAGGTTAGGTTAGAGTTGTCAAAATCGTGCATTTTACAGAATTTGATGCAAATTCAAAGAATAAAAAAAATTACAAATGATATACCATTATAAAGCTACATGTATCTAGTATTTTATAAATTTTACGAAACTGGATTTGAAATTTGCTAGAGAAAGATATGACCATTAAAGTGGACACTAGTCCAAATCACAAGTTTTGATAGTTTCAACACTTCTAACTCACTAAGTGCTTTCTGTCTTTTCTAATGGTTCCTTCTACCTTTGTATTGTCAAGACATTTAAAATGTCTTTTCATTATTAACCCTATCACATAAAGTTCAATTCATATTAATGGACATGTAATAGCTTAATGGAAAACTTTCATAAAGAAACCTATACAAGTTGAGATATAAGCTTAGTAACTAAAATATTATAACAATAATGTTTATGAACTAAATATTATTTGGGAATATGAATTTTAGTTTCGGATTCTAATATGGACCTGATGAGATGCGTGGACGCAAGTGTGAGTGACGAATGGGATCGGTTACGGGTAAGTGGTTGATTGATACCTTTAGGGGCTAGATTATTATGTTCTATTGTATATGTATTTAAATAAATGTGCTAGTGCAATATTTTTGTGAGTCAGTTGAATTATTCTTGTTTGAAATTGTCTGTGGTTGATTAGGGCCAACACATGAAAGTTTTTTAGAGATATTTTTTTTATTTCGAAATTAAGATCTAGGTGCACCTAAGATATTTTGATTTAAAACATAAGAAATTTTGATGCTGATAAATGTTTTTTTTAATTAATTGAGTGCTCTGTCCCCGTTCGAATGGATTGTGTACAGAGATCAATTTGTTGTGTGGGCATGTAAATGCCTGGTAGGGGATAATAATATTGTGCAGGACTGAGTCACTCGTTGGCCCTTTGGTTTCTTTGTTTGATATTCTTACTCTAATTAATTTGTGATCCTATGTTTCATGTAAATTGTGAATTTATGACGATTATAATGTACACATGTAATGTGAATTAAGGTATAAACAATGTTACTATATATGTTATACACTTGTGTGGTGTGATGCTAGTACCATTTGGGTACGATTTTCCACTCACAGAGTTCATAGGACTCACCCCTCTCTTGTGAATATTTTTTATAACAGGAGTTCGGTACATGACATTGCCGAGCTTGTGACTTGCTGATTGAGTACAGCAAAGTATTTCCAGGATCTCAGACTTGAAGTCAAGGATGAAAGTTTGCAATCACACTAGAACTGTGAGGTGTCTAATTTTGGTATATGTAAAAGTCTAGTTACTGTTGTATATTAAAATGTGGATGGAGCGGAGCTCCTTGTTGTCTTTGTATTAGTGTTGTGTGAAATCAGGAACAAAGGTGTTTGTATTTTGAGGCATGTTCCATTTTGTTAGGAACCTCTGCCAAAAATTTTCAGTAACTTGTTAATTATTACAGGAAATAAACTTTTACAGTGATCTTCGGTTTCAGAAAAGCTACTTTTATTCTTTAGTTTGGTCATGAGTCAGGTTTGTTATTTTGTTTGAAAGTCAGGGTTACAATGGGTTGGTTACCCAAACCTTCGGCTTGTCATGCCATTGTGAGAGGTGTGATATTTTTCTTCTTTTTATTCTAACTATGTGGATTGTCAGTAAGCTTATTCTTATATTATTTTCATTTAAATATTTATCACTAATTTATATATATATATATATGCTAATTCTGCTAAGAAAATATCATCATAACTAAATATTAAATTAGATAGTATATATTTATTTATATTATATATTTAAGAAGTTGGACACACGAGTTTAGCGGATGAGCTTTACCAAGATTGAGTAAGACTTGTTTAGTGAACTAATCAAAAATAAAGTATAAGGTTGCATTGCTACGGCACAACAACTCTATCTTCTTGTGTGTGATTCGTGGCCATCAAAGTAGTTGAAGAAGATGAAGTCGATGAAAATGATGCTATTAATTGAAGTAGAAATTGTTCTTCATCAACCCATCAAGTCAATGATATATATATATATATATATATATTTTTTTTTTTTTTTCTTGTTTGTCAATGCATAAAGAAAATATAAGCAATTCTTTGAAGTATAAAACAATAAAATTAATATACATATCAATGATGTTAATATTAACACATGAAATTAATATTTTCACTGATTCTCCTCTTACATGTTTTTCTTGCCTATCAATTAGTTCACGAATTAATTATACTTGTTGATATCTCTATAAATGAAGTTACAATAGAAGGCTTGTGCCGTTTATATAAAACTAGTAAATATGAAGTTAGTAAACCCAATGCTTGATTAGGTAATGCATGCATCTAACAATTGTCAAACTTGAATGATATCACTTTTATCCAAGCTAAACCAAATAGGTACATTGTACTACTCTTGCCTATAGTTTTCTTAATGAAATATAAAATCATACACTCATCACCTAATAATGGCAATAGAGACACGTTGTAGGTAGAATATATATCATCTATATAAAGTGACAAGCCTAAGGTCGCTAAGCCACAACATAACTTTGTCTTCTTGTGTGTTATCCATGGCCACTTAAGTAGTTGAAGAAGACGAATGCAAAGAAAATGATGATATTAATTGGAGAAGAAATTTTTCTTCATCTACTGATCAAACCAATGATCCATCAAAGGTGTTATTCATTGCAATTCAGATTAGAAGTTTTCATTTTCATTTCATAAAAAAATGTTTGTAACTATTTTTTTCCCCTAGTTTTGTTTCCTATGTGTGTTCAAAAATAAAGGAGGAGGAGACTAATGGTGGTTTTCTATCAGAGTAACCTTTGAACCATACTACAAACCTTTCTCCCAAGTTTCACAATTTTAGGTAAAGGCCCTGGCTGTAACACCTACTCTCCTAATCCTATACTTAAGCTAATTAATATTTTAATACTTAGATTAATTGGTTATTATTCCTTAATTATTCAAGGGACTAAAACTTTCTCTTTTAAAAACCCTTAATTTATAAACCGATCTAGACCATTTTCCTCCTAAATTTTCATTAAACAATCTACCAAGTTCATTATATCTTCTTCCTTGGCCACCTAGTATTCTACCATTTCAACAGTTCTTCCTATCTTGTTTTTCACCATTTGTTTCATTTATCCTATGTTAATAACCATCCTATTCATTTACCTAGCCGAATTAGACACTTGATTTTTCTTGGGAAATTCTACTTGGCCGGTTCTATCAAATGGACGATTAAAGATTTATAAAGGGACATAGTCTTCTATTGTATTAATTTATAAGACGCATATTATTACTAAGACTCCACAATAAATTTGGACCAAAAGAGAAACATCTCAACTATTTTACAAGCTCCTCCTAAACTTCTAAGTTAAGTCCAAACCATATATATAGTCATAGCTATGGTCATTACTAAATATTCACTTTGGACCCATTGACCATAATACCAAAACATTTATCCATCATCCACTTAGATGGTAAGCGGTACTACACATACAGTTGCAAGAGGGCTATTTTCATCTCCCTCCTTGTGCCACCAATTAACCACTTGCCATCCCTCGGTAACATATACGGTACCGTCCTCCCAGAAACCAACAAACACAAGAAAAGTCTGCACAATAAACACTTCCATAGAAAAATAATTATCCTACACATCAAAATGAAGGAAAGTGAGTCGAACCTTAACAAGCATTCATACATAGCAAAGGGGAATATCTTGACGGCAGTTTTGGAATATAAGGATACGCAAATGCAAACTTTATTATTTTCTTTTTCTTATCCACTCCTTAGTAACATTTCTTGACCATTCATGCAAACCCGAAGCTTCCTTATAAGAACTTCATTGTACTATGGATACCACCTCTCGTATACATAGCACCGTACCATGGATACCACCTCTCCTATACATGGCACCGCCTCTCAATGGTAGGAACCATACTATGGTTTAAGTATCCTTCCTTTGGGATACCTAGCGACCTTTGTCTAACATGAACTCAAGACAAGTTACTAGAATTATTATTCATTTCCTTTAAACTAGCCACAAAAGGAAACATTTTCATCATTTTCATCATTTTCATTTCACAGTCATTTCATATGCATGAAGGATCATGAGAATATCATGAGGAATATGAAGGAATCAATGAAGTAAGTATGAATCAAGATGAGAAAGATAAGGATATGCATGAATACTTGCTTAATACCCTTAGCTTATTTATTTTTCTTCCCTCTTTTCCTACACCTCTTCTTCCTCCTAGTTTCGGTTCTCCTTTTCTTTTCTTCTTCCTATGGCTTGGCTTTCTCCTCCTCTAGTTCACGTTTTTCCTTTTCTTTTCCTAGCCTATGGTTTTGGTTTTCTTTTCTTGGTGATTATGGTTTTTGTTTCTTTTGGTATATGTCTAGGTTTTAGGTTTTTTATCTTCTTTTGGTATGGATTTAAGGAAGTGTGTATGTGTGGGTTTTAAGGAGACATGGTAAGTTTATATAGGAGTTCCATTCCTTGGCTTTTTCTTCATTAATGCATGTAAATCATTCCTACTTTTCATCTTCCGCTGGTTTTCTTCCAAGTTGTCTACCTCCATTACACATGTCTTTTTCCTCCTAGTTTTCTCTTAGTTTACTAACACTTGGCTTATCACATATAGTCACATGGTTTTACACCTCATCCTTGCATTTATTGAAACTTTACAATCACCCCCTTGTATTTATTACAAATTACCACACTTAACCTCCTTCTTACACCTAAACCATCACATTTCCTTTCTAAACAAGTAACCTATATTTTATCATTTTCCTTCTTCTTTTAATATGGTTCGTACACCTAAGTGAGCTTAATTAATGCATTCATACCTTCCTAACTTCTTTTCCATGGTTTTAGTTTGATTCTACCTAGTTTAGTTCCTTTCTTGTTTCATTCTAACTATCTCTCAACTTCCTAGCTTCATTATGACATGCTTCCATAATTACAAATGATGATGTCATGATGAAGTCATGGTGATGCAATGATGATGTCATGGTGATGTCATCCTAATGATGTCTTCATCTTTAAATTCTAACTAACTTAACTAAATGATGATGTCATCAAACTACATGATGTCACTATTTCCATATTTGGAAATTCACCTAAAATTTCCTAAATTAAATGCACAGAGTAAATGCATGAAAATTCCTACCGAATGCATGTAGTAAGCTAATTATGTACTTTACCCTAATTACTACCTATTTAGCCTAGTTTAAACTAGATTAAATTTATTGGGATGTTACACTGGCACCATACCTAGAGATCGTATATATGGTTGTACTGTCTAGGAATACTGGAGACTAGGCTTTACAATTGTGAACATGCTTACATGTTTTTTTTGTTATGGTGTGTACATCTTTCCTTTTGCTTCTTTACATCTATAAATTATTCTTCTTCTTATTATTTTGTTTAAAAAATAATTATTTTATTATTGACAATTTTTGTCTATTTGATCATATTTTAGTTTGCTATCGGCATATTGAACTCATGCCCAAATGGATCAACGAGGAGGAGGGAGAAAATGGAGTATAAAATAGTGTAATGAGTTGTTAAAAACTGAGTCGTTGAACACAGTAGAGGTGGGTGAGATGTGAGGCATAATTTTTACATGGAACAAGGATGATGTGATCAATATATTTCCTAATGTTTATGAAAAAATGTAATGAGTTGTGAGAAAAACAATGGATAAGAAGATCATGAAAATATTTGAATTTATGGTACCTAGTTCATAGTTTTCGTTTTAAATAATTATTGGCCCATTGTGGGATAAGGCCCAATTAACAAAATATGCAATCATGACTAACTAAGTTTTTAATTAGGTACAATTTTATATCGTCACAGATTATTTGACTTAAAAAATCAAGAAAATTTTTAATCAAATCAATTTGGTCAGGTCAAGTAAATTTTATCGAAAACCCAATCATCTTGTTCGGTTGAACACTAATATTTGTTAAAGTGCATATATATTTTTAATCATTTATTATCTCATGATGATTAAGTTCTGAGTAATTGATGGATTCTTATTTATTTTAATATTTAATTTTCAACCATTGAACCTTAACAACAACTATCTCTAAGAAATCATTAAAAAAAAAAAAATTCCTATAGAAAAAGAGAAATTTTAATTGTTGTTTAAGAAAAATGTATTGATATTAATAAGGTAAAAATTTTTGCATTTTATTTGGCAATATAAAATTAGAAACAAGATGGCTGAAGAAACAAGAAATCCATTTATTTGATTTTGAGTTTATCTATAAAAGTGTTTTCAAGAGAAAATCTAATTATAAATGTACATATGTTAACCAGAATTTTAATGGTATTGGAAAAAAAAAACACCACTAATATACAAAAAGGACCTTAAATCTCAATTCCATATGCCGAAATTCTGGCAAAGATATATATATGAAGCAAGTAAGAGAGCCATACCATGTAATTTAATAATATGGTTTTTTGTTATTTTCATTGTCCATTTTTAGTCCTGAAATATACAATTATGTTCATAATAGTGTAATTATTAATGAAATAAAAGAAATCGTGGAGATTAGTTATATGGGTTGATACCAAATTTGCATTTCCCAAAAATAAATTGGTGTTTTAAAAATCTAATCCACTCGAATGGTTAGAACGTTAGTTGCATGGTAGAGAAACACTAATTTGAACCATAAAAATATTTTGTGGATTGAATTATGTAAATTGGATGACATAAGACAGATCCGGTTAGTATAGATTTCACTTCTTTTTCTTTCTTTTTTTTTTTCTTTCTTTTTTCTAAAGTCTAAAAAAATTAAAATTGAATTGAATTTTTAATATTTTGATAGGTCATACTAATATGCATTTGAATCCAGTTAAAAAGGTAACTAAAACCCCAAAACGTGTTATGTATCACCAAAACACACTAATTGATATATAATATTTTGTAAATGTGACTATATTAAATGAATTTCAAATTTTTATTTTTATTTCCTAAGTTGTTAATATATAATATCAACATATTAATAATCTTATTAATGAAGAAATAAATATATTATAAATATTAAATTAAACATTTTGTAGGTGTGACTATATTAAATAAATTTCATATTTTTATTTTTATTTTCCTAGGTTGTTAATATATAATATCAATATTTTAGTAATTTATTTAATGTTAGTATAATTATATTATATTTTATATTATGAAGATTAAATTGAATATTTTGTAGGTGTGACTATATTAAATAAATTTAAATTATTAATTTATTTTCCTAAGTTGGTAATATATATTAGTAAACTAAGTCATGTAGGCAAAATTATATTATGTATAAAAATTAAATTAAATATTTATATGACATCATTGGTTAGACCACAATTAAAACTTAACTCCAAAATCAATAATTTTTTTTTTTTCAATTTTTAAAAAATTGACATAAATTGTGTTTTAATGTTTTAATGCGTATATTTCTTCTGTGTATTCCAACTAGGTGGATTATTACTAAGGCCAAATACTTTTATGTTTTGATGATTTGCATATAAAAATTTGTTAAAATTTATATAAGAGAATATAAAAGAAAAATAAAAATACTAGTAATCACTTATGTATACCCTATGAGCACGATAAATTGAAGCTTTTTTTGTCTACAATTAAAAGAAATCAATTATTCCTCACCTCCAAGTTGTGGGTCTGATCTCTAACTTTTACTAAAAATAAATAAATCATTGATCCTCAATTGAAAAGAGTACACATGTGCTAATATTAACACAAGAAATTAATAATTTTCATATCCGCCAATGGAAGAAATTAATTAATAATGTGTTAAAACATAATTTGTACGTACCAGGGTACTCAATCTAAATAGAAACTGAAGAGAAAGTGAGAGAGTTATATATACCTGCGGGAATTCTTCAGTAATCCAAAACAATAAAAGAGTAGGAGATATTCATGGCCTCAGATCCTATAATCGGGACTCCCTTCAATTCAAACCAAAGAGATGAAGGTAACCCCATCAGAGTTTTTTATGAACTAGCAGTTGAGTTCTACCATCACCTCCTTCTAGAGTTAGAGAGTAGAGAGCCCCGAATTTGACTTAAAACCAAATCAAAAGAACTCAAATAAGAGTTAACCTAAATATGCATGTCTATATTATGTGTGTTTGTGAGTTATATATTGGCTAAGGCATGTGGTCTAGATGTAGTATGAACCGTTGAACTTGAATGATGAAATACATTAGTTACATTCCTTTTAGCATCCAATTTGGGTAATTAATATTTAGTTAATTTCCTAATTGCTTTAAGGGGCATGTGACTTTCCTAATTGCTTTAAGGGCATGTGACTTTCCTAATTGCTTTAAGGGGCATGTGACTTTCCTTTTCTTTTATGCATTATAAGTTTTCTTTTATTTTGAGAAAGACTTGATTTCTATTTGCTTTAATTTAGGAGGAAAACTTTCCTTTTGTTATGCATTTGTTTCTTTTTCTTTTGGAGAAATACTTCTATTTCTAATTTCTTTTTATTTAGGAGGAAGACTTTCCATTTTTCTATGATTATTTATTTTATTTTTTTTACCCCATTGTTCAGGGCTTGAATCACCTCATTTGATCAGTATCCTTTTTCATATTCAATTAGGGTTAAAAGCATATAATTGAAGAAGCAATTGTAGAACTAAGGGCTATGGCTATATGAGCCGTTGAACAAAAAACAATTAAAGTTTCCTTCTGTAGTTTGGAGTTGTTCTTTGGTTCAATGGTTTCATTAAACAGAGAACAACTTGATTTATGACTGCAGTAACTTGATGGACACCTTCCAGCATTAAGCATTGCTTTCAAAGAATCTAATAGTTAAGCTGAATTGTTGATGGACTAGTAAAAATGAGAAATGCTATCCAAAAACCTTAAGCTATTTTTTATTGTTCTTAGTTATAGTGCTAATATGTTTATGGGTAATTTGATGGGAGTCAATTTCCCAAGACTTTGTATTGTTTCTTACTTAATGTTACCCCCCTTTGTACCAAAAATAAAAATAAAATTATTATACTAATTTCTATACAGCTTGAAAAAAATAAAAGAGAAATAACTTTTTCACCTATGTAAAATAACATGTGTACATGTTACTATTATGCATATGCACTATACAATCTTCTTCTTCTTCCTATTTGGTAATTTTTTATGTCTAGCTTAGCTCTAGTGGTTTATATATTTTTTTTTATATAATCTAAAGAACAAAATGAAGAAATAAATAAAGTGGTATGTCATTTTTTTTTTAATGCACAAATTGATTTAACCTTACATATCTCAAAATTTGTAAAGAAAGTTACTTATGAAAAGGATAACCAAAACAAGTTAATTATTGGCGAAGCAACAAAACTATAATTAAATTGTATGAAAATTTTTAAAAATGCACCTTAGTACATAAAAGTTTGTATTAGCTTAGTAGTTATAGCTAAAAAAAAAAAGAGGCAAAGTATATTTGATAATAAAAGAAAGTGTCTTTCTAAACATTGGCCTTATAGGAAATTTTTTAAAGATAATATATGTAAAAGTAGTTATCATGTAATATCTTGTTTGATAATGGTACTAGATGAGTTATACAATACCCAACTCTTTTTGTACGGTCTTTAAGACCCAGCTAAAGTAGATCATTCATTCGGCATCAATTTTATTTGAGTGAATCACAACCATTTATTTATATTAACTTTTACCTGTACTGTTAAAAATAGAGTAATTATATTTGACCCCAAAATATATTTATTTTTTATGAACTACAAGTACAGGCCATAGAGCCACTATCTCCACCTCTCAGCCGCCATCTTCGCTAAGATGTAATTGGTGCTACAGTTTGGTTGCTTTTTCTAGTCATGTAGGATTCATTTTCACTATCCTCTCAAGATACTTGAAATGAAAAAACATGTCAACCTAATTTAGTTTTCTTCTAGGTTCAATAGAATAATGTGAATTAGTTCATATCTAGCAAATTATATATCTATGTGTATTAATTTGTGCTTGACAAAAATAATTCAACTTACATGAAGAACAATTAATTTATCAATCCTTAATTGGATGTTCTAGAAGCAACTAAGAGGTTAAGGTGAGGCACGAGGTGGTGGTCGTGGTCATGACTATGAGCTTGTGATCTGTGGAGTGGCTACACCGTATATATATATAC
The DNA here is from genome assembly GCA_029379385.1 of Quillaja saponaria. Lineage (NCBI taxonomy): Eukaryota > Viridiplantae > Streptophyta > Magnoliopsida > Fabales > Quillajaceae > Quillaja > Quillaja saponaria. Next base: position 15,967,799 of record CM055605.1, on the reverse strand, counting down.
ACACACACATGTATAAATTATTTTGATTATACTATACATTGACTTGCACTTGGAATTCATTTCATTTAAAGTGTATTGGTAAATAGAATTTGTTATGAATATCATGAATTATAAAACAATAATTGAGTGTATATATATATATATTTATTATTATAAATTAATTAGAGTCATAATTATCAGATGTGTACTATGATGTAATATTTTATTTCTAAGTTATTTTTTCTTTGGGGCTGAGTACCTTCGTCCCTCTATCTTTCCACTGTCACACTTGTTCCTCCTTTATTTTAGTTGATTCTAGAGTATGTCAGTGTCTTCTTAAAATTCAGCTATAAACACTATTCTCCTCCCTTCTTGTTTGTATGATTTTCGTTAGCCTAGCCTTCCATTAAGCGTAGCTACGATGGGAATTAGTTGGACAGCATGGACTGCAGCCAAAATCTTCAAGAAACCGAGCCTAATTTTCCTTTTCCTTGCTTTGCTACCGTGCTCTTTAAGTATTGCTACCACACTCTTCCTTTTTGCTCACCCTTGTATAGCTCTTGCGTGGCCTTGTATCATTTCAATGTCTAATGTATTCTTCTTCCTCAGCTCAGCCGAGACAGTAAAAGGGGTAGTTGCCCTGTTTTGCATTTTGGCGTGTACTGGAGCCTCCCTTTAGTCAGCTAGTTCACCTTAGGCCATGGAGGACTTTAAGTTTAACGGCAAAGCTGCCGTGTACCTCATGTGGCAAGGGTAGCCAGCAGCAAGAGGGATAGATCCCCACTCTTCCTAATCTTGCCATGGAAGCAAAGGGAGTTAGGTGCAAAAAACTCCTCCATGCCATAAGTTTTGTCAATAGCTATTTAGTTTGTGGCTTTAATTTTTTTATATTTTTTTATATAGTTGATGATTTAGAATTAAGGACTAAGAAAATTCTAAGCAAAAGTTTAAGATAAATGAATATATAAGATAATTATGTCTAATTGTAGAATGAGGAAATTGGAAATTGAAGTATGATAATATAGGACTTATATACTCTTAAGTTAGATAAATTGTAGATAAATAATTTAATTAGGATACAAAGGTGGGATATAAGTAGTATGAAAAGGATGAGATATGTTGAATTCTTGGTGTATGTATATATACAAATGCACACATTAATGGAAATTAAATATTTTTTTAAAAGTATTTGACAATGTGTATAAAAGAAATTAAGTGTTATCATATATTTATAAGTTAACTTCCCTAGGTTTGATAAATAAAATAGCTAATTAAGAAATATGATATGGAACTAATTAATGTAATTTTAAAATATTTGGTTAAAGAGTTAAGGAGATTTAATTTTCAAGAAATATATTTGGTGTAATTATGTATGATTTAAGAATCATGGAAAGTAACTTGGAAGTGGTTATTGAAGTGAAGCAGGGGTAGATTTTGCAAGTTGGAAGAAATCTAACATTTCCAATATTTTCGGAACTTAATTAAGATTAATCGTTTCAAATTATAAGTGTAGGCTAGGGTCTTAAGATGATACATGCAAAATTTCGTAAGCTGACTCGAAGCATACAGATTGTTAGAACTACAGAACTGAGGCTAGTTCCATACCGGAATTTTAGTGAGCTTCAGTCAGTTCAGGAAACTTCGTCAGGGCTTGTGGTTGGAATTAGCTTAGAACCTCTAAATAAAATTTGCTCCTAACATATAAAGAGTAAATTTAGTGTGGTGTAGGTTTTAATTCCTTGTTATGAATATTTTGGAGGTGATGGAACTCAGGGTTATGATTTTTTGATATAGATTGAACCTGTTTTAGTGTAACTAACTTTAGAGAGTTTCAAAGGTTGAATTAGGAATAAAGTTCGGAAGATGAAATGCTCCTAATATCTTGATAAGTTAGATTGGAAATTATCAGTAATTTAATTACCGAATATGTAGTTTTTATAGGCTTTGGAGTCCGATATTGACAACCAGGAATTTTGCGAGTGCCCTATTTATGTTTATATAAAGAATCAAATGAGTTCAAGGCTGATTTTAGGAAAAGTTTATAAATAATAAAGATAGTTAACATCGTTTAGATAATGTTTAGACTAGGTTTTATTAAATTTGATTAAGTATGTAAGTGAAAATTGACATATATCCAAGGGTTGTAAAAATGCCTAAAATGAGTAAAATTTAAATAATTAACTGTATTAGTAAATATATATATATAAATCCAATTAATACATATGATACCTATCTAGAAATATATATTTTTCTATTAATAATTCCAACAAACGGAATTGGATTTCCTTTTTCCTAGAGAAACTTATGTTTAGATAACTAAGGTAAGGTCAGAGCTGCCAAAATCCTATGTTTTGCAAAATCTGATGCAACTTCATAGAATAAACTATATTGATATATAATTCTAAAAATTTCAAATGATATACCATTATGAAGCTACAGTGTCTAGTATTTTATAAATTTTACTGAAACTAGATTTGGAATTTCCTAGAGAAAGATATGATAATTAGAGTGAACACTGGTTCAAACCCCAAGTTTGGACAGTTTTAATATTTCTAACTCATTGGTGTTTTCTATCTTTTCTAAAAGTTTCCTTCTACCCTATCCATGTTAAGACATCTAAAATGTCTCTTCATTATCAACCTTCCCATACAAAGTACAATTCATAATACTTGATATGTAAAGGCTTAATAGAAAATTTTCATAAACAAACCTATCAATACCAAATGTTGATTTTATAAATTGGAAAAGGTACTTGTAGCTTCAGAAAGTGTGGTTAAATCAACAACTCATGTGAATGCAATCGTAAGTGATGAATGAGATCGGTTAAAAGCGGGTGGTTAATTGTTGCCTTTAGGGGAAAGATTATTATGTGTAATTGTATGTGTATTTAAATAAATATGCAAATGCAATGTTTGAGTGAGTTATTTGAATCATATTTGTTTGAAATTGTTTGTGATTGATAAAGGCCAACAAATTGAAATTTTTCTAAGAAAGGATTTTTATTTCTGGAACTGAGATCCAGGTGCACTGTTGATTTGAAATTCTAAGATATTTTTATTCTAATAAATGTTTTAAAAGTTTAAGTGCTCAGTCCCGATGGGATGGATTATGTATAGAGATTAATCTGTTGTGCAGGCACATAAATGCCAGGTCGGAGGTGATATTGTTGTACGGGGCTGAGTTACTCGTTGCCTCTTTGTTTGCTTTGTATGTTATGATTACTTTGATTTATTTGTGATCTTATGAATAATGTATGTTGTGAATTTATAACGAATAATAATATGTACATGTATTTTGAATTAAAACATGAACATTGTTACATGATATTATTTTATATATTATATTACTTGTGTTGAGTGATGCTAGTACCCCTTTGGTACTATTTTCTACTCACTGAGTCCATAAGACTCACCCCTCTTCTAGTGTTATTGTTTTTAGTAACAGAATTTGAGGATGGCTATTACCGATAATGGACCTTGCCGAGTGTTTGATGGCAAGGTAACTCTTGGGAATCTCAATCTTGAAGTCAAAGGGTGAAAGTTTGCTATCACACTAAAGTTGTGGGGTGTCTGGTCTTATAATGTGTAATAGTTTAATTAATTGTTATTGTGACAAGAAACATAATGGAGCTCCTTGTTGTCTTTGTTGTTGTTACTCTAGTTATTGTATAAAAACAGGATTATGCATTTCTATTTTAGGCATGTTCCATATAATGAGGAATCTCTGCCGAAATTTTTAATAAATTGTTATTTATTTTAGTAAACAAACTTTTATAGCTAACTTTTGTTTTATAAATCTTTATTTTTTTCATTAGTTTGGTTAAGAGTCATAGTTGCTTTCTTGTTTTAGAGTATGTGTTACAGGAGAGTTGGCAATCCATTCCTCCAGCCAATCATGCCTCCGTGAAGGGTGTGATAACTACTCTCATACTCTCACCCACCCACCTTTCCACTCTCCTACTCTTCTATTCTCTCCCACACTTTAAAAATATATAATTTATTTTTTTTATCAAATTAAATTAATTAAAAAAATTAAATATAGGGAAGATATATACAAGTATGTACTTGTAGATAACTAGTATATATATATATATATATATATGTTACATTAAATTTGAATATTAAATATGAAATTAAAAAATGTAAATCTCTTGGAATTTAAAAGATAAATTCAAACACTTTTAAAAAAATAATATATTTTTTCATTTATAGGTTGAACTATATGAAAATGAAAAATGGTAATATTTATTATTAGTATAAGTCTTTATTCTTTTATTGATTAATATAACACAATTTATTTAAGTTTTTTAACTTTATTTATTTTTTAACAGGTTAAAGTGGTAAAAATATGTTCAAATTTAAAGTCTATTTATTTGAAGAGAAAATACTAAAATTCAGACTTATTTTTCTCTTAAAGTTATGTCATAGGTTGTTTTTAGAATATCACTAATAAATTTAATCTATTTATAGTCAAGTATTTTTTTTATTACGGATAATATAGTAGAAATAAAATAAATAAAAATTGAGGTTGTTATTAGGAAAATAAATTTTAAAAATAAAGGATGATATAAAAAAAGTGAGTATTATAACTCATTTGAAAAGTAAAAAGTAAAAATAAGACTTTTTGTTACTTTAGAGATACAAACATTATTTTTTAATATTTTACCAAAATTATTTTGTAACATCGTTAACTTTTCTATCCATCCAAGAGAGGGGATGATCGATTTCTCCAAGTTTTGAACTTATGTTATTTCACAAAAACTCAAGGGAAGGGGTGTAATTTACTCGAAACTAATTATGAAGCTAACCAAAATATAATTTTGATCAAAAACACAATATTATAGATGTAAGTTTGTTGGTGAAATTAGTCGGGAAAAATGTGTGGCCAAAAAGATGAAGTTCATCGGTCATTACCAGCCGGCCAAGTCGGTGTTACCAACTACTGATCCAATGTATTAGAACCAAAAATTCATGTCATGTTTATAAAAGCACTTTCTGTCACACCCTACACGGAGGCATGATTAACCGGATGAATGGATAACCAAACCTCCGTAACTTTGACTTCATAACAAAGAAACAAATATAACTTTTGTCTAACAAAAAATAAAAGTAAATTTTTTTAAAAAATAATAATAAAACACAAGCTAACTACAAAATGTTATTTACTGAAGTACATACAATTTAATAAAAATTTCAGTATAGGTTCCCTATATCTTGTAACATGCCCCAAATATAAATATATAATCCCTAGTTACATTCAACCAATTACTAACAGCAACAATATACCAAAAGGAGCTCCGCACTGCTTTATAACACAACAACGAATACACAATACAAAATCAGACACCTAACCCTAAAGTGAATGCAAATTTTCATCTTGTGGCTTCAAGTCTGCGATCTCAAATGCATATCTTGCAGTCATACAATCGGCACGCCAAGTATCAGTTATTGATGCTCACAGAGATCCTGTTACTAAAAAACAATCAACAAGAGAATGGTGAGTCCCACAAACTCAGTGAGTGAAAAAAACATACTCAAAGAGTACTAGCATCATTCTACACATATATATAATACATAGTCAATTAATATCAACATATCATGAATTTCAAAACAACTAAGGGTTACACGTATGCAAATATGGAAAGCATCAACTTAACAAACACAGTTTAAGTAATACACTATAAAATCAAATCAAGACAATCAAAACACTCAAAACACACAAAGGGCCAAATAGAGTAACTCAGCATCCCCACACCAAACAAAAATTCTCCCCTTTGGGCAGTTTTTGCGCCCACACACCAAACACAAATATATACAAAATTACTGAAATCTTCATAGCTCCTCACAAATCCATTCCTGAGGCTAAGTTACTCGAATATTTTTAATCAGTGCCAAATAATCAAATAAAAATATCCTAGGTGTACCCGAATTCTATTTCGGAAGTAAAAATGATTACGGAAATAAAAATATTTCATTAGCCCTTATCAAACACAAACAAAGTCATAAGTCAAGCATAATTCAAATAACTTAATGAAACACTACACATGCTTATGATTCTATATAAATATATCAATTGAAATATACCTAACAAATTCACATGTTAATCTAGCAACTAAAAGATAGCATTTATGCACTCATCATTTACTAATTTTGCTCGTCACTTCCTTTTATATTCACACACGTTGTTGGCTTAAACAACACTTTTCAATGTTACAATTATATTTTTCAAGTATTACTTAGTTTGTCAATTTTATATGTTAACTATTTAATTATGAAAATCTATAAATACTAAGTTTCATGCATTTATTTAAAATTAACCTCTCTTAGACATTTCCACAACCACCTTGGAGATATGTTTGATTTCAATTTACATACTTAACCAAATTCACCAAAACAAAGTCTAAACATTATTTTTAAGAAGTTAGCTATCTTTCTTATTTAGAAACTTCTTCTAAGAGTAGTCTTGAACCTACTCAAATCCTCACATGAACAAAACAGGGCACTCGCACAATTTCTAGTTGCCAATCTCAGATTCTAATGCTTATAGAATTCTCATACTTGGGAATTAAATTATGAAACTTTCCAATATAATTTATGAAGATGTTAGGAACAATTCATTTCACATCACTCCACTCTAAATCATCTTTTAAGACCTTCCAAACCTAATTACACTAAAACAGGTTTAATAAGGACTCGAAAATCACAAGCATGACTTCCAACATAAAACATAAAATAAAAACCTATAAAGCTCCATAATTTTCCATTAATATGTTAGGAATAATTCCTATTCAAAGGCATTAAGCTAATTCAAACCGCAATCCAACCCTAGTCAAAGTCTTCCGGACTGACTAAAGCTCACCTAAAATCCTGTACGAACCCAGCTGCAATTCAATATCTCTAATGATAAATACACTTCAAATCAAGTTACAAAACATTTCATATATCATTCCAAGACCAAAAGCCACACTTTATCTTAACTCTTAAATAATATAGTCTATAGAACACCCGAAATACCTGATTTCTCTAACTTATATAATCTAACCCTATTTTCCCTTTTTCATTAACCACTCAATTCTATATCAATTATTTCCATCACCAGCAACTTGTATTTTACCTTTTAAAAATTCTGAAATCCAAACATTTTAAACCATGCCACAAAGATGTAACTAAGTTTTAAAAAAAAGTAAGGGAAATTAAGTGACTCACACACTTAGTTCTTTTAGGCTTGTCAACCATTACTTTCAGTGCACTTTATCTCATTGCTTTTTTATGTGTGCATATATATATATATGCATATATACACTTCCCAATAAAAGCAACACGATCTCATTAATTCCTATATTACTAATATTTTTAACATTAAGTTAATAAGATCCATCAAAAGCTTGCATTATCCTTTTTTTTTTCCTCATAGTACAATTAAATTCCCATTTTTTCAATTATTACTATCTATCATGTTGTCATTCTTTTATCATCTTCCAAGCTTCCTTTTATTTAGCTGACAAAATAACCTTTCAATACCTATTTTCTCTAAACTTTCAATTTTTATTCAAATAATCCCTAAGCATAAAAGTTTTAACATACCAAGTTTCACTCATCTTATTACAAGTAATTTCATTTAGGCATTTTTACAAACATCTTAAGGGCATAATTACTTTTGTTTCATGTGTATGTGTATTATATCTGTACATACCCCAAAATAGTTAACACAAAATTAGTTCCCATGTTACTTATATTCCAAAATCAAACTTGAAATTGGTTTAGTTAATCAAAGTAATTAAAACTTGAATTACATATATTTCCAACTATACAATCATATCTAAATCAAGCTTTCTTTTTCCCTTAAATGATTAACTATCACACTTTCCGTCAATATCAAATTCTAACTACTCCTCCCAAACTCACTAAGCTCAACCCCTCCTCAATTATTAATAAGTAAAAGAAAAGAATGAATTAATTATACGGAGACATAGAAGTAGCCCACTCACTCAAGGTACATGGCAAGGCTTCGATAGCTGAAATAAGAGATCCAAGGCTGCCAAAATAGGGCACCAAACCCACATCTTGGTTACTGATTCCTTATGGTGGCTGCTATAGTTGAAGTGCAACAAAGCAAGAATAAAAGGTAACCAAAACCAGGGAAACCTAGCTGAAAGATTGAAGGGAAGCTGCTGCTGCTTTGCTGCAGGCAAACAAGGAGAAAGGGAACTCCAAAATGGGAAAGGAAGAGAGGAGGAGGAAGGTGAAGGTTACTAATCGGTGTATGAATTGGCTGCACACTACAAGAAAAATAATTATTTGTGACAGGCAAAAACTATCATAGATCACATAAAAACCCATCGTTGACTACAGGTTCCCATCGCAGATAAGCTTGTCGAAGAAAATGGAGTCATTAATAACCAATTTCTACAACGGTAAAAACAATCGCTGCAAATAACCAATGTCCGTGCAAGTTAATGGCTTGCAATATTATTAAGTAGAATGGACTAATATTAGATAATTAAACTACCTTGTCTTCCTTAAGCTGTCTAAACTTTTACATTATATTTACAATATCACTTTCCGTAGAAGAGATTGAACAAGCATGAAACCATTGTCAAAACTAATCCACTTTCCTGTTACTGATACTTGAAATTTCAGAGGATTTGAAAGCCATATAGTTTGATGTAGCAGGAGAAGCCATGAAAACTCCCCAAACTCTCCTTGCAATTAAAATTGAAGAAGACGAAGAATAAGAAGGTATAAAAGTAGCCAGATCTGAATTCGAGAAAATATGCTTCACCCTTATAAGAAAGCAAGATCATGTGAGGCAATTTGGATTCAATATCCTTTCGTAAAATGGTCTCTAAGCTTTTCCTGTGGAGCCTTGGTGGGTTAGAGAGCCACCACCAGTACATGGTGGCTTACATCATAGTGAGATGTGATGTGAAGTCGGTGAGTGAGGGAGAGGTAGAGAATCAAAAATGAGAAAGAAGAATAGAATGCAAACTGAGAAAGTGGATATTAGTTTTATTTTTTTTTATTTTCACTAATGCTACAGTTGTGGGTTTTCACCCATATAAAAAGGTATGCTTAGAAAAAATATTTGTAATTGTCTTATTTGCTATAATGCATACCCATAGCAAATAAGTTATTATACTGTCGTAAATAATTAAAATTTGTTCCTTTAAATTAGGGTTATTACTAATATACAAGCATACTAGCAAAAGATGGCATCTAAGACGGGTTTATTTGTGATGGGTCCTGTACCATCGCAAATAAGTGATTTTCTTGTAGTGGCAATATAGATGTTTGATACCACAAGTAGAGCATGCCGGAACTTCAGAGGCTCGGAGATTACTAGATGATACCACTTGTGACAGATTTCCATCACTTTATCTAATCTGACCTCTAGTCCGATTGAAAATTTCCTCAAAATGAGCCACATCTTATGATAGGTTCATCTCCAGACCTTCGAGAACCACCTAGCCTTGAGATGAAAGGACCTAACTATCAAGATTTTTATGGCTCTCCCATTCTATCTGTCTTTTTAAGTATCATTTTTCCAATTGATAAGTAGAATCTATAGCCTGAGTGTAGGTAGTAGTGTCCATCACAAACACTAACTTAAATAGAGAATCTCTGAAGCCATTAACAAATCTCTTCAATCTCTTCTGCTCAGTTAACACCATATGTGGAGTAAAATAGAATAATCTAGTAAATCGAGTCTCATACTCCATCATTGTCATTCCTTTGGTTTGAACTAGCCATTCAGACTCCCAAGCATACTTATCCCTCATGCTTTTAGGTAGAAAGCGTTCAGTGAAAGCTTTGTTGAACTCAAGCCGAGAAAGTGAAGTTGGCTCAGTTCAACGTTGCAACAAGACCTTGTACCATTCATATGCCACATCATGAAACTAGTAGCCAGCTAATTTCAATGTCCGAACAGGGTCATACCCTAATGCCACACATAGTAGATCAGACTCTTCTAAGAGAGTACCATTGGTGGCTGCATCTTCCCAAAATCATGTAATGTCATAAATGCCTATTGACTTTGCTGAGCCAAAATTGGACGATTGACCTCTTGTTAAGATTAAGTAGGAGGAACTTAAGGAGATTGTGGTTGACTTTGTTGAGGTTGTTATTGAGCTAAAATTTCAACTCAGTCACCCATTATTCTATGGACTTTATCTAGTCCTTCCATAAGCTGTTCTATATAAGGACCAAGTGCCTTCACCTCGACTTGTTTAGTGGCTCTGCCTCTACCACGTCCTTTACGACCATGACCTCTTGCTACTGGCACTTAACGACTGGTGGAACCCTAGTTGGAGCCAGCATCCGATTGGCTACCATGACCAGTAACATGGTTACTGCACCATATCGTATCTAAAACAAGCATAAATGAATTTAATATATATTTTTCATATAAGGCAAAGAACAATTCATTGCAACATTACAACTTGAAGTTTCATGATGAATTATGATGAATTAAGACGCATTACTAAGTGCACATACGTCTCGGGTAATGTACGTGAACAAAGTAATCACATCCTACACTTATAGTCACGAATCTCTAACCTGGGCTCCGGTACTAACATATTACACACCACATAGAGGTATTTGGATTGTATTATTCAAAGATGTTCTACTTTATGGGGGAACATATACACTTGGAGCTTCGTTGCATCAAGAACCAAAAAAACAACAACAATAAGACACAATGTTCCAAAATACACAATACATAACATTAAGCCTTGATATGACTGTAGTCTTTCATTCTCGGGTCTCCAATTGTGCATTCTTTCAAGAGTATCTTGCCACAACAACTACTAGCAAGTCAAGGTACTAGGTAAAGGAGTTTGAGAAGAACCTGGAGCTAAAAAAAACATAGAAGAAAGAAGTGTGAGTCATATAAACACAATGAGTGAAAGACGTACCAAAAGGACAGTAGATTAAAGCATCATAAAGTTATAAAAAATCATAACATAACTCATTATCCAATTACAATCCTTACATAATATATATATATACACACCCACACACACACACACACATATGGATGACGTAAAACTTACATACTCGCAAGTAAACATACAATAAACAAACTAAACAAAGCATCTAAGGGCCAGTAATCGTAGTTACTCAACTCTTGTACACCATATATATAAAAAATATATATGTACATATACATATATCTTCCTCGGGCAATTCAGCTCCCGCACACCATAACAAATAATCTCCCACAGTAACCTCCCCGGGGCTGAATTACTCGAATGTATATTTATATAATCACTTAATTAAATCAAATTTATCCTAGGTCCACTTGGATTTTAAATCATATTAAAAATGAATTCTCTGGCCCTATCAACCAACCATATACAAATCATTTAAACTATCGTACAACACACTAAATAACAAATGTATGAAGATTTAGAATTTTATCACATAATTCAACATTTATATTCAACTCAAAGTACTAAACACATCTTTACCCAACAATAATATACATATAGAAAACATTTCAAAACACAACTAGTAACCGAAAGATAATATCTTTCACTCACAACTTTACAGTTGTTGTTCGTGGCTTCCCCAAGAGTTTAAAAGTGTCATCGAGATAGTGTCATGTTCTACAGCTGAAATTACATTTCCAAGTATCATTTAGTTTCTAAATTTCATATATTATTAGTCCCTAATCATAAGGACTTGACCATAATAATTCCAATATATTAATTTACAAATAACTTCTTTTAGTCATTTTATCAAACATCTTGAAAGCATACTTTGTTCCAATTCATATATATATATATATATGTAACCAAAACTAGCACCAACACTAACCACAATTCAAATACTAGATTGAAATTAGACGAATCATTTATGGACAATAAAGAGCTTAAATCTTGGAATTCCACAAGAACCAAACAACACTTTACCCACTATTTTTCCCACCACCTTGATCATATTCTTTCATTCACAAACCCACTCAATCCCGACATCTAAATCCTCAAACAAAACAAAAAGGAAAAGGAATCACCTCCAAGAAAACAAGAGAATTGCTTGAATTAGAGGTATTTGGAACTACCCCAAAATAGAAGAGTGGCCGAGTAGTTGTTGGAGGCTGTTGGAGGTGCTGTTGTTTGCTAATGCAGTGGCTATTGGAGGTGTTGCTAATACACGAAAGCTACTAATAAAATGAGTGGAGGAGAAGTTAGTGCTTTGGCCTTATTGAATGGAGCTAATGGAAGAGTCGAGAAAATAGGGGGAGGAAAAAGGCTTGGAGGAGGAAGACAAAGAGAAAAAAATTCTATAAGGAAAAGGAAAAGGAAAATAAAATAAAAGGATAAAAAATCATAGTTTTATTTTGTTTATTCAATTATTTAGTTTGTGTTTATAACCAAACGTACTAAGTTTTTCCTTTTTGTTCCCTAAAACTTACCGTTACAGTACCGAGTTATAGCAAGTAAAATTTTCATGAATTCTCTAATACTATCTTGGGTGTCCTAACTTCATTAGGACCTAACCATATAGATGAAAAACACAAAAAAAAGATGTCTTATTTTATTTGAGTTTCTAATAATAATAAATAAGGATAGTAAATAAATATTTTTATTTAATAAATTCATATTTTATTAATTCTTTTAATCATGATAGTATAAAATTCTTCTTGTTTAATAACACATTTATCATAAAAATACATTTTCTTTTTTTACTTGTATATTTGTAGCAAAAGGAAGGTTAATGTTGGTTGTCACTAGTGCAGCTAATGAACTTACTAATTAGATAATGCTAAATTTTAATTCACACTATTATCATAAAATTATGTTAATTCATTTTTTTTATTCCACAGAGGTACGTCCATGCCATTTTACGCACATCTCGATTCAAATAAAGAAAGTCAATGAAGGGAACACAACTTCTTAACTATCTGGTCTACCCCTTGGGGTATGTTAAATTTTTCCTTGTTATATTTGTGAAGACAATTACAGTATGTTTACATAATTATTGTTAATTATATGACATAAAAAATAAAAATCAAAAACTTGTGTTAAAGATTAATTTTACTTTTTTTAACGATTAGAAAAATAAGAAATTTTGTAATAAAAGATTTTATTTCTAGCAAATTTCCTAATGTAAATACAGCTAGCTTAACGTGCATGACATAAAAATTAATGTTAATGAAAATGAAGAAATCATAGATATAAGTTATAAGTCGATACCAATTTTTCCTTTCACAAACATAATTTGGTTTTTCATAGTTTTTAAATATGTAATTCTTCATTTTTTGTTATAACCCGATATTGTAACATTTAGAATTTTGAATGTAATAACCGTTTTAATTCCATATCGTAAAGTCAAGTTTTAGATATAATATATAAATTTTGACCTTGAAGTTTTTTTCTTTCTTTCCTTTTTGGTTTGGCCACCACCCTTCTTTCTCTGGAGAAGTCTTGGCCGAGTCTTCCACCTTCCCTTCCCTATTTTTCCTCTTCATCCATCCTTGATTTGGTTGGCTGCTACTTAGTTGTCTTTTTTCCTTTCAATTTCCATGACAACTGCCTCTGTTTTCCTTCTATTTCTCTGCCTCTCGATTTCAGCATGTGCCCTATTTTACTCATTTTGTTTTGCCTTGAAGAAACCTTCCTCTTGCAAGCCAAATTTCTCTCCTCCCTTCTTCATTTTCACCTTACCTTGTCTAGAGTTTAGTTGTCAGTTAGCCAAGAGGTATAATTTTACCTTACAACCATGAAAAGCAGCCTTTATTTTGGCATACAATAATTGCATGTTTTCAATTTTTTTGTAGTAGCTATCCCTTGTCTTGGACGTGCAACTCCCTTCTATTCCATAGCAACTTCAAGGTTACCATGAAACTTGGTTGGAGTAGAGACAGCAGCCTTGCCTTGCCTTGCACCCTTGTTTCCACCCTAAGGACACCAAGTAAGGCAATGGCTAGCTGCTTAGTGAACTGTGGTGTGGGTAGTTTCTAAACCTCAAGTATTTATTGTATTTTCATGAAGTTCTTACCTTTTATTTCGTGATAGTTAAAAATTAGATAAATGGGTTGGATATAAAGAAGTTAGGAGGGTAAATTAAGAAGTGTGGTGCTTAATTAGATTATAGGTTGGTTTATCTCTTTGTAATTTAGGGATATTTGATTGAGTAGAACTTTTTAATTAGAACTTGGTAAATTTAAGTCTTGATGGCTAATTGTTTTAAAAATTTAAATATAAGTTCATAGCAAGACCAAAGGGTTGGTGGATGTATTGAGTTAAGGAGTGAATGAAAGTGAGTAGTGGATGTGATCAAATGAGGGTTAGTTGGGAATAAAGTGTGGAAAATGAGAGTTATGTAGTTTTGAAGGGGTGCAGGGGGCAGATTTCATGAGTAACAGAAATTCGGTATTTTGAGTGTCTTCGGGCATAATTAAATTAAGAATTCAAAAGATAAAATGTAGCTTATGTTCTTAAAATGTTGTCTACAAAATTTCGTAGCTTGGTTCCAAGTATGTTGTGAGTTAGAGCTCTTGGACTCTGGCAAGTTCACACAGGATTTTTAGTGCCCTATTTTCGGTTCATGTAAGGAATTGAGTGGGTTCAAGACCAATTTTAGGAAAATTTTCTAACTAAGAAAGATAGATATACCTGCTTATTAACAAAATTGACAAACGAAATTGGATTTCATTTCTCCTAGAGAAAGTTATGTTCATTAACTAAGGTTAGGTTAGAGCTGTCAAAATCCTACATTTTGCAAAATTTGATGCAATTTCAAAGAATAACATTTATTGATATACAAATCCAAAAATTACAAATGATATACCATTATAACGCTACATGCGTTTAATATTTTATAAATTTTACAAAATTGGATTCATAATTTCCTAGAGAAAGATATGACAATTAAAGTGAACACTAGTCCAAATCCCATGTTTGGACAGTTTCAATACCTCTAACTCACTAAGTGCTTTCTATCTTTTCTAATGGTTCCTTCTACCCTATGCATTGTCAAGACATTTAAAATGTTTATTCATTATTAACCTATCACATAAAGTCCAATTCATATTAATGGACATGTAATAGCTTAATGGAAAACTTTCATAAAGAAACCTATACAAGTTGAGATATAAGCTTAGTAACTAAAAGATTATAACAATAACGTTTATGAACTAAATATTATTTGGGAATATGAATTTTAGTTCCAGATTCTAATGTGGACCTGATGAGATGCGTGGACGCAAGTGTGAGTGACGAATGAGGATCGGTAACGGGTGAGAGGTTAATTTATGCCTTTAGGGGCTAGATTATTATGTTCAATTGTATGTGTATTTAAATAAATGTGCTAGTGCAATATTTTAGGGAGTTAGTTGAATTATTCTTGCTTGAAATTGTCTGTGATTGATAAGGGCCAACACATGAAAGTTTTTCTGAGAAATTTTTTTTATTTTGAAATTTAGATCTAGGTGCACCTAAGATATTTTGTTTTAAAATCATAAAAATTATGATGTTGATAAATGTTTTTTCTAATTAATTCAGTGCTCAGCCCCGGTGGGATGGATTGTGTACTTATATCAATTTGTTGTGCGGGCACGTAAATGCCTACTAGGGGATGATAATATTGTGTGGGGCTGAGTCACTCGTTGGCCCTTTGGTTGTTTTGTTTGATATTCTTACTCTGATTAGTTTGTGATCCTGTGTTTTTTGTAAATTGTGATTTATAACGATTATAATATACACGTGTAATATGAATTAAGGTATGAACAATGTTACATGATGTTACTATATATGTTATACACTTGTGTGGTATGATGCTAGTACCCTTTGGATACGATTTTCCACTCATGGAGTCCATAGTACTCACCCCTCTTTTGTGAATTTTTTTTTATAACATGAGTTCTGTACATGGTGTCTTCGAGCTTGTGACATGCCGATTGAGTACGGTAAAGTATTTCCATGATCTTATACTTCAAGTCAAGGATGAAAGTTTGCAGTCACATTAGAACTGTGAGGTGTCTAATTTTGGTATATGTAAAAGTCTAATTACTCTTCTTGATTAAATGTGGATGGAGCGGAGCTCCTTGTTGTCTTTGTGCTAGTGTTGTGTGAAATCAGGAACATAGGTATTTGTATTTTGAGGCATGTTCCATTTTGTTGGGAACCTCTGCCAAAAATTTTCAGTAACTTGTTAATTATTATAGGAAATAAACTTTTACAGTGATCTTGTATTTTAGAAAAGCTACTTTTATTCTTTAGTTGGGTCATGAGTCAGGTTTGTTACTTTGTTTTGAAGTCAGGGTTACGATGGGTTTGTTACCCAATCCTCCGGCCAGTCATGCCTCCATAAGGGGTGTGACATTTTTCTTCTTTTTATTCTAACCTAGTGGATTGTCAGTAAGCTTATTCTTATATTATTTTCATTTAAATATTTATCATGAATTTATATATATATATATATATATACATATATATATGCTAATTATGCTATGAAAATATCAACATAATTAAATATTAAATTACATAGTATATATTTATTTATATTATATATTTAAGAAGTTAGACTCACGAGTTTAGCGGATGAGCTTTACTAAGATTGCGTTTCACTTGTTTGGTGAACTAATCAAAAATAAAACTTAAACTCTAACTTGTTTAGAAAACTAGTTGATCTCTATCCAAAATTTTTTACAAGTAGTTCACGAATGAACTATACTTGTTGATATCCCTATAAATAAAATTACATCGTAAAACTTGTGACCTTATATAAAGCTTTTAAATAGCAATTTAGAAAACCCAATACTTGATTAAGGTAGTGCATGCATCTAATAATTTCTAAACTTGAATAGCATCACTCTTATCCCAACTAAACCAACTACGTACATTGTATTACTCTTATAGTTTTCTTAATGAAACCTAAAACCATACACTCATCACCCAACAATAGTGATGGAGATATATAGTAGATAGAACATAATCATCTGTATAAATCGAATAAATCGACAAGTCTGAGGTTGCATTGCTAAGGCACACCAACTCAACTGATCAAATCAATGATATATATATATATATATATTTCTTGTTTGTCAATGCATAAAGAAAATATAAAGCAAGTCTTTGAAATATAAAACCATAAAATTAATATACATATCTTTGATTTTAATATTAACACGTGAAATTAATATTTTCACTGATTCTCCTCTTACATGTTTTTCTTGCCTATCAATTAGTTCACGAATTAATTATACTTGTTGATATCTCTATAAATGAAGTTACATTGGAAGGCTTGTGCCCCTAATATAAAACTGGTAAATATGAAGTTAGGAAACCCAATGCTTGATTAGGGTAATGCATGCATCTAACAATTGCCAAACTTGAACGATATCACTTTTATCCAAGCTAAACCAACCAGGTATATTGTATTACTCTTGCCTATAGGTTTCTTAATGAAATATAAAATCATACACTTATCACCCAATAATAGCAATGGAGACACGTTGTAGGTAGAACATATATCAATCTATATAAAGTGACAAGCCTGAGGTCGCTAAGCCACAACACAACTTTGTCTTCTTTTATGTTATCCATGGCCACTGAAGTAGTTGAAGAAGATAAATGTGATGAAAATGATGATATTAATTGAAGATATTTTTCTTCATCTACCGATCAAATCAATGATACATCAAAAAAGGTGTTATTCATTGCAATTCACATTAGAAGTTTTCATTTTCATTTCATAAAAAATTGTTCGTAACTATTTTTTCCCCTGGTTTTGTTTCCTATATGTGTTTAGAAATAAAGGGGGAGGACACTGATGGTGGTTTTCCATCACAGCAACCTTTGAACCATACTACAAGTATTTCTCCCAAGTTTCACAATTTTAGGTAAAGGCCCTGGCACCATACCTAGAGATCGTATATGTGGCTGCACTATCTAGGAATCCTGGAGAGCAGGCTTTACAATTGTGAACATGCCTACATGTTCTTTTTGTTGCGGTGTGTACATCTTTTCTTTTGCATCTTTACATCTATAAAATATTCTTCTTCTTATTATAAAAAAATAATTATTTTATTATTGACAATGTTTGTCTATTTGATAATATTTTAGTTTGTTATTGGCATATTGAACTCATGCCCAAATGGATCCACGAGGAGGAGGGAGCAAATGGAGAATAAAATAGTGTGATGAAGTTGTTAAAAGCTGAGTTGTTCAACACAGCAGAGGTGAGTGAGATGTGGGGCATAATTTTTACATGGAACAAGGATGATGTGATCAATATATTTTATAATGTTTATGAAAATAATGTAATGAATTGTGAGAAAAACAATGGATAAGAAGATCATGAAAACATTTAAATTCATGGTATCTAGTTCCTAGTTTTCATTTTAAATAATTATTGGCCCATTGTGGGATAAGGCCCAATTAACGAAATATGCAATCAGGACTAACTGACTTTTTAATTAGGTACAATTTTATATCGTCACAGATTATTTGACTTCAAAAATCAAGTAAAATTTTTATCAAATCAATTTAGTCAGGTCAAGTGAATTTTATCAAAAACCCAATAATCTTGTTCGGTTGAACACTATTATTTGTTCAAGTGCATATGTATTTTTTTAATCATTTATTATCTCGATGATGATTAAGTGCAAAGTAATTGATGGATTCTTATTTATTTTAAAATTTAATTTTCAACCATTAAACCTTAACAACAAGTAACTCTAAGATATCATTAAAAAAACAAAAAAATCCTATAGAAAAAGAGAAATTTTAATTGTAGTTTAAGAAAAATGTATTGATATCAATAAGGTAAAAAAGTTTGAATTTTATTTGGCAATATAAAATTAGAAAAAGATGGTTAAAGAAACTAGAAATCCATTTATTTGATTTTGAGTTTATCTATAAAAGTGTTTTCAAGAGAAAATCTAATTATAATTGTACTTATGTTAACCAGAATTTTAATAGTATTGAAAAAAAAAAACACCACTAATATGCAAAAAAGACCTTAAATCTCAATTACATATACCGAAATTATGGCAAAGATATATCTATGAAGCAAGTAAGAGAACAATACCATGTAATTTAATAATATGTTTTTTTGTTATTTTTATTGTCCATTTTTAGTCATGAAATATATAGTTATGTTCACAATATTGTAATTATTAATGAAATAAAAGAAAATACGGAGATTAGCAATATGGGTTGATACCAAATTTATATTTCACAAAAATAAATTTGTGTTTTAAAAATCTAATCCACTCGAATGGTTAGAATGTTAGTTGCATGGTAGAGAAACACTGATTTGAACCATAAAAATATTTTGTGGATTGAATTGTGTAAACTGGACAACATAGGACAGATCTGGTTAGTCTAGATTTCACTTCTTCTTTTTTTTTCTTTTTTTTTCTTTTCTAAAATCTAAAAAAATTAAAATTTAATTGAATTTTTAATATTTTGATAGGTCATACTAATATGCATTTAAATCTAGTTAAAAAGTTAATTAAAACCCCAAAATGTGTTATGTATCACCAAAACATGCTAATTGATATATAATATTTTGTAAATGTGACTATATTAAATGAATTTCATATTTTTATTTTTATTTCCTAAGTTATTAATATATAATATCAATATATTAATAATCTTATTAATGAAGAAAAAATTATATTATAAATATTAAATTAAACATTTGTAGGTGTGACTATATTAAATAAATTTCAAATTTTTATTTTTATTTTCCTAGGTTGTTAATATATAATATCAATATTTTAGTAATTTAATTAATGTCAGTATAATTATATTATATTTAATATTATGAACATTAAATTGAATATTTTGTTGGTGTGACTATATTAAATAAATTTAAATTATTAATTTATTTTCCTAAGTTGGTAATATATATTAGTAGACTAATTCATGTAGGCAAACTTTTACAACTAACTTTTGTTTTATAAATCTTTACTTTTCATCATTAGTTTGGTTAAGAGTCGTAGTTGCTTTCTTGTTTTAGAGTACGGGTTACGAAGAGTTGGCAATCCATTCCTTTGATCAGTCATGCCTCCGTGAAGGGTACGACAACTAGTATATATATATACACATATACAAGTATGTGCTTGCAGGTAACTAGTATAAATATATATACATATTTATATATAAATGTTACATTGAATTTGAGTATTAAATACGAAATTAAAAAATGTAAATCTCTTTCAATTTAAAAGATAAATTCAAACACTTTTAAAAAAATAATATATTTTTTCATTTATAGGTTGAAATATATAAAAATGAAAAATGGTAATATTTTATTATTAGTATAAGTCTTTATTCTTTTATTAATTAATATAACACAATTTATTTAAGTTTTTTAACTTTATTTATTTTTTAACAGGTTATAGGGGTAAAAATATGTTCAAATTTAAAGTCTATTTATTTGAAGAGAAAATACTAAAATTCAGACTTATTTTTATCGTAAAGTTATGTCATAGGTTGTTTTTAGAATATCACTAATAAATTTAATCTATTTACTTTCAAGTATTTTTTTTATTAGGGATAATATAGTAGAAAAAAAAAATTGAAGTTGATATTAGGAAAACAAATTTTAAAAAATAAAGGTTGATATTAAAAAAAGTGAGTATTATAACTCATTTGAAAAGTGAAAAGTAAAAATAAGACCTTTAGTTACTTTAGAGATATAAACATGATTTTTTAGTATTTTACCAAAATTATTTTGTAACATCGTTAACTTTTCTATCCATCAAAGAGAGGGGATTATCGATTTATCCAAGTTTTGAACTTGTGTTATTTCACCAAAACTCAAGGGAATGGGTGTAATTTACTCGAAACTAATTATGAAGCTAACCAAAATAGAATTTTGATCAAAAACACAATATTACCGATGTAAGTTTGTTGCTGAAATTAGTCAGGAAAAATGTGTGGGCAAAAAGATGATGTTGATCGATCTTTACCTGCTGGTCAAGTCGGTGTTACCAACTACTGGTCCAATGTATTAGAACCAAAATGTTATTTACTGAAGTACATACAATTTATTAAAAATTTCAGTATAGGTTCCCTGTACCTTGTAACATGCCCAAAATACAAATATATAATCCCTAGTTACATTCAACTAATCACTAATAGCAACAATATACCAAAAGGAGCTTCGCACCGCTTTATAACACAATAATGAATGAACTGAACTATAACAATTCAAAATCTGACACCTAATCCTAAAGTGACTGCAAATTTTCATCTTGTGGCTTCAAGTCCACGATCTCAAATGCAAATCTTGCCGTCATATAATTGGTATCAGTTATTGTTGTTTAATAAGATCCATCAAAAGCTTACGTTATCCATTTTTTCATCATAGTACAATTAAATTCCCGTGTTTCCTTTTTCAATTATTACTACCTATGATGTTCTCATTCTTTTATCATCTTCCAAGCTTCCTTGTATTTAAGTAACTAAATAACCTTTCAATACCTATTTTCTCTAAACTTTCAATTTTTATTCAAATAATCCCTAACCATAAAAGTTTTAACATTCCAAGTTTTACTCATCTTATTACAACTAGTTTCATTTAGGCATTTTTATGAACATCTTAAGAGCATAATTACTTTTGTTTCATGTGTATGTGTATTATATCTGTACATACCCCAAAATAGTTAACACAATATTACTTCCCATGTTACTTATATTCCAAAATAAAATTTGAAATTGGTTTAGTTAATCAAAGGAATTAAAACTTGAATTACATATATTTCCAACTATATAATCCTATCTAATTCAAGCTTTCTTTTTCTCTTAAATGATTAACTATCACACTTTCCGTCAATATCAAATTCTAACTACTCCTCCCAAACTCACTAAACTCAACACCTCCTCAATTATCAATAAGTAAAAGAAAAGAATGAATTAATTATATAGAGACATAGAAATAGCCCACTCACTCAAGGTACATGGCAAGGCTTCCATGGCTGAAATAGGTAACCAAAACCAGGGCAACCTGGCTAAAAGATTGAAAGGAAGCTGCTGCTGCCTTGCTGCAGGCAAACAAGGAGAAAGGGAACTCCAAAATGGGAAAGGAAGAGAGGAGAAGGAAGGTGGAGGTTGCTAATCGGTGTATGAATTGGCTGCACATTACAACAAAAATAATTATCCATGAAAAGCAAAAACTGTCACAAATCGCATAAACCCATCATGGGCAACGGGTTTCCATCGCAGGTAAGCCCATTGAAGAAAATGGCATCATTAATAACCAATTTCTACAGCGGTAAAAACAACTGTTGCAGATAAACTTATCCACAACCGTTGCAGATAACCAATGTCCTTGCAAGTTAATGGCTTGCAATCTTATTACGTAGAATGGATCGATATAGATAATTAAACTACCTTGTCTTCCTTAAGCTGTCTAAACTTTTACATTATATTTGCAATATCACTTTCAGCCTACAAAATTTAAAAACAGAAAAATCAATCTTCAAAAAAGTAAAATAACTGCTCAATTTTAGTTACTTCAAAATTTTGAAGCACCTAAAACAATCCTTCAATTGGCAAGTAGAGGTACACCATTAAGTCTACTTTTGGAGCATATAAGCTACCACACATACCAAAAGGAAAACTAAAAGAAAATATCATAATGTAGATTTTTTTTTTCCTAAGACCATCAATCATAAAGATTATATACACAAGATTGAGCGAACTATATTCAGTTGAAATTCTAAGTAAAATAATGTGAGTTACTAGTCATGCTAAGTTATAAAAAATTTGATAAGATATTTTTTCAAATGCATATACAAATATTCTAAACTTTGTTATCCAATTCAATATTGAATGATAGCATTTGCATGTTAAAAAAAAAATATATTTACCAATTTAACAGTATATACCTTCATCATTTTTTCTGCCTCTTCCAATAATCCTTCAATTTCAAATGAAACATAATTCATAGAATTAATTAAAATGATAAGGAAAAAGTGATAGCTCAAATAAACATCTTCTTCACATGTTTGCATATAAACAGTCTAAAAGTATAAAGCATCAACTTGCTCAATGATAAATTAGTTACTAAGTTCAAATGAGCCACAAATAACTAGATGGTCAACTTTTACAAGTCAAGTAATTAACATAGTAACAAAACTAGACAACCTAACCATTTAAATGAACTAAGGATTGAAATGGGCAATCTAACCCCAAATAAGCTTAGAAGTGATGAATTAAACGTTCAATGCAATAAAATTATCACCTATCTCCAATCAATCTCTAAAGACAAGCCAATATTTGTCACACCACATAGGTAAAATACCAATGGATATTTTATTATCTTTCTAAAATACAGTAAAAGAAAATTGATACAATCCTAAAAAATTTAAGATGAGAATGACAATAAGAGCTTACCCCTAATATAGGACAGTTAGGCCAACTAGCTCTTTTCTTAGTGCTCTGATAAACAACCATCCAGCCAATGCTATAAAAATTAATCCGAAGCATCCATGTTAAAAGAACATCAAAGACATACAAATGCTGTTATTCTTACTGGCGTAAAAATAAAATAGATGCTTTACAAACCTGATAATTAGTAATAGTGACCAATCTTCTTCATGCAGTATGAAATATAAAAAAATATTAGAATTTCTAAAAAAGCACCACATAAAAATGAAGAATTTGACTTCCAGATCCTAAATTTGAATTTTTCATCACGGAATAACTAGAGATCTTTTTATTCTTTTAGGTTTCAATATAGGTAATAAGTCAGTGTTAGCTCAACAAAATTTTTATACTCTTCTAGCTTTCAGAAGTGAAAATTCACAACATCTAAGGTGCAAAAAATAGGAAAATAAGTCCAATGCAATACAAGGATCTACATACTAGTCAAGCCAAATGAACTCTTCGATCTGCATTGAAGACCAAAACAAGAACAGAGTTGACTCGATTCACTCAACAAGCATGTAACCATTGTCAAAACTGATCCACTTTCCTATTACTGATACTTGAAATTTCAGAGGATTTGAAAGCCATACAATTTAATGTAGAAGGAGAAGCCATGAAAACTCCCTAAACTCTCGGTGCAATTAAAATTGAAGAAGAAGAAGAAAGAAGGTATAAAAGTAGCCATATCTGAATTCAAGAAAAAATGCTACACTCTTATAAGAAAACGAGATCAGGTGAGGCAATTTTAGATCCCAATCTCCTTTTGTAAA
The DNA here is from genome assembly GCA_029379385.1 of Quillaja saponaria. Classification (NCBI taxonomy): domain Eukaryota; kingdom Viridiplantae; phylum Streptophyta; class Magnoliopsida; order Fabales; family Quillajaceae; genus Quillaja; species Quillaja saponaria. The sequence continues at coordinate 15,943,661 of CM055605.1, read as the reverse complement.
ATGGTCTCTAAGCTTTTCTCGTGGAGCTTTGGTGGCTTACAACAGAGTGAGATGTGATGTGAAGTCGGTGAGTAAGGGAAAGGTAGAGAACCGAAAATCAGAAAGAAGAATAGAATGCAAACTGAGAAAGTGTATATTACGTTTATTTTCTTAATTTTCACTATTGCAATGGTTGGGGGTCGTCACCCATATAAAAAGGTCGACTTAGAAAAAATATTTGCAGTTGTCTTATTTGCTACAATGCATACCCATAGCAAATAAGTTATTATACCGTCGCAAATAATTAAAATTTGTTTCTTTAAATTGGGCCATTTCTAATATACAAGCATAGTAGCAAAAGATGACATTTAAGACGGGTTTATTTATGATGGGTCCCATACCATCACAAATAAGTGATTTTCTTGTAGTTGCAATATAGATGTCTGACACCACAAGTAGAGCATATATATATAATATATATGTACATATACATATATCTTCCTCGGGGCTATTCAGCTCCTGCACACCATAACAAATAATCTCCTACAGTAACCTCCCCGGAACTAAGTTACTCGAATGTATAATTATATAATCACTTAATCAAATCAAATTTATCCTAGGTCTACCTGGATTCTAAATCATATTAAAAATAAATTCTCTGACCCTATCAACCACATACAAATCATTCAAACTATCGCACAACACACTAAATAATAAATTTATGAAGATTTAGAATTTTATCACATAATTCAACATTTATATTCAACTCAAACTACTAAACACATCTTTATCCAACAATATGATACATATAGAAAACATTTCAAACACAACTAGTAACCAAAGGATAATATCTTTCACTCATAACTTTACAGTTGTTGTTCGTGGCTTCCCCTAGAGTCCAAAAGTGTCATCGAGATAGCGTCATGTTCTAGAGCTGAAATTACATTTCCAAGTATCGTTTAGTTTTTAAATTTCATATATTATTAGTCCCTAATCATAAGGACTTGACCATAATAATTCCAAAATATTAATTTACAAATAACTTCTTTTAGTCATTTATCAAACATCTTGAAAGCATACTTTGTTCCAATTCATATATATATATATATATATATCTCTTATGTATGTAACCAAAACTAGCACCAAAACTAACCACAATTCAAATACTAGATTAAAATTGGATGAATCATTTAGGGACAATAAAGAGCTTAAATCTTGGAATTCCGTAAGAACCAAACAAAACTTTACCCACTATTTTTCCCACCATCTTGATCATATTCTTTCATTCACAAACTCACTCAATCTCGACATCTAATCCTCAAAGAAAACAAAAAGAAAAGGAATTAGCTCTAAGAAAACAAGAGAATTACTTGAACTAGAGGTATTTGGAACTACCCCGAAATAGATGAGTGGCTAAGCAGCTGTTGAAGGTGCTGTTGTTCGCAGATGTAGTGGCTTTTGGAGGTGTTGCTAATCCACGACAGCTACTCCTCGCCTCAAGAATGGGCTGGGGAAGATCAAGACACAAGCTGCTACAGAGAAGTTAGTGCTTTGGCCTTCTTGAATAAAGCTAATAGAAGAGTCGAGAAAATAGGGGGAGGAAAAAGGCATGGAGGAGGAAGACAAAAAGAAAAAAAATCTACAAGGCAAAGAATAGGAAAATAGGAGGAAAAGGAAAATAAAATAAAAGGATAAAAAATCGGTATTTTATTTTTTTATTCATTTATTTAGTTTGTGTTTATAATCAAACGTACTAAGTTTTTCCTTTTTATTCCCTAAAACTTATCATTACCATACCGAGTTATAACAAGTAAAATTTCCATCAATTCTCTAATACCGGCTTGGTGTCCTAACTTCATTGGGACCTAACCAGATAGATGAAAAACCCGAAAAAAAAAAAAAAAAAAAAAAAAAAGGTCTTATTTTATTTCAATTTCTAGTAATAATAAATAAGAATAGTAAATAAATATTTTTATTTAATAAATTCATATATTTTTAATTCTTTTAATCATGATAGTATTAAATTCTTCTTGTTTAATAACACATTTATCATAAAAATACATTTTCTTTTTTTACTTGTATATTTGTAGCAAAAGGAAGGTTAATGTTGATTGTCACTAGTGCAGCTAATGAACATACTAATTAGATATTGCTAAATTTTAATTCACACTATTATCATAAAATTATGTTAATTCATTTTTTTATTCCGCATAGCTACGTCTGGGGCATTTTACACACATCTCGATTGATCACCATTTCGGTTTGGTTAAAGACAGGTCATGCACTTCAAAATTAAGAAATTTGTGAGGAGTTTAGTCCTTAAGCTCTCCCCAAGAAGATTCAAATGAAGAAAGTCAATATAGAGAGTACAACTTCTTAACTATCTGGTCAACCCCTTGGGGTATGTTAAATTCTTCCTTGTCATATTTGTGAAGACAATTACAATCTTTATATTAACTTATATTAAAAGGATCCTTTTTTTTTTTTTTTTCGAAATATTAGTTTTATTTTATTTTGTAATACTTATGTGGTTGTTGTTCATTACATGACATAAAGATAAAAATCAAGAACTTATATTAAAGATTAATTTTTTTTTTAATGGTTAGAAAAATAAGAAATTTTGTAATAAAAGATTTTATTTCTAGCAAATTTCCTAATGTAAATACGGCTAACGCAACGCGCATGACATAAATATTAATTTTAATGAAAATGAAGAAATCATAGATGTAAGTTATAGGTCGATACCAATTTTTTCTTTTACAAACATAATTTGGTTTTTCATAGTTTTTAAATCTGTAATTCTTCATTTTTTGTTATAACCTGATATTGTAACATTTAGAATGTTGAATGTAATAACTGTTTTAACCCAGTATCGTAAAGTCATGTTTTAGATATAATATATAAATTTCAGTTATAAGCAACAACGACATAAACAAATTAAAGAAGTATCAACAAAAAATAAACATGTCCTTATTTTATTATCGATGTTTTAATATATGTTTTGGAGTGTCTTGCATAATTTATGAGGCTTTTAAATTAATAATAATATATTATACATAGTGGTATTATATATTATAATCTGATATTCCAGTGGATATTTTAAAATGTTGTACGTGAATTATTGTAGTTACGTACATTGTTATAACCCAACATCGTGAAATCAAATTTTAAGTATAATGTAAAAATATTATTTATAAGATATTTTGTTATCTAGTATAAATTTTAGTAAGTAAATTATATATGTTAACTAAATAAATTGGAAAAGTGATAACTAATGGATATATATATATATATATATATATATACATACACACCTAGATTCAATTTCCTCCATACATTAGTTATACTTTGACCTTGAAGTTTTTCTTCTTTCTTTCCTTTTTGGGTTGGTCACCACCCTTCTTTCTCTGGAGAAGTCTTGGCCGAGTCTTCCACCTTCCCTTTCCTGTTTTTTCCTTTTCATCCATACTTGCTTTGGTTGGCTACAACTTAGTTGCCATTATTCCTTTCAATTTCCATGACAACCGCCTCTGTTTTCCTTCTATTTCTCTGCCTCTTGATTTCAGCATGTGCCCTGTTTTACTCCTTTTGTTTTTCCGTGAAGAAACCTTCCTCTTGCAGCCAAATTTCTCTCATCCCTTCTTCATTTTCAACTTGCCTTGTCTAGCCTTTAGTTGTTAGTTAGCCAAGAGGTATTGTTCTACCTTGCAGCCGTGAAAAGCAGCCTTTCTTTTGGCCAACAACAGCTGCCTGTTTTCAATTTTTTTGTAGCAGCTGTCCCTTGGCTTGGACATATAGCTCCCTTCTCTCCTATAGCAACTTCAAGGTTACCGTGAAGCTTGGTTGGAGTAGAGACAGAAGCCTTGCCTTGCCTTGAACCCTTGTCTCCACCATGAGGACACCAAGTATGGCAACAGCTAGCTGCCTAGTGAACCGTGGTGTGGATAGTTTCTAAACCTCAAGTATTTATTTTATTTTCATGAAGTTCTTTCCTTTTCCTTCTTGATAGTTAAGAATTAGATAAACGGTTTGGATATAAAGAAGTTAGGAGGGTAAATTAAGAAGTGAAGTAGTAGAAGTGTGGTGCTTAATTAGATTATAGGTTGGGTTATCTCTTTGTAATTTAGGATATTTGATTGAGTAGAACTTTTTAATTAAAACTTGGTAAATTTAAATCTTGATGGCTAATTGCTTTAAAAATTTAAATAAAAGTTCATAGCAAGAGCAAAGGGTTGGTGGATGTATTGAGTTAAGGAGTGAATGAAAGTGAGCTAGTGGATATGATTAAAGGAGGGTTAGTTGGGAATAAATTTTGGAAAATGACAGTTGAGTGGTTCTCAAGGGGTGCAGGGGGCAAATTTCATGAGTAACAGAAATTCAGTATTTCAAGCTATGAAATTTTGTAGTAGACAAAATTTCATAGCTTGGTTCCAAGTATGTTGTGAGTTAGAACTTTTGGACTCTGGCTAGTTTGCACAGGATTTTTAGTGCCATATTTTCGGTTCATGTAAGGAATTGAATGGGTCAAAACAAATTTTAGGAAAAGTTTATAAATAAGAAAGATAGATATACCTGTTTATTAACAAACCTAACAAACAGAATTGGATTTCGTTTTTTCTAGAGAAAGTTATGTTCAATTAACTAAGGTTAGGTTAGAGCTGTCAAAATCCTACATTTTGCATAATTTGATGTAAATTCAAAGAATAAACTGTATTGATATAAAAATCCAAAAATTACAAATGATATACTATTATAAATCTACATGTGTCTAGTATATTATAAATTTTACGAAATTGGATTCAGAATTTGCTAGAGAAACATATGACCGTTAAAGTGGACACTGGTCCAAATCCCAAGTTTGGACAGTTTCAACACCTCTAACTCACTAAGTGCTTTTTATCTTTTCTAATTGTTACTTCTACCCTATGCATTGTTAAGATATTTAAAATTTCTCTTCATTATTAACCTTATCACATAAAGTCCAATTCATATTAATGGACATGTAATAACTTAATGGAAAACTTTCATAAAGAAACCTATACAAGTTGAGATATAAGCTTAGTAACTAAAATATTATAACAATAACATTTATGAACTAAATATTATTTGGGAATAGGAATTTTAGTTCTGGATTCTAATGTGGACCTGATGAGATGCATGGACGCAAGTGTGAGTGACGAATGGGATCGGTTACAGGTACGTGGTTAATTGATACCTTTAGGGGCAAGATTATTATGCTCTATTGTATATGTATTTAAATAAATGTGCTAGTGCAATATTTTAGTGAGTTAGTTGAATTATTCTTGTTTGAAAATGTATGTGGTTGATAAGGGCCAACACATAAAAGTTTTTCTGAGAAATTATTTTTATTTTGAAATTAAGATCCAGGTTCACCTAAGATATTTTGATTAAATCATAAGAAATTCTGATGCTAATAAATGTTTTTTTTTATTAATTAGTGCTCAGCCCCAGTTGGATGGATTGTATATGGAGATCAATTTATTGTGCGAGCGCGTAAATGCCTAGTAGGGGATGATAATATTGTGCAGGGCTGAGTCACTCGTTGGCTTGCTCTACACCGCCGCCGGCCACTTTCAGCTCTTTGGTTGATTTGTTTGATATTCTTACTCTGATTAATTTGTGATCCTGTGTTTCATGTAAATTGTGAATTTATGACGATTATAATGTACACGTGTAATGTGAATTAAGTTATGAACAATGTTACATAATGCTACTATATATGTTATACACTTGTGTGGTGTAATGCTAGTATCTTTTGAGTATGATTTTTCACTCACAGAGTCCATAGGACTCACCCCTCTATTGTGAATTTTTTTTATAACAGGAGTTCGGTTCATGACATCGCCGAGCTTATGACTTGCCGATTGAGTATGGTAAAGTATTTCCAAGATCTCAGACTTAAAATCAAGGAGGAAAGTTTGCAGTCACACTAGAACTGTAAGGTGTCAAATTTTGGTATATGTAAAAGTCTAGTTACTCTTCTTGATTAAAATGTGGACGGAGCAAAGCTCCTTATTGTCTTTGTGTTAGTGTTGTGTGAAATTAAGAACATAGGTGTTTGTATTTTGAGGCATGTTCCATTTTGTTGGGAACCTCTGCCAAAAAATTTCAGTAACTTGTTAATTATTACAGAAAATAAACTTTTATAGTGATCTTCTGTTTTAGAAAAGCTACTTTTATTCTTTAGTTGGGTCGTGAGTCAAGTTTGTTACTTTGTTTTGAAGTCAGGGTTATGATGGGTTGGTTACCTAATCCTCCAGCCAGTCATGGCTCCGTGAAGGGTGTGATATTTTTCTTCTTTTTATTCTGACCAAGTGGATTGTCAATAAACTTATGCTTAAATTATTTTCATTTAAATATTTATCACGAATATATATATATATATGCTAATTCTGTTAAGAAAATAACATCATAATTAAATATTAAATTAGATAGTATATATTTATTTATATTATATATTTAAGAAGTTGGACTCACGAGTTTAGCAGATGAGCTTTACCAAGATTGAGTTTCACTTGTTTAGTGAACTAATCAAAAATAAAGTCTGAGGTTGCATTGCTAAGGCACAACAACTCTATCTTCTTGTGTGTGATCCGTGGCCACAAAAGTAGTTGAAGAAGATGAAGTCGATGAAAATGATTCTATTAATTGAAGTAGAAATTGTTCTTCATCAACCTATCAAATCAATGATATATATATATATATATTATATATTTTTTTTTCTTGTTTGTCAATGCATAAAGAAAATATAAAGCAAGTCTTTCAAATATAAAACCATAAAATTAATATACATATCATTGATTTTAATATTAACACATGAAATTAATATTTTCACTGATTCTCCTCTTACATGTTTTTCTTGCCTATCAATTAGTTCACGAATTAATTATACTTGTTGATATCTTTATAAATGAAGTTACAATAGAAGACTTGTGACCCTTATATAAAACTGGAAGATATGAAGTTAGGAAACCCAATGCTTGATTAGGGTAATGCATGCATCTAACAATTGTCAAACTTGAACGATGCCACTTTTATCGAAGCTAAACCAACCAGGTACATTATATTACTCTTGCCTATAGTTTTCTTAATGAAATATAAAATCATACACTCATCACCCAATAATAGCAATGGAGACACGTTGTAGATAGAACATATATCATCTATATAAAGTGACAAGCCTGAGCTCACTAAGCCACAACACAACTCTGTCTTCTTGTGTGTTATCCATATTTCATAAAAAATTATTTGTAACTATTTTTTCCCTTGGTTTTGTTTCTGTGTTTAGAAATAAAGGAGGAGGAGACTGATTGTAGTTTTCCATCACAGCAACCTTCGAACCATACTACAAGCCTTTTCCCAAGTTTCACAATTTTAGGTAAAGGCCCTAGCACCATACCTAGAGATCGTATATATGGCTACTGTCTAGGAATACTAGAGAGCAGGCTTTACAATTGTGAACATGCCTACATGTTCTTTTTGTTACGGTGCGTACATCTTTTCTTTTACTTCTTTACATCTATAAATTATTCTTCTTCTTAATTTTTTTTTTAAATAACTATTTTATTATTGACAATGTTTATCTATTTGATCATATTTCAGTTTGCTATTGGCATATTGAGCTCATACCCAAATGGATCCACGAGGAGGAAGGAGTAAATGGAGAATACAATAGTGTAATAAGTTGTTAAAAGCTAAGTCGTTCAACACTGTAGAGGTGAGTAAGATGTGGGGCATAATTTTTACATGGAACAAGGATGATGTGATCAATATTTTTCCTAATGTTTATGAAAAAAATGTAATGAGTTGTGAGAAAAACAATGGATAAGAAGATCATGAAAATATTTGAATTTATGGTATCTAGTTCTTAGTTTTCATTTTAAATAATTATTGGTCCATTGTGGGATAAGGCCCAATTAACAAAATATGCAATCATGACTAACTGAGTCTTTAATTAGGTACAATTTTATATCGTCACAGATTATTTGACTTCAAAAATCAAGTAAAATTTTAATCAAATTAATTTGATCAGGTCAAGTGCATATGTATTTTTTTAATCATTTATTATCTCGATGATGATTAAGTGCCAAGTAATTGATGGATTCTTAATTATTTTAAAATTTAATTTTCAACCATTAAACCTTAACAACAAGTATCTCTAAGACATCATTAAAAAAAAAAACAAAAAAATCCCATAGAAAAAGAGAAATTTTAATTGTAGTTTAAGAAAAATGTATTGATATCAATAAGGTAAAAATGTTTTAATTTTATTTGGCAATATAAAATTAGAAACAAGATGGTTGAAGAAACTAGAAATCCATTTATTTGATTTTGTGTTTATCTATAAATGTGTTTTCAAGAGAAAATCTAATTATTAGTTGGACATATGTTAACCCGAATTTTAATGGTATTGAAAAAAAAAAAACACACCACTAATATGCAAAAAGACCTTAAATCTCAATTACGTATACCAAAATTCAGGCAAAGATATATATATGAAGCAAGTAAGAGAGCCATACCATGTAATTTAATAATATGTTTTTTTGTTATTTTCATTGTCCATTTGTAGTTGTGAAATATACAGTTATGCTCATAATATAGTAATTATTAATGAAATTAAAGAAATCATAGAGATTAGTTATATGGGTTGATACTAAATTTGCATTTCACGAAAATAATTATTGTTTTAAAAATCTAATCCACTCAAATGGTTAGAACGTTAGTTGCATGGTAGAGAAACACTGATTTGAACCATAAAAATATGTTGTGAATTGAATTGTGTAAACTGGACGACATAGGACAAATCTGGTTAGACTAGATTTCACTTTTTTTTTTCTTTTTTTTTTTTTTTCCTAAATTCTAAAAAAACTAATATTGAATTGAATTTTTAGTATTTTGATAGGTCATACTAATATGCATTTAAATCTAGTTAAAAAGTTAAATAAAACTCAAAAACGTGTTATGTATCACCAAAACACACTTATTTATATATAATATTTAATAACTGTGACTATATTAGATGAATTTCAAATTTTTATTTTTATTTCCTAAGTTGTTAATATATAATATCAATATATTAATAATCTTATTAATGAAGAAAAAATTATATTATAAATATTAAATTAACATTTTGTAGCTGTGACTATATTAAATAAATTTCAAATTTTTATTTTTATTTTCCTAGGTTGTTAATATATAATATTAATATTTTAGTAATTTAATTAATTTCAATATAATTATATTATATTCAATATTATGGAGATTAAATTGAATATTTTGAAGGTGTGACTACATTGAATAAATTTAAATTATTAATTTATTTTCCTAAGTTGGTAATATATATTAGTAAACTAATTCATGGAAGAAAAATTATATTATTTTTAACATTTATAAAAATTAAATTAAATATTTATATGATATCATTGGTTAGACCACAATTAAAACTTAACACCAAAATCAGTATTTTTTTTTTCTTTTCAATTTTTAAAAAATTGACATAAATTGTGTTTTAATGTTTTAATGCATATATTTTTTCTGTCTATTCCAACTAGGTGGATTATTACTAAAGCTAAATACTTTTATTTTTTGATGATTTGCATATAACAATTTGTTAAAATTTACATAAGAAAATATAAAAGACAAATAAAAAAACTAGTAACAACTAATGTATACCCTATGAGCACGATAAATTGAAGCTTTTTTTGTCTACAAATGAAAGAAATCAATTATTCCTCACCTCCAAGTTGTGAGTCTGATCTCCAGCTTTTACTAAAAAAAAGAAATCGAAAAAATGAAAAAAAAAAAAAAAAAACCATTGATCCCCAATTGAAAAGAGTACATTGTGCTAATGTTAACATAATAAATTAATAGTTTTCTTATCCGCCAATGTAAGAAATTATTTAATAATGTGTTAAAACACAATTTGTACGTACCAGGGTACTCAATCTAAATAGAAACTGAAGAGAAAGTGAGCGAGTTTTATATATCTGCGGGAGTTCTTCAGTAATCCAAAACAAAAAAAGAGTAAGAGATATTCATGGCCTCAGAGCCACAATCGGAACTCCCTTCAAACCAATACCAAAGAGATGAAGGTAACCCCATCAGAGTTTTTCATGAACTAGCAGTTGAGTTCTACCATAACCTTCTTCTAGACTTGGTGAGCAGAGAGCCCCGAATTTGGCTTAAAACCAAATCAAAAAAACTCAAATAAGAGTTAACCTAAATATTCATGTCTATATTATGTGTGTTTGTGAGTTATATATAGGCTAAGGCATGTGGTCTAGATGTAATATGAATCGTTGAATTTAAATGATGAAATACATTAGTTACTTTCCTTTTAGTATCCAATTTGGGTAATTAATATTTAGTTAATTTCCTATTTGCTGTAATGGGCATATGACTTTCCTTTCCTTTTATGCATTATCGGATTTCTTTTATTTTGAGAAAGACTTGATTTTTATTTGCTTTAATTTAGGAGGGAAAATTTCCTTCTGTTATGCATTTGTTTCCATTTCTTTTGGAGAAATACTTATCTTTCTAATTACCTTTTATTTAGGAGGGAGACTTTCCATTTTTCTATGATTAATTTTTATTTTTTAAATCTATTATTCAAGGCTTGAATCACCTTATTTGATCAGTATCCATTTTCATATTCAATTTGGGTTAGAAGCATATAATTGAAGAAGTAATTGTAAACCTAAGGGCTATGGCTATATGAACCATTAAACAAAAAACAATTGAAGTTTCCTCCTCCATATTGGAGTTGTTCTTTGGTTCAATGATTTTGTTAAACAGAGAACAACTTGATATATGATTGCAGTAACTTGATGGACTCCTTCCAACATTAAGCATTGCTTCAAAGAGTCTAATAGTTAAGCTAAATTGCTTATGAACTAGTAAAAATGGGAAATGCCATCCAAAAACCTTAAGTTATTCTTTATTGTTCTTAGTTATAGTGCTAATATGTTTATGGGTAATTTAATAGGAGTCAGTTTCCCAAGACTTTGTATTGTTTCTTACTTAATGTTATTCCCCTTTGTACCAAAAATAAAAATAAAATTGTTATACTAATTTCTATACAGCTTGACAAATATAAAAGAGAAAATTTTTTTTCATCTATGTAAAATAACGTGTGTACATGTTAGTGTAATGCACATGCACTATATAATATTCTTCTTCTCCCTATTTGGTAATTTTTTATGGCTAGCTTACCTCTAGTGGTTTATATTTTTTTATTTATTTTTATAAAATCTAAAGAACAAAATGAAGAAATAAATAAAGTGGTCTCTCATTTTATTTTTTTTTATGCACAAATTGATTTAATCTTACATATCTCACAATTTGTAAAGAAAGTTACTTATGAAAAGGATAACCAAAACAAGTTAATTATCGGCGAAGCAACAAAACTATAATTAAATTGTATGAACATTTTTAAAAATGCACCTTAGTATATAATAGTTTGCATTGGCTTGGTAGTTATAACGAAAAAAAAAAAAAAGTGGCAGAGTATATTTGATAATAAAAGAAAGTGTCTTTCTAAACATTGGCCTTATAGCAAATTTAAAAAAAATAATATATGTAAAAGTAGTTATCATGTAATATCTTGTTTGATAATGGTACTAGATGAGTTATACAATACCCAACTCTTTTTGTACAGTATTTAAGACTCAGCTGAAGTATATCATTCATTCACCATCGATTTTATTTGAGGGAATCACAACCATTTATTTATATTAACTTGTTACCTGTACTATTAAAAAATAGAGTAATTATATTTGACCCCAAAATATATTTATTTTTTTATGAACTACAAGTACAGGCCACAGAGCCACCATCTTCACTAAGATGTAATTGGTGCTACAGTTTAGTTGCTTTTTCTAGTCATGTAGGATTCCTTTTCACTATCCTCTCAAGATACTTGAAATGAAAAAAAATGTCAACCTAATTTAGTTTTCTTTCTAGGTTCAAGAGAATAATGTGAATTAGTTCATATCTAGCAAATTATATATCTATGTGTATTAATTTCTGCTTGACAAAAACAATTTAACTTACATGAAGAACTATTAATTTATCAATCCTTAACTGGTTGTTCTAGAAGTAGCTAAGAGGTTAAGATGAGGCAGTGGTAATGGTGGTGGTCATGGTTGTGAGCCTGTGATCCGTGGGATAGCTACAACAAGTTGGCATTGGGTGGTGTTTTATGATGTGGTGGAGCTGGAGATAGTGATGGAAGTAATAGCAATTGAGTGGTGGTGTCAAAAATGTTTCACCACCTTTGACCTTTAATAACACAATCTATGGGGTAAAAAAGAGGCATTTTATTATGTACACTTTTTTAGAAGGAGAAATTCTTGTTCAACAATAGCCTTAAATTAATAGTGTGTATATAAGGAGTCTTTATTAATATGGAATATTGGACCAGGAATTCAAGATTATTTCTGATGCTTTGACTAACATACCATAAATCAATTTTCTATTTAAATGAAAGATACCAATAAAGGAGAAGCAAAAACAAGCAGGATATAGAAAGAGAGTCGTGGTTATAGGAGGTGGTGTTGTTGGCTCCTTCCTCGCAGTCTATTCTTGATTCTTGGATTTGAAATTTTGGGTTTTGAGTTTCAAATTTTGTGGGTTTGAGCCCAAGTAGAAAAAAAGAATTTAGGGTTTTCTATTTGTTAGGGATTAAATTTAAAGTATTTAATAAGATTGGGCTGAAAAACATAAATACACAAATTTATTGGCAGGTTTCCTTAAGAGGTAAACAAATAGTTAGAAGGTGTGATGATTTGTCAAACTATTAAGAAAACATGTGTCCAATTTAATTGGACATTTAATACCCAGTAAATAGAGTTTGGTATTGTATAACTCACTGTGATACTATTGTTAAGAAATTAATTTATATTGTGAATTGTACAAATTAAAACCCCTTTTAAAATTCAATGAGATATAACAAAAATACAAAAGATAGCCATGCAAAATATAACTAGAAGAGAAGAGAAAGAACATTTAACACACAACATTTAACATGACTTGGCACCCATACCTACATCCACGGATGAGAGGAGAGATTTTACTATACTAAGAAAGATTACAGAAAGAATAATATCTTGTACATAGTATTCTCACACTTTCTCTATATCTTACAACTCTCATAAGCATATTTATTTATACTTCGTAGAACTTATCCATCAAGCAAACTTTTCCTTCACTCTATAAAAACTATATTACAATCTCAATCTAATGATCAAAGTAAGTCTCTTTTGGAAATTTAAATCATAATCTAAATAATTCTTCTTACCCACTGATAGTAAACTAATGAAAAAATTATGTTACCCTCCTTTTAGATTTAGTGAAATAACACTAAGATCCAAAGTTTGAAAAAATCAACACTCCCTTCCCTTGTATAGATGGAAAAGCTAACAGTCACAAAATAATTTTGGTAAAATACTAAAAATCATATTTGAATATCCAAAATTTCAAAATATCGTACTTTAACTTTTTTTTTCTTTTCAAATGAATCCTAATATTTACTTTTTTATATCATTCTTTAATTTTTAACTTATTTTCTTAATAGAAACCTCAATTTATTATTTTAATAAAATAAAATAAAAATAATGTATACATATATCTATACTATTCTAAAAGTCAAAAAACTCTTATGGTCTCCTACTATAAAATATATATATATTTAAATTATTTAAAAAATAAATTTAATTAATAAAATTCATCTAATCACTATTTAATTATTAAAAAATAATCTCCACACTTTACTACTGTGATATCCTGATAATTTAATGTATGTTTCAGAATATTCGTACATGACCTGTGTTATTAGGCGAATAAAATTTTAGGCAAATTAGGTTTAAAGTGAATAAACACTAAGATGTAATTGGTGTTATAGTTTAGTTGCTTTTTCTAGTCATGTAGGATTCCTTTTCACTATCCTCTCAAGATACTTGAAATGAAAAAACATGTCAACCTAATTTAGTTTTCTTTCTAGGTTCAAGAGAATAATGTGAATTAGTTCATATCTAGCAAATTATATATCTATGTGTATTAATTTCTGCTTGACAAAATCAATTCAACTTACATGAAGAACTATTAATTTATCAATCCTTAATTGGATGTTCTAGAAGCAGCTAAGAGGTTAAGGTGAGGCACGTGGTGGTGGTGGTGGTCATGGCTGTGAGATTGTGATCAGTAGGGTGGCTACAATGGGTTTGCATTGGGTGGTGTTTTATAATGTGGTGGAGCTGGAGGTGATGATGGTAGTAATAGCATTTGAGTGGTGGTGTCAAAAATGTTTCACCACCTTTGACCTTTAATAACACAATCTATGGGGTAAAAAAGATGCATTTTATTATGTACACTTTTTTAGAAGGAGAAATTCTTGTTTAACTTTGGCTAGAAGCCAGAGGGATAGCTCCCCACTCTTCCTAATCTAGCCATGGAAGCAAAGGGAGTTAGGTGCAGAAAAATCCTCCATTCCATGAGTTTTGTAAATAGCTAGTTAGTTTATGGCTTTTATTTCTTTATATTTTTTTATATAGTTGACGATTTAGAATTAAGGACTACGAAAATTCTGAGGAAAAGTTTAAGAACAATGAATATATAAGATAATTATGTCTAATTGTAGAATGAGGAAATTGGAAATTGAAGTATGATAATATAGGACTTATATACTCTTAAGTTAGATAAATTGTAGATAAGTAATTGAAGTAGGATTCAAAGTTGGGATATAAGTAGTATGAAAAGGATGAGATATGTTGAATTCTTGGTGTATGTATATATACAAATGCATACACACTAATGGAAATTAAATATTTTTTTAAAAGTATTTGATAATGTGTATAAAAGAAATTAAGTGTTATAGTATATTTAAAAGTTGACTTCCCTAGGTTTGATAAATAAAATAGCTAATTAAGAAATATGAAATGGAACTAATTAATGTAATTTTAAAATATTTGGTTAAAGAGTTAAGAAGATTTAATTTTCAATAAATATATTTGGTGTAATTATGTATGATTTAAGAATCATGGAAAGTAACTTGGAAGTAGTTATTGAAGTAAAGCCGGGGCAGATTTTGCAAGTTGGAGAAATCTAACATTTCGAATATTTTTGGAACTGAATTAAATTAATAGTTTCAAATAAAAAGTGTAGGTTAGGGTCTTAAGATAATACATGCAAAATTTCGTAACCTGATTTGAAGCATACAGATTATTAGAGCTACCGACTTGAGGCTAGTTCCATATAGGAATTTTAGTTAGCTTCAGTCAATTCGGGAAACTTCGTCGGGGCTTGTGGTTGGAATTAGCTTAGGACCTCTAATAAACATGTTAATAAACGTTGTTTTTAACATATTGAAGAGTAAATCTGGAGTGGTGCAGGTTTTAATTCCTTGTTATGAATATTTTGGAGGTGATGGAACTTAGGGTTATGATTTTCCGATACTGATTGAACCTATTTTAGTGTAACTAACTTTAGAGAGTTTTAAAGGTTGAATTATGAGTAAAGTTCTTGAGATGAAATTCTCCTAATATCTTGGTAAGTTAGACTGAAAATGTTTGTAATTTAATTCCCGAATATGAAGTTTTTATAAGTTTTGGAGTCTGATATTGACAAGCAGGAATTTTGCGAATGCCCTGTTTTTGTTTATGTAAAGAATCAAATGGGTTCAATGTTGATTTTAGGCAAAGTTTATAAATAATAAAGGTAGTTAACATCCTATAGATAATTTTTAGACTGGGTTTTATTAAATTTGATTAAGTATGTAAGTAAAAATAAACATATATCCAAGGGTTGTAAAAATGCCAAAAAGGAGTAAACTTTAAATAATTAACTGTATTAGTATGTATATATATATATATATCCAAATAATACATATCATACCTATCTAGAAAGATATATTTGTCT
This sequence comes from Quillaja saponaria, assembly GCA_029379385.1. Classification (NCBI taxonomy): domain Eukaryota; kingdom Viridiplantae; phylum Streptophyta; class Magnoliopsida; order Fabales; family Quillajaceae; genus Quillaja; species Quillaja saponaria. The sequence goes on along the minus strand of CM055605.1, from coordinate 15,927,749 downwards.
CTTAATAATTCTGACAAATGGAATTGGATTTCCTTTTTCCTAGATAAAGTTATGTTCAAATAACTAAGGCAAGCTCAAAGCTGCCAAAATCATGTGTTTTGCAGAATTTGATGCAACTTCACAGAATAAACTATATTGATATATAAATCTAAGAATTTCAAATGATATACCATTATAAAGCTACATGTGTCTAGTATTTTATAAATTTTATGAAACTGGATTTGGAATTTCCTAGAGAATGATATGACCATTAGAGTGAACACTGGTTCAAACCCCAAGTTTGGACAGTTTTAATATTTCTAACTCACTGGTATTTTCTATCTTTTCTAATAGTTTCCTTCTACCCTATACATGTCAAGACATCTACAATGTCTCTTCATTATCAAACTTGTCATACAAATTACAATTCATAATACTTGATATGTAAAGGTGTCACACCCCAACGGAAGCATAACTGGCCGGAGGGTTGGATAACCAAAGCTCTGTAACCCTAAATTCAAACCAAAGTAACCACCATAACTCTTGACCCAACTAAAGAATAAAAGTCCACTGTAAAAGTTTTTTTTTTTTGAAAAAAATAGTAACTTATTGAAAATTTATATAACATGCCACAAAATACAATATATGTGCTCCTAATTCCACACAACGATACGAGGACAAATATCGAGACTATTACATCATACAAAATTAGACATTCTACCATTGTAGTGTGACTACAAACTTTCATCCTTGACTACAAGTTTGAGATCCTGTAAATACCTTGCTGTACTTAATTGTCAAGTCAATAGCTCGGCGACGTCATGTACTGTACTCCTGTTACTAAAAAAATTTCACAAGAGAAGGGTGAGCCCTATGAACTCCGTGAGTGAAAAATCATACCCAAAGGGTACTAGCATCACACCACACAAATGTATAACATATATAGTAACATTGTTCATATCGTAACTCACGTTACATGTATGCATTGTAATCATCATAAAGTCACAATTTACATGATCCACTCTTCACAAATTAATCAGAGAAATAATATCAAACAAAGCAACCAAAGGGCCAATGAGTGACCCAGCCCCGCACAACATTATCATCCCCTACCGAGTATTTACGCGCCTACACAACAAATTGATCTCTGTACACAATCCATCCCACCGGGGCTGAACACTCAATTTTATAAAAATATTTTCCGAATCAGAATTTTCTTATGATTTTAAATAAGGACATCCTAGGTGCACCTAGATTTTCAATTTTAGAGATAAAAATCATTTCTCAGAACAATTTTCATGTGTTGGCCCTTATCAACCACAAACAATTTCAAACAAGAATGATTCAACTAACTCACTAAAATTTGCACTAGCACATTTATTTAAATACATATACAATTACACACAATAATCTAGCCCTTGAAGGCAACAATTAACCACTCACCAGTAATCGATTCCCTTCATCACTCACACTTGCATTCACGCATCTCATCAGGTCCACATTAGAATCCGGAACTAAAATTCATATACCCAAATAATATTTAGTTCATAAACATTATTGTTATAATATTTTAGTTACTAAGCTTATATCTCATCCTGCATAGGTTTCTTTATGAAAGTTTTCCATTAAGCTATTAAGCTATTACATGCCAATTAATATTAATTGGACTTTACGTGATAGGATTAATAATGATGAGACACTTTAAATGTCTTGACAAAGCATAGGGTAGGAGGAACCATTAGAAAAGATAGAAAGTACTTAGTGAGTTGGAAATGTTGAAACTGTCCAAACTTGGGATTTGGACCAGTGTCCACTTTAACGGTCATATCTTTATGTAGGAAATTTCAAATCCAGTTTTATAAAATTTATAAAATACTAGATACATGTAGATTTATAATGGTATATCATTTGTAACTTTTGGGTTTGTATATCAATACAGTTTATTCTTTGAAGTTACGTTAAATTCTACAAAACGGAGGATTTTGACAGTTTTGACCTTGCCTTAGTTAATTGAACATAACTTCCTCTAGGAAAAACGAAATCCGATTCCATTTGTTGGGTTTATTAATAGACAAATATATATATTTTTATTATTTAGAAACTTTTCCTAAAATCGATCATGAATCTACTCAATTTCTTACATGAACCAAAAATAAGGCATTACGAATCCTACTTGACCTAGCCGGACTCTAACACCTATAACTCACAATATATTTGGAACCAAGCTACGAAATTTTGTAGACAACATCCCAAGATCCTAAGCTACACTTTCTCTTTTTAACCCTTAATTTAATTTAGCTCCAAAGCACCCAAAAATCAGGATTTCTTTCATCCTAGAATCTGCCCCTGCACCCCCTTCAAAACCCACTTAACTCTTATTTTCCACCACTTTCAAGCTCCAATTCATACTCTTCACTTCAACACTAATTCACTAACATTACTCCTAATCCAATTAAATTCAAGATTGTATTAGTGATTTTCTAGTAGACATTTTATCAAATATCTTGAATACAAGATTTACTCTAGTTTATATGTATGTGCATATATATATTTATATATATATAAGTAACTCTCTTTCCCATCTCACACTTAATTAAAATTTACATGAGACAAATTTAATATTAAAGTTAAATTGTGTGGTGCATGTTTAAACTTGAGTTATATGTAGACATATATATATATATTCAGTTATTCAATTTAGTTTGATTAAAGTCAAGGATTATAAAATAAAAGTGTTTATATATATATATATTTATCATTTCATCACTTTAATTTACTTGATAAAAATATTGGCTTATAACATGTTTTATTGTATCACAAATTTACTTAATTTGTTTACTTATGATTACTTTATAGCTAAAATTTACACATTACCTCAAATTTAACGTTATTACATCCCATATTCTAAATGTTACAATATCATATTATAACAAAAGCCTTAATAGAAAATTTTCATAAACAAACCTATCTATACTAAATGTTGATTTTATAAATTGGAAAATGTACTTGTAGCTTCGGAAAGTGTGGTTAAATCAACAACGAATGTGAATGCAATCGTAAGTGATGAATGAGATCGGTTAAAGGTGGGTGGTTAATTTTTGCGCCCACACACCAAACACAAATATATACAAAATTACTAAAATCTTCATAGCTCCTCACAAATCCATTCTCGAGGCTGAGTTACTTGAATATTTTTAATCAGTGTCAAATAATCAAAAAAAAATATAGTAGGTGCACCTTGATTCTATTTTGGAAGTAAAAACACTTTCATTGACCCTTATCAAACACAAACAAAGTCACAAGTCAAGCACAATTCAAATAACTTAATGAAACACTACATATGCTTATGATTCTATATAAATATATCAATTGAAATATACCTAACAAATTCACATGTTAATCTAGCAACTAAAAGGTAGCATTTATGTACTCACCATTTACTAATTTTGCTCGTCACTTCCTCTTATATTCACACACGTTGTTGGCTAAACAACACTTTTCAATGTTACAATTATATTTTTCAAGTATGACTTAGTTTGTCAATTTTATAGGTTAACTATTTAATTATGAAAATCTATAAATACTAAGTTTCATGCATTTATTTAAAGTTAACCCCTCTTAGACATTTCCATAGCCACCTTGGAGATATGTTTGATTTCAATTTACATACTTAACCAAATTCAACAAAACAAAGTCTAAACATTATTTTTAAGAAGTTAGCTATCCTTCTTATTTAGAAACTTCTTCTAAAACTAGTCTTGAACCTACTCAAATCCTCACATGAACAAAACAGGGCACTCGCACAATTTCTAGTTGCCAATCTCGGATTCCAATGCTTATAGAATTCTTATACTTGGGAATTAAATTATGAAACTTTCCAATATAGTTTATCAAGATCTTAGGAACAATTCATCTGCATCACTCCACTCTAAATCATCTTTTAAGACCTTCCAAACCTAATGATACTAAAACAGGTTCAATAAGGACTCGAAAATCACAACCATGACTTCTAACACCTCCAAAATACACATAACATAAAATTAAAACCTATAAAGCTCCATAATTGTCCATTAATATGTTAGGAATAATTCCTATTCATAGGCATTAAGCTAATTCAAACCACAACCCAACCCCAGTCAAAGTCCTCTAGACTAACTAAATCTCACCTAAAATCCTGCACAAACCCAGCTGCAATTCAATATCTCTAATGATAAATACACTTCAAATCAAGTTACAAAACTTTCCAGATACCATTCTAGGACTAAAAGCCACACTTTATCTTAATTCCTAAATTAATACAGTCCATAGAATACCTAAAATACCTGATTTCTCTAACTTATATAATCTAACCCTATTTTCCCTTTTTCATTAACCACTCAATTCTATATCAATTATTTCCATTACCACCAACTTGTATTTTACCTTTTAAAAATTCTCAAATACAAACATTTTAAACCATGCCACAAAGATGTAATTAAGTTTTAAAAAAAAGTAAGGGAAATTAAGTGACTCACACGCTTAGTTCTTTTAGGCTTGTCAACCATTACCTTAAGTGCACTTTATCTCATTGCTTGTCTACGTGTGTATATATATATACACACTTCCCAACAAAATCAACAAGATCTCATTAATTCCTATATTACTAATATTTTTAACATTAAGTTAATAAGATCCATCAATAGTTTGCGTTATCCATATTTTTTCATCATAGTACAATTAAATTCCCGTGTTTCCTTTTTCAATTATTACCATCTATCATGTTCTCATTCTTTTATCATCTTCCAAGCTTCCTTGTATTTAAGTAACTAAATAACCTTTCAATACCTATTTTCTCTAAACTTTCAATTTTTATTCAAATAATTCCTAACCATAAAAGTTTTAACATACCAAGTTTTACTCAATGATATATATATATAAAAACTTTTTTTTCTTGTTTGTCAATGCATAAAGAAAATATAAAGCAAGTCTTTCAAATATAAAACCATAAAATTGATATACATATCATTGATTTTAATGTTAACACATGAAATTAATATTTTCAATGATTCTCCTCTTATATGTTTTTCTTGCTTATCAATTAGTTCACAAATTAATTATATTTGTTGATATCTCTATAAATGAAGTTACATTGGAAGGCTTGTGCTCCTTATATAAAACTGGTAAATATGAAGTTAGGAAACCCAATGCTTGATTAGGGTAATGCATGAATCTAACAATTGCCAAACTTGAACGATATCACTTTTATCCAAGCTAAACCAACCATGTACATTGCATTACTCTTACCTATAGTTTTCTTAATGAAATATAAAATCATACACTCATCACCCAATAATAGCAATGGAGACACGTTGTAGGTAGAACATATATCATCTATATAAAGTGACAAGCCTGAGGTCGCTAAGCCACAGCACAACTCTGTCTTCTTGTGTGTTATCCATGGCCACTGAAGTAGTTGAAGAAGACGAATGCGATGAAAATGATGATATTAATTGGAGAATAAATTTTCTTCATCTGTCGATTACATCAATGATATATCAAAGGTATTATTCATTGGAATTCACATTAGAAGTTTTCATTTTCATTTCATAAAAAATTGTTTGTAACTATTTTTTCCCCTGGTTTTGTTTCCTATATGTGTTTACAAATAAAGGAGGAGAAGACTAATGGTAGTTTTCCATTAGAGCAACCTTTGAACCATAATACAAGCCTTTCTCCCAAGTTTCACAATTGTAGGTAAAGGCCTTGGCACCATACCTAGAGATCGTATATGTCGCTATACTGGAGAGCAGGCTTGACAATTATGAACATGCCTACATATTCTTTTTGTTACAGTGTGTACATCTTTTCTTTTGCTTCTTTACATCTATAACCAATCTTGGGGTAAATGGCCTCTTCTGCTTAGAATTCTTTTTTCCGCTTAATTCTTGTACATAGAAAATGAGACTCAATATTTTGATTGCAAATTCAATTCAAGTCATAATATATTCATTCTAATTCTATATATATTATTCATTTAAGAGAATTGAAAATTGTATTTAGAATTTATAAATTATTCTTCTTCTTATTAATTTTTTTAAAAAAATAATTATTTTATTATTGACAATGTTTGTCTATTGGATCATATTTTTGAACTCAAGCCCAAATGGATCCACGAGGAGGAGGGAGCAAATGGAGAATAAAATAGAGTAATGAGTTGCTAAAAGCTGAATCGTTGAACACAATAGAGGTGAGTGAGATGTGCGGCATAATTTGTACATGGAACAAGGATGATGTGATCAATATATTTCCTAATGTTTATGAAAAGAATGTAATGAGTTGTGAGAAAAACAATGGATAAGAAGATCATGAAAATATTTGAATTTATGGTATTTAGTTCTTAGTTTGTTTTAAATAATCATTGGCCCACAATTAAAGAAACATGCAATCATGACTAATTGAGTTTTAATTAGGTACAATTTTATATCGTCACTGATTATTTGACTTCAAAAATCAAGTAAAATTTTGATCAAATCAATTTGGTCAGGTCAAGTGAATTTTATCGAAAACCCAATCATCTTGTTCGGTTGAACACTATTATTTGTTAAAGTGCATATGTATTTTTTTAATCATTTATTATCTTGATGATGATTAAGTGCTAAGTAATTGATGGATTCTTAGTTATTTTAAAATTTAATTTTCAACCATTAAACCTTAACAACAAGTATCTCTAAGATATCGTTAAAAACAAAAAACAAAAAAATCCTATAGAAAAAGAGAAATTTTAATTGTATTTTAAGAAAAATGTATTGATATCAATAAGGTAAAAACGTTTGAATTTTATTTGGCAATATAAAATTAGAAACAAGATGGTTGAAGAAACTAGAAATCCATTTATTTGATTTTGAGTTTATCTATAAAAGTGTTTTCAAGAGAAAATCTAATTATAATTGTACATTTGTTAACCAGAATTTTAATGGTATTGCAAAAAAAAAAAAACACCACTAATATGTAAAAAAGACCTTAAATCTCAATTACATATACCGAAATTCTGGCAAAGATATATATATGAAGCAAGTAAGAGTGCCATACCATATAATTTAATAATATGTTTTTTTGTTATTTTCATTGTCCACTTTTAGTCATGAAATATACAGTTATGTCCATAATATTGTAATTATTATTGAAATAAAAGAAATTGTGAAGATTAGCTATATGGGTTGATACCAAATTTGCATTTCACAAAAATAAATTGGTGTTTTAAAAATCTAATCCACTCGAATGGTTAGAACGTTAGTTGCATGGTAGAGAAACACTGATTAGAACCATAAAAATATTTCATTGATTGAATTGTGTAAACTGGACGACGTAAGATAGATCCGGTTAGTCTAGATTTCACTTCTTTTCTTTTCTTTTCTTTAAATTTCAAATTTTGATTTTGTTGTTAATATATTATATCAATATTTTAGTAATTTAATTAATGTCAGTATAATTATATTATATTTAATATTATGTAGATTAAATTGAATATTTTGTAGGTGTGACTATGTTAAATAAATTTAAATTATTAATTTATTTTTCTGAGTTGGTAATATATGTTAGTAAACTAATTAATGTAGGCAAAATTATATTATGTTTAACATTTATAAAAATTAAATTAAATATTTATGTGATATCATTGGTTAGACCACAATTAAAACTTAATTCCAAAATCAATATTGTTTTTTTTTTTTTTCAATTTTAAAAAAATTGACATAAATTGTGTTTTAATGCGTATATTTCTTCCATCTATTCCAACTAGGTGGATTATTACTAAGGCTAAATACTTTTATGTTTTGATGATTTGCATATAAAAATTTGTTAAAATTTATATAAGAGAATATAAAAGCAAATAAAAATACTAGTAATAACTTATGTATACCCTATGAGCACGATAAATTGATTCTTTTTTTGTCTACAATTGAAAGAAATAAACTATTCCTCACCTCCAAGTTGTGGGTCTGATCTCCAGCTTTTACTAAAAAAATTAAATTAAAAAAAATAAAAATAAAAATTCATTGGTCCTCAATTAAAAATAGTACATATGTGCTAATATTAGTACAAGAAATTAATAATTTTCTTATACGCCAATGTAAGAAATTAATTAATAATATGTTAAAACACAATTTGTACATACCAGGGTACTCAATCTAAATAGAAACTAAAGAGAAAGTGAGAGAGTTATATATACCTGCGGGAGTTCTTCAGTAATCCAAAACAATAAAAGAGTAAAAGATATTCGTGGCCTCAGAGCCACAATCGGAGCTCCCTTTAAATAAATACCAAAGAGATGAAGGTAACCCTATCAGAGTTTTTCATGAACTAGCAGTGGAATTCTACCATCACCTCCTTCTAGAGTTGGCGAGCAGAGAGCCCCGAATTTGGCTTAAAACCAAATCAAAAAACACTCAAATAAGAGTTAACCTAAGTATTCATGTCTATATTATGTGAGTTTGTGAGTTATATATAGGCTAAGGCATGTGGTCTAGATGTAATATGAACCGTTGTACTTGAATGATGAAATACATTAGTTACTTTCCTTTTAGCATCCAATTTGGGAAATTAATATTTAGTTAACTTCCTAATTGCTGTAATGGGCATATATGACTCTCCTTTTCTTTTATGCATTATAAGTTTTTATTTTTATTTTGAGAAAGACTTGATTTTTATTTGCTTTAATTTAGGAGGTAAACTTTCCTTCTATTATGCATTTGTCTCCATTTCTTTTGGAGAAATACTTCTCTTTCTAATTTCTTTTTATTTAGGAGGGAGACTTTCCCTTTTTTTATGATTAATTTATTTTTTTAATTTTTACCCGTTGTTCAGGGCTTGAATCACTTCATTGAATCAGTATCCTTTTTCATATTCAATTAGGGTTAGAAGCATATAATTGAAGAAGCAATTCTAGGCCTAAGGGCTATGCCTATATGAGCCATTGAACAAAAAACAATTGAAGTTTCCTTTTCCAATTTGGAGTTGTTCTTTAGTTCAATGGTTTTGTTAAACAAAGAATAACTTGATATATAACTGCAATAACTTGATGGACTCCTTTTAGCATTAAGCATTGCTTCAAAGAGTCTAATAGTTAAGTTGAATTGTTGATGGACTAGTAAAAATGGGAGATGCCATCCCAAAACCTTAAGTTATTCTTTATTGTTCTTAGTTGCAGTGCTAATATGTTTATTTGTAATTTGATGGGAGTCAGTTTCGCAAGACTTTGTTTTATTTCTTACTTAATGTTATTCCCTTTTGTACCAAAAATAAAAATAAAATGGTTATACTAATTTCTATACAGCTTGAAAAAAATAAAAGAGAAATAACTTTTTCATCTATGTAAAATAACGTGTGTACATGTTACTGTTATGCACATGCACTATATAATATTCTTCTTCTTCCTATTTGGTAATCTTTAATGACTAGCTTACCTCTAGTGGTTTGTAATTTTTTTATTTATAAAATCTAAAGAACAAAATGAAGAAATAAATAAAGTGGTATCTCATTTTTTTTTTTTTATGCACACATTGATTTAATCTTACATATCTCACAATTTGTAAAGAAAGTTACTTATGAAAAGGATAACCAAAACAAGTTAATTATCAGTGAAGCAACAAAACTATAATAAATTGTATGAACATTTTTAAAAATGCACCTTAGTACAGAATAGTTTATATTAGCTTAGTAGTTATAACTAAAAAAAAAAAGAGGCAGAGTATAATTGATAATAAAAGAAAGTGTCTTCCTAAACATTGGCCTTATAGCAAATTTTTTAAAGATAATACATGTAAAAGTAGTTAGCATGTATTATCTCGTTTGATAATGGTACTAGATGAGTTATACAATACCCAACTCTTTTTGTACGGTATTGAAGACCAAGCTAAGGTATATCATTCTTTCACCATCGATTTTATTTAAGCAAATCACAACCATTTATTTATATTAAATTGTTACCTGTACTGTTAAAAAATAGAGTAATTATATTTGATCTCAAAATAAATTTATTTTTTACGAACTACAAGTACAGGCCACAGAGCCATCATCTTCTCTAAGATGTAATTGGTGCTACAATTTAGTTGCTTTTTCTAGTCATGTAGGATTCATTTTCACTATCCTATCAAGATACTTGAAATGAAAAAACATGTCAACCTAATTTAGTTTTTTTTCTAGGTTCAAGAGAATAATGTGAATTAGTTCATATATAGCAAATTATTTATCTAAGTGTATTAATTTGTGCTTGACAAAAATAATTTAACTTACATGAAGAACTTTTAATTTATCAATCCTTAATTGGATGTTCTAGAAGCAGCTGAGAGGTTAAGGTGAGGCACGTGATGGTGGTAGTGGTCATGGCTATGAGCCTGTGATCAGTGGGGTGGCTACAACAATGGTTGGCATTGGGTGGTGTTTTATGATGTGGTGGAGCTGGAGGTAGTGATGGTAGTAATAGCATTTGAGTGGTGGTGTCAAAAATGTTTCACCACCTTTGACCTTTAATAACACAATCTATGGGATAAAAAAGAGGCATTTTATTATGTACAGTTTTTTAGAAGGAGAAATTCTTATTCAACTCTGGCCTTATCAATTAATAGTGTGTATGTAAGGAGTCTTTACTAATATGGAATATTAGACTAGGAATTAAGATTATTTCTAATGCTTTGACTAACATACCATAAATCAATTTTATGTTTAAATGAAAGATACCAATAAAGGAGAAGCAAGAACAAGCAGGATATAGAAGGAGAATTGTGATTATAAGAGGTGGTATTGTTGGCTCCTTCCTCGTAGTCTGTCTTGATTCCTGGATTTGAAATTTTGGTTTTTGAGTTTCAAATTTTTTGGGTTTGAGCCCAAGTAGAAGAAAATAATTTAGGGTTTTCTATTTGTTAAGGATTAAATTTAAAGTATTTAATAAGATTGGGGCTGAAAAACATAAATACAAAAATTTATTGGCAGGTTTCCATAAGAGGTAAACAAATAGTTAGCAGGTGTAATGATTTGTCAAACTATCAAGACAACATGTGTCCAATTTAGTTGGACATTTAATACCCAATAAATAGAGTTTGGTATTGTATAACTCACCGTGATACTATTGTTAAGAAATTAATTTATATTAGGAATTATACAAATTAAAACCCCTTTCAAAAGTCAATGAGATATAACAAAAATACAAAAAAGATAGGCATGCAAAATTTAACTAGAAGAGAAGAGAAAGAACATTTAACACATAACATTTAACATGACTTGGCACTCAGACCAACATCAGCTGATGAGAAGAGAGATTTTACTATAGTAAGAAACATTACATAAAGAATAATATCCTGTACATAGTATTCTCACACTTTCTCTATATTTCAGTAAACAAACTTTTACAGCTAACTTTTGTTTTATAAATCTTTACATTTGTTCATTAGTTTGGTTAAGAGTCGTAGTTGCTTTCTTATTTTAAAGTACGGGTTACGGAGAGTTGGCAATCCGTTCAGCCGACAAGTTATGCCTCCGGGAAGGGTGTGACAACTACTCTCATACTCTCATACTCTCACCCACCCACCTTTCCACTCTCCCACTCTCCCACTCTCCTACTTTCTCTCACAATTTTAAAATATATAATTTATCTTTTTATCAAATTAAATTAATTAAAAAAACTAAATACAAGTAAGATATATACAAGTATGTGCTTGCAGATAACTAGTATATATATATGTTACATTGAATTTGAGTATTAAACACAAAATTAAAAAATGTAAATATCTTTGAATTTAAAAGATAAATTCAAACACTTTTAAAAAAATAATATATTTTTTCATTTATAGGTTGAAATATATGAAAATGAAAAATGTTAATATTTTATTATTAGTATAAGTCTTTATTCATTTATTAATTAATATAACACAATTTATTTAAGTTTTTTAACTTTATTTATTTTTTAACAGATTAAAATGGTAAAAATATGTTCAAATTTAAAGTCTATTTATTTGAAGAGAAAATACTAAAATTCAAACTTATTTTTCTCGTAAAGTTATGTCATAGGTTGTTTTTAGAATATCACTAATAAATTTAATCTATTTATTTTCAAGTATTTTTTTTATTACGGATAATATAGTAGAAATAAAATAAATAAAAATTGAGGTTGTTATTAGGAAAATAAATTTTAAAAAATAAAGGATGATATAGAAAAAAGTAAGTATTATAACTCATTTGAAAAGTGAAAAGTAAAAATAAGAATTTTTGTTACTTTAGAGATATAAACATGATTTTTTAGTATTTTCCCAAAATTATTTTGTAACATCATTAACTTTTCTATCCATCCAAGAGAGGGGATTATCGATTTCTCCAAGTTTTGAACTTGTGTTATTTCACAAAAACTCAAGGGAAGGGGTGTAATTTACTCGAAACTAATTAAGAAGCTAACCAAAATAGAATTTCGATCAAAAACACATTATTACCGATGTAAGTTTGTTGGTGAAATTAGTCGGGAAAAATGTGTGGGCAAAAAGATGAAGTTGATCAGTCATTACCGGCCGGCCAAGTTGGTATTACCAACTATTAATCCAATGTATTAAAACCAAAATGTTATTTACTAAAGTAAATACAATTTATTAAAAATTTCAGTATAGGTTCCTTGTACCTTGTAACATGTCTAAAATACAAATATATAATCCCTAGTTACATTCAACTAATCACTAACAGCAACAATATACCAAAAGGAGCTCCGCACCGCTTTATAACATAACAACGAATGAACATAACTATAACACAATACAAAATCAGACACCCAACTCTAAAGTGACTGCAAATTTTCATCTTGTGGCTTCAAGTCAGCGATCTCAAATGCATATCTTGCCGTCATACAATCGGCAAGCCAAGTATCAATTATTAATGCTCACAGAGATTCTGTTACTAAAAAAAATCAACAAGAGAGTGGTGAGTCCCACGGACTCAGTGAGTGGAAAATTTCCATCACCACCAACTTGTATTTTACCTTTTAAAAATTCTCAAATCCAAACATTTTAAATCATGCCACGAAGATGTAATTAAGTTTTAAAAAAAGTAAGGGAAATTAAGTGACTCACACGCTTAGTTCTTTTAGGCTTGTCAACCATTACCTTAAGTGCACTTTATCTCATTGCTTGTTTATGTGTGTATATATATATATATATATACATATATACACTTCCCAACAAAATCGACATGATCTCATTAATTCCTATATTACTAATATTTTTAACATTAAGTTAATAAGATCCATCAAACGATTACGTTATCCATTTTTTTTATCATAGTACAATTAAATTCTCGTGTTTCCTTTTTCAATTATTACTACCTATCATGTTCTCATTCTTTTATCATCTTCCAAGCTTTCTTGTATTTAAATAAGTAAATAACCTTTCACTACCTATTTTCTCTAAACTTTCAATTTTTATTCAAATAATCCCTAACCATAAAAGTTTTAACATACCAAGTTTTACTCATCTTATTACAACTAGTTTCATTTAGGCATTTTATAAACATCTTAAGGCTAATATATCTGTACATACCCCAAAATAGTTAACGCAAAATTAATTCCCATGTTACTTATATTCCAAAATCAAACTTGAAATTGGTTTAGTTAATCAAAGTAATTAAAACTTGAATTACATATATTTCCAACTATATAATCCTATCTAATTCAAGCTTTCTTTTTCCCTTAAATGATTAACTATCACACTTTCAGTCAAAATCAAATTCTAACTACTCCTCCTAAACTCACTAAACTCAACCCCTCCTCAATTATCAATAAGTAAAAGAAAATAATGAATTAATTATATGGGGACATAGAAGTAGCCCACTCACTCAAGGTACATGGCAAGGCTTCCATGGCTGAAATAAAAGATCCAAGGCTACCAAAACAGGGCACCAACCTCCTGGATGATGGGTTCCCATTGTAGATAAGCCCGTCGAAGAAAATGGCGTCATTAATAACTAATTTCTACAACAGTAAAAACAACCATTGCAAATAAACTTATCCGCAACCCTTGCAGATAACCAATGTCCGTGCAAGTTAATGGCTTGCAATCTTATTAAGTAGAATGGACTAATATAGTAAAATTTAAAAACAGAAAAATCAATCTTTAAAGAAGTAAAACAACTGCTCAATTTTAGTTACTTTAAAATTTTGAAGCACCTGAAACACTCCTTCAATTGGCAAGTAGAGGTACACCATTAAGTCTGCTTTTGGAGCATATAAGCTACCACACATACCAAAAGGAAAACCAAAAGAAAATATCATAATGTAGATTCTTTGTCATCCAATTCAATATTGAATGATAGCATTTGCATGTTAAAAAAAAAAAAAAATTACCAATTTAACAGTATATACCTTCATCATTTTTTCTGCATATTCTAGTAATCCTACAATTTCAAATGACAACATAATTCATAGCATTAATTAAAAAGTTATAGCTCAAATAAACATCTTCTTCACATGTTTGCATATAAACAGTCTAAACGTATAAAGCATTAACTTGCTCTACCATAAATTAGTTACTAAGTTCCAATGAGCCACAAATAGCTAGATGGTCAACTTTTACAAGTCAAGTAATTAACATAGCAACAAAACTAGACAACCTAACCATTTGAATGAACTAAGGATTGAAATGGGCAATCTAACCCCAAATAAACTCATAAGTGATGAATTAAAAGTTCAATGCAATAAAATTATCACCTATCTCCAATCAATCTCTAAAGAGAAGCCAATATTTGTCACACCATAGAGGTAAAATACCAATGTATTTTTTATTATCTTTCTAAAATGCAATAAAACAAAATTGATACAAACCCAAAAAATTTAGGACAAGAATGACTATAAGAGCTTACCCCTGATATAGGACAGTTAAGCCAACTACCACTCTTCTTAGTGCTCTGATAAACAACCATCCAGCCTGTGCTGCAAAAATCAATCTGAAGCACCCATGTTAGATGAACATCAAAGACATACAAATGCTACTATTCTTACTGGCGTAAAAATAAAATAAATGCTTTACAAACTTGATTGTTAGTAATAGTGACCACTCTTCTTCATGTAGTATGAAATATAAAAAAATATAAAAAATTAGAATTTCTAAAAAAGCTTTCACATAAAAAGGAAGAATTTGTCTCCCAGATCCTAAATTCGAATACTTCATCATGGAACAACTAGAGATCTTTTTTTTCTTTTGGGTTTTAATATGGGTAATCAGTCAGTGTTAGCTCAACAAAAATTTTATACTCTTCTAGCTTTCAACTACTGTAAACAGTGAAAATTCACAACATCTAAGGTCTGAATCTCTAAACTGGGCTCCGGTACTAACTTATTACACATCACATAGAGGTATTTAGATTGTATTATTCAGAGATGTTCTTCATTATGGGGGACCATATACACAGGAAGCTCTATTGCATCAAGAACAAAAAAAAAAAAAAAAAAAAAAAACACAACAATAAGACACAATGATCCAAAATACACAATACATAACTTTAGGCCCTGATATAACTATAGTGTTTCATTCTCGGGGCTTCAATTGTGCATCCTTTCAAGAGTATCTTGCCACGACAACTACTAGCAAGTCAAGGTACTGCTGGAGGAGTTTGAGAAGAACCTGGAGCTAAAAAAAACATAGAAGAAAGAAGACTAAGTCATATAAACTCAGTGAGTGAAAGATGTACCAAAAGGGTAGGTAGTAGCTTAAAGCATCATAAAGTTATAAAAAATCATAACATAACTCATTATCCAATTACAGTCCTTACATAATATATATGTTCACATATGGATGACGTAAAACTTACATACTCGTAAGTAAACATATAATAAACAAATTAAACAAAGCATTCAAGGGCTAGTAATCATAGTAACTCAGCTCCCGCACACTATATATATATATATATATATATATAATATATTTATATATATATATATGTTCCTCGGGGCTATTCAGCTTTGCACACCATAACAAATAATCTCTAACAGTAACCTCCCCGGGGCTGAGTTACTCAAATGTATATCTATATAATCACTTAATCAAATCAAATTTATCCTAGGTCCACCTAGATTCTAAATCATATTAAAAATGAGTTCTCTCGCACTATCAACCACATACAAATCATTCAAACTATCGCACAACACACTAAATAACAAATATATGAAGATTTAGAATTTTATCACATAATTCAACATTTATATTCAACTCAAAGTACTAAACACATCTTTATCCAACAATATCTTTATCCAACAACTAGTAACCAAAAGATAATATCTTTCACTCACAACTTTACAGTTGTTGTTTGTGGATTCCCCTAGAGTCTAAAAGTGTCATAAAGAAAGCATCACATTCTGGACCTGAAATTACATTTCCAAATATCGTTTAGTTTCTAAAACATAATTACATTTCACGTTCTAGACCTGAAATTACATTTCCAACTAATCATAAGGACTTGACCATAATAATTCCAAAATATTAATTTACAAATAACTTTTTTAGTCATTTTATCAAACATCTTGAAAGCATACTTTGTTCCAATTCATATATATATATATATGTTATGTGTGTAACCAAAACTAGCACCAACACTAACCACAATTCAAATACTAGATTGAAATTGGATAAATCATTTAGGGATGATAAAGAGCTTAAATCTTAGAATTCCACAAGAACCAAACAACACTTTACCCACTAATTTTCTCACCACCTTGATCATATTCTTTCATTCACAAACCCACTCAATCCCGACATGTAAATCCTCAAACAAAACAAAAAGGAAAAGGAATCAGCTCCTAGTAAAAAATAGAATTACTTGAACTAGAGGTATTTTCGACTACCCCAAAATAGAAGAGTGGCTCAGTAGCTGTTGGAGGCTGTTGGAGGTGCTGTTATTTGCTGATGCGGTGGCTATTGGAGGTGTTGCTAATCCACGACAGCTACTCCTCGGCTCAAGCATGGGCTAGGGAAGATCAAGACACAAGCTGCTAAATTTTATTTAATAAATTCATATTTTATTAATTCTTTTAATCATGATAGTATTAAATTCTTCTTATTTAATAACACTTTATCATAAAAATACATTTTCTTTTTTTACTTGTATATTTGTAGCAAAAGAAAGGTTAATGTTGATTATCACTAGTACAACTAATGAACTTACTACTTAGATAATGCTAAATTTTAATTCACACTACTATCATAAAATTATGCTAATTTATTTATTTTTATTCCGTAGAGGTACGTCCGAGCCATTTTACGCACATCTTGATTGATCACCTTTTCTGTTTGGTCAAAGATATACACTTTAAAATTAAGAATTTGTGAGGAGTTTAGTCCTTAAGCTCTCCCCAAGAAGATTCAAATAAAGAAAGTCAATGAAGGTAGCACAACTTCTTAACTATCTGGTTAACCCCTTGGGGTATGTTAAATTCTTCCTACTCATATTTGTGAAAATAATTACAATCTTTATATTAACTTATATGAAATGGATCCTTTCTTTTTTCTCGAACAATTAGTTTTATTTTATTTTGTAATGCTTACGTGATTGTGGTTCATTACTATGACATAAAGATAAAAATCAAGAACTTATGTTAAAGACAAATTTTTTTTTTAATGATTAGAAAAATAAGAAATTTTGTAATAAAAGATTTTATTTCTAGCAAATTTCCTAATGTAAATATGGCTAGCGCAAAGTGCATGACTTAAAATTAATTTTAATGAAAATGAAGAAATCATAGATATAAGTTATAGTTCGATACCAATTTTTCCTTTCACAAACATAATTTGGTTTTTCATAGTTTTTAAATCTGTAATTCTTCATTTTTTGTTATAACCCGATATTATAACATTTAGAATGTTGAATATAATAACTGTGTTAGCCCAGTATCGTAAAATCAAGTTTTAGATATAATATATAAATTTCAGTTATAAGCAACAACGACATAAATAAATTAAAGAAATAAAAACAAAAACTAAACATGTCTTAACTCGATATCGTAGTGATACATTTTAGTGTTTTTTTTACAAAGAAATTTTGATAAACCGATATGTCCTTATTTTATTATCGATGTTTTAATATATGTTTTAAAGTGTCGTGCATAATTTATGAGGCATTTAATTAATAATAATATATTATACATAGTGGTATTAAATATTATAATCCGATATTCCAGTGGGTATTTTAAAATGTTATACGTGAATTATTGTAGATACGTACATTTTTATAACCTAACATTGTGAAATCAATTTTTAAGTATAATATGAAAATATTAGTTATAAGATATTTTGTAATCTAGTATAAATTTTAGTAAGTAAATTATATATGTTAACTAAAGAAATTGGAAAAGTGATAACTAATGGATATATATATATATATATACATACATACACACCTAGATTAAATTTCCTCCATACATTAGTTATACTTTGACCTTGAAGTTTTTTTCTTTCTTTCCTTTTTGGTTTGCCCACCACCCTTCTTTCTCTGGAGAAGTCTTGGCCGAGTCTTCCACCTTCCCTTTCCTGTTTTTCCTCTTCATCAATCCTTGCTTTGGTTGGCTGCTATTTAGTTGTCTTTATTCCTTTCAATTTCCATGACAACCACCTCTGTTTTCCTTCTATTTCTCTGCCTCTTGATTTCAGCATGTGCCCTGTTTTACTCCCTTTGTTTTGCCGTGAAGAAACCTTTCTCTTGCAACCAAATTTCTCTCCTCCCTTCTTCATTTTCACCTTGCCTTGTGTAGCCTTTAGTTGTTAGTTAGCCAAGAGGTATTGTTCTACCTTGCAATAATGAAAAGCAGCCTTTCTTTTGGCCTACAACAGTTACCCAATTTCAATTTTTTTGTAGTAGCTATCCCTTGTCTTGGACGTGCAGCTCCCTTCTTTCCCATAGCAACTTCAAGGTTACTGTGAAGCTTGGTAGGAGTAGAGATAGCTGCCTTGCCTTGCCTTGCACCCTTGTCTCCACCATGAGGACACCAACTAAGGCAATAGCTAGCTACTTAGTGAACAGTGGTGTGGGTAGTTTCTAAACCTCAAGTATTTACTTTATTTTCATGAAGTTCTTTCCTTTTCCTTCGTGATAGTTAAAAATTAGATAAATGGTTTCGATATAAAGAAGTTAGAGGTAAATTAAGAAGTTAAGTAGTAGTGTGGTGCTTAATTAGATTATAGGTTGGGTTATCTCCTTGTAATTTAGGATATTTGATTGAGTAGAACTTTTTAATTAAAACTTGGTAAATTTAAGTCTTTATGGCTAATTGTTTTAACAATTTAAATAAAAGTTCATAGCAAGAGCAAAGGGTTGGTGGATGTATTAAGTTAAGGAATAAATGAAAGTGCATAGTGGATGTGATCAAAGGAGGGTTAGTTAGGAATAAAGTGTGGAAAATGAGAGTTAAGTGGTTTTGAAGGGGTGCAGGGGGCAAATTTCATGAGTAATAAAAATTCAGTATTTCGAGTATATTCAAGGCAGAATTAAATTAAGTGTTCAAAAGATAAAATGTAGATTATGGTCTTGAAATATTTTCTGCAATATTTCATAGCTTGGTTCCAAGTATGTTGTGAGTTAGAGCTCTTGGACTCTAGCTAGTTCGCACATAATTTTTAGTGCCATGTTTTCGGTTCATGTAAGGAATTGAGTAGGTTCAAAACCAATTTTAGAAAAAGTTTGTAATAAGAAAGATAGATATATCTGTTTATTAACAAACTAATAAACGAATTGGATTTTGTTTTTCCTAGAGAAAGTTATGTTCAATTAACTAAGGTTAGGTTAGAGCTGTCAAAATCCTGCATTTTGCAGAATTTGATGCAAATTGAAAGAATAAACTGTATTGATATAAAAATCTAAAAATTACAAATTATATACCATTATAATGCTAAATGTGTCTAGTATTTTATAAATTTTACGAAATTGGATTCGAAATTTCCTAGAGAAACATATGACCGTTAAAGTGGACACTGGTCCAAATCCCAAGTTTGGACAGTTTCAACACCTCTAACTCACTAAGTGCTTTCTATCTTTTCTAACAGTTCCTTTTACCCTATGCATTGTCAAGTCATTTAAAATGTCTCTTCATTATTAACTCTATCACATAAAGTCCAATTCATATTAATGGACATGTAATAGCTTAATGGAAAACTTTCATAAAGAAACCTATACAAGTTGAGATATAAGCTTAGTAACTAAAATATTATAACAATAATGTTTATGAGCTTAATATTATTTGGGAATATGAATTTTAGTTCTGGATTCTAATGTGGACCTGATGAGATGCATGGATGCAAGTGTGAGCGACGACTAGGATCGGTTACGGGTAAGTGGTTAATTAATACCTTTAGTGGCTAGATTATTATGTTCAATTGTATGTGTATTTAAATAAATTGCTAGTGCAATATTTTAGTGAGTTAGTTGAATTATTCTTGTTTGAAATTGTATGTGGTTGATAAGGGCCAACAAATGAAAGTTTTTCTGAGAAATTATTTTTATTCCGAAATTAAGATCTAGGTGCACCTAAGATATTTTGATTTAAAACATAAGAAATTCTGATGCTGATAAATGTTTTTTTTAATTAATTGAGTGCTCAGCCTCAGTTGGATGGATTCTATACGGAGATCAATTTGTTGTGCGGGCCCGTAAATGCCTGGTAAGAGATGATAATATTATGTAGGGCTAAGTCACTCATTGGCCCTTTGGTTGCTTTGTTTGATATTCTTACTTTGATTAATTTGTGATCCTGTGTTTCATGTAAATTGTGAATTTATGACGATTATAATGTACACGTGTAATGTGAATTAAGGTATGAACAATGTTTTATGATGTTACTATATATGTTATACATTTGTGTGGTGTGATGCTAGTACCCTTTGGGTATGATTTTCACCTCACAGAGTCCATAGGACTCACCCCTCTCTTATGATTTGTTTTATAATAGGAGTTCGGTACATGGCATCGCCGAGCTTGTGACTTGCCAATTGAGTATGAAAAATTATTTCCAAGATCTCATACTTGAAGTCAAGGATGAAAGTTTGCAGCCACACTAAAACTGTGAGGTGTCTAATTTTGGTATATGTAAAAGTCTAGTTACTCTTCTTGATTAAAATGTGGACAGAGCAAAGCTCCTTGCTATCTTTGTGTTAGTGTTGTGTGAAATCAAGAACATAGTTGTTTGTATTTTGAGGCATGTTCCATTTTGTTGGGAACCTCAACCAAAATTTTTCAGTAACTTGTTAATTATTACAAGAAATAAACTTTTACAGTGATCTTCGGTTTTAGAAAAGATACTTTTATTCTTTAGTTGGGTCATGAGTCAAGATTGTTACTTTGTTTTGAAGTCAGGGTTATGATAGGTTGGTTACCCAATCCTCCATCCAATCATGCCTCCGTGAGGGGTGTGACATTTTTCTTCTTTTTATTCTGACCAAGTGGATTGTCAGTAAGCTTATTCTTATATTATTTTCATTTAAATATTTATCACGAATTTATATATATATATATATATGCTAATTCTGCTAAGAAAATATCATCATAATTAAATATTAAATTAGATAGTATATATTTAAGAAGTTGGACTCACGAGTTTAGCGGATGAGCTTTACCAAGATTGAGTTTCACTTGTTTGGTGAACTAATCAAAAATAAAACATAAACTCTGACTTGTTTAGAAAACTAGTTGATCTCTATCCAAAAAATTTTATAAGTAGTTCACGAATTAACTATACTTGTTGATATCCCTATAAAGAAAATTACATCGTAAAACTTGTGACCTTATATAAAACTTTTAAATAGCAATTTAGGAAACCTAATGCTTGATTAAGGTAATACATGCATCTAACAATTTCTAAACTGGAATAGTAGGTAGAACATAATCATCCGTATAAATCGAATAAATCGAAAAGTCTGAGGTTGCATTGCTAAGGCATAACAACTCTATCTTCTTGTGTGTGATCTGTGGCCACCAAAGTAGTTGAAGAAGATGAAGTCGATGAAAATAATGCTGTTAATTGAAGTAGAAATTGTTCTTCATCAACCGATCAAATCAATGATATATATATATATATTCTTGTTTTTCATTGCATAAAGAAAATATAAAGCAAGTCTTTGAAATATAAAACCATAAAATTAATATACATATCATTGATTTTAATATTAACACATGAAATTAGTATTTTCATTGACTCTCCTCTTACATGTTTTTCTTGCTTATCAATTAGTTCACGAATTAATTATACATGTTGATATTTCAATATTTTGATAGGTCATACTAACATGCATTTAAATCCAGTTAAAAAGTTAATTAAAACCCTAAAACGTGTTATGTATCACCAAAACACACTAATTGATATATAATATTTTGTAAATGTGACTATATTAAATGAATTTCAAATTTTTATTTTTATTTCCTAAGTTGTTAATATATAATATCAATATATGAATAATCTTATTAATGAAGAAAAAATAATATTATAAATATTAAATTAACATTTTGTAGCTGTGACTATATTAAATAAATTTCAAATTTTTATTTTTATTTTCCTAGGTTGTTAATATATAATATCAATATTTTAGTAATTTAATTAATGTCAGTATAATTATATTATATTTAGTATTATGAAGATTAAAGTGAATATTTTGTAGGTGTGACTATATTGAATAAATTTAAATTATTAATTTATTTTCCTAAGTTGGTAATATATATTAGTAAACAAATTCATGTAGGCAAAATTATATTATGTTTAACATTTATAAAAATTAAATTAAATATTTATATGATATCATTGGTTAGACCACAATTAAAACTTAACTCCAAAATCAATTTTATTTTATTTTTTTCAATTTTTAAAAAAATGACATAAATTGTGTTTTAATGTTTTAATGTGTATATTTCTTCTATCTATTCCAACTAGGTGGATTATTACTAAGGCTAAATACTTTTATGTTTTGATGATTTGCATATAAAAATTTGTTAAAATTTATATAAGAGAATATAAAAGACAAATAAAAATACTAGTAATAACTTATGTATACCCTATGAGCACGATAAATTGAAGCTTTTTTTGTCTACAATTGAAAGAAATCAATTATTCTTCACCTCCAAGTTATGGGTCTGATCTCCAACTTTTACTAAAAAAAAAATTCATTGGTCCTCAATTGAAAAGAGTACATATGTGCTAATATTAACACAAGAAATTAATAATTTTCTTATCCGCCAATGTAAGAAATTAATTAATAATATGTTAAAACACAATTTGTATGTACCAGGATACTTAATCTAAATAGAAACTGAAGAGAAAGTGAGAGAGTTATATATACCTGCGGGAGTTCTTCAGTAATCCAAAACAATAAAAGAGTGAGAGATATTCATGGCCTCAGGGCCACAATCGAAGCTCCCTTCAAACCAATACCAAAGAGATGAAGGTAACCCCATCAGAGTTTTTCACGAACTAGCACTTGAGTTCTACTATCACCTTCTTCTAGAGTTGGTGAGCAGAGAGCCCGAATTTGGCTTAAAACCAAATTAAAAAAAACTCAAATAAGAGTTAACCTAAATATGCATGTCTATATTATGTATGTTTGTGAGTTATTTATAGGCTAAGGCATGTGGTCTCGATGTAATATGAACCGTTGAACTTGAATGATGAAATACATTAGTTACTTTCCTTTTAGCATCCAATTTGGGTAATTAATATTTAGTTAATTTCCTAATTTTGTAATAAAAAATTAATTTTAATGAAAATGAAGAAATCATAGATATAAGTTATTGGTCGATACCAATTTTTCCTTTCATAAACATAATTTGGTTTTTCATAGTTTTTAAATCTGTAATTATTCATTTTTGGTTTTATAACCCGATATTATAACATTTAAAATGTTGAATGTAATAACTGTTTTAACCCAGTATCGTAAAGTCAAGTTTTAGATATAATATATAAATTTCAGTTATAGCCACCAACGACATAAACAAATTAAAGAAATAACAACAAAAATTAAACATGTCTTAACCCGATATCGTAGTGATACATTTTAGGGATTTTTTTACAAAGAAATTGTGATAAACCGATATATCCTTATTTTATTATCGATGTTTTAATGTATGTTTTGGAGTGTCGTGCATAATTTATGAGGCATTTAAAAATTAATAAAAATATATTATACATAGTGGTATTAAATATTATAATCCGATATTCCAGTGGTATTAATAATAATAATATATTATACATAGTGAACTAATCAAAAATAAAACTTAAACTCTGAGTTGTTTAGAAAACTAGTTGATCTCTATCCAAAATTTTTTACAAGTAGTTCACAAATTAACTATACTTATTGATATCCCTATAAATAAAATTACATCGTAAAACTTGTGATCTTATATAAAAATTTTAGATAGCAATTTAGGAACCCAATGCTTAATTAAGGTAGTGCATGCATCTAACAATTTCTAAACTTGAATAGCATCACTCTTATCCAAACTAAACCAACCACGTACATTGTATTACTCTTGCTTATCATTTTCTTAATGAAACCTAAAACCATACACGCATCACTCAACAATAGTGATGGAGATATAAAGTAGGTAGAACATAATCAACTGTATAAACGGAATAAATCGACAAGTCTGAGGTTACATTGCTAAGGCATAACAACTCTATCTTCTTGTGTGTGATTAGTGGCCACCAAAGTAGTTGAAGATGATGAAGTCGATGAAAATGATGCTATTAATTGAAGTAGAACTTCATCAACCGATCAAATCAATGATATATATATATTTTTTTTCTTGTTTTTCAATGCATAAAGAAAATATAAAGCAAGTCTTTGAAATATAAAACCATAAAATTAATATACATATCATTGATTTTAATATTAACACATCAAATTAATATTTTCATTGATTCTCCTCTTATATGTTTTTCTTGCCTATCAATTAGTTCACGAATTAATTATACTTGTTGATATCTCCATAAATGAAGTTACAATAGAAGGCTTGTGCCTCTTATATAAAACTAGCAAATATGAAGTTAGGAAACCTAATGCTTGATTAGGGCAATGCATGCATCTAACAATTGTCAAACTTGAATGATATCACTTTTATCCAAGCTAAACCAACCAAGTACATTGTATTACTCTTGCCTATAGTAATCTTAATGAAATATAAAATCATACACTCATCACCCAATAATAGCAATGGAGACACGTTGTAGGTAGAACATATATCATCTATATAAAGCGACAAGCCTGAGGTCGCTAAGCCACAACACAACTCTGTCTTCTTGTGTGTTATCCATGGCCATTGAAGTAGTTGAAGAAGACAAATGCAAAGAAAATGATGATTTTAATTGGGGAAGAAATTTTTCTTCATCTACCGATCAAATCAATGATACATCAAAGGTATTATTCATTGGAATTCACATTAGAATTTTTCATTTTCATTTTCATTTCATAAAAAATTATTTGTAACTATTTTTTCCTCCAGATTTGTTTCCTATGTGTGTTTAGAAATAAAGGAGGAGGAGACTGATGGAAGTTTTCCATCAGAGCAACCTTTGAACTATACTACAAGCCTTTCTCCCAAGTTTCACAATTTTAGGTAGAGACCCTGGCACCATACCTAGAGATCGTACATGTGGCTACTGTCTAGGAATACTGGAGAGCAAGCTTTACAATTGTTAACATGCCTATATGTTCTTTCTGTTACGGTGTGTACATCTTTTCATTTGCTTTTTTACATCTATAAATTATTGTTCTTCTTATTTATTTTTTTTAAATAATTATTTTATTATTGACAATGTTTGTCTATTTGATCATATTTCAGTTTGCTATTGGCATATTGAACTCATGCCCAAATGGATCCACGAGGATGAGGGAGCAAAGGGAGAATAAAATAGTGTAATGACTTGTTAAAAGCTGAGTCGTTCAACACAGTAGAGGTGAGTGAGATGTGGGGCATAATTTTTACATGGAACAAGGATGATGTGATCAATATGTTTCCTAATTTTTATGAAAAAAATGTAATGAGTTGTGAGAAAAACAATGGATAAGAAGATCATGAAAATATTTGAATTAATGGTATCTAGTTCTTAGTTTTCATTTTAAATAATTATTGGTCCATTGTGGGATAAGGCTCAATTAACGAAATATGCAATCATGACTAACTGAGTTTTTAATTAGGTACAATTTTATTTCGTCACATATTATTTGACTTCAAAATTAAGTAAAATTTTAATCAAATCAATTTGATCAGGTCGAGTGAATTTTATCGAAAACCCAATCATCTTGTTCGGTTGAACACTATTATTTGTTAAAGTGCATATGTATTTTTTTAATCATTTATTATCTCGATGATGATTAAGTGCCAAGTAATCGATGGACTCTTATTTACTTTAAAATTTAATTTTCAACCATTAAACCTTAACAACAAGTATCTCTAAGACATCATTAAAAATAAACAAAAAAATCCTATAGAAAAAGAGAAATTTTAATTGTAGTTTAAGAAAAATGTATTGATATCAATAAGGTAAAAATGTTTGAATTTTGTTTGGCAATATAAAATTAGAAACAAGATGGTTGAAGAAACTTGAAATTCATTTATTTGATTTTGAGTTTATCTATAAAAGTGTTTTCAAGAGAAAATCTAATTATAATTCTACATACGTTAACCAGAATTTTAATGGTATTGAAAAAAAAAAAAAAAACACCACTAATAAGCAAAAAAGACCATAAATCTCAATTACATATACCAAAATTCTAGCAAAGATATATATATGAAGCAAGTAAGAGAGCCATACCATGTAATTTAATAAAATGTTTTTTTGTTATTTTCATTGTACATTTTTATTCGTAAAATATGTACTTATGCTCATAATATTGTAATTATTAATGAAATAAAATAAATTGTGGAGATTAGTTGTATGGGTTGATACTAAATTTGCATTTAACAAAAACAAATTGGTGTTTTAAAAATCTAATCCACTTGAATGGTTAGAACGTTAGTTGCATGGTAGAGACACACTGATTTGAACCATAAAAATATTTTGTGGATTGAATTGTGTAAACTAGACGACATAGGACACATCCGGTTAGTCTAGATTTCACTTCTTTTCTTTTTTCTTTTTTTTTTCCTAAAATCTAAAAAAATTAAAATTGAAATGAATTTTCAATACTTTGATAGGTCCTACTAATATGCATTTAAATCTAGTTAAAAAGTTAATTAAAACCCCAAAACGTGTTATGTATCACCAAAACACACTAATTGATATACAATAATCTTAATAATGAAGAAAAAATTATATTATAAATATTAAATTAAACATTTTTTAGGTGTGACTATATTAAATAAATTTCAAATTTTTATTTTATTTTCCTAGGTTGTTAATATATAATATCAATATTTTAGTAATTTAATTAATGCCAGTATAATTATATTAAATTTAATATTATGAAGATTAAATTAAATATTTTGTAGGTGTGACTATATTGAATAAATTTAAATTATTAATTTATTTTCCTAAGTTGGTAATATATATTAGTAAAGTAATTCATGTAGGCAAAATTATATTATGTTTAACATTTATAAAAATTAAATTAAATATTTATATGATATCATTGGTTAGACCACAATTAAAACTTAACTCCAAAATTAATTTTGTTTTTTTTTTTTTTCAAAAATTGACATAAATTGTGTTTTAATGTTTAAATGAATATATTTTCTCTATCTATTCCAACTAGGTGGATTATTACTAAGGCTAAATACTTTTACGTTTTAATGATTTGCATATAAAATTTGTTAAAATTTATATCAGAGTATGTAAAAGAAAAATAAAAATACTATTAATAACTTATGTATACCCTATGAGCATTATAAATTGAAGTTTTTTTTGTCTACAATTGAAAGAAATCAATTATTCCTCACCTCCAAGTTGTGGGTCTGATCTCCAGCTTTTACTAAAAAAAAATAATAGAAAAAAAAATCATTAATCCTCAATTGAAAAGAGTACATATGTGCTAATATTAACACAAGAAATTAATAGTTTTCTTATCCGCCAATGTAAGAAATTAATTAATAATGTGTTTAACACAATTTGTACGTAGCAGGGTACTCATCTAAATAGAAACTGAAGAGAAAGTGAGAGAGTTATATATACATGCGGGAGTTCTTCAGTAATCCAAAACAAAAAAAGAGTAAGAGATATTCATGGCCTCAAAGCCACAATCGGAGCTCCCTTCAAACCAATACCAAAGAGACGAAGGTAACCCCATCAGAGTTTTTCATGAACTAGCAATTGAGTTCTACCATCACCTCCTTCTAGAGTTGGTGAGCAGAGAGCCCCGAATTTGGCTTAAAACCAAATAAAAAAACACTCAAATAAGAGCTAACCTAAGTATTCATGTCTATATTATGTGTGTTTGTGGGTTATATATAGGCTAGGCATGTGGTCTAGATGTAATATGAACCGTTGAACTTGAATGATGAAATACATTAGTTACTTTCCTTTTAGCATCCAATTTGGGTAATTAATATTTAGTTAATTTCCTAATTGCTGTAATGGGCATATGACTTTTATGCATTATAAGTTTTCTTTTATTTTGAGAAATACTTGATTTCTATTTGCTTTAATTTAGGAGGAAAACTTTCCTTCTGTTATGCATTTGTTTCCATTTCTTTTGGAGAAATACTTCTCTTTCTAATTTCTTTTTATTTAGGAGAGAGACTATCCATTTTTCTATGATTAATTTTTAATTTTTTTTTACCCATTGTTCAGGGCTAGAATTGCCTCATTTGATTAATATCCATTTTCATATTATATTAGGGTTAGAAGCATATAATTGAAGAATCAATTGTAGACCTAAGGTCTATGGCTATATAAGCCATTGAACAAAAAGCAATTGAAGTTTCCTTCTCCAAATTGGAGTTGTTCTTTGGTTCAATGGTTTTGTTAAACAGAGAACAACTTGATATATGACTATAGTAACTTGATGGACTCCTTCTAGCATTAAGCATTGCTTCAAAGAGTCTAATAGTTAAG
Source organism: Quillaja saponaria (assembly GCA_029379385.1). Lineage (NCBI taxonomy): Eukaryota > Viridiplantae > Streptophyta > Magnoliopsida > Fabales > Quillajaceae > Quillaja > Quillaja saponaria. The sequence continues at coordinate 15,898,750 of CM055605.1, read as the reverse complement.
CTGAATTGGTGATGGACTAGTAAAAATGGGAAATGCCATCCAAAAACCTTAAGTTATTCTTTATTGTTCTTAGTTATAGTGCTAATATGTTTATGGGTAATTTAATAGGAGTCAGTTTCCCAAGACTTTGTATTGTTTCTTACTTAATGTTATTCCTTTTTGTACCAAAAATAAAAATAAAATTGTTATACTAATTTCTATACAACTTGAAAAAAAATAATAATAATTTTTTCATCTATGTAAATAACGTGTGTACATGTTAGTGTCATGCACATGCACTATATAATATTCTTCTTCTTCCTATTTGGTCATTTTTTATTAGAGTCTGAATTAGCACATGTGTACGATGATATAATATTTTATTCCTAAGTTTTTTTTTTTCTTTGGGGCCGAGTACTTTTTTCCCTTTGTCTTTCCACCGCCACACTTGTTCCTCCTCTATTTTAGTTGGTTCTTGAGTATGTCGGTGTCTTCTTAAAATTCAGCTATGAACACTATTCTCCTTTTCCTTGCTTTACTGCCGTGCTCTTTAAGTACTGCTACCACACTTTTCTTTTTCGCTCTCCCTTGTATAACTCTTGTGTGTCCTTGTATCATTTCAATGTCTAATGTATTCTTCTTCCTCAGCTTAGCCAAGACAGCAAAAGGGGTAGTTGCCCTGTTACTAAAAAAAGTCCACAAGAGAGGGGTTGAGTCCTACGGACTCCGTGTGTGAAAAATCGTACCTAAAGAGTACTAGCATCATTCAACACAAACACATAACATATATATAATATCCTCATGTAACATTGATCATGCCTTAATTCATATTACACGTGTATATTATAATCGTCTTAAATTCATAATTTACATGAAACACATGATCACAAATTAATCAGATGAATAATATTAAACAAAGCAACCAAAAGGCCAACGAGTGACTCAGCCCCTCACAACATTATCACCCCTACTTAGCATTTATCAGGCTGCACAACAAATTGATCTTCGTACACAATCCATCCTATCGGGGTTGAGCACTTAATTTAAAAAAAGATTTATCAGAATCAAAATTTTCTTATGATTTTAAATCAGAACATCCTAGGTGCACTTGGATTTTTTTTAATTTCGGAGATAAAAATCACTTTTCATAAAAATGTCACTTTGTTTGCCCTTATCAACCACAATCAATGTCTAACAAAGAAACCAATTTCAAAAAAATATAATTTAAATAAATTACTGAAATACTTTACTTGCTTATTTTCTATATATCACGTATATTCAAATAAAAATATAATTACACATACTAATCTATCCCCTAAAGGCAGCAATTACCACTCACCTTCAATTGACTCCATTTGTGCCTTGCACTTACGTTCACGCATCCCATCAAGTCCATGTTAGGATTTGGAACTGAAATTCATGTTTCCAAATAATACTTAGTTTCTAAATGTTATTGTTATAACCTTTTTAATTACTAAGTTTATATCTCAACTTGTGTAGGTTTATTTATGAAAGTTTTCCATTAAGTTATTACATGTCAATTAATATGAATTAGATTTTCTGTGATAGGGTTTCTTTTGACAGCTTTTACCTTACCTTAGTTAATTGAAAATAACGTTCTCTAGGAAAAACAAAATCTAATTCGGTTTGTTGAGTTTATTAATAGAAAAGTATATAATTCCTTATTATTTAGAAACTTTTCCTAAAATCAGTATTGAACCCAGTCAATTTCTTTCATGAACTAAAAACAGGGCACTAAAAATCTTGCATGACCTAGCAGAAGTCTAACAGCTCTAACTAACAACATACTTGGAACCAAGCTACGAAATTTTTTAGACAACATTTCAACACTATAAGCTACATTTTATCTGTTGAATTCTTAATTTAATTCTTCACCAAAGATACTCGAAATACCGAATTTCTGTTACTCACGAAATTTGCCCTGCATCCCTACATAGTTCATGTAACTCCCAATTACAACACTTCACCCGCTAACTAACCATTCCTTGCTCATACTCACCCACTTTTATTAAATCCTCATGACCAAGAATTAAGTTTACCTAGTTTTACTCATTTTATTACAACTAGTTTCATTTAGGCATTTTTACAAGCATCTTAAGTGCATAAATTCCTTCTATTGTTGTATGTGTATACATATATATATATATATATATTTCCTAACATCAAGTTCCAAACATTAGCTTCAATTTCAATTAATACCTAACTCTCAAGATTTCAATTTTATTAAGTTCTATTCATTATATATCCTACAAGAATTAACACAATTCGGCAAATCCTGTATCGCTACATTTAAATTTCCAATTTAGTTTAAGGCATAACTTGATTAGAGTCATTAGAGCCCTCAACTATATTACTCGCAGAGCTATGCACCTAGGGAACTCATATTGGTTTGGACATACATGCACATCAACTAAAAAAACAAAGGACTCAAAGTAGATCCTTAATTATAAGCCAATGGTGTTTTAATCTTATAGAGCTACAAATATTCTCAATGTTTTGAATAATATTACTTTGACATACAGAACCACGCAACCAAGACATAATGAAAGGTAGAAAATCATAATAGACTTTGGGCATTTCATTTAAGTATTCAGAGGAAACTGAAAATAAATTCACAAATATAAAGAGAGAGGAATTGAAAGTTACTTGGAACTTAGAAAGCTGTTCTTACGTGACTCCCTTGGAATTGAATTTGAACTGTTTACAACTAGCAGAAGGACTGAAATTGAAGAAGGAAGCAATGGCCAGCAAAGCAAAAAGGCATCTGCAAGGAGGATGGTCCCGCAAGGAATTCATTACCACCCCAAAACAGAGGAAAGAAAGAGAAGGGCTCAATCACAAAGAGGCAGCTACTGTTGTCCCAACTTGAACTCTCTGTAGTTGGACTAGGGAGGGTTGACTGCCAAGAGTTCTCCTCGACCAAGACAGGAAACAAAGAAGTAGGACCTCCTTGAATTTTCGGGAAGCAGGGGACAAAAAGATCTCAAAGGCGGTGGAAGCAACAAAGAGAAGAAAAGGTAGAAAAAAAATTGATCCAAAAAGGTGAAGGAATAAAATTTAAAAAAAAAATTGTAATGGGTATAAAATAAAATACAAAAAAAAAGTAAAGTCAAAGTATGAAAAAGGAAATATATGGCTCACAATTATTCTTACTTTTATATATATATATATACTGCTTTATTGTATTTATACATAATTTCATTTATCAATAAAATTACATGAAAAAGTCAAGATCAAAATCAAGTAAGTTTAAATTTTTTATATATGTGTATAATGTTTATTTTATTTGTACTTGCTCTTATTTTTATAATCAAAACTTATACTAAATTGTTCAAATTTCAAGTTTTAATATCGGGTTATAACATGTTTAATTGTATAGTTATTCATTTAATTTATTTATTTTATAATTCTAATTTACACATTATGTCTAAAATTCGATTTTTACATAATCGATTTAGGACGGTTATAATAGCAGCCAGAAGCAAGAGGGATAGCTCCCCACTCTTCCTAATCTAGCCATGGAAGCAAAGGGAGTTAGGTGCAGAAAACTCCTCCTTGCCATGAGTTTTGTCAATAGCTAGTTAGTTTGTGGTTTTTATTTCTCTTTATTTTTTTATATAGTTGATGATTTAGAATTAAGGACTAAGAAAATTCTGAGCAAAAATTTAAGAACAATGAATATATAAGATAATTATGTCTAATTGTAGAATGAGGAAATTGGAAATTTAAGTATGATAGTATAGGACTTATATACTCTTAAGTTAGATAAATTGTAGATAAGTAATTTAATTAGGATTCAAAGTTGGGATATAAGTAATATGAAAAGGATGAGATATGTTGAATTCTTGGTGTATGTATATATACAAATGCATAAAAACTAAAGGAAATTAAATATTTTTTTTAAAGTATTTGACAACGTGTATAAAAGAAATTAAGTGTTGTCATATATTTAGAAGTTGACTTCCCTAGGTTTGATAAATAAAATAGCTAGTTAAGAAATATAATATGGAGCTAATTAATCTAATTTTAAAAGGTTAAAGAGTTAAGGAGATTTAATTTTCAAGAAATATATTTGGTGTAATTACGTATGATTTAAGAATCATGGAAAGTAACTTGGAAGTGGTTATTGAAGTGAAGCAGGGGCAGATTTGGCAAGTTGGAGAAATATAACATTTCCAATATTTTCGAAACTGAATTAAATTAATAGTTCCAAATAAAAAGTGTAGGTTAGGGTCTTAAGATGATATATGGAAAATTATTAATTTAATATTATGAAGATTAAATTGAATATTTTGTAGGTGTGACAATATTAAATAAATTTAAATTATTAATTTATTTTCCTAAGTTGGTAATATATATTAGTAAACTAATTCATGTAGGCAAAATTATATTATGTTTAGCATTTATAAAAATTAAATTAAATATTTATGTGATATCCTTGGTTAGACCACAATTAAAACTTAACTCCAAAATCAAAATTGTTTTTTTTTTATTTTATTTTTTTAAAAAAATTGACATAAATTGTGTTTTATTGTTTTAATGCGTATATTTCTTCTGTCTATTCCAACTAGGTGGATTATTACTAAGGCTAAATACTTTTATGTTTTGATGATTTGCATATAAAATTGTTAAAATTTATATAAGAGAATATAAAAGAAAAATACAAATACTAGTAATAACTTATGTATACCTTATGTGCACGATAAATTGAAGCTTTTTTTGTCTACAATTGAAAGAAATCAATTATTCATCACCTCCAAGTTGTGGGTCTAATCTCCAACTTTTACTAAAAAAAAAATAAAAAAAAAATAAAATTCATTGTTCCTCAATTGAAAATAGTACAGATGTGCTAATATTAACACAAGAAATTAATAATTTTCTTATACGCCAATGTAAGAAATTAATTAATAATGTGTTTAAACACAATTTGTACGTACTAGGGTACTCAATCTAAATAGAAACTGAAGATAAAGTGAGAGAGTTATATATACTTGCGGGAGTTCTTCAGTAATCCAAAACAATAAAAAACTAAGATATTCATGGCCTCAGAGCCATAATTGGAGCTCCCTTCAAACCAATACCAAAGAGATGAAGGTAACCCCATCAGAGTTTTTCATGAACTAGCAGTTGAGTTCTACCATCACCTCCTTCTAGAGTTGGTGAGAAGAGAGCCCCGAATTTGTCTTAAAACCAAATCAAAAAAAACTCAAATAAGAGTTAACCTAAATATGCATGTCTCTATTAGGTGTGTTTGTGAGTTATATATAGGCTAAGGCATGTGGTCTAGATGTAATATGAAACGTTGAACTTGAATGATAAAATACATTAGTTACTTTCCTTTTAGCATCCAATTTGGGTAATTAATATTTGGTTAACTTCCTAATTGCTGTAATGGGCATATGACTTTCCTTTTCTTTTATGCATTATAAGTTTTCTTTTATTTTGAGAAAGACTTGATTTCTATTTGCTTTAATTTAGGTGGGAAACTTTCCTTCTATTATGCATTTGTTTGCATTTCTTTTGGAGAAATACTTCTGTTTCTAATTTCTTTTTATTTAGGAGGGAGACTTTCCCTTTTTTTATGATTAATTTTTTGTTTTAATTTTTACCCATTGTTTAGGGCTTGAATCACCTCATTGAATTAGTATCCTTTTTTATATTCAATTAGGCTTAGAAGCATATAATTGAAAAAGCCATTGTAGGCCTAAGGGCTATGACTATACGAACCATTGAACAAAAAAACAATTGAAGTTTCCTTTTCCAGTTTGGAGTTGTTCTTTGGTTCAATGGTTTTGTTAAACAGAGAACAACTTGATATATGACTGCAATAACTTGAAGGACTCCTTTTAGCATTAAGCATTGCTTCAAAGAGTCTAATAGTTAAGCTAAATTGCTGATGGACTAGTAAAAATGGGAAATGGCATCCCAAAACCTTAAGTTATTCTTTACTATTCTTAGTTATAGTGCTAATATGTTTATGGGTAATTTAATGGGAGTCAGTTTCCCAAGACTTTGTAATGTTTCTTACTTAATGTTATTCCCTTTTGTACCAAAAATAAAAATAAAATTGTTATACTAATTTCTATACAACTTGGAAAAAAAAAAAAAAGAAATAACTTTTTCATCTATATAAAATAACGTGTGTACATGTTAGTGTTATGCACATGCACTATATAATATTCTTCTTCTTCCTATTTAGTAATTTTTTATGGCTAGCTTACCTCTTGTGGTTTGTATTTTTTATTTTTATAAAATCTAAAGAACAAAATGAAGAAATAAATAAAGTGGTATCTCATTTTTTTATTTTTTTTATGCACAAATTGATTTAATCTTACATATCTCACAATTTGTAAAGAAAGTTACTTATGTAAAGGATAACCAAAACACGTTAATTATCAGCGAAGCAACAAAACTATAATTAAATTGTACGAACATTTTTAAAAATGCACCTTAGTACATAATAATTTGTATTAGCTTAGTAGTTATAACTAAAAAAAAAAAAGAGGCGGAGTATATTTGATAATGAAAGAAAGTGTCTTTCTAAACATTGGCCTTATAGCAAATTTTTTTAAAGATAGTATATGTAAAAGTAGTTATCATGTAATATCTTGTTTCATAATGGTACTAGATGAGTTATACAATACCCAACTCTTTTTGTATGGTATTTAAGACCCAGCTGAAGTATATCATTCATTCACCATCGATTTTATTTGAGTGAATCACTACCATTTATTTATATTAACTTGTTACTTGTACAGTTAAAGAATAGAGTAATTATATTTGACCCCAAAATATATTTATTTTTTATGAACTAAATGTACAGGCCACATAGCCACCATCTCTACCTCTCAGCCACCATCTTTGCTAAGATGTAATTGGTGCTACAGTTTAGTTGTTTTTTCTAGTCGTGTAGTATCCTATCAAGATACTTGAAATGAGAATAATGTGAATTAGTTTATATCTAGCAAATTATATATCTATGTGTAATAATTTGTGCTTGACAAAAATAATTCAACCTACATAAAGAACTATTAATTTATCAATCCTAAATTGGATGTTCTAGAAGTAGCTAATTGGTTAAGGTGAGGCACGTGGTGGTGGTGGTGGTCATGGCTGTGAGCCTGTGATTAGTGGGGTGGCTGTAATGGGTTGGAATTGAGTGGTGTTTTATGATGTGATGGAGATGGAGGTAGTGATGGTAGTAATAGCATTTGAGTGGTGGTGTTAAAAATGTTTCACCACCTTTGTCCTTTAATAACACAATCTATAGGGTAGAGAGGCATTTTATTATGTACACTTTTTTAGAAGGAGAAATTCTTGTTCAATTCTGGACTAATCAATTAATAGTGTGTATGTAAGGTGTCTTTACTAATATGGAATATTGGACCAGGAATTCAAGATTATTTCTGATGCTTTGACTAACATACCATAAATCAATTTTCTATTTAAATGAAAGATACCAATAAAGGAGAAGCAAGAACAGGCAGGATATAGAAGGAGAGTTGTGATTATAAGAGGTGGTGTTGTTGGCTCCTTCCTCGCAGTCTGTTCTTGATTCCAGGATTTGAAATTTTGGCTTTTGAGTTTCAAATTTTGTGGGTTTAAGCCCAAGTAGAAGAAAAGAATTTAGGGTTTTCTATTTGTTAAGGATTAAATTGAAAACATTTAATAAGATTGGGTCGAAAAAACATAAATACACAAATTTATTGGCAGGTTTCCTCAAGAGGTAAACAAATAGTTAACAGGTGTGATGATTTGTCAAACTATCAAGAAAACATGTGTCCAATTTAGTTGGACATTTAATACCCATTAAATAGAGTTTGGTATTATATAACTCACTGTGATATTATTATTAAGAAATTATTTTATATTGGGAATTATACAAATTAAAACCCCTTTAAAATTCAATGAGGTATAACAAAAATACAAAAAAGATAACCATGCAAAATATAACTAGAAGAGAAGAGAAAGAACATTTAACACATAACATTTAACATGACTTGGCACCCATACCTATATTCGCGGATGAGAAGAGAGATTTTACTATAGTAAGAAATATTACAGAAAGAATAATATCTTGTACATAGTATTCTTACACTTTCTCTACATCTTACAACTCTCACAAGCATATTTATTTATACTTCCTAGAACTTATCTATCAAGTAAACTTTTCCTTCACTCTATAAAAACTATATTACAATCTCAATCTAATGAACAAAGTAAGTCTCTTTTGGAAATTTAAATCATTATCTAAATAATTTTCTTACCCGCCAATAGTAAACTAATGAGAAAATTACATTCCCCTCCCCTTAGATTTAGTGAAATAACACTAAGATCCAAAGTTTGAAGAAATCAACACTCCTCTCCCTTGTATAGATGGAAAAGCTAATAGTGTCACAAAATAATTTGGGTAAAATACTAAAAATCATATTTGTATATCCAAAATTTCAAAATATCTTACTTTACTTGGTGTAATTATGTATGATTTAAATCACAAAATAAGGAGATTTAATTATCAAGAAATATAGATGGTGTAATTATGTATGATTTAAGAATCCTGGAAAGTAACTTGGAAGTGGTTGTTGAAGTGAAGCAAGGGCAAATTTTGCAAGTTGGAGAAATATAACATTTCCAATATTTTCGAAACTAAATTAAATTAATATATATATACACATATGGATGACGTAAACCTTACATACTCACAAGTAAACATATAATAAACAAATCAAACAAAGCATCCAAGGGCTAGTAATCATAGTAACTCAGCTCCTGCACACCATATATATATAAAATATATATGTACATATACATATATCATCCTCGGGGCTATTCAGCTCCCACATACCATAACAAATAATCTCCCACAGTAACCTCCCAGGGGCTGAGTTACTCGAATGTATATTTATATAATCACGTAATCAAATCAAATTTATCCTAGGTCCACCTGGATTCTAAATCATATTAAAAATTAATTCTCTGGCCCTATCAACCACATACAAATCATTCAAACTATCGCACAACATACTAAATAACAAATGTATGAAGATTTACAATTTTATCACATAATTCAACATTTATATTCAACTCAAAGTACTAAACACATCTTTACCCAACAATAATATACATATAGAAAACATTTCAAAACACAACTAGTAACCAAAAGATAATATCTTTCACTCACAACTTTACAGTTGTTGTTCGTGGCTTCCCCTAGAGTCCAAAAGTGTCGTCGATATAACGTCATGTTCTAGAGCTGAAATTACATTTCCAAGTATCGTTTAGTTTCTAAATTTCATATATTATTAGTCCCTAATCATAAGGACTTGACCATAATAATTCCAAAATATTAATTTACAAATAACTTCTTTTAGTCATTTTATCAAACATCTTGAAAGCATACTTTGTTCCAATTCTTATATATTTATACCTTATGTGTGTAACCAAAACTAGCACCAACACTAACCACAATTCAAATACTAGATTGAAATTGGATGAATCATTTAGGGACAATAAAAAGCTTAAATATAGGAATTCCACAAGAACCAAACAACACTTTACCCACTATTTTTCTCACCACCTTGATCATATTCTTTCATTCACAAACCCACTTAATCCTGACATCTAAATCCTCAAACAAAACAAAACGGAAAAGGAACCAGCACCAAGAAAAAAAGAGAATTACTTGAACTAGAGGTATTTGGAGCTACCCCAAAATAGAACAGTGGTTGAGTAGCTGTTGGAGGTGCTGTTGTTTGCTGATGCGGTAGCTATTGGAGGTGTTGCTAATCCACGACAACAACTCCATAGCTCAAGCATGGGCTGGGGAAGATCAAGACACAAGCTGCTAATGAGAAATTGGTGCTTTGGCCTTCTTGAATGGAGCTAATGGAAGGGTCGAGAAAATTAGGGAAGGAAAAAGGCATGGAAGAGGAAGACAAAGAGAAAAAAAATCTATAAGGAAAAGAATAGGAAAAATAGGAGCAAAAGGAAAATAAAATAAAAGGATAAAAAATCGGTATTTTATTTTGTTTATTCATTTATTTAGTTTGTGTTTATAACCAAACCTCCTAGGTTTTTCTTTTTTATTCCTTAAAACTTACCATTACGGTACCGAGTTATAACAAGTAAAATTTTCATCAATTCTCTAATATCGGCTGGGGTATCCTAACTTGATTGGGACCTAACCAGATAGATGAAAAACCCTGAAAAAAAAAAAAGGTCTTATTTTACTTGAGTTTCCAATAATAATAAATCAGGATAGTAAATAAATATTTTTATTAATTCTTTCAATCATGATAGTATTAAATTCTTCTTGTTTAATAACACATTTATCATAAAAATACATTTTCTTTTTTTTACTTGTATATTTTTAGCAAAAGGAAGGTTAATGTTGATTTTCACTGGTGCAGCTAATGAACTTACTAATTAGATAATGCTAAATTTTAATTCACGCTATTATCATAAAATTATGTTAATTCATTTTTTTTTATTCCACAGAGGTACGTCCGGGCCATTTTACGCACATCTCGATTAATCACCTTTTTGGTTTAGTCAAAGATAGGTCATGCACATCAAAATTAAGAAATTTATGAGGAGTTTAGTCTTTAAGCTCTCCCCAAGAAGATTGAAATGAAGAAAGTCAATAAAGGGAGTACAACTTCTTAACTATCTGGTCAACCCCTTGGGGTATGTTAAATTCTTCCTAGTCATATTTGTGAAGACAATTATAATCTTTATATTAACTTATATTAAATGGATCCTTTATTGATAATACTTGATATGTAAAGGCTTAATAGAAAATTTTCATAAACAAACCTATCTATACCAAATGTTGATTTTACTAATTGGAAAATGTATTTGTAGCTTCAGAAAGTTTGGTTAAATCAACAACGCACGTGAATGCAATCGTAAGTGATGAATGAGATCGGTTAAAGGTGGGTGGTTCATTGTTGCCTTTAGGGGCTAGATTATTATTTGTAATTGTATGTTTATTTAAATAAATGTGCAAATGCAATGTTTCAGTGAGTTATTTGAATCATACTTGTTTGAAATGTTTGTGATTGATAACGGACAACAAATTGAAATTTTTTTGAGAAAGGATTTTTATTTCTGGAATGTGAACTAGGTAAACCTAGGATATGTTGATTTGAAATTCTAAGATATTTTGATACTGATAAATGTTTTAAAAGTTTAAGTGCTCAGTCCCGATGGGATGGATTATGTATGGAGATTCATTTGTTGTGTGGGCATATAAATATCGGTGGGAAGTGATACAGTTGTGCGGCTCTGAGTTACTCGTTGTTCCTTTGTTTGCTTTTTATGTTGTGATTGCTTTCATTTATTTGTGATCTTTTGAATCATGTAAGTTGTGAATTTATAACGAATAACAATATGTACGTGTATTTTGAATTAAAACATGAACATTGTTACATGATGTTATTTTATATATTATATTACTTGTGTTAAGTGATGCTAGTATCCATTTGGTACTATTTTTCACTCACTGAGTCCATAAGACTTACCCCTCTTCTGTGGTATTGTTAGTAGTAACAGGATTTGTGGATGACTATTACCGATAATAGATCTTGCCGAATGTTTGATGGCAAGGTAACTCTTGGGAATCTCAATCTTGAAGTCAAAGGGTGAAAATTTGCTGTCACACTAGACCTGTTTGATGGCAGGATTTGTGGTATTGTTTTTACTTAGTTTGTCAATTTTATAGGTTAACTATTTAATTATAAAAATCTATAAATACTAAGTTTCATGCATTTATTTAAAGTTAACCCCTCTTAGACATTTCCATAACCACCTTGGAGATATGTTTGGTTTCAATTTACATACTTAACCAAATTCAACAAAACAAAGTCTAAACATTATTTTTAAGAAGTTAGCTATCTTTCTTATTTAGAAACTTCTTCTAAAAGTAGTCTTCAACCTACTCAAATCCTCACATGAACACAAACAGGGCACTCACACAATTTCTAGTTGCCAATCTCGGATTCCAATGCTTATGGAATACTTATACTTGGGAATTAAATTATGAAAATTTCAAATATTGTTTATCAAGATGTTAGGAAAAATTCATCTGCATCACTCCACTCTAAATTATCTTCTAAGACCCTCCAAACCTAATTACACTAAAATAGGTTCAATAAGGACTCGAAAATCATAACCATGACTTTCAACACCTCTAAAATACACATAACATAAAATGAAAACCTATAAAGCTCCATAATTGTCCATTAATATGTTAGGAATAATTCCTATTCATAGGCATTAAGTTAATTCAAACCACAACCCAACCCCAGTCAAAGTCCTCCGGACTGACTAAAGCTCACCTAAAATCCTGCACTAACCCAGCTGCAATTCAATATCTCTAATGATAAATACACTTCAAATCAAGTTACAAAACTTTCTATATATAATTCCAAGACCAAAAACCACACTTTATCTTAACTCCTAAATTAATACAGTCCATAGAACACCCGAAATACCTGATTTCTCTAACTTATATAATCTAACCCTATTTTCCCTTTTTCATTAACCACTCAATTCTATATCAATTATTTCCATCACCACCAACTTGTATTTTACCTTTTAAAAATTCTCAAATCCAAACATTTTAAACCATGCCACAAAGATGTAACTAAGTTTTAAAAAAAAGGAAGGGAAATTAAGTGACTCACACGCTTAGTTCTTTTAGGCTTGTCTACTATTACCTTAAGTGCATTTTATCTCATTGCTTGTCTATGTGTGTATATACAAATATACACATATATACAATTCCCAACAAAATCAACACGATCTCATTAATTCCTATATTACTAATATTTTTAACATTAAGTTAATAAGATCCATCAAAAGCTTGCGTTATCCATTTTTTTCATCATAGTACAGTTGAATTCCTATGTTTCCTTTTTCAATTATTACTACCTATCATGTTCTCATTCTTTTATCATCTTCCAAGCTTCCTTGTATTTAAATAACTAAATAACCTTTCAATACCTATTTTCTCAAAACTTTCAATTTTTATTCATATAATCCGTAACCATAAAAGTTTTAACATTTCAAGTTTCAGTTAAAATTCCAAGTAAAATAATGTGAGTTACTTGTCATGCTAAGTTATAAAAAAATTGATAAGATATGTTTTCAAATGCATATACAAATATTCTAAACTTTGTTATCCAATTCAATATTGAATGATAGCATTTGCATGTTAAAAAAAAAAAAAATTTACAAATTTAACAGTATATACCTTCATCATTTTTTCTACATCTTCCAATAATCCTACAGTTTCAAATGACAACATAATTCATAGCATTAATTAAAATGATAAGGAAAAAGTGATAGCTCAAATAAACATCTTCTTCACATGTTTGTATATAAACAATATAAAAGTATAAAGCATCAACTTGCTCTATGATAAATTAGTTACTAAGCTCAAATGAGGCACATATAGTTAGATGGTCAACTTTTACAAGTCAAGTAATTAACATAGTAACAAAACTGCACAACCTAACCATTTAAATGAACTAAGGATTGAAATAGGCAATCTAACCCCAAATAAGCTCAGAAGTGATGAATTAAACGTTCAATGCAATAAAATTATCACCTATCTCCAATCAATCTCTAAAGACAAGCCAATATTTGTCACACCACAGAGGTAAAATACCAATGGATATTTTATTATCTTTCTAAAATGCAGTAAAACAAAATTGATACAAACCTAAAAAATTTAGGATGAGAATGACAATAAGAGCTTACCCCTAATATAGGATAGTTAGGCCAATTAGCTCTTTGCTTAGTGCTCTGATAAACAACCATCTAGCCTGTGCTACAAAAATCAATCCGAAGCACCCATGTTAGAAGAACATCAAAGATATATAAATGCTATTATTCTTACTGGCGTAAAAATAAAATAGATGCTTTACAAACCTAATTACTAGTAATAGTGACCAATCTTCTCCATGTACTATGAAATATAAAAAAAAATTAGAATTTCTAAAAAAGCACCACTTTAAAAGGAAGAATTTAACTTCCAGATCCTAAATTCGAATTTTTCATCACGGAACAACTAGAGATTCTTTTTTTCTTTTAGGTTTCAATATGGGTAATAAGTCAGTGTTAGCTCAACAAAATTTTTATACTCTTCTAGCTTTCAAAAGTGAAAATTCACAACATCTAAGGTGTAAAAAAAAAAAAAAAAAAAAAAAAAAGTCCAATACAATACAAGGATCTACATACTAGTAAAGCCAAATGAACTCTTCGATCTGCATTAAAAACCAAAACAAGAACGGAGTTGACTCGATTCACTCAACAAGCATGAAACCATTGTCAAAACTGATCCACTTTCCTGTTACTAATACTTGAAATTTCAGAGGATTTGAAAGCCATACAGTTTAATGTAGCAGGAGAAGCCATGAAAACTCACTAAACTCTCCGTACAATTAAAATTGAAGAAGACGAAGAATAGGAAGGTATAAAAGTAGCTAGATCTGAATCTGAGAAAAAATTCTTTGCTCTTATAAGAAAACGAGATCAGGTAAGGCAATTTTGGATCCCAATCTCCTTTTGTAAAATGGTCTCTAAGCTTTTCCCGTGGAGCCTTGCTGGCTTATAGCAGAGTGAAATGTGATGTGAAGTCGGTGAGTAAGGGAAAGGTAGAGAACCGAAAATGAGAAAGAAGAATAGAATGCAAATTGAGAAAGTGGATATTAGGTTTATTTTATTAATTTTCACTATTCTACGGTTATGGGTCGGCACCCATATAAAAAGGTCGACTTAGAAAATATATTTGTAATTGTCTTATTTGCTACAATGCATACCCATAGCAAATAAGTTATTATACAGTCGCAAATAATTAAAATTTGTTTCTTTAAATTGAGCCATTTCTAATATACAAGCATAGTAGCAAAAGATGACATCTAAGACGGGTTTATTTATAATGGGTCCCGTACCTATCAGCAAATAAGTGATTTTCTTGTAGTGGCAATATAGATGTCTGACACCACAAGTAGAGCATATATATATATATATATATAATATATGTACATATACATATATCTTCCTTGGGCTATTCAAGCTCCCGCACACCATAACAAATAATCTCCTACAGTAACCTCCCCGGGACTGAGTTACTCGAATGTATATTATATAATCACTTAATCATATCTAATTTATCCTAGGTCTACCTGGATTCTAAATCATATTAAAAATGAATTCTCTGGCCCTATCAACCACACACAAATCATTCAAACTATCGCATAACACACTAAATAACAATTATGAAGATTTAGAATTTTATCACATAATTCAGCACTTATATTCAGCTCAAAGTACTAAACACATCTTTATCCAACAATATGATACATATAGAAAAAATTTCAAAACACAACTAGTAACCAAAAGATAATATATTTCACTCAAAACTTTATAGTTGTTGTTCGTAGGCTTCTCCTAAAGTCCAAAAGTGTCGTCGAGATAGCATCATGTTCTAGAGCTGAAATTACATTTCCAAGTATCTTTTAGTTTCTGAATTTCATATATTATTAGTCCCTAATCATAAGGATTTGACCATAATAATTCCAAAATACTAATTTACAAATAACTTCTTTTAGTCATTTTATCAAACATCTTGAAAGCATACTTTGTTCCAATTCATATAATATAAATATATATATTTATATATTATATATATATATAAATATATATATCTTATGTGTGTAACCAAAACTAGCACCAACACTAACCACAATTCAAATACTAGATTAAAATTGGATGAATCATTTAGGGACAATAAAGAGCTTAAATCTTGGAATTCCACAAGAACCAAACAAAACTTTACCCACTATTTTTCTCACCACCTTGATCATATTCTTTCATTCACAAACTCACTCAATCTCGACATCTAATCCTCAAACAAAACAAAAAGGAAAAGGAATCAGCTCCAAGAAAACTAGAGAATTACTTGAAGTAGAGGTATTTGGAACTACCCCAAAATAGAAGAGTGGCTGAGCCGCTGTTGGAGGCTGTTGGAGGTGTTTTTGTTTGCCGATGCAGTGGCTTTTGGAGGTGTTGCTAATCCACGACAGCTACTCCTCAGCTCAAGAATGGGCTGGGGAATATCAAGACACAAGCTGCTAATGAGAAGTTAATGCTTTGGCCTTCTTGAATAGAGCTAATAGAAGAGTCGAGAAAATAGAGGGAGGAAAAAGGCGTGGAAGAGGAAGACAAAGAGAAAAAAAATCTATAAGGAAAACAATAGGAAAATAGGAGGAAAAGGAAAATAAAATAAAAGGATAAAAATCGGTATTTTAGTTTGTTTATTCATTTATTTAGTTTGTGTTTATAATCAAACGTACTAAGTTTTTTCTTTTTATTGCCTAAAACTTACTGTTACCGTACCGAGTTATAACAAGTAAAATTTCCATCAATTCTCTAATACCCGGCATGGGTGTCCTAACTTCATTGGGACCTAACTAGATAGATGAAAAACCTGAAAAAAAAATGTCTTATTTTATTTGAGTTTCTAATAATAATATATCAAAATAGTAAATAAATATTTATTAATTCTTTTAATTATGATAGTATTAAATTCTTCTTGTTTAATAACACATTTATCATAAAAATACATTTTCTTTATTTACTTGTATATTTGTACTAAAAGGAAGGTTAATGTTAATTGTCACTAGTGCAGCAAATGAACTCACTAATTAGATAATGCTAAATTTTAATTCACACTATTATCATAAAATTATGTTAATTCATGTTTTTTATTCCGCAGAGGTACGTCCGTGCCATTTTATGCACATCTCGATTAATCACCTTTTCGGTTTGGTCAAAAACAGGTCACCCACGTCAAAATTATGAAATTTGTGAGGAGTTTAGTCCTTAAGCTCTCCCCAAGAAGATTGAAATGAAGAAAGTCAATAAAAGGAGCACAACTTCTTAACTATCTGGTCAACCCCTTGGGGTATGTTAAATTCTTCCTAGTCATATTTGTGAAGACAATTACAATCTTTATATTAACTTATATTAAATGGATCCTTTATTTTTTTCTCAAAAAATTAGGTTTATTTTATTTTGTAATGCTTATGTGATTGTTGTTCATTACATGTCATAAAAATAAAAATCAAGAACTTATGTTAAAGATTAAATTTTTTTTTTAACGGTTAGAAAAATAAGAAATTTTGTAATAAAATATTTTATTTCTAGCAAATTTCCTATTGTAAATTCGGCTAGCGCAACGTGCATAACATAAAAATTAATTTTAATGAAAATGAAGAAATCATAGATATAAGTTATAGGTCGATACCAATTTTTCCTTTTACAAATATAATTTGGTTTTTTTATAGTTTTTAAATCTGTAATTCTTCATTTTTTGTTATAACCCGATATTGTAACATTTAGAATGTTGAATGTAATAACTGTTTTAACCCAGTATCGTAAAGTCAAGTTTTAGATATAATATTTTCATTTCTGTAATAAGCAATAACAACATAAACAAATTAAAGAAATAACAACAAAAATTAAACATGTCTTAACCCAGTATCGTAATAGCATTTGAGTGGTGGTGTCAAAAATGTTTCACCACCTTTGTCATTTAATAACACAATCTAGGAGGTAAAAAAGAGGCATTTTATTATGTACAATTTTTTAAAAGGAGAAATTTTTGTTCAATTATGGCCTTATCAATTAATAGTGTGTATCTAAGGAGTCTTTACTAATATGGAATATTGGATCAGGAATTCAATATTATTTCTAATGTTTGACTAACATTCCATAAATCAATCTCCTATTTAAATGAAAAATACCAATAAAGGAGAAGCAAGAACAAGCAGGATATAGAAGGAGAGTTGTGATTATAAGAGATGGTTTTGTTAGCTCCTTCCTCACAATCTGTTCTTGATTCCTGGATTTGAAATTTTCGGTTGAGTTTCAAATTTTGTGGGTTTGACCCCAAATAGACGAAAAGAATTTAGGGTTTTCAATTTGTTAAGGATTAAATTGAAAGCATTTAATAAGATTGGGCTGAAAAACATAAATACAAAAATTTATTGGCAAGTTTCCTTAAAAGGTAAACAAATAGTTAGCAGGTGTGATGATTTGTCAAACTATCAAGAAAACATGTATCCAATTTTGTTGGATATTTAATACCCAGTAAATAGAGTTTGGTATTGTATAACTTACCGCGATACTATTGTTAAGAAATTAATTTTTATTGGGAATTAAACTAATTAAAAGTTTTAATTAATTTAGTTGGACATTTAATACCCAGTAAATAGAGTTTGGTATTGTATAACTCACCGTGATACTATTGTTAAGAAATTAATTTATATTAGGAATTATACAAATTAAAACCCCCTTCAAAATTCAATGAGATATAACAAAAATACAAAAAAGATAGCCATGTAAAATATAACTAGAAAAGAAGATAAAGAACATTTAACACATAACATTTAACATGACTTGGCACCCATACCTACATCCGCGGATGAGAAGAGAGATTTTACTATAGTAAGAAAGATTACAAAAAGAATAATATCTTGTACATAGTATTCTCACACTTTCTCTATATTTTACAACTATCACAAGCATATTTATTTATACTACGTAGAACTTATCCATCAAGCAAACTTTTCCTTTACTCTATAAAAACTATATTACAATCTCAATCTAATGATCAAAGTAAGTCTCTTTAGGAAATTTAAATCATAATCTAAATAATTTTTCTTACCCACCAATAGTAAACTAATGAGAAAATTACATTCCCCTCCCTTTAGATTTAGTGAAATAACACTAAGATCCAAAGTTTGAAGAAATCAACACTCCCCTCACTTGTATAGATGGAAAAGCTAAGAGTGTCACAAAATAATTTGTGTAAAATACTAAAAATCATATTTGTATATCCAAAATTTCAAAATATCTTACTTTTACTTTTTTTTTTTTTCTTTTCAAATGAATCCTAATATTTACTTTTTTATATCATTCTTTAATTTTTAACTTATTTTCTTAATAGAAACCTCAATTTATTATTTTAATTAAAAAAAAATAATGTATACATATATCTGTACAATTCTAAAAGTCAAAAGACTCTTATGGTCTCCTACTTTATAATATATACATATTTAAATTATTTAAAAAATAAATTTAATTAATAAAATTCATCTAATCAATTGATAATTATTAAAAAATAATCTCCACACTTTATTACTTTGATATCCAGATAATTTAATATATGTTTCAGAATATTCGTACTGGACATGTGTTATTTGGCAAATTAGGTTTAAAGTGAATAAATACTAGTGTGTATATATATATATACACACACACACATATGTATAAATTGGAAAATGTATTTTGATTATACTATAGATTAACTTGGACTTGGAATTCATTTCATTTAAAGTGTTTTGGTAAATAAAATTTGTTATGAATATAATGAATTATAAAACAATAATATAGTGTATATATATATATATATATATATTTATAATTATAGATAAATTAGAGTCATAATTATCACATGTGTATTATGATATAATAATTTATTTCTATGTTTTTTTTGTCTTTGGGGCCGAGTACCTTCTTCCCTCTGTCTTTCCACCGCCACACTTGTTCCTCCTCTATTTTAGTTGGTTCTAGAGTATGTCGGTATCTTTTTAAAATTCAGCTATGAACACTATTCTTCTCCCTTCTTATTGGTATGAATTTCATTGGCCTAGCCTTCCTTTAAGCCTAGATGCCATGGGAATTAGTTGTACAACAGGGACTACAACCAAAATCTTCAAGAAACCGAGACTAGTTTTCCTTTTCCTTGCTTTGCCACCGTGCTTTTAAAGTACTGCTACCACACTCTTTCTTTTTACTCTCCTTTGTATAGCTCTTGTGTGGCCTTGTATCATTTCAATGTCTAATGTATTCTTCTTCCTCAGCTCAACCGAGATAGCAAAAGGGTTTGTTGCCCTGTTTCTCATTTTGGTGTGTACTGGAGCCTCCCTTCAGTCAGCTGGTTCACCTCAGACTATGGAGGACTTTATGTTTAACGGCAAAGATGACATGTACCTCAGGTGGCAGGGCAGCTGTCATACCCCTCACGGAGGCATGACTGGCCGTAATCCTGACTTCGAAACAAAATAACAAACCTGACTCATAACCCAATTAAAGAATAAAAGTAGCTTTACTAAAATCGAAGTTCACCTTAAAAGTTCATTTCCTTGTAACAATTAACAAGTTACTGAAAATTTTGGCCGAGGTTCCCTGTAATATAGAACATGCATCAAAATACAAATACAAATGCTCATGACTCCGCACAACCATAACATAAAGATAACAAGGAGCTCCGCTTCATCCATATCATAGACAAGACAAATAACTAGACGCTTACATCATTCAAAATTATACACCCCATAGTTCTAATGTGACTACAAACTTTCATCCTTTAACTTCAAGTCTGAGATCCTGGAAATACCTTGCCATACTCAATTGGTAACTCACAAGTTCGGCGACGCCAGGTACCAAACCCTGTTACTAAAAAAAATCCACAAGAGAGGGGTGAGTCCTATGGACTCTGTGAGTGAAAAATCGTACCTAAAGAGTACTAGCATCACTCAACACAAACGTATAACATATATATAATATCCTCATGTAACATTGACCATACCTTAATACACATTACATGTGTATTTTATAATAGTCATAAATTCATAATTTACATGAAACATATGATAACAAATTAATCAGAGTAATAATATCAAACAAAGCAACCAAAGGGCCAATGAGGGACTCAGCCCCACATAACATTATCACCCCCTATTGGGCATTTACGCGCCCGCACAACAAATTGATCTCCGTACACAATCTATCCCACTGGGGCCGAGCACTCAATTTAAAAAAACATTTATCAGAATCATAATTATGATTTTAAATTAGCACATCCTAGGTGCACATGGATTGTTTTTTAATTTCGAACATAAAAATCACTTTTCATAAAAATCTCACTTTTTTGGCCCTTATCAATCACAACCAATTTGAAACAAAGTAACCAATTTCAAAAAAATATAATTTAAATAAATTACTGAAAAAACTCTACTTGCTTATTTTCTACATATCACGTATATTCAAATAAACAAATAATTACACATACTAATCTAGCCCTTAAAGGTAGCAATTACCACTGACCTTCAATTAACTCCATTCATACCTTGCACTTACGTTCACGCATCCCATTAGGTCCATGTTAGGATTCGGAACTGAAATTCATGTTTCCAAATAGTACTTAGTTTCTAAATGTTATTGTTATAGCCTTTTTAGTTACTAAGCTTATATCTCAACTTTTGTAGGTTTCTTTATGAAAGTTTTCCATTATGTTATTACATGTCAATTAATATGAATTAGACTTTCTGTGATAGGGTTAATAATGAAGAGACATTTTAAATGTCTTGACAATGCATAGGATAGATGAAACCATTAGAAAAGATAGAAAGCATTTAGTGAGTTAGAGAGGTTGAAACTGTCCAAACTTGGGGTTTGGACCAGTGTCTACTTTAACGGTCATATATTTCCTTAGGAAATTCCGAATCCAGTTTCATAAAATTTATAAAATACTAGACCCATGTAGCTGTATAATGGTTTATCATTTTTAATTTTTAGATTTGTGTATCAATACAGTTTATTCTTTGAAATTGAATCAAATTCTACAAAACGCAGGATTTTAACTAGCTTTTACCTTAACTTAGTTAATTGAACATAACTTTCTCTAGGACAAACAAAATCTAATTTGGTTTGTTGGGTTTATTAATAGAAAAGTATACCATTTTTTATTATTTAGAAACTTTTCCTAAAATCAGTATTGAATCCACTCAATTTATAAGAGGTAGTGTTGTTAGCTCTTTCCTCGTAGTCTGTTCTTGACCTAAGTTATTAGGCGAATCAAAATTTGGGCAAATTTGGTTTTAAGTAAATAAATACTAATTGTGTATATATCTATATATACACAATATATACATACACAGTATATATATATATATACACACATATGTATAAATTGGAAAATGTATTTTGATTATACTATAGTTTGACTTGGACATGGAATTCATTTCATTTAAAGTGTTTTGGTAAATAAAATTTGTTATGAATATAATGAATTATAAAACAATAATATAGTATATTTATATATATATATATAAATAATTATAGATAAATTAGAGTCATAATTATAACATGTGTACTATGATATAATATTTTATTTCTAAGTTTTTTTTTTTTTTTTGGGCCAATTACCTTCTTCCCTTTGTCTTTCCTCCGCCACACTTGTTCCTCCTCTATTTTAGTTGGTTCTAGAGTATGTCAGTGTCTTCTTAAAATTCAGCTTTGAACACTACTCTCCTCCTTTCTTGTTGGTATGATTTTCATTGGCCTAGCCTTCCGTTACGGCTAGCTACCATAGGAATTAGTTGGACAGCAGGGATTGCAGCCAAAATCTTCAAGAAACCGAGCCAAGTTTTCCTTTTCCATGCTTTGCTGTCGTGCTCTTTAAGTATTGCTACCACACTCTTCCTTTTTGCTCTCCCTTGTATAGCTCTTGTATGGCCTTATATCATTTCAATGTCTAATGTATTCTTCTTCCTCAGCTCAGCTAAGACAGCAAAAGGGGTAGTTGCCTTGTTTTGCATTTTGGCGTGTACTGGAGCCTCTCTTCAGTTAGCTAGTTCACCTCAGGCCATGGAGGATTTTAGCAAAGCTGTCGTGTACCTCATGTGCCAGGGCAGCCAGCAGCAAGAAGGATAGCTCCCACTTTTCCTAATCTAGCCATGGAAGCAAAGGGAGTTAGATGCAGAAAACTCCTCCTTGTCATGAGTTTTTTCAATAGCTAGTTAGTTTGTGGCTTTGATTTCTTTATATTTTTTTATATAGCTGATGATTTAGAATTAAGCACTAAGAAAATTCTAAGCAAAAGTTTAAGAACAGTGAATATATAATAAGATAATTATGTCTAATTGTAGAATGAGGAAATTGGAAATTTAAGTATAATAATATAGGACTTATATACTCTTAAGTTAGATAAATTGTAGATAAGTAATTTAATTAGGATTCAAAGTTAGGATATAAGTAGTATGAAAAGGATAAGATATGTTGAATTCTTGGTGTATGTATATATACAAATGCATACACACTAATGGAAATTAATTAATTTTTTTAAAGTATTTGACAACGTGTATAAAAGAAATTAAGTGTTATCATATATTTAGAAGTTAACTTCCCTAGGTTTGATAAATAACATAGCTAATTAAGAAATATGATATGGAACTAATTAATGTAATTTTAAAATATTTGGTTAAAGAGTTAAGGAGATTTAATTTTCAAGAAATATATTTGGTGTAATTATGTATGATTTAAGAATCATGGAAAGTAACTTGGAAGTGGTTATTGAAGTGAAGCAAGGGCAGATTTTGCAAGTTGGAGAAATCTAACATTTCGAATATTTTGAAAACTGAATTAAATTAATAGTTCCCAATAAAAAGTGTAGGTTAGGGTCTTAAGATGATACATGCAAAATTTTGTAACCGGATTTGAAGTATACAGATTATTAGAGCTACGGAACTGAGGCTAGTTCCATATAGGAATTTTAGTGAGCTTCAGTCAGTTCGGGAAACATTGTCGAGGCATGTGTTGGAATTAGCTTAGGAACTCTAAATAAAAGTTGTTCCTAACATATAAAGAGTAAATCTGGAGTGATTTAGGTTTTAATTCCTTGTTATGAATATTTTGGAGGTGATGGAACTCAGGGTTATGATTTTCAGATACTGATTGAACCAGTTTTAGTGTAACTAAATTTAGAGAGTCTTAAAGGTTGAATTAGGAATAATGTTCTGAAGATGAAATGCTTCTAATATCTTGATAAGTTAGACTAGAAATTTTCATAATTTAACTATTGAATATGAAGTTTTTATAAGCTTTGGAGTCTGATATTTATAACCAAGAATTTTGCGAGTGCCCTGTTTTTGTTTATATAAAGAATCGAATGAGTTCAAGGCTGATTTTCGGAAAAGTTTCAAAATAATAATGGTAGTTAACATCCTATCAATAATTTTTAGACTGGGTTTTATTAAATTTGATTAAGTATGTAAGTGAAAATAAATACATATCTAAGGGTTGTAAAAATGCCTAAAAGGAGTAACCTTTAAATAATTAACCGTATTAGTATATGTATATATATATATCCAAATAATACATATAATACCTATCTAGAAATATATATTTGTCTATTAATAATTTCAGCAAATGGAATTGGATTTTCTTTTTCATAAAGAAAGTTATGTTCAGATAACTAAGGAAAGGTCAGATCTGCCAAAATCCTGTGTTTTGCAGAATTTGATACAATTTCACTGGAATAAAATATATTGATATATAAATCTAAAAATTTCAAATTATATACCATTATAAAGCTACATGTGTCTAGTATTTTATAAATTTTACGAAACTAGATTTGGAATTTCCTAGAGAAAGATATGCCCATTAGAGTGAACACTAGTTCAAACCCCAAGTTTGGACAGTTTTAATATTTCTAACTCACCAGTATTTTCTATCTTTTCTAATAATTTCCTTCTACCCTTTACATGTCAAGACATCTTAAATGTCTCATCATTATCAATCTTGCCAGACAAAGTACAATTCATAATACTTGATATGTAAAGGCTTAATAGAAAATTTTCATAAACAAACCTATCTATACCAAATGTTGATTTTATAAATTAAAAAATGTACTTGTAGCTTCGGAAAGTGTGGTTAAATCAACAACGCACATGAATGCAATCGTAAGTGATGAATGAGATCGGTTAAAGGTGGGTGGTTAATTGTTGCCTTTAGGGGCTATATTATTATGTGTAATTGTATTTGTATTTAAATAAATGGGCAAATGCAATGTTTCAGTGAGCAATTTGAATCATATTTGTCTGAAATTGTTTGTGATTGATAACGACCAACAAATTAAAATTTTTCTGAGAAAGGATTTTGATTTCTGGATTTGAGATCCAGGTGCACCTAAGATATGTTGATTTGAAATTCTAAGATATTTTGACTATGATAAATGTTTTAACAGTTTGGGTGCTCTGTCCTAATGGGATGAATTATGTACGGAGATTAATCTATTGTGCTAGTGCATAAATACCGGGTGGGAGGTGATATTGTTGTGATCTTATGAATCATGTAAGTTGTGAATTTATAACGAATAACAATATGTATGTGTATTTTGAATTAAAACATGAACATTATTACATGATGTTATTTTATATATTATATTACTTGTGTTGAGTGATGCTAGTACCCGTTTGGTACTACTTTCTCCTCACTGAATCCATAAGTCAGACCCTTCTTCTGTGGTATTGTTTTTAGTAACAGGATTTGAGGATGGCCATTACCGATAATGGACCTTGCCGAGTGTTTGATGGCAAGGTAACTCTTAGGAATCTCAATCTTGAAGTCAAATGGTGAAAATTTGCTATCACACTAAAGCTGTGGGGTGTCTGGTTTTATAATGTGTAATAGTTTAATTAATTGTTATTGTGAGAAGAAACGTAATGGAGCTCCTTATTGTCTTTGTTGCTGTTACTCTGGTTATTGTTTAAAAACATGATTATGCATTTTTACTTTAGGCATGTTTCATATTACGAGAAATCTCAGCCAAAATTTTCAGTAAATTGTTATTTATTTTAGTAAACAAACTTTTACAGCTAACTTTTGTTTTATAAATCTTTACTTTTGTTCATTAGTTTGGTTAAGAGTCGTAGTTGCTTTCTTATTTTAGAGTATAGGTTATGGAGAGTTGGCAATCCATTCCTTCGGCTAGTTATGCCTCCGTGAAGGGTGTGACGACTACTCTCATACTCTCACCCACCCACCTTCCCACTCTCCCACTCTCCTACTCACTCCCACACTTTTAAATTATATAATTTATTTTTTTATCAAATTAAATTAATTAAAAATATTAAATACAGGTAAGAAATATACAAGTATGTGCTTGCAGATAACTAGTACATATATATATATATATATATGTTACATGGAATTTGAGTATTAAATACGAAATTAGAAAATGTAAATCTCTTTGAATTTAAAAGATAAATTCAATCACTTTTAAAAAAATAACATATTTTTTCATTTATAGGTTGAAATATATGAAAATGAAAAATGGTAATATTTTATGATTAGTATAAGTCTTTATTCTTTTATTAATATAACACAATTTATTTACGTTTTTTAACAGGTTAAAGTGGTAAAAATATGTTCAAATTTAAAGTCTATTTATTTGAAGAGAAAATACTAAAATTTAGATTTATTTTTCTCGTAAAGTTATGTCATAGGTTGTTTTTAGAATATCACTAATAAATTTAATTTATTTATTTTAAGTATTTTTTTATTAGGGATAATATAGTAGAAATAAAAAATAAATAAAAATTGAGGTTGTTATTAGGAAAATAAATTTTAAAAAATAAAGGATAATATAAAAAAAGTAAGTATTATAACTCATTTGAAAAGTGAAAAATAAAAATAAGACTTTTTGTTACTTCAGAGATACAAACATGATTTTTTAGTATTTTACCAAAATTATTTTTTACATCGTTAACTTTTCTATCCATCCAAGAAAGGGGATTATCGATTTCTCTAAGTTTTGAACTTGTGTTATTTCACAAAAACTCAAGGGAAAGGGTGTAATTTACTCGAAACTAATTATGAAGCTAACCAAAATATAATTTCGATCAAAAACACAATATTACCGATGTAAGTTTGTTGGTGAAATTAGTTGGGAAAAATGTGTGGGCAAAAAGATGAAGTTGATCAGTCTTTACAAGTCGGCCAAGTCGGTGTTACCAACTACTGATCCAATGTATTAGAACCATTATTAAAAATTTCAGTGTAGGTTCCTTGTACCTTGTAACATGCCCAAAATACAAATATATAATTCCTAGTTATATTCAACTAATTACTAACAGCAACAATATACCAAAAGGAGCTCCGCACCGCTTTATAACACAACAACGAATGAACTGAACTATAACACAATACAAAACCAGACACCCAACCCTAAAGTGATTGCAAACAAACTTATCATGAATTTCAAAACAACTAAGGGTTACACGTATGCAAATATGGAAAACATCAACTTAACAAACACAGTTCAAGTAATACACTATACAATCAAATTAAGACCATCAAAGTACTCAAAACACACAAAGGGCTAAATAAAGTAACTCAGCACCTGCACACAAAACAAAAATTCTCCTCCCCGGGCAGTTTTTGTGCCCACACACCAAACATAAATAAATACAAAATTACTGAAATCTTCATAGCTCCTCACAAAACCAATTCCCGAGGCTAACTTACTCGAATATTTTTAATCAGTGTCAAATAATCAAATAAAAATATCCTTGACTGCACTCGGATTCTATTTTGGAAGTAAAATTCATTACAGAAAGAAAAGCACTTTCATTGGCCCTTATCAAACACAAACAAAGTCACAAATCAAGCACAATTCAAATAACTTAATGAAACACTACGACATGCTTATGATTCTATATAAATATATCAATTGAAATATACCTAACAAATTCACGTGTTAATCTAGCAACTAAAAGGTAGCATTTATGCACTCACCATTTACTAATTTTGCTCGTTACTTCCTCTTATATTCACACACGTTGTTGGCTAAACAACACTTTTCAATATTACAATTATATTTTTCAAGTATTACTTAGTTTGTCAATTTTATAGGTTAACTATTTAATTATGAAAATCTATAAATACTAAGTTTCATGCATTTAACTCTTATACATTTCCATAACCACCTTGGAGATATGTTTGATTTCAATTTACATACTTAACCAAATTCAACAAAACAAAGTCTAAACATTATTTTTAAGAAGTTAGCTATCTTTCTTATTTAGAAACTTCTTCTAAAAGTAGTCTTGAACCTACTCAAATCCTCACATGAACACAAACAGGGCACTCGCACAATTTCTAGTTGCCAATCTCAGATTCCAATAATTATAGAATTCTCATACTTGGGAATTAAATTATGTAACTTTCAATATAGTTTATCAAGATGTTAGGAACAATTCATCTACATCACTCCACTCTAAATCATCTTTTAAGACCCTCCAAGAAAAGTAGCCAGATCTGAATCCGAGAAAAAATGCTTCACTCTTATAAGAAAACGAGATCAGGTGAGGCAATTTTGGATCCCAATCTCCTTTTGTAAAATGGTCTCTAAGCTTTTCTCGTGGAGCCTTGGTGGCTTATAGCAGAGTGAGATATGATGTGAAGTCGGTGAGTGAGGGAGAGGTAGAGAACCGAAAATGAGAAAGAAGAATAGAATGCAAATAGAGAAAGTGGATAGTAGGTTAATTTTCTTAATTTTCACTATTGCTATAGTTGTGGGTCGTTACCCATGTAAAAAGGTCGACTTAGAAAATATATTTGCAATTGTCTTATTTGCTACAATGCATACCCATAGCAAATAAGTTATTATATCGTTTCAAATAATTAAAATTTGTTTCGTAGTAACTCAGCTCCTGCACACCATATATATATAAAATATATATTTACATATACATACATCATCCTTGGGGCTATTTAGCTCCCACAATCCATAAAAAATAATCTCCCATAGTAACCTCCCTGGGGTTGAGTTACTCAAATGTATATTTATATAATCACTTAATCAAATCAAATTTATCCTAGGTCCACCTGGATTCTAAATCATATTAAAAATGAATTCTTTGGCCCAATCAACCACATTCAAACTATCGCACAATACTAAAAACATCTTTACCCAACAATAATATACATCTAGAAAATATTTCAAAACACAACTAGTAACCAAAAGATAATATCTTTCACTCATAACTTTACAGTTGTTATTCGTGGCTTCCCCTAGAGTCCAAAAGTGTCGTCGAGATAACGTCATGTTCTAGACCTGAAATTACATTTCCAAGTATCGTTTAGTTTCTAAATTTTATATATTATTAGTCCCTAATCAAAAGGACTTGACCATAATAATTCTAAAATATTAATTTACAAATACCTTCTTTTAGTCATTTTATCAAACATCTTGATAGCATACTTTGTTCCAATTCTTATATATGTATATCTTATGTGTGTAACCAAAACTAACCACAATTCAAATACTAGATTGAAATTGGATAAATCATTTAGGGATAATAAAGAGCTTAAATTTTGGAATTCCACAAGAACCAAACAACACTTTACCCACTATTTTTCTCACCACCTTGATCATATTCTTTCATTCATAAACCCACTCAATCCCGACATCTAAATCTTCAAACAAAACAAAAGGGAAAATGAACCAGCTCCAAGAAAAGAAAAGAATTACTTGAACAAGAGGTATTTGGAACTACCCCAAAATAGAAGAGTGGTTGAGCAACAGTAAGAGGCTGTTGGAGGTGTTGTTGTTTGCTGATGCGGTGGCTATTGGAGGTGTTCCTAATCCACGATAGCTACTCCTCAGCTCAAGCATGGGCTGGGGAAGATCAAGACACAAGCTGCTAATGAGAAGTTGGTGCTTTGGTACTTTGGCCTTCTTGAATGGAGCAATGGAAGAGTCAAGAAAATAGGGGAAGGAAAAAGGCATGGAGGAGGAAGACAAAGAGAAAAAAAATCTATAAGGAAAAGAATAGGAAAATAGGAGGAAAAGGAGAAATAAAATAAAAGGATAAAAAATCGTTATTTTATTTTGTTTATTCATTTATTTAGTTTGTGTTTATAACCAAACATACTAAGTTTTTCCTTTTTATTCCCTAAAACTTACCATTACGGTACCGAGTTATAACAAGTAAAATTTTCATCAATTCTCTAATACCGACTTAGGTATCCTAAGTTCATTGGGACCTAACAAGATAGATGAAAAACCTGAAAAAAAAATTAAAAATTAAGGTCTTATTTTCTTTGAGTTTCTAATACTAATAAATTAGAATAGTAAATAAATATTTTTATTTAATAATTTCAATATTTTATTAATTCTTTTAATCATGATAGTATTAAATTCTTCTTGTTTAATAACACATTTATCATAAAAATACATTTTCTTTTTTTACTTGTATATTTGTAGCAAAAGGAAGGTTAATGTTGATTGTCACTAGTGCAGCTAATGAACTTACTAATTAGATAATGCTAAATTTTAATTCACACTATATCATAATTATGTTAATTCATTTTTTTTATTCCGCTAGTGGTACATCCGGGCCATTTTACACACATCTTGATTGATCACCTTTTCAGTTTGGTCAAAGACAGGTCATGCACTTCAAAATTAAGAAATTTGTGAGGAGTTTATTCCTTAACCTATCCCTAAGAAAATTCAAATGAAGAAAGTCAATAAAGGGAGCACAACTTCTTAACTATCTGGTCAACCCCTTGTGGTATGTTAAATACTTCCTAGTCATATTTGTGAAGACAATTACAATCTTTATATTAACTTATATTAAATGGATCCTTTTTTTTTTTCTCGAAAAATTAGTTTTATTTTATTTTGTAATGCTTACGTGATTGTTGTTCATTACGTGACATAAAGATAAAAGTCAAGAACTTATGTTAAAGATTAATTTATTTTTTTTAATGGTTAAAAAAATAAGAAATTTTGTAATAAAAGATATTATTTCTAGCAAATTTCCTAATGTAAATACGGCTAGCGCAACGTGCATGACATAAAAATTAATTTTAATGAAAATGAAGAAATCATAGATATAAGTTATAGGTGGATACCAATTTTTTCTTTTACAAACATAAATTGGTTTTTCATCGTTTTTAAATCTATAATTCTTCAATTTTTGTTATAACCCGATATTGTAACATTTAGAATGTTGAATGTAATAACTGTTTTAACCCAATATCATAAAGTCAAGTTTTAGATATAATATATAAATTTCAGTTATAAGCAGCAATGACTTAAACAAATTAAAGAAATACCAACAAAAAATAAACATGTCTTAACTCGGTATCGTAGTGATACATTTTAGTGATTTTTTTTACAAAGAAATTGTGATAAACCGATATGTTCTTATTTTATTATTGATGTTTTAATATATGTTTTGGACTGTCTTGCGTAATTTATGAGGCTTTTAAATTAATAATAATATATTATACATAGTGGTATTAAATATTATAATCCGATATTCCAGTGGATATTTTAAAATGTTGTACATGAATTATTGTAGTTACGTACATTGTTATAACCTAACATCGTGAAATCAAATTTTAAGTATAATGTGAAAATATTAGTTATAAGATATTTTGTTATCTAGTATAAATATTAGTAAATAAATTATATATGTTAACTAAATAAATTGGAAAAGTGATAACTAATGGATATATATATATATATATATACACACCTAGATTCAATTTCCTCCATACATTAGTTTTACTTTGACCTTGAAGTTTTTTTTTTTCTATCTTTCCTTTTTGCTTTGGCCACCACCCTTCTTCATCCATCCTTGCTTTGGTTGGCTACTACTTAGTTGTCTTTATTCCTTTCAATTTCCATGACAACAGCCTCTGTTTTCCTTCTATTTCTCTTCCTCTCGATTTCAACATGTGCCCTGTTTTACTCCATTTGTTTTGTCGTGAAGAAACCTTCCTCCTGCAGCCAAATTTCTCTCCTCCCTTCTTCATTTTCACCTTGCCTAGTATAGCCTTTAGTTGTTAGTTAGCCGAGAGGTATTGTTCTACCTTGCAGCCGTGAAAAGCAGCCTTTCTTTTGGCCTACAACAGTTGTCTGCTTTCAATTTTTTTGTAGCAGCTATCCCTTGTCTTGGATGTACAGCTCCCTTCTCTCCTATAGCAACTTCAAGGTTACCGTGAAGCTTGGTAGGAGTAGAGATAGTAGCCTTGCTTTGCCTTGCACCCTTGTCTCCACCATGAGGACACCAAGTAAGGCAACAACTAGATGCCTAGTGAACCGTGGTGTGGGTAGTTTCTAAACCTCAAGTATTTACTTTATTTTCATGAAGTTCTTTCCCTAGAGAAGTCTTGGCTGAGTCTTCCACCTTCCCTTCCCTAGTTTTTCCTCTTCATCCATCCTTGCTTAGGTTGGCTGCTACTTAGTTGTCTTTATTCCTTTGTAATTTAGGATATTTGATTGTGTAGCACTTTTTAATTAAAACTTGGTAAATTTAAGTCTTGATGGCTAATTGTTTTAAAAATTTAAATAAAAGTTCATAGCAAGAGCAAATGGTTGGTGGATGTATTGAGTTTAGGAGTGAATGAAAGTGAGTAGTGGATGTTATCAAAGGAGGGTTATTTGGGAATAAAGTGTGGAAAATGAGAGTTAAGTTGTTTTGAAGGGGTGCAAGGGGCAGATTTAATGAGTAACAGAAATTCGATATTTTGAGTGTCTTCGGGGAAGAATTAAATTAAGAGTTTAAAAGATAAAATGTAGCCTATGGTCTTGAAATGTTGTCTGCAAAATTTTGTAGCTTGGGTCCAAGTAGAGCTCTTGGACTCTGGCTAGTTCACACAGGATTTTTAGTGCCATATTTTTGGTTGATGTAAGGAATTGAGTAGGTTCAAGACCAATTTAGAAAAGTTTCTAAATAAGAAAGATAGATATACTAGTTTATTAACAAACTTGAGAAACGAAATTGGATTTCGTTTTTCTTAGAGAAAGTTATGTTCAATTAACTAAGGTTATGTTAGAGCTGTCAAAATTATGCATTTTGCAGAATTTGATGAAACTTCAAAGAATAAACTGTATTGATATAAAAATCTAAAAATTACAAATGATATACCATTATAAAGCTATATGTGTCTAGTATTTTATAAATTTTACAAAACTGGATTTGAAATTTTCAAGGGAAAGATATGACATTTAAAGTGGACACTAGTCCAAATCCCATGTTTGGACAATTTCAACACCAAGTATGAACAATGTTACATGATGCTACTATATATGTTATACACTTGTGTGGTGTGATGCTAGTACCCTTTGGGTATGATTTTCCACTCACAGAGTACATAGGACTCACCCCTCTCTTGTGAATTTTTTTTATAACAGGAGTTCGGTACATGGTGTCGCCGAGCTTGTGACTTGCCAATTGAGTACGGCAAAGTATTTCCAAGATCTCAGACTTGAAGTCAGGGACAAAAGTTTGCAGTTATACTAGAACTGTGAGGTGTCTAATTTTGGTATATGTAAAAGTCTAGTTACTCTTCTTGATTAAATGTGGACGTAGTGGATCTCCTTTTTGTCTTTATGTTAATGTTGTGTGAAATCAGGAACAATGGTGTTTGTATTTTGAGGCATGTTCCATTTTGTTGAGAACCTCTATCAAAAATTTTCAATAACTTGTTAATTATTACAGGAAACAAACTTTTACAATGATATTCAATTTTAGAAAACTTACTTTTGTTCTTTAGTTGGGTCATGAGTCAGGTTTGTTACTTTGTTTTGAAGTCAGGGTTATGAATGGTTGGTTCCCAATCCTCCAGTCAGTCATGTCTTCGTTAGGGGTGTGACATTTTTCTTCTTTTTATTCTGACTAGGTTGATTGTCAGTAAGCTTATTCTTATATTATTTTCAATTAAATATTTAACACGAATTTATATATATATATATGCTAATTATGCTAAGAAAATATCATCATAATTAAATATTAAATTAGATAGTATATATTTAAGAAGTTGGACTCACGAGTTTAACGGATGAGCTTTACCAAGATTGAGTTTCACTTGTTTGGTGAACTAATCAAAAATAAAACTTAAACTCTGACTTGTTTAGAAAACCAGTTGATCTATATCCAAAAATTTTTACAAGTACTTCGCGAATTAACTATACTTGTTGATATCCCTATAAATAAAATTACATCGTAAAACTTGAGACCTTATATAAAACTTTTAAATAGCAATTTTGGAAACCCAATACTTGACTAAGGTAGTGCATGCATCTAACAATTTCTAAACATGAATAGCATCTCTCTTATCCAAACTAAACCAACCACGTACATTGTATTACTCTTGCTTATAGTTTTCTTAATGAAACCTAAAACCATACACTCATCACTCAACAATGGTGATGGAGATATATAGTAGGTAGAACATAATCATCTGTATAAATCAAATAAATCGACAAGTCTGAGGTTGCATTGCTAAGGCATAACAACTCTATCTTCTTGTGTGTGATCTGTGGCGACCGAAGTAGTTGAAGATGAAGTCGATGAAAATGATGCTATTAATTGAAGTAGAAATTCTTCTTCATCAACCGATCAAATTAATGATATATATATATGTATATATATATTTCTTGTTTGTCAATGCATAAAGAAAATATAAAGCAAGTCTTTGAAATATAAAACCATAAAATTAATATACATATCATTGATTTTAATATTAACACATGAAATTAATATTTTCATTGATTTTAATCATCTGTATAAATCGAATAAATCGACAAGTCTGAGGTTACATTGCTAAGTCACAACAACTCTATCTTCTTATGTGTGATCCGTGGCTATTGATGTACATATCATTGA
The DNA here is from genome assembly GCA_029379385.1 of Quillaja saponaria. Taxonomy (NCBI): domain Eukaryota; kingdom Viridiplantae; phylum Streptophyta; class Magnoliopsida; order Fabales; family Quillajaceae; genus Quillaja; species Quillaja saponaria. Next base: position 15,864,209 of record CM055605.1, on the reverse strand, counting down.
TTTTAATATTAACACATGAAATTAATATTTTCACTGATTCTCCTCTTACATGTTTTTCTTGCCTATCAATTAGTTCACGAATTAATTATACTTGTTGATATCTCTATAAATGAAGTTACATTGGAAGGCATGTGCCCCTTTATATAAAATTGTTAAATATGAAGTTAGGAAACTCAATGCATGATTAGGGTAATGCATGCATCTAACAATTGCCACACTTGAACGATATCACTTTTATTCAAGCTAAACCAACCAGGTACATTGTATTACTCTTGCCTATAGTTTTCTTAATGAAATATAAAATCATAAACTCATCACCCAATAATAGCAATGAAGACACGTTGTAGGTAGAACATATATCATCTATATAAAGTGACAAGCCTAGGGTCGCTAAGCCACAACACAACTCTGTCTTCTTGTGTGTTATCCATGGCCACTGAAGTAGTTGAAGAAGACGAATGCGATGAAAATGATGATATTAATTGGAGAATAAATTTTTCTTCATCTACCAATCAAATCAATGATACATCAAAGGTATTATTCATTGCAATTCACATTAGAAGTTTTCATTTTCATTTCATAGAAAATTGTTTGTAACTATTTTTTCCCCTGGTTTTGTTTCCTATTTGTGTTTAGAAATAAATGAGGGGGAGACTAATGGTGGTTTTCCATCAGAGTAACCTTTGAACCATACTACAAGCCTTTCTCTCAAGTTTCACAATTATAGGTAAAGGCCCTGGCTTTACACTCTCTCTCCTAATACTATACTTAAGCTAATTAATATTTTAATACTTAGATTAATTGGTAATTATTCGAGGGACTAAAACTTTCTTTTTTTAAAACCCTTAATTTATAAACCGCCCTAAACAATTTTCCTTCTAAATTTTCGTTAAACAATCTACCAAGTTCATTATATCTTCTTCCTTGGCCGCCTAGTATTCTACCATTTCACCAATTCTTCCTATCTTGTTTTCCACCATTTGTTTCATTTATCCTATGTTAATAACCATCCTATTCATTTACCTAGCCGAATTAGACACTTGATTTTTCTTGGGAAATTCTACTTAGCAGGTTCTATCAAATGGACGATTAAAGATTTATAAAGGGACGTTGTCTTCTACTGTATTAATTTATAAGATGCATATTATTACATAGACTCCACACTAAATTTGGACCAAAAGAGAAACATTTCAACTATTTTACAAGCTCGTCCTAAACTTCCAAGTTAAGTCCAAACCATATATATAGTCATAGCTATGGTCATTACTAAATATTCACTTTGGACACATTGACCATAATACCAAAACATTTTTCCATCATCCACCTAGATGGTAAGCGAAACTACACATACAGTTGTAAGAGGGCTATTTTCATCTCCCTCCTTATGCCACCAATCAACCACTTGCCATCCCTCAATAACATATACTGTACCGTCCTCCCAGGAACTAACAAACACAGGAAAGGTTTGTACAATAAACACTTCCATAGAAAAATAATTATCCTGCACATCAAGATGAAGGAAAGTGAGTCGAACCTCAACAAGCATTCATACATAGCAAAGGGGAATATCTTGACGGCAGTTTGAGTATCCTTCCTTTGGGATACCAAGCGACCTTTGTCCAACATGAACTCAAGACAAGTTACTAGAATTATTAGTCCTTTCCTTTAACCTTTCCACAAAGGGAAACATTTTCATCATTTTCATTTCACAGTCATTTCATATGCATGAAGGATCATGACAATATCATGAGGAATATGAAGGAATCAATGAAGTAAGTATGAATCAAGATGAGAAAGATAAGGATATGCATGAATACTTGCCTAATACTCTTAGCTTATTTATTTTTCTTCCTTCTTTTCCTACGCCTCCTCTTCCTCCTAGTTTCGGTTCTCCTTTTCTTTTCTTCTTCTGATGGCTTGGCTTTCTCCTCCTCTAGTTCAAGATTTTGGTTTTCTTTTCCTAGCCTACGATTTTGGTTTTCTTTTCTTGGTGATTATGGTTTTTACTTCTTTTGGTATATGTCTAGGTTTAAGGTTTTCTATCTTCTTTTGGTATGGATTTAAGGAAGTGTGTGTGTGTGGGTTTTAAGGAGACATGGTAGGTTTACATAGAAGTTCCATTCCTTGGCTTTTTCTTCATTAATACAAGTTAATCATTCCTACTTTTCCATCTTCCACTAGTTTTCTTCCAAGTTGTCTACCTCCTTTACACATGTCTTTTTCTCCTAGTTTTCTCTTAGTTTACTAACACTTGGCTTGTCACCTATTGTCACATGGTTTTACACCTCATCCTTGCATTTATTGAAACTTTACAACTCACCCCCTTGCATTTATTACTAATTGCCATACTTAACCTCCTTCTTACACCTAATCCATCACATTTCCTTTCTAAGCAAGTAACCTATATTTTGTTATTTTTCTTCTTCTTTTAATATTGTTCTTACACCTAAGTGAGCTTAATTAATGCATTCACACCTTCCTAACTTCTTTTCCATGGTTTTAGTTTGATTCTACCTAGTTTAGTTCCTTTCTTGTTTCATTCTAACTATCTCTCAACTTCCTAGTTTCATTATCGCATGTTTCCATAATTACAAATGATGATGTCATCCTAATGATGTCATGGTGATGTCATACTAATGATGTCTTCATCCTTAAATTCTAACTAACTTAACTAAATGATGATGTCATCATTATGTCATTATTTCCATATTTGGAAATTCACCTAAAATTTCCTAAATTAAATGCATAGAGTAAATGCATGAAAATTCCTACCAAATGCATGTATTAAGCTAATTATGTACTTTACCATAATTACTACCTATTTAGCCTAGTTTAAACTAGATTAAATTTCCTGGGTTATTACACTAGCACCATACCTAGAGATCGTATATATAGTTGTACTGTCTAGGAATCCTGGAGAGGAGGCTTTACAATTGTGAACATGCCTCATGTTATTTTTGTTATGGTGTGTGTATCTTTTCTTTTGCTTCTTTACATCTATAAATTCTTCTTCTTATTATTATTATTTTTTAAAAATAATTATTTTATTATTGGCAATGTTTGTCTATTTGATCATATTTCACTTTGCTATTAGCATATTGAACTCATGCCCAAATGGATCAACGAGGAGGAGGGAGCAAATGGAGAATAACATAGTGTAATAAGTTGTTAAAAACTGAGTCGTTGAACACAGTAGAGGTGGGTGAGATGTGGGGCATAATTTTTACATGGAACAAGGATGATGTGATCAATATATTTCCTAATGTTTATGAAAAAAATGTAATGAGTTGTGAGAAAAAAAATGGATAAGAAGATCATGAAAATATTTGAATTTATGGTATCTAGTTCTTAGTTTTCATTTTAAATAATTATTGGCCTATTGTGGAATAAGGCCTAATTAACGAAATATGCAATTATGACTAACTGAGTTTTTAATTAGGTACAATTTTATATCGTCACAGATTATTTGACTTTAAAAATCAAGAAAAATTTTAATCAAATCAATTTGGTCAAGTCAAGTGAATTTTATCGAAAACCAAATCATCTCGTTCTGTTGAACACTATTATTTGTTAAAGTGCATTTGTATTTTTTTAATCATTTATTATCTCGATGATGATTAAGTTCCAAGTAATTGATGGATTCTTATTTATTTTAAAATTTAATTTTCAACCATTAAACCTTAACAACAACTATCTCTAAGACATCATTAAAAAAATAGAAAAATCCTATAGAAAAAGAGAAATTTTAATTGTAGTTTAAGAAAAATGTATTGATATCAATAAGGTAAAATTGTTTGAATTTTATTTGGCAATATAAAATTAGAAACAAGATGGTTGAAGAAACTAGAAATCCATTTATTTGATTTTGAGTTTATTTATAAAAGTGTTTTCAATAGAAAATCTAATTATAATTGTACATAAGTTACCCAGAATTTTAATGATATTGAAAAAAAAAAAAAAAAAAAACCACTAATATGCAAAAAAGACCTTAACTCTCAATTACATATGCCAAAATTCTAGCAAAGATATATATATGTAGTGAGTAAGAGAGCCATACCATGTAATTTAATAATATGTTTTTTGGTTATTTTCATTGTCCATTTTTAGTACTGAAATATACAGTTATGATCAAACTAGTGTAATTATTAATGAAATAAAAGAAATTGTGGAGATTAGTTATATGGGTTGATACTAAATTTGTATTTCACAAAAATAAATTGGTGTTTTAAAAATCTAATCCACTCGAATGGTTAGAACGCTAGTTGCATGGTAGAGAAACACTAATTTGAACTATAAAAATATTTTGTGGTTTGAATTTTGTAAATTTGACGACATAAGACAGATCCGAATAGTCTAGATTACACTTCTTTTCTTCTTCTTCTTCTTTTTTTTTTTTTTTTTTTGTCTAAATCTAAAAAAATTAAAATTGAATTGAATTTTCAATATTTTGATAGGTCATACTAATATGCATTTAAATCCAATTAAAAAGTTAATTAAAACCCTAAAACGTGTTATGTATCACCAAAACACACTAATTGATATACAATATTTTGTAAATGTGACTATATTAATTGAATTTCAAATTTTTATTTTTATTTCCTAAGTTGTTAATATATAATATCAATATATTAATAATCTTATTAATCAAGAAAAAATTATATTATAAATATTAAATTAAACATTTTGTAGGTGTGACTATATTAAATAAATTTCAAATTTTTAATTTTATTTTCCTAGGTTGTTAATATATAATATCAATATTTTAGTAATTTAATTAAAGCTTGTATAATTATATTATATTCAATATTATGAAGATTAAATTGAATATTTTGTAAGTGTGACTCTCAACTCAACTCAACTCAACCAAGCCTTAAAATCCCAACCTAGTTGGGGTCAGCTATATGAATCCTTTTCCTCCATTCGCATCGATCCAAGACAAGATTTTCATTAATTCCTAGCACAGCCATATCTTTCTCGATGACTGCCCCCCATGTAAGTTTCGGTCTCCCCTTTCCCCGTCTAACACCTGGCACCTAGACCAAGTCACCTTGCTTAACTACTGCGTCCATTGGCTGACGTTGGATGTGTCCAAACCAACGTAGACGATTCTTCCTTATTTTCTCCTTAATAGGTGCTACTTCCACCTTCTTACGAATCTCCTCATTCCTTATTCTATCCTTTCTTGTATGTCCTGTCATCCATCTCAACATTCTTATTTCGGCTACTCCTATCTTATGCGAATGTTGCTTCTTAACTGCCCAACATTCGGTACCATACAACATAGCTGGTCTCACTGCCGACTTATAAAATTTTCCTTTCAATCTATTCGGAATATTTTGTAAGTGTGACTCTCAACTCAACTCAACTCAACCAAGCCTTAAAATCCCAACCTAGTTGGGGTCAGCTATATGAATCCTTTTCCTCCATTCGCATCGATCCAAGACAAGATTTTCATTAATTCTTAGCACAGCCATATCTTTCTCGATGACTGCCCCCCATGTAAGTTTCGGTCTCCCCTTTCCCCGTCTAACACCTGGCACCTAGACCAAGTCACCTTGCTTAACTACTGCGTCCATTGGCCGACGTTGGATGTGTCCAAACCAACGTAGACGATTCTTCCTTATTTTCTCCTCAATAGGTGCTACTTCCACCTTCTTACGAATCTCCTCATTCCTTATTCTATCCTTTCTTGTATGTCCTGTCATCCATCTCAACATTCTTATTTCGGCTACTCCTATCTTATGCGAATGTTGCTTCTTAACTGCCCAACATTCGGTACCATACAACATAGCTGGTCTCACTGCCGACTTATAAAATTTTCCTTTCAATCTATTCGAGATTTTAGGATCACATAAAACTCCTGAAGCACTCCGCCACTTCACCCACCCTGCCTTAATCCTATGGTTTACATCATGCTCAATTACACCATCTTTTTGTATAAATGACCCTAAATACTTAAACATATCCTTGGTAGGGATTGTCTGACCGTCTAAAATTATATCATTCGGGCCTCCTCTAGTTTCACTGAAATTGCACTCCATATATTCAGTTTTTGTCCGACTCAATCTAAGGCCTTTAGATTTTAACGCGTTCCGCCACATTCCTAGTTTAGAATTTAAACCTTCCCTAGTTTCGTCTACCAACATGATATCATCAGCAAACAACATGCACCATAGAGCCCTATCTTGAATATTATAGGTGAGTTCATCCATGACTAAAGCAAATAGGTAAGGACTTAAGGATGAACCTTAGTGAACACCTATCGTGATCGGGAACTCTCCAGTCATACCATCTACAGTCCGCACCCTAGTCATTACTCCCTCATACATATATTTAATAACTTCTACATATTTAGTTGGGACCTTTTTCTTCTCGAGTACCCACCACAAGACTTGTCTTGGCACCTTATCATACGCTTTTTCTAAATTAATAAAGACCATGTGCATATCCTTTTTCTTTTCTCTATACTTCTCCATTAATCTCCTAAGTAGAAAAATAGCCCACATTGTAGATCTTCCTGGCATAAAGCCAAATTGATTCTCAGAAACTAAAGTCTCATTCCTAAGCCTACGCTCAATCACTCTCTCCCACAGTTTCATTGTATGGCTAATAAGTTTTATACCTCGATAATTCGAACAACTTTGAATATCTCCTTTATTCTTATAAATAGGGATTAACGTACTCTTCCTCCACTCATCTGGCATTTTCTTGGTTACTAAAATCTTGTTAAAAAGATTTGTAAGCCAAGTTATTCCAATATCTCCTAGGCATCTCTAAACTTCTATTGGAATATCATCTGGGCCCAATGCCTTACCATTCTTCATCTTATGCATAGCTTCTTTAACCTTCTGAGCTCTAATCCGACGAACAAATCGACGGTTCGTATCATCAAAGGTATCATCAAGGTCTCCAAAATCACCCCTTGACTCTTCATTAAATAAAGTATCGAAATAAGTTTTCCATCTGTCATTAATCTCGTCTTCCTTAACTAAAACCCTATCAGCCTCATCCTTAATGCACTTAATACGAATTAGGTCTTTAGTTCATCTTTCCCTTTGCTTGGCAATCCTATAGATATCTTTCTCTCCATCCTTTGTCTCTAACTTTTGGTAAAGTCCTTCGCAAGCCTTGCATCTGGCTTCCCTAACTGCTTTCTTAGCATCTTTCCTAGCTTGTCTAAAACATTTATAATTATCTTCATTTCTACACTTGTGTAATCTTTTATAACACTCTTTTTTAACTTTAATAGCTTGTTGAACTTCTTCATTCCACCACCATGTCTCCTTAGTCGGAGGTCCACGTCCTCTACTTTCTTCTAACACCTCTCTAGCCGTATTCCAGATACGATTGGCCATCTCATCCAAATCATGTTAGGCTCACCCTCCACCCTCCAAGGATCACCCTGTAACATTTTATCTTTAAAAAGAGCCATCTTCCCTCCATTCAAATTCCACCATCTAGTCTTAATACACTTATTACTTCTATGCTTTTGCTTCCGCCACTTAACGCCAACATCCACAACCATAAACACTCGCCGGGTAAAACCTTACAATCCTTACAAACCGCTCTATCAACCTTTCTAGTCAGAACAAAATCTATTTGGCTCTTATTCGGCCCGCTACTAAAGGTGATTAAGTGCGACTCTCGTTTCTTAAAGAACGTGTTAGCTAAAATCAAGTCATACGCAACTGCAAAATCTAAAATAGACTCTCCACCCTCATTCTTAACGCCATAACCATATCCTCCATGTACGCGCTCAAAACCCTCATTAGTACTTCCTGCATGACCGTTCAAATCAGCACCAGTAAACAATTTCTCACCTAATGGTACTCCTTGAACTATCTCCTTTAAATCTTCCTAAAAAGCCTTCTTAGTAGATTCCTCCAATGCTATTTGGGGAGCATAGGCGCTAATGATATTAAATGCCTCCTCGTCTATCATCAATTTCACTAAAATTATTCTATCACTTTTCCTCTTGATTTCAACAGCCTCGTCCTTCAAATTTCCATCAACAATAATCGCCACTCCATTCCTATTTCTAGTCTTACTGGTATACCACATCTTGAATCCTGTTCTCTCTATCTCTCTATTCAATAAATTTAAACTATTAATTTTTTTCATAATTTGGTAATATATATTGGTAAACTAATTCATGTAGGCAAAATTATATTATGTTTAACATTTATAAAAATGAAATTAAATATTTATATGATATCATTGGTTAGACCACAATTAAAACTTAACTACAAAATCAATAATTTTTTTTTTCAATTTTTAAAAAAGTTGACATAAATTATGTTTTAATGTTTTAATACGTATATTTTCTTTGTCTATTCCAACAAGGTGGATTATTACTAAGGCTAAATACTTTTATGTTTTGATGATTTGCATATAAAAATTTGTTAAAATTTATTTAAGAGAATATAAAAGACAAATAAAAATACTAGTAATAACTTATGGATGAGCACGATAAATTGAAGCTTTTTTTGTTTACAATTAAAAGAAATCAATTATTCCACACCTCCAAGTTGTGGCTCTGATCTCTAGCTTTTACTAAAAAAAAAAAAAATAGAAAAAATTTAAAAAAAAAATCATTGATCCTCAATTGAAAAGAGCACATATGTGCTAATATTAACACAAGAAATTAATAATTTTCTTATCCGCCAATGTATGAAATTAATTAATAATGTGTCTAACACAATTTGTATGTACCAGGGTACTAAATCTAAATAGAAACTGAAGAGAAAGTAAGAGAGTTATATATACCTGAGGGAGTTCTTCAGTAATTCAAAACAAAACAAGAGTAAGAGATATTCATGGCCTCAGAGCCACAATCGGAGCTCCCATCAAAGCAATAGCAAAGAGATGAAGGTAACCCCATCAGAGTTTTTCATGAACTAGCAGTTGAGTTCTACCATCACCTCCTTCTAGAGTTGGTGAGCAGAGAGCCCCGAATTTAGTTTAAAACCAAATCAAAAAACACTTAAATAAGAGTTAACCTAAGTATTCATGTCTATATTATGTGTGTTTGTGGGTTATATATAGGCTAAGGCATGTGGTCTAGATATAATATGAACCATTGAACTTGAATGATGAAATACATTAGTTACTTTCCTTTTAGCATCCAATTTGGGTAATTAATATTTAGTTAATTTCCTAATTGCTTGTAATGGGCATATGACTTTCCTTTCTTTTATGCATTATAAGTTTTCTTTTGTTTTGAGACATACTTGATTTCTATTTGCTTTAATTTAGGAGGAAAACTTTCCTTCTGTTATGCATTTGTTTCCATTTATTTTGGAGAAATACTTCTCCTTCTAATTTCTTTTTATTTAGGAGAGAGACTGTCCATTTTTCTATGATTAATTTTTTTATTTTTTTTTACCCATTGTTCAGGGCTTGAATCACCTCATTTGATAAGTATCCTTTTTCATATTCAATTAGGGTTAGAAGCATATAATTGAAGAAGCAATTGTAGAGCTAAGAGCTATGGCTATATGAGCCATTGAACAAAAAACAATTGAAGTTTTCTTCTGCAGATTGGAGTTGTTCTTTGGTTCAATGGTTTTGTTAAACAGAGAACAACTTGATATATGACTGCAGTAACTTGATGGACTCCTTCCAGCATTAAGCATTGCTTCAAAGAGTCTAATAGTTAAGCTGAATTGGTTGTGGACTAGTAAAAATGAGAAATGTCATCCAAAAACCTTAAGTTATTCTTTATTGTTCTTAGTTATAGTGCTAATAAATTTATGGGTAATTTAATGGGAGTCAGTTTCCCAAGACTTTGTATTGTTTCTTACTTAATGTTATTCCCTTTTGTACCAAAAATAAAAACAAAATTGTTATCCTAATTTCTATACAGCTTGAAAAAAAAAAAAAAAGAGAAATAATTTTTTCATCTATGTAAATAACGTGTGTACATGTTAGTGTTATGCACATGCACTATATAATATTCTTCTTCTTCTTATTTGGTAATTTTTATGGCTAGCTTACCTCTAGTGGTTTGTATTATTTTATTTTATTTTTTTATAAATTCTAAAGAAAAAATGAAGAAAAAAATAAAGTGGTATTTCATTTTTTATTTTTTTTTATGCACAAATTGATTTAATCATACATATCTCACAATTTGTAAAGAAAGTTACTTATGAAAAGGATAACCAAAACAAGTTAATTATCGCCGAAGCAACTAAACCTATAATTAAATTGTATGAACTTTTTAAAAAATGCACCTTAGTACATAATAGTTTGTATTAGCTTAGTAGTTATAACTAAAAAAATAAAAGAGGAAGAGTATATTTGATAATTAAAGAAAGTGTCTTTCTAAACAATAATTGAGTATATATATATATATATATATATAATTATAGATAAATTAGAGTCAGAATTAGGACATGTGTACTATGATATAATATTTTATTCCTAAGTTTTTTTTTTCTTTGGGGCCGAGTACCTTCTTCCCTCTGTCTTTCCACCGCCACACTTGTTCCTCCTCTATTTTAGTTGGTTCTAGAGTATGTCGGTGTCTTCTTAAAATTTATCTATGAACACTATTCTCCTCCCTTCTTGTTGGTATGATTTTCGTTGGCCTAGCCTTCCATTAAGCCTAGTTACCATGGGAATTAGTTGGACTTGCAGGGACTACAACCAAATTCTTCAAGAAACTAAGCCTAGTTTTCCTTTTCCTTACTTTAATGTCGTTCTCTTTAAGTACTGCTACCACACTTTTCCTTTGTGCTCTCCCTTGTATAGCTCTTATGTGGCCTTCTATCATTTCAATGTCTAATGTATTCTTCTTCCTCAGCTCAGCCAAGACAGCTAAAGGGGTAGTTGCCCTATTACTAAAAAAAGTCCACAAGAGATGGGTGAGTCCTACAAACTACATGAGTGAAAAATCGTACCTAAAATGTACTAGGAAAATTTCCGAATCCTAGTTTCATAAAATTTATAAAATACTATACACATGTAGCTTTATAATGGTTTATCATTTTCAATTTTTAGATTTGTGTATCAATACAGTTTATTCTTTGAAATTTAATCAAATTCTACAAAACGCAAGATTTTGACAGCTTTGACCTTACCTTAATTAATTGAACATAACTTTTTCTAGGACAAACAAAATCTAATTCCGTTTGTTGGGTTTATTAATAGACAAGTATATAATTCCTTATTATTTAGAAACTTTTCCTAAAATCTGTATTGAACCCACTCAATTTCTTACATGAACCAAAAATTGGGCACTAAAAATCTTGCATGACCTAGCCGAAGTCTAACAGCTCTAACTAACAACATACTAGGAACCAAGCTACGAAATTTTTCAGACAACATTTCAAGACTATAACCTACATTTTATCATTTGAATTATTAATTTAATTCTTCTTCGAAGATACTCGAAATATTGAATTTCTATTACTCACGAAATCTGCCCTGCATCCCTACATAGTTCACTTAACTCCCAATTACAACACTTCACTCCCCAACTAACTATTCTTTGTTCATACTCACCCACTTTTATTAAATCCTCATGACCAAGAATTAAGTTTACCTAGTTTTACTCATTTTATTACAACTAGTTTCATTTAGGCATTTTTACAAGCATCTTAGGTGCATAAATTCCTTCTATTGTTGTATGTGTATATATATATTTCTCAACATCAAGTTGCAAACATTAGCTTCAATTTCAATTAATACCTAACTCTCAAGATTTCAATTTTATTATGTTATATTCATTGTATATCCTACAAGAATTAACACAATTCGCCAACTCCTATATCGCTACATTTAAATTTCCAATTTAGTTTAAGTCTTAACTTTATTAGAGTCATTAGAGCCGTCAACTATATTACTCACAGAGCTATGCACCTAGGGAACTCATATTGGTTTGGGCATACATGCATGTCAACTAAAAAAACAAAGGACTTAAAGCAGATCCTTAATATAAGCCAATGGTGTTTCAATCTTACAGAGCTACAAATATTCTCAATGTTTTGAATAGTATTACTTTGACATATAGAACCACGCAACCAAGACATAATGAAAGGTAGAAAATCATAATAGACTTTGTGCATTTCATATAAGTATTCAGAGGAAACTGAAAATAAATTCACAAATATAAAGAGAGAGGAATTGAAAGTTACTTGGAACTTAGAAAGCTATTCTTATGTGACTCCCTTGGAATTGAATTTGGACTACTTACAACTAGCAGAAGGACTGAAATTGAAGGAGGAAGAAATGGCCAGCAAAGCAAAAAGGCATCTGCAAGGAGGATGGTCCCGCAAGGAATTCATTATCACCCCAAAATAGAGGAAAGAAACAGTAGGGCTCGGTTACAAAGAGGCAGCTACTGTTGTCCCAACTAGAACTCTCTGTAGCTAGACTAGGGAGGGTTAACTGCCAAGAGTTCTCTTCGACTAAGACAGGAAACAAAGAAGCAGGACCTCCTCGAATATTGGGGAAGCAGGGGACAAAAAGATCTCAAAGGCGGTGGAAGCAACAAAGAGAAGAAAAGGTAGAAAAAAATTGATCCAAAAAGGTGAAGGAATAAAAATTTAAAAAAAAATTGTAATGGGTATAAAATAAAATACAAAAAAAACTAAAGTCAAAGTATGAAAAAGGAAATGTACGGCTCACAACTATTCTTAGTTTTATATATATATATATACTACTTTATTTTATTTATACATTAATTTCATTTATCAATGAAATTACATGAAAAAGTCAAGATCAAAATCATGTAAGTTTAAATTTTTTATATATGTGTATAATGTTTATTTTATCTATAATTGCTCTTATTTTTATAGTCAAAACTTATACTAAATTGTTCAAATTTCAAGTTTTAATATCGGGTTATAACATGTTTAATTATATAGTTATTCATTTAATTTATTTATTTTATAATTCTAATTTACACATTATGTCTAAAACTCAATTTTTACATAATCGATTTAGAACGGTTATAATAGCAGCCAGAAGCAAGCGGGATAGCTCCCCACTCTTCCTAATCTAGCAATGGAAGCAAAGGGAGTTAGGTGCAAAAAACTCCTCCTTGCCAAGAGTTTTGTCAATAGCTAGTTAGTTTGTGGTTTTGATTTCTTTATATTTTTTTATATTGTTGATGATTTAGAATTAAGGACTAAGAAAATTCTGAGCAAAAGTTTAAGAACAATGAATATATAAGATAATTAAGTCTAATTGTAGAATGAGGAAATTGTAAATTTAAGTATGATAGTATAGGACTTATATACTCTTAAGTTAGATAAATTGTAAATAAGTAATTTAATTAGGATTCAAAGTTGGGATATAAGTAGTATGAAAAGGATGAGATATGTTGAATTCTTGGTGTATGTATATATACAAATGCATACACACTAAAGGAAATTAAATATTTTTTTAAAAGTATTTGACAACGTGTATAAAAGAAATTAAGTGTTATCATATATTTTGAAGTTGACTTCCCTAGGTTTGATAAATAAAATACCTAATTAAGAAATATGATATGGTGCTAATTAATGTAATTTTAAAATGTTAAAGAGTTAAGGAGATTTAATTTTCAAGAAATATATTTGTTGTAATTTCGTATGATTTAAGAATCATGGAAAGTAACTTGGAAGTGGTTATTGAAGTGAAGTAGGGGCAGATTTGGCAAGTTGGAGAAATATAACATTTTGAATATTTTCGAAATTGAATTAAATTAATAGTTCCAAATAAAAAGTGTAGGTTAGGGTCTTAAGATGATATATGGAAAATTATTAATTTAATAGTATGAAGATTAAATTGAATATTTTGTAGGTGTGACTATATTAAATAAATTTAAATTATTAATTTATTTTCCTAAGTCGGTAATATATATTAGTAAACTAATTCATGTAGGCAAAATTATATTATGTTTAACATTTATAAAAATTATATTAAATATTTATGTGATTTCATTGGTTAGACTATAATTAAAACTTAACTCTAAAATCAAAATTGTTTTATTTTTTTTTTCAATTTTTAAATAATTGACATAAATTGTGTTTTAATGTTTTAATGCGTATATTTTTTCTGTCTATTCCAACTAGGTGGATTATTACTAAGGCTAAATACTTTTATGTTTTGATGATTTGCATATAAAAATTTGTTAAAATTTATATAAGAGAATATAAAAGACAAATATAAATACTAGTAATAACTTATGTATACCCTATGAGCACGATAAATTGAAGCTTTTTTTGTCTACAATTGAAAGAAATCAATTATTCCTTACCTCCAAGTTGTGGGTCTGATCTCCAGCTTTTACTTAAAAATATAAAAAATATTGATTGGTCCTCAATTGAAAATAGTACATATGTGCTAATATTAACACAAGAAATTAATAATTTTCTTATACGCCAATGTAAGAAATTAATTAATAATGTGTTAAAACACAATTTGTATGTACTAGGGTACTCAATCTAAATAGAAACTGAAGAGAAAGCGAGAGAGTTATATATACCTACAGAAATTCTTCAAAAATCCAAAACAATAAAAGAGTAAGAGATATTCATGGCCTCAGAGCCATAATCAGGAGCTCCCTTCAAACCAATACTAAAGAGATGAAGGTAACCCCATCAAAGTTTTTCATAAACTAGCAGTTGAGTTCTACCATCACCTCCTTCTAGAGTTGGTGAGCAGAGAGCCCCGAATTTGGCTTAAAACCAAATCCAAAAAACTCATATAAGAGTTAACCTAAATAATACATATGATAAATATCTAGAAATATATATTTGACTATTAATAATTCTAAGAAACATAATTGCCAAAATCCTGTGTTTTGCAGAATTTGATGTAAATTCACAGAATAAACTATATTGATATATAAATCTAAAAATTTCAAATGATATACCATTATAAAGCTACATGTGTATAGTATTTTATAAATTTTACGAAACTAGATTTGGAATTTCCATGAGAAAGATATGACCATTAGAGTGAACACTGGTTCAAGCCCAAAGTTTGGATAGTTTTAATATTTTTAACTTACTGGTATTTTCTATCTTTTCTAATAGTTTCCTTCTACCCTATACATGTTAAGACATCTAAAATGTCTCTTCATTATCAACCTTGTCATACAAAGTACAATTTATAATACTTGATATGTAAAGGCTTAATAGAAAATTTTCATAAACAAACCTATCTATAATAAATGTTGATTTTATAAATTAGAAAATGTACTTGTAGCTTCGAAAAGTGTGGTTAAATCAACAACACATGTGAATGCAATTGTAAGTGATGAATGAGATTGGTTAAAGGTGGGTGATTAATTGTTGCCTATAGGGGCTAGATTATTATGTGTAATTGTATGTGTATTTAAATAAATGTGCAAATGCAATGTTTCTGTGAGTTATTTGAATCATACTTGTTGGAAATTGTTAGTGATTGATAATGGCCAATAAATTGAAATTTTTCTGAGAAAGGATTTTTATTTTTGGAATTGAGATCTAGGTGCACCTATGATATGTTGATTTGAAATTTTAAGATATTTTGATTCTGATAAATGTTTTAAAAGTTTGCGTGCCCAGTCTCGATGGGATGAATTATGTATGGAGATTAATCTATTGTGTGGGCGTATAAATGCCGGGTGGGAGGTGATATTATTTTGCAGGGCTGAGTTACTCGTTGCCCCTTTGTTTGCTTTGTATGTTATGATTGCTTTGATTTATTTGTGATCTTATGAATCATGTAAGTTGTGAATTTATAACGAATAACAATATGTACATGTATTTTGAATTAAAACATGAACTTTGTTACATGATATTATTTTATATATTATATTACTTGTGTTGAGTGATGCTAGTACCCCTTTGGTACTATTTTCTCCTTATTGAGTCCATAAGACTGACCCTTCTTTTGTGGTATTGTTTTTAGTAACAAGATTTTGGGATGGCCATTACCGATAATGGACCTTGCCTAGTGTTTGATGGCAATATAACTCTTGGGAATCTCAATCGTGAAGTCAAAGGATGAAAATTTGCTATCACACGTAGAGCTTTGGGGTGTCTAGTCTTATAATGTGTAATAGTTTAATTAATTGTTATTGTGACAAGAAACGTAATGGAGCTCCTTATTGTCTTTGTTGTTGTTACTCTGGTTATTGTATAAAAACAGGATTATGCATTTCTATTTTAGGCATGTTCCATATTACGAGGAATCTTTGTCGAAATTTTTAATAAATTATTATTTATTTCAGTAAACAAACTTTACAGTTAACTTTTGTTTTATAAATCTTTACTTTTGTTCATTAGTTTGGTTAAGAGTAGTAGTTGCTTTCTTATTTTAGAGTACGGGTTACGGAGAGTTGGCAATCTATTCCTCTGGCCAGTCATGCCTTCGTGAAGGGTGTGACAACTACTCTCATACTCTTACCCACCCACCTTTCCACTCTCCCACTCTCCCACTCTCCCACTCTCTCACTCTCTCACTCTCCTACTCTCTTCCACACTTTTAAAATATATAATTTTTTTATCAAATTAAATTAATTAAAAAAATTAAATACATGTAAGATATATACAAGTATGTGCTTGCAGATAACTAGCATATATATATATATATATTTTACATTGAATTTGAGTATTAAATACAAAATTAAAAAATGTAAATCTCTTTGAATTTAAAAAATAAATTCAAACACTTTTAAAAAAATAATCTATTTTTTCATTTATAGGTTGAAATATATGAAAATGAAAAATGGTAACATTTTATTATTAGTATAAGTCTTTATTCTTTTATTAATTAATATAACACCATTTATTTAAGTTTTTTAACTTTATTTATTTTTTAATAGGTTAAAGTAGTAAAAATATGTTCAAATTTAAAGTCTAATTATTTGAAGAGAAAATACAAAAATTCAAACTTATTTTTCTCGTAAAGTTATGTCATAGGTTGTTTTTAGAATATCACTAACAAATTTAATCTATTTATTTTCAAGAAATTTTTTTTTATTAGGGATAATATAGTAGAAATAAAATAAATAAAAATTGAGGTTGTTATTAGGAAAATAAATTTTTAAAAATAAAGGATAATATAAAAAAAGTAAGTATTATAACTCATTCGAAAAGTGAAAAGTAAAAATAAGACTTTTTGTTACTTTAGAGATACAAACATGATTTTTTAGTTTTTTACCAAAATTATTTTGTAACATCGTTAACTTTTTTATCCATCCAAGAGATGGGATTATTGATTTCTCCATGTTTTGAACTTGTTTTATTTCACAAAAACTCAAGGGAATGGATGTAATTTACTTGAAACTAATTATGAAGCTAACCAAAATAGAATTTCGATCAAAAACAAATTATTACCGATGTAAGTTTGTTGGTGAAATTAGTCGGGAAAAATGTGTGGGCAAAAAGATGAAGTTGATCAGTAATTACCAACCGGCTAAGTTCGGTGTTACCAACTACTGATCCAATGTATTAGAACCAAAATGTTATTTACTGAAGTACATACAATTTATTAAAAATTTTAGTATAGGTTCCCTGTACCTTGTTACATGCCCAAAATACAAGTATATAATCCCTAGTTACATTCAACTAATCACTAACATCAACAATATACCAAAACGAGCTCTGCATCGCTTTATAACACAACAACGAATGAACTGAACTATAACACAATACAAAATCAGACACCAAAACCTAAAGTGACTGCAAATTTTCATCTTGTGGCTTCAAGTTGGCGATCTCAAATGCATATCTTGCCGTCATACAATCGGCAAGCCAAGTATCAGTTATTAATGCTCACAGGAGATTTTGTTACTAAAAAAATCAACAAGAGAGTGGTGAGTCGCACGAACTCAGTGAGTGGAAAATTTCCATCACCACCAACATGTATTTTACCTTTTAAAAATTCTCAAATCCAAACATTTTAAACCATGCCACAAAGATGTAATTAAGTTTTAAAAAAATGTAAGGGAAATTAAGTGACTCACACGCTTAGTTCTTTTAGGCTTGTCAACAATTACCTTAAGTGCACTTTATCTCATTGCTTGTCTATGTGTGTGTGTATATATATGTAGTGTATATATATACATATATATATATATAGATACATAAATATATACACTTCCTAACAAAATCAACACGATCTCATTAATTGCTATATTACTAATATTTTTAACATTAAGTTAATAAGATCCATCAAAAGCTTGCATTATCCATTTTTTTCATCATAGTAGAATTAAATTCCCGTGTTTCCTTTTTCAATTATTACTACCTATCATGTTCTCATTCTTTTATCATCTTACAAGCTTCCTTGTATTTAAGTAACCAAATAACTTTTCAATACCTATTTTCTCTAAACTTTCAATTTTTATTCAAATAATTCCTAACCATAAAAGGTATAACATACCAAGTTTTACTCATCTTGTTACAACTAGTTTCATTTAGGCATTTTTACAATCATCTTAAGGGCATAATTACTTTTGTTTCATGTGTATGTGTATTATATCTGTACATACCCCAAAATAGTTAACACAAAATTAATTCCCATGTTACTTATATTCTAAAATCAAACTTGAAATTGGTTTAGTTAATCAAAGTAATTAAAACTTGAATTACATATATTTCCAACTATATAATCCTATCTAATTCAAGCTTTCTTTTTCCCCTTAAATGATTAACCATATCACACTTTCCATCAATATCAAATTCTAACTACTCCTCCCAAACTCACTAAACTCAACCCCTCCTCAATTATCAATAAGTAAAAGAAAAGAATGAATTAATTATATGGGGACATAGAAGTAGCCCACTCACTCAAGATACATGGCAAGGCTTCCATGGCTGTAAGAAGAGATCCAAGGCTACCAAAACAGGGCACCAAACTCTTGGACGACGGGTTCCTATCGCAGATAAGCTCGTCGAAGAAAATGGCATCATTAATAACAAATTTCTACAACAGTAAAAACAGCCATTGCAGATAAACTTATCTGTAACCGTTGCAGATAACTAATGTCCGTGTAAGTTAATGGCTTGCAATCTTATTATGTATAAGGGACTTATATAGTAAAATTTAAAAACATAAAAATCAATCTTTAAAAAAGTAACACAACTGCTCAATTTTAGTTACTTTGAAATTTTAAGCATCTGAAACAATCCTTCAATTAGCAAGTAAAGGTACACCATTAAGTCTGCTTTTGGAGCATATAAGCTACCACACATACCAGAAGGAAAACAAAAAGAAAATATCATAATGCAGATTCTTTTTTCCTAAGACCATCAATCACAAGGATTATATACACAAGATTGAGCAAATTCTATTCAATTAAAATTCTAAGTAAAATAATGTGAGCTACTACTCATGCTAAGTTATAAAACATTTGATAAGATATGTTTTCAAATGCATATATTCTAAACTTTGTCATCCAATTCAATATTGAATGATAGCATTTGCATGTTAAAAAAAATTAAAAAATTACCAATTTAACAGTATATACCTTCATCATTTTTTCTGCATCTTCCAGTAATTCTACAATTTCAAATGACAACATAATTCATAGCATTAATTAAAATGATAAGGAAAAAGTGATAGCTCAAATAAATATCTTCTTTACATGTTTGCATATAAACAGTCTAAAAGTATAAAGCATCAACTTGCTCTACCATAGATTAGTTACTAAGTTCAAATAAGCCACAAATAGCTAGATGGTCAATTTTTACAAGTCAAGTAATTAACATAGCAACAAAACTGCACAACCTAACCATTTGAATGAACTAAGGATTGAAATGAGCAATATAACCCCAAATAAACTCATAAGTGATGAATTAAAAGTTCAATGCAATAAAGTTATCACCTATCTCCAATCAATCTCTAAAAACAAGCCAATATTTATCACACCATAGAGGTAAAATACCAATGGATATTTTATTATCTTTCAAAAATGCAGTAAAACAAAATTGATTCAAACCCAAATTTTTTTTGATGAGAATGACAATAAGAGCTTACCACTGATATAGGACAGTTAGGCCAACTAGCTCTCTTCTTAGTGCTTTGATAAACAACCATCCAACCTGTGCTGCAAAAATTAATCCGAAGCACCCATGTTAGAAGAACATCAAAGACATACACATGCTACTATTCTTACTGGCGTAAAAATAAAATAGATGCTTCACAAACCTGATTGTTAGTAATAGTGACCAATCTTCTTCATGTAGTATGAAAATATAAAAAAAATATTAGAATTTCTAAAAAAGCATTCACATAAAAAGGAAGAATTTGCCTTCCAAATCCTAAATTCGAATTTTTCATCACGGAACAACTAGAGATCTTTTTTTACTTTTGGGTTTCAATATGGGTAATAAATCAGTATTAGCTCAACAAAAATTTGATACTCTTCTAGCTTTCAGCTACTGTAAACAGTGAAAATTCACAACATCTAATGGTGCGAATCTCTAAACTGGGCTCCGGTTCCAACTTATTACACACCACATAGAGGTATTTAGATTGTATTATTCATAGATGTTCTTCATTATGGGGGAACATAAACATAGGGAGTTTTGTTGCATCAAGAACCAGAAAAAAAAAAAAAAAAAAACAAACAATAAGACACAATGATCCAAAATACGCAATACATAACATTAAGCCCTGATATGACTGTAGTGTTTCATTCTTGGGGCTTCAATTGTGCATTCTTTCAAGAGTATCTTGCCACAACAACTACTAGCAAGTCAAGGTACTGCTGGAGGAGTTTGAGAAGAACCTGGAGCTAAAAAAAACATAGAAGAAAGAAGACTGAGTCATATAAACTCAATGAGTGAAAGACGTACCAAAAGGGTAGTAGCTTAAAGCATAATAAAGTTATAAAAAATTATAACATAACTCATTATCCAATTACAATCCTTACATAATATATATATATACACATATGGATGACGTAAAACTTACATACTCGCAAGTAAACATATAATAAACAAATCAAACAAAGCACCCAAGGGCCAGTAATCATAGTAACTCAACTCCTGCACACCATATATATATATAAAATATATATGTACATATATAAAATATATATGTACATATACATATATCTTCCTCGGGGCTATTTAGCTCCTACACATCATAACAAATAATCTCCCACAGTAACCCCCTCGGGGCTAAGTTACTCGAATGTATATTTATATAATCACTTAGTCAAATCAAATTTATCCTAGGTCCACCTGGATTCTAAATCATATTAAAAATGAATTCTCTGGCTCTATCAACCACATACAAATCATTCAAACTATCTCACAACACAGTAAATAACAAATGTATGAAGATTTAGAATTTTATCACATAATTCAACATTTATATTCAACTCAAAGTACTAAGCACATCTTTACCCAACAATAATATACATATAGAAAACATTTCAAAGCACAACTAGTAACCAAAAGATAATATCTTTCACTCACAACTTTACAGTTGTTGTTCGTGGCTTCCCCTAGAGTCCAAAAGTGTCGTCGAGATAGCGTCATATTCTGGATTTGAAATTACATTTCCAAGTATCAGTTTAGTTTCTAAAGTCCATATATTATTAGTCCCTAATCATAAGGACTTGACCATAATAATTCCAAAATATTAATTTACAAATAACTTCTTTTAGTCATTTTATCAAACATCTTGAAAGCATACTTTGTTCCAATTCATATATATATATATATATATAATGTATGTAACTAAAACTTGCACCAACACTAACCACAATTCAAATACTAGATTGAAATTGGATGAATCATTTAGGGACAATAAAGAGCTTAAATCTTTGAATTCCATAAAAACCAAACAAAACTTTACCCACTATTTTTCTCACCACTTTGATCATATTCTTTCATTCACAACCCTACTCAATCCTGACATCTAAATCCTTAAACAAAACAAAAAGGAAAAGGAATCAGCTCCAAGAAAACAAGAGAATTACTTGAACTAGAGGTATTTGGAACTACCCCAAAATAGAAGAGTGGTTGACCAGCAGCTATTGGAGGCTATTGGAGATACTGCTGATAGCGGTGGCTATTGGAGGTGTTGCTAATCCACGACAGCTACTCCAGCCACTCCTCGGCTTAAGCATGGGCTGGGGAGGATCAATACACAAGCTGCTAATAAGAAGTTAGTGCTTTAACCTTCTTGAATGGAGCTAATAGAATAGTCGAGAAAGTAGGGGGAGGAAAAAAGGCATGGAGGAGGAAGACAAAGAGAAAAAAAATCTATAAGGAAAAGAATAGGAAAATAGGAAAATAGGAGGAAAAGGAAAATAAAAAAAAAGGGATAAAAAATCGGTATTTTATTTTGTTTATTCATTTATTTAGTTTGTGTTTAAAACCAAACGTACTAAGTTTTTCTTTTTTATTCCCTAAAACTTACTGTTATAGTACCGAGTTATAATAAGTAAAATTTCCATCAATGCTCTAATACCGGCTTGGGTGTCCTAACTTCATTGGGACCTAACTAGATAGATGAAAAACCCAAAAAAAAAAAAAAAAAAAGGTCTTATTTTATTTGAGTTTCTAATAATAATAAATCAGAATAGTAAATAAATATTTTTCTTTAATAAATTCATATTTTATTAATTCTTTTAATCATGATAGTATTAAATTCTTCTTGTTTAATAACACATTTATCATAAAAATACATTTTCTTTTTATACTTGTATATTTGTAGCAAAAGGAAGGTTAATGTTGATTGTCACTAGTGCAGCTAATGAACTTACTAATTAGATAATGATAAATTTTAATTCACACAATTATCATAAAATTATGTTAATTCATTTTTTTTATTCCGTAGAGGTACGTCCGGGCCATTTTAAGCACATCTCGATTAATCACATTTTCAGTGTGGTCAAAGACAGGTCATGCACTTCAAAATTAAGAAATTTGTGAGGAATTTAGTCCTTAAGCTCTCCCCAAGAAGATTTAAATAAAGAAAGTCAATGAAGGGAGCACAACTTCTTAACTATGTAGTCAACCCCTTGGGGTATGTTAAATTCTTTCTAGTCATATTTGTGAAGACAATTACAATCTTTATATTAACTTATATTTAAATGGATCCTTTTTTTTTCTAGAAAAATTAGTTTTATTTTATTTTGTAATGCTTACGTGATTGTTGTTCACTACATGACATAAAGATAAAAATCAATAACTCATGTTAAGGATTAATTTTTTTTTAATGATTAGAAAAATAAGAAATTTTGTAATAAAAGATTTTATTTGTAGCAAATTTCCTAATGTAAATACGGCTAGCGCAACGTGCATGACATAAAAATTAATTTTAATTTTAATGAAGAAATCATAGATATAACTTATAGGTCGATACCAATTTTTCATTTCATAAACATAATTTAGTTTTTCATAGTTTTTAAATCTGTAATTCTTCATTTTTTGTTATAACCCGATATTATAACATTTAGAATGTTGAATGTAATAATTGTTTTAACCCAGTAGTGTAAAGTCAAGTTTTAGATATAATATATAAATTTCAGTTATAAGCAACAACGACATAAATAAAAATTAATCATGTCTTAACCAGATATCGTAGTGATACATTTTAGTGATTTTTTTATAAAGAAATTGTGATAAACTGATATGTCCTTATTTTATTATCGATGTTTTAATATATGTTTTGGAGTGTCGTGCGTAATTTAAGAGGCATTTAAATTAATAATAATATATTATATATAGTGGTATTAAATATTATAATATGATATTCCAGTGGGTATTTTAAAATATTGTACGTGAATTATTGTAGTTACATACATTGTTATAACCCAACATCGTGAAATCAAATTTTAAGTAAAATGTGAAAATATTAGTTATAAGATATTTTGTTATCTAGTATAAATTTTAGTAAGAAAATTATATATGTTAACTAAATAAATTGGAACATTGATAACTAATGGATATATATATATATATATATATATATATACATACACACCTAGATTCAATTTCCTCCATACATTAGTTATACTTTGACCTTGAAGTTTTTTTTCTTTCTTTCCTTTTTGGTTTAGCCACCATCCTTCTTTCTCTGGAGATGTCTTGGCCGAGTCTTCCACCTTCCCTTCCCTGTTTTTCCTCTTCATCCATCCTTGTTTTGGTTGGCTACTACTTAGTTGTCTTTATTCCTTTCAATTTCCACGACAACCACCTCTGTTTTCCTTCTATTTCTCTGCCTCTCGATTTCAGCATGAGCCTTGTTTTACTCCCTTTGTTTTGCGGTGAAGAAACCTTTCTCTTGCAGCCAAATTTCTCTCCTCCCTTCTTCATTTTCATCTTGCCTTGTCTAGTATTTAGTTGTCAGTTAGCCAAGAGGTATTGTTCTACCATGCAGCCATGAAAAGCAACCTTTCTTTTGGCCTACAACAGTTGCCTGTTTTCAATTTTTTTGTAGTAGCTGTCCCTTGTCTTGGACGTGCAGCTCCCTTCTCTCCCATAGCAACTTCAAGGTTACCATGAAGCTTGGTAGGAGTAGAGACAGCAGCCTTGTCTTGCCTTGCACCCTTGTCTCCACCATGAGGACACCAAGTAAGGCAATAGCTAGCTCCTTAGTGAACCATGGTATGGGTAATTTCTAAACCTCAAGTATTTACTTTATTTTCATGAAGTTCTTTCCTTTTCCTTCGTGATAGTTAAAAATTAGATAAACGGTTTGGATATAAAGAAGTTAGGAGGGTAAATTAAGAAGTGAAGTAGAAGAAGTGTGGTGCTTAATTAGATTATAGGTTGGGTTATCTCTTTGTAATTTAGGATATTTGATTGAGTAGAAATTTTTAATTAAAACTTGGTAAATTTAAGTCCTGATGGCTAATTGTTGTAAAATTTTAAATAAAAGTTCATATCAAGAGCAAAGGGATGGTGGATGTATTGAGTTAAGGAGTGAATGAAAGTGAGTAGTGGATGTGATCAAAGGAGGGTTAGTTGGGAATAAAGTGTGGAAAATGAGAGTTAAGTGGTTTTGAAGGGTTGCAGGGGCACATTTCATGAGTAACAGAAATTCGGTATTTCGAGTGTTGTTGGGGCAAAATTAAATTAAGAGTTAAAAATATAAAATGTAGCTTATGGCCTTGAAATGTTGTCTGCAAAATTTGGGAATGTAAAATAAATATGGAGAGAGAAATAGTAGTAGCTTGGATTATAACAAGACTACACCAGGACCTTAAATTTATAATAGAACAATTACATAAGACTTGCTTATCTAAACAATATGGGACTTAACACCCAACATAACTTAATACTAAATATACTCTAACACTCCCCCTCAAGCTAGAGCATATATATGCTCAAGCTTGTACAAGTATAATCCCAAGTATCAAAACTCTCAACACTCCCCTATAACAAAAAATTACATCAAGTTCACTTGACTCACTCTGTGCCTAAGAGAACGAGAACGAGAATAACACAAACAATATGTGCCTAAAAGAAAATGACACAAACAACATGTGTCTCAAACAGAATTGTTGGTTCATAACCAACATAAAATGTCAACTTGGCAACAACTTCTGTCAAGAACTTCTCTAGCAAGAAACTAAGATAAGGCAACTCTGGAATCAGTGATAACGAGCAGGGAACTGTTGAAAACTCTTCAATATCTTCAATCTTGAATGGGGGTTGTGTCAAAAGACTAAACAACCAATAAATATAAAGACGAACTTCTACAAAAACTTCAAAACTAACAGCATCAAAAGCTTCAAAATTATTCGAGGCTGCCGCCTGCCGCCAAAGAGGAGGGGCAGCAGCCCCAAAATTAAACTGAGATTTAGATCAAACCCGCTTTGATACCATGTTAAATAAAATAGAATAAGGAAAGGATTGTGGCCTTGATTGATATATCAAAGCCTACACCCATAAGCTTTATTTATAGTAAATAATAAAACATAGACTTCCACATTTAAACAATGTGAGAACACAACACAATAATATTATATTCCTAATACTCCCCCTATTTAAGGTCCTGGTGTAGTCTTGTTATAATCCAAGCTACTACTATTTCTTTGAACATATTTTATTTAACATGGTATCAAAGCGGGTTTGATCTAAACCCAAGCCCAATCTTGGCCCGATTTTGAAAAGAACCTTAATCTTCTCTTTCTTTTATCTGGCCACCCCATGAAGAAAAAGAAGAAGAAAAAAAAAGGGGCTTTGCAGCCAGCTATCATTAAACCTAGTTATTTCGTCCATTCAAGCCTCATTATTTCCTCTTTTCTATCCCTAATTATCTCTTTCATCTAAAAGATGGCTCACTTTCCCTTTTCTTTTCAAGCCTATTTAGGGTTTGACGGCTCAAAGAGTTTGACAATTCAACAGTACCTTCATGAACTTCCTGTTATATCTCTTTCCAGCGGTGCTCCTTTTATTTTTCTGGAAAATTTTGTTGTGCGTTTTTCCAACGGTGCTCTTTTTATTTTTCCGAAAAATCCGGCTGTGCTGTGTCTCTTTCCAGCTAACACGAGTACTATTTATGGGTACCAGTATATTCATCAAACGGATTGAAGCTTCACCTAGATTGTTGTAAGTAAAGGGGAGTGTTGAGATTGGTAATTGGGTATTATTTGTAAAAGATTGAGCATTATATGCTCCATCTTGAGGGGGAGTATTAGGAATATAATATTATTGTGTTGTGTAGTCTCACATTGTTTAAATGTGGAAGTCTATGTTTTATTATTTACTATAAATAAAGCTTATGGGTGTAGGCTTTGATATATCAATCAAGGCCACAATCCTTTCCTTATTCTATTTTATTTAATAGGGAATATGAATTTTAGTTCCGGATTTTAATGTGGACCTGATGAGATGCGTGGACCAAGTGTGAGTGACGAATGGGATCAGTTACGGGTAAGTGGTTAATTGAAACCTATAGGGGCTAGATTATTATGTTCTATTGTATGTGTATTTAAATAAATGTGCTAGTGCAATATTTTAGTGAGTTAGTTGACTTATTCTTGTTTGAAATTGTATGTGGTTGATAAGGGCCAACACACAAAAGTTTTTCTGAGAAATTATTTTTATTCCAAAATTAAGATCCAGGTGCTCCTAAGATATTTTGATTTAAAACATAAGAAATTTCGATGCTGATAAATGTTTTTTTTTTAATTAATTGAGTGCTCAACCCCAGGTCGGATGGATTGTGTACGGAGATCAATTTGTTGTGCAGGCGCGTAAATGCCTGGTAGGGGATGATAATATTCTGCAGGGCTGAGTCATTCGTTGGCCCTTTGGTTGCTTTGTTTAATATTCTTACTCTGATTAATTTGTGATCCTGTGTTTTATGTAAATTGTGAATTTATGATGATTATAATGTACACATGTAATGTGAATTAAGGTATGAACAATGTTACATGATGTTACTATATATGTTATACACTTGTGTGGTGTGATGCTAGTACCCTTTGGGTACGATTTTCCACTCATAGAGTCCATTGGACTCACCCCTCTCTTATGAATTTTTTTTATAACAGGAGTTCGGTACATGACATCGCCGAGCTTATGACTTGCTGATTAAGTACGGCAAAATATTTCCAGGATCTCAGACTTGAAGTAAAGGATGAAAGTTTGCAGTCACACTAGAACTGTGAGGTGTCTAATTTTGGTATATGTAAAAGTCTAGTTACTCTTCTTGATTAAATGTGGATAGAGCAGAGCTCCTTGTTGTCTTTGTATTAGTGTTGTGTGAAATCAAGAACATAGGTGTTTGTATTTTGAGGCATGTTCCATTTTGTTAGGAACCTCTGCCAAAAATTTTCAATAACTTGTTAATTATTATAGGAAATAAACTTTTATAGTGATCTTCAGTTTTAGAAAACCTACTTTTATTCTTTAGTTGGGTCATGAGTCAGGTTTGTTACTTTGTTTTGAAGTCAGGGTTACGATAGGTTGTTACCCAATCCTCCGGCCAGTCATGCCTCCGTGAGGAGTGTGACATTTTTCTTCTTTTTATTCTGACCAAGTGGATTGTCATTAAGCTTATTCTTATATTATTTTCATTTAAATATTTATCACGAATTTATATATTTATATGCTAATTCTGCTAAGAAAATATCATCATAATTAAATATTAAATTAGATAGTATATATTTATTTATAATATAAATTTAAGAAGTTGGACTCACGAGTTTAGCGGATTAGCTTTACCAAGATTGAGTTTCACTTGTTTAGTGAACTAATAAAAAATAAAGTCTAAGGTTGCATTGCTAAGGCACAACAACTCTAGCATCTTGTGTGTGATCCATAGCCACCAAAGTAGTTGAAGAAGATGAATTCGATGAAAATGATGCTATTAATTGAAGTAGAAATTGTTCTTCATCAACCAATTCAACGATATATATATAGGCTAAGGCATGTGGTCTAGATGTATTATGAACCGTTGAACTTGAATGATGAAATACATTAGTTACTTTCCTTTTAGCATCCAATTTGGGTAATTAATATTTAATTAATTTCCTAATTGTTGTAATGGGCATATGACTTTCCTTTTCTTTTATGCTTTATAAGTTTTCTTTTATTTTGAGAAAGACTTGATTTCTATTTGCTTTAATTTAGGAGGGAAACTTTCCTTTTGTTATGCATTTGTTTTCATTTCTTTTGGAGAAATACTTCTCTTTCTAATTTCTTTTTATTTAGGAGGGAAACCTTCCATTTTTCTATGAATAATTTTTTTTTTTACCCATTGTTCAGGGCTTTGAATCACCTCATTTGATAAGTATCCTTTTTCATATTCAATTAGGGTTAGAAGCATATAATTGAAGAAGCAATTGTAGACCTAAAAGATATGGCTATATTAGCCATTGAACAAAAAACAATTGAAGTTTCCTTCTCCAGTTTGGAGTTGTTCTTTGGTTCAATGGTTTTATTAAATAAAGAACAACTTGATACGTGACTGCAGTAACTTGATGGACTCCTTCCAGCATTAAGCATTGCTTCAAAGAGTCTAATAGTTAAGTTGAATTGTTGATAGACTAGTAAAAATGGGAAATGTCATCCAAAAGCCTTAAGTTATTCTTTATTGTTCTTAGTTATAGTGCTAATATGTTTATGGGTAATTTAATTGGAGTCAATTTCCTAAGACTTTGTATTGTTTCTTACTTAATGTTATTCCCTTTTGTACCAAAACTAAAAATAAAATTTTATACTAATTTCTATATAGCTTGCAAAAAAAAAGAGAAATAATTTTTTCATCTATGTAAAATAACGTGTGTACATGTTAGTGTTATGGACATGCACTATATAATATTCTTCTTCTTCCTATTTGGTAATTTTTTATGGCTAGCTTACCTCTAGTGGTTTGTATTTTATTTATTTTTATAAAATGTAAAGAACAAAATGAAGAAATAAATAAAGTGGTATCTCAATTTTATTTTTTTTATGCACAAATTGATTTAATCTTACATATCTCACAATTTGTAAAGAAAGTTACTTATGAAAAGGATAACCAAAACAAGTTAATTATTGGCGAAGCAACAAAACTATAATTAAATTGTATGAACATTTTTAAAAATGCACCTTAGTACATAATAGTTTGTATTAGCTTAGTAGTTATAACTAAAAAAAAAAGAGGCAGAGTATATTTGATAATAAAAGAGTAAATTAGGAGTGGTGCTGATTTTAATTCCTTGTTATGAATATTTTGGAGGTGATGGAACTCAGGGTTATGATTCTTAGATACTGATTGAACCTATTTTAATGTAACTAACTTTAGAGAGTTTTAAAGGTTGAATTAGGAATAAAGTTCTGAAGATGAAGTGCTCCTAATTTCTTGAAGTTTTCGTAATTTAATTCCCGAACATGAAGTTTTTATAAGCTTTGGTGTCTGATATTGACAACTAGAAATTTTGCGAGTGCTTTAGTTTTTGTTTATGAAAAGAATCGAATGAGTTCAAGGTTGATTTTAGGAAAAGTTTCTAAATAATAAAGGTAGTTAACATCCTATAGATAATGTTTAGACTAAGTTTTATTAAATTTGATTAAGTATGTAAGTGAAAATAAACATATATCCAAGGGTTGTAAAATGCTTAGAAGGAGTAAACTTTAAATAATTAACTGTATTAGTATATATATATGTATTAGTATATATATATCCAAATAATACACATATATATATATATATATATATATAAATATATATATATAACCAAATTGTGAATTTATGACGATTATAATGTACACGTGTAATGTGAATTAAGGTATGAACAATATTACATGATGCTACTATATATGTTATACACTTATGTGGTGTGATGTTAGTACCCTTTGGGGTATGATTTTTCACACACGGAGTCCATATGACTCACCCTTCTCTTATGAATTTTTTTTATAACAGGAGTTCCATACATGGAGTCTCTGAGCTTGTGACTTGCCGATTGAGTATGACAAAGTATTTCCAGGATCTCAGACTTGAAGTCGATGAAGAAAGTTTGCAGTCACACTAGAAATGTGAGGTGTCTAATTTTGGTATATGTAAAAGTCTAGTTACTCTTCTTGATTAAATGTGGACGGAGCGGAGCTCCTTATTGTCTTTGTGTTAGTGTTGTGTGAAATCAAGAACATAGGTGTTTGTATTTTGAGGCATGTTCCATTTTGTTGGGAACCTCAGCCAAAAATTTTCAGTAACTTGTTAATTATTACAGGAAATAAACTTTTACAGTAATTTTCGGTTTTAGAAAACCTACTTTTATTCTTTAGTTGGGTCATGAGTCAGGTTTGTTACTTTGTTTTGAAGTCAGGGTTATGATGGGTTGGTTACCTAATCCTTCAGCTAGTTATGCCTTAGTGAGGGGTGTGACATTTTTCTTCTTTTTATTCTGACCATTTTTCTTCTTTTTATTCTAACCAAGTGGATTGTCAGTAAGCTTATTCTTATATTATTTTCATTTAAATATTTATCACGAATTTATATATATATATATATATATATATGCTAATTCTGCTAAGAAAATATCATCATAATTAAATATTAAATTAGATAATATATATTTATTTATATTATATATTTAAGAAGTTGGACTCACGAGTTTAGCGGATAAGCTTTACTAAGATTGAGTTTCACTTGTTTGGTGAACTAATCAAAAACAAAACTTAAACTCTGACTTGCTTAGAAAACTAGTTGATCTCTATCCAAAATTATTTACAAGTAGTTCACGAATTAACTATACTTGTTGATATGCCTAAAAATAAAATTACATCGTAAAACTTGTGACCTTATATAAAACTTTTAAATAGCAATTTAGGAAACCCAATGCTTGATTAAGATAGTGCATGCATCTAACAATTTCTAAACTTGAATAGCATCACTCTTATCCAAACTAAACCAACCACGTACATTGTATTACTCTTGCTTATAGTTTTCTTAGTGATACTTAAAACCATAAACTCATCACCCAACAATAGTGATGTAGATATATAGTTGGGAGAACATAATCATCTGTATAAATCGACAAGTCTGAGGTTGCATTGCTAAGGCACAACAACTCTATCTTCTTGTGTGTGATCCGTGGCCACCGAAGTAGTTAAAGAAGATGAAGTCGATGAAAATGATGCTATTAATTGAAGTAGAAATTGTTCTTTATCAACCGATCAAATCAATGAGAGAGTTATATATACCTACGGGATTTCTTCAGTAATCCAAAAGAAAAAAGAGTAAGAGATATTCATGGCCACAGAGCCACAATCATATCTCCCTTCAATCCAATACCATAGATGTAATATGAACTGTTGAACTTGAATGATGAAATACATTAGTTACTTTCCTTTTAGTATCCAATTTGGATAATTAATATTTAGTTAATTTCCTAATTGCTATAATGGGCGTATGACTTTCCTTTTCTTTTATGCATTATAAGCTTTCTTTTATTTTAAGAAAGACTTGATTTCTATTTGATTTCTTTTACAAAATCTAAAAAAATAAATAAAGTGGTATCTCATTTTTATTTTTTTTTTATGCACAAATTGATTTAAAATCTCACAATTTGTAAGAAAGTTACTTATGAAAAGGATAACCAAAACAAGTTAATTATCGGCGAAGCAACAAAACTATAATTAAATTGTATGAACATTTTTAAAAATGCACCTTAGTATATAATAGTTTGCATGAGCTTAGTAGAAATAACTAAAAAATAAAAAATAAAAAGGCAGAGTATATTTGATAATAAAAGAAAGTATCTTTCTAAACATTAGCCTTATAGCAAATTTTTTAAAGATAATATATGTAAAAGTAGTTATCATGTAATATCTTGTTTGATAATGGTACTAGATGAGTTATACAATACCCAACTCTTTTTGTACGGTATTTAAGACCCAGTTGAAGTATATCATTCATTCACCATCGATTTATTTGAGGGAATCACAACCATTTATTTATATTAAATTGTTACTTGTACTGTCAAAAAATAGAGTAATTATATTTGACCCCAAAATATATTTATTTTTTATGAACTACAAGTATAGGCTATAGAGCCACCATCTCTACCTCTCAACCACCATCTTCGTTAAGATGTAATTGGTGCTACAGTTTAGTTGCTTTTTCTAGTCATGTAGGATTCATTTTCACTATCCTCTCAAGATACTTGAAATGGAAAAACATGTCAACCTAATTTAGTTTTCTTTCTAGATTCAAGAGAATAATGTGAATTAGTTCATATCTAGCAAATTATATATCTATATGTATTAATTTGTGCTTGACAAAAACAATTCAACTTACATGAAGAACTATTAATTTATCAATCCTTAATTGGATGTTCTAGAAGCAGCTAAGAGGTTAAGGTGAGGCACGTGGTGGTGGTGGTGGTGGTCATGGCTGTGAACCTGTGATCAGTGGGGTGGCTACATTGGGTTGGCATTGGGTGGTGTATTATGATGTGGTGGAGCTGGAGGTAGTGATGGCAGTAATAGCATTTAAGTGGTGGTGTCAAAAATGTTTCACCACCTTTGACCTTTAATAACACAATCTATGGGGTAAAAAAGAGGCATTTTATTATGTACACTTTTTAGAAGGAGAAATTTTTTTTCAACTCTGGCCTTATCGATTAATAGTTTGTATGTAAGGAGTCTTTACTAATATGGAATATTGGACCAGGAATTCAAGATTATTTCTAATGCTTTAACTAACATACCATAAATCAATTTTCTATTGAAATGAAAGATACCAATAAAGAAGAAGAAGCAAGAAGAAGCAGGATATAGAACGAGAGCTATGGTTATAGGAGTTGGTGTTGTTGGCTCCTTCCTCGTAGTCTGTTCTTGATTCCTGGATTTGAAATTTTGGTTTTTGAGTTTAAAATTTTGTGGGTTTCAGCCTAAGTAGAAGAAAAGAATTTAGGATTTTCTATTTGTTAAGATTAAAATTGAAAGCATCTAATAAGATTGGGCTGAAAAACATAAATACACAAATTTATTGGCAGGTTTCCTTAAGAGGTAAACAAATAGTTAACAAGTGTGATCGTTTGACAAACTATCAAGAAAACATGTATCCAATTTAATTTGACATTTAATACCCAGTAAATTGAGTTTGGTATTGTATAACTCAACGTGATACAATTGTTAAGAAATTAATATTGTATTGGGAATTATACAAATTAACACCCCCTTCAAAATTCAATGAGATATAACAAAAATACAAAAAAGATAGCCATGCAAAATATAACTAGAAAAGAAGAGAAAGAACATTTAACATATAAAATTTAACATGACTTGGTATCCATACCTACATCTACGAATGAGAAGAGAGATTTTACTATAGTAAGAAAGATTACAGAAAGAATATTTATTTATACTACGTAGAACTTATCCATCAAGCAAACTTTTCCTTTACTCTATAAAAAGTATATTACAATCTCAATCTAGTGATCAAAGTAAGTCTCTTTAGGAAATTTAAATCATAATCTAAATAATTTTTTCTTATCCACCAATAGTAAACTAAAGAGAAAATTACATTCCCCTCCCCTTTAGATTTAGTGAAATAACACTAAGATCTAAAGTTTGAAGAAATCCACACTCCCCTCACTTGTATAGATTGGAAAAGCTAACAGTGTCGCAAAATAATTTGTGTAAAATACTAAAAATCATATTTGTATATCCAAAATTTCAAAATATCTTACTTTTACTTTTTTTTTTTTTCTTTTCAAATGAATCCTAATATTTACTTTTTTATATCATTCTTTAATTTTTAACTTATTTTCTTAATAGAAACATCAATTTATTATTTTAATAAAATAAAATAAAAATAATGTACACATATATCTATACTATTCTAAAGGTCAAAAGACTATTATGGTCTCCTACTATATAATAAATACATATTTAAATTATTTAAAAAATAAATTTAATTAATAAAATTCATCTAATCACTTGATAATTATTAAAAATTAATCTCCACACTTTACTACTGTGGTATCCTGATAATTTAATGTATGTTTCAGAATATTCATACATGACCTGTGTTATTAGGCGAATAAAATTTTGGGCAATTTAGGTTTAAAGTGAAGAAACACTAGTGTGTGTGTATATATATATATATACACACCGTATATATATATACACACACTTATGTATAAATTAGAAAATGTATTTTGATTATACTATAGATTGACTTGGGCTTGGAATTCATTTCATTTAAAGTGTATTGGTAAATAAAATTCGTTATGAATATAATGAATTATAAAACAAAAATTGAGTATATATATATATATATATATTTATAATTATAGATAAATTAGAGTCATAATTATCACATGTGTACTATGACATAATATTTTATTTCTTATTGTTTTTTTTTCTTTTGGGCCGAGTACCTTCTTCCCTCTGTCTTTCCACCACCACACTTGTTCCTCCTCTATTTTAGTTGGTTCTAGAGTAGGTCGATGTCTTTTTAAAATTCAGCTATGAACACTATTCTCCTCCCTTCTTATTGGTATGATTTACATTGGCCAAGCCTTCTGTTAAGCCTAGCTGCCATGGGAATTATTTGGACAGTAGGGATTGCAGCCAAAATCTTCAAGAAACCGAGCCTAGTTTTCCTTTTCCATGCTTTGCTGCCGTGCTCTTTAAGTACTGCTACCACACTCTTCCTTTTTGCTCTCCCTTGTATAGCTCTTGTGTGGCATTGTATCATTTCAATGTCTAATGTATTCTTCTTCCTCAGCTCAGCCAAGATAGCAAAAGGGGTAGTTTCCTTGTTTTGCATATTGGCATGTATTGAAGCCTCCCTTCAGTCAGCTAGTTCACCTCCGGCCATGGAGGACTTTTAGTTTAACTGCAAAGCTGCTGTGTACCTCAAGTGCCAGGGCAGCCAGCAGCAAGAAGGATAACTTCCCACTTCTTCCTAATCTAGCCATGGAAGCAAAGGGAGTTAGATGCAGAAAACTCCTCCTTGCCACGAGTTTTGTAAATAGTTAGTTAGTTTGTGGCTTTGATTTCTTTAATTTTTTTATATAGCTAATGATTTAGAATTAAGGACTAAGAAAATTCTAAGCAAAAGTTTAAGAACAATGAATATAAGAGATAATTATGTCTAATTGTAGAATGAGGAAATTGGAAATTTAAGTATGATAATATAGGACTTATATACTCTTACGTTAGATAAATTGTAGATAAGTAATTTAATTAGGATTCAAAGTTGGGATATAAGTAGTATGAAAAGGATGAGATTATGTTGAATTCTTGGTGTATGTATATATACAAATGCATACACAGTAATGGAAATTGATTATTTTTTTAAAAGTATTTGACAACTTGTATAAAAGAAATTAAGTGTTATCATATATTTAGAAGTTGACTTCCTAGGTTTGATAAATAAAATAGCTAATTAAGAAATATGATATGGAACTAATTAATGTAATTTTAAAATATTTGGCTAAAGAGTTAAGGAGATTTAATTTTCAAGAAATATATTTGGTGTAATTATGTATGATTTATGAATCATGGAAAGTAATTTGGAAGTGGTTGTTGAAGTGAAGCAGGGGCAGATTTTGCAAGTTGGAGAAATCTAACATTTCGAATATTTTCAAAACTGAATTTAATTAATAGTTCCAAATAAAAAGTGTAGGTTAGGGTCTTAAGATGATACATGCAAAATTTTGCAACCTGATTCGAAGTATACGGATTGTTAGAGCTATGGAAATGAGGCTAGTTCCATACAAGAATTTTAGTGAGCTTCAGTCAGTTCGGGAAACTTCGTCGGGGCTTGTGTTGGAATTAACTTAGCACCTCTAAATAAAAGTTGTTCCTAACATATAAAGAGTAAATCTGGAGTGGTGTACATTTTAATTCCTTGTTATGAATATTTTGGAGGTGATGGAACTCAGGGTTATGATTTTCAGATACTGATTGAACCAGTTTTAGTGTAACTAACTTTAGAGAGTCTTAAAGGTTGAATTACAAATAATGTTCTTAAGATGAAATGCTCCTAATATCTTGATAATTTAGAATAGAAATTTTCATAATTTAATTATCGAATATGAAGTTTTTATAAGCTTTGGAGTCAGATATTGATAACCAAGAATTTTACGAGTGCCCTGTTTTTGTTTATATAAAGAATTGAATGAGTTCAAGGCTGATTTTAGGAAAATTTTCTAAGTAATAAAGGTATTTAACATCCTATAGATAATTTTTAGACTGGGTTTTATTAAATTTGATTAAGTATGTAAGTGAAAATAAACATATATCCAAGGGTTGTAAAAGTGCCTAAAAGAAGTAAACTTTAAATAATTAACCATATTAGTGTATATAAATATATATCTAAATAATACATATGATATCTATCTAGAAAGATATAATTGTCTATTAATAATTCCAATAAACGGAATTGGATTTCGTTTTCCCTAGAGAAAGTTATGTTCAGATAACTAAGGTAAGGTCAGAGTTGCCAAAATCCTGTGTTTTGCAGAATTTGATGCAAATTCACAGAATAAACTATATTGATATATAAATCTAAAAAGTTCAAAGGATGTACCATTATAAAGCTACATGTGTCTAGTATTTTATAAATTTTACGAAATTGGATTTGAAATATCCTAGAGAAAGATATGACCATTAGAGTAAACACTGGTTCAAACCCAAAGTTTGGACAGTTTTAATATTTCTAACTCACTGGTATTTTCTATCTTTTCTAATAGTTTCCTTCTACCCTATACATGTCAAGACATCTAAAATGTCTCTTAATTATCAACCTTGCCATACAAAGTACAATTCATAATACTTGATATGTAAAGGCTTAACAGAAAATTTTCATAAACAAACCTATCTATACCAAATGTTGATTTTATAAATTGGAAAATGTACTTGTAGCTTCGAAAAGTGTGGTTAAATCAACAATACACGTGAATGTAATCGTAAATGATGAATGAGATCAGTTAAAGGTGGGTGGTTAATTGTTGCCTATAGGGGCTAGATTATTATGTGTAATTGTATGTGTATTTAAATAAATATGAAAATGCAATGTTTCAGTGAGTTATTTGAATCATACTTGTCTGAAATATTTTGTGATTGATAACAGCCAACAAATTGAAATTTTTCTGAGAAAGGATTTTTATTTCTGGAACTGAGATCCAGGTGCACCTAGGATTTGTTGATTTGAAATTCTAAAATATTTTGATTATGATAAATGTTTTAAAAGTTTGAGTGCTCAGTCCCGATGAGATGGATTATGTACGGAAATTAATCTATTGTGTGGGCGCATAAATGTCGAGTGGGAGGTGATATTATTGTGTGCGGCTGACTTACTGGTTGCCCCTTTGTTTTCTTTGTATGTTATGATTGCTTTGATTTATTTGTGATCTTATGAATCATGTAAGTTGTGAATTTATAATGAATAAAAATATGTACATGTATTTTGGATTAAAACATGAATATTGTTACATGATGTTATTTTATATATTATATTAGTTGTGTTGAGTGATGCTAGTACCCTTTTGGTATCATTTTCTCCTCACTGAGTCCATAAGACTGACCTTTCTTCTCTGGTATTGTTTTTAGTAACAAAATTTGAGGATGGACCTTGCCGAGTGTTTAATGGCAAGGTAACTCTTGGGAATCTCAATCTTGAAGTCAAAGGGTGAAAATTTGCTGTCCCACCAGAGCTGTGGGGTTTCTGGTCTTGTAACGTGTAATAGTTTAATTAATTGTTATTGTGACAAGAAACGTAATGGAGCTCCTTATTGTCTTTGTTGTTCTTACTCTGGTTATTGTATAAAAACAGGATTATGCATTTCTATTTTAGGCATGTTCCATATTACGAGGAATCTCTGCCAAAATTTTCAGTAAATTGTTATTTATTTCAATAAACAAACTTTTACAGCTAACTTTTGTTTTATAAATCTTTACTTTTGTTCATTAGTTTGGTTAAGAGTCGTAGTTGCTTTCTTATTTTAGAGTACGGGTTATGGAAAGTTGGAAAAACATTCCTCCGGCAAGTTATTCCTCCGTGAAGGGTGTGACAACCACTCTTATACTCTCGCCCACCCACCTTTCCACTCTCCCACTCTCCTACTCTCTCCCACACTTTTAAAATATATAATTTATTTTTTTATCAAATGAAATTGATTAAAAAAATTAAATACAGGTAAGATATATACAAGTATGTGCTTGCAGATAACTAGTATAAATATATATATATATATATAGGTTACATTGAATTTGAGTATTAAATGCGAAATTAAAAAATGCAAATCACTTTGAATTTTAAAGATACTTTCAAACACTTTTAAAAAAATAATATATTTTTTCGTTTATAAGTTCAAATATATGAAAATGAAAAATGGTAATATTTTATTATTAGTATAAGTGTTTATTCTTTTATTAATTAATATAACACAATTTATTTCAGTTTTTTAACTTTATTTATTTTTTAACAGGTTAAAGTGGTAAAAATATGTTCAAATTTAATGTCTATTTATTTGAAGAGAAAGTATTAAAATTCAGACTTATTTTTCTTGTAAAGTTATGTCATAGGTTGTTTTTAGAATATCACTAATAAATTTAATCTATTTATTTTCAAGTATTTTTTTTTATTAGGGATAATATAGTAGAAATAAAATAAATAAAAATTGAGGTTGTTAAGAGAAAAATAAATTTTAAAAAATAAAGGATGATATAAAAAAAAGTAAGTAGTATAACTCATTTGAAAAGTGAAAAGTAAAAATAAGACTTTTTGTTACTTTAGAGATATAAACATGATTTTTTAGTTTTGTAACATCGTTAACTTTTCTATCCATCCAAGAGAGGGAATTATCGATTTCTCCAAGTTTTGAACTTGTGTTATTTCACAAATACTCAAGGGAAGGGGTGTAATTTACTCGAAACTAATTATGGAGCTAACCAAAATAAAATTTTGATCAAAAACACAATATTACCGATGTAAGTGTATTGGTGAAATTAGTAGGGAAAAATGTATGGGCAAAAAGATGAAGTTGATCAGTCATTACCAGCTGGCCAAGTCGGTGTTACCAACTACTGATCCAATGTATTAGAACCAACTGTTATTTACTGAAGTACATACAATTTGTTAAAAATTTCAGCTATAGATTCCTTGTACCTTGTAACATGCCCAAAATACAAATATATAATCCCTAGTTACATTCAACTAATCACTAGCAGCAACAATATACTAAAAGGAGCTCCGCACTACTTTATAACACAACAACGAATGAACTGAACTATAACACAATACAAAATCAAACACCCAACCCTAAAGTGACTGCAAATTTTCAACTTGTGACTTCAAGTCAGCGATCTTAAATGCATATCTTGTCGTCAAACAATCGGCAAGCCAAGTATCAGTTATTAATGCTCACAGAGAATTCTGTTACTAAAAAAAATAAACAAGAGAGTGGTGAGTCTCACGGACTCAGTGAGTGAAAAATTTCCATCACCACCAACTTGTATTTTACCTTTTAAAAATTCTCAAATCAAAACATTTTAAACCATGCCACAAAGATGTTATTAAGTTCTAAAAAAAAAGTAAGGGAAATTAAGTGACTCACACTTAGTTCTTTTAAGCTTGTCAACAATTACCTTAAGTGCACTTTATCTCATTGCTTGTCTCTGTGTGTGTGTGTATATATATATACATACATACACTTCCCAACAAAATCAACATGATCTCATTAATTGCTATATTACTAATATTTTTAACATTAACTTAATAAGATCCATCAAAAGCTTGCATTATCCATTTTTTTTCATCATAGTACAATTAAATTCCCGTGTTTCCTTTTTCAATTATTACTACCTATCATGTTCTCATTCTTTTATCATCTTCCAAGCTTCCTTATATTTAAGTAACTAAATAACCTTTCAATACCTATTTTCTCTAAACTTCCAATTTTTATTCAAATAATCCCTAACCATAAAAGTTTTAACATACCAAGTTTTACTCATCTTATTACAACTAGTTTCATTTTGACATTTTTACAAACATCTTAAGGGCATAATTACTTTTGTTTTATGTGTATGTGTATTATATCTGTACATACCCCAAAATAGTTAACACAAAATTAATTCCCATGTTACTTATATTCCAAAATCAAACTTGAAATTGGTTTAGTTAATCAAAGTATTTAAAACTTGAATTACATATATTTCTAACTATATAATCCTATCTAATTCAAGCTTTCTTTTAACCTTAAATGATTAACTATCTCACTTTCCGTAAATATCAAATTCTAACTACTCCTCCCAAACTCACTAAACTCAACACCTCCTCAATTATCAATAAGTAAAAGAAAAGAATTAATTAATTATATGGGGACATAGAAGTAGCCCATTCACTCAAGGTAAATGGCAAGGCTTCCATGGATTCATTAATAACCAATTTCTACAACAGTAAAAACAACCATTGCATATAAACTTATCCGTAACCATTCCAGATAACCAATGTCTATGCAAGTTAATGGCTTGCAATCTTATTAAGTAGAATGGATTGATATAGTAAAATTTAAAAACATAAAAATCAATTCTTCAAAAAAGTTAAACAACTGCTTAATTTTAGTTACTTCGAAATTTTGAAGCACCTGAAACAATCCTTCAATTAGCAAATAGAGGTACACCATTAAGTCTGCTTTTGGAGCATATAAGCTACCACACATACCAAAAGGAAAACCAAAAGAAAATATCATAATGCAGATTCTTTTTTCCTAAGACCATCAATCACAAGGATTATATACACAAGATTGAGC
Source organism: Quillaja saponaria (assembly GCA_029379385.1). Lineage (NCBI taxonomy): Eukaryota > Viridiplantae > Streptophyta > Magnoliopsida > Fabales > Quillajaceae > Quillaja > Quillaja saponaria. The sequence goes on along the minus strand of CM055605.1, from coordinate 15,823,060 downwards.
AAACTCTATTTAGTTAAAATTCTAAGAAAAATAATGTGATTTACTACTCATGCTAAGTTATAAAACATTTGATAAGATATCTTTTCCAATGCATATACAAATATTATAAACTTTGACATCCAATTCAATATTGAATGATAGCATTTGCATGTTAAAAAAAAAATTTTTAAAATTACCAATTTAACAGTATGTACCTTCATTTTTTCTGCATCTTCCAGTAATCCTATAGTTTCAAATGACAACATAATTCATAGCATTAATTAAAATGATAAGGAAAAAGTGATACCTCAAATAAACATCTTCTTCACATGTTTGCATATAAACAGTCTAAAAGTATAAAGCATCAACTTGCTTTACCATAGATTTGTTACTAAGTTCAAATGAGCCACAAATAGCTAGATGGTCAACTTTTACAAGTCAAGTAATTAACATAGCAACAAAACTGGACAACCTAACCATTTGAATGAACTAAGGATTGAAATGGGCAATCTAACCCCAAATAAACACATAAGTGATGAATTAAAAGTTCAATGCAATAAAATTATCACCTATCTCCAGTCAATCTCTAAACACAAGCCAATATTTGTCACACCATAGAGGTAAAATACCAATGGATATTTTATTATCTTTCTAAAATGCAGTAAAAAAATTGATACAAACCCAAAAAATTTAGGATGAGAATGACAATAAGAAATTACCCCTGATATAGGACACTTAGGCCAACTAGCTCTCTTCTTAGTGCTCGTATAAACAACCATCCAGCCTGTGCTGCAAAAATCAATCCGAAGCACCCATGTTTGAAGAACATCAAAGACATACAAATGCTACTATTCTTACTGGCGTAAAAATAAAATAGATGCTTTACAAACCTGATTGTTAGTAATTGTGACCAATCTTCTTCATGTAGTATGAAATATAAAAAAAAATATTAGAATTTCGAAAAAGGCAGTCACATAAAAAGGAAGAATTTGCTTTCTAGATCCTAAATTTGAATTTTTCATCACAGAACAACTTTATTTATTTGTAACATCGTTAACTTTTTTATCCATCCAAGAGAGGGGATTATCAATTTCTCCAAGTTTTGAACTTGTGTTATTTCACAAAAACTTAAGAGAATGGGTGTAATTTACTCGAAACTAATTATGAAGCTAGCCAAAATAGAATTTCGATCAAAAACACAATATTACCGATGTAAGTTTGTTGGTGAACTTAGTCGGGAAAAATGTGTGGGCAAAAAGATGAAGTTGATCCGTCATTACCAGCCGGCCAAGTCGGTGTTACCACCTACTGATCCAATATATTAGAACCAAAAATTCATATGTCTTGTCTATAAAAGCACTTTTTGTCACACCCTTCACGGAGGCATGATTAACCGGAGGAATGGATAACAAAACCTTATAGTTTTCTAAAACCAACCATGTACATTGTATTACTCTTTCTTATAGTTTTCTTAATGAAACTTAAAACCATACACTTATCACCCAACAATAGTGATGGAGATATATAGTGGATAGAAAATAATCATCTACATAAATCGGATAAATCAACAAGTCTGAGGTTGCATTGCTAAGGCACAACAACTCTATCTTCTTATGTGTGATCCATGGCCACCGAAGTAGTTGAAGAAGATGAAGTCGATTAAAATGATGCTATTAATTAAAGTAGAAATTGGTCTTCATCAACTGATCAAATCAATGATATATATATATATATATATTTTTCCTTGTTTGTCAATGCATAAAGAAAATATAAAGCAAGTCTTTGAAATATAAAACCATAAAATTAATATAAATATCATTGATTTTAATATTAACACATGAAATGAATATTTTCATTGATTCTCCTCTTACAAGCTTTTCTTGCCTATCAATTAGTTAACAAATTACTTATACTTGTTGATATCTCTATAAATGAAGTTACATTGGAAGGCTTGTGCCCCTTATATAAAACTGGTAAATATGAAGTTAGGAAACTCAATGCTTGATTAGGGTAATGCATGCATCTAACAATTGCCAAACTTGAACAATATCACTTTTATCCAAGCTAAACCAACCAGGTACATTGTATTACTCTTGCCTATAGTTTTCTTAATGAAATATAAAATCATACACTCATCACCCAATAATAGCAATGGAGACACGTTGTAGGTAGAACATATATCATCTATATAAAGTGACAAGCCTCAGGTCGCTAAGCCATAACACAAATCGGTTACTCAATCTAAGTAGAAACTGAAGAGAAAGTGAGAGATACCTTTGGGAGTTCTTCAGTAATCCAAAAACAAAAAAAGAGTAATAGATATTCAAGGCCTCAGAGCCACAATCAGAGCTCCCTTCAATCCAATACAAAAGAGATGAAGGTAACCCCATCAGAGTTTTTTATGAACTAGCAGCTGAGTTCTACCATCACCTCTTTCTAGAGTTGGAGAGCAGAGAGCCCCAAATTTGGCTTAAAACCAAATCAAAAAAACTCAAATAAGAATTAACCTAAATATGCATGTCTATATTATGTGTGATTGTGAGTTATATACAGGCTAAGGCATGTGGTCTAGATGTAGTATGAACCGTTGAACTTGAATGATGAAATATAGTAGTTACTTTCCTTTTAGCATCCAATTTGTGTAATTAATATTTAGTTAATTTCCTAATTGCTTTAATCGGCATATGACTTTCCTTTTCTTTAAGCATTATAAGTTTTCTTTTATTTTGAGAAAGACTTGATTTCTTTTTGCTTTAATTTAGGAGGGAAACTTTCCTTCAGTGATGCATTTGTTTCCATTTCTTTTGGAGAAATACTTGTCTTTCTAATTTCTTTTTATTTAGGAGAGAGACTGTCCATTTTTCTATGATTAATTTTTTTTTATTTTTTTACCCATTGTTCAGGGCTTGAATCACCTAATTTGATAAGTATCCTTTTTCATATTCAATTAGGGTTAGAAGCATATAATTGAAGAAGCAATTGTAGACCTAAGGGCTATGGCTGTATGAGCCATTGAACAAAAAACAATTAAAGTTTTCTTCTCCAGTTTGGAGTTGTTCTTTGGTTCAATGGTTTGATTAAACAGAGAACAACTTGATATATGACTACTGTAACTTGATGGACTCCTTCCAGCATTAAGCATTGCTTCAAAGAGTCTAATAGTTAAACTGAATTGCTGATGGACTAGTAAAAATGAGAAATGTCATCCAAAAACCTTAAGTTATTCTTTATTGTTCTTAGTTATAGTTATAAAATGTTTATGGGTAATTTGACAGGAGTCAGTTTCCCAAGACTTTATATTGTTTCTTACTTAATGTTATTCCCTTTTGTACCAAAAATAAAAATAAAATTGTTATACTAATTTCTATACAACTTGAAAAAAAATAAAAAAGAAATAACTTTTTCATCTATGTAAAATAACGTGTGTACATGTTACTATTATGCACATGCACTATATAATCTTCTTCTTCTTCCTATTTGGTAATTTTTTATGGATAGCTTACCTCTAGTGGTTTATAATTATTATTTTTATATAATCTAAAGAACAAAATGAAGAAATAAATAAAGTAGTATCTAATTTATTTTTTTTATGCACAAATTGATTTAACCTTACATATCTCACAATTTGTAAAGAAAGTTACTAATGAAAAGGATAACCAAAACAAGTTAATTATCGGCGAAGCAACAAAACTATAATTAAGTTGTATGAACATTTTAAAAAATTCACCTTAGTACATAATAGTTTGTATTAGCTTAGTAGTTACAACTAAAAAAAAAGACGCAAAGTATATTTGATAATAAAAGAAAGTGTCTTTCTAAACATTGGCCTTATAGCAAATTTTTTAAAGATAATATATGTAAAATTAGTTATCATGTAACATCTTGTTTGATTATGGTACTAGATGAGTTATACAATACCCAACTCTTTTTGTATGGTATTTAAGACCCAACTAAAGTATATCATTCATTCGCCGTCGATTTTATTTGAGTGAATCACAATCATTTATTTATATTAACTTGTTACCTGTACTGTTAAAAAATAGAGTAAATATATTTGACCCCAAAATATATTTATTTTTTATGAACTACAAGTACAGGCCACAGAGCCACCATCTCCACCTCTCAGCCACCATCTTCGCTAAGATGTAATTGGTGCTACAGTTTAGTTTCTTTTTCTAGTCATGTTGGATTCATTTTCACTATCCTCTCAAGATACTTGAAATGAAAAAACATGTCAACATAACTTAGTTTTCTTCTAGGTTCAAGAGAATAATGTGAATTAGTTCATATCTAGCAAATCATATATCTATGTGTATTAATTTATGCTTGACAAAAATAATTCAACTTACATAGAACTATTAATTTATCAATCCTTAATTGGATGTTCTAGAAGCAGCTAAGAGGTTAAGGTGAGGGATGAGGTGGTGGTGGTGGTCATGGCTGTGATCCTGTGATCCGTAGGGTGGCTACACCGTATATATATACACACGCACATATATAAATTGGAAAATGCATTTTGATTATACTATAGATTGACTTGCACTTGGAATTAATTTCATTTAAAGTGTACTGGTAAATAAAAATTGTTATGAATATATTGAATTATAAAACAATAATTGAGTATATATATATATATATATATATTTATAATTATAGATAAATTAGAGTCATAATTATCACATGTGTACTATGATATAATATTTTATTTCTAAGTTTTTTTTTTCTTTGGGGCAGAGTACCTGCTTCCCTTTGTCTTTCCATTGCCACACTTGTTCCTCTTCTATTTTAGTTGCTTCTAGAGTATGTCGGTGTCTTCTTAAAATTCAGCTATGAACACTATTCTCCTCCCTTCCTGTTGGTATGATTTTCTTTGGCCTAGGCTTTGATTAAGCCTACTACCATGGGAATTAGTTGGACAGCAGGGACTGCAGCCAAAATCTTCAAGAAACCGAGCCTAATTTTCCTTTTCCTTGCTTTGCTGCTGTGCTCTTTAAGTACTGCTATCACACTCTTACTTTTTGCTCTCCCTTGTATAGCTCTTGTGTGGCCTTGTATCATTTCAATGTGTAATGCATTCTTCTTCCTCAGCTTAGCCGATACAGCAAAAGGGGTAGTTGCCCTGTTTTGCATTTTAGCGTGTACTGGAGCCTCCCTTCATTCAGCTGGTTCACCTTAGGCCATGGAGGACTTTAAGTTTAACGGCAAAGCTACCGTGTACCTCATCTGGCAAGGCAGCCAATAGCAAAAGGGATAGCTCCCCACTCTTCCAGATCTAGCCATGGAAGGAAAGGGAGTTAGATGCAAAAAACTTCTCCTTGCCATAAATTTTGTCAATAGCTAGTTAGTTTGTGGCATTGATTTCTTTATATTTTTTTATATAGCTGATGATTTAGAATTAAGGACTAAGAAAATTCTAAGCAAAAGTTTAAGAACAATGAATATAAAAGATAATTATGTCTAATTGTAGAATGAGGAAATTGGAAATTTAAGTATGATAATATAGGACTTAAATACTCTTAAGTTAGAAAAATTGTAGATAAGTAATTTAATTAGGGTTCAAATTGTAGATAAATTGTATATATACAAATGCATACACACTAATGGAAATTAAATATTTTTTTAAAAGTATTTGACAACGTGTATAAAAGAAATTAAGTGTTATCGTATATTTAGAAGTTGATTCTGATAAATGTTTTAAAAGTTTGAGTGCTCGGTCCCGATGGGATGAATTATGTACGGAGATTAATCTATTGTGTGGGCGCATAAATGCTGGGTGCGAGGTGATATTCTTGTGCGGGGCTGAGTTACTCGTTGCTCCTTTGTTTGCTTTGTATGTTATGATTGCTTTGATTTATTTGTGATCTTATGAATCATGTCAGTTGTGAATTTATAATGAATAACAATATGTACATGTATTTTGAATTAAAATATGAACTTTGTTACATTATGTCATTTTATATGTTATATTACTTGTGTTGAGTGATGCTAGTACCCCTTTGGTACTATTTTCCACTCATCGAGTCCATAAGACTCACCCCTCTTCTATGGTATTGTTTTTAGTAACAGGATTTGAGGATGGCTATTACTGATAATGGACCTTGCCGAGCATTTGATGGCAAGGTAACTCTTAGGAATCTCAATCTTGAAGTCAAAGGATGAAAATTTGCTATCACACTAGAGCTGCGGGGTGTTTGGTATTATAATGTGTAATAGTTTAATTAATTGTTGTTGTGACAAGAAACGTAATAGAGCTCCTTGTTGTCTTTGTTGTTGTTACTCTGGTTATTATATAAAAACAGGATTATGCATTTCTATTTTAGACAAGTTCCATACAACGAGCAATCTCTGCAGAAATTTTTAGTAAATTGTTATTTATTTTCGTAAACAAACTTTTATAGCTAACTTTTGTTTTATAAATCTTTACTTTTGTTCATTAGTTTGGTTAAGAGTCGTCGTTGCTATCTTGTTTTAGAGTATGGGTTACGGAGAGTTGGCAATCCATTCCTCCTGCTAGTCATGCCTCCGTGAAAGGATGTGATAACTACTCTCATACTCTCACCCACCAACCTTTCCACTCTCCTATCTCTCCCACACTTTTAAAATATATAATTTATTTTTTTATCAAATTAAATTAATTAAAAAAATTAAATACAAGTAAGATATATACAAGCATGTGCTTGCAGATAACTAGTATATATATATATGTTACATTAAATTTGAATATTAAATACGAAATTAAAAAATGTAAATCTCTTTGAATTTAAAAGATAAATTCAAACACTTTTAAAAAAATAATATATTTTTTAATTTATAGGTTGAAATATATGAAAATGAAAAATTGTAATATTTTATTATTAGTATAAGTCTTCATTCTTTTATTAATTAATATAACACAATTTATTAAAAAAATTTAACTTTATTTATTTTTTAACAGGTTAATGTGGTAAAAATATGATAAAATTTAAAGTCTATTTATTTGACGAGAAGATACTAAAATTCAAACTTATTTTTCTCGTAAAGTTATATCATAGGTTGTTTGTAGAATATCACTAATAAATTTAATTTATTTATTTTCAAGTATTTTTTTTAATTATGAATAAGATAGTAGAAATAAAAAATAAAATAAAATTGAGGTTGTTATTAGGAAAATAAATTTTAAAAAGTAAAGGATGATATAAAAAAAGTAAATATTATAACTCATTTAAAAAGTGAAAAGTAAAAATAAGACTTTTTGTTACTTTAGAGATACAAACATGATTTTTTAATATTTTACCAAAATTATTTTGTAACATCGTTAACTTTTCTATCCATCCAAGAGAGGGGATGATCGATTTTCCAAGTTTTGAACTTGTGTTATTTCACAAAAACTCAAGGGAAGGGGTGTAATTTACTCAAAACTAATTATGAAGCTAACCAAAATAGAATTTCAATCAAAAACACAATATTACCGATGTAAGTTTGTTGGTGAAATTAGTCGGGAAAATGTGTGGGCAAAAAGATGAAGTTGATCGGTCATTACTAGTCGGCCAAGTCGGTGTTACCATCTACTGATCCAATATATTAGAACCAAAAATTCATGTCTTGTCTATAAAAGCACTTTTTGTCACACCCTACACGGAGGAATGATTAACCGGAGGAATGGATAACCAAACATCCGTAACTTTGACTTCAAAACAAAGAAACAAATATGACTTTTGACTAAACCAAAAAATGAAAGTAAATTTAAAAAAAAAAAAAAAGAAAAAACAAATGTTAACTACAAAATGTTATTTACTAAAGTACATATAATTTATTAAAAATTTTAGTATAGGTTCCCTATATCTTGTAACATGCCCAAAATATAAATATATAATCCCTAGTTAAATTAAACCAATTACAAACAGCAACAATATACCAAAAGGAGCGCCAACCCCTTTATAACACAACAAAGAATACACAAATCAGACACCTAACCCTAAAGTGACTGCAAATTTTCATCTTGTGGCTTCAAGTCCGCGATCTCAAAGGCATATCTTGCCATCATACAATCAGCAAGCTAAGTATTAGTTATTGATGCTCATAGAGATCCTGTTACTAAAAAAAACATCAACAAGAGAGTGGTGAGTCCCACAGACTCAGTGAGTGGAAAAACATAACCAAAGAGTACTAGCTTCACTCTACACTTATATATAATACATAGTCAATTAATATCAGCATATCATGAATTTCAAAACAACTAAGGATTACACGTATGCAAATATGGAAAGCATCAACTTAACAAACACAGTTCAAGTAATACGCTATACAATCAAATCTAGACAATCAAAATACTCAAAACACACAAAGGGCTCAATAGAGTAACTCAGCACCTGCACACCTCAACAAAAATTCTCCCCTCCGAGCAGTTTTTGCGCCCACACACCAAACACAAATATATAAAAAATTATTGAAATCTTCATAGCTCCTCACAAATCCATTCTCGAGGGTGAGTTACTCGAATATTTTTAATCAGTGTCAAATAATCAAATAAAAATATCCTAGGTGCACTCGGATTCTATAACGGAAGTAAAAATCATTACGGAAAGAAAAACACTTTCATTGGCCCTTATCAAACACAAACAAAGTCACAAGTCAAGCACAATTCAAATAACTTAATGAAACACTACACATTCTTATGATTCTATATAATTATATCAATTGAAATATACCTAACTTATGTTAATCTAGCAACTAAAAGATAGCATTTATGCACTCACCATTTACTAATTTTGCTCGTCACTTCCTCTTATATTCACACACGACCCTGGCTAAACAACACTTTTTAATGTTACAATTATACTTTTCAATTTTTACGTAGTTTGTCAATTTTATAGGTTAACTATTTAATTATGAAAATCTATAAATACTAACTTTCATGCATTTATTTAAAGTTAACCCCTCTTAGACATTTCCACAACCACCTTGGAGATATGTTTGATTTCAATTTACATACTTAACCAAATTCAACAAAACAAAGTCTAAACATTATTTTTAAGAAGTTAGCTATATTTCTTATTTAGAAACTTGTTCTAAAAGTAGTCTTGAACCTACTCAAATCCTTACATGAACAAAACAGGGACTCGCACAATTTCTAGTTGCCAATCTCGGATTCCAATGCTTATAGAATTCTCATACTGAGGAATTAAATTATGAAACTTTCCAATATTGTTTATCAAGATGTTAGGAACAATTCATCTAATATCACTCCACTCTAAATCATCTTTTAAGACCCTCCAAACCTAATTACACTAAAACAGGTTCAATAAGGACTCGAAAATCACAACCATGACTTCCACCACCTCCAAAATACATATAACATAAAATTAAAACCTATAAAGCTCCATAATTGTCCATTAATATGTGAGGAATAATTCCTATTCATAGGCATTAAGCTAATTCAAACCACAACCCAACCCCAGTCAAAGTCCTCCGGATTGACTAAAGCTCACCTAAAATCTTGCACGAACCCAGCTGCAATTCAATATCTCTAATGGTAAATACACTTCAAATCAAGTTACAAAACTTTCCAGATATCATTCCAAGACCAAAAGCCACACTTTATCTTAACTCTTAAATAATACAGTCCATAGAACACCTAAAATACCTGATTTCTCTAACTTATATAATCTAACCCTATTTTCCCTTTTTCATTAACCACTCAATTCTATATCAATTATTTCCATCACCACCAACTTGTATTTTACCTTTTAAAAATTCTCAAATCCAAACATTTTAAACCATGCCACAAAGATGTAATTAAGTTTTAAAAAAAAGTAAGGGAAATTAAGTGACTCACACGCTTAGTTCTTTTAGGCTTGTCAACCATTACCTTAAGTGCATTTTATCTCATTGCTTGTTTATATGTGTATATATTATATATACATACATACACTTCCCAACAAAATCAACATGATCTCATTAATTGCTATATTACTAATATTTTTAACATTAAGTTAATAAGATCCATCAAAAGCTTGCGTTATCCATTTTTTTAATCATAGTATAATTAAATTACCGTGTTTCCTTTTTCAATTATTACTACCTATCATGTTCTCATTCTTTTATCATCTTCCAAGCTTCCTTGTATTTAAGTAACTAAATAACCTTTCAATACCTATTTTCTCTAAACTTTCAATTTTTATTCAAATAATCCCTAACCATAAAAGTTTTAACATACCAAGTTTCACTCATCTTATTACAACTAGTTTCATTTAGGCATTTTTACAAACATCTTAAGGGCATAATTACTTTTGTTTCATGTGTATGTGTATTATATCTGTACATACCCCAAAATAGTTAACACAAAATTAGTTCCCATGTTACTTTTATTCCAAAATAAAACTTGAAATTGGTTTAGTTAATCAAAGTAATCAAAACTTGACTTACATATATTTCCAACTATATAATCCTATCTAAATAAAGCTTTCTTTTTCACTTAAATGATTAACTATCACACTTTCCGTCAATATCAAATTCTAACTACCCCTCCCAAACTCACTAAACTCAACCCCTCCTCAATTATCAATAAGTAAAAGAAAAGAATGAATTAATTATATGGAGACATAGAAATAGCCCACTCACTCAAGGTACATGGCAAGGCTTCCATGGCTAAAATAAGAGATCCAAGGTTGCCAAAACAGGGCACCAAACCCACATCTTGGTTATCGCTTCATTATGGTGGCTGCTATAGTTGAAAAGATACAAAGCAAGAATAAAAGGTGACCAAAAACAGGGCAACCCGACTGAAAGTTTGAAGGCAAACTGTTGCTGCCTTGCTGCAAGCAAACAAGGAGAAAGGGAACTCCAAAACGGGAAAGGAAGAGAGGAGGAGGAAGGTGGAGGCTACTAATCGGTGTATGAATTGGCTGCACACTACAAGAAAAACAATTATCCGCAATAGGTAAAAACTGTCATAAATCGCATAAAAACCCATCATGGACGACAGGTTCCTATTGTAGATAAGCCCATCAAAGAAAATGGCGTCATTATTAACCAATTTCTACAACCGTAAAACAACCATTGCAGATAACCAATGTCTGTGCAAGTTAATGGCTTGCAATCTTATTAAGTAGAATGGATTCATATAGATAATTAAACTACCTTGTCTTCCTTAAGCTATCTAAACTTTTACATTATATTTGCAATATCACTTTCAGTAGAATGGACTAAACAAGCATGAAACCATTGTCTAAACTAATCTACTTTCCTGTTACTGATACTTGAAATTTCAGAGGATTTGAAAGTCACATAGTTTGATGCAGCAGGAGAAGCCATGAAAACTCCCCAAACTCTCTGTGCAATTAAAATTGAAGAAGACAAAGAATAGGAAGGTATAAAAGTAGCCAGATTTGAATCCGAGAAAAAAATGCTTCACCCTTATAAGAAAACAATATCAGGTGAGGCAATTTGGATCCAATCTCCTTTCATAAATGGTCTTTAAGCTTTTCCCGTGGAGCCTTGGTGGGTTAGAGAGCCACCATTAGTATATGGGGGCTTACAGTAGAGTGAGATGTGATGTGAAGTCGGTGAGTGAGAGAAAGGTAGAGAACCGAAAATGAGAAAGAATAATAGAATGCAAATTGAGAAAGTGGATATTAGATTAATTTTTTTAATTTTCACTATTGCTACGGATGTGGGTTGTCACCCATATAAAAAGGTCTACTTAGAAAAAATATTTGTAATTGTCTTATTTGCTACAATACATACCCATAGCAAATAAGTTATTATATCGTCGTAAATAATTAAAATTTGTTTCTTTAAATTAGGCCATTGCTAATATACAAGCATAGTAGCAAAAGATGACATCTAAGACGGGTTTATTTGTGATGGGTCCCGTACCATCGTAAATAAGTGATTTTCTTATAGTGGCAATATAGATGTCTAACAACACAAGTAGAGCATACTAGAACTTCAGAGGCTCGGGGATTACTAGATGATGCCACTTGTGACATATTTCCATAACTTTATCTAATATGACCTCTGTCCAATTGAAAATTTCCTCGAAATAAGCCATGTCTTATGATAGGTTCATATCTAGACCTTTGAGAACCACCTAGCCTTGAGATGAAAAGACCTAACTGTCGAGACTTTTTATGACTCTCCAATTCTATCTATCTTTTTAAATATCATTTTTCCAATTGATAAGTAGAATCCATAGCCTGAGTGTAGGTAGTAGTGTCCGTTACAAACACTAACCTAAATAGAGAATCTCTCAAGCCATTAACAAATCTCTTCATTCTTTTCTGCTTAGTTAACACCATTTGTGGAGTAAAACAGAATAATCTGGTGAATCAAGTCTCATACTCCATTATTGTCATTCCTTTGGTTTGAACTTGCCACTCAAACTCCCAAGCATACTTATCCCTTATGCTCTTAGGTAGAAAGCATTCAGTGAAAGCTCTGCTAAACTCAGGCCGAGAAAGTGAAGTTGGTTCAGTTCAACATTGCAGTAAGACCTTGTACCATTCATATTCCACATCATGAAACTAGTAGCCAGCTAATTTCAATGCCCGAACAGGGTCATACCCTAATACCACACATAGTAGGTCAGACTCTTCTAAGAGAGTACCTTTGGTGGCTGTATCTTCTCAAAATCATGTAATGTCACAAATGCCTATTGACTTTGATGAGCTGAAACTGGAGGATTGACCTCTTGTTAAGATTAAGTAGGAGGAACTTGAGGAGATTGTGGTTGACTTTGTTGAGCTAAAATTTCAACTCAATCACCTATTATTCTCTAGACTTTGTCTAGTCCCTCCATAAGTTGTTCTATATTAGGACCAGGTGCCTCCACCTCGACTTGTCTAGTGGCTCTGCCTCTACCACGTCCTTTACGACCATGACCTCTTACTACTGGCACTTAAGGACTGGTGGAACCCTAGTTGGAGCCAGCATCCGATTGCCTTTCATGACCAACAACATGGTTACTACACCATATCGTATCTAAAACAAGCATAAATGAATTTAATATATATTTTTCATATAAGGCAAAGAACAATTCATTGCAACATTACAACTTGAAGTTTCATGATGAATTAAGATGCATTACTAAGTCCACATACGTCTTGGGTAATGTACGTGAACAAAGTAATCACATCCTACACTTGTAGTCATGAATCTCTAAACTGGGCTCCAGTACCAACTTATTACACACCACATAGAGGTATTTAGATTGTATTATTCAAAGATGTTCTACTTTATGGGGGAACATATACACAGGGAGCTCCATTGCATAAAGAACCCAAAAAAAAAAAAAAAAAAAAAAAAAACAATAACACACAATGATCTAAAATACATAATACATAATATTAAGCCCTATTATGATTGTAATGTTTCATTCTTGGGGCTTCAATTGTGCATCCTTTCAAGAGTATCTTGCCATAACAACTACTAGCAAGTCAAGGTATTGCTGAAGGAGTTTAAGAAGAACCTGAAGCTAAAAAAAACATAGAAGAAAGAAGAGTGAGTCATATAAACTCAGCGCTTGAAAGACATACCAAAAGGGCAGTAGCTTAAAGCATCATAAAGTTATAAAAAATTATAACATAACTCATTATCCAATTAAAATCCTTACATAATATATATATATATATATACACACACACACATATGGATGATGTAAAACTAACATACTTGCAAGTAAACATATAATAAACAAATCAAACAAAGCATCCAAGGGCCAGTAATCGTAGTAACTCAGCTCCTGCACGCCATATATATATAAAATATATATGTACATATACATATATCTTCCTCGGGGCTATTCAGCTCCTGCACACCAAAACAAATAATCTCCTACAGTAACCTCCCCGGGGCTGAGTTAATGTAATATATATTTATATAATCACTTAATCAAATCAAATTTATCCTAGGTCCGCTTGGATTCTAAATCATATTAAAAATGAATTCTTTAGCCCTATCAACCACATACAAATCATTCAAACTATCGCACAACACACTAAATAACAAATGTATGAACATTTAGAATTTTATCACATAATTCAACATTTATATTCAACTCAAAGTACTAAACACATCTTTACCCAACAATAATATGCATATAGAAAATATTTCAAAACACAACTAGTAACCGAAAAATAATATCTTTCACTCACAACTTTACAGTTGTTGTTCAAGGCTTCCCTTAGAGTCCAAAAGTGTTGTCAAGATAATGTCATGTTTTAGAGCTGAAATTACATTTCCAAGTATCGTTTAGTTTCTAAATTTCATATATTATTAGTCCCTAATCATAAGGACTTGACCATAATAATTCCAAAATATTAATTTACAAATAACGTCTTTTAGTCATTTTATCAAACATCTTGAAAGCATACTTTGTTCCAATTCATATATATATATATATATATATATATATAATGTATGTAACTAAAACTTGCACCAACACTAACCACAATTCAAATACTAGATTGAAATTGGATGAATCATTTAGGGACAATAAAGAGCTTAAATCTTTGAATTCCATAAAAACCAAACAAAACTTTACCCACTATTTTTCTCACCACTTTGATCATATTCTTTCATTCACAACCCTACTCAATCCTGACATCTAAATCCTTAAACAAAACAAAAAGGAAAAGGAATCAGCTCTAAGAAAACAAGAGAATTGCTTGAACTATAGGTATTTACCCCAAAATAGAAGAATTGCTGAGTAGTTGTCGGAGGCTGTTGGAGGTGCTGTTGTTTGCTGATGCGGTGGCTATCGGAGGTGTTGCTAATACATGACGACTACTTCTCGGCTCAAACATGGGTTAGGGAAGATCAAGACACAAGCTGCTAATGAGAAGTTGGTGCTTTGGCCTTCTTGAATGGAGCTAATGGAAGAGTTGAGAAAATAGGGGGAGGAAAAAGGCATAGAGGAGGAAGACAAAGAGAAAAAAAATCTATAAGGAAAAGAATAGGAAAGTAGGAGGAAAAGGAAAATAAAATAAAAGGATAAAAAATCAGAATTTTATTTTGTTTATTCATTTATTTAGTTTTTGTTTATAACCAAACGTACTAAGTTTTTCCTTTTTGTTCCCTAAAAACTGTACTAAATTTTTCCTTTTTGTTCCCTAAAACTTACCGTTACAGTACCGAGTTATAATAAGTAAAATTTCCATCAGTTCTCTAATACTGGCTTGGGTGTCCTAACTTCATTGGGTCCTAACCAGATAGATGAAAACATGAAAAGAAATGTCTTATTTTATTTGAGTTTCTAATAATAATAAATCAGGATAGTAAATAAATATTTTTATTTAATAAATTCATATTTTATTAATTCTTTTAATCATGATAGTATTAAATTCTTCTTGTTTAATAACACATTTATCATAAAAATACATTTTCTTTTTTTACTTGTAAATTTGTAGCAAAAGGAAGGTTAATGTTGATTGTCACTAGTGCAGCTAATGAACTTACTAATTAGATAATGCTAAATTTTAATTCACACTATTATCATAAAATTATGTTAATTCATTTTTTTTATTCCGCAGGGGTACGTCTGGGCCATTTTACACACATCTCGATTGATCACCTTTTCGGTTTGGTCAAAGACAGGTCATCCACGGCAAAATTAAGAAATTTGTGAGGAGTTTAGTCCTTAAGCTCTCCCTAAGAAGATTCAAATAAAGAAAGTCAATGAAGGGAGCAGAACTTCTTAACTATCTGGTCAACCCCTTGGGGTATGTTAAATTCTTCCTAATCATATTTGTGAAGACAATTACAATCTTTATATTAAATGGATCTTTTTTTTTCTCGAAAAATTAGTTTTATATTATTTTGTAATGTTTACGTGATTGTTGTTCATTACATGACATAAAAAATAAAAATCAAGAACTTATGTTAAAGATTAATATATATTTTTTTTTTAACGATTAGAAAAATAAAAAATTTTGTAATAAAAGATTTTATTTCTAGCAAATTTCCTAATGTAAATACGGCTAGCGCAACATGCATGACATAAAAATTAATTTCAATGAAAATGAAGAAATCATAGATATAAGTTATCGGTCGATACCAATTTGTCCATTCACAAACATAATTTGGTTTTTCATAGTTTTTAAATCTGTAATTCTTCATTTTTTGTTATAACCTGATATTGTAACATTTAGAATGTTGAATGTAATAACCGTTTTAACCCCGTATTGTAAAGTCAAGTTTTAGATATAATATATAAATTTCAATTATATGCAACAATGGCATAAACAAATTAAAGAAATAACAATAAAAATTAAACATGTCTTAACCCGGTATCGTAGTGATACATTTTAGTGATTTTTTTTTACAAAGAAATTGTGATAAATCAATATGTCCTTATTTTATTATCGACGTTTTAATATATATTTTGGAGTTTCGTGCGTAATTTATGAGGTATTTAAATTATTAATAATATATTATACATAGTTGTTAAATATTATAATCCGATATTCCAGTGGGTATTTTCAAATGTTGTACGTGAATTATTGTAGTTATGTACATTGTTATAACCCAACATCGTGAATTCAAATTTTAAGTATAATATGAAAATATTAGTTATAAGATATTTTGTCATCTAGTATAAATTTTAGTTAGTAAATTATATATGTTAACTAAATAAATTGGAAAAGTGATAACTAGTGGATATATATATATATATATACACATACACACCTAGATTCAATTTCCTCCATACAATTATTATACTTTGACCTTGAAGTTTTTTTTCTTTCTTTCCTTTTTGGTTTGGCCACCACCCTTCTTTCTTTAGAGAAGTCTTGGCTGAGTCTTCCATCTTCCCTTCCCTATTTTTCCTCTTCATCCATCCTTGATTTGGTTGGCTGCTACTTAGTTGTCTTTATTCCTTTCAATTTCCATGACAACTGCCTCTGTTTTCCTTCTATTTCTCTGCCTCTTGATTTCAGCATGTGCCCTATTTTACTACTTTTGTTTTGCGGTGAAGAAACCTTCTTCTTGCAGCCAAATTTCTCTCTTCCCTTCTTCATTTTCACCTTGACTTGTCTAGCCTTTAGTTATCAGTTAGCCAATAGGTATTGTTCTACCTTGCAGCCGTGAAAAGCAGCCTTTCTTTTGGCCTACAACAGCTACCTATTTTCAATTTTTTTGTAGCAGTTGTCCCTTGTCCCTTCTCTCCTATAGCAACTTCAAGGTTACCGTGAAGCTTGGTAAGAGTAGAGACAGCAGCCTTGTCTTGCCTTGCACCCTCGTGAACCTTGAAGTAGTAACTTCAAGTAAGGCAACAGCTAGCTGCCTAGTGAACCGTGGTGTGGGTAGTTTCTAAACCTCAAGTATTTACTTTATTTTCATGAAGTTCTTTCCTTTATTTCGTGATAGTTAAAAATTAGATAAATGGGTTGGATATAAAGAAGTTAGGAGGGTAAATTAAGAAGTGAAGTAGTAGAAGTGTGGTGCTTAATTAGATTATAGGTTGGTTTATCTCTTTGTAATTTAGGATATTTGATTGAGCAGAACTTTTTAATTAAAACTTGGTAAATTTAAGTCTTGATGGCTAATTGTTTTAAAAATTTAAATATAAGTTCATTACAAAAGCAAAGGGTTGGTGGATGTATTGAGTTAAGGAGTGAATGAAAGTGAGTAGTGGATATGATCAAAGGAGGGTTAGTTGGGAATAAAGTGTGGAAAATGAGAGTTAAGTGGTTTTGAAGGGTTGCAGGGGCACATTTCATGAGTAACAGAAATTCGGTATTTCGAGTGTCGTTGGGGCAAAATTAAATTAAGAGTTAAAAAAGATAAAATGTAACTTACGGTCTTGAAATGTTGTCTGCAAAATTTCGTAGCTAGGTTCCAAGTATGTTGTGCATTAGAGCTCTTGGACTCTGGCTAGTTCACATAGGATTTTTAGTTCCCTGTTTTCGGTTCATGTAGGAATTGAGTGGGTTCAAGACCAATTTTAGAAAAAGTTTCTAAATAAGAAAGATAGATAAACCTGTTTATTAACAAAATTGACAAACAAAATTGGATTTCATTTCTCCTAGAGAAAGTTATGGTCAATTAAATATGGTTAGGTTAGAGCTGTCAAAATCCTGCATTTTACAGAATTTGTTGCAATTTCAAAGAATAAACTGTATTGATATAGAAATTCGTTAATTACAAATGATATATCATTATAAAGCTACTTGTGTCTAGTATTTTATAAATTTTACAAAACTGGATTCAAAATTTCTTAGAGAAAGATATGACCGTTAAAGTGAACACTGGTCCAAATCCCAAGTTTGGACAGTTTCAACACCTCTAACTCACTAAGTGCTTTCTATCTTTTCTAATGGTTCCTTCTACCCTATGCATTTTCAAGACAATTAAAATGTCTTTTCATTATTAACCCTATCACATAAAGTCCAATTCATATTAATGGACATGTAATAGCTTAATGGAAAACTTTCATAAAGAAACCTATACAAGTTGAGATATAAGCTTAGTAACTAAAAGATTATAACAATAATGTTTATGAACTAAATATTATTTGGGAATATGAATTTTAGTTCCGGATTCTAATGTAGACCTGATGAGATGTGTGGATGCAATTATGGTGACGAATAGGATCGGTTACGGGTGAATGGTTAATTGATGCCTTTAGGGGCTAGATTATTATGTTCAATTGTATGTGTATTTAAATAAATGTGCTAGTGCAATATTTTAGTGAGTTAGTTGAATTATTCTTGCTTGAAATTGTCTATGGTTGATTTGGGCCAAAACATGAAAAGTTTTCTGAGAAATTATTTTTATTCCAAAATTATGATCCAGGTGCACCTAAGATATTTTGATTTAAAATCATAAGAAATTCTGATGCTGATAAATGTTTTTTTAATTAATTGAGTGCTCAACCCTGGTGGGATAGATTGTGTACGGAGATCAATTTGTTGTGCGGGCGCGTAAATGCCTAGTGGGGGATGATAATATTATGTGGGGATAAGTCACTCGTTGGCCCTTTGGTTGCTTTGTTTGATATTCTTACTCTGATTAATTTGTGATCCTGTGTTTCATGTAAATTGTGATTTATGATGACTATAATGTACACGTGTAATGCTAATTATGGTATGAACAATGTTACATGATGTTACTATATATGTTATACACTTGTGTAGTGTGATGCTAGTACCCTTTGGGTACAATTTTTCACTGACGGAGTCCATAGTACTCACCCTTCGCTGGTGAATTTTTTTTTTATCACAGGAGTTCGGTACATGGCGTCTCTGAGCCTGTGACTTGCCGATTGAGTATGACAAAGTATTTCCAAGATCTCAGACTTGAAGTCAAGGATGAAAGTTTACAGTCACACTAGAACTGTGGGTGTTTAATTTTGGTATATGTAAAAGTCTAATTACTCTTTTTGATTAAATGTGGACAGAGCGGAGCTCCTTGTCATCTTTGTGCTAGTGTTGTGTGAAATCAGGAACATAGGTGTTTGTATTTTGAGGCATGTTCCATTTTTTTGGGAACCACTGTCAAAAATTTTCAGTAACTTGTTAATTATTACAGGAAATCAACTTTTACAATGATCTTTGGTTTTAGAAAAGCTACTTTTATTCTTTAGTTGGGTCATGAGTCAGATTTGTTACTTTGTTTTGAAGTCAGGGTTACAATGTGTTTGTTACCCAATCCTCCAGCCAGTCATGCCTCTGTGAGGGGTGTGACATTTTTCTTCTCTTTATTCTGACCAAGTGGATTGTCAATAAGCTTATTCTTATATTATTTTCATTTAAATATTTATCACGAATTTATATATATATATATATTTCAGAAGTTAGACACACGAGTTTAGTGGATGAGCTTTACCAAGATTGAGTTTCACTTGTTTGGTGAACTAATCAAAAATAAAACATAAACTCTGACTTGTTTAGAAAACTAGTTGATCTCTATCCAAAAAATTTTATAAGTAGTCCACGAATTAACTATACTTGTTGATATCCCTATAAATAAAATTACATCGTAAAACTTGTGACCTTATATAAAACTTTTAAATAACAATTTAGGAAACCCAATGTTTGATTAAGGTAGTGCATGCATCTAACAATTTCTAAACTTGAATAGTATCACTCTTATCCAAACTAAACCAACCACGTACCTTGTATTACTCTTGCTTATAGTTCTCTTAATGAAACCTAAAACCATACACACATCACTGAACAATAGTGATGGAGATATATAGTAGGTAGAACATAATCATCTGTATAAATCGAATAAATCGACAAGTCTGAGGTTGCATTGCTAAGGCATAACAACTCTATCTTCTTGTGTGTGATCTGTGGCCACCAAAGTAGTTGAAGAAGATGAAGTCGATGAAAATGATGCTATTAATTGAAGTAGAAACTGGTCTTCATCAACCGATCAAATCAATGATTATATATTTTTTTTTTCCTTGTTTGTCAATGCCTAAAGAAAATATAAAGCAAGTCTTTGAAATATAAAACCCTAAAATTAATATACATATCATTGATTGTAATATTAACACATGAAATTAATATTTTCACTGATTCTCCTCTTACATGTTTTTCTGGCCTATCAACTAGTTCACAAATTAATTATACTTGTTGATATTTCTATAAATGAAGTTACAATAGAGGGCTTGTGCCCCTTATATAAAACTGGTAAATATGAAGTTAGGAAACCCAATGCTTGATTAGGGTAATGCATGCATCTAACAATTGTCAAACTTGAACGATATCACTTTTATCCAAGCTAAACCAACCAGGTACATGGTATTACTCTTGCCTATAATTTTCTTAATGAAATATAAAATCATACACTCATCACCCAATAATAGCAATGGAGACATGTTGTAGGTAGAACATATATCATCTATATAAAGTGACAAGCTTGAGGTTGCTAAGCCACAACACAACTCTGTCGTCTTGTGTGTTATCCATTGCCACTGAAGTAGTTGAAGAAGACGAATGCGATGAAAATAATGATATTAATTAAAGAAGAAATTTTTCTTTATCTACCGATCAAATCAATGATACATCAAAGGTATTATTCATTGCAATTCAAATTAGAAGTTTTCATTTTCATTTCATCAAAAATTATTTGTAACTATTTTTTCCCCTGGTTTTGTTTCCTATTTGTGTTTAGAAATAAAGGAGAAGGAGACTGACAGTAGTTTTCCATCAGAGCAACCCTTGAACCATACTACCAGCCTTTCTCCCAAGTTTCACAATTTTAGGTAAAGACCATGGCACCATACCTAGTGATCGTATATGTAGCTGTACTGTCTAGGAATACTGGAGAGCCCTTTACAATTGTGAACAAGCCTACATGTTCTTTTTGTTATGGTGTGTACATCTTTTCTTTTGCTTCTTTACATCTATAAATTATTCTTCTTCTTAATATTTTTAAAAAAATAATTATTATTTTATTATTGACAATGTTTGTCTATTTGATCATATTTCAGTTTGCTATTGGTATATTTAACTCATGCCCAAATGGATCCACTAAGAGGAGGGAGCAAATGGGGAATAAAATAGTGTAATGAGTTGTTAAAAGCTAAGTCTTTCAACATAGTAGAGGTGAGTGAGATGTGGTGCATAATTTTTATATGGAACAAGGATGATGTGATCAATATGTTTCCTAATATTTATGAAAAAATTTAATAAGTTGTAAGAAAAACAATGGATAAGAAGATCATGAAAATATTTGAATTTATGGTATCTAGTTCTTAGTTTTGATTTTAAATAATTATTGGCCCATTGTGGGATAAGGCCTAATTAACGAAATTTGCAATCATGACTAACTGAGTTTTTAATTAGGTATAATTTTATATCATCACAGATTATTTGACTTCAAAAATCAAGTAAAATTTTAATCAATTCAATTTGGTCAGGTCAAGTGAATTTTATCGAAAACCCAATCATCTTGTTCGGTTGAACAATATTATTTGTTAAAGCGCATATGTATTTTTTAATCATTTATTATATCGATGATGATTAAGTGCCAAGTAATTGATGGATTCTTATTTATTTTAAAATTTAATTTTCAACCATTAAACCTTAACAACAAGTATCTCTAAGACATCACTAAAAAAAAAAAAAAAATCCTATAGAAAAAGATATATTTTAATTGTAGTTTAAGAAAAATGTTTTGATATCAGTAAGGTAAAAATGTTTGAATTTTATTTGGCAATATAAAATTAGAAACAAGATGGTTGAAGAAACTAGAAATCCATTTATTTGATTTTGAGTTTATCTATAAAAGTGTTTTCAAGAGAAAATCTAATTATAATTGTACATATGTTAACCAGAATTTTAATGGTATTGAAAAAAAAAAAAAAAAAAAAAAACACCACTAATATGCAAAAAAGACCTTAAATCTCAATTACATATACCAAAATTCTGGCAAAGATATACATATGAAGCAAGTAAGAGAGCCATACCATGTTATTTAATAATATGTTTTTTTGTTATTTTCATTGTCCATTTTTAGTTGTGAAATATACAGGTATGTTCATAATATTGTAATTATTAATGAAATAAAAGAAATCGTGGAGATTAGTTATATTGGTTGATACTAAATTTGCATTTCACAAAAATAAATTAGTGTTTTAAAAATCTAATCCACTCAAATGGTTAGAACGTTAGTTGCATGGTAGAGAAACACTGATTTGAATCATAAAAATATTTTGTGGATTAAATTGTGTAAACTGGACGACACAGGACAAATCTGGTTAGTCTAGATTTCACATTTTTTTTTTTTTTGGTTCTAAAATCTAAAAAAATTAAAATTGAATTGAATTTTCAATATTTTGATAGGTCATACTAATATGTATTTAAATCCAGTTAAAAAGTTAGTTAAAACCCCAAAACATGTTATTTATCACCAAAACACACTAATTGATATATAATATTTTGTAAATATGAATATATTAAATGAATTTCAATTTTTTATTTTTATTTTCCTGGGTTGTTAATATATAATATCAATATTTTAGTAATTTAATTAATGTTAATATAATTATATTATATTTAATATTATGAAGATTAAATTGAATATTTTGTAGGTATGACTATGTTAAATAAATTTAAATTATTAATTTATTTTCCTAAGTTGGTAATATATATTAGTAAACTAATTCATGTAGGCAAAATTATATTATGTTTAACATTTATAAAAATTAAATTAAATATTTATATGATATCATTGGTTAGATCACAATTAAAACTTAACTCCAAAATCAACATATATTTTTTTTTTTCAATTTTTTAAAAATTGACATAAATTGTGTTTTAATGTTTTAATGCGTATATTTCTTCTGTGTATTCCAACTAGATGGATTATTACTAAGGCTAAATACTTTTATGTTTTGATGATTTGCATATAAAAATTTGTTAAAATTTATATAAGAGAATATAAAAGACAAATAAAAATACTAGTAATAACTTATGTATATGAGCACGATAAATTGAAGTTTCTTTTTTTCTACAATTGAAAGAAATCAATTATTCCTCACCTCCAAGTTGTGGGTCTGATCTCCAACTTTTACTAAAAATAAAAAATAAAATAAAAAAATCATTGATCCTCAATTGAAAGGAGTACATATGTGCTAATATTAACACAAGAAATTAATAATTTTCTTATCCGCCAATGTAAGAAATTAATTAATAATGGGTTAAAACACAATTTGTATGTACCAGGGTACTCAATCTAAATAGAAACTGAAGAGAAAGTGAGAGTTATATATACCTGGGGGAGTTCTTCAGTAATCCAAAACAAAAAAAGAGCTAAGAGATATTTATGGCCTCAGAGCCACAATCGGAGCTCCCTTCAAACCAATACCAAAGAGATGAATGTATCCCTCATCAGAGTTTTTCAGGAACTAGCAGTTGAGTTCTACCATCAGCTCCTTCTAGAATTGATGAGCAGAGAGCCCTAAATTTGGCTTAAAACCAAATCAAAAAAACTCAAATAAGAGTTAACCTAAATATACATGTCTATATTATGTGCGTTTGTGAGTTATATAGACTAAGGCACGTGGTTTAGATGTAATATGAACCATTGAACTTGAATGATGAAATACATTAGTTACTTTCCTTTTAGCATCCAATTTGGGTAATTAATATTTAGTTAATTTCCTAATTGTTGTAATGGGCATATGACTTTACTTTTCTTTTATGCATTATAAGTTTTCTTTTATTTTAAGAAAGACTTGATTTCTATTTGCTTTAATTTATGTGGGAAACTTTCCTTTTGTTATGCATTTGTTTCCATTTCTTTTAGAGAAATACTTCTCTCTCTAATTTCTTTTAATTTAGGAGGGAGACTTTCCATTTTTCTATGATTAATTTTTTATTTTTTTTACCCATTGTTCAGGGCTTGAATCACCTCATTTGATCAGTATCCTTTTTCGTATTCAATTAGGGTTAGAAGCATATAATTGAAGAAGCAAATGTAGACCTAAGGGCTTTGGCTATATGAGCCGTTGAACAAAAAAAAAAATTGAAGTTTCCTTCTCCTGTATGGAGTTGTTCTTTGGTTCAATGGTTTTTTTAAACAGAGAATAACTTGATATATGACTGCAGTAACTTGATGGACTCCTTCCAGCATTAAGCATTGTTTCAAAAAGTCTAATAGTTAAGCTGAATTGATTATGGACTAGTAAAAAAGGGAATTGCCATTCTTTATTGTTCTTAGTTGTAGTGCTAATATGTTTATGGGTAATTTGAAGAGAGTCAGTTTCCCAAGACTTTGTATTGTTTCTTACTTAATGTTATTCCCTTTTGTACCAAAAAGAAAAAGAAAATTGTTATACTAATTTCTATACAGCTTGAAAAAAATAATTGACAAATAACTTTTTCATCTATGTAAAATAACGTGTGTACATGTTATTGTTTTGCACATGCACTATATAATATTCTTCTTCTTCCTATTTGGTAATTTTTTATGGCTAGCTTACCTCTAGTGGTTTGTATAATTTTTATTTTTTGTAAAATCTAAAGAACAAAATGAAGAAATAAATAAAGTGGTATCTCATTTTTTTTATGCACAAATTGATTTAGTCTTTCATATCTCACAATTTGTAAAGAAAGTTACTTATGAAAAGGATAACCAAAACAAGTTAATTTTCAGTGAGAAACAAAACTATAATTAAATTATATGAACATTTTTAAAAATACACCTTAGTACATAATAGTTTGTATTAGCTTAGTCATTATAACTATAAAAAATAAAAATAAAAAGGCAGAATATATTTGATAATAAAAGAATGTGTCTTTCTAAACATTGGCCTTATAGCAAATTTTTTAAAGATAATATATGTAAAAGTAGTTATCATGTAATATCTTTTTGATAATGGTACTAGATGAGTTATACAATACCCAACTCTTTTTGTACGGTATTTAAAACCTAGCTGAAGTATATCATTCATTCACCATCGATTTTATTTGAGTGAGTCACAACCATTTATTTATATTAAATTGTTACTTGTACTGTTAAAAAATAGAGTAATTATATTTGACCCTAAAATATATTTATTTTTTATGAACAACAAGTACAGGCCACAAAGCCACCATCTTCACCTCTTAGCCACCATCTTCGCTAAGATGTAATTGGTGCTACAGTTTAGTTGCTTTTTCTAGTCATGCAGGATTCATTTTCACTTTCCTCTCAATTTACTTGAAATGAAAAAACATGTCAACCTAATTTCGTTTTCTTTCTAGGTTCAAAAGAATAATGTGAATTAGTTCATATCTAGCAAATTATATATCTATGTGTATTAATTTATGCTTGACAAAAACAATTCAACTTACATGAAGAACTATTAATTTATCAATCCTTAATTGGATGTTCTAGAAGTAGCTAAGAGGTCAAGGTGAGGCACGTGGTAGTGGTGGTGGTGGTGGTGTTCATGGTTGTGAACCTGTGATCAGCGGGGTGGCTACAATGAGTTGGCATTGGGTGGTGTTTTATGATGTGATCAGCGGAGGTAGTGATGATAGTAATAGCATTTGAGTGGTGGTGTCAAAAATGTTTTACCACCTTTGACCTTTAATAATACAATCTATGGGGTAAAAAATAGGCATTTTATTATGTACACTTTTGTAAAAGGAGAAATTTTTGTTTAACTCTAGCCTTATCGATTAATAGTGTGTATGTAAGGAGTCTTTACTAATATGGAATATTGGACCAGGAATTCAAGATTATTTCTAATGCTTTGACTAACATACCATAAATCAATTTTCTATTTACATGAAAGATACCAATAAATAAGAAGCAAGAACAAGCAGGATATAGAACGAGAGTTGAGGTTATAGGAGTTGGTGTTGTTGGCTCCTTCCTCGCAGTCTGTTCTTGATTCCTAGATTTGAAATTTTGGTTTTTGAGTTTTAAATTTTATGGGTTTCAGCCCAAGTAGAAGAAAAGAATTTAGGATTTTCTATTTGTTGAGGATTAAATTGAAAGCATTTAATAAGATTAGGCTGAAAAACATAAATACACAAATTTATTGGCATGTTTCCTTAAGAGGTAAAAAAATAGTTAGTAGGTGTGATGATTTGTGCAAACTATCAAGAAAACATGTATCCAATTTAGTTGCACATTCAATACCCAGAAAACAGTTTGGTATTGTATAACTCACCGTGATACAATTGTTAAGAAATTAATTTATATTGGGAATTATACAAATTAAAACCTCCTTCAAAATTCAATGAGATATAACAAAAATACAAAAAAGATAGCCATGCAAAATATACCTAGAAAAGAAGAGAAATAACATTTAACACATAACATTTAACATGACTTGGCACCCATACCTACATCCATGGTTGAGAAAAGAAATTTTACTATAGTAAGAAAGATTACAGAAAGAATAATATCCTGTACATAGTTTTCTCACACTTTCTCTATATCTTACAACTCTCACAAGCATATTTATTTATATTTCGTAGAACTTATCCATCAAGCAAACTTTTCCTTCACTCTATAAAAACTATATTACAATCTCAATCTAATGATCAAAGTAAGTCTCTTTAGGAAATTTAAATCATAATCTAAATAATTTTTCTTACCCACTAATAGTAAACTAATGAGAAAATTACATTCCCCTCCCTTTAGATTTAGTGAAATAACATTAAGATCCAAAGTTTTAAGAAATCAACACTCCCCTCCCTTGTATAGATGGAAAAGCTAACAGTGTTAGAAAATAATTTGGGTAAAATACTAAAAATCAAATTTGTATATCCAAAATTTCAAAATATCTTACTTTTACTTCTTTTTTTCATTTCAAATGAATCCTAATATTTACTTTTTTATATCAGTCTTTAATTTTTAACTTATTTTCTTAATAGAAACCTCAATTTATTATGGTTTTATAATGAATTATAAAACAATAATTGAGTATATATATATAATTATAGATAAATTAGAGTCATAATTATCACATGTGTACTATGATATAATATTTTATTTCTAAGTTTTTTTTTCTTTGGGGTCGAGTACCTTCTTCCCTCTGTCTTTCCACCGCAACACTTGTTCCTCCTCTATTTTAGTTGGTTCTAGAGTATGTCAGTGTCTTCTTAAAATTCAGCTATGAGCACTATTCTTCTCCCTTCTTGTTGGTATGATTTTCACTGGCCTAGCCTTCCGTTAAGCCTAGCTACCATAAGGATTAGTTGGACAGGAGTGACTGCAGCCAAAATCTTCAAGAAACCGAGCCTAGTTTTCCTTTTCCTTGCTTTGCTGCCATGCTCTTTAAGTACTGCTACAATACTCTTCCTTTTTGCTCTCCCTTGTATAGCTCTTGTGTGGCCTTGTATCATTTCAATGTCTAATGTATTCTTCTTCCTCAGCTTAGCCAAGATAGCAAAAAGGGTAGTTACCCTGTTTTGCAATTTGGCGTGTCTTGGAGCCTCCCTTCAGTCGGCTAGTTCACCTCAGGCCATGGAGGACTTTAAGTTTAACGGCAAAGCTGCCGTGTTCCTCCGGTGCCAGGGCAACCATCAGCAAGAAGGATAGCTCCCCACTCTTCCTAATTTAGCCATGGAAGGAAAGGGAGTTAGATGCAGAAAACTCCTCCTTGCCATGAGTTTTGTCAATAGCTAGTAATTTGTGGCTTTGATTTCTTTATAATTTTTTATATAGCTGATGATTTAGAATTAAGGACTAAGAAAATTCTAAGCAAAAGTTTAAGAACAATGAATATATAAGATAATTATGTCTAATTGTAGAATAAGGAAATTGAAAATTTAAGTATGATAATATAGGACTTATATACTCTTAAGTTAGATAAATTGTAGATAAGTAATTTAATTAGGATTCAAAGTTAGGATATAAGTAGTATGAAAAGGATGAGATATGTTGAATTCTTGGTGTATGTATATATACAAATGCATACATACTAATGGAAATTAATTATTTTTTTAAAAGTATTTGACAACGTGTAAAAAAGAAATTAAGTGTTATCATATATTTAGAAGTTGACTTCCCTAGGTTTGATAAATTAAATAGCTAATTAAGAAATATGATATGGAACTAATTAATGTAATTTTAAAATATTTGGTTAAAGAGTTAAGGAGATTTAATTTTCAAGAAATATATTTGGTGTAATTATGTATGATTTAAGAATCATGGAAAGTAACTTGGAAGTGGTTATTGAAGTGAAGCAGGGGCAGATTATGCAAATTGGAGAAATCTAACATTTCGAATATTTTTGAAACTGAATTAAATTAATAGTTCCAAACTAAAAGTGTAGGTTAGGGCCTTAAGATGATACATGCAAAATTTCGTAACCTGATTCGAAGTATACGGATTGTTAGAGCTACGGAACTGAGGCTAGTTCCATATAGGAATTTTAGTGAGCTTCAGTCAGTTTGGGAAACTTCGTCAGGACTTGTGTTGGAATTAGCTTAGGACCTCTAAAGTTGTTCCTAACATATAAAGAGTAACTCTGGAGTGGTGTACAGTTTTAATTCCTTGTTATAAATTTTTTGAAGGTGATGGAACTCAGGGTTATGATTTTCAGACACTTATTGAACCAGTTTTAGTGTAACTAACTTTAGAGAGTCTTAAAGGTTGAATTAGGAATAATGTTCTGAAGATGAAATGTTTCTAATATCTTGATAAGTTAGACTATAAATATTTGTAATTTAATTATCGAATATGAAGTTTTTATAAACTTTAGAGTCTGATATTGATAACCAAGAATTTTGCGAATGCCCTGTTTTTGTTTATATAAAGAATCGAATGAGTTCAAAGCTGATTTTAGGAAAATTTTCTATGTAATAAAGGTAGTTAACACCCTATAGATAATTTTTAGAATGGGTTTTATTAAATTTGATCAAGTATGTACGTGAAAATAAACATATATCTAAGGGTTGTAAAAATGCCTAAAAGAAGTAAACTTTAAATAATTAACCGTATTAGTATATATATATATATATATATATCCAAATAATACATATGATATCCATCTCGAAAGATATATTTTTCTATTAATAATTAAAAAAAAAAGAATTGGATTTCCTTTTTCCTAGAGAAAGTTATGTTCAAATAACTAAGGTAAGGTCAGAGCTGCCAAAATCCTGTGTTTTGCAGAATTTGATGCAACTTCACAGAATAAACTATATTAATATAAAAATCTAAAAATTTCAAATGATATACCATTATAAAGCTACATGTGTCTATTATTTATATATTTTACAAAACTGGATCTTGAATTTCCTAGAGAAAGATATGACCAATAGAGTGAACACTGGTTCAAATCTCAAGTTTTGACAGTTTTAATATTTCTAACTCACTAGTATTTTCTATCTTTTCTACTAGTTTCCTTCTACCCTATACATGTCAAGACATCTAAAATGGCTCTTCATTATCAGCCTTGCCATACAAAGTACAATTCATAATACCGGGCGCATAAATGCCGGGTGGGAGGTGATATTCTTGTGCGGGGCTGAGTTACTCGTTGTCCCTTTGTTTGCTTTGTATGTTATGATTGCTTTGATTTATTTGTGATCTTATGAATCATGTAAGTTGTAAATTTATAACGAATAACAATATGCACGTGTATTTTGAATTAAAACATGAACATTGTTACATGATATTATTTTATATATTATATTACTTGTGTTGAGTGATGCTAGTACCCCTTTGGTACTATTTTCCACTCATTGGGTCCATAAGACTCACCCTTCTTTTGTGGTATTATTTTTAGTAACAAGATTTGAGGATGGCTATTACCGATAATGGACTTTTCCAAGTGTTTGATGGCAAGGTAACTCTTAGGAATCTCAATCCTGAAGTCAAAGGGTGCAAATTTGCTGTTACACTAGAGATATGGGGTGTCTGGTCTTATAATGTGTAATAGTTTAATTAATTGTTATTATGACAAGAAACGTAATGAAGCTCCTTGTTGTCTTTATTGTTGTTACTTTGGTTATTGTATAAAAACAGGATTATGCATTTCTATTTGAGGCATGTTCCATATTACGATGAATCTCTGCCGAAATTTTTAGTAAATTGTTATTTATTTCAGTAAACAACTAACTTTTGTTCCATAAATCTTTACTTTTGTTCATTAGTTTGGTTAAGAGTCGTAGTTGCTTTCTTGTTTTAGAGTACGGGTTACGGAGAGTTGGCAATCCATTCCTCTGGCCAGTCATGCCACCATTAAGGGTGTGACAACTACTCTCATACTCTCACCCACCCACCTTTCCACTCTCCCACTCTCCCACTCTCCCACTTTTTTTTATCAAATTAAATTAATTAAAAAAATTAAATACAGGTAAGATATATATAAGTATGTGCTTACATATAACTAGTATATATATATATATATATGTTACATTGAATTTGAATATTAAATACGAAAATAAAAAATGTAAATCTCTTTGAATTTAAAAAATAAATTCAAACACTTTTAAAAAAATAATCTATTTTTTCATTTATAGGTTGAAATATATGAAAATGAAAAATGGTAACATTTTATTATTAGTATAAGTCTTTATTCTTTTATTAATTAATATAACACAATTTATTTAAGTTTTTTAACTTTATTTATTTTTTAACAGGTTAAAGTGGTAAAAATATGTTCAAATTTAAAGTCTATTTATTTGAAGAGAAAATACTAAAATTCAGACTTATTTTTCTCGTAAAGTTAAGTCATAAGTTGTTTTTAGAAAATCACGAATAAATTTAATTTATTTATTTTCAACTATTTTTTTTTTTATTAGGGATAATTTAGTAGAAATAAAAAAAAAAATTGAATTGAACTCTAACACAATACAAAATTAGACACCCAACCCTAAAGTAACTGCAAATTTTCATCTTGTGGCTTTAAGTCCGTGATCTCAAATGCATATTTTGCTGTTATACAATCGGCAAGCCAAGTATCAGTTATTGATGCTCACAGAGATCCTGTTACTAAAAAAAATAACAAGAGAATGGTGAGTCCCACAAACTCAGTGAGTGGAAAAACGTACCCAAAGAGTACTAGCTTCACTCTACACATATATATAATACATAGTCAATTAATATCAACATATCATGAATTTCAAAACAACTAAGGGTTACATGTATATAAATATGGAAAACATCAACTTAACAAACATAGTTCAAGTAATA
Organism: Quillaja saponaria; assembly: GCA_029379385.1. Taxonomy (NCBI): domain Eukaryota; kingdom Viridiplantae; phylum Streptophyta; class Magnoliopsida; order Fabales; family Quillajaceae; genus Quillaja; species Quillaja saponaria. The sequence goes on along the minus strand of CM055605.1, from coordinate 15,791,506 downwards.
TACTATACAATCAAATCAAGACAATCAACATACTCAAAACACACAAAGGGCTAAATAGAGTAACTCAGCACTTGCACACCAAACAAAAATTCTCCCTTCCGGGCAGTTTTTTCGCCCACACACCAAACACAAATATATACAAAATTACTAAAATCTTCTTAGCTCCTCACAAATTCATTCCCGAGTTTAAGTTACTCGAATTTTTTTAATCAGTGTTAAATAATCAAATAAGAATATCCTAGGTGCACCCGTATTCTATTTTGGAAGTAAAAATCATTACGGAAAGAAAAACACTTTCATTGGCCCTTATCAAACACAAACTAAGTCACAAGTCAAGCACAATTCAAATAACTTAATGAAACACTACACATGCTAATGATTCTATATAAATATATCAATTGAAATATACCTAACAAATTCACATGTTAATCTAGCAAAAAAAAGGTAGCATTTATGCACACCATTTACTAATTTTGCTCGTCACTTCCTCTTATATTCACACACGTTGTTGGCTAAACAACACTTTTCAATGTTACAATAATATTTTTCAAGTATTACTTGGTTTGTCAATTTTATAGGTTAACTATTTAATTATGAAAATCTATAAATACTAAATTTCATGCATTTATTTAAAGTTAACCCCTCTTAGACATTTCTATTACCACCTTGGAGATATGTTTGATTTCAATTTATATACTAAACCAAATTCAACAAAACAAAGTGTAAACATTATTTTTAAGAAGTTAGCTAACTTTCTTATTTAGAAACTTCTTCTAAAAGTAGTCTTGAACCTACTCAAATCCTCACAGGAACACTAACAGGGCACTCGCATAATTATATTTCTAGTTGCCAATCTCGGATTCCAATGCTTGGGAATTAAATTATGAAACTTTCCAATATAGTTTATCAAGATGTTAGGAACAATTCTTCTTCATCACTCTACTCTAAATCATCTTTTAAGACCCTTCAAACCTAATTACACTAAAACAGGTCCAATAAGGACTCGAAAATCACAACCATGACTTCCAACACCTCTAAAATACACATAACATAAAATTAAAACATATAAAGCTCCATAATTGTCCATTAATATGTTAGGAATAATTCCAATTCATAGGCATTAAGCTAATTCAAACCACAACCCAACCCCAGTCAAAGTCCTCCGATTAACTAAAGCTCACCTAAAATCTTGCACTAACCCAACTACAATTCAATATCTCTAATGATAAATACACTTCAAATCAAGTTACAAAACTTTCTAGATATCATTCCAACACCAAAAGCCACACTTCATCTTAACTTCTAAATTAATACAGTACATAGAACACCTAAAATACCTGATTTCTCTAACTTATATAATCTAACCCTATTTTCCCTTTTTCATTAACCACTTAAATCTCTATCAATTATTTCCATCACCACAAACTTGTATTTTACCTTTTAAAAATTTTCAAATCCATACATTTTAAACCATGCAACAAAGATGTAACTAAGTTTTAAAAAAAAGTAAGGGAAATTAAGTGACTTACACGCTTAGTTCTTTTAGGCTTGTCAACCATTACCTTAAGTGCACTTTATCTCATTGCTTGTCTATGTGTGTATATATATATATACATATATACACTTCCCAACAAAATCAACATGATCTCATTAATTCCTATATTACTAATATTTTTAACATTAAGTTAATAAGATCCATCAAAAGCTTGTGTTATCCATTTTTTTCATCATAGTATAATTAAATTCCCTTGTTTCCTTTTTCGATTATTACTACCTATCATGTTCTCATTCTTTTATCATCTTCCAAGCTTCCTTGTATTTAAGTAACTAAATAACCTTTCAATACCTATTTTCTTTAAACGTTCAATTTTTATTCAAATAATCCTTAACCATAAAAGTTTTAACATTCCAAGTTTTACTCATCTTATTACAACTAGTTTCATTTAGAGATTTTTACAAACATCTTAAGAGCATAATTACTTTTGTTTCATGTGTATGTGTTATATTTGTACATACCCCAAAATAGTTAACACAAAATTAATTCCCATGTTACTTATATTCCAAAATCAAACTTGAAATTGGTTTAGTTAATCAAAGGAATTAAAACTTGACTTACATATATTTCCAACTATATAATCCTATCTAATTCAAGATTTCTTTTTCCCTTAAATGATTAACTATTACACTTTCCATCAATATAAAATTCTAACTACTCCTCCCAAACTCACTAAACTCAACCCCTCCTTAATTATCAATAAGTAAAAGAAAAGAATGAATTAATTATATGGGGACATAAAAGTAGCCCACTCACTGAAGGTACATGGCAAGGCTTCCATAACTGAAATAAGAGATCCAAGGCTACCAAAACAGGGCGCCAAACTCCTGCATGATGGGTTCCAATCGCAGATAAGCCCATCTAAGAAAATGGCGTCATTAATAACCAATTTCTACAACTATAAAAACAACCATTGTAGATAAACTTATCCACAGCCATTGCAGATAACCAATGTCCATGCAAGTTAATGGCTTGCAATCTTATTAAGTAGAATGGATATAGTAAAATTTAAAAACATAAAAATCAATCTTCAAAAAAGTAAAACAACTACTTAATTTTAGTTACTTCGAAATTTTGAAGCACCTGAAACAATCATTTTATTAGCAAGTAGAGGTACACCATTAAGTCTGCTTTTGGAGCATATAAGCTTCCACATATACCAGAAGGAAAACCAAAAGAAAATACCATAATGCAGATTCTTTTTTCCTAAGACCATCAATCACAAGGATTATATACACAAGATTGAGCAAACTCTATTTAGTTAAAATTCTAAGTAAAATAATGTGAGCTACTACTCATGCTAAGTTATAAAACATTGGATAAGATATGTTTTCAAATGCATATACAAATATTCTAAAATTTGTCATCCAATTCAATATTGAATGATAGCATTTGCATGTTAAAAAAATAATAATTACCAATTTAACTATATATACCTTCATCATTTTTTCTGCATCTTCCAGTAATCCTACAGTTTCAAATGACAACATAATTCATAGCATTAATTAAAATGGTAAGGAAAAAGTGATAGCTCAAATACACATGTTCTACACATGTTTGCATATAAACAGTCTAAAAGTATAAAGCATCAACTTGCTCTACCATAGATTAGTTACTAAGTTCAAATGAGCCACAAATAGCTAGATGATCAACTTTTACAAGTCAAGTAATTAACATAGCAACAAAACTGGACAACCTAACCATTTGAATGAACTAAGGAATAAAATGGGCAATCTAATCCCAAATAAACTCATAAGTAATGAATTAAAATACCAATGGATATTTGAATGAATTAAGGATTGAAATGGGCAATCTAACCCCAAATAAACTCATAAGTGATGAATTAAAAGGTCAATGCAATAAAATTATCACCTATCTCCAATCAATCTCTAAAGACAAGCCAATATTTGTCACACCATAGAGGTAAAATACCAATGGATATTTTATTATCTTTCTAAAATGCAAAAAAACAAAATTGATACAAACCAAAAAAATTTAGGATGAGAATGACAATAAGAGCTTACCTTAGTGCTCTGATAAACAACCATCCAGCTTGTGCTACAAAAATCAATCCGAAGCACCTATGTTAGAAGAACATCAAAGACATATAAATGTTCCTATTCTTACTAGCGTAAAAATAAAATAGATGCTTTACAAACCTAATTGTTAGTAATAGTGACCAATCTTCTTCATGTAGTATGAAATATAAAAAAAAAAAAAATTAGAATTTCTAAAAAAGCACTCACATAAAAAGGAAGAATTTGTCTCCCATATCCTAAATTAGAATTTTTCATCACGAAACAACTAGAGATCTTTTTTTCTTTTGAGTTTCAATGTGGGTAATAAGTCAGTGTTAGCTTCAACAAAAATTTTATACTCTCGTAGCTTTCAGCTACTGTAAACAGTGAAAATTCACAACATCTAAGGTGCGAATCTCTAAACTGGGGTCCGGTACCAAGTTATTACACACCACATAGAGGTATTTAGATTGTATTATTCAGAGATGTTCTTCATTATAGGGGAACATATACATAGGGAGCTTCGTTGCATCAAGAACCAAGAAAACATAATGATCCAAATTACACAATACATAACATTAAGCCCTGATATGACTGTAGTGTTTCATGCTCGGGGTTTCAATTGTGCATCCTTTCAAGAGCATCTTGTCATAACAACTACTAGCAAGTCAAGGTACTGCTGGAAGAGTTTGAGAAGAACTTGGAGCTAAAAAAAACATAGAAGAAAGAAGACTAAGTCATATACACTCAGTGAGTGAAAGACGTACCAAAAGGGTAGTAGCTTAAAGCATCATAAAGTTATAAAAAATCATAACATAACTCATTATCCAATTACAATCCTTACATATTATATATATATATATATATATATATATATATATATATATACACACATATGGATGACATAAAACTTACATACTCGCAAGTAAACATATAATAAACAAATCAAACAAAGCATCCAAGGGCCATTAATTGTAGTAACTCAGCTCCCACACACCATATAAATATAAAATATATATGTACATATACATATATGTTCCTCGGGGCTATTCAGCTCCCGCACACCATTACAAATAATCTCCCACAGTAACCTCCCCGGGGCTGAGTTACTTGAATGTATATTTATATAATCACTTAATCAAATCAAATTTATCCTAGGTCTACCTAGATTCTAAATCATATTAAAAATGAATTCTCTAGCCCTATCAACCACATACAAATCATTCAAACTATCGCACAACGCACTAAATAACAAATGTATTAAGATTTAGAATTTTATCACATAATTCAACATTTATATTCAACTCAAAGTACTAAACACATCTTTATCCAACAATAATATACATATAGAAAACATTTCAAAACACAACTAGTAACCAAAAGATAATATCTTTCACTCACAACTTTACAGTTGTTGTTCGTGGCTTCCCCTAGAGTCCAAAAGTGTCATGGAGATAACGTCATGTTCTGGACTTGAAATTACATTTCCAAGTATCATTTAGTTTCTAAATTTCATATATTATTAGTCCCTAATCATAAGGACTTGACCATAATAATTCCAAAATATTAATTTACAAATAACTTCTTTTAGTCATTTTATCAAATATCTTGAAAGCATACTTTGTTCCAATTCATATATATATATATATATATATCTTATGTATGTAACCAAAACTAGCACCAACACTAACCACAATTCAAATACTAGATTGAAATTGGATGAATCATTTAGGGACAATAAAGAGCTTAAATCTTGGAATTCCACAAGAACCAAACAAAACTTTACCTACTATTTTTCCCACCACCTTGATCATATTCTTTCATTCACAAACCCACTAAATCCTGACATCTAAATCCTTAAACAAAACATAAAGGAAGAGGAATCAACTACAAGAAAACAAGAGAAATACTTGAACTAGAGGTATTTGGAACTACCCCAAAATAGAAGAGTGGCTGAGTAGCTGTTGGAGGCTATTGGAGGTGTTGCTAATCAACGACAGCTACTCCTCGGCTTAAGCATGGGCTAGGGAAGATCAAGACACAAGCTGCCAATGAGAAGTTGGTGCTTTGGCCTTCTTAAATGGAGCTAATAAAATAGTCGAGAAAATAGGGGCAGTGTGATAATCTGATACATTAATATTTTGTTATCGATATGTTAGTAAGTTGTTTTAAAATTTTGGTGTATAATTCTCATTTTTAGGTAAAACTATAATAAATAAGAATACAAGTAAAGTAGATAGGCAGTTACTTACATATATATATGTATATATATATATATATACACACACATGTACATTTCAAATTTTATTTGAAACTATAAGTTTTCTTAACTTTGACTATAATATTTTATTTATTTATTTTGGAATTAAGGTGCCAACAAATTAATTGATGAGAGATAATATATATATAAAGATATGAAACATGGGAGTAATTTTGCACCACAAAAAAAAAAAAAAAAATAGGAAAAAAAAAAAAAAAGACTTAATTATATGTATTTGTCTTATTCTCCCCACATTTCTCTGCTCCCAGCAACTTCCACTTTCTTTTTCTTCCTGCAAAACGTGTGTTTCCTTTGTTCCTCTCCCTAGTTAGCTATGGAGCGAGAGCCCCTGAATTTCTTGCAAATAAATTCATAAAAGTGAGGAGTTTTCATTCCTTTTTGTTGTGATGTTTGTGGTAGCTGGTTTAGAGTAAGTATCCTTAGTTTCCTTATCTATTTGGCCACTGTTGGGACTGAGTAGAAGTCCCCTGTTTGCTTCCCCTGCATAGGAGCTTTGGATGGTTGTTTTACAATAACTTGGCTGGCTGAAATTTGCTGCATCCAGTAGCCTTCAAGGACGCCTTGCAGCATCTCCATCTTTTCCCTTGTGTTACGTTAGTAAGAGAAGTGAGGAAGTGGAAGGAAGCTAGCGTTAAATGGAAGGGATATCAGTCCATTTTCTTTTGTTCAATAGAGGTTGAAGTGTGAAGTAAACCTGTTGCTCGGCCAAAGCTAGTTGCTGCTGTAGGCAAAGGCAGTTGCCTTGCAGTGTGGGTCTCGGCTGGCAGCTGTTGACTCCTTTAACTCAGGTGAACTTTTGTTCCTGTCAAACTGTGGGTTTAGTCTTTAGTGTTAAGGAAGGTGGTTATGGCTGCTAATTAATTCAAAGTGATAAGGGTAAGTTAATTAATCAAGCAAGTTGGAGTTGTGAACAACTTGGTAAAAGTTATGCATATGAATATTAACTTATGTATATAAATTAGAATAAGGTATATATATATCAATTGTTAGGTAAAGTATTTTAAAGAATTAATTAATTGAAGTTGTAATTAAATTAAACTGAATCAAATGAATATTAAAAAAAAAAATGTACATACATATATATGAGAGTTAAGTGGTTTTGAACGGGTGCAGGGGCAGATTTTGTGGATAAAAGAACTTCGGTATTTCGGGTGTTTTCAGGGGAAGAATTAAATTAAGCATTCAAAAGGTAAAATGTAGCTTATAGTCTTGAAATGTTGCCTTGAAAATTTCGTAGTGTGGTTCTGAATAAGTTGTGAATTATAGTTGTTACACTCTAACTAGGTCAGGCAGGAGTCGTAGTGCCCTGTTTTTGGTTCATGTAAGAAATTGAGTGGGTTAATGACAGATTTTTGGAAAAGTTTCTGAATAATAAAGATATATATACTTGTTTATTAATAAACCCAATAAACGGAATTGGATTTCATTGTTCCTAGAGAAAGTTATGTTCAATTAACTAAGGTAAGGTCAAAGCTGTCAAAAATCCTGCGTGTTGTACAATTTGATGCAACTTCAAACAATAAAATGTATTGATATACAAATCTAAAAATTACAAATGATATACTATTATAAAGCTACATGTGTCTAGTATTTTATAAATTTTACGAAACTGGAATTTGGAATTTTCTAGAGAAAGATATAACTAGTTAAAGTGGACACTGGTCCAAACTTCAAGTTTAGGCAGTGTCAACATTCCTAACTTACCAAGTGCTTTCCAATCTTTTCTAATGGTTTTCCCTATCTTATGCTTTGTCAGGACACCTAAAATGCTTTCTCCTTATTAATCTTATTACCTAAAATCTAAATCCATATTAATTGACATGAAATAGCTTAAAGGAAAACTTACCTAAATAAACCTATATAAAGTGAGATATAAGTTTAGTAAGTAAAAGAGTATAACAATAACGTTTATGAACTAAGTAGTATTTGAAATTATGAATTTCAGTTCCGAATTCTAATGTGAACCTGATGAGACGCGTGGACGCAAGTGTGAGTGACGAATGGAATTGGTAACAGGTGAGTGGTTAATTGCTGCCTTTAGGGGCTAGATTAGTATGTGTGATTATATGTTTATTTGAATATGCGTGATACATGGAATGTAAGCTAGTGGAGTATTCAGTAATTTATTTGAATTATGTTTGTTGATATGGATTGCTGTGATTGACATTGATTGTGTTTGATAAGGGCCAACTCGTGAACATTTTCTGAAAAATGATTTTCATTTCTGAAATTAAAAATCCAAGTGCACCTAGGATACTCTGTTTTAAAAATTATGAGAAATCCTGATTCTGATATATATTTTTAAAATTAAGTGCTCAGCCCCGGTGGGATGGATTGTGTACGGAGATTAATTTGTTGTGCGGGCTCGTAAATGCCCGGTAGGGGGTGAAACTGTTGTGCAGGGCTGGGTTACTCGTTGGCCCTTTGATTGCTTTGTGTGATATTGTTGCATTGACCTAAATTGTGATCTTGCGTGTCATATGAGTTGTGAAACTTACAATGTATACTTGCAATGTGAATTAAGATATGACTAATGTTACGCAATGTTATTATGTATGTTATATGCTTGTGTGATGCTAGTACCCTTTGGGTACGATTTTCCACTCACTGAGTCCGTAGGACTCACTCCTTTCCTGTGGTTATATTTTTTAGTAGCAGGATTTCAAAAGAAGTTAACCGCTAATATGAGATTTTGCTAAGGATTTGACAACAAGGTATGTCTCGGAGTCTCATACTTGAAGTTAAGGATGAGAGTTTGCACTCACATTAGAACTGTGGGTGTCAAATGTGGTATGATGTAATATTCTAGTACTTGTTGATGATGTGAACGGAGCAGAGCTCCTTATGGTCTTTGTATTATGTTGAGTAATAAAAAGAGTTTATAGGACTGTATTTTAAGGCATGTTTCATATTGTAAGAGACCTCTGCCGAAATTTTTAGTAAGTGTGATTTGTTGTAATCAACCAACTTTTAATGTTAACTTTTGTCTTTATAATTTCTTGGTTTATTCATTGGTGAGTGAAGAGTCATGGTTGTTCCGTTATTTGAGTCAGGGTTACGGAGATTTGGTTACCATTCCTCCGGCCAGTCATGCCTCCATGAGGGGTGTGACAGGCAGGAAAAAGGCATGGAGGAGGAAGACAAAGAGAAAAAAAAATTCTATAAGGAAAAGAATAAGAAACTAGGAGGAAAAGAAAAATAAAATAAAAGGATAAAAAATCGGTATTTTATTTTGTTTATTCATTTATTTAGTTTGTGTTTATAACCAAACATACTAAGTTTTTCCTTTTTATTCCCTAAAACTTATAATTATAGTACCAAGTTATAACAAGTAAAATTTCTATCAATTATCTAATATTGGCTTGGGTTTCCTAACTTCATTGGGACCTAACCAGATAGATGAAAACCCAAAAAAAAAAAAAAAAGGTCTTATTTTATTTGAGTTTCTAATAATAATAAATCATAATAGTAAATAAATATTTTTATTTAATAAGTTCATATTTTATTAATTCTTTTAATCATGATAGTATTAAATTCTTCTTGTTTAATAACACATTTATCATAAAAATACATTTTATTTTTTTACTTGTATATTTGTAGCATAAGGAAAGTTAATGTTGATTGTCACTAGTGCAACTAATGAACTTACTAATTAGATAATGCTAAATTTTAAGTCACACTATTATCATAAAATTATGTTAATTCATTTTTTTATCCCACGGAGGTACGTCCGGGCCATTTTACGCACATCTCGATTTACCACCTTTTCGGTTTGGTCAAAGACAGATCCTGCACTTCAAAATTAAGAAATTTGTGAGGAGTTTAGTCCTTAAGCTCTCCCAAAGAAGATTAAAATAAACAAAGTCAATGAAAGGAGCACAACTTCTTAACTATCTGGTCAACCCTTTGGGGTATGTTAAATTCTTCCTAGTCATATTTGTGAAGACAATTACAATCTTTATATTAACTTATATTTAAATGGATCCTTTTTTTTTCTCGAAAAATTAGTTTTATTTTATTTTGTAATGCTTACGTGATTGTTGTTCATTACATAACATAAAGATAAAAATCAAGAACTTATGTTAAAGATTAATTTTATTTTTTTTAATGATTAGAAAAATAAGAAATTTTGTAATAAAATATTTTATTTTTAGCAAATTTCCTAATGTAAATACGGCTAGTGCAACGTGCATGACATAAAAATTAATTTTAATGAAAATGAAGAAATCATAGATATAAGTTATAAGTCAATACCAATTTTTCCTTCCACAAACATAATTTGGTTTTTCATAGTTTTTAATCTGTAATTCTTCATTTTTTGTTATAACCCGATTTTATAACATTTAGAATGTTGAATATAATAAATTTATTAACCCAGTATCGTAAAGTCAAGTTTTAGATATAATATATAAATTTCAGTTATAAGCAACAACGACCTAAACAAATTAAAGAAATAACAACAAAAGTTAAACATGTCTTAACCCGATATCTTAGTGCTACATTTTAGTGATTTTTTTACAAAGAAATTGTGATAAACCGATATGTCCTTATTTTATTATCGATGTTTTAATATATGTTTTAGAGTGTCGTGCATAATTTATGAGGCATTTAAATTAATAATAATATATTATACATAGTGGTATTAAATATTATAATATGATATTCCAGTGGGTATTTTAAAATGTTGTCCGTGAATTATTGTAGTTACTTACATTGTTATAACCCAACATCATGAAATCAAATTTTAAGTATAATGTGAAAATATTAGTTATAAGATATTTTGTTATCTAGTATAAATTTTAGTAAGTAAATTATGTGTTAACTAAATAAATTGGAAAAGTGATAACTAATGGATATATATATATATATATATAGATATATGCATACACACCTAGATTCAATTTCCTCCATACATTAGTTATACTTTGACCTTGAAGTTTTTTTTCTTTCTTTCCTTTTTGGTTTTGCCACTACCCTTCTTTCTTTGGAGAAGTCTTGGCCAAGTCTTCCACCTTCCCTTCCCTATTTTTCCTCTTCATCCATCCTTGCTTTGGTTGGCTGCTACTTAGTTGTCTTTATTCCTTTCAATTTCCATGACAACCACCTCTGTTTTCCTTCTATTTCTTTGCCTCTCGATTTTAGCGTGTGCCTTGTTTTACTCCCTTTGTTTTGCCGTAAAGAAACCTTTCTCTTGTGGCTAAATTTCTCTCATCCCTTCTTCATTTTCACCTTGCCTTGTCTAGCCTTTAGTTGTTAGTTAGCCAAGGGGTATTGTTCTACCTTGCAGCCATGAATAGCAACCTTTCTTTTGGCCTACAACAGCTGCCTGTTTTCAATTTTTTTTGTAGCAGCTGTCCCTTGTCTTCGACGTGCAACTCCTTTATCTCCCATAGCAACTTCAAGGTTACTGTGAAGCTTGGTAGGAATAGAGACAGCAGCCTTGCCTTGGCTTGCACCCTTGTCTCCACTAAGTAAGGCAATAGCTAGCTGCTTAGTGAACCGTGGTGTGGGTAGTTTCTAAACCTCAAGTATTTACTTTATTTTCCTTTTCCTTCGTGATAGTTAAAAATTAAATAAACGGTTTGGATATAAAGAAGTTAGGAGGGTAAATTAAGAAGTGAAATAGTAAAAGTGTGGTGCTTAATTAGATTATAGGTTGGGTTATCTTTTTGTAATTTAGGATAATTGATTGAGTATAACTTTTTAATTAAAACTTGGTAAATTTAAGACACGATGGCTAATTGTTTTAAAATTTTAAATAAAAGTTCATAGCAAGAGCAAAGGGTTGGTGGATGTATTGAGTTAAGGAGTGAATGAAAGTGAGTAGTGGATGTGATCAAATGAGGGTTAGTTAGGAATAAAGTGTGGAAAATGAGAGTTAAGTGGTTTTGAAGGGGTGCAGGGGGCAGATTTCATGTGTAACAGGATTTTTCGTGTGAAAAATATTGTTTGCAAAATTTTATAGCTTGGTCCCAAGTATGTTGTGAGTTAGAGCTCTTGGACTCTAGCTAGTTCACACAGGATTTTTAGCTCCATGTTTTCCGTTCAAGACCAATTTTAGAAAAAGTTTCTAAATAGGAAAGATAGATATACCTATTTATTAACAAACCTGATAAACAAAATTGGATTTCGTTTTTCCTAGAGAAAGTTATGTTCAATTAACTAAGGTTAGGTTAGAGCTGTCAAAATCCTGCATTTTACAGAATTTGATGCAACTTCAAAGAATAAAATGTATTGATATACAAATCCAAAAATTACAAATGAATATACCATTATAAAGCTACATGTGTCAAGTATTTTATAATTTTTTACGACACTGGATTCATAATTTCATAAAGAAAGATATAGCCATTAAAGTGGACACAGGTCTAAATCCCAAGTTTGGACAGTTTCGACTCCTCAAACTGACTGAGTGCTTTCTATCTTTTGTAATGGTTGCTTCTACCCTATGTATTGTCAAGACATTTAAAATGTCTCTTCATTATTAACCTATCACATAAAGTCCAATTCATATTAATGGACATGTAATAGCTTAATGGAAAACTTTTATAAAGAAACCTATACAAGTTGAGATATAAGCTTAGTAACTAAAAGATTATAACAATAACGTTTATGAACTAAATATTATTTGGGAGTATGAATTTCAGTTCCAAATTCTAATGTGGACTTGATGAGACATGTGGACGCAAGTGTGAGTGACGAATGGGATCGATTACGGGTGAATGGTTAATTGATGCTTTTATGGGCTAGATTATTATGTTCAATTGTATATGTATTTAAATAAATGTGCTAGTGAAATATTTAAGTGAGATAGTTGAATTATTCTTGTTTGAAATTGTATGTGATTGATAAGGGCCAACACATAAAAGTTTTTCTAAGAAATTATTTTTATGCCGAAATTAAGATCCAGGTGCACCTAAGATATTTTGATCTAAAACATAAAAAATTCTGATGCTGATAAATATTTTTTTTAAATTAATTGAGTGCTCAACCCCAGTCTGATGGATTGTGTACAGAGATTAATTTGTTGTGCGGGAGCGTAAATGCCTGGTAGGGGATGATAGTATTGTGCAGGGCTGAATCACTCGTTGGCCCTTTGGTTTCTTTGTTTGATATTCTTACTCTGATTAATTTATGATCTTGTGTTTCATGTAAATTGTGAATTTATGACGATTATAATGTACACGTAATGTGAATTAAGGTATGAACAATGTTACATGCTGTTACTATATATGTTATACACTTGTATGGTATGATGCTAGTGCCCTTTGGATACGATTTTTCACTCACAGAGTCCATAGGACTCACACTTCTGTTATGAATTTTTTTTATAACAGAAGTTCAATACATGGAATCACCGAGCTTGTGACTTGCCGATTGAGTACAGCAAAGTATTTCCAGGATCTCAGACTTGAAGTCAATGATGAAAGTTTGCAATCACACTAGAACTGTGAGGTGTCTAATTTTGGTATATGTAAAAAACAAGTTACTCTTCTTGATTAAAATGTGGACGGAGCAAAGCTCTTTGTTGTCTTTGTGTTATTGTTGTGTGAAATCAGGAATATAGGTGTTTGTATTTTGAGGCATGTTCAATTTTGTTGGGAACCTCTGCCAAAAATTTTCAGTAACTTGTTAATTATTACAGGAAATAAACTTTTACAGTGATCTTCGATTTTAGAAAAACTACTTTTATTCTTTAGTTGGGTCATGAGTCAGGTTTGTTACTTTGTTTTGAAATTAGGGTTACGATGGATTGGTTACCCAATCTTTTGGCCAGTCATGCCTCGGTGAGTGGTATGACATTTTTCTTCTTTTTATTCTGACCAAGTGGATTGTCAGTAAGCTTATTCTTATATAATTTTCATTTAAATATTTATCACGAATTTATATGTATATGCTAATTCTGCTAAGAAAATATCATCATAATTAAATATTAAATTAGATAGTATATATTTATTTATATTATATATTTAAGAAGTTGGACTCACGAGTTTAGCGGATGAGCTTTACCAAGATTGAGTTTCACTTGTTTGGTGAACTAATCAAAAATAAAGTATGAGGTTGCATTGCTAAGGCACAACAACTCTATCTTCTTGTGTGTGATCCGTGGCCCCCGAAGTAGTTGAAGAAGATGAAGTCGATGAAAATGATGCTATTAATTGAAGTCGAAATTGTTCTTCATCAACTGATCAAATCAATGATATATATATATATATATATATATTTTTCTTGTTTGTCAATGCATAAAGAAAATATAAAGCAAGTCTTTGAAATATTAAACCATAAAATTAATATACATATCATTGATTTTAATATTAACACATGAAATTAATATTTTCACTGATTCTCCTCTTACATCTTTTTCTTGCCTATCAATTAGTTCACGAATTAATTATACTTATTCATATCTCTATAAATGAAGTTACAATAGAAGGCTTGTGCCCCTTATATAAAACTGGTAAATATGAAGTTATAATAGAAGACAAGAGTAATACATGCATCTAACAATTGTCAAACTTGAACGATATCACTTTTATCCAAGCTAAACCAACCAGGTACATTGTATTACTCTTGCCTATAGTTTTCTTAATGAAATATAAAATCATACATTCATCACCCAATAATAGCAATGGAGACACGTTGTAGGTAGAACATATATCATCTATATAAAGTGACAAGCCTGCGGTCGCTAAGCCACAACACAACTCTGTCTTCTTGTGTGTTATCCATTGCCATAGAAATAGTTGAAGAAGACGAATACGACGAAAATGATGATATTAGTTGAAGAAGAAATTTTTCTTCATCTACCGATCAAATCAATGATACATCAAAGGTATTATTCATTGCAATTCACATTCGAAGTTTTCATTTTCATTTCATAAAAAAAAAAATTTTAACTATTTTTTTCCCCTGGTTTTGTTTCCTATGCGTGTTTAGAAATAAAGGAGAAGGAGACTGATGGTAGTTTTCCATCAGAGCAACCTTTGAATCATACTACAAGCCTTTCTCCCAAGTTTCACAATTTTAGGTAAAGGCCCTGGCACCATACCTAGAGATCGTATATGTGGTTACTGTCTAGGAATACCGGAGAGCAGGCTTTACAATTGTGAACATGCCTACATGTTCTTTTTGTTACGGTGTGTACATCTTTTCTTTTGCTTCTTTACATCTATAAATTATTCTTCTTCTTATTATTTTTTTTAAAAAATAATGATTTTATTATTGACAATGTTTATCTATTTGATCATATTTCAGTTTGCTATTGGCATATTGAACTCATGCCCAAATGGATCCACAAGGAGGAGGGAGCAAATGAAGAATAAAATAGTGTAATGAGTTATTGTTAAGAGCTGAGTCGTTCAACACAGTAGAGGTGAGTGAGATGCGGGGCATAATTTTTACATGGAACAAGGATGATGTGATGAATATGTTTCCTAATGTTTATGAAAAAATGTAATGAATTGTGAGAAAAACAATGGATAAGAAGATCATGAAAATATTTGAATTTATTGTATCTAGTTCCTAGTTTTCATTTTAAATAATTATTGGTCCATTGTGGGATAAGACCCAATTAAGGAAATATGCAATTATGACTAACTGAGTTTTGAATTAGGAACAATTTTATATCGTCACAGATTATTTAACTTCAAAAATCAAGTAAAATTTTAATCAAATCAATTTGATCAGGTCAAGTGAATTTTATCGAAAACCCAATCATCTTGTTCGGTTGAACACTATTATTTGTTAAAGTGCATATGTATTTTTTTAATCATTTATTATCTCGATGATGATTAAGTGCCAAGTAATTGATGGATTCTTATTTATTTTAAAATTTAATTTTCAACCAATAAACCTTAACAACAAGTATCTCTAAGACATCATTAAAAAAAACAAATAAATCCTATAGAAAAAGAGAAATTTTAATTGTAGTTTAAGAAAAATGCATTGATATCAATAAGGTAAAAATGTTTGAATTTTATTGGGCAATATAAAATTAGAAAACAAGATGGTTGAAGAAACTAGAAATCCATTTATTTGATTTTGAGTTTATCTGTAAAAGTGTTTTCAAGAGAAAATCTAATTATAATTGTACATATGTTAATCAGAATATTAATGCTATTGAAAAAAAAAAAAAAAAAAACACGCCACTAATATGCAAAAAAAGACCTTTAATCTCAATTACATATACCAAAATTCTAGCAATGATATATATATGAAGCAAGTACGAGAGCTATACCATGTACTTTAATAATATGTTTTTTTGTTATTTTCATTGTCCATTTTTAGTCGTGAAATATACAGTTATGTTCATAATATTGTAATTATTAATGAAATAAAAAAAATCGTGTAGATTAGTCATATGGGTTGATACTAAATTTGCATTTCACAAAAATAAATTGGTATTTTAAAAATCTAATCCACTCGAATGGTTAGAACGTTAGTTGCATGGTAGAGAAACACTTACTTGAACCATAAAAATATTTTGTGGATTGAATTGGGTAAACTGAACGACATAGTTCAAATCCGGTTAGTTTAGATTTCACTTTTTTTTTTTTTTCTTTTTCCTAAAATCTAAAAAAATTAAAATTGAATTGAATTTTTAATATTTTGATAAGTCATACTAAGATGCATTTAAATCCAATTAAAAAGTTAATTAAAAGCCCAAAACGTGTTATGTATCACCAAAACACACTAATTGATATATAATATTTTGTAAATGTGACTATATTAAATGAATTTCAAATTTTATTTTTATTTCCTAAGTTGTTAATATATAATATCAATATAGTAATAATCTTCTTAATGAAGAAAAAATTATATTATAAATATTAAATTAAACATTTTGTAGGTGTGACTATATTAAATAAATTTCAAATTTTTATTTTTCTTTTCCTGGGTTGTTAATATATAATATCAATATATTAGTAATTTAATTAATGTCAGTATAATTATATTATATTCAATATTATGAAGATTAAATTGAATATTTTGTAGGTGTGACTATATTGAATAAATTTAAATTATTAATTTATTTTCCTAAGTTGGTAATATTTATTAGTAAACTAATTCATGTAGGCAAAATTATATTATGTTTAACATTTATAAAAATTAAATTAAATATTTATATGATATCATTGGTTAGATCACAATTAAAACTTAATTCCAAAATCAATATTGTTTTTTTTTTTTCAATTTTTAAAAAATTGACATAAATTGTGTTTTAATGTTTTAAAACGTATATTTTTTCTGTTTATTCCAACAAGGTAGATTATTACTAAGGTTAAATACTTTTATGTTTTGATGATTTGCATATAAAAATTTCTTAAAATTTATATAAGAGAATATGAAAGACAAATAAAAATACTAGTAATAACTTATGTATACCCTATGAGCACGATAAATTGAAGCTTTTTTTGTCTACAATTGAAAGAAATCAATTATTCCTCACCTCCAAGTTGTGGGTCTGATCTCCAGTTTTTACTAAAAAAATAAAAATAGAAAAAATAAAATCATTGATCCTCAATGGAAAAGAGTACATATATGCTAATGTTAACACAAGAAATTAATAATTTTTTTATCCGCCAATGTAAGAAATTAATTAATAATGTGTTAAAACACAATTTGTACGTACTAGGGTACTCAGTCTAAATAGAAACTGAAGAGAAAGTGAGAGAGTTATATATACTTGTGGGAGTTCTTCAGTAATCCAAAACAAAAAAAGAGTAAGAGATATTCATGGCCTCAGAGCCACAATCAGAGCTCCCTTCAAACCAATACCAAAGAGATGAAGGTAACCCCATAAGAGTTTTTCATGAACTATTAGTTGAGTTTTACCATCACTTCCTTCTAGATTTGGTGAGCAGAGAGCCCCAAATTTGGCTTAAAACCAAATCAAAAAAACGCAAATAAGAGTTAACCTAAATATGAATGTCTATATTATGTGTGTTTGTGAGTTATATATAGGCTAAGGCATGTGGTCTAGATGTAATATGAACCATTGAATTTGAATGATGAAATACATTTGTTACTTTCTTTTTAGCATCCATTGGGTAATTAATATTTAGTTAATTTCCTAATTGCTGTAATGGGAATATGACTTTCCTTTCCTTTTCTTTTATACATTATAAATTTTCTTTTATTTTGAGAAAGACTTTATTTCTATTTGCTTTAATTTAGGAGAGGAAAGTTTCCTTTTGTTATGCATTTGTTTCCATTTCTTTTGGAGAAATACTTCTCTTTCTAATATATATATTTTTTTTATTTAGGAGGGAGACTTTCCATTTTTCTATGATTAATTTTTATTTATTTTTTACCCAGTGTTTAGGGCTTGAATCACCGCATTTGATCACTATCCTTTTTCATATTCAATTAGGGTTAGAAGCATATAATTGAAGAAGCAATTGTAGACCTAAGGGTTGTGGCTATATGAGCCATTGAACAAAAAACAATTTAAGTTTCCTTCTCTAATTTGTAGTTGTTCTTTGGTTCAATGGTTTTTTTAAATAGAGAACAACTTGTATATGACCGCAGTAACTTGATGGACTCCTTCTAGCATTAAGCATTGCTTCAAAGAGTCTAATAGTTAAGCTGAATTGCTGATGGACTAGTAAAAATGGGAAGTGCCATCCAAAAACCTTAAGTTATTCTTTATTGTTCTTAGTTATAGTGCTAATATGTTTATGGGTAATTTAATAGGAGTCAGTTTCCCAAGACTTTGTATTGTTCCTTACTTAATGTTATTCCCTTTTGTTCCAAAATTATAAATAAAATTGTTATACTAATTTCTATACAACTTGAAAAAAAATAAAAGAGAAATAACTTTTTAATTTATGTAAAATAACGTGTGTACATGTTATTATTATGCACATGCACTATATAATATTCTTCTACTTCCTATTTAGTAATTTTTTATGGCTAGCTTTCCAAAAGTGGATATTTTTTTAAATAAAATCTAAAGAACAAAATGAAGAAATAAATAAAGTGGTACTCATTTTTATTTTTTATGCAGAAATTGATTTAATCTTACAAATCTCACACTCTTCCTTTTTGCTCTCCCTTGTATAGCTCTTGTGTGGCCTTGTATCAGTTTAATGTCTAATGTATTCTTCTTCCTCAGCTCGGCCATGACAGCAAAAGGGGTAGTTGTCTTATTTTGCATTTTGGCATGTACAAAAGACTCCCTTCAGTCAGCTAGTTCACCTCAGGCCATGGAGGACTTTAAGTTTATTGGCAAAGTTGCCGTGTACCTCAAGTGCCAGGGCAGCCAGCAGCAAGAATGATATCTCCCCACTCTTCCTAATTTAGCCATGGAAGCAAAAGGAGTTAGATACAGAAAACTCCTCCTTACCATGAGTTTTGTCAATAGCTAGTTAGTTTGTGGCTTTGATTCCTTTATATTTTTTTTATATAGCTGATGATTTAGAATTAAGGACTAAGAAAATTCTAACCAAAATTTTAAGAACAATGGATATATAAGATAATTATGTCTAATTGTAGAATGAGGAAATTGGAAATTTAAGTATGATAATATAGGACTTATATACTCTTACATTAGATAAATTGTAGATAAGTAATTTAAATAGGATTCAAAGTGGGGATATAAGTAGTATGAAAAGGATGAGATATGTTGAATTCTTGGTGTATGTATATATACAAATGCATACACACTAATGGAAATTAATTATTTTTTTAAAAGTATTTGACAACATGTATAAAAGAAATTAAGTGTTATCATATATTTAGAAGTTGACTCCCCTAGGTTTGATAAATAAAATAGCCAATTAAGAAATATGATATGGAACTAATTAATGTAATTTTAAAATATTTGGTTAAAGAGTTAAGCAGATTTAATTTTCAAGAAATATATTTGGTGTAATTATGTATGATTTAAGAATCATGGAAAGTAACTTGGAAGTGGTTGTTGAAGTGAAGCAGGGCCAGATTTTGCAAGTTGGAGAAATCTAACATTTCAAATATTTTCGAAATTGAATTAAATTAATAGTTCCAAATAAAAAGTGTAGGTTAGGGTCTTAAAGTATACAGATTGTTAAAGCTACAGAACTGAGGCCTAGTTCCATACAGGAATTTTAGTGAGCTTCAGTCAGTTCGGGAAACTTCGTCGCAGCTTGTGTTAGAATTAGCTTAGGACCTCTAAATAAAAGTTGTTTCTAACATATAAAGAGTAAATTTGGAGTGGTGTAGGTTTTAATTCCTTGTTATGAATATTTTAGAGGTGATAGAACTCAGGGTTATGATTTTCAGATACTAATTTAACCAGTTTTAGTGTAACTAACTTTAGAGAGTCTTAAAGGTTGATTTTAGAATAATGTTCTTAAGATGAAATGCTCTTAATATCTTGATAAGTTAGACTAGAAATTTTCGTAATTTAATTATCGAATATGAAGTTTCTATAAGCTTTGGAGTCTGATATTGATAACCAAGAATTTTGCGAGTGCCCTGTTTTTGTTTATATAAAGAATCGAATGAGTTCAAGGCTGATTTTAGGAAAATTTTCTAAATAATAAAGTTAGTTAACATCCTATAGATAATTTTTAGATTGGGTTTTATTAAATTTGATTAAGTATGTAAGTGAAAATAAACATATACCCAAGGGTTGTAAAAATGCCTAAAATGAGTAAACTTTAAATAATTAACCGTATTAGTGTATATATATATCCAAATAATACATACGATATCTATCTAGAAAGATATATTTGTCTATTAATAATTCCAACAAATGAAATTGGATTTCCTTTTTCCTAGAGAAAGTTATGTTCATACAACTAAGGTAAGGTCATAGTTGCCAAAATCCTGTGTTTTGCAGAATCTGATGCAACTTCACAGAATAAATTATATTGATTTATAAATCTAAAAATTTCAAATGATATACCATTATAAAGCTACATGTGTCTATTATTTTATAAATTTTACGAAACTAGATTTGGAATTTCCTAAAGCTGCCAAATTGTTTGCGATTATTAACGGCTAACAAATTGAAATTTTTTTGCAAAATAATTTTTATTTCTGGAATTGAGATCTAGGTTCACCTACGATATGTTAATTTGAAATTCTAAGATATTTTGATTCTGATAAATGTTTTAAAAGTTTGAGTGCTCAGTCTCGATGAGATGGATTATGTACGGAGATTAATCTATTGTGCGAGCGCATAAATGCCGGGTGGGAGGTGAAATTGTTGTGCGGGGCTGAGTTACTCGTTGCCCCTTTGTTTGTTTTGTATGTTATGATTGCTTTGATTTATTTGTGATCTTATGAATTATGTAAGTTGTGAATTTATAACGAATAAAAATATGTACGTGTATTTTGAATTAAAACATGAACATTGTTATATGATGTTATTTTTTATATTATATTACTTGTGTTAAGTGATTCTAGTACCCCTTTGGTACTATTTTCTCCTCACTGAGTCCATAAGACTAATCCTTCTTCTGTGGTATTGTTTTTAGTAACAGGATTTGAGGATGGCCATTACTGATAATGGACCTTACCGAGTGTTTAATGGCAAGGTAACTCTTGGAAATCTCAATCTTGAAGTCAAAGAGTGAAAGTTTGTTGTCACACTAGAGTTGTGAGGTGTCTGGTCTTATAATGTGTAATAGTTTAATTAATTGTTATTGTGACAAAAAACGTAATGGAGCTCTTTGTTGTCTTTGTTGTTGTTACTCTAGTTATTGTATAAAAACAGGATTATGCATTTCTATTTTAGGCATGTTCCATATAATGAGGAATATTTGTCAAAATTTTAAGTAAACTGTTATTTATTTCAGTAAACAAACTTTTATAGCTAACTTTTGTTTTATAAATCTTTACTTTTTTTCATTAGTTTGGTTAAGAGTCGTAGTTGCTTTCTTATTTTAGAGTATGTGTTACGGAGAGTTGACAATCCATTTCTCCAGCCAGTCATGCCTCCGTGAAGGGTGTGATAACTACTCTCATACTCTTACCCACCCACCTTTCCACTCTCCCACTCTCCTACTCTCTCCCACACATTAAAAATATATAATTTATTTTTTTTATCAAATTAAATTAATTAAAAAAATTAAATACAGGTAAGATATATACAAGTATGTACTTGCAGATAACTAGTATATATATATATATATATATATATGTTACATTGAATTTGAATATTAAATGCGAAATTAAAAAATCTAAATCTCTTTAAATTTAAAAGATAATATATTTTTTCATTTATAGGTTGAAATATATAAAAATGAAAAATGATAATATTTTATTATTAGTATAAGTCTTTATTCTT
This sequence comes from Quillaja saponaria, assembly GCA_029379385.1. Lineage (NCBI taxonomy): Eukaryota > Viridiplantae > Streptophyta > Magnoliopsida > Fabales > Quillajaceae > Quillaja > Quillaja saponaria. The sequence continues at coordinate 15,769,376 of CM055605.1, read as the reverse complement.
TTATTAATTAATATAACACAATTTATTTAAGTTTTTAACTTTATTTATTTTTTAACAGGTTAAAGTTGTAAAAATATGTTCAAATTTAAAGTCTATTTATTTGAAGAGAAAATACTAAAATTCAGACTTATTTTTCTCTTAAAGTTATGTCATAGGTTGTTTTTAGAATATCACTAATAAATTTAATTTATTTATTTTCAAGTATTTTTTTTATCAGGGATAATATAGTAGAAATAAAATAAATAAAAATTGAGGTTGTTATTAGGAAAATAAATTTTAAAAAATGAATGATGATATAAAAAAAGTGAGTGTTATAACTCATTTGAAAAGTGAAAAATAAAAATAAGACTTTTTGTTACTTTAGAGATACAAACATGATTTTTTAATATTTTATCAAAATTATTTTGTAACATCGTTAACTTTTCTTTCCATCTAGGAGAGGGGATGATCGATTTCTCCAAGTTTTGAACTTGTGTTATTTCACAAAAACTCAAGGGAAGGGGTGTAATTTACTCGAAACTAATTATGAAGCTAACCAAAATATAATTTCGATCAAAAACACAATATTAACAATGTAAGTTTGTTGGTAAAATTAGTCGGGAAAAATGTGTGGGCAAAAGATGAAGTTCATTGGTCATTACCGGCCTGCCAAATCGGTGTTACCAACTACTGATCCAATGTATTAGAACCAAAAATTCATATGTCATGTTTATAAAAACACTTTCTGTCACACCCTACACAGAGGCATGATTAACCAGAGGAATGGATAACCAAACCTCCGTAACTTTGACTTCAAAACAAAGAAACAAATATGACTTTTGTCTAAACCAAAAAATAAAAGTAAAATTTTTTTAACTACAAAATGTTATTTACTGAAGTACATACAATTTAATAAAAATTTCAGTATAGGTTCCCTGTATCTTGTAACATGCCCCAAATATAAATATATAATCCCTAGTTACATTCAACCAATTACTAACAACAACAATATACCAAAAGGAGCTCCGCACCGCTTTACAACATAACAACAAATACACAATAAAAAATCAGACACCCGAATGCAAATTTTCATCTTGTGGCTTCAAGTCTGCGATCTTAAATGCATATCTTTCCATCATACAATCGGCACGCCAAGTATCAGTTATTGATGCTCACAGAGATCTTGTTACTAAAAAAACATCAACAAAAGAGTGGTGAGTCCCACAAACTCAGTGAGTGAAAAAAAATACCCAAAGAGTACTAGCATCATTCCTACACATATATATAATACATAGTCAATTAATATCAACATATCATGAATTTCAAAACAACTAAGGGTTACACGTATGCAAATATAGAAAGCATCAACTTAACAAACACAGTTCAAGTAATACAATATATAATCAAATTAAGACAGTCAAAATACTCAAAACACACAAAGGGCCAAATAGAGTAACTCAGCACCCTCATACCAAACAAAAATTCTCCCCTCCGGGCAGTTTTTGCACCCACACACCAAACACAAATATATACAAAATTTATGAAATCTTCATAGGTCCTCACAAATCCATTCCCAAGGCTAAGTTACTCGAATATTTTTAATAAGTGTCAAATAATCAAATAAAATATCCTAGGTGCACCCGGATTCTATTTCGAAAGTAAAAATCATTACAGAAAGAAAAATACTTTCATTGGCCCTTATTAAACACAAACAAAGTCACAAGTCAAGCACAATTCAAATAACTTAATGAAACACTACACATGCTTATGATTCTATATAAATATATCAATTGAAATATACCTAACAAATTCACATGTTAATCTAGCAACTAAAAGATAGCATTTATGCACTCATCATTTACTAATTTTGCTCATCACTTCCTCTTATATTCACACACGTTGTTGGCTAAACAACACTTTTCAATGTTACAATTATATTTTTCAAGTATTACTTAGTTTGTCAATTTTATAGGTTAACTATTTAATTATGAAAATCTATAAATACTAAGTTTCATGCATTTATTTAAAATTAACCCCTCTTAGACATTTCCACAACCACCTTGGAGATATGTTTGAGTTCAATTTACATAATTAACCAAATTCACCAAAACAAAGTCTAAACATTATTTTTAAGAAGTTAGCTATCTTTCTTATATAGAAACTTCTTCTAAAAGTAGTCTTGAACCTACTCAAATCCTCACATGAACAAAACAGGGCACTTGCACAATTTCTTGTTGCCAATCTCAGATTCCAATGCTTATAGAATTCTCATACTTGGGAATTAAATTATGAAACTTTCCAATATAGTTTATGAAGATGTTAGGAACAATTCATTTAATATCACTCCACTCTAAATCATCTTTTAAGACCCTCTAAACCTAATTACACTAAAATAGGTTTAATAAGGACTCGAAAATCACAACCATGACTTCCAACACCTCCAAAATACATATAACATAAAATTAAAACCTATAAAGCTCCATAATTGTCCATTAATATGTTAGGAATAATTCCTATTCATAGGCATTAAGCTAATTCAAACCACAACCCAACCATAGTCAAAGACTTCCGGACTGACTAAAGTTCACCTAAAATCCTGCACGAACCCAGCTACAATTCAATATCTCTAATGATAAATACACTTCAAATCAAGTTACAAAACTTTCCATATATCATTCCAAGAACAAAAGCCACAATTTATCTTAACTCCTAAATAATATAGTCTATAAAACACCCGAAATACCTAATTTCTCTAACTTATATAATCTAACCCTATTTTCCCTTTTTCATTAACCACTCAATTCTATATAAATTATTTCCATCACCATCAACTTGTATTTTACCTTTTAAAAATTCTCAAATCCAAAAATTTTAAACCATGCCACAAAGATGTAACTAAGTTTTAAAAAAAAAGTAAGGGGAATTAAGTGACTCACACGCTTAGTTCTTTTAGGCTTGTTAACCATTACCTTAAGTGCACTTTATCTCATTGCTTTTTTATGTGTGTGTATATATATATATATGCATATATACACTTCCCAAAAAAAGCAACACGATCTCATTAATTCCTATATTACTAATATTTTTAACATTAATTTAATAAGATCCATCAAAAGCATGTGTTATCCATTTTTTTTCATCATAGTACAATTAAATTCCCGTGTTTCCTTTTCAATTATTACTACCTATCATGTTCTCATTCTTTCATCATCTTCCAAGCTTCCTTGTATTTAGGTGACAAAATAACCTTTCAATACCTATTTTCTCTAAATTTTCAAATTTTATTCAAATAATCCCTAACCATAAAAGTTTTAACATACCAAGTTTCACTCATCTTATTACAACTAGTTTCATTTAGGCATTTTTACAAACATCTTAAGGGCATAATTACTTTTGTTTCATGTGTATGTGTATTATATCTGTACATACCCCAAAATAGTTAACACAAAATTAGTTCCCATGTTACTTATATTCCAAAATCAATCTTGAAATTGGTTTACTTAATCAAAGTAATTAAAACTTGAATTACATATATTTCCAACTACATAATCGTATCTAAATCAAGCTTTCTTTTTCCTTTAAATGATTAACTATCACACTTTCCGTCAATATCAAATTCTAACTACTCCTCCCAAACTCACTAAACTCAACCCCTCCTCAATTATCAATAAGTAAAAGAAAGGAATTAATTAATTATATGGAGACATAGAAGTAGCCCACTTACTAAAGGTACATGGCAAGGCTTCCATAGCTAAAATAAGAGATCCAAGGCTACTAAAACAGGGCACCAAACCCACATCTTGGTTACTGATTCCTTATGGTGGCTGCTATAGTTGAAGTGCTATAAAGTAAGAATAAAAGGTAACCAAAACCAAGATAACCCAGCTGAGAGATTGAAGGGAAGCTGTTGCTGCCTTGCTGCAGGTAAACAAGGAAAAAGGGAACTTCAAAATGGGAAAGGAAGAGAGGAGGAGGTTACTAATCGATGTATGAATTGGCTGCACATTACAAGAAAAATAATTATTTGGGACAGGTAAAAACTGTCATAGATCGCATAAAAACCCATCATCGACTACAGGTTCCCATCGCAGATAAGCTCGTCGAAGAAAATGGAGTCATTAATAACCAATTTCTACAACGGTAAAAACAATCATTGCAGATAACCAATGTTTGTGCAAGTTAATGGCAGTGCAATATTATTAAGTAGAATGGACTAATATTAGATAATTAAACTACCTTGTCTTCCTTAAGCTGTCTAAACTTTTACATTATATTTGCAATATCACTTTCGGTAGAAGGGACTGAACAAGCATGAAACCATTGTCAAAACTAATCCACTTTCCTGTTACTGATACTTGAAATTTCAGAGGATTTGAAAGCCATATAGTTTGATGCAGCAGGAGAAGCCATGAAAACTCCCCAAACTCTCCTTGCAATTAAAATTGAAGAAGACGAAGAATAGGAAGGTATAAAAGTAGCCAGATCTGAATTCAAGAAAATATGCTTCACCCTTATAAGAAAGCAAGATTAGGTGAGGCAATTTGGATCCAATATCCTTTCGTAAAATGGTCTCTAAGCTTTTTTCGTGAAGCCTTGGTAAGTTAGAGAGCCACTACCAGTACATGGTGGCTTACAGCATAGTGAGATGTGATTTGAAGTCGGTAAGTAAGGGAGAGGTAAAGAACGAAAATGAGAAAGTAGATATTAGTTTATTTTTTTTATTTTGACTATTGCTACAGTTGTGGGTTATCACCCATATAAAAATGTATACTTAGAAAAAATATTTGTAATTGTCTTATTTGCTACAATGCATACCCATAGCAAATAAGTTATTATACCGTCGCATATAATTAAAATTTGTTTCTTTAAATTGGGCCATTACTAATATACAAGCATACTAGCAAAAGATGACATCTAAGATGGGTTTATTTGTGATGGGTCCTGTACCATCGCAAATAAGTGATTTTCTTGTAGTGGCAATATAAATGTTTTACACCACAAGTAGAGCATACCGGAACTTCAGAGGCTCGGAGATTACTAGATGATGCCACTTGTTACAGATTTCCATAACTTTATCTAATTTGACCTCTGTCCGATTGAAAATTTCCTCAAAAAGAGTCACGTCTTATGATAGGTTCATCTCCAGACCTTCGAGAACTACCTAGCCTTGAGATGAAAGGCCCTAATTGTCGAGATTTTTATGGCTCTCCCATTCTATCTGTCTTTTTAAGTATCATTTTTCCAATTGATAAGTAGAATCCATAGCTTGAGTGTAGGTAGTAGTGTCCATCACAAACACTAACTTAAATAGAGAATCTCTCAAGCCATTAACAAATCTCTTCAATCTCTTCTGCTCAGTTAACACCATATGTAGAGTAAAACAGAATAATCTGGTAAATCGAGTCTCATACTCCATCATTGTCATTCCTTTGGTTTGAACTAGCCACTCAAACTCCTAAGCATACTTATCCCTCATGCTTTTAGGTAGAAAGCGTTTAGTGAAAGCTTTGCTGAACTCAGGCCAAGAAAGTGAAGTTGGCTCAGTTCAAGGTTGTAGCAAGACCTTGTACCATTCATATGCCACATCATGAAACTAGTAACCAGCTAATTTCAATGCCCGAATTAGGGTCATACCCTAATGCCATACATAGTAGGTCAGACTCTTCTAAGAGAGTACCTTTGGTGGTTGCATCTTCCCAAAATCATGTAATGTCACAAATGCCTATTGACTTTGTTGAGCTAAAACTGGAGGATTGACCTTCTTGTTAAGAATAAGCAAGAGGAACTTGAGGAGATTGTGGTTGACATTGTTGAGGTTGTTATTGAGCTAAAATTTCAACTCAGTCACCCATTATTCTATAGACTTTATCTAGTCCCTCCATAAGCTGTTCTATATAAGGACTAAGTGCCTCCACCTCGACTTATCTTGTGGTTCTGCCTTTACCACATCCTTTACGACCATGACCTCTTGCTACTGGCACTTAAGGACTGGTGGAACCCTAATTGGAGCCAGCATCCAATTACCTACCATGACCAGTAATATGGTTACTATACCATATCGTATCTAAAACAAGCACAAATGAATTTAATATATATTTTTCATATAAGGCAAAGAACAATTCATTGCAACATTACAACTTGAAGTTTCATGATGAATTAAGACGCATTACTAAGTCCACATACGTCTCGGTTAATGTACGTAAACAAAGTAATCACATCCTACACTTGTAGTCACGAATCTCTAAACTGGGCTCCGGTACTATCTTATTATACACCACATAGAGGCATTTAGATTGTATTATTCAAAGATGTTCTACTTTATAGGGGAACATATACACTTGGAGCTTCGTTGCAACAAGAACCAAAAAAAAAAAAAAAAAAACAACAATAAGACACAATGATCCAAAATACACAATACATAACATTAAGCCCTGATATGACTGTAGTGTTTCATTCTCAGGTCTTCAATTGTGCATTCTTTCAAGAGTATCTTGCCACAACAACTACTAGCAAGTCAAGGTACTACTAGAGGAGTTTGAGAAGAACCTGGAGCTAAAAAAAACATAGAAGAAAGAAGTGTGAGTCATATAAACATAGTGAGTGAAAGACGTACCAAAAGGACAGTAGCTTAAAGCATCATAAAGTTATAAAAAATCATAACATAACTCATTATCCAATTACAATCCTTACATAATATATATATATATATACACACACACATATGGATGACGTAAAACTTACATACTCGCAAGTAAACATATAATAAACAAATTAAACAAAGCATCTAAGGGCCAGTAATCATAGTTACTCAGCTCCTGCACACCATATATATATATAATATATATGTACATATACATATATCTTCCTCGGGGCTATTTAGCTCCCGCACACCATAACAAATAATCTCCCACAATAACTTCCTCGGGGCTGAATTACTCGAATGTATATTTATATAATCACTTACCTAAATCAAATTTATCCTAGGTCCACCTGAATTTTAAATCATATTAAAAATGAATTCTCTGGCTCTATCAACCACATACAAATCATTCAAACTATCGCATAACACACTAAATAACAAATGTATGAAGATTTAGAATTTTATCACATAATTCAACATTTATATTCAACTCAAAGTACTAAACACATCTTTACCCAACGATAATATACATATAGAAAACATTTCAAAACACAACTAGTGACCGAAAGATAATATCTTTCACTCACAACTTTACAGTTGTTGTTCGTGGCTTCCCTAAGAGTCTAAAAGTGTCATCGAGATAGTGTCATGTTCTACAGCTGAAATTACATTTCCAAATATTGTTTAGTTTCTAAATTTCATATATTATTAGTCCCTAATCATAAGGACTTGACCATAATAATTCCAATATATTAATTTACAAATAACTTTTTTTAGTCATTTTATCAAACATCTTGAAAGCATACTTTGTTCCAATTCATATATATATATATGTAACCAAAACTAGCACTAACACTAACCACAATTCAAATACTAGATTGAAATTGGACGAATCATTTATGGACAATAAAGAGCTTAAATCCTGGAATTCCACAAGAACCAAACAACACTTTACCCATTATTTTTCTCACCACCTTGATCATATTCTTTCATTCACAAACCCACTCAATCCCGACATCTAAATCCTCAAACAAAGCAAAAAGGAAAAGGAATCAGCTCCAAGAAAACAAGAGAATTGCTTGAACTAGAGGTATTTGGAACTACCCCAAAATAGAAGAGTGGCCGAGTAGTTGTTGGAGGCTGTTGGAGGTGCTGTTGTTTGCTGATGCAGTGGCTATTGGAGGTGTTGCTAATACATGACGGCTACTAATAAAATGAGTGGAGGAGAAGTTGGTGCTTTGGCCTTCTTGAATGGATCTAATGGAAGACTTGAGAAAATAGAGGGAGGAAAAAGGCGTGGAGGAGGAAGACAAAGAGAAAAAAATTCTATAAGGAAAAGAATAGAAAAATAGGAGGAAAAGGAAAATAAAATAAAAGGATAAAAAATCAGAGTTTTATTTTGTTTATTCAATTATTTAGTTTGTGTTTATAACCAAACGTATTAAGTTTTTCCTTTTTGTTCCCTAAAACTTACCGTTACAGTACCGAGTTATAACAAGTAAAATTTCCATGAATTCTCTAATACTGGCTTGGGTGTCCTAACTTCATTGGGACCTAACCAGATAGATGAAAAACACGAAGAAAAAAATTTCTTATTTTATTTGAGTTTCTAATAATAATAAATCAGGATAGTAAATAAATATTTTTATTTAATAAAGTCATATTTTATTAACTCTTTTAATCATGATAGTATTAAATTCTTCTTGTTTAATAACACATTTATCATAAAAATACATTTTCTTTTTTTACTTGTATATTTGTAGCAAAAGGAAGGTTAATGTTGATTGTCACTAGTGCAGCTAATGAACTTACTAATTAGATAATGCTAAATTTTAATTCACACTATTATCATAAAATTATGTTAATTCATTTTTTTTTATTTCGCAGAGGTACGTCCGGGCCATTTTACGCACATCTCGATTGATCACCTTTTTGGTTTAGTCAAAGGTAGGTCATCCACGTAAAAATTAAGAACTTTGTGAGGAGTTTAGTCCTTAAGCTCTCCCCAAGAAGATTCAAATAAAGAAAGTCAATGAAGGGAGCACAACTTCTTAACTATCTGGTCAACCTCTTGGGGTATGTTAAATTTTTCTTAGTTATATTTGTGAGGACAATTACAGTCTTTATATTAAATGGATCTTATATTATTTTGTAATGTTTACGTAATTGTTGTTCATTACATGACATAAAAAATAAAAATCAAAAACTTATGTTAAAGATTAATTTTTATTTTTTTTTAACAATTAGAAAAATAAGAAATTTTGTAATAAAAGATTTTATTTCTCGCAAATTTCCTAATGTAAATACGGCTAGTGCAACGTGCATGACATAAAAATTAATTTTAATGACAATGAAGAAATCATAGATATAAGTTATAGGTCGATACTAATTTTGCGACAACTGGATTCTGAATTTCCTAGAGAAAGATATGACTGTTAAAGTAGACACTGGTCCAAAGCCCAAGTTTGGACAGTTTCAACACCTCTAACTCATTAAGTGCTTTCTATCTTCTCTAATGGTTCTTTCTACCCTATGCATTGTCAAGACATTTAAAATGTCTCTTCATTATTAACCTATCATATAAAGTCCAATTCATATTAATGGACATGTAATAGCTTAATGGAAAACTTTCATAAAGAAACCTATACAAGTTGAGATATAAGCTTAGTAACTAAAAGATTATAACAATAACATTTATGAACTAAATATTATTTGGGAATATAAATTTTAGTTACAGATTCTAATGTGGACCTGATGAGATGTGTGGACGCAAGTGTGAGTGACGAATGGGATCGGTTACGGGTGAGTGGTTAATTGATGCCTTTAGGGGCTAGATTATTATGTTCAATTGTATGTGTATTTAAATAAGTGTGCTAGTGCAATATTTTAGTGAGTTAGTTGAATTATTCTTGCTTGAAATTGTTTGTGATTGATAAGGGCCAACACATGAAAGTTTTTTTGAGAAATTTTTTTTTTTTCCGAAATTTAGATCCAGGTGCACCTAAGATATTTTGTTTTAAAATCATAAAAATTCTGATGCTGATAAATTTTTTTTTCTAATTAATTCAGTGCTTAGCCCCGGTGGGATGGATTGTGTACTTAGATCAATTTGTTGTGCGGGCACGTAAACGCATACTATGGGATGATAACATTGTGCAGGGCTGAGTCACTTGTTGGCCCTTTAGTTGTTTTGTTTGATATTCTTACTCTGATTAGTTTGTGATCCTGTGTCTTTTGTAAATTGTGATTTATAGCAATTATAATATACATGTGTAATGTGAATTAAGTATGAACAATGTTACATGCTGTTACTATATATGTTATACACTTGTGTGGTATGATGCTAGTACCCTTTGGGTACGATTTTCCACACATGGAGTCCATAGTACTCACCTCTCTTTTGTGAATTTTTTTTATAACAGGAGTTCGGTACATGTTGTCTCTGAGCTTGTGACATGCCGATTGAGTACGGCAAAGTATTTCCATGATCTCAGACTTGAAGTCAAGGATGAAAGTTTGCAGTCACACTAGAACTGTGAGGTGTCTAATTTTGGTATATATAAAAGTCTAATTACTCTTCTTAATTAAATATGGACGGAGCAGAGCTCCTTGTTGTCTTTGTGCTAGTGTTGTGTGAAATCAGGAGCATAGGTATTTGTATTTTGAGGCATGTTCCATTTTGTTGGAACCTCTACCAAATATTTTCAGTAACTTGTTAATTATTACAGGAAATAAACTTTTACAGTGATCTTCAGTTTTAGAAAAGCTACTTTTATTCTTTAGTTGGGTCATGAGTCAGGTTTGTTACTTTGTTTTGAAGTCAGGGTTACGATGGGTTTGTTACCCAATCCTCCGGCCAGTATTGCCTCTGTGAGTGGTGTGACATTTTTCTTCTTTTTATTCTAACCTAGTGGATTGTCAGTAAGCTTATTCTTATATTATTTTCATTTAAATATTTATCACAAATTTATATATGTATATATATATGCTAATTCTGCTAATAAAATATCATCATAATTAAATATTAAATTAGATAGTATATATTTATTTATATTATATATTTAAGAAGTTGGACTCACGAGTTTAGCGGATGAGCTTTACTAAGATTGCGTTTCACTTGTTTGGTGAACTAATCAAAAATAAAACTTAAAATCTTACTTGTTTAGAAAACTAGTTGATCTCTATCCAAAATTTTTTACAAGTAGTTCACGTTATATAAAACTTTTAAATAGCAATTTAGGAAACCCAATGCTTGATTAAGGTAGTGCATTCATCTAACAATTTCTAAACTTGAATAGCATCATTCTTATCCCAACTACGTACATTATATTACTCTTATAGTTTTCTTAATGAAACCTAAAACCATACACTCATCACCCAACAATAGTGATAGAGATATATAGTAGATAGAACATAATCATCTGTATAACTCGAATAAATCGACAAGTCTGAGGTTGCATTGCTTAGGCACAACAACTCTATCTCCTCGTGTGCGATCTGTGGCCACCGAAGTAGTTGAAGAAGATGAAGTCGATGAAAATGATGCTATTAATTGAAGTAGAAATTGTTCTTCATCAACCAATCAAATCAATGATATAGATATATATATATATATATATAAATATATATATTTCTTGTTTGTCAATGCATAAAGAAAATATAAAGCAAGTCTTTGAAATATAAAACCATAAAATTGATTTTACTATTAACACATGAAATTAATATTTTCATTGATTCTCCTCTTACATGTTTTTCTTGCCTATCAATTAGTTCACGAATTAATTATACTTGTTGATATCTCTATAAATGAAGTTACATTGGAAGGCTTGTGCCCCTTATATAAAACTGGTAAATATGAAGTTAGGAAACCCAATGCTTGATTAGGGTAATGCATGCATCTAATAATTGCCAAACTTGAATGATATCACTTTTATCCAAGCTAAACCAACCAGGTACATTCTATTACTCTTGCTTATAGTTTTCTTAAAGAAATATAAAATCATACATTCATCACCCAATAATAGCAATGGAGACACATTGTAGGTAGAACATATATCATCTATATAAAGTGACAAGCCTAAGGTCGCTAAGCCACAACACAACTCTATCTTCTTTTATGTTATCCATGGCCGCTGAAGTAGTTGAAGAAGATAAATGCGATGAAAATGATGATATTAATTGGAGAAGATATTTTTCTTCATCTACCGATCAAATCAATGATACATCAAAAAAGGTATTATTCATTGCAATTCATATTAGAAGTTTTCATTTTCATTTCATAAAAAAATTGTTTGTAACTATTTTTTCCCCTGGTTTTGTTTCCTATGTGTGTTTAGAAATAAAGGGGGAGGACACTGATGGTGGTTTTCCATCAGAGCAACCTTTGAACCATACTACAAGTATTTCTCCCAAGTTTCACAATTTTATGTAAAGGCCCTGGCACCACACCTAGATATCGTATATGTGGTTGTACTGTCTAGGAATCCTAGAAAGCAGGCTTTACAATTGTGAACATGCCTACAAGTTCTTTTTGTTATGGTGTGTACATCTTGTTTGTTGCATTTTTACATCTATAAATTCTTCTTCTTCTTATTATTTTTTTAAAAAAATAATTATTTTATTATTGACAATGTTTTCTCTTTGATAATATTTCAGTTTGTTATTGGCATATTGAACTCATGCCCAAATGGATCCACGAGGAGGAGGGAGCAAATGGAGAATAAAATAGTGTAATGAGTTGTTAAAAGCTGAGTATTTCAACACAGTAGAGGTGAGTGAAATGTGGGGCATAATTTTTACATGGAATAAGGATGATGTGATTAATATATTTTCCTAATGTTTATGAAAAAAATGTAATGATTTGTGAGAAAAACAATGTATAAGAAGATCATGAAAACATTTGAATTTATGGTATCTAGTTCCTAGTTTTCATTTTAAATAATTATTGGCCCATTGTGGGATAAGGCCCAATTAACGAAATATGCAATCAAGACTAACTGAGTTTTTAATTAGGTACAATTTTATATCGTCACATATTATTTGACTTCAAAAATCAAGTAAAATTTTAATCAAATCAATTTGTTCAGCCCAAGTGAATTTTATCAAAAACCCAATCATCTTATTCGGTTGAACACTATTATTTGTTAAAGTGCATATGTATTTTTTTAATCATTTATTATCTTGATGATGATTAAGTGCAAAGTAATTGATGGATTCTTATTTATTTTAAAATTTAATTTTCAACCATTAAACCTTAACAAGAAGTATCTCTAAGATATCACTAAAAAAATAATTTCCTATAGAAGAAGAGAAATTTTAATTGTAGTTTAAGAAAAATGTATTGATATCAATAAGGTAAAAAAGTTTGAATTTTATTTGGCAATATAAAATTAGAAAAAGATGGTTAAAGAAACTAGAAATCCATTTATTTGATTTTGAGTTTATCTATAAAAGTGTTTTCAAGAGAAAATCTAATTATAATTGTACTTATGTTAACCAGAATTTTAATAGTATTGAAAAAAAAAAACCACTAATATGCAAAAAAGACCTTAAATCTCAATTACTTATACCGAAATTATGGCAAAGATATCTATATGAAGCAAGTAAGAGAACAAAACCATGTAACTTAATAATGTTTTTTTGTTATTTTCATCGTCCATTTTTAGTCATGAAATTTATAGTTATGTTCATAACATTGTAATTATTAATGAAATAAAAGAAAATGTGGATATTAGCTATATGGGTTGATATCAAATTTATATTTCACAAAAATAAATTGGTGTTTTAAAAATCTAATCCACTCGAATGGTTAGAACGTTAGTTGCATGATAGAGAAACACTGATTTGAACCATAAAAATATTTTGTGGATTGAATTGTGTAAACTGGACGACATAGGACATATCCGGTTAGTCTAGATTTCATTTCTTTTATTTATTATTATTATTTTTATCTTTTCTAAAATCTAAAAAAATTAAAATTGAATTGAATTTTCAATATTTTGATAGGTCATACTAATATACATTTAAATCCAGTTAAAAAGTTAATTAAAACCCCAAAATGTGTTATGTATCACCAAAACACGCTAATTGATATATAATATTTTGTAAATGTGACTATATTAAATGAATTTCATATGTTTATTTTTATTTCCTAAGTTGTTAATATAATATCAATATATTAATAATCTTATTAATGAAGAAAAAAATGATATTATAAATATTAAATTAAACATTTGGAGGTGTGACTATATTAAATAAATTTCAAATTTTTATTTTTATTTTCCTAGTTGTTAATATATAATATCAATATTTAGTAATTTAATTAATGTCAATATAATTATATTATATTTCTAATATTATGAAGATTAAATTGAATATTTGTAGGTGTGGCTATATTAAATAAATTTAAATTATTAATTTATTTTCTTAAGTTGGTAATATATATTAGTAAAACTAAGTCATGTAGGAAAAATTATATTATGTATAACATTTGTAAAAATTAAATTAAATATTTATATGATATCACTGGTTAGACCATAATTAAAACTCAACTCCAAAAATAATATTTTTTTTTTTCAATTTTAAAAAATTGACATAAATTATGTTTAATGTTTTAACGCGTATATTTCTTCTGTCTATTCCAACTAGGTGGATTATTACTAAGGCTAAATACTTTTATGTTTTGATGATTTGCATATAAAAATTTGTTAAAAGAAAATATAAAAGGACAAATACAAATACTAGTAATAACTTATGTATACCCTATGAGCACGATAAATTGAAGCTTTTTTTTGTCTACAATTGAAAGAAATCAATTATTCCTCACCTCCAAGTTGTGGGTCTAATTTCTAGATTTTACTAAAAAAAAAAATAATTTAAAAAAATATTCATTGATCCTCAATTGAAAAGAGTACATATGTGCTAATATTAACACAAGAAATTAATAATTTTCTTATACGCCAATGTAACTCAACTCAACTAAGCCTTAAATTCCAAACTAGTTGGGGTCGGCTATAGGAATCCTTTTCCTCCATTCGCATCGATCCGAGACAACATTTTCATTAATCCTTAGCACAGCCATATCTTTCTCAATGGTTGCCCCCCATGTAAGTTTCGGTGTCCCCTTACTCCTTCTAATACCTGGCACCTGAACCAAGTCACCTTGCTTAACTACTGCGTCTATTGGCCGACGTTGGATATGTCTAAACCAACGTAGGCGATTCTCCTTCATTTTCTCCTTAATAGGTGCTACTTTCACCTTCTTACGATTCTCCTCATTCCTTATTCTATCCTTTCTTGTATGTCCTGTCATCCATCTCAACATTCTTATTTCAGCTACTCCCATCTCATGCGAATGTTGCTTTTTAACTGACCAACATTCGGTACCATACAACATAGCTGGTCTCACGGCCGACTTATAAAATTTTCCTTTCAATCTATTCAGGATTTTAGGATCACATAAAACTCCCGAGGCACTCCGCCACTTCACCCACCCTGTCTTGATCCTATGGGTTACATAATGCTTAATTGCACCATCTTTTTGTATAAATGACCTTAAATACTTAAAGACATCCTTTGTAGGAATTGTCTGACCATATAAAATTATTTCATTCGGGCCTCCTCTAGATTGACTGAAATCGCACTCCATATAGTCAGTTTTTGTCCGACTCAATCTAAGGCCTTTTGATTCTAGCGCGTTCCTCCACATTTCTAACTTAGAATTTAAACCTTTCCTAGTTTCGTCTACCAATACGATATCATTGGCAAACAACACGCACCATGGAGCCCTATCTTGAATATTATAGGTAAGTTCATCTATGACTAAAGCAAATAGGTAAGGACTTAAGGATGAACCTTGGTGAACACCTATCATGATCGGGAACTCTCCCTCATACATATCTTTAATAACTTCTACATATTTAGTTGGGATCTTCTTCTTCTCGAGTACCCATCACAAGACTTGTCTTGGCACTTTATCATACACTGTTTCTAAATTAATAAAGGCCATGTGAAGATCCTTTTTCTTTTCTCTATATTTCTCCATTAATCTCCTATGTAAAAAAAAAGCCTCCATTGTAGATCTTCCTGGCATAAAGCCAAATTGATTCTCATAAACTAGGGTCTCATTCTTAAGCCTACGCTCAATCACTCTCTCCCACAGTTTCATTGTATGGCTAATAAATTTTATTCCTCGATAATTCGAACAACTTTGAATATCTCTTTTATTCTTATAAATAAGGATCAACGTACTCTTCCTCCACTCATCGGGCATTTTCTTGGTTACTAAAATCTTGTTAAAAAGATTTGTAAGCCAAGTTACTCCAATATCTCTTAGGCATCTCTAAACTTCTATTGGAATATCATCCGGGCCCATTGCCTTACCATTCTTCATCTTATGCATAGCTTCTTTAACCTCCTGTGCTCTAATATGGTGAACAAATCGGCGGTTCGTAAGAAATTAATTAATAAGGTATTAAAACACAATTTGTACGTACCAGGGTACTCAATCTAAATAGAAACTGAAGAGAAAGTAAGAGAGTTATATATATCTGCGGGAGTTCTTCAGTAATCTAAAACAAAAAAAGAGTTAGAGATATCCATGGCTTCAGAGCCACAATTGGAGCTCCCTTGAAACCAATACCAAAGAGATAAAGGTAACCCCATCAGAGTTTTTCATGAACTAGCCGTTGAGTTCTACCATCACCTCCTTCTAGAGTTGGTGAGCAGAGAGCCCCGAATTTAGCTTAAAACCAAATCAAAAAAACTCAAATAAGAGTTAACCTAAAAATGCATGTTTATATTATGTGTGTTTGTGAGTTATATATAGGCTAAGGCATGTGGTCTAGATGTAATATGAACCATTGAACTTGAATGATGAAATACATTACTTACTTTCCTTTTAGCATCCAATTTGGGTAATTAATATTTAGTTAACTTCCTAATTGCTGTTATGGGCATATGACTTTCCTTTTCTTTTATGCATTATAAGTTTTTTTTTATTTTGAGAAAGACTTGATTTCTATTTGCTTTAATTTAGGAGGGAAATTTCCTTCTGTTATGCATTTGTTTCCATTTCTTTTAGAGAAATACTTCTCTTTATAATTTATTTTTATTTAACAGGGAGACTTTCCATTTTTTTATGATTTTTTTTTTAATTTTTACCCATTGTTCAGGGCTTGAATCACCTTATTGAATAAGTATCTTTTTTCATATTCAATTAGGGTTAGAAGCATATAATTGAAGAAGCAATTGTAGACCTAAGGGCTATAGCTATATAGCCAGTGAACAAAAAACAATTAAAGTTTCCTTTTCCAGTTTGGAGTTGTTCTTTGGTTCAATGGTTTTGTTAAATAGATAACAACTTGATATATGACTGCAATAACTTGATGGACTACCTTTAGCATTAAGCATTGCTTCAGAGAGTCTAATAGTTAAGCTGAATTGCTGATAGACTAGTAAAAATGGGAAGTGCCATCCAAAAACCTTCGGTTATTCTTTGTTGTTCTTAGTTGCAGTGCTAATATGTTTATGGGTAATTTGATGGGTGTTAGTTTCCCAAGACTTTGTATTGTTTCTTACTTAATGTTATTCCCTTTTGTACCAAAAATAAAAATAAAATTGTTATACTAATTTCTATACTAGCTTGAAAAAAATAAAAGAGAAATAACTTTTTCATCTATGTAAAATAAAGTGTGTACATGTTACTGCTATGCACATGCACTATATAATCTTCTTCTTCTTCCTATTTGGTAATTTTTTATGGCAAGCTTACCTCTAGTGTTTTGGATTTTTTTATTTTTTTTTATAAAATCTAAAGAACAAAATGAAGAAATAAATAAAGTGGTATCTCATTTTTTTTTTTTTTTATGCATAAATTGATATAATCTTACATATCTCACAATTTGTAAAGAAAGTTACTTAAGCTCTCCCTAAGAAGATTCAAACAAAGAAAGTCAATGAATGGGGCACAACTTCTTAACTATTTGGTCAACCCCTTGGGGTATGTTAAATTCTTCCTAGTCATATTTGTGAAGACAATTACAATCTTTATATTAACTTATAGTAAATGGATCCTTTCTTTTTTCTCAAAAAATTAGTTTTATTTTATTTTGTAATGCTTACGTGATTGTGGTTCATTACATGACATAAAGATAAAAATCAAGAACTTATGTTAAAGATAAATTTTTTTTTTAATGATTAGAAAAATAAGAAATTTTGTAATAAAAGATTTTATTTCTAGCAAATTTCCTAATGTAAATATGGCTAGCGCAACGTGCATGACTTAAAATTAATTTTAATGAAAATGAAGAAACCATAGATATAAGTTTTAGTCGATACTAATTTTTCCTTTCACAAACATAATTTGGTTTTTCAATATTTTTTAAATCTGTAATTCTTCATTTTTTGTTATAACCCGATATTATAACATTTAGAATGTTGAATGTAATAACTGTTTTAACCCAGTATCGTAAAGTCAAGTTTTAGATATAATATATAAATTTCAATTATAAGCAACACCAACATAAACAAATTAAAGAAATAAAAACAAAAACTAAACATGTCTTAACTCGATATCGTAGTGATACATTTTAGTGATTTTTTTACAAAGAAATTGTGATAAACCGATATGTCCTTATTTTACTATCGATGTTTTAATATATGTTTTGGAGTGTCGTGCATAATTTATGAGGCATTTAAATTAATAATAATATATTATACTTAGTGGTATTAAATATTATAATCCGATATTACAATGGGTATTTTAAAATGTTGTACGTGCTAAGTAATTGATGGTTTTTTAATTATTTATTATCTCGATGATGATTAAGTGCCAAGTAATTGATGGATTCTTATTTATTTTAAAATTTAATTTTCAACCATTAAACCTTAACAAGTATCTCTAAGGCATAATTTAAAAAAAATAAATAAAAAATATTCCTATAGAAGAAGAGAAATTTTAATTGTAGTTTAAGATAAATGTATTGATATCAATAAGGTAAAACTGTTTGAATTTTATTTGGCAAAATGAAATTAGAAACAAGATGGTTGAAGAAACTAGAAATCCATTTATTTGATTCTGAGTTTAGCTATAAAAGTGTTTTCAAGAGAAAATATAATTATAATTATACATATGTTAACCAGAATTTTAATGGTATTGAAAAAAAAAACACACCATTAATATGCAAAGAAGACCTTTAATCTCAATTACAGATACTGAAATTCTAGCAAAGATATATATATGAAGCACGTAAGAGAGCTATACCATGTAATTTAATAATATGTTTTTTTGTTATTTTCATTATCCATTTTTAGTCGTGAAATATACAGTTATGTTCATAATATTGTAATTATTAATGAAATAAAAGAAATCGTGGAGATTAGTTATATGGGTTGATACTAAATTTGCATTTCACAAAAATGAATTGGTGTTTTAAAAATCTAATCCACTTGAATTGTTAGAACATTAGTTGCATGGTAGTGAAACACTGATTTGAACCATAAAAATATTTTGTGGATTGAATTGTGTAAACTAGACGACATAGGACAGATTAGGTTAGTCTAGATTTCACTTATTTTTTTTTTTCCTAAAATCTAAAAAAATTAAAATTGAATTGAATTTTCAATATTTTGATAGGTCATACTAATATGCGTTTAAATCCAGTTAAAAAGTTAGTTAAAAGCCCAAAACGTGTTATGTATCACCAAAACACACTAATTGATATATAATATTTTGTAAATGTGACTATATTAAATGAATTTCAAATTTTTATATTTATTTCCTAAGTTGTTAATATATAATATCAATATATTAATAATCTTATTAATGAAGAAAAAATTATATTATAAATATTAAATTAAACATTTTGTATGTGTGACTATATTAAATAAATTTCAAATTTTTATTTTTATTTTTCTAAATTGTTAATATATAATATCAATAATTTAGTAATTTAATTAATGTCAATATAATTATATTATATTTAATATTATGAAGATTAAATTGAATATTTTTTAGGTGTGACTATATTAAATAAATTTAAATTATTAATTTATTTTCCTAAGTTGGTAATATATATTAGTAAACTAATTCACGTGGGAAAATTATATTACGTTTAACATTTATAAAATTAAATTAAATATTTATATGATATCATTGGTTAGACCACAATTAAAACTTAACTCCAAAATCAATATTATTATTTTTTTTTTCAATTTTTAAAAGTTTACATAAATTGTGTTTTAATGTCTTAATGCGTGTATTTCTTCTATCTATTCCAACTAGGTGGATTATTATTAAAGTAAATACTTTTATGTTTTGATGATTTGCATATAAAAATTTGTTAAAATTTATATAAGAAACTATAAAAGACAAATAAAAATACTAGTAATAACTTATGTATACCCTATGAGCACGATAAATTGAAGCTTTTTTTGTCTACAATTGAAAGAAATCAATTATTCTTCACCTCTAAGTTGTGGGTCTGATATCTAACTTTTACTAAAAAAAATAAAAAAATCATTGATCTTCAATTGAAAAGAGTACATATATGATAATATTAACACAAGAAATTAATAATTTTCTTATCCACTAATGTAAGAAATTTATTAATAATATGTTAAAACACAATTTGTACATACCAGGGTACTCAATCTAAATAGAAACTGAAGAGAAAGTGAGAGAGTTATATATACCTGCGGGAGTTCTTTAGTAATCCAAAACAAAAAAAGAGTAAGAGATATTCATGGCCTCAGAGCCACAATCGGAGCTCCCATCAATCCAATACCAAAGAGATGAAGGTAACCTCATTAGAGTTTTTCATGAACTAGTAGCCGAGTTCTACCATCACCTCCTTCTAGAGTTGGAGAGCAGAGAGCCCTGAATTTAGCTTAAAACCAAATAAAAAAAACTCAAATAAGAGTTAACCTAAATATGCATGTCTATATTATGTGTGTTTGTGAATTATATATAGGCTAAGGCATGTGGTCTAGATGTAATATGAACCGTTGAACTTGAATGATGAAATACATTAGTTACTTTCCTTTTAGCATCCAATTTGGGTAATTAATATTTAGTTAATTTCCTAATTGTTGAAATGGGCATATGACTTTCCTTTTTTTTTTTTTTTTTTATGAATTATAAGTTTTCTTTTATTTGGAGAAAAATTTGATTTCTATTTGCTTTAATTTATAAGAGAAACTTTCCTTCTGTTATGCATTTATTTCCATTTCTTTTGGAAAAATACTGCTCTTTCTAATTTCTTTTTATTTAGGAGAGAGACTATCCATTTTTGTATGATTAATTTATTTTTTTTACCCATTGTTCAGGGCTTGAATCACCTCATTTGATCAGTATTCTTTTTCATATTCAATTAGGGTTAGAAGCATATAATTGACGAAGCAATTATAGACCTAAGGGCTATGGCTATATGAGTCGTTGAACAAAAAACAATTTAAGTTTCCTTCTCTAGTTTGGAGTTGTTCTTTGGTTCAATGGTTTTGTTAAACAGAGAACAACTTGATATATAACTGCAATAACTTGGTGGACTCCTTCTAGCATTAAGCATTGCTTCAAAGAGTCTAATAGTTAAGCTGAATTGCTGATGGACTAGTAAAAATGGGAAACGCCATCCAAAAACCTTAAGTTATTCTTTATTGTTCTTATTTTAGTGCTAATATGTTTATGGGTAATTTGATGGGAGTCAGTTTCCCAAGACTTTGTATTGTTTCTTACTTAATTTTATTCCCTTTTGTACTAAAAATAAAAATAAAATTGTTATACTAATTTCTATACAGCTTGAAAAAAATAAAAGAGAAATAGCATTTTCATCTATGTAAAATAACATGTGTACATGTTATTGTTATTCACATGCACTATATAATCTTCTTCTTCTTCCTATTTGGTAATTTTTTATGGCTAGCTTACCTCTAGTGGTTTGTATTTTTTATTTTTTTTATAAAATCTAAAGAACAAAATGAAGAAATAAATAAATTGGTATCTCAATTTTTTTTTATGCACAAATTGATTTATTCTTACATATCTCACAATTTGTAAAGAAAGTTACTTATGAAAAGGATAACCAAAACAAGTTAATTATCGGCGAAGCAACAAAACTATAATTAAATTGTATGAACATTTTTAAAAATGCACCTTAGTACATAATAGTTTGTATTAGTTTCATAGTTATAACTAAAATAAAATAAAAAGAGGTGGAGTATATTTGATAGTAAAAGAAAGTGTCTTTCTAAACATTGGACTTATAGCAAATTTTTTAAAGATAATATATGTAAAAGTAGTATCATGTAATATCTTGTTTGATAATGGTACTAGATGAGTTATACAATACCCAACTCTTGTTTGACTGTTAAAAAATAAAGTAATTATATTTGACCTCAAAATGTATTTATTTTTTATGAACTACAAGTATTGGCCACATAGCCACCATCTCCACCTCTCAGCCACCATCTTCGTTAAGATGTAATTGGTGCTATAGTTTAGTTGCTTTTTCTAGTCATGAAGGATTCATTTTCACTATCCTCTCAAGATACTTGAAATGAAAAAACATGTCAACCTAATTTCTTTTTCTTTCTAGGTTCAAGAGAATAATGTGAATTAGTTCATATCTGGCAAATTATATATCTATAATAGGTTGGCATTTATTGGTGTTTTATGATGTGGTGGAGATGGAGGTAGTGATGGTTGTAATAGCATTTGACTGGTGGTGTTAAAAATGTTTCACCACCTTTGTCCTTTAATAACACAATTTATGGGGTAAAAAAGAGGCATTTTATTATGCACACTTTTTTAGAAGGAGAAATTCTTGTTCAATTCTGGACTTATCAATTAATAGTGTGTATGTAAGGTGTCTTTACTAATATGGAATATTGGACTAGGAATTCAAGATTATTTATGATGCTTTGACTAACATACCATAAATCAATTTTCTATTTAAATGAAAGATACCAATAAAGGAGAAGCAAGAACAAGCAGGATATAGAACGAGAGTTGTGATTATAAGAGGTGGTGTTGTTGGCTCCTTCCTCGCAGTCTGTTCTTGATTCCTGGATTTAAAATTTTGGTTTTTGAGTTTCAAATTTTGTGAGTTTAAGCCCAAGTAGAAGAAAAGAATTTAGGGTTTTCTATTTGTTAAGGATTATAATTGAAAGCATTTAATAAGATTAGGCTGAAAAACATAAATACACAAATTTATTGGAAGGTTTCCTCAAGAGGTAAAGAAATAGTTAACAGGTGTGATGATTTGTCAAACTATCAAGAAAACATGGGTCTAATTTAGTTGGACATTTAATACCCAGTAAATAGAGTTTGGTATTGTATAACTCACCGTGATATTATTATTAAGAAATTATTTTATATTGAGAATTATACAAATTAAAACCCCTTCAAAATTCAATGAGATATAACAAAAATACAAAAAAGATAGCCATGCAAAATATAGCTAGAAGAGAAGAGAAAGAACATTTAACATATAACATTTAACATGACTTGGCACCCATACCTATATCCGCGGATGAAAGAGAGATTTTACTATAGTAAGAAAGATTACAGAAAGAATAATATCTTGTACATAGTATTCTTACACTTTCTCTATATCTTACAACTCTCACAAGCATATTTATTTATACTTTGTAGAACTTATCCATCAAGCAAACTTTTCCTTTACTCTATAAAAACTATATTATAATCTCAATCTAATGAACAAAGTAAGTCTCTTTTGGAAATTTAAATCATAATCTAAATAATTTTTCTTACCCAACAATAGTAAACTAATGAGAAAATTACATTCCACTCCCTTTAGATTTAGTGAAATAACACTAAGATCCAAAGTTTGAACAAATCAACACTCCTCTCCCTTGTATAGATGGAAAAGCTAACAGTATCACAAAATAATTTGGGTAAAACACTAAAAATCATATTTGTATATCCAAAATTTCAAAATATCTTACTTTTACTTGGTGTAATTATGTATGATTTAAATCACAAATAAGGAGATTTAATTTTCAAGAAATATATTTAGTGTAATTATGTATGATTCAAGAATCTTGGAAAGTAACTTGGAAGTGGTTGTTGAAGTGAAGCAAGGGCAGATTTTGCAAGTTGGAGAAATATAACATTTCCAATATTTTTGAAACATAATTAAATTAATATATATATGTATATATACACATGTGGATGACGTAAACCTTACATACTCGTAAGTAAACATATAATAAACAAATCAAACAAAGCATCCAAGGGCTAGTAATCATAGTAACTCAGCTCCTACACACCATATATATATAAAATATATATGTACATATACATATATCATCCTCGGAGCTATTCAGCTACCGCACACCATAACAAATAATCTCCCACAGTAACCTCCCAGGGGGCTGAGTTACTCGAATGTGTATTTATATAATCACTTAATCAAATCAAATTTATCCTAAGTCCACCTGGATTCTAAATCATATTAAAAATGAATTCTCTGGCCCTATCAACCACATACAAATCATTCAAACTATCGCACAACATACTAAATAACAAATGTAAGAAAATTTAGAATTTTATCACATAATTCAACATTTATATTCAACTTAAAGTACTAAACACATCTTTACACAACAATAATATACATATGGAAGACATTTCAAAACACAACTAGTAACCAAAAGATAATATCTTTCACTCATAACTTTACAGTTGTTGTTCGTGGCTTCCCCTAGATTCCAAAAGTGTCGTCGAGATAGCGCCATGTTCTAGAGCTGAAATTACATTTCCAAGTATCATTTAGTTTCTAAATTTCATATATTATTAGTCCTAATCATAAGGACTTGACCATAATAATTCTAAAATATTAATTTACAAATAACTTCTTTTAGTCATTTTTTCTAACATATTGAAAGCATACTTTGTTCCAATTCTTATATATACATATCTTATGTGTGTAACCAAAACTAGCGCCAACACTAGCCATAATTCAAATACTAGATTGAAATTGGATAAATCATTTAGGGACAATAAAGAGCTTAAATCTAGGAATTCCACACGAACCAAACAACACTTTACCCACTATTTTTCTCACCACCTTGATCATATTCTTTCATTCACAAACCCACTTAATCCCGACATCTAAATCCTCAAACAAAACAAAATGAAAAAGGAACCAGCACTAAGAAAAAAAGAAAATTACTTAAACTAGAGGTATTTAGAACTACCCAAAAATAGAAGAGTGGCTGAGCAGCTATTGGAGGCTGTTGGAGGTGCTGTTGTTTGCTGATGCGGTAGCTATTGGAGGTGTTGCTAATCAATGACAGCTACTCCTCAGCTCAAGCATGAGCTGGGGAAGATCAAGACACAAGCTGCTAATGAGAAGTTGGTGCTTTGGCCTTCTTGAATGAAGCTAATGGAAGAGTCGAGAAAATAGGGGAAGGCAAAAGGCGTGGAGGAGGAAAACAAAGAGAAAAAAATTCTATAAGGAAAAGAATAGGAAAATAGGAGGAAAAGGAAAATAAAATAAAAGGATAAAAAATCGGTATTTTATTTTGTTTATTCATTTATTTAGTTTGTGTTTATAACCAAACGTACTAAGTTTTTCTTTTTTATTCCTTAAAACTTACCATTTCTATACCGAGTTATAACAAGTAAAATTTTCATCAATTCTCTAATACCGGCTTGGGTATCCTAACTTTATTGGGACCTAACCAGATAGACGAAAAACCCGAAAAAAAAAAGAAAAAAAAGTCTTATTTTATTTGAGTTTCTAATAATAATTAATCAGGATAGTACATAAATATTTTTATTAATTCTTTTAATCATGATAGTATTAAATTCTTCTTGTTTAATAACACATTTATCATAAAAATACATTTTCTTTTTTTACTTGTATATTTGTAGCAGAAGGAAGGTTAATGTTGATTGTCACCAGTGTAGCTAATTAACTTACTAATTAGATAATGCTAAATTTTAATTCACACTATTATCATAAAATTATGTTAATTCATTTTTTTTATTCCATAGAGGTACGTCCGGGCCATTTTACGTACATCTCGATTAGTCACCTTTTCGGTTTGGTCAAAGACAGGTTATGCACTTTAAAATTAAGAAATTTGTGAGAAGTTTAGTCCTTAAGCTCTCCCCAAGAAGATTCAAATGAAGAAAATCAATAAAGGGAGCACAACTTCTTAACTATCTAGTCAACCCATTGGGGTATGTTAAATTCTCCTAGTCATATTTGTAAAGACAATTACAATCTTTATATTAACTTATATTAAATGGATCCTTTTTTTTTTTCGTCAAAAAATTAGTTTTATTTTATTTTGTAATGCTTACGTGATAGTTGTTCATTACATGACATAAAGATAAAAATCAATAACTTATGTTAAAGATTAATTATTATTTTTTAATGGTTAGAAAAATAAGAAATTTTGTAGTAAAAGATTTTATTTCTAGCAAATTTCCTAATGTAAATACGGCTAGTGCAATGTGCATGACATAAAAATTAATTTTAATGAAAATGAAGAAATCATAGATATAAGTTTTAGGTCGATACCAATTTTTTCTTTTACAAACATAATTTGGTTTTTCATAGTTTTTAAATATGTAATTCTTCATTTTTTGTTATAACCAGATATTGTAACATTTAGAATGTTGAATGTAATAACTATTTTAACCCAATATCGTAAAGTCAAATTTTAGATATAATATATAAATTTCAGTTAGAAGCAACAATGACATAAACAAATTAAAGAGATATCAACAAAAATTAAACATGTCTTAACCCGGTATTGTAGTGATACATTTTAGGGATTTTTTTTACAAAGAAATTATGATAAACCGATATGTCCTTATTTTGTTATCAATGTTTTAATATATGTTTTCGAGTGTCGTGCGTAATTTATAAGGCATTTGAATTAATAATAATATATTATACTTAGTGGTATTAAATATTATAATCCGATATTCCAGTGGATATTTTAAAATGTTGTATGTGAATTATTGTAGTTATGTACATTGTTATAACCCAACATCGTGAAATCAAATTTTATGTATAATGTGAAAATATTAGTTATAAGATATTTTGTTATCTAGTATAAATTTTAGTAAGTAAATTATATATGTTAACTAAATAAATTGGAAAAGTGATAACTAATGGATGTATATATATATACATACACAACTAGATTCAATTTCCTCCATACATTAGTTATACTTTGACCTTGAAGTTTTTTTTCTTTCTTTCCTTTTTGGTTTGCCCACCGCCCTTCTTTCTCTAGAAAAGTCTTGGCCGAGTCTTCCACCTTCCCTTTCCTGTTTTTCCTCTTCATCTATCCTTGCTTTGGTTGGCTGCTACTTAGTTGTCTTTATTCCTTTCAATTTCCATGACAACCGCCTCTGTTTTCTTTCTATTTCTCTACCTCTCGATTCCAGCATATGCCCTGTTTTACTCCCTTTGTTTTGCCGTGAAGAAACCTTCCTCTTGCAGCCAAATTTCTCTCATCCCTTCTTCATTTTCACCTTGCCTTGTATAGCCTTTAGTTGTTAGTTAGCCGAGAGGTATTGTTCTTCCTAGCAGCTGTGAAAAGCAGCCTTTCTTTTGGCCTACAACAACAGCCTGTTTTCAATTTTTTTGTAGCGGCTATTCCTTGCCTTCGATGTACAGCTCCCTTCTCTCCCATAGCAACTTCAAGGTTACAAGCTTGGTAGGAGTAGAGACAATAACCTTGCCTTGCCTTGCACCCTTGTCTCCGCCATGAGGACACCAAGTAAAGCAACAGCTAGCTCCCTAGTGAACCGTGGTGTGGGTAGTTTCTAAACCTCAAGTATTTACTTTATCTTCTTAAAGTTCTTTTCCTAGAGAAGTCTTAGGCCGAGTCTTCTACCTTCCCTTCCCTATTTTTCCTATTCATCCATCCTTGCTTTGGTTGGCTGCTACTTAGTTGTCTTTATTCCTTTGTAATTTAGGATATTTGATTTAGTAGAACTTTTTAATTAAAACTTGGTAAATTTAAGTCTTGATGGCTAATTGTTTTAAAAATTTAAATAAAAGTTCATAGCAAGAGCAAAGGGTTGGTGGATGTATTGAGTTAAGGAGTGAATGACAGTGAGTAGTGGATGTGATCAAAGGATGGTTAGTTAGGAATAAAGTGTGGAAAATGAGAGTTAAGTGGTTTTGAAGGGATGCAGGGGGCAGATTTCATGAGTAACAGAAATTCGGTATTTCAAGTGTCTTCGGGACAGAATTAAATTAAGAGTTCAAAAGATAAAATGTAGCTTATGGTCTTGAAATGTTGTTTGCAAATGTTGTTGTAAAATTTTTTAGCTTGGTTCCCAGTATGTTATGAGTTAGAGCTCTTAGACTCTGGCTAGTTCACACTAGATTTTTAGTGCCATGTTTTTGATTCATGTAAGGAATTGAGTAGGTTCAAAGACCAATTTTAGGAAAAATTTCTAAGTGAGAAAGATAGATATACCTGTTTATTAACAAACTTGACAAACAAAATTGGATTTTGTTTTTCCTAGAGAAAGTTATGTTCAATTAACTAAGGTTAGGTTAGAGCTGTCAAAATCTTGCATTTTGCAGAATTTGATGCAACTTCAAAGAATAAACTGTATTGATATAAAAATCCAAAAATTACAAATCATATACCATTATAAAGCTACATGTGTCTAGTATTTTATAAATTTTACAAAACTGAATTTGGAATTTCTTAGGGAAAGATATGACCGTTGAAGTGGACACTGGTCCAAATCCCAAGTTTGGACAGTTTCAACACCAAGTATGAACAATGTTACATCATGTTACTATATATGTTATACATTTGTGTGGTGTGATGGGTACGATTTTTCACTCACAGAGTCCATAGGACTCACACCTCTCTTGTGAATTTTTTTTATAACAGAAGTTCGGTACATGGCATCGCCGATCTTGTGACTTTGCCGATTGAGTACGACAAAGTATTTCTAGGATCTCTGACTCACATTCACATTAGAACTGTGAGGTGTCTCATTTTGGAATATGTAAAAGTCTAGTTACTCTTCTTGATTAAAATATGGACGGAGCAGAGCTCCTTGTTGTCTTTGTGTTATTATTGTGTGAAATCAAGAATATAGGTGTTTGTATTTTGAGGCATGTTCCATTTTGTTAGGAACCTCTGCCAAAAAATTTCAGTAACTTGTTAATTATTCAGGAAATAAACTTTTACAATGATCTTCGATTTTAGAAAAACTGATTTTATTCTTTAGTTGGGTCATGAGTCAGGTTTGTTACTTTGTTTTGAAGTCAGGGTTACGATGGGTTGGTTACCCAATTCTCCGGCCAGTCATGCCTTGGTGAGTGGCGTGACATTTTTCTTCTTTTTATTCTGACCAAGTGGATTGTCAGTAAGCTTATTCTTATATTATTTTCATTTAAATATTTATCACGAATATATATATATATATATGCTAATTCTACTAAGAAAATATCATCATAATTAAATATTAAATTAGATAGTATATATTTATTTATATTATATATTTAAGAAGTTGGACTCACGAGTTTAGCAGATGAGCTTTACCAAGATTGAGTAAGACTTCTTTAGTGAACTAATAAAAAATAAAGTCTGAGGTTGTATTGTTAAGGCACAACAACTTTATCTTCTTGTGTGTGATCTGTGGCCCCCAAAGAAGTCGAACAAGATGAAGTCGATGAAAATGATGCTATTAATTGAAGTAGAAATTGTTTTTAATCAACCGATCAAATAAATGATATATATATATATATATATTTTTTTTCTCTTGTTTGTCAATGCTTAAAGAAAATATAAAGCAAGTCATTGAAATATTAAACCATAAAATTAATATACGTATCATTGATTTTAATATTAACACATGAAATTAATATTTTCACTAATTCTCCTCTTACATGTATTTATTGGCTATCAATTAGTTCACAAATTAATTATACTTATAATATCTCTATAAATGAAGTTACAATAGAAGGCTTGTGCCCCTTATAAAAAAATGGTAAATATGAAGTTAGGAAACCCAATACTGGATTAGGGTAATGCATGCATCTAACAATTGTCAAACTTGAACAATATCACTTTTATCCAAGCTAAACCAACCAGGTACATTGTATTACTCTTGCCTATATTTTTCGTAATGAAATATAAAATCATACACTCATCACCCAAAAATAGCAATGGAGACACGTTGTAGGTAGAACATATATCATCTATATAAAGTGACAAGCCTGAGGTTGCTAAGCCACAACACAACTCTGTATTCTTGTGTGTTATCCATGGCTACTGAAGTAGTTGAAGAAGACGAATGAGATGAAAATGATGATATTAGTTGAAGAAGAAATTTTTCTTCATCTACCGATCAAAGCAATGATACATCAAAGGTATTATTCATTGCAATTCACATCAGAAGTTTTCATTTTTATTTCATAAAAAATTATTTGTAACTATTTTTTCCCTTGGTTTTGTTTCCTATGTGTGTTTAGAAATAAAGGAGGAGGAGACTGATGGTGGTTTTCCATCAGAGCAACCTTTGAACCATACTACAAGCCTTTCTCCCAACTTTCACAATTTTAGGTAAAGGCCCTGGCACCACACCTAGAGATCGTATATGTGGCTATTGTCTAGGAATACTGGAAAGCAGGATTTACGATTGTGAACATGCCTACATGTTCTTTTTGTTACGATGTATACATATTTTCTTTTGCTTCTTTACATCTATAAATTATTCTGCTTCTTATTATTTTTTTTTTAAATAATTATTTTATTATTGACAATGTTTATCAATTTGATCAAATATCAGTTTGCTATTGGCATATTGAACTCATGCCCAAATGGATCCACAAGGAGGAGGGAGCAAATGAAGAATAAAATAGTGTAATGAGTTGTTAAAAGCTGACTCGTTCAACACAGTAGAGGTGAGTGAGATGTGGGGCATAATTTTTACATGGAACAAGGATGATGTGATCAATATATTTCCTAATGTTTATGAAAAAAATGTAATCAGTTGTGAGAAAAACAATGGATAAGAAGATCATGAAAATATTTGAATTTATGGTATCTAGTTCTTAGTTTTCATTTTAAATAATTATTGGTCCATTGTGGGATAAGGCCCAATTAACGAAATATGCAATTATGACTAACTGAGTTTTTAATAAGGTAAAATTTATATCGTCACAAATTATTTGATTTCAAAAATCAAGTAAAATTTTAATCAAATCAATTTGATCAGGTCAAGTGAATTTTATCGAAAACCCAATCATCTTGTTCGGTTGAACACTATTATTTGTTAAAGTACATATCTATTTTTTTAATCGTTTATTATCTCGATGATGATTAAGTGCCAAGTAATTGATCGATTCTTATTTATTTTGAAATTTAATTTTCAACCATTAAACCTTAACAACAAGTATATCTAAGACATCAATAAAAAAAAAAAAAATCCTATAGAAAAAGAGAAATTTTAATTGTAGTTTAAGAAAAATGTATTGATATCAATAAGGTAAAAATGTTTGAATTTTATTTGGCAATATAAAATTAGAAACAAGATGGTTGAAGAAACTAGAAATCCATTTATTTGATTTTGAGTTTATCTATAAAAGTGTTTTCAAGAGAAAATCTAATTATAATTGTACATATGTTAACCAGAATTTTAATGCTATTGAAAAGAAAAAAAAAAACACACCACTAATATGCAAAAAAAGACCTTTAATCTCAATTACATATACCAAAATTCTAGCAAAGATGTATATATGAAGCAAGTACGAGAGCTATACCATGTAATTTAATAATATGCTTTTTTGTTATTTTTATTGTCCATTTTTAGTTGTGAGATATACAGTTATGTTCATAATATTGTAATTATTAATGAAATAAAAGAAATCCTGCAGATTAGTCATTTGGGTTGATACTAAATTTGCATTTCACAAAAATAAATTGGTGTTTTAAAAATCTAATCCACTTGAATGGTTAGAACATTAGTTGCATGGTAGAGAAACACTGATTTGAACCATAAAAATATTTTGTGGATTGAATTGGGTAAATTGGACGACATAGGACAAATCCGGTTAGTCTAGATTTCACTTCTTTTCTTTCTTTTTCTTTTTTTTTCTAAAATCTAAAAAAACTAAAATTGAATTGAATTTTTAATATTTTGATAAGTCATACAAATATGCATTTAAATCTAATTAAAAAGTTAATTAAAACCCCAAAACGTGTTATGTATCACCAAAACACACTAATTGATATAAAATATTTTGTAAATGTGACTATATTAAATGAATTTCAAATTTTTATTTTTATTTCCTAAGTTGTTAATATATAATATCAATATATTAATAATCTTATTAATGAAAAAAAATTATATTATAAATATTAAATTAAACATTTTGTAGGTGTGACTATATTAAATAAATTTTTATTTTTATTTTTATTTACTAGGTTGTTAATATATAATATCAATATTTTAGTAATTTAATTAATGTCAGTATAATTATATTATATTCAATATTATGAAAATTAAATTGAATATTTTGTAGGAGTGACTATATTGAATAAATTTAAATTATTAATTTATTTTCCTAAGTTTGTAATATATTAGAAAACTAATTCATGTAGGCAAAATTATATTATGTTTAACATTTATAAAAATTAAATTACATATTTATATGATATCATTGGTTAGACCACAATTAAAACTTAACTCCAAAATCAATATTGTTTTTTTTTTTTTTTTTCAATTTTTAAAAAATTTACATAAATTA
The DNA here is from genome assembly GCA_029379385.1 of Quillaja saponaria. NCBI lineage: Eukaryota > Viridiplantae > Streptophyta > Magnoliopsida > Fabales > Quillajaceae > Quillaja > Quillaja saponaria. The sequence goes on along the minus strand of CM055605.1, from coordinate 15,736,991 downwards.
TGTTTTAATGTTTTAATGCGTATATTTTTTCTGTCTATTCCAATAAGGTGGCTTATTACTAAGGTTAAATACTTTTATGTTTTGATGATTTGCATATAAAAATTTGTTAAAATTTATATAAGAGAATATAAAAGACAAATAAAAATACTAGTAATAACTTATGTATACCATATGAGCACGATAAATTGAATCTTTTTTTGTCTACAATTGAAAGAAATCAATTATTCCTCACCTCCAAGTTGTGGGTCTGATCTCCAGCTTTTACTAAAAAAAAAGAAATAGAAAAATTAAATCATTGATCCTCAATTGAAAATAGTACATATGTGCTAATGTTAACACAAGAAATTAATAATTTTCTTATCCGTCAATGTAAGAAATTAATTAATAATATGTTAAAACACAATTTGTACGTACCAGGGTACTCAATCTAAATAGAAACTGAAGAGAAACTGAGAGAGTTATATATACGTGCGGGAGTTCTTCAGTAATCCAAAACAAAAAAAGAGTAAGAGATATTCATGGCCTCAGAGCCACAATCAGAGCTCCCTTCAAACCAATACCAAAGAGATGAAGGTAACCCTATCAATGTTTTTCATGAACTAGCAGTTGAGTTCTACCATCACCTCCTTCTAGAGTTGGTGAGCAGAGAACCCCGAATTTGGCTTAAAACCAAATCAAAAAAACTCAAATAAGAGTTAACCTAAATATGCATGTCAATATTATGTGTGTTTGTGAGTTATATATAGGCTTAGGCATGTGGTCTAGATGTAATATGAACCGTTGAACTTGAATGATGAAATACATTAGTTACTTTCCTTTTAGCATCCAATTTGGGTAATTAATATTTAGTTAATTTCCTAATTGCTATAATGGGAATATGACTTTCCTTTTCTTTTATGCATTATAAGTTTTCTTTTAAAGACTTGATTTCTATTTGCTTTAATTTAGGAGGGAAACTTTCCTTCTATTATGCATTTGTTTCCATTTCTTTTGGAGAAATACTTCTCTTTCTATTTTTTCTTTTTATTTAGGAGGGAGACTTTTCATTTTTCTATGATTAATTTTTAATTTTGTTTTTACCCATTGTTCAAGGCTTGAATCACCTCATTTGATCAGTATCCTTTTTCATATTCAATTAGGGTTAGAAGCATATAATTGAAGAAGCAATTGTAGACCTAAGGGCTATGGCTATATGAGTCATTGAACAAAAAAAAATTGTAAGTTTCCTTCTCTAGTTTGGAGTTGTTCTTTGGTTCATTGGTTTTGTTAAACAAAGAACAACTTGATATATGATTGCAGTAACTTGATAGACTCCTTCCAGCATTAAGCATTGCTTCAAAAAGTCTAATAGTTAAGCTGAATTGCTGATGGTCTAGTAAAAATGGGAAATGCCATCCAAAAACATTAAGTTATTCTTTATTGTTCTTAGTTATAGTGCTAATATGTTTGTGGGTAATTTAATAGGAGTCAGTTTCCCAAGACTTTGTATTGTTTCTTATTTAATGTTATTCCCTTTTGTACCAAAAATAAAAAAATAAAATAAAATAAAATTGTTATACTAATTTCTATACAACTTGAAAAAAATAAAAGAAAAATAACGTTTTCATTTATGTAAAATAACGTGTGTACATGTTATTGTTATGCACATGCACTATATAATATTCTTCTTCCTATTTGGTAATTTTTTATGGCTAGCTTACCAAAAGTGGTTTATATTTTTTATTTTTTTTAATAAAATCTAAAGAACAAAATGAAGAAATAAATAAAGTGGTATCTCATTTTTTTTTTTTTTTTTTATGCACAAATTGATTTAATCTTACATATCTCACACTCTTCGTTTTTGTTTTCCCTTGTATAGCTCTTGTGTGGCCTTGTATCAGTTTAATGTATAATGTATTCTTCTTCCTCAGCTCGGCCAAGACAGTAAAAGGGGTAGTTGTCCTATTTTGCATTTTGGCGTGTACAAGGGACTCCTTTCAGTCAGCTAGTTCACCTCAGGCCGTGGAGGACTTTAAGTTTAATGGCAAAGCTGCCGTGTACCTCAGGTGCCAGGGCAGCTAACAGCAAGAAGGATAGCTCCCCACTCTTCCTAATCTAGCCATGGAAGCAAAGGGAGTTAGATACAGAAAACTCCTCCTTGCCATGAGTTTTGTCAATAGCTAGTTAGTTTGTGGCTTTGATTTCTTTATATTTTTTTATATAGCTGATGATTTAGAATTAAGTTCTAAGAAAATTCTAAGCAAAAGTTTAAGAACAATGAATTTATAAGGTAATTATGTCTAATTGTAGAATGAGGAAATTGGAAATTTAAGTATAATAATATAGGACTTATATACTTTTAAGTTAGATAAATTGTAGATAAGTAATTTAATTAGGATTCAAAGTGGGGATATAAGTAGTATGAAAAGGATGAGATATTTTGAATTCTTGGTGTATGTATATATACAAATGCATACACACTAATGGAAATTAATTATTTTTTAAAAAGTATTTGACAACTTGTATAAAAGAAATTAAGTGTTATCGTATATTTAGAAGTTGACTTCCCTAGGTTTGATAAATAAAATAGCTAATTAAGAAATATGATATGGAACTAATTAATGTAATTTTAAAATATGTGGTTACAGAGTTAAGGAGATTTAATTTTCAAGAAATATATTTGGTGTAATTATGTATGATTTAAGAATCATGGAAAGTAACTTGGAAGTGGTTGTTGAAGTGAAGCAGGGGCAGATTTTGCAAGTTGGAGAAATCTAACATTTCAAATATTTTTGAAACTAAATTAAATTAATAGTTCCAAATAAAAAGTGTAGGTTAGGGTCTTAAGATGATAAATGCAAAATTTTGTAACCTGATTCCAATTATACGGATTGTTAGAGAAACGGAACTGAGGCTAGTTCCAAACAGGAATTTTAGTGAACTTCAGTTAGTTCGGGAAACTTCGTCGGGGCTTGTGTTGGAATTAACTTAGGACCTCTAAATAAAAGTTGTTCCTAACATATAAAGAGTAAATCTGGAGTGGTGTAGGTTTTAATTCCTTGTTATGAATATTTTGGAGGTGATGAAACTCAGGGTTATGATTTTCAGATACTAATTGAACCAGTTTTAGTGTAACTAACTTTAGAGAGTCTTAAAGGTTTATTTACGAATAATGTTCTTAAGATGAAATGCTCCTAATATCTTGGTAATTTAGACTAGAAATTTTCATATGAAGTTTTTATAAGCTTTGGAGTCTAATATTGATAACCAAGAATTTTGCGAGTGCCTTGTTTTTGTTTATATAAAGAATCGAATGAGTTCAAGGCTGATTTTAGGAAAAGTTTCTAAATAATAAATATAGTTAACATCCTATAGATAATTTTTAGACTGGGTTTTATTAAATTTGATTATGTATGTAAGAGAAAATAAACATATACGCAAGGGTTGTAAAAATGCCTAAAAGGAGTAAACTTTAAATAATTAACCGTATTAGTGTATATATATATATATATATATATCCCAATAATACATACGATATCTATCTAGAAAGATAAATTTTTCTATTAATAATTCCAACAAATTGAATTGGATTTCCTTTTTCCTAGAGAAAGTTATGTTCAGATTACTAAGGTAATATCAGAGTTGCCAAAATCCTGTGTTTTGCAGAATCTAATGCAACTTCATAGAATAAACTATATTGATATATAAATCTAAAAATTTCAAATGATATACCATTATAAAGCAACATGTGTCTAGTATTTTATAAATTTTACGAAACTGGATTTTGAATTTCCTAGAGCTACCAAATTGTTTGTGATTTTTAACGGCCAACAAATTGAAATTTTTCTGAGAAAGGATTTTTATTTCTGGAATTGAGATCTAGGTGCACCTACAATATGTTGATTTGAAATTCTAAGATATTTTGATTTTGATAAATGTTTTAAAAGTTTTAGTGCTCAGTCCCGATGAGATGGATTATGTATAGAGATTAATCTATTGTGCGAGTGCATAAATGCCGAGTGGGAGGTGATATTGTTGTGCGGGGCTGAGTTACTCGTTGCCCCTTTGTTTGTTTTGTATGTTATGATTACTTTGATTTATTTGTGATCTTATGAATCATGTAAGTTGTGAATTTATAACGAATAACAATATGTACCTGTATTTTGAAATAAAACATGAACATTTTTACATGATGTTATTTTTTATATTATATTACTTGTGTTGAGTGATTCTAGTACCCGTTTGGTACTATTTTCTCCTCACTGAGTCCATAAGACTGACCCTTCTTCTGTGGTATTATTTTTAGTAATAGGATTTAAGGATGGCCATTACTGATAATGGACCTTGCCGAGTGTTTGATGGCAAGGTAACTCTTGGGAATCTCAATCTTGAAGTCAAAAGGTGAAAATTTGTTGTCACACTAGACCTGTGGGGTGTCTGGTCTTATAATGTGTAATAGTTTAATTAATTGTTATTGTGACAAGAAACATAATGGAGCTCCTTATTGTTTTTGTTGTTGTTACTCTGGTTATTGTATAAAAACAGGATTATGCATTTCTATTTTTTGCATGTTCCATATTACGAGGAATCTCTACCAAAATTTTCAGTAAATTGTTATTTATTTTAGTAAACAAACATTTACAGCTAACTTTTGTTTTATAAATCTTTACTTTTGTTCATTAGTTTGGTTAAGAGTCGTAGTTGCTTTCTTATTTTAGAGTATGGGTTATGAATAGTTAGCAATCCATTCGTCTGGCCAGTCATGCCTACGTGAAGGGTGTGACAACTACTCTTATACTCTCACCCACCCACCTTTCCACTCTCCCACTCACCCACTCACCCACTCTCCCACTCTCCCACTATCATACTCTCTCCCGCACTTTTAAAATATATAATTTTTTTTATCAAATTAAATTAATTAAAAAATTAAATACATGTAAGATATATACAAGTATGTGCTTGCAAATAACTACTATATATATATATATATATATATATATATATATTTATATGTTACATTGAATTTGAGTAATAAATACGAAATTAGAAATGCAAATCTATTTGAATTTAAAAGATAAATTCAAACACTTTTAAAAAAATAATATATTTTTTCATTTATAGGTTGAAATATATAAAAATGAAAAATGGTAATATTTTATTATTAGTATAAGTCAATTAATATAACACAATTTATTAACATTTTTTAACTTTAATTATTTTTTAACAGGTTAAAGTGGTAAAAATATGTTTAAATTTAAAGTCTATTTATTTGAAAAGAAAATACTAAAATTCATACTTATTTTTCTCGTAAAGTTATGTCATAAGTTGTTTTTAAAATATCACTAATAAATTTAATCTATTTATTTTCAAGTATTTTTTTTATTAGGGATAATATAGTAGAAATAAAATAAATAAAAATTAAGGTTGTTATTAGGAAAATATATTTTAAAAAATAAAGGATGATATTAAAAAAAGTAAGTATTATAACTCATTTGAAAAGGGAAAAGTAAAAATAAGACTTTTTGTTACTTTAGAGATACAAACATAATTTTTTAGTTTTTTACCAAAATTATTTTGTAACATCGTTAACTTTTCTATCCATCCAAGAGGTAATATTTTATCTATACAAGGGAAGGGGTGTAATTTACTCGAAACTAATGATGAAGCTAACCAAAATAGAATTTCAATCAAAAACACAATATTACCGATGTAAGTTTGTTGGTGAAATTAGTTGGGAAAAATGTGTGGGCAAAATGATGAAGTTGATCGGTCATTACCAGCCGGCCAAGTCGGTGTTACCAACTACTGATCTAATGTATTAGAACCATTATTAAAAATTTTAGTGTAGGTTCCCTCAACTAGTGACCAATCTTCTTCATGTAGTATGAAATATAAAAAAAAATTATAATTTCTAAAAAAGCACCCACATAAAAAGGAAGAATTTGCCTTCCATATCCTAAATTCGAATTTTTCATCACGGAACAACTAGAGATCTTTTTTTTCTTTTGGGTTTCAATATGGGTAATAAGTCAATGTTAGCTCAACAAAAATTTTGTACTCTTCTAGCTTTCAGTAGTGAAAATTCACAACATCTAAGGTGCGAAAAATAGGAAAATAAGTCCAATGCAATACAAGGATCTATATCCTAGTCGAGCCAAATGAACTCTTCGATCTGCATTGAATACCAAAACAAGAATGGAGCTGACTCGATTCGACTCAACAAGCATGAAACCATTGTCAAAACTGATCCACTTTCCTGTTACTGATACTTGAAATTTCAGAGGATTTGAAAGCCATACAGTTTGATGCAAGAGGAGAAGCCATGAAAACTCCCCAAACTCTCCGTGCAATTAAAATTCAAGAAGAGGAAGGATAGGAAGGTATAAAAGTAGCCAGATCTGAATCCGAGAAAAAATGCTTCACTCTTATAAGAAAACGAGATCAGGTAAGGTAATTTTGGATCCCAATCTCCTTTCGTAAATGGTCTCTAAGCTTTTCCCGTGAAGCCTTGGTGGGTTAAAGCCACCACCGGTCTTGGTGGCTTACAGCAGAGTGAGATATGATGTGAAGTCGATGAGTGAGGGAGAGGTTGTAACACCCCCAAAAATTAATACCTAAGTTAATTGTAGGATAAGTAATTATCTTATGAGTTAAATAGGATTAAAATTTAATTACATATTATCTCATAGGAATGAGTACATGTAAGTATAAAATACGTATAGGATACATATTAGTATAAGAATAGTATATATGTATAAAAATATGTATAGGATACGTATTAATATAGGAGTAGTATATATGTATAAATACATGAACGTATATACATATACATACATGTATATACAGTACATAAAAATATGGACACATGTAGGCATTGGAACAAAGATGGAAAAATGCTATATAGGTTACTTGCTAGGAAAGGAAATGTGATGGATTAGGTGTAAGAACCATGTTGGAAGAAGAAGATAAAATGATAAAATATAGGTTACTTGCTAGGAAAGGAAATGTGATTAATTAGGTGTAAGAAGGAGACTAAGTGTGGCAATTTGTAATTAATGAGGGGCTTAGTTGTAAGAAGGAGGAGAAAGGTGGAAAAGTTGTAATAATTAGGGGGGCATGTGGAAGAAAGTTAGGACATAAGGTGGCATGAAATAATTAATATAGAAAGGTGGCTAGATAAGAGGAAGACAAGTATTAGGAAGAAAGAAAACATGTTAATTTAGAGAATGACAAGTAGGTGGTTGTAATTTTAGAGAACTAAAAGAATAAAATAGAAAATGAAACTTTCTCCTAAATCGTAAACCTTGGCCATGCACTATAAATAGGAGGGGGGGAGGTAGCGACCAAAAGGCGTAGGAAAAAGTGTAAGAAAGTAGAGAAAATAACAGAAAAAGTAAGAAAGTGAGAGAAAAAGTAAGAAAAACAAAGAAAGTGAATAACCGTGAACTAGGAAGAAGAAGGAGAAAACCGATAAGAAAAGAAAGGAGACGTAGGAGAAAAAGAAAGAAAGAAAGAAAATAAGGCTAAGGGTATTTGGCAAGTATTCATGCATTCTTTTGTTTTACTTTATCCTTGCTTTGAAAGCTACTTCCTTGATTACTCTTCTATTCTTCAAGCTACTCTTGTATCCTTCATGCATATGAAATGGAAGTGAGGAAAATGAATCCCTTTTAGGAAACTTAAAGGAAATAAGGTAAAAGGATAATTTGCATTTCATATTCCTATATTTCTAAAACTGCCATCAAGAATCCTTCGTTGTCATGTATGAATGCTTGTTGAGGTTCGACTCACTTTCCTTCATCTTGATGGTCAGATTAATTAGTACTATGGATGTGTATTGTTTTCTTTGGAGAAAGGCATGGTCTAAGTGATGAGAAAAGATGGCAAGTGGATCTAGTTTGGAAAACATAGAAGTATTTGTGTTGAATACAATTATGTAGTGTAGGGTTGCTTTTGTATAAAGTAGTGATATGTTCTTAACATGTCTACCTAGTAATGGTAGTAATTTTGAAAGAAAGTCTAGTATTACTAAAATTGACTATTGTATAAGTAAATAGGTGTAATATTGACTTTGTAATCTTTGTGTTAAATTCCGCTAGGCAATTCCTAAAGAGAAAGAGAGTCAAATTATTTAAAGGACAAATGAAACAAATGGTAGGATGTCAATTAGGATTAATTGGTTAAAATGTCTAGTACTAATCGATCATTGAAGATAAAATTGGGTGAATAAAGGAAATAGTACTCATAATAGGTAATTTGGTATGTAGTCTTGATAGGAAAATATTAACAAGGCAGTAATTAAATTAAGATGTAAAGGAAATTCTAATTTTAAGGTATGGCCGAGAAAGAAGATAAAGAATTAAGGATATCAGGTTAATAATTAATGAGGAATTAGAAATATGAATTAATCTAAGACTTGAAAAGGGTAAATTAAATAAGAAAATTAGCTAAAAGGTGTCTTGTATAAAAGTCATTTAGAGGATTAATAAATTAGGAAAATAATTGTCGTAACGTGTTCTCTTACAACTGATAAAGAATAAAATATCACTTAATCAAGAATAGTCGGATTCAGCCATGGAAGAAGATGGAATGAACTTGGTAGATAATTTAATGAATTCGGCCATAAGAGAATAAAAAGGAAAAAGAAAAATTTAGGCAAAGCAATTGTCTAAGGTAGTTCAAGAATTAAAAGTATAAAAGGAAAGTTTCAGTCTCTTGGATAATTAAGGGTTAATTACAGATTAATTTAAGCAGTAAGATATTAATTAAGTATAGGATTAGGAAAGTAGGGTGTTACAGAGGTAAAGAACCGAAAATGAGAAAGAAGAATAGAATGCAAACTGAGAAAGTGGATATTAGGTTTATTTTCTTAAATTTCACTATTGCTACGGTTGTGGGTCGTCACCCATGTAAAAAGGTCGACTTAGAAAAAATTATTTGCTACAATGCATACCCATAGCAAATAAGTTATTATACCGTCGCAAATAATTAAAATTTGTTTCTTAAATTGGACCATTTCTAATATACAAGCATAGTAGCAAAAGATGACATCTAAGACAGTTTTATTTGTGATGGGTCCAGTACCATCACAAATAAGTGTTTTTCTTGTAGTGAAATATAGATTTTCTTGGTGTATGTATATATACAAATGCTTACACACTAAAGGAAATTAAATATTTTTTTAAAAGTATTTGACAATGTGTATAAAAGAAATTAAGTGTTATCATATATTTAGAAGTTGACTTCCGTAGGTTTGATAAATAAAATAGCTAATTAAGAAATATGATATGGAACTAATTAATGTAATTTTAAAAGGTTAAAGAGTTAAGGAGATTTAATTTTCAAGAAATATATTTGGTGTAATTATTTATGATTTAAGAATCATGGAAAGTAACTTGGAAGTGGTTATTGAAGTGAAGTAGGGGCAAATTTTGCAAGTTGAAGAAATCTAACATTTTGAATATTTTCGAAACTGAACTAAATTAATAGTTCCAAATAAAAAGTGTAGGTTTGGGTCTTAATTATGATACATGCAAAATTATTAATTTAATATTATGAAGATTAAATTATATTATATTTAATATTATGAAGATTAAATTGAATATTTTGTGGGTGTGACTATATTAAAGAAATTTAAATTATTAATTTATTTTCCTAGTTTAGGGTCTTAATTTGGAGTTGTTCTTTAGTTCAATGGTTTTGTTAAACAGAGAACAACTTGATATATGACTACAATAACTTGATGGACTCCTTCTAGCACTAAGCATTACTTCAAAGTGTCTAATAGTTAAGCTAAATTACTGATGGACTAGTAAAAATGGGAAACGCCATCCAAAAACCTTAAGTTATTCTTTATTGTTATTAGTTGTAGTGCTAATATGTTTATGGGTAATTTGATGGGAGTCAGTTTCCCAAGACTTTGTATTGTTTCTTACTTAATGTTATTCCCTTTTGTACCAAAAATAAAAATAAAATTGTTATACTAATTTCTATACAGCTTTAAAAAAATAAAAGAGAAATAACTTTTTCATCTATGTAAAATAACGTGTGTACATGTTACTATTTTGCACATGCACTATATAATCTTCTTCTTCCTATTTGGTAATTTTTTATGGCTAGCTTACCTCTAGTGGTTTGTATTTTTATTTTTTTTTATAAAAACTAAAGAACAAAATGAAGAAATAAATAAAGTGGTATCTCATTTTATTTTTATGCACAAATTGATTTAATCTTACATATCTCACAATTTGTAAAGAAAGTTACTTATGAAAAGGATAACCAAAACAAGTTAATTATCGGCAAAGCAACAAAACTGTAATTAAAATGTATGAAATTTTTTTAAAATGCACCTTAGTACATAATAGTTTGTATTAGCTTAGTAGTTATAACTAAAAAAAAAAAAGAGGCAGAGTATATTTGATAATAAAAGAAAGTTTTTTTCTAAATATTAGCCTTATAGCAAATTTTTTAAAGATAATATATGTAAAAGTAGTATCATGTAATATCTTGTTTGATAATGATACTAAATGAATTATACAATACCCACTCTTTTTGTATGGTATTTAAGACCCAACTAAAGTATATCATTCATTTACCATCGATTTTATTTGAGCGAATCACAACCATTTATATATATTAACTTGTTACCTGTACTGTTAAAAAATAGATTAATTATATTTGACCCTCAAAATATATTTATTTTTTATGAACTACAAGTACAGGCCACAGAGACAACACCATCTCCACCTCTCAGCCACCATCTTCGCTAAGATGTAATTGGTGCTACAGTTTAGTTGCTTTTTCTAGTCATGTAGGATTCATTTTCACTATCCTATCAAGATACTCTAAATAAAAAAACATGTCAACCTAATTTAGTTTCTTTCTAGGTTCAAGAGAATAATGTGAATTAGTTCATATCTAGCAAATTATATATCTATGTGTATTAATTTGTGCTTGACAAAAATAATTCAACTTACATGAAGAACTATTAATTTATCAATCCTTAATTGGATGTTCTAGAAGTAGCTAAGAGGTTAAGGTGAGGCACGTGGTGGTGGTGGTGGTCATGGCTGTGAGCCTATATCAGTAGGGTGGCTACAATGGGTTGGCATTGGGTGGTGTTTTATGATGTGGTGGAGCTGGAGGTAGTGACGATAGTAATAGCATTTGAGTGGTGGTGTCAAAAATGTTTCACCACCTTTGACCTTTAAGAACACAATCTATGGGGAAAAAAATGCATTTTATTTTGTACACTTTTTTAGAAGGAGAAATTCTTGTTCAACTCTGGCCTTATTGATTAATAGTATGTATGTAAGGAGTCTTTACTAATATGGAATATTGGACCAAGAATTCAAGATTATTTCTGATGCTTTGACTAACATACCACAAATCAACTTTTTATTTAAATTAAAGATACCAATAAAGGAGAAGCAAGAACAAGCAGGATATAGAAGGAGAGTTATGATTATAAGAGGTAGTGTTGTTAGCTCCTTCCTCGTAGTCTATTCTTGACCTGTGTTATTAGGCGAATCAAAATTTAGGCAAATTTGGTTTAAAGTAAATAAATACTAGTGTATATATATATATATATATATACATAATTTATATATATACATACACATATGTATAAATTGTTCTATAGACTGACTTGGACTTGGAATTCATTTCATTTAAAATGTTTTGGTAAATAAAATTTGTTATGAATATAATGAATTATAAAATAATAATATAGTATATTTATATATATATGTAATTATAGATAAATTAGAGTCATAAGTATCACATGTGTACTATGATATAATATTTTATTTCTAAGTTTTTTTTTCTTTTGGGCCGAGTACCTTCTTCCCTCTGTCTTTCCATCTCCACACTTGTTCCTCCTCTATTTTAGTTGGTTCTAGAGTATGTTGGTGTCTTCTTAAAATTCAACTTTGAACACTATTCTCCTCCTTTCTTGTTGGTATGATTTTCGTTGGCCTAGCCTTCCGTTATGGCTAGCTGCCATGGGAATTAATTGGACAGCAGGGATTGTAGCCAAAAATCTTCAAGAAATCGTGCCTAGTTTTCCTTTTCCATGCTTTGCTGCCGTGCTCTTTAAGTACTGCTACCACACTCTTCCTTTTTGCTCTCCCTTGTATAGCTCTCCCTTCTTACTCAGCTTAGCCAAGACAGCAAAAGGGGTAGTTGCCCTGTTTTGCATTTTGGCGTGTACTGGAGCCTCCCTTCAGTTAGCTAGTTCACCTCAGGCCATGGAGGAAGAAGGATAGCTCAGGTGCTAAGGCAGCCAGCAGCAAGAAGGATAGCTCCCCACTCTTCCTAATCTAGCCGTGGAAGCAAAAGGAGTTAGATGCAGAAAACTGTTCTTGTCATGAGTTTTTTCAATAGCTAGTTAGTTTGTGGCTTTGATTTCTTTATATTTTTTTATATAGCTGATGATTTAGAATTAAGGACTAAGAAAATTATAAGCAAAAGTTTAAGAACAATGAATATATAAGATAATTATGTCTAATTGTAGAATGAGGAAATTGGAAATTTAAGTATGATAATATAGGACTTATATACTCTTAAGTTAGATAAATTATAGATAAGTAATTTAATTAGGATTCAAAGTTGGGATATAAGTAGTATGAAAAGGATGAGATATGTTAAATTCTTGGTATATGTATATATACAAATGCATACACACTAATGGAAATTAATTACTTTTTTTAAAGTATTTGACAATGCGTATAAAAGAAATTAAGTGTTATCATATATTTAGAAGTTGACTTCCCTAGGTTTGATAAATAAAATAGCTAATTAAGAAATATGATATGGAACTAATTAATATAATTTTAAAATATTTGGTTAAAGAGTTAAGGAGATTTAATTTTCAAGAAATATATTTGGTGTAATTATGTATGATTTAAGAATCATGGAAAGTAACTTGAAAGTGGTTATTGAAGTGAAGTAGGGGCAGATTTTGCAAGTTGGAGAAATCTAACATTTCGAATATTTTCAAAACTGAATTAAATTAATAGTTCCAAATAAAAAGTGTAGGTTAGGATCTTAAGATAATATATGCAAAATTTCGTAACCTGATTCGAAGTATACAGATTATTAGTGCTACAGAACTGAGGCTAGTTCCAAATAGGAATTTTAGTGAGCTTCAATCAGTTCGGGAAACATTGTTGGGGCTTGTGTTGGAATTAGCTTAGGACCTCTAAATAAAAGTTGTTCCTAACATATAAAGAGTAAATATGGAGTGATTTAGGTTTCAATTCCTTGTTATGAATATTTTGGAGGTGATGGAACTCAGGGTTATGATTTTCAGATACTGATTGAACCAGTTTTAGTGTAACTAACTTTAGAGAGTCTTAAGGGTTGAATTAGGAATAATGTTCTGAAGATGAAATGCTCCTCATATCTTGATAAGTTGGACTAGAAATTTTTGTAATTTAACTATCTAATGTGAAGTTTTTATAAGCTTTGGAGTGTGATATTGATAACCAGGAATTTTGCTGAGTGCCCTGTTTTTGTTTATATAAAGAATCGAATGAGTTCAAGGCTGATTTTAGGAAAAGTTTCTAAATAATAATGGTAGTTAACATCCTATCGATAATTTTTAGATTGGGTTTTATTAAATTTGATTAAGTATGCAAGTGAAAATAAATATATATCTAAGGGTTGTAAAAATTCCTAAAAAGAGTAAATTTTAAATAATTAACCGTATTAGTATATGTATATATATATATCCAAATAATACATATGATACCTATCTAGAAATATATATTTTCTATTAAAAATTTCAACAAATAGAATTGAATTTTCTTTTTCATAGAGAAAGTTATGTTCAGATAACTACCAAAATCCTGTGTTTTTACAGATTTTGATGCAATTTCACAGAATAAACTATATTGATATATAAATCTAAAAATTTCTAATGATATACCATTATAAATCTATATGTGTCTAGTATTTTATAAATTTTACGAACTGGATTTGGAATTTCCTAGAGAAAGATATGATCATTAGAGTGAACAATAGTTCAAACCCCAAGTTTGGACAATTTTAATATTTTTAACTCACTGGTATTTTCTATCTTTTCTAATAATTTCCTTCTACCCTATACATGTCAAGACATCTAAAATGTCTCTTCATTATTAACCTTGCCATACAAAGTGCAATTCATAATACTTGATATGTAAAGGCTTAATAGAAAATTTTCATAAACAAACCTATCTATACTAAATGTGGATTCTATAAATTAGAAAATGTACTTGTAGCTTCGGAAAGTGTGGTTAAATCAACAACGCACGTGAATGCAATCGTAAGTGATGAATGAGATCGATTAAAGGTAGGTGGTTAATTGTTGCCTTTAGGGGCTAGATTATTATGTGTAATTGTATTTGTATTTAAATAAATGTGCAAATGCAATGTTTCAGTGAGCAATTTGAATCATCCTTGTCTGAAATTGTTTGTGATTGATAACGGCTAACAAATTGAAATTTTTCTGAGAAAGGATTTTGATTTTTGGAACTGAGATCCAGGTGCACCTAGGATATATTGATTTGAAATTCTAAGATATTTTGACTATGATAAATGTTTTAAAAGTTTGGGTACTCAGTCCTAATGGGATGAATTATGTACGAAGATTAATTTATTGTGCTAGCACATAAATACCAAGTAGGAGGTGATATTGTTGTGCGGGGCTGAGTTACTCATTGCCCTTTTGTTTGTTTTGTATGTTATGATTGCTTTGATTTATTTGTGATCTTATGAATCATGTAAGTTGTGAATTTATAACGAATAACAATATGTCTGTGTATTTTGAATTAAAACATAAACATTGTTACATGATATTATTTTATATATTTTACTACTTATGTTGAGCGATACTAGTACCCCTTTAGTACTATTTTCTCCTCACTGAGTCCATAAGACAGACCCTTCTTCTGTGGTATTGTTTTTAGTAACAGGATTTGAGGATGACCATTACCGATAATGGACCTTGCCAAGTGTTTGATGGCAAGGTAACTCTTGGGAATCTCAATCTTGAAGTCAAAGGGTGAAAATTTTCTATCACACTAGAGTTGTGGGGTGTCAGGATTATGCATTTCTATTTTAGGCATGTTTCATATTACAAGAAATCTTAGCCGAAATTTTCAGTAAATTGTTATTTATTTCGGTAAACAAACTTTTACAGTTAACTTTTGTTTTATAAATCTTTACTTTTGTTCATTAGTTTGGTTAAGAGTTGTAGTTGCTTTCTTATTTTAGATTACGGGTTACGGAGAGTTGACAATCTATTCCTCCGGCTAGTTATGCCTCCGTAAAGGGTGTGACAACTACTCTCATACTCTCACCCACCCACCTTTCCACTCTCCCACTCTCCCACTCTCCCACTCTCCTACTCACTCCCACACTTTTAAAATATATAATTAATTTTTTTATCAAATTAAATTAATTAAAAATGTTAAATACAGGTAAGATATATACAAGTATGTGCTTGCAGATAACTAGTACATATATATATATATATATATATATATATATATATGTGTTACATTGAATTTGAGTATTAAATATGAAATTAAAAAATGTAAATCTCTTTGAATTTAAAAGACAAATTCAAACACTTTAAAAATCATTTATAGGTTGAAATATATGAAAATGAAAAATGGTAATATTTTATTATTAGTATAAGTCTTTATTCTTTTATTAATTAATATAACACAATTTATTTAAGTTTTTTAATAGGTTAAAGTGGTAAAAATATGTTCAAATTTAAAGTATATTTATTTGAAGAGAAAATACTAAAATTCAGACTTATTTTTTTCGTAAAGTTATGTCATAAGTTGTTTTTAAAATATCACTAATAAATATAATTTATTTATTTTCAAGTATTTTTTTTATTAGGGATAATATAGTAGAAATAAAATAAATAAAAATTGAGGTTGTTATTAGGAAAATAAATTTTAAAAAATAAAGGATGATATAAAAAAAAGTAAGTATTATAACTCATTTGAAAAGTGAAAAGTAAAAATAAGGCTTTTTGTTACTTTTGAGATACAAACATGATTTTTTAGTTTTTTACCAAAATTATTTTGTAACATTATTAGCTTTTCTATCCATCCAAGAGAGGGGATTATCGATTCCTCCAAGTTTTGAACTAGTGTTATTTCACAAAAACTCAAGGGAAATGGTGTAATTTACTCGAAACTAATTATGAAGCTAACCAAAATAGAATTTCGATCAAAAACACAATATTACCGATGTAAGTTTGTTGGTGAAATTAGTCAGAAAAAATATGTGGGCAAAAAAGATAAAGTTGATCGATCATTACTGGCCGGCCAAGTCGGTGTTACCAACTACTAATCCAATGTATTAGAACTAAAATGTTATTTACTGAAGTACATACAATTTATTAAAAGTTTCAGTATAGGTTCCCTGTACCTTGTAACATGCTCAAAATACAAATATATAATCCTTAGTTACATTCAACTAGTCACTAACAGCAACAATATACCAAAAGGAGCTTCGCAATACTTTAAAATACAACAACGAATGAATAGAACTATAACACAATACAAAATCAGACACCCAACCCAAAAGTGACTACAAATTTTCATCTTGTGGCTTCAAGTCGGCAATCTCAAATGAATATCTTGCTATCATATAATCGGCAAGCCAAGCATCAGTTATTAATGATCACAGAGATTATGTTACTAAAAAAAAAATAACAAGAGAGTGGTGAGTCCCACGGACTCAGTGGGTGGAAAATTTCCATCACCACCAACTTGTATTTTACCTTTTAAAAATTCTCAAATCCAAACATTTTGAACCATGCCACAAAGATGTAATTAAGTTTTAAAAAAAATTAAGGGAAATTAAGTGACTCACACGCTTAGTTCTTTGCTCGTCTAAAATAATTAAAACTTGAATTACATATATTTCCAACTATATAATCCTATCTAATTCAAGCTTTCTTTTTTCCTTAAATGATTAACTATCACACTTTCCGTCAATATCAAATTCTAACTACTCCTCCCAAACTCACTAAACTCAACCCTTTCTTAATTATTAATAAGTAAAAGAAAAGAATTAATTAATTATATGGGGACATAGAAGTAGCCCAATCACTCAAGGTACATGGCAAGGCTTCCATGGCTGAAATAAGAGATCCATGGCCACCAAAACAGGGTACCAAACTCCTGGACGATGGGTTCCAATCGCAGATAAGCCTGTTGAAGAAAATGACATAATTAATAACCAATTTCTACAATGGTAAAAACAAACATTGTAGATAAACTTATCCTTAACCGTTGCAGATAACCAATGTTCGTGCAAGTTAACGGCTTGCAATCTTATTAAGTAGAATGGATTGATATAGTAAAGTTTAAAAACATAAAAATCAATCTTCAAAAATGTAAAACAACTGCTCAATTTTAGTTACTTTGAAATTTTGAAGCACCTGAAAGAATCCTTCAATTGGCAAGTAGAGGTACACCATTAAGTATGCTTTTGGAGCATATAAGCTACCACACATACCAGAAGGAAAACCAAAAGAAAATATTATAATGCAGATTCGTTTTTCCTAAGACCAGTCAATCACAAGGATTATATACACAAGATTGAGTGAACTTTATTCAATTAAAATTCTAAGTAAAATAATGTGAGCTACTACTCATGCTAAGTCATAAAACATTTGATAGGATATGTTTTCAAACGCATATACAAATATTCTAAACTTTATCATCCAATTCAATATTGAATGATAGCATTTGCATGTTAAAAGAAAAAAAAATTACTAATTTAACAGTATATAAGTCATCATTTTTTATGCATCTTCCAGTAATAATACAGTTTCAAATGACAACATTATTCATAGCATTAATTAAAATGATAAGGAAAAAGTGATAGCTCAAATAAACATCTTCTTTACATGTTTGCATATAAACAGTCTAAAAGTATAAAGAATCAACTTCCTTTATCATAGATTAGTTACTAAGTTCAAATGAGCCACAAATAGCTAGATGGTCAACAAAACTGGACAACCTAACCATTTGAATGAACTAAGGATTGAAATGGGCAATTTAACCCCAAATAAACTCATAACTGAGGAATTAAAAGTTTAATGCAATAAAATTATCACCTATCTCCAATCAATCTCTAAAGACAAGCCAATATTTGTCATACCATAGAGGTTAAATACCAATGGATATTTTATTATCTTTCTAAAATGCAGTAAAACAAAATTGATACAAACCCAAAAAATTTAGGATGAGAATGACAATAAGAGGTTACCCCTAATATAGGACAGTTAGGCTAACTAGTTCTCTTCTTAGTGCTCTGATAAACAACCATCCAGCTTGTGCTGCAAAAATCAATCCGAAGCACCCATGTTAAAAGAACATCAAAGACATACAAATGCTACTATTCTTACTGGTGTAAAAATAAAATAGATGCTTTACAAACCTGATTGTTAGTAATAGTGACCAATCTTCTTCATGTAGTATGAAATATAGAAAGAAAATTAGAATTTCTAAAAAAGCACTCACATAAAACGGAAGAATTTGCCTCCCAGATCGTAAATTTGAATTTTTCATCAAGGAACAACTAGAGATCTTTTTTTTTTCTTTTGGATTTCAATATGGGTAATAAGTTAGTGTTAGCTCAACAAAATTTTTATACTATTCTAGCTTTCAAGTACTGTTTTGAAAATTCATAACATCAACGGTGCGAATCACTAAATTGGGCTCCGGTACCAACTTATTACACACCACATAAAGGTATTTAGATTGTATTATGCAGAGACGTTCTTCATTATGGGGGAACATAAACACAGGGAGCTCTGTTGCATCAAGAACCAAAAAAAAAAAAAAAACATTAAGACACAATGATCCAAAATACACAATACGTAACTTTAAGCCCTGATATGACTGTAGTGTTTCATTCTCAGGGCTACAATTGTGCATCCTTTCAAGAGTATCATGCCTCAACAACTACTAGCAAGTCTAAGTCAAGGTACTGCTAGAGGAGTTTGAGAAGAACCTGGAGCTAAAACAAACATAGAAGAAAGAAGACTGAGTCATATAACTTATAAAAAATCATAACATAACTCATTATCCAATTACAATCCTTACATAATATATATATATACACATATGGATGACATAAAACTTACATACTCGCAAGTAAACAAACATATAATAAACAAATCAAACAGTACATCTAAGGGACAGTAATCGTAGTAACTCAGCTCCCGCACACCATAAATATATATAAAATATATATGTACTTATAAATGTACATATACATATATTTTCCTCGGGGCTATTCAGTAACCTCCCCGGGGCTGAGTTACTCAAATGTATATTTATATAATCACTTAATCAAATCAAATTTATCCTAGGTCCACCTGGATTCTAAATCATATTAAAAATGAATTATCTGGCCTTATCAACCACATACAAATCATTCAAACTATCGCACAACACACTAAATAACAAATGTATGAAGATTTAGAATTTTATCACATAATTCAACATTTATATTCAACTCAAAGTACTTAAACACATCTTTATCCCACAATAATATACATACATAAGACATTTCAAAACACAACTAGTAACCAAAAGATAATATCTTTCACTTATAACTTTACAGTTGTTGTTCGTGGCTTCCCCTAGATTCCAAAAGTGTCGTCGAGATAACGTCATGTTCTAGACCAAAAATTACATTTCCAAGTATCGTTTAGTTTCTAAATTTCATATATTATTAGTCCCTAATCATAAGGACTTGACCATAATAATTCCAAAATATAATTTACAAATAACTTCTTTTAGTCATTTTATCAAACATATTGAAAGCATACTTCGATCTAATTTGAACAAAACCTTTTGAAGCATATAAGCTACCACACATTCCCGAAGAAAAACCAAAAGAAAATATCATAATGCAGATTATTTTTTCCTAAGACCATCAATAACAAAGATTATATACACAAGATTGAGCGAACTCTATTCAGTTAAAATTCTAAGTAAAATAATGTGAGTTACTAGTCATGCTAAGTTATAAAACATTTGATAAGATATGTTTTTAAATGCATATACAAATATTATAAACTTTGTCATCCAATTCAATATTTAATGATAGCATTTGCATGTTAAAAAAAATAAAAAATTTACCAATTTAACAGTATATACCTTTATCATTTTTTATACATCTTCCAATAATCCTATAGTTTCAAATGACAACATAATTCATAGCATTAATTAAAATGATAAGGAAAAAGTGATAGCTCAAATAAACATCTTCTTCACATGTTTGCATATAAACAGTCTAAAAGTATAAAGCATCAACTTGCTCTATGATAGATTAGTTACTAAGTTCAAATGAGCCACAAATAGATAGATGGTCAACTTTTACAAGTTAAGTAATTAACATAGTAACAAAACTGGACAACCTAACCATTTAAATGAACTAAGGATTGAAATGGGCAATCTAACCCCAAATAAGCTTAGAAGTGATGAATTAAATGTTCAATGCAATAAAATTATCACCTATCTCCAATCAATCTCTAAAGACAAACTAATATTTGTCACACCATAGAGGTAAAATTCCGATGAATATTTTATTATCTTTCTAAAATGCAGTAAAAAAAAATTGATACAAACCTAAAAAATTTAGGATGAGAATGACAATAAGAGCTTACCCCTGATATAGGACAGTTAGGCCAACTAGCTCTCTGCTTAGTACTCTGATAAACAACCATCCAGCCTGTGCTGTAAAAATCAATCTGAAGCACCCATGTTAGAAGAACCTCAAAGACATACAAATACTACTATTCTTACTGGTGTAAAAATAAAATAGATGCTTTACAAACCTGATTATTAGTAATAGTGACCAATCTTCTTCATGTAGTATGAAATATAAAAAACAATTAGAATTTTTTTAAAAAGCACCCACATAAGAAAGAAGAAATTGCCTTCCATATCCTAAATTCGAATTTTTCATCACGGAATAACTGGAGAACTTTTTTCTCTTTTGGGTTTCAATATGGGTAATAAGTCAGTGTTAGTTCAACAAAATTTTTAAACTCTTCTAGTTTTCAGTAGTGAAAATTCACAACATCTAAGGTGTTAAAAATAGGAA
Organism: Quillaja saponaria; assembly: GCA_029379385.1. Lineage (NCBI taxonomy): Eukaryota > Viridiplantae > Streptophyta > Magnoliopsida > Fabales > Quillajaceae > Quillaja > Quillaja saponaria. The sequence goes on along the minus strand of CM055605.1, from coordinate 15,715,877 downwards.
AATAAGTCTAATGCAATACAAGGATCTACATACTAGTCGAGCCAAATGAACTCTTCGATCTGCATTGAAGACCAAAACAAGAATGGAGCTGACTCGATTCTACTCAACAAGCATGAAACCATTGTCAAAACTGATCCACTTTCCTGTTACTGATACTTGAAATTTCAGAGGATTTGAAAGCCATACAATTGATGCAATAGGAGAAGCCATGAAAACTCCCTAAACTCTCCATGCAATTAAAATTGAAGAAGAAGAAGAATAGGAAGTCATAAAAGTAGCCAGATCTAAATTCGAGAAAAAATTCTACACTCTTATAAGAAAATGAGATAAGGTAACGCAATTTTGGATCCCAATCTCCTTTCGTAATATGGTCTCTAAGCTTTTCTCGTGGAGCCTTGATGGCTTACAGTAGAGTGAGATGTGGTGTGAAGTTGGTGAGTGAGGGAGAGGTAGAGAACTGAAAATGAGAAAGAAGAATCGAATGCAAACTGAGAAAGTGGATATTAGGTTTATTTTCTTAGTTTTCACTATTACTACGGTTGTGGGTCGTCACCCATGTAAACAGGTCGACTTAGAAAAAATATTTACAATTGTCTTATTTGCTACAATGCATACCCATAGCAAATAAGTTATTATACCGTCGCAAATAATTAAAATTTGTTTCGTAGTAACTCAGCTTCTGCACATCATATATATATATATATAATATATGTACATATACATATATCATCTTCGGGGTTTTTCAACTCCCGCACACCATAACATATAATCTCCCACAGTAACCTCCTCAGGGCTGAGTTACTCGAATGTATATTTATATAATCACTTAATCAAATCAAATTTATCCTAGGTCCGGCTGGATTCTAAATCATATTAAAAATGAATTCTCTGGCCCTATCAACCACATACAAATCATTCAAACTATCACACAACACACTAAATAACAAATGTATGAAGATTTAGAATTTTATCACATAATTCAATATTTATATTCAACTCAAAGTACTAAACACATATTTACCCAACAATGATATAGATATAGAAAACATTTCAAAACACAACTAGTAACCAAAAGATAATATCTTTCACTCACAACGTTACAGTTGTTGTTCGTGGCTTCCCCTAGAGTCCAAAAGTGTCGTCGAGATAGCATCATGTTCTAGAGTTGAAATTACATTTCCAAGTATCGTTTAGTTTCTAAATTTCATATCTTATTAGTCCCTAATCATAAGAACTTGAATAATTCCAAAATATAATTTACAAATAACTTCTTTCAGTCATTTTATCAAACATCTTGAAAGCATACTTTGTGCCAATTCATATATATATATATATCTTATGTGTGTAACCAAAACTAGCAGCAACACTAACCACAATTCAAATACTAAATTGAAATTGGATGAATCATTTAGGGACAATAAAGAGCTTAAATCTTGGAATTCCACGAGAACAAAACAACACTTTACCCACTATTTTTCTCACCACCTTGATCATATTCTTTCATTCACCAACCCACTCAATCCTGACATCTAAATCCTCAAACAAAACAAAAAGGAAAATGAATCAGCTCCAACAAAAAAAGAGAATTACTTGAACTAGAGGTATTTAGAACTACCCCGAAATAGAAGTGGCTGAGCAATTGTTGGAGGCTGTTGGACGTGCCGTTGTTTGCTGATGTAGTGGCTATTGGAGGTGTTGCTAATACACAATAGCTACTCCTCATCTCAAGCATAGGCTGGGGAAGATCAAGACACAAGCTGCTAATGAGAAGAAGTTGGTGCTTTGGTCTTCTAGAATGGAGCTAATAGAAGAGTCGAGAAAATAGGGGAAGGAAAAAGGCATGGAGAAGGAAGACAAAGAGAAAAAAATCTATAAGGAAAAGAATAGGAAAATAAGAGGAAAAGGAAAATAAAATAAAAGGATAAAAAATCGGTATTTTATTTTGTTTATTTATTTATTTAGTTTGTGTTTATAACCGAACGTACTAAGTTTTTCCTTTTTATTCCCTAAAACTTACCGTTACGGTACTGAGTTATAACAAGTAAAATTTTCATTAATTCTCTAATACTGGCTTGGGTGTCCTAACTTCATTGGGACCTAACCAAATAGATGAAAAACCTGAGGAAAAGAAAAAAGGTAATTACTAATAAATCAGGATAATCAATAAGTATTTTTATTTAATAATTTCATATTTTATTAATTCTTTTAATCATGATAGTTTTAAATTCTTCTTGTTTAATAACATATTTATCATAAAAATACATTTTCTTTTTTTACTTGTATATTTGTAGCAAAAGGAAGGTTAATGTTGATTGTCACTAGTGTAGCTAATGAACTTACTAATTAGATAATGCTAAATTTTAATTCACACTATTATCATAAAATTATATTAATTCATTTTTTTTAATCCACAGAGGTACGTCCGGGATATTTTACGCATATCTCGATTGATCACCTTTTCGGTTTGGTCAAAGACAGGTTAAGCACTTCAAAATAAAGAAATTTGTGAGGAGTTTAGTCCTTAAGCTCTCCCCAAGAAGATTCAAATGAAGAAAGTCAATAAAGGAAGTACAACTTCTTAACTATCTTCCTAGATAATACTTACATGATTGTTGTTCATTACATGACATAAAGATAAAAATCAAGAACTTATGTTAAATATTGACTTTATTTTTTTTAACGGTTAGAAAAATAAGAAATTTTGTATTAAAGATTTTATTTCTAGCAAATTTCCTAATGTAAATACGGCTAGCTGCAACCTGCATGACATAAAAATTAATTTTAATGAAAATGAAGAAATCATAGATATAAGTTATAGGTCGATACCAATTTTTTCTTTTACAAACATAATTTGGTTTTTTATAGTTTTTAAATCTGTAATTCTTCATTTTTTGTTATAAGCCGATATTGTAACATTTAGAATGTTGAATGTAATAAATGTGTTAACCCAGTATCGTAAAGTCAAGTTTTAGATATAATATATAAATTTCAGTTATAAGCAACAACGACATAAACAAATTAAAGAAATATAAACAAAAACTAAACATGTCTTAACTCGATATCGTAGTGATACATTTTAGTGATTTTTTTTACAAAGAAATTGTGATAAACCGATATGTCCTTATTTTACTATCGATGTTTTAATATATGTTTTGGAGTGTCGTGCATGATTTATGAGGCTATTTAAATTAATAATAATATATTATACTTAGTGGTATTAAATATTATAATCCGATATTACAATGGGTATTATAATATTAGTTATAAGATATTTTGTTATCTAGTATAAATTTTAGTAAGTAAATTATATATGTTAACTAAATAAATTGGAAAAGTGATAACTAATGGATATATATATATACATACACACCTAGATTCAATTTCCTCCATACATTAGTTATACTTTAACCTTGAAGTTTTTCTTCTTTCTTTCCTTTTTGGTTTGGCCACCACCCTTCTTCATCCAGATTCAATTTCCTCCAAACTTTTGGAGGTGATGAAACTCAGGGTTGATTTTCGGATACTTATTGAACCTGTTTGAGTGTAACTAACTTTAGAGAGTTTTAAATGTTGAATTAGGAATAAAGTTCTGAAGATGAAGTGCTCCAAATATCTTGATAAGTTAGACTAGATATTTTTGTAATTTAATTCCCGAACATAAATTTTTTATAAGCTTTGGAGTCCGATATTGACAACCAGGAATTTTGTGAGTGCCCTGTTTTTGTTTATGTAAAGAATCGAATGAGTTCAAGGCTGATTTTAGAAAAAAGTTTCTAAATAATATAGGTAGTTAACATCCTATAGAAAATGTTTAAACTGGTTTTTATTAAATTTGATTAAGTATGTAAGTGAAAATAAACATATATCCAAGGGTTGTAAAAATGCCTAAAAGGAGTAAACTTTAAATAATTAACTGTATTAGTATATAAATATATATATATATCCAAATAATACATATGATATATTTGTCTATTAATAATTCCAACAAACAGAATTGGGTTTCCTTTTTTCTAGAGAAAGTTATGTTCAGATAACTAAGGTAAGATTAGATCTGTCAAAATCCTGTGTTTTGTAGAAATTGATTCAACTTCATAGAATAAACTATATTGATATATTAATCTAAAAATTTCAAATGATATACCATTATAAAGCTATATGTGTCTAGTATTTTATAAATTTTACGAAACTGGATTTAGAATTTCCTATAGAAAGATATGACAATTAGAGTGAACACTGGTTCAAATCCCAAGTTTGGACAATTTTAATATTTCTAACTCACTGGTATTTTCTATCTTTTCCAATGGTTTCCTTTTACCCTATACATGTCAAGACATTTAAAATGTCTCTTCATTATCAACCTTGTCATACAAAGTACAATTCATAATACTTAATATGTAAATGCTTAATAGAACATTTTCATAAACAAATTTATCTATACCAAATGTTGATTTTATAAATTGGAAAATGTACTTGTAGGTTCAGAAAGTGTGGTTAAATCAACAATGCACGTGAATGCAATCGTAAGTGATGAATGAGATCGGTTAAAGGTGGGTGGTTAATTATTGCCGTTAGGGGCTAGATTATTATGTGTAATTGTATGTGTATTTAAATAAATGTGCAAATGCAATGTTTCAGTGAGTTATTTGAATCATACTTTTCTGAAATTGTTTGTGATTGATAATGGCCAATAAATTGAAATTTTTTTGAGAAAAGATTTTTATTTCTAGAATCAATAAATTGTTTGAAGGTGCACCTAGGATATGTTGATTTGAAATTCTAAGATATTTTGATTCTGATAAATGTTTTAAAAGTTTGAGTACTCAGTCCTGATGTGATAGATTATGTACGGAGATTAATCTGTTTGCGAGTGTATAAATGCTAGTAGGAAGTGATATATTTGTGCAGCGCTGAGTTACTCGTTACTCCTTTGTTTGCTTTGTATGTTATGATTGATTTGATTTATTTGTGATGTTATGAATAATGTAAGTTGTGAATTTATAACGAATAACAATATGTACGTGTATTTTGAATTAAAACATGAACATTGATACATTATGTTATTTTATATATTATATTACTTGTGTTAAGTGATGCTAGTATCCATTTGGTACTATTTTTCACTCATTGAGTCCATAAGACTTACCCTTCTTATGTGGTATTGTTTGTAGTAACAGGATTTGAGGATGGCTATTACCAATAATAGATCTTGCCGAGTGTTTGATGGCAAGGTAACTCTTGGGAATCTTAATCTTGAAGTCAAAGGGTAAAAATTTGCTGTTACACTAGAGCTGTAGGGTGTCTGGTCTTATAATGTGTAATAGTTTAATTAATTGTTATTATGACAAGAAATGTAATGGAGCTCCTTGTTGTCTTTGTTGTTGTTACTCTGGTTATTGTATAAAAATAGGATTACGCATTTCTATTTTAGGCATGTTCTATATTACGAGGAATCTCTGCCAAAATTTTCAGTAAATTTTTTTCCTAAGTTGGTAATATATATTAGTAAACTAATTCATGCAAGCAAAATTATATTATGTTTAACATTTATAAAAATTAAATTAAATATTTATATGATATCATTGGTTAGACCACAATTAAAACTTAACTCCAAAATCAATATTGTTTTTTTTTTTCTTTTCAATTTTTAAAAAATTTACATAAATTGTGTTTTAATGTTTTAATGTTTTAATGCGTATATTTTTTCTGTCTATTCCAACTAGGTGGATTATTACTAAGGCTAAATATTTTTCTGTTTTGATGATTTGCATATAAAAATTTGTTAAAATTTATATAAGGGTATGTAAAAGACAAATAAAAAAACTAGTAAAAACTTATGTACACCCTATGAGCATGATAAATTGAAGCTTTTTTTGTCTACAAATGAAAGAAATCAATTATTCCTCACCTCCAAGTTGTGGGTCTGATCTCCAGCTTTTACTAAAAAAAAATAGAAAAAAAAAAATCATTGATTCTCAATTGAAAAGAGTACATATGTGCTAATGTTAACACAAGAAATTAATAGTTTTCTTATCCGCCAATGTAAGAAATTAATTGATAATGTGTTAAAACACAATTTGTACGTACTAGGGTACTCAATCTAAATAGAAACGTAAGAGAAAGTGAGAGAGTTATTTATATCTGCGGGAGTTCTTCAGTAATCCAAAAAAAAAAAAAAAGTAAGAGATATTCATGGCCTCAAAGCCACAATCGAAGCTCCCTTCAAACCAATACCAAAGAGATGAAGGTAACCCCATCAGAGTTTTTCATGATCTAGAAGTTGAGTTCTACCATCACCTTCTTCTAGAGTTGGTGAGCAGAGAGCCCCGAATTTAGGCTTAAAACCAAATCAAAAAAACTCAAATAAGAGTTAACCTAAATATGCATGTCTATATTATGTGTGTTTGTGAGTTATATATAGGCTAAGGCATGTGGTCTAGATGTATTTTCATCTATGTAAAATAACATGTGTACATGTTAGTGTACTGCACATGCACTATAAAATATTCTTCTTTTTCCTATTTGGTAATTTTTTATGGCTAGTTTAACTCTAGTGGTTTGTGTTTTTTATTTTTTTATTTTTTATATTTATAAAATCTAAAGAACAAAATGAAGAAATAAATAAATTGGTATCTAATTTTTTTTTTTTCTGCACAAATTGATTTAATCTTACATATCTCACAATTTGTAAAGAAAGTTACTTATGAAAAGGATAACCAAAACAAGTTAATTATCGGCGAAGCAACAAAACTATAATTAAATTGTATGAACATTTGTAAAAATGCACCGTAGTACATAATAGTTTGTATTAGCTTAGTAGTTATAACTAAAAAAAAGAGGCAGAGTATATTTGATAATAAAAGAAAGTGTCTTTCTAAACATTGGCCATGTAGCAAATTTTTTAAAGATAATATATGTAAAAGTAGTTATCATGTAATATCTTGTTTGATAATGGTACTAGATGAGTTATACAATACCCAACTCTTTTTGTATGGTATTTAAGGCCCAGCTGAAGTATATCATTCATTCACCATCGATTTTATTTGAGTGAATCAGAACCATTTATTTATATTAACTTGTTAACTGTACTGTTAAAAAATAGAGTAATTATATTTGACCCCAAAATATATTTATTTTTTATGAACTACAAGTACAGGCCACAGAGCCACCATCTTCGCTAAGATGTAATTGGTGCTACAGTTTAGTTGCTTTTTCTCTAGTCATGTAGGATTCATTTTCACTATCCTCTCAAGATACTTGAAATGGAAAAACATGTCAACCTAATTTAGTTTTCTTTCTAGGTTCAAGAGAATAATGTGAATTAGTTCATATCTAGCAAATTACATGAAGAACTATTAATTTATCAATCCTTAATTGGATGTTTTAGAAGCAGCTAAGAGGTTAAGGTGAGGCACGTGGTAGTGGTGGTGGTCATGGTTGTGAGCCTGTGATCCATAGGGTTGGCTACAATGGGTTGGCATTGGGTGGTGTTTTATGATGTGGTGGAGCTGGAGGTAGTGATGGCAGTAATAGCATTTGAGTCATGGTGTCAAAAATGTTTCACCACCTTTGACCTTTAATAACACAATCTATGGGAGTCTTTACTAATATGGAATATTGGACCAGGAATTCAATATTATTTCTGATGCTTTGACAAACATACCATAAATCAATTTTCTATTCAAATGAAAGATACTAATAAAGGAGAAGCAAGAACAAGCAGGATATAGAAGGAGAGTCATGGTTATAGGAGGTGGTGTTGTTGGCTCCTTCCTCACAATTTGTTCTTGATTCCTGGATTTGAAATTTTGGGTTTTGAGTTTCAAATTTTGTGGGTTTGACCCCAAGTAAAAGAAAAGAATTTATGGTTTTCTATTTGTTAGGGATTAAATTTAAAGCATTTAATAAGATTGGGCTGAAAAACATAAATACACAAATTTATTAGCAGGTTTCCTTAAGAGGTAAACAAATAGTTAGCAGGTGTGATGATTTGTCAAACTATTAAGAAAATATATGTCCAATTTAGCTGGACATTTAATACCCTGTAAATAGAGTTTGGTATTGTATAACTCACCGTGATATTATTGTTAAGAAATTAATTAATATTGGGAATTATACAAATTAAAACCCCTTTTAAAATTCAATGAGATATAACAAAAATACAAAAGATAGCCATGCAAAATATAACTAGAAGAGAAGAGAAAGAACATTTAACACATAACATTTAACATGACTTGGCACCCATACCTACATCCGCGGATGAGAAGAGAGATTTTACTATAGTAAGAAAGATTACAGAAAGAATAATATCCTGTACATAGTATTCTCACACTTTCTCTACATCTTACAACTCTCACAAGCATATTTATTTATACTTCGTAGAACTTATCCATCAAGTAAACTTTTCCTTCACTCTATAAAAAGTATATTACAATCTCAATCTAATGATCAAAATAAGTCTCTTTAGGAAATTTTAAATCATAATCTAAATAATTTTTCTTACCCACCAATAGTAAACTAATGAGAAAATTGCGTTCCCCTCCCTTTAGATTTAGTGAAATAACACTAAGATCCAAAGTTTGAAGAAATCAACACTCCCCTCCCTTGTATAGATGGAAAAGCTAAAATACTAAAAATCATATTTGTATATCCAAAATTTAAAAATATCTTTCTTTTACTTTTTTTTTTCTTTTCAAATGAATCGTAATATTTACTTTTTTATATCATTCTTTAATTTTTAACTTATTTTCTTAATAGAAACCTCAATTTATTATTTTAATAAATAAAAATAAAAATAATGTATACATATATCTATACTATTCTAAAGGTCAAAAGACTCTTATTGTCTCTTACTATAAAATATATATATATTTAAATTATTTAAAAAATAAATTTAATTAATAAAATTCATCTAATCACTTTATAATTATTAAAAAATAATCTCCATACTTTACTACTATGATATCTTGATAATTTAATGTATGTTTCAGAATATTCGTACATGACTTGTGTTATTAGGTGAACAAAATTTTAGGTAAATTAGCTTTAAAGTGAATAAACACTAGTGTATTGGTAAATAAAATTTGTTATGAATATATTTATACACACACATGTATAAATTGGAAAATGTATACACACACATGTATAAATTGGAAAATATATATACACACACATATATACACACACATGTATAAATTGGAAAATGTATTTTGATTATACTATAGATTGACTTGGACTTGGAATTCATTTCATTTAAAGTGTATTGGTAAATAAAAATTTTTATGAATATAATGAATTATAAAACAATAATTGAGTATATGAACATTATAATATTTAGAGTTAGAATTAGCACATGTGTACTATGATATAATATTTTATTTCTAAGTTTTTTTTTTTCTCTGGGGTCGTGTACCTTCTTCCCTCTGTCTTTCCACCTCCACACTTGTTCGTCCTCTATTTTTGTTGGTTCTAGAGTATGTCGGTGTCTTCTTAAAATTCAATTATGAACATTATTCTCCTCCCTTCTTGTTGGTATGATTTTCGTTGCCTAGCATTCCGTTAAGCCTAGCTACCATTGGAATTAGTTTGCTCTCCCTTGTATAGCTCTTGTGTGGCCTTGTATCATTTCAATGTCTAATGTATTCTTCTTCCTCAGCTTAGCCAAGACAGCAAAAGGGATAGTTTCCCTGTTTTGAATTTTGGCGTGTACTGGAGCCTCCCTTTAGTCAGCTAGTTCACCTCAGGCCATGGAGGACTTTAAGTTTAACGGTAAAGCTGCCGTGTACCTCAGGTGGCAAGGCAGCCAGAGCAAGAGGGATAGCTTCCCACTCTTCCAAATCTAGCCATTGAAGCAAAGGGAGTTAGGTGCAGAAAACTCCTCCTTGCCATGAGTTTTGTCAATAGCTAGTTAGTTTGTGGCCTTGATTTCTTTATATTTTTTTATATAGTTGATGATTTAGAATTAAGGACAAAGAAAATTATGAGCAAAAGTTTAAGAACAATGAATATATAAGATAATTATGTCTAATTGTAGAATGAGGAAATTGGAAATTTAAGTATGATACTATAGGACTTATATACTCTTAAGTTAGATAAATTGTAGATAAGTAATTTAATTAGGATTCAAAATTGGGATACAAGTAGTATGAAAAGGATGAGATATGTTGAATTCTTGTTGTATGTATTTATACAAATGCATACACACTAATGGAAATTAAATATTTTCTTAAAAGTAATTGACAATGTGTATAAAAGAAATTAAGTGTTATCATATATTTAGAGGTTGACTTCCCTAGGTTTGATAAATAAAATAGCTAAATAAGAAATATGATATGGAACTAATTAATGTAATTTTAAAATATTTGGTTAAAGAGTTAAGGAGATTTAACTTTCAAGAAATATATTTGGTGTAATTATGTATGATTTAAGAATCATGGAAAGTAACTTGGAAGTGGTTATTGAAGTGAAGCAGGGGTAGATTTTGCAAGTTGGAGAAATCTAACATTTCAAATATTTTTGGAACTTAATTAAATTAATAGTTCCAAATAAAAAGTGTAGGTTAGGGTCTTAGATGATACGTACAAAATTTCATAACCTGATTAGAAGCATACGGATTGTTAGAGCTACGGAACTGAAGCTAGTTCCATACAGGACTTTTAGTGAGCTTCAGTTAGTTCAGGAAACTTCATCAGGGCTTGTGGTTGGAATTAACTTAGGAACTATTGAATAAAAGTTGTTCCTAACATACTAAATAGTAAATTTGGAGTGGTATCGGTTTTAATTCCTTGTTATGAATATTTTGGAGGTGATGGAACTCAGGGATATGATTTTCAAATACTGATTGAACCTATTTTAGTGTAACTAACTTTAGAGAGTTTTAAAGGTTGAATTAGGAATAAAGTTCCAAAGATGAAGTGCTCCTAATATCTTGATAAGTTATACTAGAAATTTTCATAATTTAATTCCTGAATATGTATTTTTTTTAAGCTTTTGTAATTTTGTGAGTGCCCTGTTTTTGTTTATGTAAAGAATCAAATGAGTTTAAGGCTGATTTTAGGAAAAGTTTCTAAATAATAAAGGTAGTTAACATCCTATAGATAATGTTTAAACTGGGTTTTATTAAATTTGATTAAGTATGTAAGTGAAAATAAACATATATCCAAGGGTTGTAAAAATGCCTAAAAGGAGTAAACTTTAAATTATTAACTATATTAGTATATATATATGCAAATAATACATATGATACCTGTCTAGAAAGATATATTTTTCTATTAATATATATTTGTCTATTAATAATTCCAACAAACGGAATTGGATTTCCTTTTTCCTAGAGAAAGTTATATTCAGATAACTAAGATAAGGTCAGAGCTGCCAAAATCCTGTGTTTTGCAGAAATTGATGCAACTTTCACAGAATAAACTTATATTGATATATAAATCTAGATATTTCAAATGATATACCATTATAAAGCTACATGTGTCTAGTATTTTATAAATTTTATGAAACTGGATTTGAAAATTCCTACAGAAAGATATTACCATTAGAGTGAACACTGGTTCAAACCCCAAGTTTAGACAGTTTTAATATTTCTAACTCATAAGTATTTTCTATCTTTTCTAATAGTTTCCGTCTACCCTATACTTGTTAAGACATCTAAAATGTCTCTTCATTATTAACCTTGCCATACAAAGTACAATTCATAATACTTTATATGTAGAGGCTTAATAGAAAATTTTCATTGACAAACCTATCTATACCAAATTTTGAATTTATAAATTGGAAAATGTACTTGTAGGTTTAGAAAGTGTGGTTAAATCAACAACGCATGTGACTGCAATCGTAAGTGATGAATGAGATCGGTTAAAAGTGGGTGGTTAATTGTTGCCATTAGGGGCTAGATTATTATGTGTAATTGTATATATATTTAAATAAATGTGCAAATGCAATGTTTGAGTTAGTTATTTGAGTCATACTTGTTTGAAATTGCTTGTGATTATTAACGGCCAACAAATTGAAATTTTTATGAGAAAGGATTTTAATTTCTAGAACTGAGATCCAAGTGCACCTAGGATATGTTGATTTGAAATTCTAAGATATTTTGATTCTGATAAATGTTTTAAAAGTTTGAGTGCTCAGTCCCGATGGGATGGATTATGTACGGAGATTAATTTGTTGTGCAGGTGCATAAATGTCTGGTGGGAGGTGATATTGTTGTGCGGGGCTGAGTTACTCGTTGCCCTTTTGTTTGCTTTGTATGTTACACAAGTGATGCTAGTCCCTTTGGTACTATTTTCCACTCACTAAGTCCATAAGAGTCACCCCTCTTCTGTGGTATTGTTTTTAGTAACAGGATTTGAGGATGACTATTATCGATAATGGATCTTACCGAGCGTTTGATGGCATGGTAAGTCTTGGGAATCTCAATCTTGAAGTCTAAGGTTAAAATTTGCTGTCACACTAGAGCTGTGGGGTGTCTGGTCTTATAATGTGTAATAGTTTAATTAATTGTTATTGTGACAAGAAACATAATGGAGCTCCTTGTTGTCTTTGTTGTTTTTACTTTGGTTATTGTATAAACACAGGATTATGCATTTTTATTTTAGGCATGTTCCATATTATGAGGAATCTATGCCGAAATTTTCAGTAAATTGTTATTTATTTCAGTAAACAAACTTTTATAGCTAACTTTTGTTTTATAAATCTTTACTTTTGTTCTTAGTTTAGTTAAGAGTTGTAGTTGCTTTCTTGTTTTTGAGTACGGGTTACGGAGAGTTGGCAATCCATTCCTCCGGCCAGTCATTCCTCCGTGAAGGGTGTGAGAACTACTCTCATACTCTCACCCACCCACCTCTCCACTCTCCCTTTCTCCCACTCTACTACTCTCCTACTCTCACCCACACTTCTAAAATATATAATTTATTTTTTTATCAAATTAAATTAATTAAAAAAATTAAATACATGTAAGATATATACAAGTATGTGCTTGTAGATAACTAGTATATATATGAATTTGAATATTAAATACGAAATTAAAAAATGTAAATCTCTTTGAATTTAAAAGATAAATTCAAACACTTTTAAAAAATATAATATATTTTTTCATTTATAGGTTGAAATATATGAAAATGAAAAATGGTAATATTTTATTATTAGTATAAGTCTTTATTCTTTTATGAATTAGTATAACACAATTTATTTAAGTTTTTGAACTTTATATTTATTTTTTAATAGGTTAAAGTGGTAAAAATATGTTCACATTTAAAGTCTATTTATTTGAAGAGAAAATACTAAAATTCAAACTTATTTTTCTCGTAAAGTTATGTCATAGGTTGTTTTTAGTATATCACTAATAAATTTAATTTGTTTATTTTCAAGTATTTTTTTTTATTAGGGATAATATAGTATAAATAAAATAAATAAAAATTGAGGTTGTTATTAGGAAAATAAATTTTAAAAAATAAAGGATGATATAAAAAAAGTAAGTATTATAACTTATTTGAAAAGTGAAATGTAAAAATAAGACTTTTTGTTACTTTAGAGATACAAACATGATTTTTTAGTATTTTATCAAAATTATTTTGCTACATCGTTAACTTTTTCATCCATCCAAGAGAGGGGATTATCAATTTCTCCAAGTTTTGAACTTGTGTTATTTCACAAAATCTTAAAGGAAGGGGTGTAATTTACTTGAAACTAATTATGAAGCTAACCAAAATAGAATTTTGATCAAAAACACAATATTACCGATGTAAATTTGCAGGTGAAATTAGTCAAAAAAATGTGTGGGCAAAAAGATGAAGTTGATCAGTCATTACCGGCCGGCCAAGTCGGTGTTACCAACTACTGATCCAATGTATTAGAACCATTATTAAAAATTTCAGTATAGGTTCCATGTACCTTGTAACATGCCCAAAATACAAATATATAATCCCTAGTTACATTCAACTAATTACTAACAACAATAATTTACCTAAAGGAGCTCTGCACCGCTTTATAACACAACAACGAATGAACTGAACTATAACACAATACAAAATTAGACACCCAACCCTAAAGTGACTGCAAATTTTCATCTTGTGGCTTCAAGTCGGCGATCTCAAATGCATATCTTGCCATCATACAATCGGCAACCCAAGTATCAGTTATTGATGCTCACAGAGATCCTGTTACTAAAAAAAAAATCAACAAGACAGTGGTGAGTCCTACGGACTCAGTGAGTGGAAAAACGTACCGAAAGAGTACTAGCATCACTCTACACATATATATAATACATAGTCAATTAATATCAACATATCATGAATTTCAAAACAACTAAGGGTTATACGTATGCAAATATGGAAAACATCAACTTAACAAACACAGTTCAAGTAATACACTATACAATCAAATCAAGATAATCAAAATACTCTGAACACACAAAGGGCTAAATAGAGTAACTCAGCACCTCCACACCAAACAAAAATTCTCCCCTTTGGGCTATTTTTGCACCCACACACCAAACACAATAAATTACTGAATCTCATAGCCTCACAAATCCATTCCAGAGGCTGAACTACTTGAATATTTTTAATCAGTGTCAAATAATCAAATAAAAATATCCTAGGTACACCCAGATTCTATTTTGGAAGTAAAAATCATTACAGCAAGAAAAACACTTTCATTGGCCCTTATCAAACACAAACAAAGTCACAAGTCAAGCACAATTCAAATAACTTAATGAAACACTACACATGCTTATGATTCTATATAAATATATCAATTAAAATATACCTAACAAATTCACATGTTAATCTAGCAACTAAAAGGTAGCATTTATGCACTCATCATTTACTAATTTTGCTCGTCACTTCCTCTTATATTCACACACGTTGTTGGCTAAACAACACTTTTCAATGTTACAATTATATTTTTCAAGTATTACTTTGTTTGTCAATTTTATAGGTTAACTATTTAATTATGAAAATCTATAAATACTAAGTTTCATGCATTTATTTAAAGGTAACCCCTCTTAGACATTTCCATAACCACCTTGGAGATATGTTTGATTTCAATTTACATACTTAACCAAATTCAACAAAACGTAGTCTAAACATTATTTTTATGAAGTTAGCTATCTTTCTTATTTAGACACTTCTTTTAAAAGTAGTCTTGAACCTACTCAAATCCTCACATGAACACAAATAGGGCACTCGCACAATTTTTAGTTGCCAATCTCGGATTCCAATGCTTATAGAATTCTCATACTTAGGAATTAAATTATGAAACTTTCCAATATAGTTTATCAAGATGTTAGGAACAATTCATCTACATCACTTCACTCTAAATCATTTTTTAAGACCCTCCAAACCTAATTACACTAAAACAGGTTCAATAAGGACTCGAAAATCACAACCATAACTTCCAACACCTCTAAAATGCACATAACATAAAATTAAAACCTATAAAGCTCCATAATTGTCCATTAATATGTTTGGAATAATTCCTATTTATAGGCAATAAGCTAATTCAAACCACAACCCAACCCCAATCAAAGTCCTCTGGGTTGACTAAAGCTCACATAAAATCTTGCACTAACCTAGCTACAATTCAATATCTCTAATGATAAATACACTTCAAATCAAGTTACAAAACTTTCTAGATATCATTCCAAGACCAAAATCCACATTTTATCTTAACTCCTAGATTAATACAATCCATAGAACACCCAAAATACCTGATTTCTCTAACTTATATAATCTAAACCTATTTTCCCTTTTTCATTAAGCACTCAATTCTAAATCAATTATTTCCATCACCACCAACTTGAATTTTACCTTTTAAAAATTCTCAAAGTCCAAACATTTTAAATTATGCCACAAAGATGTAACTAAATATTAAAAAAAAGTAAGGGAAATTAAGTGACTCACACGCTTAGTTCTTTTAGGCTTGTCAACCATTACCTTAAGTGCACTTTATCTCATTGCTTGTCTATGTGTGTATATATATATATATATACACTTCGCAACAAAATCAACACGATATCATTAATTCCTATATTACTAATATTTTTAACGTTAAGTTAATAAGATCCATCAAAAGCTTGCGTTATCCATTTTTTTCATCATAGTACAATTAAATTCCCGTGTTTCCTTTTTCAACTTGAATTATATATATTTCCAAATATATAATCCACGAATTAAAACTTGAATTACATATATTTCCAACCATATAATCCTATCTAATTGAAGCTTTCTTTTTCCCTTAAGTAATTAACTATCACACTTTCCGTCAATATCAAATTCTAACTACTACTCCCAAAACTCACTAAACTGAACCATTCCTCAATTATCAATAAGTAAAAGAAAAGAATGAATTAATTATATGGAGACATAGAAATAGCCCACTCACTCAAGGTACATGGCAAGGCTTCCATGGAGAAAGGGAACTCCAAAATGGGAAAGGAAGAAAAGAGGAGGAAGGTGGAGGCTGCTAATCAGTGTATGAATTGGCTGCACACTACAAGAGAAACAATTATTCGTGATATGCAAAAACTGTCACAGATCGTATAAAAACCCGTCATGGACAACTGGTTTTCATCGTAAATATGCCCGTCGAAGAAAATGGCATTATTAATAACTAATTTCTACAACGGTAAAAACAACTGTTGCAGATAACCAGTGTCCGTGCAAGTTATCAGCTTGTAATCTTAATAAGTAGAATAGACCAATATAGATAATGAAACTACATTGTCTTCCTTAAGCTGTCTAAACTTTTACATTATATTTACAATGTCACTTTCAGCCTACAAAATTTAAAAACAAAAAAATAAATCTTCAAAAAAGTAAAACAACTACTCAATTTTAGTTACTTCGAAATTTTGAAGCACCTGAAACAATCCTTCAATTGGCAAGTAGAGGTACACCATTAAGTCTGCTTTTGGAGCATATAAGCTACCACACATACTAGAAGGAAAACCAAAAGAAAATATCATAATGCAGATTCTTTTTTTCTAAGACCATCAATCACAAAGATTATATACACAAGATTAAGCAAACTCTATTTAGTTAAAATTCTAAGTAAAATAATGTGAGTTACTAGTCATGCTTAGTTATAAAACATTTGATAAGATATGTTTTCAAATGCATATAAAAATATTCTAAACTTTGTCATCTAATTCAATATTGAATGATAGCATTTGCATGTTAAAAAAAAATAAAAAATTTACTAATTTAACAGTATATACCTTCATCTTCCAATAATCCTGCAGTTTCAAATGACAACATAATTCATAGCATTAATTAAAATGATAAGGAAAAAATGATAGCTCAAATAAACATCTTTTTCACATGTTTGCATATAAACAGTCTAAAAGCATAAAGCATCAACTTGCTCTTTGATAGATTAGTTACTAAGTTTAAATGAGCCACAAATAGCTAGATGGTCAACTTTTACAAAGTCAAGTAATTAACATAGTAACAAAACTAGACAACCTAACCATTTAAATGAACTAAAGATTGAAATGGGCAATCTAACCCCAAATAAGCCCAAAAGTGATAAATTAAATGTTCAATGCAATAAAATTATCACCTATCTCCAATCAATCTTTAAAGACAAGCCAATATTTGTCACACCACAGAGGTAAAATACCAATGGATATTTTATTATCTTTCTAAAATGCAGTAAAACAAAATTGATAAAAACCTAAAAAATTTAGGATGAGAATGACAGTAAGAGCTTATCCTTGATATAGGATAGTTAGGCCAACTAGCTGTCTTCTTAGTGCTCTAATAAACAACCATCCAACCTATGCTGCAAAAATCAATCCGAAGCACCCATGTTAGAAGAACATCAAAGACAAACAAATGCTACTATTCTCACTGGCGTAAAAATAAAATAGATGCTTTACAAGCCTAATTATTAGTAATAGTGACCAATCTTCTTCATGTAGTATGAAATATAAAAAAAAATTAGAATTTCCAAAAAAGCACCCACATAAAAATGAAGAATTTGCCTTCCAGATCCTAAATTCGAATTTTTCATCACGGAACAACTAGAGATCTTTTTTCTCTTTTAGGTTTCAATATAGGTAATATGTCAGTGTTATCTCAACAAAAAATTTTATACTCTTCTAGCTTTCAGTAGTGAAAATTCACAACATCTAAGGTGCAAAAAATAGGAAAATAAGTCCAATGCAATACAAGGATCTATATACTAGTCAAGCCAAATGAACTCTTCGATCTGCATTGAAGACCAAAACAAGAACGGAGGGTATTGTTTGACCTAGAAGATTCAACTTTGTTTTTCCTCGAAGAAACCTTCCTCTTGTAGCCAAATTTCTCTCCTCCCTTCTTCGTTTTCACCTTGCCTTGTCTAGCCTTTAGTTGTCAGTTAGACGAGAGATATTGTTCTGCCTTGCAGCCGTGAAAAGCAGCTCTTATGTATTCCTTTTTGCTCTCCCTTGTATAGCTCTTATGTGGCCTTGTATCATTTCAATGTCTAATGTATTCTTCTTCCTCAACTCAGCCAAGACAGCAAAAGGGGTAGTTTCCCTATTACTAAAAAAAGTCCACAAGAGAGGTAAGAGTCCTACGCACTCCATGAGTGAAAAATCGTACCTAAAAAGTACTAGCATCACTCGACACAAACGTATAACATATATATAATATCCTCATGTAACATTGATCATGCCTTAATTCACATTACACGTGTATATTATAATCGTCATAAATTCATAATTTACATGAAACACATGATCACAAATTAATCAGAGGAATAATATCAAACAAAGCAACCAAAAGGCCAACGAGTGACTCAGCCTCTCATAACATTATCACCCCTACTTGGCATTTAAGCGCCCGCACAACAAATTGATCTCCGTACACAATCCATCCTATCGGGGTTGAGCACTTAATTTAAAAAAATATTTATCAGAATTAGAATCTTTTTTATGATTTTAAATCAGAACATCCTAGGTGCACCAAGATATTTTTTAATTTCGGAGATAAAAATCACTTTTTATAAAAATTTCACTTTGTTGGCCTTTATGAACCACAACTAATGTCAAACAAAGCAACCAATTTCAAAAAAATATAATTTAAATAAATTACTGAAATACTCTACTTGCTTATTTTCTACATATCACGTATATTCAAATAAATATATAATTACATATACTAATCTAGCCCCTAAAGGCAACAATTACCACTCATCTTCAATTGACTCCATTCATGCCTTCCACTTACGTTCATGCATCCCATCAGGTCCATGTTAGGATTCGGAACTGAAATTCATGTTTCCAAATAATACTTAGTTTCTAAATGTTATTGTTATAACCTTTTTAATTACTAGGCTTATATCTTAACTTGTGTAGGTTTCTTTATGAAAGTTTTCCATTAAGTTATTACATGTCAATTAATATGAATTAGACTTTCTGTGATAGGGTTAATAATGAAGAGACATTTTAAATGTCTTGACAATGCATAGAATAGATGAAACCATTAGAAAAGATAGAAAACACTTAGTGAGTTAGAGAGGTTGAAACTATCCAAACTTGGGGTTTGGACTAGTGTCCACTTTAACAGTCATATCTTTCCCTAGGAAATTCCAAATCCAGTTTCGTAAAATTTATAAAATACTAGACACATATAGATTTATAATGGTTTATCATTTTTAATTTTTAAATTTGTGTATCAAACAGTTTATTCTTTGAAATTGAATCAAATTCTACAAAACGCAGGATTTTGACAGCTTTGACCTTATCTTAGTTAATTGAACATAACTTTCTCTAGGACAAACAAAATCTAATTCCGTTTATTGGGTTTATTAATAGACAAGTGTATAATTCCTTATTATTTAGAAACTTTTCCTAAAATCATTATTGAACCCACTCAATTTCTTACATGAACCAAAAATAGGGCACTAAAAATCCTGCATGACCTAGCCGAAGTCTAACAACTCTAACTAACAACATGCTTGGAACCAAGCTACGAAATTTTTCAGAAAACATTTGAAGACTATAAGCTACATTTTATCTTTTGAATTCTTAATTTAATTCTTCCCCGAGGATACTCAAAATACTGAATTTCTGTTACTCACGAAATCTGCCCTGCATACCTACATAGTTCACTTAACTCACAATTACAACACTTCACCCCCCAACTAACCATTCTTTGTTCATACTTACCCACTTTTATTAAATCCTTATGACCAAGAATTAAGTTTACCTAGTTTTACTCATTTTATTACAACTAGTTTCATTTAGGCATTTTTACAAGCATCTTAGGTGCATAAATTCCTTCTATTGTTGTATATGTATATATATATTTCCCAACATCAAGTTCCAAACATTAGCTTCAATTTCAATTAATACCTAACTCTCAAGATTTCAATTTTATTAAGTTCTATTCATTATATATCCTACAAGAATTAACACAATTCGACAACTCCTATATCGCTACATTTAAATTTCCAATTTAGTTTAAGGCTTAACTTGATTAGAGTCATAAGAGTCATTAGAGCCATCAACTATATTACTCGCAGAGCTATGCACCTAGGGAACTCATATTGGTTTGGACATACATGCACGTCAACTAAAAAAACAAAGGACTTAAAGCAAATCCTTAATATAAGCCAATGGTGTTTTAATCTTATAAAGCTACAAATATTCTCAATGTTTTGAATAATATTACTTTGACATACAAAACCACGCAACAAGACATAATGAAAGGTAGAAAATCATAATAGACTTTATGCATTTCATATAAGTATTCAGAGGAAACTGAAAATAAATTCACAAATATAAAGAGAGAGGAATTGAAAGTTACTTGGAACTTAGAAAGCTTTTCTTATGTGACTCCCTTGGAACTGAATTTAGACTGTTTACAACTTGCAGAAGGATTGAAATTGAAGGAGGAAGAAATGGCCAGCAAAGCAAAAAGGCATCTGCAAGGAGGATGGTCCCACAAGGAATTCATTACCACCCCAAAACAGAGGAAAGAAAGAGTAGGGCTTGATCACAAAGAGGCAGCTACTGTTGTCCCAACTAGAACTCTCAGTAGCTGGACTAGGGAGGGTTGATTGCCAAGAGTTCTCCTCAGCCAAGACAGGAAACAAAGAAGTAGGACCTCCTCAAATTTTTGGGAAGCAGGGGACAAAAAGATCTCAAAGGCGGTGGAAGCAACAAAGAGAAGAAAAGGTAGAAAAAAATTGATCTAAAAAGGTGAAGGAATAAAATTTAAAAAAAAAATTGTAATGGGTATAAAATAAAATACAAAAAAAAGTAAATGTTTTGTATATGTGTATAATGTTTATTTTATCTGTACTTGCTCTTATTTTTATAATCAAAACTTATACTAAATTGATCAAATTTCAAGTTTTCATATCAGGTTATAACATGTTTAATTGTATAGTTATTCATTTAATTTATTTATTTTATAATTCTAATTTGCACATTATGTCTAAAACTCGATTTTTACATAATCGATTTAGGACGGTTATAATAGCAGCCAGAAGCAAGAGGGATAGCTCCCCATTCTTCCTAATCTAGCCATTGAAGCAAAGGGAGTTTGGTGCAGAAAACTCCTCCTTGCCATGAGTTTTGTCAATAGCTAGTTAGTTTTTGGTTTTGATTTCTTTATATTTTTTTTATATAGTTGATGATTTAGAACTAAGGACTAAGAAAATTCTGAGCAAAAGTTTAAGAACAATGAATATGTAAGATAATTATGTCTAATTGTAGAATGAGGGAATTGGAAATTTAAGTATGATAGTATAGGACTTATATACTCTTAAGTTAGATAAATTGTAGAAAAGTAATTTAACTAGGATTCAAAGTTGGGATAGAAGTAGTATGAAAAGGATGAGATATGTTGAATTCTTGGTGTATGTATATTTACAAATGCATACACACTAAAGGAAATTAAATATTTTTTTAAAAGTATTTGACAACGTGTATAAAAGAAATTAAGTGTTATCATATATTTAGAAGTTGACTTCCCTAGGTTTGATAAATAGAATAGCTAATTAAGAAATATGATATGGAGCTAATTAATGTAATTTTAAAAGGTTAAAGAGTTAAGGAGATTTAATTTTCAAGAAATATATTTGGTGTAATTATGTATGATTTAAGAATCATGGAAAGTAACTTGGAAGTGGTTATTGAAGTGAAGCAGGGGCAGATTTTACAAGTTGGAGAAATATAACATTTTGAATATTTTTGAAACTGAATTAAATTAATAGTTCCAAAAAAAAGTGTAGGTTAGGGTCTTAAGATGATATATGGACAATTATTAATTTAATAGTATGAAGATTAAATTATATTATATTTAATATTATGAAGATTAAATTGAATATTTTGTAGGTGTGACTATATTAAATAAATTTAAATTATTAATTTATTTTCCTAAGTCAGTAATATATATTAGTAAACTAATTCATGTAGGCAAAATTATATTATGTTTAGCATTTATAAAAATTAAATTAAATATTTATGTGATATCATTGGTTAGACCACAATTAAAACTTAACTCCATAATCAAAATTGTATTTTTTTTTTCAATTTTTAAAAAATTGACATAAATTGTGTTTTAATGCATATATTTCTTCTGTCTATTCCAACTAGGTGGATTATTACTAAGGCTAAATACTTTTATGTTTTGATGATTTGCATATAAAAATTTGTTAAAATTTATATAAGAGAATATAAAAGACAAATACAAATACTAGTAATAACTTATGTATACCCTATGAGCACGATAAATTGAAGCTTTTTTTTGTCTACAATTGAAAGAAATCAATTATTCCTCACCTCCAAGTTGTGGGTCTGATATCCAGCTTTTACTTAAAAAAAAATTCATTGGTCCTCAATTGAAAATAGTACATATGTGCTAATATTAACACAAGAAATTAATAATTTTCTTATATGCTAATGTAAGAAATTAATTAATAATGTGTTAAAACACAATTTGTACGTACCAGGGTGCTTAATCTAAATAGAAACTGAAGAGAAAGTGAAAGAGTTATATATACCTGCGGGAATTCTTTAGTAATCCAAAACAATAAAAGAGCAAGAGATATTCATGGCCTCAGAGCCACAATCGGAGCTCCCTTCAAACCAATACCAAAGAGATGAACCCCATCAGAGTTTTTTATGAACTAGCAGTTGAGTTCTACCAACACCTACTTCTAGAGTTGGTGAGCAGAGAGCCCCGAATTTGGCTTAAAACCAAATCCAAAAAACTCAAGTAAGAGTTAACCTAAATATGCATGTCTATATTATATGTGTTTGTGAGTTATATATAGGCTAAGGCATGTGGTCTAGATGTAATATGAACCGTTGAACTTGAATGATGAAATACATTAGTTACTTTTCTTTTAGCATCCAATTTGGGTAATTAATATTTAGTTAACTTCCTAATTGCTGTAATGGGCATATGACTTTCCTTTTCTTTTATGCATTATAAGTTTTCTTTTATTTTGAGAAATACTTTATTTCTATTTGCTTTAATTTAGGAGGGAAACTTTCCTTCTGTTATGCATTTGTTTCCATTTCTTTTGAAGAAATACTTCTCTTTCTAATTTCTTTTTATTTAGGAGGGAGACTTTCCCTTTTTTTATGATTAATTTTTTTTTTAATTTTTACCCATTGTTCAGGGCTTGAATCACCTCATTGAATCAGTATCCTTTTTCATATTCAATTAGGGTTAGAAGAATATAATTGAAGAAACAATTGTAGGCCTAAGGGCTATGACTATATGAGCCATTAAACAAAAAACAATTGAAGTTTTCTTTTCCAGTTTGGAGTTGCTCTTTGGTTCAATGGTTTTGTTTAATAGAGAAGAACTTGATATATGACTGCAATAACTTGATGGACTAGTAAAAATGGGAAATGGTGATGGACTAGTAAAAATGGGAAATGCCATCCAAAAACCTTAAGTTATTCTTTACTGTTCTTAGTTTTAGTGCTAATATGTTTATGGGTAATTTAATGGGAGTAAGTTTCCCAAGACTTTGTATTGTTTCTTACTTAATGTTATTCCCTTTTGTACCAAAAATAAAAATAAAATTGTTATACTAATTTCTATACAACTTGAAAAAAAAAAAAAAAAAAAAAGATATAATTTTTTCATCTATGCAAAATAACGTGTGTACATGTTAGTGTTATGCACATGCATTATATAATATTCTTCTTCTTCCTATTTAGTAATTTTTTATGGCTAGCTTACCTCTAGTGGTTTGTATTTTTTATTTTTATAAAATCTAAAGAACAAAATGAAGAAATAAATATAGTGGTATCTCATTTTTTTTTAATGCACAAATTGTTTTAATCTTACATATCTCACAATTTGTAAAGAAAGTTACTTATGAAAAGGATAACCAAAGCAAGTTAATTATCGGCGAAGCAACAAAACTATAATTAAATTGTATGAATATTTTTAAAAATGCACCTTAGTACATAATAGTTTGTATTAGCTTAGTAGTTATAACTAAAAAAAAAAAAAAGGCAGAGTATATTTGATAATAAAAGAAAGTGTCTTTCTAAACATTGGCCTTATAGCAAATTCTTTAAAGATATATGTAAAGTAGTTATCATGTAATATCTTGTTTGGTAATGGTACTAGATGAGTTATACAATACCCAACTCTTTTTGTACGGTATTTAAGATACAATTGAAGTATATCATTCATTCACCATCGATTTTATTTGAGCGAATCACAACCATTTATTTATATTAACTTGTTACCTATGACTGTTAAAAAATAGAGTAATTATATTTGACCCCAAAATATATTTATTTTTTATGAACTACAAGTACTGGCCACATAGCCACCATCTCCACCTCTCAGCCACCATCTTCGCTAAGATGTAATTGGTGCTACAGTTTAGTTATTTTTTCTATTCATGTAGGATTCATTTTCACTATCCTATTAAGATACTTGAAATGAAAAAACATGTCAACCTAATTTAGTTTTCTTTCTTGGTTCAAGAGAATAATGTGAATTAGCTCATATCTAGCAAATTATATATCTATGTGTATTAATTTGTGATTGACAAAAATAATTCAACCTACATGAAGAACTATTAATTTATCAATCCTTAATTAGATGTTCCAGAAGTAGCTAAGAGGTTAAGGTGAGGCACGTGGTGGTGGTAGTGGTCATGGCTGTGAGCCTGTGATCCTGTGATCAGTGGGGTGGCTACAATGGGTTGGCATTGAGTGGTGTTTTATGATGTGGTGGAGCTGGAGGTAGTGATGGTAGTAATAGCATTTGAGTGGTGGTGTTAAAAATGTTTCACCACCTTTGACTTTTAATAACACAATTTATGGGGTAAAAAAGAGGCATTTTATTATGTACACTTTTTTAGAAGGAGAAATTCTTGTTCAATTCTAGCCTTATAAATTAATAGTGTGTATGTAAAGGAGTCTTTACTAATATGGAATATTGGACCAGGAATTCAAGATTATTTTTGATGCTTTGACTAACATACCATAAATCAATTTTCTATTTAAATGAAAGATACCTAATAAAGGAGAAGCAAGAACAAGCAGGATATAAAACAAGAGTTGTGATTATAAGAGGTGGTGTTGTTGGCTCCTTCTTCGCAGTCTGTTCTTGATTCCTGGATTTGAAAATTTGGTTTTTGAGTTTCAAATTTTGTAGGTTTAAGACTGAGTAGATGAAAAGAATTTAGGGTTTCTTTTTGTTAAGGATTAAATTGAAAGCATTTAATAAGATTGGGCTGAAAACATAAATACACAAATTTATTGGCAGGTTTCCTCAAAAGGTAAACAAATAGTTAGCAGGTGTGATGATTTGTCAAACTATCAAGAAAACATGTGTCCAACTTAGTTGGACATTTAATACTCAGTAAATAAAGTTTAGTATTGTATAACTCACCGTGATATTATTATTAAGAAATTATTTTATATTGGGAATTATACAAATTAAAACCCCAAATACAAAAAAGATAGCCATGCAAAATATAACTAGAAGATAAGAGAAAGAACATTTAACACGTAACATTTAATATGACTTGGCACCCATACTTACATCCGCAGATGAGAAGAGATATTTTACTATAGTAAGAAAGATTACAGAAAGAATAATATCTTGTACATAGTATTCTTACACTTTCTCTAGTATCTTACAACTCTCACAAGCATATTTATTTATACTTCATAGAACTTATCTATCAAGCAAAATTTTCCTTCACTCTATAAAAACTATATTACAATCTTAATCTAATGAACAAAGTAAGTCTTTTTAGGAAATTTAAATCATAATCTAAATAATTTTTCTTACCCACCAATAGTAAACTAATGAGAAACTTACATTCCCCTCCCTTTAGATTTAGTGAAATAACACTAACATCCAAAGTTTGAAGAAATCAACACTCCCTCCCTTGTATAGATGGAACAGCTAACAGTGTCACAAAATAATTTGGGTAAAATACTAAAAATCATATTTGTATATCCAAAATTTCAAAATATCTTACTTTTACTTCTTCTTTTTCTTTTCAAATGAATCCTAATATTTACTTTTTTATATCATTCTTTATTTTTAACTTATTTTCTTACTAGAAACCTCAATTTATTATTTTAATAAAATAAAATAAAAATAATGTACTCATACATCTATACTATTCTAAAGGTCAAAAGACTTTTATAGTCTCCTACTATATAATATATACATATTTAAATTATTTAAAAAATAAATTTAATTAAAAAAATTCATCTAATCACTTGACAATTACTAAAAAAAAAAAATCTGGACACTTTACTACTGTGATATCCTACACAGGGAGCTCCATTGCATCAAGAACCAAAAAAAAAAAAAAAAAAACAACAATAAGACACAGTGATCCAAAATACACAATATATAACATTAAGTCCTGATATGACTGTAGTGTTTCATTGTCGGGGCTTCAATTGTGCATCCTTTCAAGAGTATCTTGCCACAACAACTACTAGCAAGTCAAGGTACTATTGGAGGAGTTTAAGAAGAACCTGTAGCTGAAAAAAACATAGAAGAAAGAAGACTGAGTTATATGAACTCAGTAAGTGAAAGACGTACCAAAAGAGTAGTAGCTTAAAGCATCATAAAGTTATAAAAAATCATAATATAACTCATTATCCAATTACAATCCTTACATAATATATATATATATTTATACACACACATATGGATGACGTAAAACTTAGATACTCGCAAGTAAACATATAATAAACAAATCAAACAAATCATCTAAGGAGCCAGTAATCGTAGTAACTCAGCTCCCGCACACCATATATATAAAATATATATGTACATATACATATATCCTCCTCGGGGCTATTCAGCTCCCGCACACCATAACAAATAATCTCCCACAGTAACCTTCCCGGACGCTGAGTTACTCGAATGCATATTTATATAATCACTTAATCAAATCAAATTTATCCTAGGTCCACCTGGATTCTAAATCATATTAAAAATGAATTATTTGGCCCTATCAACCACATATAAATCATTCAAACTATCGTACAATACACTAAATAACAAATTTATGAAGATTTAGAATTTTATCACATAATTCAAGATTTATATTCAACTCAAAGTACTAAACACATCTTTATCCAACAATAAGATACATTTAGAAAACATTTCAAAACACAACTAGTAACCAAAAGAAAATATCTTTCACTCACAACTTTACAGTTGTTCATGGTTTCCCCTAGAGTCCAAAAGTGTCGTCGAGATAGCATCATGTTATGGACCTGAAATTACATTTCCAAGTATCGTTTGGTTTCTAAATTTCATATATTATTAGTCCCTAATCATAAGGACTTGACCATAATAATTCCAAAATATTAATTTACAAATAACTTCTTTTAGTTCGTTTTATCAAACATCTTGAAAGTATACTTTGTTCCAATTCTTATATATATATATCTTATGTATGTAACCAAAACTAGCACCAACACTAACCACAATTCAAATACTAGATTCAAATTGGATCAATCATTTAGGGACAATAAAGAGCTTAAATCTTGGAATTGCACAAGAACCAAACAAAATTTTACGCATAATTTTTCTCACCACCTTGATCATATTCTTTCATTCACAAACCCACTCAATCCTAACATCTAAATCCTTAAACAAAATAAAAAGGAAAAGGAATCAGGGTTAAGCAGTTGTTGGAGGTGCTGTTATTTGCTAATGCAGTGGCTATTGGAGGTGTTGCTAATCCACAAAAGCTACTCCTCGGCTCAAGCATGGGTTGGGGAAGATCAAGACAAAAGCTGCTTATGAGAAGTTGGTGCTTTGGCCTTCTTGAATGGAGCTAATAGAAGAGTCGAGAAAATAGGGGGAGGAAAAAAGGCATGGAGGAGGAAGATAAAGAGAAAAAAAATCTATAAGGAAAAGAATAGGAAAATAGGAGGAAAAGGAAAGTAAAATAAAAGGATTAAAAATCAGTATTTTATTTTGTTTATTCATTTATTTAGTTTGTGTTTATAACCAAACGTACTAAGTTTTTCCTTTTTATTCCCTAAAACTTACTGTTACCGTACCGAGTTATAACAAGTAAAATTTCCATCAATTCTCTAATACCGGCTTGGGTGTCCTAACTTCATTGGGACCTAACTAGATAGATGAAAAACCCGAAAAAAAAAAGGTCTTATTTTATTTGAGTTTCTAATAATAATGAATCAGAATAGTAAATAAATATTTTTATTTAATAAATTCATATTTTATTAATTCTTTTAATCACGATAGTATTAAATTCTTCTTCTTTAATAACACATTTATCATAAAAATACATTTTCTTTATTTACTTGTATATTTGTAGCAAAAGGATGGTTAATGTTAATTGTCACTAGTGCAGCTAATGAACTTATTAATTCGATAATGCTAAATTTTAATTCACACTATTATCATAAGATTATGTTAATTCAATTTTTTTATTTCACAGAGATACGTTTGGGCCATTTTACACACATCTCGATTAATCACCTTTTCGGTTTGGTCAAAGACAGGTCATGCACTTCAAAATTAAGAAATTTGTGAGGAGTTTAGTCCTTAAGCTCTCCCCAAGAAGATTCAAATAAAGAAAGTCAATGAAGGGAGCACAACTTCTTAACTATTTGGTTAACCCCTTGGGATATGTTAAATTCTTCCTACTCATATTTGTAAAGACAATTACAATCTTTATATTAACTTACATTAAATGGATCCTTTTTTTTTTTCTCAAAAAATTAGTTTTATTTTATTTTGTAATGCTTACGTGATTATGGTTCATTACAAGAC
Source organism: Quillaja saponaria (assembly GCA_029379385.1). NCBI lineage: Eukaryota > Viridiplantae > Streptophyta > Magnoliopsida > Fabales > Quillajaceae > Quillaja > Quillaja saponaria. Next base: position 15,686,616 of record CM055605.1, on the reverse strand, counting down.
ATAAAGATAAAAATCAAGAACTTATGTTAAAGATTAATTTTATTTTTTTTATTGAGAAATTTTGTAATAAAAGATTTTATTTCTAGCAAATTTTCTAATGTAAATACGGCTAGCACAACGTGCATGACATAAAAATTAATTTTAATGAAAATGAAGAAATCATAGATATAAGTTATAGGTCGATACCAATTTTCCATTTCACAAACATAATTTGATTTTTCATAGTTTTTAAATCTGTAATTCTTCATTTTTTGTTTTAACCCGATATTATAACATTTAGAATGTTGAATGTAATAATTGTTTTAACCCAGTATAAATTTCAGTTATAAGCAACAACGACATAAACAAATTAAAGAAATAAAAACAAAAATTAAACATGTCTTAACCCGATATCGTAGTGATACATTTTAGTGATTTTTTTACAAAGAAATTGTGATAAACCGATATGTCCTTATTTTATTATTGATGTTTTAATATATGTTTTGGAGTGTCGTGCATAATTTATAAGGCATTTAAATTAATAATAATATATTATACATAGTGGTATTAAAGTGAATAAACACTAATGTGTATATATATATACACACACACACATATGTATAACTTGGAAAATGTATTTTGATTATACTATAGATTGACTTGGACTTGGAATTCATTTCATTAAAAGTGTATTGGTAAATAAAATTTATTATGAATATAATGAATTATTAAACAATAATTGAGTATATATATATATATATATATATATATATAATTATAGATAAATTAGAGTCAGAATTAGTACATGTGTACTATAATATAATATTTTATTTCTAAGTTTTTTTTTCTTCTGGGCCGAGTACCTTCTTCCCTTTGTCTTTCCACTGCCACACTTGTTCCTCATCTATTTTAGTTGGTTCTAGAGTATGTCAGTGTCTTCTTAAAATTCAGCTATGAACACTATTCTCCTCCCTTCTTGTTGGTATGATTTTCATTGGCCTAACCTTCCTTTAAGCCTAGCTGCCCTGGGAATTAGTTTGTTCTCCCTTGTATAGCTCTTGTGTGGCCTTGTATCATTTCAATGTCTAATGTATTCTTCTTCCTCAGCTTAGCCGAGACAGCAAAAGGAGTAGTTGCTCTATTTTTCATTTTGGTGTGTACTGGAGCCTCCCTTTAGTTAGTTGGTTCACTTCAGGCCATGGAGGACTTTAAGTTAGACGGGCAAAGCTGTCGTGTACCTCAGGTGGCAGGGAAGCCAGCAGCAAGAGGAATAGCTCCCCACTCTTCCTAATCTAGCAGTGGAAGCAAAGGGAGTTAGGTGCATAAAACTCCTGCTTCCCATGAGTTTTGTCAATAGCTAGTTAGTTTGTGGCTTTGATTTCTTTATATTTTTATATATAGTTGATGATTTAGAATTAAGGACTAAGAAAATTATGAGCAAAAGTTTAAGAACAATGAATATATAAGAAAATTATGTCTAATTGTAGAATGAGGAAATTGGAAATTTAAGTATGATAATATAGCACTTATATACTCTTAAGTTAGATAAATTGCAGAAAAGTAATTTAATTAGGATTCAAAGTTGGGATATAAGTAATATGAAAAGGATGAGATACTGTTGAACTCTTGGTGTATGTGTATATACAAATGCATACACACTAATGGAAATTAAATATATTTTTAAAAGTATTTGACAACGTGTATAAAAGAAATTAAGTGTTATCATATATTTAGAAGTTGACTTCCCTAGGTTTGATAAATAGAATAGCTAATTAAGAAATATGATATGGAGCTAATTAATGTAATTTTAAAATATTTGGTTAAAGAGTTAAGGAGATTTAATTTTCAAGAAATATATTTGGTGTAATTATGTATGATTTAAGAATCATGGAAAGTAACTTGGAAGTGGTTATTGAAGTGAAGCAGGGACAGATTTTGCAAGTTAGAGAAATTTAACATTAAAATATTTTCATAACTGAATTAAATTAATAGTTCCAAAATAAAAACAGTAGGTCAGGGTCTTAAAATGATACATGCAAAATTTCGTAACCTAATTAGAAGCATACGGATTGTTAGAGCTACGGAACTAAGGCTAGTTCCTTACAGGAATTTTAGTGAGCTTCAGTCAGTTCGGGAAACTTCGTCAGGGCTTGTGGTTGGAATTAGCTTAGGACCTCTAAATAAAAGTTGTTCCTAACATACTAAAAAGTAAATCTAGAGTGGTGCCGGTTTTAATTCCTTGTTATGAATATTTAGGAGGTGATGGAACTCAGAGTTATGATTTTTGGATACTGATTGAACCAGTTTTAGTGTAACTAACCTTAGAGAGTTTTAAAGGTTGAATTAGGAATAAAGTTATGAAGATGAAGTGCTCCTAATATCTTGATAAGTTAGACTAGAAATTTTTGTAATTTAATTCCCAAAATATGAAGTTTTTATAAGCTTTGGAGTCCTTTATTTACAACCAGGAATTTTGCGAGTGCCCTGTTTTTGTTTATGTAAAGAATCGAATAAGTTCAAGGCTGATTTTAGGAAAAGTTTCTAAATAATAAAGGTAGCTAACATCCTATAGATAATTTTTAGATTGGGTTTTATTAAATTTGATTAAGTATGTAAGTGAAAATAAACATATATCCAAGGGTTGTAAAAATGCCTAAAAGGAGTAAACTTTAAATAATTAATCGTTTTAGTATATATATATATATATATATATATATATATATATCCAAATAATACATATGATACCTATCTAGAAAGATATATTTTTCTATTAAAATATATTTTTCTATTAATAATTCCAATAAACGGAATTAGATTTCCTTTTTCCTAGAGAAAGTTATGTTCAGATAATTAAGGTAAGGTCAGAGCTGTCAAAATCCTATGTTTTGCAGAAATTGGTGCAACTTCACATAATAAACTATATCGATATATAAATCTAAAAATTTCTAATGATATACCATTATAAATCCACAAGTGTCTAGTATTTTATAAATTTAACGAAACTGGATTTAGAATTTCCTAGATAAAGATATGACCATTAGAGTGAACACTAGTTCAAACCCCAAGTTTGGACAGTTTTAATATTTCTAACTCACTGGTATTTTCTATCTTTTTTAATAGTTTCCTTTTACCCTATACATGTTAAGACATCTAAAATGTCTCTTCATTATCAACCTTGTCATACAAAGTACAATTCATAATACTTGATATGTAAAGGCTTAATAGAAAATTTTCATAAACAAGCTTATCTATACCAAATGTTGATTTTACAAATTGGAAAATGTACTTGTAGCTTCAGAAAGTGTGGTTAAATCAACAACGCACGTGAATGCAATTGTAAGTGATGAATAAGATCGGTTAAAGGTGGGTGGTTAATTGTTACCTTTAGGGGCTAGATTATTATGTGTAATTGTATGTGTTTTTAAATAAATGTGCAAATGCAATGTTTAAGTGAGTTATTTGAATCAAACTTGTTTGAAATTGTTTATGATTGATAACGGACAAAAAATTGAAATTTTTCTGAGAAAGGATTTTTATTTCTGGAATGAGATCTAGGTACACCTAGGATATGTTAATTTGAAATTCTAAGATATTTTGATTCTGATAAATGTTTTAAAAGTTTGAGTGCTCAGTCCCGATGGGATGGATTATGTATAGAGATTAATCTGTTGTGTGGGCGCATAAATACCGGTGGGAAGTGATATTATTGTGCGGCTCTGAGTTACTTGTTACTCCTTTGTTTGCTTTGTATGTTATGATTGCTTTGATTTATTTATGATCTTTTGAATCATGTAAGTTGTGAATTTATAGCGAATAACAATATGTACGTGTATTTTGAATAAAAACATGAACATTGTTACATGATGTTATTTTATATATTATATTACTTGTGTTGAGTGATGCTAGTATCCATTTGGTACTATTTTCCACTCACTGAGTCCATAAGACTTACCCATCTTCTGTGGTATTTTTAGTAGTAACTAAATTTATGGATGGCTATTACCGATAATAGATATTGCCGAGTGTTTGATGGCAAGGTAACTCTTGGCAATCTCAATCTTGAGGTCAAAGGGTGAAAATTTGCTGTCATACTAGACCTGTTTCATGGCAGGATTTGAAGTATTATTTTTACTTAGTTTGTCAATTTTATAGGTTAACTATTTAATTATGAAAATCTATAAATACTAAGTTTCATGCATTTATTTAAAGTTAACCCCTCTTAGACATTTCCATAACCACCTTGGAGATATGTTTGGTTTCAATTTACATACTTAACCAAATTCAACAAAACAAAGTCTAAACATTATTTTTAAGAAGTTAGCTATCTTTCTTATTTAGAAACTTCTTCTAAAAGTAGTATTGAACCTACTCAATTTCTAGTTGCCAATCTCGGATTCCAATGCTTATGGAATACTCATACTTTGGAATTAATTTATGAAACTTTCAAATATGGTTTATCAAGATGTTAGGAACAATTCATCTGCATCACTCCACTCTAAATCAACTTGTAAGACCTTCCAAACCTAATTACACTAAAATAGGTTCAATAAGGACTCGAAAATCATAACCATGACTTCCAACACCTCTAAAATACACATAACATAAAATGAAAACCTATAAAGCTCCATAATTGTCCATTAATATGTTAGGAATAATTCCTATTCATAGGCATTAAGCTAATTCAAACCACAACCCAACCCTAGTCAAAGTCCTCCAGACTGACTAAAGCTCACCTAAAACCTTGCACTAACCCAGCTGCAATTCAATATCTCTAATGATAAATACATTTCAAATCAAGTTACAAAACTTTCTAGATATCATTCCAAGACCAAAAGCCACACTTTATCTTAACTCCTAAATTAATACAGTCTATAGAACACCCAAAATACCTGATTTCTCTAACTTATATAATCTAACCCTATTTTTCCTTTATCATTAACCACTCAATTCTATATCAATTATTTCCATCACTACCAACTTGTTTTTTACCTTTTAAAAATTCTCAAATCCAAACATTTTAAACCATGCCACAAAGATGCAACTAAGTTTTAAAAAAAAGGAAGGGAAATTAAGTAACTCACACGCTTAGTTCTTTTAGGCTTGTCTACTATTACCTTAACTGCACTTTATCTCATTGCTTGTCTATGTGTATATATACAAATATACACCTACATACACTTCCCAACAAAATCAACACGATCTCATTAAGTCCCATATTACTAATATTTTTAACATTAAGTTAATACGATCCATCAAAAGCTTGCGTTATCCATTTTTTTCATCATAGTACAGTTGAATTCCCGTGTTTCCTTTTTCAATTGTTACTACCTATCATGGTCTCATTCTTTTATCATCTTCCAAGCTTCCTTGTATTTAAGTAACTAAATAACCTTTCAATACCTATTTTCTCTAAACTTTCAATTTTTATTCATATAATCCCTAACCATAAAAGTTTTAACATTCCAAGTTTCAGTTAAAATTCCAAGTAAAATAATGTGAGTTACTAGTCATGCTAAGTTATAAAAAATTTGATAAGATATGTTTTCAAATGCATATACAAATATTCTACACTTTGTTATCCAATTCAATATTGAATGATAGCATTTGCATGTTAAAATAAAAATAAAAATTTACAAATTTAACAGTATATACCTTCATCATTTTTTCTGCCTTTTCCAATAATCCTACAGTTTCAAATGACAACATAATTCATAGCATTAATTAAAATGATAAGGAAAAAGTGATAGCTCAAATAAACATCTTCTTCACATGTTTGCATATAAACAGTCTAAAAGTATAAACATCTTCTTCACATGTATAGATGGAAAAGCTAAGAGTGTCACAAAATAATTTGTGTAAAATACTAAAAATCATATTTGTATATCCAAAATTTCAAAATATCTTACTTTGACTTTTTTTTTTCTTTTCAAATGAATACTAATATTTACTTTTTTATATCATTCCTTAATTTTTAACTTATTTTCTTAATAGAAACCTCAATTTATTATTTTAATAAAATAAAATAAAAATAATGTATACATATATCTATACAATTCTAAAAGTCAAAAGACTCTTATGGTCTCCTACTTTATAATATATACATATTTAAATTATTTAAAAAATAAATTTAATTAATAAAATTCATCTAATCAATTGATAATTATTAAAAAATAATCTACACACTTTACTACTATGATATCTAGATAATTTAATGTATGTTTCAGAATAATCTACACACTTTACTACTATAGATTGACTTGGACTTGGAATTCATTTCATTTAAAGTGTTTTGGTAAATAAAATTTGTTATGAATATAATGAATTATAAAACAATAATATATTGTATATATATATATATATATATATATATAATTATAGATAAATTAGAGTCATAATTATAACATGTGTATTATGATATAATATGTTATTTCTAAGTTTTTTTTTTTTTTGGGCCGAGTACCTCCTTCCCTCTATCTTTCCTCCGCCACACTTGTTCCTCCTCTATTTTACTTGGTTCTAGAGTATGTCGGTGTCTTCTTAAAATTCAGCTTTGAACACTATTCTCCTCATTTCTTGTTAGTATGATTTTCGTTGGCCTAGCCTTCCGTTACGGCTAGCTGCCATGGGAATTAGTTGGACAACAGGGATTGCAGCCAAAATCTTTAAGAAACCAAGCTAAGTTTTCCTTTTCCATGCTTTGCTGCCGTACTCTTTAAGTACTGCTACCACACTCTTCCTTTTTGCTCTCCCTTGTATAGCTCTTGTGTGGCCTTGTATCATTTCAATGTCTAATGTATTCTTCTTCCTCAGCTCAACCAAGACAGCAAAAGGGGTAGTTACCCTGTTTTGCATTTTGGCGTCTACTAGAGCCTCCCTTCAGTTAGCTAATTCACCTTAGGCCATGGAGGATTTTAACTTTAACTGCAAAGCTGCCGTGTACCTTAGGTGCCAGAGCAGCCAGCAGCAAGAAGCATAGCTCCCACTCTTCCTAATCTAGCCATGGAAGCAAAGGGAGTTAAATGTAGAAAACTCCTCCTTGTCAGGAGTTTTTTCAATAGCTAGTTAGTTTGTGGCTTTGATTTCTCTTTTTTTTTTTTTTTATATAGCTGATGATTTAGAATTAAGGACTAAGAAAATTCTAAGCAAAATTTTAAGAACAATGAATATATAAGATAATTATGTCTAATTGTAGAATGAGGAAATTGGAAATTTAAGTATGATAATATAGGACTTATATACTCTTAAGTTAGATAAATTGTAGATAAGTAATTTAATTAGGATTCAAAGTTGGGATATAAGTAGTATGAAAAGGATGAGATATGTTGAATTCTTGGTGTATGTATATATACGAATGCATACACACTAATGGAAATTAATTATTTTTTTAAAAGTATTTGACAATGCGTATAAAAGAAATTAAGTGTTATCATATATCTAGAAGTTGACTTCCCTAGGTTTGATAAATAAAATAGCTAATTAAGAAATATGATATGGAACTAATTAGTGTAATTTTAAAATATTTGGTTAAAGAGTTAAGGAGATTTAATTTTCAAGAAAAATATTTGGTGTGATTATGTATGATTTAAGAATCATGGAAAGTAACTTGGAAGTGGTTATTGAAGTGAACCAAGGGCAGATTTTGCAAGTTGGAGAAATTTAACATTTCGAATATTTTCAAAACTGAATTAAATTAATAGTTCCAAACAAAAAGTGTAGGTTAGTGTCTTAAGATGATACATACAAAATTTCGTAACCTGATTCGAAGTATACAGATTATTAGAGCTTCGGAACTGAGGCTAGTTCCATATAGGAATTTTAGTGAGCTTTAGTTAGTTCGGGAAACATGGTCGGGGCATGTGTTGGAATTAGCTTAGGACCTCTAAATAAAAGTTGTTCCTAACATATAAAGAGTAAATCTAGAGTGATTTAGGTTTTAATTCCTTCTTAGGAATCTTTTGGAGGTGATGGAACTCAGGGTTATGATTTTCAGATACAAATTGAACCAGTTTTAGTGTAACTAACTTTAGAGAGTCTTAAAGGTTGAATTAGGAATAATATTCTGAAAATAAAATACTCCTAATATCTTGATAAGTTAGACTAGAAATTTTCGTAATTTAACTATTGAATATGAAGTTTTTATAAGCTTTGGAGTCTGATATTGATAACCAGGAATTTTGAGAGTGACCTGTTATTGTTTATATAAAGAATCAAATTAGTTCAAGGCTGATTTTAGAAAATGTTTCTAAATAATAATGGTAGATAACATCCTATCGATAATGTTTAGACTGGGTTTTATTAAATTTGATTAAGTATGTAAGTGAAAATAAATATATATCTAAGGGTTGTAAAAATGCCTAAAAGGAGTAAACTTTAAATAATTAACCGTATTAGTATATGTATATATATAAATCCAAATAATACATATGATACTTATCAAGAAATATATATTTGTCTATTAATAATTTCAACAAATGGAATTGAATTTTCTTTTTCATAGAGAAAGTTATGTTTAGATAACTAAGGTAAGGTCAGATCTGCCAAAATTCTATGTTTTTGCAGTGTTTTTGTAGAATTTGATGCAATTTCACAGAATACACTATATTGATATATAAATCTAAAAATTTCTAATTATATACCATTATAAATCTACACGTGTCTAGTATTTTATAAATTTTACGAAACTGGATTTGGAATTTCCTAGATAAAGATATGACCATTAGAGTGAACACTAGTTCAAACCCCAAGTTTGGACAATTTTAATATTTCTAACTCACTGGTATTTTCTATCTTTTTTAATAGTTTCCTTCTACCCTATACATGTCAAGACATCTAAAATGTCTCTTCATTATCAACCTTGCCATATAAAGTGCAATTCATAATACTTGATATGTAAAGGCTTAATAGAAAATTTTCATAAACAAACCTATCTATACTAAATGTTGATTTTATAAATTAGAAAATGTACTTGTAGCTTCGGAAAGTGTGGTTAAATCAACAATGCACTTGAATGCAATCGTAAGTGATGAATGAGATCGGTTAAAGGTGGGTGGTTAATTGTTGCCTTTAGGGGCTACATTATTATGTGTAATTGTATTTGTATTTAAATAAATATGCAAATGCAATGTTTTAGTGAGCAATTTGAATCATACTTGTCTGAAATTGTTTGTAATTGATAACGGCCAACAAATTGAAATTTTTCAGAGAAAGGATTTTGATTTCTGGAACTGAGATCCATGTGCACCTAAGATAGAAAACTCAAGGGAAAGGGTGTAATTTACTCGAAACAAATTATGAAGCTAACCAAAATAGAATTTCAATCAAAAACACAATATTACCGTTGTAAGTTTGTTAGTGAAATTAGTTGGCAAAAATGTGTGGGCAAAAAGATGAAGTTGATCGGTCTTTATCGGTCGGCCAAGTCAGTGTTACCAACTATTGATCCAATGTATTAGAACCATTATTAAAAATTTCAGTGTAGGTTCCCTGTACCTTGTAACATGCCCAAAATACAAATATATAATCCCTAGTTTCATTCAACTAATTATTAACAGCAACAATATACCAAAAGGAGCTCTGCACCGCTTTATAACACAACAACGAATGAACTGAACTATAACACAACACAAAACCAGACACCCAACCCCAAAGTGACTGCAAACAAACATATTATGAATTAATATCAACATATCATGAATTTCAAAACAACTAAGGGTTACACGTATGCAAAGATGGAAAACATCAACTTAACAAACACAATTCAAGTAATACACTATACAATCAAATTAAGACCATCAAAGTACTCAAAACAAACAAAGGGCTAAATAGAGTAACTCAGCACCTGCACACCAAACAAAAATTCTCCTCTCCGAGTAGTTTTTGTGCTCACACACCAAACACAAAAGCAAAATTAGTAAATTACTAAAATCTTCATAGCTCCTCACAAATCCATTCCTGAGGCTGAGTTACTCGAATATTTTTAATTAGTGTCAAATAATCAAATAAAAATATCCTTGGTGCACCAGGATTCTATTTTGGAAGTAAAAATCATTACGGAAATAAAAACACTTTCATTGGCCCTTTATCAAACACAAACAAAGTCACAAGTCAAGCACAATTCAAATAACTTTATGAAACACTACACATGCTTATTATTCTATATAAATATATCAATTGAAATATACCTAACAAATTCATGTGTTAATCTAGCAACTAAAAGTTAGCATTTATGCACTCACCATTTACTAATTTTGCTCGTCACTTCCTCTTATATTCACACACGTTGTTGGCTAAACAACACTTTTCAATGTTACAATTATATTTTTCAAGTATTACTTAGTTTGTCAATTTTATAGGTTAACTATTTAATTGTGAAAATCTATAAATACTAAGTTTCATGCATTTATTTAAAGTTAACCCCTCTTAGACATTTCCATAACCACCTTGGAGATATGTTTGATTTCAATTTACATACTTAACCAAATTCAACAAAACAAAGTCTAAACATTATTTTTAAGAAGTTAGCTATCTTTCTTATTTAGAAACTTCTTCTAAAAGTAGTATTGAACCTACTCAAATCCTCACATGAACACAAACAGGGCACTCGCACAATTTCTAGTTGCCAATCTCGGGGTTCAATGATTATAGAATTCTCATACTTGGGTATTGAATTATGAAACTTTCCAATATAGTTTATCAAGATGTTAGGAACAATTCATCTGCATCACTCTACTCTAAATCATCTTTTAAGACCCTCCAAACCTAATTACACTAAAACAAGTTCAATAAGGACTCGAAAATCACAACCATGACTTCCAACACCTCTAAAATACACATAACATAAAATTAAAACCTATAAAGCTCCATAATTGTCCATTAATATGTTAGGAAAAATTCTTATTCATAGGCATTAAGCTAATTCAAACCACAACCCAACCCCAGTCAAAGTCCTCCGGACTGACTAAAGCTCACCTAAAATCCTGCACTAACCCAACTGCAATTCAATATCTCTAATGATAAATACACTTCAAATCAAGTTACAAAACTTTCTAGATATCATTCCAAGACCAAAAGCCACACTTTATCTTAACTCCTAAATTAATACAGTCCATAAAACACCCGAAATACCTAATTTCTCTAACTTATATAATCTAACCCTATTTTTCCTTTTTCATTAACCACTCAATTCTAAATCAATTATTTCCATCACCACCAACTTGTATTTTACTTTTAAAAATTCTCAAATCCAAACATTTTAAACCATGCCACAAAGATGTAACTAAGTTTTAAAAAAAAAGTAAGGGAAATTAAGTAACTCACACACTTAGTTCTTTTAGGCTTGTCAACCATTACCTTAACTGCACTTTATCTCATTGCTTGTCTATGTGTGTATATATATGTATACATATATACATTTCCCAACAAATCAACACGATCTCATTAATTCCTATATTACTAATATTTTTAACATTAAGTTAACAAGATCCATAAAAAGCTTGTGTTATCCATTTTATTCATCATAGTACAATTAAATTCCCGTGTTTCCTTTTTCAATTATTACTACCTATCATGTTCTCATTCTTTTATCATCTTCCAAGCTTCCTTGTATTTAAGTAACTAAATAACCTTTCAATACCTATTTTCTCTAAACTTTCAAATTTTATTCAAATAATCCCTAACCATAAAAGTTTTAACATTCCAAGTTTTACTCATCTTATTACAACTAGTTTCATTTAGGCATTTTTACAAACATCATAAGAGCACAATTACTTTTGTTTCATGTGTATGTGTATGATATCTGTACATATCCCAAAATAGTTAACACAAAATTAATTCCCATGTTACTTATGTTCCAAAATCAAACTTGAAATTGGTTTAGTTAATCAAAGGAAATTAAAACTTAAATTACATATATTTCCAACTATATAATCCTATCTATTCCAAGCTTTCTTTTTCCCTTAAATGATTAACCATCACACTTTCGGTCAATATCAAATTCTAACTACTCCTCCTAAACTCACTAAACTCAACCCCTCCTCAATTATTAATAAGTAAAAGATAAGAATGAATTAATTATATGGAGACATAGAAATAGCCCACTCACTCAAGGTACATGGAAAGGCTTCCATGGTTGAAATAAGATATCCAAGGCTGCCAAATTAAGGCACCAAACCCACATCTTGGTTCTAGCTTCCTTATGGTGGCTGCTATAGTTGAAGAGCTACAAAGCAAGAATAAAAGGTAACCAAAACTAGGGCAACTCGACTGAAAGATTGAAGGGAAGCTGTCTGCTGCCTTGCTGCAAGGCAAACAAGGAGAGAGGGAACTCCAAAATGGGAAAGGAAGAGAAGAGGAAGGAAGGTGGAGGCTGCTAATCGGTGTATGAATTGGCTGCACACTACAAGAAAAACTATTATCCGCTGACAAGCAAAAACTGTCACAGATCGCATAAAAAACCGTCATGGACAACGGGTTTCCATCACTAGATAAGCCCGTCGAAGAAAATGGTGTCATTAATAACCAATTTCTACAACAGTAAAAACAACTATTGCAAATAAACTTATCCACAACCGTTGCAGATCACCAATGTCCGTGCAAGTTAATGGCTTTGCAATCTTACTAAGTAGAATGGACCGATATAGATAATTAAACTATCTTGTCTTCCTTAAGCTGTCTAAACTTTTACATTATATTTGCAATATCACTTTCAGCCTACAAAATTTAAAAATAGAAAAATCAATCTTCAAAAAAGTAAAATAACTGCTCAATTTTAGTTACTTTGAAATTTTGAAGCACCTGAAACAATCCTTCAATTGGCAAGTAGAGGTACACCATTAAGTCTGCTTTTGGAGCATATAAGCTACCACACATACTAGAAGGAAAACCAAAAGAAAATATCATAATGCAAATTCTTTTTTCCTAAGACCATTCAACCACAAAGATTATATAAACATGAATGAGCGAACTTTACTTAGTTAAAATTTTAAGTAAAATAATGAGTTACTAGTCATGCTAAGTTATAAAACATTTGATAAGATATGTTTTCAAATGCATATACAAATATTCTAAACTTTGTCATCCAATTCAATATTGAATGATAGCATTTGCATGTTAAAAAAAAAATATATATTTACCAATTTAACAGTATATACCTTCATCATTTTTTCTACATCTTCCACTAATCTTATAGTTTCAAATGACAACATAATTCATAGCTTTAATTAAAATGACAAAGAAAAAGTGATAGCTCAAATAAACATCTTCTTCACATGTTTGCATATAAGCAATCTAAAAGTATAAAGCATCAACTTGCTCTACGATAGATTAGTTACTAAGTTCAAATGAGCCACAAATAGCTCGATGGTCAACTTTTACAAGTCAAGTAATTAGCATAGTAACAAAATTAGACAACCTAACCATTTAAATGAACTAAGGATTTAACCCCAAATAAGCTTAGAAGTGATGAATTAAACGTTCAATGCAAAAAAATTATCACCTATCTCCAATCAATCTTTAAAGACAAGCTAATATTTGTCACACCACAGAGGTAAAATACCAGTGGATATTATATTATCTTTTTAAAATGCAGTAAAACAAAATTGATACAAAACTAAAAAATTTATGATGAGAATGACAATAAGAGCTTACCCCTGATATAGGACAGTTAGGCCAACTAGCTTTCTTCGTAGTGCTCTGATAAACAACCATCCAACCTGTGCTGCAAAAATCAATCTGAAGCACCCATGTTAGAAGAACATCAAAGACATACAAATGCTACTATTCTTACTAGCGTAAAAATAAAATAGATGCTTTACAAACGTGATTGTTAGTAATAGTGACCAATCTTCTTCATGTAGTATGAAATATAAAAAAAAAATTAGAATTTTTAAAAAAGCACCCACATAAAAAGGAAGAATTTGCCTTCCAGATCCTAAATTCAAAATTTTCATCACGGAACAACTAGAGATCTTTTTTTTTCTTTTGAGTTTCAATATGGGAAATAAGTTAGTGTTAGCTCAACAAATTTTTTTTACTCTTCTAGCTTTCAGTAGTGAAAATTCACAACATCTAAGGTGCGAAAAATAAGAAAATAAGTCCAATGCAATAAAAGGATCTACATACTAGTTGAGCCAAATGAACACTTCGATCTGCATTGAAGACCAAAACAATAACGGAGCTGACTCGATTCAACTCAACAACCATGAAACCATTGTCAAAACAGATCCACTTTCTTGTTACTGATACTTGAAATTTCAGAGGATTTGAAAGCCATACAGTTTGATGCAGCAGAAGAAGCCATGAAAACTCCCCAAACTTCCGTGCAATTAAAATTGAAGAAGACGAAGAATAAGAAGGTATAAAAGTATCTAGATTTGAATCCGAGAAAAAATGCTTCACTCTTATAAGAAAATGAGATCAAGTGAGGCAATTTTGGATCCCAATCACCTTTTGTAAAATGGTCTCTAAGCTTTTCCCATAAAGCCTTGGTGGCTTACAACAGAGTGAGATATGATGTGAAGTCGGTAAGTGAGGGAGAGGTAGAGAACCGAAAATGAGAAAGAAGAATAGAATGCAAACAGAGAAAGTGGATAGTAGGTTAATTTTCTTAATTTTCACTATTGCTACGGTTGTGGGTCGTTACCCATGTAAAAAGGTTGACTTAGAAAATATATTTGCAATTGTCTTATTTGCTACAATGCATACCCATAGCAAATAAGTTATTATAACGTCGCAAAAAATTAAAATTTGTTTCGTAGTAACTCAGCTCCTGCACACCATATATATATATATATAATATATATGTACATATACATATATCATCCTCGGGGCTATTCAGCTTCCACACACCATAACAAGTAATCTCCCACAGTAACCTCCCCAGAGTTGAGTTACTCGAATGTATATTTATATAATCACTTAATCAAATCAAATTTATCCTAGGTCCACCTGGATTCTAAATCATATTAAAAATGAATTCTCCAGCCCAATCAACCACATACAAATCATTCAAACTATCGCACAATACTAAACACATCTTTACCCAACAATAATATACATCTAGAAAACATTTCAAAACACAACTAGTAACCAAAAGATAATATCTTTCACTCACAACTTTACAATTGTTGTTCTTGGCTTCCCCTAGAGTCCAAAACTGTCGTCGAGATAGCATCATGTTCTAGGCCTGAAATTACATTTCCAAGTATCATTTAGTTTCTAAATTTCATATATTATTAGTCCCTAATCATAAAGACTTGACCATAATAATTCCAAAATATTAATTTACAAATAACTTCTTTTAGTCATTTTATCAAACATCTTAACAACATACTTTGTTCTAATTCTTATATATATATATATCTTATATGTGTAACCAAAACTAGCACAAACACTAACCACAATTCAAATACTAGATTGAAATTGGATGAATAATTTAGGGATAATAAAGAGCTTAAATTTTGGAATTCCACAAGAACCAAACAACATTTTACCCACTATTTTTCTCACCACCTTGATCATATTCTTTCATTCACAAACCCACTCAATCCCGACATCTAAATCCTCAAACAAAACAAAAGTGAAAAGGAACCAGCTCTAAGAAAAGAAGATAATTACTTGAACTAGAGGTATTAGGAACTACCCCAAAATAGAAGAGTGGTTGAGCAGCTATTGGAGGTGTTGCTAATCCATGATAGCTACTCCTCAGCTCAAGCATGGGTTGGGGAAGATCAAGACATAAGCTGCTAAGGAGAAGTTGGTGCTTTGGCCTTCTTGAATGGAGCTAATGGAAATGCCGAGAAAATAGCGGAAGGAAAAAGGCATAGAGGAGGAAAGCAAAGAGAAAAAAAATCTATAAGGAAAAGAATAGGAAAATAGGAGGAAAAGGAAAATAAAATTAAAGGATAAAAAATCGTTATTTTATTTTGTTTATACATTTATTTAGTTTGTGTTTATAACCAAACGTACTAAGTTTTTCCTTTTTATTCCCTAAAACTTACTGTTACCGTACCGAGTTATAACAAGTAAAATTTCCATCAATTCTCTAATACCGGCTTGGGTGTCCTAACTTCATTGGGACCTAACTAGATAGATGAAAAACCCGAAAAAAAAAAAGGTCTTATTTTATTTGAGTTTCTAATAATAATGAATCGGAATAGTAAATAAATATTTTTATTTAATAAATTCATATTTTATTAATTCTTTTAATCACGATAGTATTAAATTCTTCTTCTTTAATAACACATTTATCATAAAAATACATTTTCTTTATTTACTTGTATATTTGTAGCAAAAGGAAGGTTAATGTTGATTGTCACTAGTGCAGCTAATGAACTTACTAATTAGATAATGCTAAATTTTAATTCACACTACTATCATAAAATTATGTTAATTCATTTTTTTATTCCGCAGTAGTATGTCTGGTCCATTTTACACACATCTCGATTGATCACCTTTTCGGTTTAGTCAAAGACTGGTCATGCACTTCAAAATTAAGAAATTTGTGAGGAGTTTAGTCCTTAACCTATCCCCAAGAAAATTCAAATGAAGAAAGTCAATAAAGAGAGCACAACTTCTTAACTATATGGTCAACCCCTTGGGGTATGTTAAATACTTCCTAGTCATATTTGTGAAGACAATTACAATCTTTATATTAACTTATATTAAATGGATCCTTTTTTTTTTCCTCAAAAAATTAGTTTTATTTTATTTTGTAATGCTTACATGATTGTTGTTCATTACATGACATAAAGATAAAAATCAAGAACTTATGTTAAAGAATACTTTTATTTTTTTTAACGGTTAGAAAAATAAGAAATTTTGTAATAAAAGATATTATTTCTAGCAAATTTCCTAATGTAAATACGGCTAGCGCAACGTGCATGACACAAAAATTAATTTTAATGAAAATGAAGAAATCATAGATGTAAGTTATAGATAGATACCAATTTTTTCTTTTACAAACATAATTTGGTTTTTCATCATTTTTAAATCTGTAATTCTTCATTTTTTGTTATAACCCGATATTGTAACATTTAGAATGTTGAATGTAATAACTATTTTAACCCAGTATCGTAAAGTCAAGTTTTAGATATAATATATAAATTTTAGTTATAAGCAGCAACGACATAAACAAATTAAAGAAATATCAACAAAAAATAAACATGTCTTAACTCGATATCGTAGTGATACATTTTAGTGATTTTTTTAACAAAGAAATTGTGATAAACCGATATTTCCTTATTTTATTATTGATGTTTTAATATATGTTTTGGACTGTCTTGTGTAATTTATGAGGCTTTTAATATACATAGTGGTTTTAAATATTATAATCTGGTATTCCAGTGGATATTTTAAAATGTTGTACATGAATTATTGTAGTTACGTACATTGTTATAACCCAACATCATGAAATCAAATTTTAAGTATAATGTGAAAATATTAGTTATAAGATATTTTGTTATCTAGTATAAATTTTAGTAAGTAAATTATATATGTTAAGTAAATAAATTGGAAAAGTGATAACTAATGGATATATATATATATATATATATGTATATATATATATATATATATACATACACACCTAGATTTAATTTCCTCCATACATTAGTTATACTTTTACCTTGAAGTTTTTTCTTTTCTATCTTTCCTTTTTGCTTTGGCTACTACTTAGTTGTCTTTATTCCTTTCAATTTCCATGACAACCGCCTCTGTTTTCCCTCTATTTCTCTTCCTCTCGATTTCAACATATGCCCTATTTTACTCCATTTGTTTTGCCGTGAAGAAACCTTTCTCCTGTAGCCAAATTTCTCTCCTCCTTTCTTCATTTTCACCTTGCCTAGTATAGCCTTTAGTTGTTAGTTAGCCGAGAGGTATTGTTCTACCTTGCAGCCGTGAAAAGCAGCCTTTCTATTGGCCTACAACAGTTGCCTGTTTTCAACTTTTTTGTAACAGCTATCCCTTGTCTTGGATGTACAGCTCCTTTCTCTCCCATAGTAACTTCAAGGTTACCGTGAAGCTTGGTAGGAGTAGAGACAGCAGCCTTGCTTTGCCTTGCACCCTTGTCTCCACCATGAGGACACCAAATAAGGCAACATCTAGTTGCCTAGTGAATCGTGATGTGGGTAGTTTCTAAACCTCAAGTATTTACTTTATTTTCATGAAGTTCTTTCCCTGGAGAAGTCTTGGCTGAGTCTTCCACCTTCCTTTCCCTGTTTTTCCTCTTCATCAATCCTTGCTTAGGTTGGCTGCTACTTAGTTGTCTTTATTCCTTTGTAATTTAGGATATTTGATTGTGTAGCACTTTTTAATTAAAACTTGGTAAAGTTAAGTCTTGATGGCTAATTGTTTTAAAAATTTAAATAAAAGTTCATAGCAAGAGCAAAGGGTTGGTGGATGTATTGAGTTTAGGAGTGAATGGAAGTGAGTAGTGGATGTTATCAAAGGAGGGTTAGTTGGGAATAAAGTGTGGAAAATGAGAGTTAAGTGGTTTTGAAGGGGTGCAAGGGGCAGATTTCATGAGTAACTAGAAATTCGGTATTTCGAGTGTCTTCGGGGAAGAATTAAATTAAGAGTTCAAAAGATAAAATGTAGTCTATGGTCTTGAAATGTTGTCTGCAAATTTTTGTAGCTTGGGTCGAAGTAGATCTCTTAGACTCTGGCTAGTTCACACAAGATTTTTAGTGCTATATTTTTGGTTGATGTAAGGAATTGAGTAGGTTCAAGACCAATTTAGAAAAGTTTCTAAATAAGAAAGATAGATATACTAGTTTATTAACAAACTTGAGAAATAGAATTGGATTTTGTTTTTCCTTGAGAAAGTTATGTTCAATTAACTAAGGTTAGGTTAGAGCTATCAAAATCATGCATTTTGCAGAATTTCATGCAACTTCAAAAAATAAACTATATTGATATAAAAAACTAAAAATTACAAATGATATACCATTATAAAGCTACATGTTTCTAGTATTTTATAAATTTTACAAAACTAGATTCAAAATTTCCTAGGGAAAGATATGACATTTAAAGTGGACACTGGTCCAAATCCCATGTTTGGACAGTTTCAACACCAAGATCTCAAACTTTGGTATATGTAAAAGTCTAGTTACTCTTCTTGATTAAATGTGGACGGAGCGGAGCTCCTTTTTGTCTTTGTGTTAGTGTTGTGTGAAATCAGGAACATAGGCGTTTGTATTTTGAGGCATGTTCCATTTTGTTGGGAACCTCTACCAAAAATTTTCAATAACTTGTTAATTATTACAGGAAATAAACTTTTACAATGATATTCAATTTTAGAAAACCTACTTATATTCTTTAGTTGGGTCATGAGTCAGGTTTATTATTTTGTTTTGAATTCAGGATTATGATGGGTTGGTTCCCAATCCTCCAGTCAGTCATGCTTTCGTTAAGGGTGTGGCATTTTTCTTCTTTTTATTCTGACCAAGTGGATTGTCAGTAAGCTTATTCTTATATTATTTTCATTTAAATATTTATCACGAATTTATATATATATATATATATGCTAATTCTGCTAAGAAAATATCATCATAATTAAATATTAAATTAGATAGTATATATTTAAGAAGTTGGACTCACGAGTTTAGCGGATGGGCTTTACCAAGATTGAGTTTTACTTGTTTGGTGAACTAATCAAAAATAAAACTTAAACTCTGACTTGTTTAGAAAACTAGTTGATCTCTATCAAAAATTTTTTACAAGTAGTTCACGAATTAACTATACTTGTTGATATCCCTATAAATAAAATTACATCGTAAAACTTGAGACCTTATATAAAACTTTTAAATAGCAATTTAGGAAACCCAATACTTGACTAAGGTAGTGCATGCATCTAACAATTTCTAAACATGAATAGCATCTCTCTTATCCAAACTAAACCAACCACGTACATTGTATTACTCTTGCTTATAGTTTTCTTAATGAAACCTAAAACCATACACTCATCACCCAACAATAGTGATGGAGATATATAGTAGGTAGAACATAATCATCTGTATAAATTGAATAAATCAACAAGTCTGAGGTTGCATTGCTAAGGCACAACAACTCTATCTTCTTGTGTGTGATCCGTGGCGACTGAAGTAGTTGAAGATGAAGTAGATGAAAATGATGCTATTAATTGAAGTAGAAATTCTTCTTCATCAACCGATCAAATCAATGATATATATATATATGTATATATATATTTCTTGTTTGTCAATGCATAAAGAAAATAGAAAGCAAGTCTTTGAAATATAAAACCATAAAATTAATATACATATCATTGATTTTAATATTAACACATGAAATTAATATTTTCACTGATTCTCCTCTTACATGTTTTTCTTGCCTATCAATTAGTTCACGAATTAATTATACTTGTTGATATCTCTATAAATGAAGTTCCATTAGAAGGCATGTGCCCCTTATATAAAACTGTTAAATATGAAGTTAGGAAACTCAATGCTTGATTAGGGTAATGCATGCATCTAACAATTGCCACACTTGAACGATATCACTTTTATTCAAGCTAAACCAACCAGGTACATTGTATTACTCTTGCCTATAGTTTTCTTAATGAAATATAAAATCATACACTTATCACCCAATAATAGCAATGGAGACACGTTGTAAGTAGAACATATATCATCTATATAAAGTGACAAATGATACATGGCCACTGAAGTAGTTGAAGAAGATGAATGCAATGAAAATGATGATATTAATTGGAGAATAAATTTTTCTTCATCTTCCGATCAAATCAATGATACATGAAAGGTATTATTCATTTCAATTCACATTAGAAGTTTTCATTTTCATTTCATAAAAAATTGTTTGTAACTATTTTTTCCCCTGGT
Organism: Quillaja saponaria; assembly: GCA_029379385.1. Classification (NCBI taxonomy): domain Eukaryota; kingdom Viridiplantae; phylum Streptophyta; class Magnoliopsida; order Fabales; family Quillajaceae; genus Quillaja; species Quillaja saponaria. The sequence goes on along the minus strand of CM055605.1, from coordinate 15,665,785 downwards.
TTTGTTTCCTATGTGTGTTTAGAAATAAAGGAGGAGGAGACTGATGGTGGTTTTCCATCAGAGCAACCTTTGAACCATACTACAAGCCTTTCTCCCAAGTTTCACAATTTTAGGTAAAGGCCCAAGCACCATACCTAGAGATTGTATATGTGGCTGTACTGTCTAGGAATACTGGAGAGCAAGCTTTACAATTGTGAACATGCCTACATGTTCTTTTTGTTACGATGTGTACATATTTTCTTTTGCTTCTTTACATCTATAGATAAAGGCCGTGGCTTTACACCCTACTCTGTTAATCCTATACTTAAGCTAATTAATATTTTAATACTTAGATTAATTGGTAATTATTCCTTAATTATTCAAGGGACTAAAACTTTCTTTTTTTAAAACCCTTTATTTATAAACCGCCCTAGACCATTTTCCTCCTAAATTTTCGTTAAACAATCTACCAAGTTCATTATATCTTCTTCCTTGGCCGCCTAGTATTCTACCATTTTACCAGTTCTTCCTATCTTGTTTTCCACCATTTGTTTCATTTATCCTATGTTAATAACCATCCTATTCATTTACCTAGCCGAATTAGACACTTGATTTTTCCTGGGAAATTCTACTTAGCCCGTTCTATCAAATGGACAATTAAAGATTTATAAAGGGACTTAGTCTTCTACTGTATTAATTTATAAGACGCATATTATTACATAGACTTCACACTAAATTTGGACCAAAAGAGAAACATTTCAACTATTTTACAATCTCCTCCTAAACTTCTAAGTTAAGTCCAAACCATATATATAGTCATAGCTATGGTCATTACTAACTATTCACTTTGGACCCATTGACCATAATACCAAAACATTTATCCATCATCCACTTAGGTGGTAAGCGGAACTACACATACAGCTGTAAGAGGGCTATTTTCATCTCCCTCCTCAAGCCACCAATCAACCACTTGCCATCCCTCGGTAACATATACTGTACCGTCCTCCCAAGAACCAACAAACATAGGAAAGGTCTGTATAATAAACACTTCCATAGAAAAATAATTATCCTGCACATCAAGATGAAGGAAAGTGAGTCGAACCTCAACAAGCATTCATACATAGCAAAGGGGAATATCTTAACGGCAGTTTGAGTATCCTTCCTTTGGGATACCAGGCGACCTTTGTCCAACATGAACTCAAGACAAGTTACTAGAATTATTAGTCCTTTCCTTTGAACTTTGCACAAAGGGAAACATTTTCATCATTTTCATTTCATATTCATTTCACATGCATGAAGGATCATGAGAATATCTTGAGGAATATGAAGGAATCAATGAAGTAAGTATGAATCAAGATGAGAAAGATAAGGATATGTATGAATACTTGCCTAATACTCTTAGCTTATTTATTTTTCTTCCTTCTTTTCCTACGCCTCTTCTTCCTCCTAGTTTCGATTCTCCTTTTCTTTTCTCCTTTCGATGGCTTGGCTTTCTCCTCCTCTAGTTTAAGTTTTTCCTTTTCTTTTCCTAGCCTACGGTTTTGGTTTTCTTTTCTTGGTGATTATGGTCTTTACTTCTTTTGGTATATGTCTAGGTTTAAGGTTTCTATCTTCTTTTGGTATGGATTTAAGGAAGTGTGTGTGTGTGGGTTTTAAGGAGACATGGTAGGTTTACTTAGGAGTTCCATTCCTTGGTTTTTTCTTCATTAATGCATGTTAATCATTCCTACTTTTCTATCTTCCACTAGTTTTCTTCCAAGTTTTCTACCTCCTTTACACATGTCTTTTCCTCCTAGTTTTCTCTTAGTTTACTAACACTTGGCTTATCACCTATTGTCACATGGTTTTACACAGCATCCTTGCATTTATTGAAACTTTACAACTCACCCCCTTGCATTTATTACTAATTGCCACACTTAACCTCCTTCTTACACCTAATCCATCACATTTCCATTCTAAGCAAGTAACCTATATTTTGTCATTTTTTTTTCTTCTTTTAATATGGTTCTTACAACTAAGTGAGCTTAATTAATGCATTCACACCTTCCTAACTTCTTTTCCATGGTTTTAGTTTGATTCTACCTAGTTTAGTTCCTTTCTTGTTTCATTCTAACTATCTCTCAACTTCCTAGTTTCATTAACGCATGTTTCCATAATTACAAATGATGATGTAATGGTGATGTCATCCTAATGATGTTTTCATCCTTAAATTCTAACTAACTTAACTAAATCATGATGTCATCAAACTACATGATGTCATCATGATGATGTCACGATGATGTCATCATTATGTCACTATTTCCATATTTGAAAATTCACCTAAAATTTCCTAAATTAAATGTATAGAGTAAATGCATGAAAATTCCTACCGAATGCATGTATTAAGCTAATTATGTAGTTTACCATAATTACTAACTATTTAGCCTAGTTTAAATTAGATTAAATTTCTTGGGATGTTACACTAGCACCATACCTAGAGATCATATATATGGTTGTACTGTCTAGGAATACTAGAGAGGAGGCTTTACAATTGTGAACATGCCTATATGTTTTTTTTGTTATGGTGTGTACATCTTTTCTTTTGCTTCTTTACATCTATAAATTCTTCTTCTTATTATATTTTTTATAAAAAAATAATTATTTTATTATTGACAATGTTTGTCTATTTCATCATATTTCAGTTTGCTATTAGCATATTGAACTCATGCCCAAACGGATCAACGAGGAGGAGGGAGCAAATGGAGAATAAAATAGTGTAATGAGTTGTTAAAAACTGAGTCATTGAATACAGTAGAGGTCGGTGAGATGTGGGGAATAATTTTTACATGAAACAAGGATGATGTGATCAATATATTTCCTAATGTTTATGAAAAAAATGTAATGAGTTGTGAGAAAAACAATAGATAAGAAGATCATGAAAATATTTGAATTTATGGTATCTAGTTCTTAGTTTTCATTTTCAATAATTATTGGCCCATTGTGGAATAAGGTCCAATTAACGAAATATGCAATCATGACTAACTGAGTTTTTAATTAGGTATAATTTTATATCGTCACAGATTATTTGACTTTAAAAATCAAGAAAAATTTTAATCAAATCAATTTGGTCAGGTCAAGTGAATTTTATCGAAAACCCAATCATCTTGTTTAGTTGAACACTATTATTTGTTAAAGTGCATTTGTATTTTTTAATCATTTATTATCTTGATGATGATTAAGTTCCAAGTAATTGATTGATTCTTATTTATTTTAAAATTTAATTTTTAACCATTAAACCTTAACAACAACTATCTCTAAGACATCATTAAAAAAAAACAGAAAAATCCTATAGAAAAAGAGAAATTTTAATTGTTGTTTAAGAAAATTGTATTAATATCAATAAGGTAAAATTGTTTGAATTTTATTTGGCAATATAAAATTAGAAACAAGATGGTTGAAGAAACTAGAAATTCATTTATTTGAAAAAAAAAAACCACTAATAAGCAAAAAAGACCTTAACTCTCAATTACATATGCCAAAATTCAGGCAAAGATATATATATGAAGCAAGTAAGAGAGCCATACCATGTAATTTAATAATATGTTTTTTTGTTATTTTCATTGTCCATTTTTAGTACTGAAATATACAGTTATGTTCAAAATAGTGTAATTATTAATGAAATAAAAGAAATCGTGGAGATTAGTTATATGGGTTGATACCAAATTTGCATTTCACTAAAATAAATTGGTGTTTTAAAAATCTAATCCACTCGAATGGTTAGAACTCTAGTTGCATGGTAGAGAAACACTGATTTGAACCATAAAAATATTTTATGGATTGAATTGTGTAAATTGGACGACATAAGACAGATCTGAATAGTCTAAATTTCACTTATTTTCTTCTTTTTTTTTTTTTTTTTTTTTTTTTTTTTTTTCTTCTAAATTCTAAAAAATTTAAAATTGAATTGAATTTTCAATATTTTGATAGGTCATACTAATATGCATTTAAATCCAATTAAAAAGTTAATTAAAACCCCAAAACGTGTTATGTATCACAAAAACACACTAATTGATATACAATATTTTGTAAATGTGACTATATTAAATCAATTTCAAATTTTTATTTTTATTTCCTAAGTTGTTAATATAAAATATCAATATATTAATAATCTTATTAATCAAGAAAAAATTATATTATAAATATTAAATTAAACATTTTGTAGGTGTGACTATATTAAATAAATTTCAAATTTTTATTTTTATTTTCCTAGGTTGTTAATATATAATATCAATATTTTAGTAATTTAATTAATGCCAGTATAATTATATTATATTCAATATTATGAAGATTAAATTGAATATTTTGAAGGTGTGACTCTATTCAATAAATTTAAACTATTAATTTATTTTCCTAATTTGGTAATATATATTGGTAAACTAATTCATGTAGGCAAAATTATATTATGTTTAACATTTATAAAAATTAAATTAAATATTTATATGATATCATTGGTTAGACCACAATTAAAACTTAACTCCAAAATCAATAATTTTTTTTTTCAATTTTTAAAAAATTGACATAAATTTTGTTTTAATGTTTTAATGCTATATTTTCTTTGTCTATTCCAACAAGGTGGATTATTACTAAGGCTAAATACTTTTATGTTTTGATGATTTGCATATAAAAATTTGTTAAAATTTACATAAGAGAATATAAAAGACAAATAAAAATACTAGTAATAACTTATGTATACCCTATAAGCACGATAAATTGAAGCTTTTTTTTGTCTACAATTGAAAGAAATCAATTATTCCTCACCTCCAAGTTCTGGGTCTGATCTCTAGCTTTTACTAAAAAAATAAAAATTTAAAATATTTTTTTAAAAAAATTCATTGATCCTCAAATGAAAAGAGTACATATGTGTTAATATTAACACAAGAAATTAATAATTTTCTTATCCGCCAATGTACGAAATTAATTAATAATGTGTCTAACACAATTTGTATGTACCAGGGTACTCAATCTAAATAGAAACTAAAGAGAAAGTGAGAGAGTTATATATACCTGAGAGAGTTCTTCAATAATCCAAAACAAAAAAAGAGTAAGAGATATTCATGGCCTCAGAGCCACAATCGGAGCTCCTTTCAAACCAATACCAAAGAGATGAAGGTAACCCCATCATAGTTTTTCATGAACTAGTAGTAGAGTTCTACCATCACCTTCTTCTACAGTTGGTGAGCAGAGAGCCCCGAATTTGGCTTAAAACCAAATCAAAAAACACTCAAATAAGAGTTAACCTAAGTATTCATGTCTATATTATGTGTGTTTGTGGGTTATATATAGGCTAAGGCATATGGTCTAGATGCAATATGAACCGTTGAACTTGAATGATGAAATACATTAGTTACTTTCCTTTTAGCATCCAATTTGGGTAATTAATATTTAGTTAATTTCCTAATTGTTGTAATGGGCATATGACTTTCCTTTTCTTTTATACATTATAAGTTTTCTTTTGTTTTGACAAATACTTGATTTCTATTTGCTTTAATTAAGGAGGCAAACTTTCCTTCTGTTATGCATTTGTTTCCATTTCTTTTGGAGAAATACTTCTCTTTCTAATTTCTTTTTATTTAGGAGAGAGACTGTCCATTTTTATATGATTAATATTTTTTTTTTTACCCATTGTTTAGGGCTTGAATCACCTCATTCGATAAGTATCCTTTTTCATATTCAATTAGGGTTACAAGCATATAATTGAAGAAGCAATTGTAGACCTAAGGGCTATGGCTATATGAGCCATTAAACAAAAAACAATTGAAGTTTCCTTCTCCAGATTGGAGTTGTTCTTTGGTTCAATGGTTTTGTTAAACAAAGAACAACTTGATATATGACTGCAATAACTTGATGGACTCCTTTTAGCATTAAGCATTGCTTCAAAGAGTCTAATAGTTAAGCTGAATTGATGATGGACTAGTAAAAATGGGAAATGCCATCCAAAAACCTTAAGTTATTCTTTATTGTTCTTAGTTATAGTGCTAATATGTTTATGGGTAATTGAATGGGAGTCAGTTTCCCAAGAATTTGTATTGTTTCTTACTTAATGTTATTCCCTTTTGTACCAAAAATAAAAATAAAATTGTTATACTAATTTCTATACAGCTTGAAAAAAAAAAAAGAGAAATAATTTTTTCATCTATGTAAATAACGTGTGTACATGTTAGTGTTATGCACATGCACTATATAATATTCTTCTTCTTCCTATTTGGTAATTTTTTATGGCTAGCTTACCTCTAATGGTTAGTATTATTTTATTTTATTTTTATAAAATCTAAAGAACAAAATGAAGAAATAAATAAAGTGGTATTTCATTCTTTTCTTTTTTTTTTAATGCACAAATTGATTTAATCTTACATATCTCACAATTTGTAAATAAAGTTACTTATGAAAAGGATAACCAAAACAAGTTAATTATCGGTGAAGCAACAAAACTATAATTAAATTGTATTAACATTTTGAAAAATGCACCTTAGTACATAATAGTTTGTATTAGCTTACTAGTTATACCTAAAAAAATAAAAGAGGCAGAGTATATTTGATAATAAAAGAAAGTGTCTTTCTAAACAATAATTGAGTGTATATATATATATATATATATTTATAATTTTAGATAAATTAGAGTTAGAATTAGCACATGTGTACTATGATATAATATTTTATTCCTAAGTATTTTTTTTTCTTTGGGGCCGTGTACCTTCTTCCCTCTATCTTTCCACCGCCACACTTGTTCCTCCTCTATTTTAGTTGGTTCTAGAGTATGTCGGTGTCTTCTTAAAATTCAGCTATGAACACTATTCTCCCCCCTTCTTGTTGGTATGATTTTTATTGGCCTAGCCTTCCGTTAAGCCTAGTTGCCATGGGAATTAGTTGGACAGCAAGGACTACAGCCAAATTCTTCAAGAAACTGAGCGTAGTTTTCCTTTTCCTTGCTTTAGTGCCGTGCTCTTTAAGTACTGCTACCACACTTTTCCTTTTTGCTCTCCCTTGTATAGCTCTTATGTGGCCTTTTATCATTTCAATGTCTAATGTATTCTTCTTCCTCAGCTCAGCTAAGACAATAAAAGGTGTAGTTACCCTGTTACTAAAAAAAGTCCCAAGAGAGGGGTGAGTCCTACGGACTCCATGAGTGAAAAATCGTACCTAAAAAGTACTAGCATCACTCAACACAAACATATAACATATATATAATATCCTCATGTAACATTGATCATGCCTTAATTCACATCACACGTGTATATTATAATCGTCATAAATTCATAATTTACATGAAACACATGATCAAAAATTAATCAGAGCAATAATATCAAACAAAGCAACCAAAAGGCCAATGAGTGACTTAGCCCCTCGTAACATTATCACCCTACTTGGCATTTACGCGCCCTGCACAACAAATTGATCTCTGTACACAATCCATCTTATCGGGGTTGAGCACTTAATTTAAAAAAATATTTATCAGAATCAGAACTTTCTTATGATTTTAAATCAGAACATCCTAGGTGCGCCTGAATTTTTTTTAATTTCGGAGATAAAAATCACTTTTCATAAAAATCTCACTTTGTTGGCCCTTATCAACCACAACTAATGTTAAACAAAGCAACCCATTTCAAAAAAATATAATTTAAATAATTACTGAAATACTCTACTTGCTTATTTTCTACATATTACGTATATTCAAATAAACATATAATTACACATACTAATCTAGCCCCTAAAGGCAGCAATTACCACTCACCTTCAATTGACTCCATTCGTGCCTTCCACTTACATTCACATATCCCATCAGGTCCATGTTAGGATTCGGAACTGAAATTCATGTTTCCAAATAATACTTAGTTTCTAAATGTTATTGTTATAACCTTTTTAATTACTAAGCTTATATCTCAACTTCTGTAGGTTTCTTTATGAAAGTTTTCTATTAAGTTATTACATGTCAATTAATATAAATTAGACTTTCTGTGATAGGGTTAATAATGAAGAGACATTTTAAATGTCTTGACAATGCATAAGATAGATGAAACCATTAGAAAAGATAGAAAGCACTTAGTGAGTTAGAGAGGTTGAAACTATCCAAACTTGGGGTTTTGACTAGTGTCCACTTTAACAGTCATATCTTTCCCTAGGAAATTCCGAATCCAGTTTCGTAAAATTTATAAAATACTAGACACATGTAGCTATATAATGGTTTATCTTTTTTAATTTTAGATTTCTGTATCAATACAGTTTATTCTTTGAAATTGAATCAAATTCTACAAGACGTAGGATTTTGACAACTTTGACCTTACCTTAGTTAATTGAACATAACTTTCTCTAGGACAAACAAAATCTAATTTCGTTTGTTGAGTTTATTAATAGACAAGTATATAATTCCTTATTATTTAGAATATTTTCCTAAAATCAGTATTGAACCCACTCAATTTCTTACATGAACCAAAAATGGGGCACTAAAAATCCTGCATGACCTAGCCGAAGTCTAATAGTTCTAACTAACAACATACTAGGAACCAAGCTACGAAATTTTTCAAACAACATTTCAAGACTATAAGCTATATTTTATCTTTTGAATTCTTAATTTAATTCTTCCCCGAAGATACTTGAAATACTGAATTTCAGTTACTCACGAAATCTGCCCTGCATCCCTACATAGCTCACTTAACTCCCAATTACAACACTTCACCCCCCAACTAACCATTCTTTGTTCATACTCACCCAGTTTTATTAAATCCTCGTGACCAAGAATTAAGTTTACCTAGTTTTACTCATTTTATTACCACTAGTTTCATTTAGGCATTTTTACAAGCATCTTAGGTGCATAAATTCCTTCTATTGTTGTATGTTTATATATATATTTCCCAACATCAAGTTCCAAACATTATCTTCAATTTCAATTAATACCTAACTCTCAAGATTTCAATTTTATTAAGTTCTATTTATTAAGTTCTATTCATTGTATATCGCTATATTTAAATTTCCAATTTAGTTTAAGTCTTAACTTTATTAGAGTCATTAGAGCCATCAATTATATTACTCGTAGAGCTATGCACCTAGGGAACTCATATTGGTTTGGACATACATGCACGTCAACTAAAAAAACAAAGGACTTAAAGCAGATCCTTAATATAAGCCAATGGTGTTTTAATCTTATAGAGCTACAAATATTCTCAATGTTTTGAATAATATTATTTTGACATACAGAACCACACAACCAAGACATAATGAAAGGTAGAAAATCATAATAGACTTTGTGCATTTCATATAAGTATTCAGAAGAAACTGAAAATAAATTCACAAATATAAAGAGAGAGGAATTGAAAGTTACTAGGAACTTAGAAAGTTGTTCATTACGTGACTCCCTTGGAATTGAATTTGGACTGTTTACAACTAGCATAAGGACTGAAATTGAAGGAGGAAGAAATGACCAGCAAAGCAAAAAGGCATCTGCAAGGAGGATAGTCCCGTAAGGATTTCATTACCACCCCCAAAACAGAGGAAAGAAAGAGTAGGGCTCGGTCAGAAAAAGACAGCTACTGTTGTCCCAACTCGAACTCTCTGTAGCTGGACTAGGGAGGGTTGACTACAAAAAGTTCTCCTCGGCCAAGATAGGAAACAAAGAAACAGGACCTTCTTGAATTTTCGGGAAGCAGGGGACAAAAAGATCTCAAAGGCGGTGGAACTAACAAAGAGAAGAAAAGGTAGAAAAAAAATTGATCCAAAAAGGTGAAGGAATAAAATTTGAAAAAAAAATTGTAATGGGTATAAAATAAAATACAAAAAAAAGTAAAGTCAAAGTATGAAAAAGGAAATGTATGGCTCACAATTATTCTTAGTTTATATATATACTACTTTATTGTATTTATACATTAATTTCATTTATCAATAAAATTACATGAAAAAGTCAAGATCAAAATCAAGTAAGTTTAAATTTTTTATATATGTGTATAATGTTTATTTTATCTATACTTGCTCTTATTTTTATAATCAAAACTTATACTAAATTGTTCAAATTTCAAGTTTTAATATCAGCTTATAACATGTTTAATTGTATAGTTATTCATTTAATTTATTTATTTTATAATTCTAATTTACACATTATGTCTCAAACTCGATTTTTACATAATCGATTTAGGACGGTTATAATAGCAGCCAGAAGCAAGAGGGATAGCTCCCCACTCTTCCTAATTTAGCAATGGAAGCAAAAGGAGTTAGGTGCTGAAAACTCCTCCTTGCCATGAGTTTTGTCAATAGCTAGTTAGTTTGTGGTTTTGATTTCTTTATATTTTTCTATATAGTTGATGATTTAGAATTAAGGACTAAGAAAATTCTGAGCAAAAGTTTAAGAACAATGAATATATCAGATAATCATGTCTAATTGTAGAATGAGGAAATTGGAAATTTAAGTATGATAGTATAGGACTTATATACTCTTAAGTTAGATAAATTGTAGATAAGTAATTTAATTAGGATTCAAAGTTGGGATATAAGTAGTATGAAAAGGATGAGATATGTTGAATTATGGGTGTATGTATATATACAAATGCATACACGCTAAAGGAAATTAAATATTTTTTTAAAAGTATTTGACAACATGTTTAAAAGAAATTAAGTGTTATCATATATTTAGAAGTTGACTTCCCTAGGTTTGATAAATAAAATAGCTAATTAAGAAATATGATATGCAGCTAATTAATGTAATTTTAAAAGGTTAAAGAGTTAAGAAGATTTAATTTTCAAGAAATATATTTGGTGTAATTACGTATGATTTAAGAATCATGGAAAGTAACTTGGAAGTGGTTATTGAAGTAAAGCAGAGGCAGATTTGGCAAGTTGGAGAAATATAACATTTTGAATATTTTCGAAACTGAATTAAATTAATAGTTCCAAATAAAAAGTGTAGGTTAGGGTCTTAAGATGATATTTGGAAAATTATTAATTGAATAGTATGAAGATTAAATTATATTATATTTAATATTATGAAGATTAAATTAAATATTTTGTAGGTGTGACTATATTAAATAAATTTAAATTAATAATTTATTTTCCTAAGTCAGTAATATATATTAGTAAAATAATTCATGGAGGCAAAATTATATTAGGTTTAACATTTATAAAAATTAAATTAAATATTTATGTGATATCTTTGGTTAGACCACAATAACAACTTAACTCCAAAATCAAAATTGTTTTTTTTTTTTTCTTCAATTTTTAAAAAATTGACATAAATTGTGTTTTAATGTTTTAATGCATATATTTCTTATGTCTATTCCAACTAGGTGGATTATTACTAAGGCTAAATACTTTTATGTTTTGATGATTTGCATATAAAATTTGTTAAAATTTATATAAGAGAATATAAAAGACAAATACAAATACTAGTAATAACTTATGTATACCCTATGAGCACGATAAATTGAAGCTTTTTTTGTCTACAATTGAAAGAAATCAAATATTCCTCACCTCCAAGTTGTGGGTCTAATCTCCAGCTTTTACTTAAAAAAACAAAATTTTAAAAATATTCATTGGTCCTCAATTGAAAATAGTACATATGTGCTAATATTAAGACAAGAAATTAATAATTTTCTTATACGCCAATGTAAGAAATTAATTAATAATGTGTTAAATCACAATTTGTATGTATTAGGGTACTCAATCTAAATAGAAACTGAAGAGATAGTGAGAGAGTTATATATACCTGCGAGAATTCTTTAGTAATACAAAACGAATAAAAGAGTAAGAGATATTCATGGCTTCAGAGACACAATCGGAGCTCCTTTCAAACCAATACCAAAGAGATGAAGGTAACCCCATCAGAGTTTTTCATGAACTAGCAGTTGAGTTCTACTATCACCTCCTTCTAGAGTTGGTGAGGAGAGCCCCAAATTTGGCTTAAAACCAAATCCAAAAAACTCAAATAAGAGTTAACCTAAATATGCATGTCTATATTATGTGTGTTTGTGAGTTATATATAGGCTAAGGCATGTGGTCTAGATGTCATATGAACCGTTGAACTTGAATGATGTAATACATTAGTTACTTTCCTTTTAGCATCCAATTTGGGTAACTTCCTAATTTCTGTAATGGGCATATGAATTTCCTTTTCTTTTATGCATTATAAGTTTTCTTTTATTTTGAGAAAGACTTGATTTCTATTTGCTTTAATTTAGGAGGGAAACTTTCCTTCTGTTATGCATTTGTTTCCATTTCTTTTGGAGATACACTTCTCTTTCTAATTTCTTTTTATTTAGGAAGGAGACTTTCCATTTTTTTATGATTAATTTTTTTTTTAATTTTTTACCCATTGTTCAGGGCTTGAATCATCTCATTGAATCAGTATCATTTTTCATATTCAATTAGGGTTAGAAGCATATAATTGAAGAAGCAATTGTAGGCCTAAGGGGCTATGACTATATGAGCCATTGAACAAAAAACAATTGAAGTTTTCTTTTCCAGTTTGGAGTTGTTCTTTGATTCAATGGTTTTGTTTAATAGAGAACAACTTGATATATGACTGCAATAACTTGATGGACTCCTTTTAGCATTAAGCATTGCTTCAAATAGTCTAATAGTTAAGCTGAATTGGTGATGGACTAGTAAAAATAGGAAATGCCATACAAAAACCTTAAGTTATTCTTTACTGTTCTTAGTTATAGTGCTAATATGTTTATGGGTAATTTAATGGGAGTAAGTTTCCCAAGACTTTGTATTGTTTCTTACTTAATGTTATTCCCTTTTGTACCAAAAATAAAAATAAAATTGTTATACTAATTTCTATACAACTTTAAAAAAAAAAAAAAACAGAGATATAATTTTTTCATCTATGTAAAATAACGTGTGTACATGTTAGTGTTATGCACATGCACTATATAATATTCTTCTTCTTCCTATTTAGTAATTTTGTAAGGCTACCTTACCTCTACTAGTTTGTATTTTTTAATTTTATAAAATCTAAAGAACAAAATGAAGAAATAAATAAAGTGGTATCTCATTTTTTCTTTTATGCACAAATTGATTTAATCTTATATATCTCACAATTTGTAAAGAATGTTACTTATGAAAAGGATAACCAAAGCAAGTTAATTATCGGCGAAGCAACAAAACTATAATTAAATTGTATGAACATTTTTAAAAATGCACCGTAGTACATAATAGTTTGCATTAGCTTAGTAGTTATAACTAAAAAAAAAAAAAAAAAATAGGCAGAGTATATTTGATAATAAAAGAAAGTGTCTTTCTAAACATTGGCCTTATAGCAAATTTTTTAAAGATATTTATGTAAAAGTAGTTATCATGCAATATCTTGTTTGGTAATGGTACTAGATGCGTTATACAATACCTAACTCTTTTTGTACGGTATTTAAGACTCAGCTGAAGTATATCATTCATTCACCATCTATTTTATTTGAGCGAATCACAACCATTTATTTATATTAACTTGTTACCTATGCCTATTAAAAAATAGAGTAATTATATTTGACCCCAAAATATATTTATTTTTTATGAACTACAAGTACTGGCCACATAGCCATCATTTCCACCTTTCAGCCACCATCTTCGCTAAGATGTAATTGGTGCTACAGTTTAGTTGTTTTTTCTAGTCATGTAGGATTCATTTTCACTATCCTATCAAGATACTTGAAATGAAAAAACATGTCAACCTAATTTAGTTTTCTTTCTAGGTTCAAGAGAATAATGTGAATTAGTTTATATCTAGCAAATTATATATCTATGTGTATTAATTTGTGCTTGACAAAAATAATTCAACCTATATGAAGAACTATTAATACATCAATCCTTAATTGGATGTTCCAGAAGTAGCTAAGAGGTTAAGGTAAGGCACGTGGTGGTGGTGGTGGTCATGGCTGTGAGCCTGTGATCAGTGGGGTGGCTACAATGGGTTGGCATTAAGTGGTGTTTTATGATGTGGTGGAGCTGGAGGTAGTAATGGTAGTAATAGCATTTGAGTGGTGGTATTAAAAATGTTACACCACCTTTGACCTTTAAATAATAGTGTGTATGTAAGGAGTCTTTACTAATATGGAATATTGGACTAGGAATTCAAGATTATTTCTAATACTTTGACTAACATACCATAAATCAATTTTCTATTTAAATGAGAGATACCAATAAAGGAGAAGCAAGAACAAGCAGGATATAGAAAGAGAGTTATGATTATAAGAGGTGGTGTTGTTGGCTACTTCTTCGCAGTCTGTTCTTGATTCCTGGATTTGAAATTTTGGTTTTTGAGTTTCAAATTTTGTGGTTTTAAGCCCAAGTAGAAGAAAAGAATTTAGAGTTTTCTATTTGTTAAGGATTAAATTGAAAGCATTTAATAAGATTCGGCTGAAAAACATAAATACACAAATTTATTGGCAGGTTTCCTCAAGAGGTAAATAAGTAGTTAGCAGGTGTGATGATTTGTCAAACTATCAAGAAAACATGCGTCCAACTTAGTTGGACATTTAATACCCTGTAAAAAAAGTTTGGTATTGTATAACTCACCGTGATATTATTATTAAGAAATTATTTTATGTTGGAAATTATACAAATTAAAACCCCTTCAAAATTCAATGAGATATAACAAAAATACAAAAAAGATAGCCATGCAAAATATAACTAGAAGAGAAGAGAAAGAACATTTAACACATAACATTTAACATGACTTGGCACCCATACTTACATCCGTGGAGGAGAAGAGAGATTTTACTGTAGTACGAAAGATTACAGAAAGAATAATATCTTGTACATAGTATTCTTATACTTTCTCTATATCTTACAACTCTCACAAGCATATTTATTTATACTTCGTAGAACTTATCCATCAAGCAAACTTTTCCTTCACTCTATAAAAACTATATTACAATCTCAATCTAATGAAAAAAGTATGTCTCTTTAGGAAATTTAAATCATAATCTAAATAATTTTTCTTACCCACCAATAGTAAACTATTGAGAAAATTACATTCCCTCCCTTTAAATTTAGTGAAATAACACTAAGATCCAAAGTTTGAAGAAATCAACACTCCCATCCCTTGTATAGATGGAAATGGTAACAGTGTCACAAAATAATTTGGGTAAAATACTACAAATCATATTTGTATATCCAAAATTTCAAAATATCTTACTTTTACTTCTTTTTTTTCTTTTCAAATGAATCCTAATATTTACTTTTTTATATCATTCTTTATTTTTAAACTTATTTTCTTAAAAGAAACCTCAATTTATTCTTTTAATAAAATAAAATAAAAATAATGTACACATACATCTATATTATTCTAAAGATCAAAAGACTTTTATAGTATTATATAATATATACATATTTAAATTATTTAAAAAATAAATTTAATTAAAAAATTCATCTAATCACTTGATAATTATTAAAAAAATAATCTCCACACTTTACTACTGTGATATCTTGATAATTTAATGTATGTTTCAAAATATTTGTACATGACCTGTGTTATTAGGCGAATAAAATTTTAGGCAAATTAGGTTTAAAGTGAATAAACACTAGTGTGTGTATATATATATATAAATTGCCTAAAATTTATATATATATATACACCGTATATGTATATACACACACATATGTATAAATTGGAAAATGTATTTTGATTATACTATAGATTGACTTGGGCTTGGAATTCATTTCATTTAAAGTGTATTGGTAAATAAAATTTGTTATGAATATAATGAATTATAAAACAATAATTGAGCCTATATATATATATATATATAATTATAGATAAATTAGAGTCATAATTATCACATGTGTACTAGGATTTAATATTTGAAAAGTAAGTATTATAACTCATTTGAAAATTATAGATAAAAAGTAAGTATTATAACTCATTTGAAAAGTAAAAAGTAAAAATAAGACTTTTTGTTACTTTACAGATACAAACATGATTTTTAAGTTTTTTATCAAAATTATTTTGTAACATCATTAACTTTTCTATTCATCCAAGCGGTAATATTTTATCCATCCAAGGGAAGTGGTGTAATTTACTTGAAACTAATTATGAAGCTAACCAAAATAGAATTTCTATCAAAAACACAATATTACCGATGTAAGTTTGTTGGTGAAATTAGTTGGGAAAAATGTATGGGCAAAAAGATGAAGTTGATCGGTCATTACCGGCCGGCCAAGTCAGTGTTACCAACTACTGATCTAATGTATTAGAACAATTATTAAAAATTTTAGTGTAGGTTCCCTCGTCTAGTGACCAATCTTCTTTATGTAGTATGAAATATAAAAAAAAAAATTATAATTTTTAAAAAAAGCACCCACATAAAAAGGTAGAACGTGCCTTCCAGACCCTAAATTTGAATTTTTCATCACGGAACAAGTAAAGATCTTTTTTTTCTTTTGGGTTTCAATATGGGTCCAGACCCTAAATTTGAATTTTTCATCACGGAACAAGTAAAGATCTTTTTTTTTCTTTTGGGTTTCAATATGGGTAATAAGTCAGTGTTAGCTCAACAAAATTTTATACTCTTCTAACTTTCAGTAGTGAAAATTCACAACATCTAAGGTGCGAAAAATAGGAAAATAAGTCCAATGCAATACAAGGATCTATATACTAGTCGACCCAAATGAACTCTTCGATCTGCATTGAAGACCAAAACAAGAACGGAGCTGACTCAATTTGACTCAACAAGCATGAAACCATTGTCAAAACTGATCCACTTTCCTGTTACTGATACTTGAAATTTTAGAGGATTTGAAAGCCATACAGTTTGATGCAGTAGGAAAAGCCATGAAAACTCTCGAAACTCTCCGTGCAATTAAAATTGAAGAAGACAAATGATAGGAAGGTATAAAAGTAGCCATATCTGAATACGAGAAGAAATGCTTCACTTTTATAAGAAAACGAGATCAAGTAAGGTAATTTTGGATCCCAATCTCCTTTCCTAAAATGGTCTCTAAGCTTTTCCCGTGGAGCCTTGGTAGGTTAAAGCCACCACCTGTACTTGGTGGCTTATAGCAAAGTGAGATGTGATGTGAAGTCGGTGAGGGAGAGGTAGAGGATCGAAAATGAGAAAGAAGAATAGAATGCAAACTGAGAAAGTGGATATTAGGTTTATTTTCTTAATTTTCACTATTGCTACAGTTGTGGGTCGTCACCCATATAAAAAGGTCGACTTAGAAGAAATGATTGCAATTGTCTTATTTGCTACAATGCATACCCTAGCAAATAAGTTATTATACCGTCGCAAATAATTAAAATTTGTTTCTTTAAATTGGGCCATTTCTAATATACAAACATAGTAGCAGAAGATGACATCTAAGACAGTTTTATTTGTGATAGGTCTAGTACCATCGCAAATAAGTGATTTTCTTGTAGTGACAATATAGATGTCTGACACCACAAGTAGAACATATATATGTACATATACATTTATCTTCCTTGGGCTATTCAGCTCCTGCACACCAGAACAAATAATCTCCCACAGTAACCTCCCCGGGACTGAGTTACTCGAATATATATTTATATAATCACTTAATCAAATCAAATTTATCCAAGGTCCACATGGATTCTAAATCATATTAAAAATGAATTCTCTGGCCCTATCAACCACATACAAATCATTCAAACTATCGCACAACACACTAAATTACAAATTTATGAAGATTTAGAAATTTATCACATAATTCAACATTTATATTCAACTCAAAGTACTAAACACATCTTTACCCAACAATAATATACATATAGAAAACATTTCCAAGCACAACTAGTAACCAAAAGATAATATCTTTCACTCCCAACTTTACAGTTGTTGTTTGTGGCTTCCCCTAGAGTCCAAAAGTGTCGTCGAGATAACGTCAAGCTCTAGAGCTGAAATTACATTTCCAAGTATCATTTAGATAAAGAGCTTAAATCTTGGAATTCCATAAGAACCAAACAAAACTTTACCTACTATTTTTCTCACCACCTTGATCATATTCTTTCATTCACAAACCCAATCGATCTCGACATCTAAATCCTCAAACAAAACAAAAAGGAAAAGGAATCAGCTACAAAAAAACAAGAGAATTACTTGAACTAGAGGTATTTGGAACTACCCCAAAATAGAAAAGTGGTTGAGCAACTGTTGGAGGTGCTATTGTTTGCTGATGCGGTGACTATTAGAGGTGTTGCTAATCCATGATAGCTACTCCTCGGCTCAAGCATGGGATAGGGAAGATCAAGACACAAGCTGCCAATGAGAAGTTGGTGCTTTGGTCTTCTTGAATGGAGCTAACGGAAGAGTCGAGAAAGTAGGGGAAGGAAAAAGGCGTGGAGGAGGAAGACAAAGAGAAAAAAATTCTACAAGGAAAAGAATAGGAAAATATGAGGAAAAGGAAAATAAAATAAAAGGATAAAAAATTGGTATTTTATTTTGTTTATGCATTTATTTAGTTTGTGTTTATAACCAAACGTACTAAGTTTTTCCTTTTTATTCCCTAAAACTTACCGTTATGGTACCGAGTTATAACAAGTAAAATTTCCATCAATTCTCTAATACCAGCTTGGGTGTCCTAACTTCATTATGACCTAATGAACTTACTAATTAGATAATGCTAAATTTTAATTCACACTATTATCATAAAATTAAATTATTTTTTTATTCCGCAGAGGTATGTCCGGGGCATTTTCTGTACATCTCGATTGATCACCTTTTGCGGTTTGGTCAAAGGTAGGTCATCCACGTCAAAATTAAGAAATTTGTAAGGAGTGTAGTCCTGAAGCTCTCCCCTAGAAGATTCAAATATTTTTTTTTCGTGAAGAAACCTTCCCTTTGCAGCCAAATTTCTCTCCTTCCTTCTTTGTTTTCACCTTGCCTTGTCTAGCCTTTAGTTGTCAGTTAGTCGAGAGGTATTGTTCCTCCTTGCAGCCGTGAAAAGCAGACTTTCTTTTGGCCTACAATAGCTGCCCTGTTTTTAATTTTTTTTAAGCAGCTGTCCCTTGTCTTGGAAGTTTAGCTCCCTTCTCTCCCATAGTAACTTCAAGGTTACCGTGAAGCTTTGTAGAAGTAGAGATACAAGCATGATTTTTTAATATTTTACCAAAATTATTTTGTAACATCATTAACTTTTCTATCCATCAAAGAGAGGGGATGATTGATTTCTCCAAGTTTTGAACTTGTGTTATTTCACAAAAACTCAAAGGAAGGGGTGTAATTTACTCGAAACTAATTATGAAGCTAACCAAAATATAATTTTGATCAAAAACACAATATTACCGATGTAAGTGTGTTGGTGAAATTAGTCAGGAAAAATATGAGGGCAAAAAGATGAAGTTCATCGGTCATTACCGGCCAGCCAAGTTGGTGTTACCAACTACTGATCCAATGTATTAGAACCAAAAATTCATATGTCATGTTTATAAAAGCACTTTCTGTCACACCCTACACGGAGGCATGATTAACCAGAAGAATGGATAACCAAACCTCCGTAACTTTGACTTCAAAACAAAGAAACAAATATGACTCTTGTCGAAACCAAAAAATAAAAGTAAAATTAAAAAATAAAAATAAAAAAATAAAAAGACATAAGTTAGCTACAAAATGTTATTTACTGAAGTACATACAATTTAATAAAAATTTCAGTATAGGTTCCCTGTATCTTGTAACATGCCCCAAATATAAATATATAATCCCTAGTTACATTCAACCAATTACTAACAGCAACAATATACCAAAATGAGCTTTGCACCGCTTTATAACACAACAACTAATACACAATACAAAATCAAACACCTAACCCTAAAGTGAATGCAAATTTTCATCTTGTGCCTTCAAGTCTGCGATCTCAAATGCATATCTTTCCATCATACAATTGGCATGCCAAGTATTAGTTATTGATGCTCACAAAGATCCTGTTACTAAAAAAAACATCAACAAGATAGTGGTGAGTCCCACAAACTCAGTGAGTAAAAAAAATATACCTAAAGAGTACTAGCATCATTCTACACATATATATAATGCATAGTCAATTAATATCAACATATCATGAATTTCAAAACAACTAAGGGTTACAAGTATGCAAATATGGAAAGCATCAACTTAACAAACACAGTTCAAGTAATACACTATATAATCAAATCAAGACAATCAAAATACTCAAAACACACAAAGGGCCAAATAGAATAACTCAACACCTCTAACCAAACAAAAATTCTCCCTTCCAGGTAGTTTTTATGCCCACACACCAAACACAAATATATACAAAATTACTGAAATCTTCATAGCTCCTCACAAATCCATTCTTGAGGCTAAGTTACTCGAATTTTTTTAATCAGTGTCAAATAATCAAATAAAAATATCCTAGGTGCACCCGGATTCTATTTCGGAAGTAAAAATCATTACGGAAAGAAAAATACTTTCATTGGCCCTTATCAAACACAAACAAAGTCATAAGTCAAGCACAATTCAAATAACTTAATGAAACACTACACATGCTTATGATTCTATATAAATATATCAATTGAAATATACCTAACAAATTCACATGTTAATCTAGCAACTAAAAGATAGCATTTATGCACTCATCATTTACTAATTTTGCTCGTCACTTCCTCTTATAGTCACACACGTTGTTGGCTAAACAACACTTTTCAATGTATAAATACTAAGTATTACTAAGTTTGTCAATTTTATAGGTTAACTATTTAATTATGAAAATCTATAAATACTAAGTTTTATGCATTTATTTAAAATTAACCCCTCTTAGACATTTCCATAACCACCTTAGAGATATGTTTGGTTTCAATTTACATTCTTCACCAAATTCAAAAAAACAAAGTCTAAACATTATTTTTAAGAAGTTAGTTATCTTTGTTATTTAGAAACTTCTTCTAAAAGTAGTCTTGAATCTACTCAAATCCTTACATGAACACAAATAGGGCACTCATACAATTTCTAGTTGCCAATCTCAGATTCCAATGCTTATGGAATACTCATACTTGGGAATTAAACTATGAAACTTTCAAATATGGCTTATCAAGATGTTAGGAACAATTCATCTGCATCACTCCACTCTAAATCATCTTCTAAGACCCTCCAAACCTAATTACACTAAAATAAGTTCAATAAGGACTCGAAAATCACAACCATGACTTCCAACATCTCTAAAATACGAATAACATAAAATTAAAACCTATAAAGCTCCATAATTGTCCATTAATATGTTAGGAATAATTCCTATTCATAGGTATTAAGCTAATTCAAACCACAACCAAACCCCAGTCAAAGTCCTCCGGATTGACTAAAGCTCACCTAAAATCCTGCACAAACCCAGCTGCAATTCAATGTCTCTAATGATAAATACACTTCAAATCAAGTTACAAAACTTTCTAGATATCATTCCAAGACCAAAAGCCACACTTTATCTTAACTCTTAAATAATACAGTCCATAGAACACCCGAAATACCTAATTTCTTTAACTTATATAATCTAACCCTATTTTCCCTTTTTCATTAACCACTCAATTCTATATCAATCATTTCCATCACCACCAACTTGTATTTTACCTTTTAAAAATTCTCAAATCCAAACATTTTAAACCATGCCACAAAGATGTAACTAAGTTTTAAAAAAAAGTAAGGGAAATTAAGTGACTCACATGCTTAGTTCTTTTAGGCTTGTCAACCATTACCTTAAGTGCACTTTATCTCATTGCTTGTTTATGTGTGTATATATATATATATATATATATATATGTATGTATATATACACTTCCCAACAAAATCAACACGATCTCAATAATTCCTATATTACTAATATTTTTAACATTAAGTTAATAAGATCCATCAAAAGCTTGCGTTATCCATTTTTTTCATCATAGTACAATTAAATTCCTGTGTTTCCTTTTTCAGTTATTACTACCTATCATGTTCACATTTTTTTATCATCTTCCAAGCTTCCTTGTATTTAAGTAACTAAATAACCTTTCAATACCTATTTTCTCTAAACTTTCAATTTTTATTCAAATAATCCCTAACCATAAAAGTTTTAACATTCCAAGTTTTACTCATCTTATTACAACTAGTTTCATTTAGGCATTTTTACAAACATCTTAAGAGCATAATTACTTTTGTTTGATGTGTATGTGTATTATATCTGTACATACCCCAAAATAGTTAACATAAAATTAATTCCCATGTTACTTATATTCTAAAATCAAATTTGAAATTGGTTTAGTTAATCAAAGGAATTAAAACTTGAATTACATATATTCCCAACTATATAATCCTATCTAATTCAAGCTTTCTTTTTCCCTTAAATGATTAACTATCACACTTTCGGTCAATATCAAATTCTAACTACTCCTCCCAAACTCACTAAACTCAACACCTCCTCAATTATCGAGAATGGATCCCATGGAGAGGTTTTTGCTAGAGAGTTCATGGAGAGTAACGAAAACGGCACCGTTTCATTAAAAAAAAAAAAAAAAAAAAAAAGAAAGAGTAGTTTTTTGGCATAGAAGCAGAGAGGTTGGAGAGGCAGTAATGGAGAAATAGATCGAAGCCATTGAAGAAAGAAGAAAAGAAAATCATTTTGGTGCAGTTGGCCTTTAACAATTTTCAATGGATTTATCTTCTTCAACAGTGGAGTTTCTCTGTTCATTGTTGCAGTGTGAAACAGATTTATTGAAATGCATTTTTGGAGGATTTGAAGGCTAAGATAACTTTAGTTAAGGCTAAGAAAATCTAATTTAAAGATAAAGGAAAATATGAATAAGTCCAAATCTAATTCAATTTACTCGATATCAACCCAATTCAAATTCTAAGAAAATTTAGGTGCAAAATATATCCAAATTTTCAACCAAATTCTAATCCAAAAACACTGTGAAATTAGAAAAACTCCCATTTATATAATTACTAATTAAAGTTCAAATTAAAATTGAGAAAACGAATATTTCTTGTTGAATTTCTCGCTTGCAAAAGGAAAACTCAGTCTTTCTCTGTGTAAATTACAGAACCTTCCATAATGGAAGAACCTATGCAAGGAAGGGAAGGAGATTAAGAGTTTCTTCAACAGCAAGATTGTTAGCGAGCTTCCTATTATGCGATTCCAGCTTCGTTCAAGCTCTTAGCCTTTTCCCACCCAGCCTTCAAGGCCTCAGCCTTCAAACCCCAAGACTGAAAGAAGAACGTTTTCTTCTTGGTCGAAGAACAAAAAAAAGAAATATTTTTTTAATGAAACGGTGCCGTTTTGGTTACTCTCCAGCAAAAAACTTTCCATAGGATCCACTTTCTCAATTATCAATAAGTAAAAGAAAAGAATGAATTAATTATATAGAGACATAGAAATAGCCCACTCACTCAAGGTACATGGCAAGGCTTCCTTGGCTGAAATAAGTGATCCAAGGCTGCCAAAACAGGGCACCAAACCCACATCTTGGTTACAGCTTCCTTAAGGTGGCTACTATAGTTGAAGAGCTACAAAGCAAGAATAAAAGGTGACCAAAACCAGGGCAACCTGGATGAAAGATTGAAGGGAAGCTACTGCTGCCTTGCTGCAGGCAAACAAGGAGAAAGGGAACTCCAAAATGGGAAAGGAAGAGAGGAGGAGGAAGGTGGAGGTTGCTAATCAGTGTATGAATTGGCTGCACATTACAAGAAAAATAATTATTCGCGACAAGCAAAAACTGTTACAGATCGCATAAAAACTCTCATGGGCAACGAGTTTCTATCGCAGATAAGCCAGTCAAAGAAAATGGCATCATTAATAACCAATTTCTACAACGGTAAGAACAACTCAACTCAACTCAACTAAACTAAGCCTTAAAATCCCAAACTAGTTGGGGTCGGCTATATGAATCCTTTTCCTCCATTCGCATCGATCCCAGACAAGATTTTCATTAATTCCTCGCACAGCCATATCTTTCTCGATGATTGCCCCCCATGTAAGTTTCAGTCTCCCCTTTCCCCGTCTAACACCTGGCACCTGGACCAAGTCACCTTGCTTAACTACTGCATCCATTGGCCGACGTTGGATGTGTCCAAACCAACGTAGACGATTCTCCCTCATTTTCTCCTCAATTGGTGCTACTTCCACCTTCTTACGAATCTCCTCATTCCTTATTCTATCCTTTCTTGTATGTCCTGTCATCCATCTCAACATTCTCATTTCGGCTACTCCCATCTTATGCTAATTTTGCTTCTTAACTGCCCAACATTCGGTACCATACAGCATAGCTAGTCTCACTGCCGACTTATAAAATTTCACTTTCAATCTATTCGGGATTTTAGGATCACATAAAACTCCCGAAGCACTCCACCACTTCACCCACCCTGCCTTAATCCTATGGTTTACATCATGCTCAATTGCACCATCTTTTTGTATAAATGACCTTAAATACTTAAACACATCCTTGGTAGGGATTGTCTGACCGTTTAAAATTATATCATTCGGGCCTCCTCTAGTTTCACTGAAATTGCACTCCATATATTCAGTTTTTGTTCGACTCAATCTAAGGCCTTTAGATTCTAACACGTTCCACCACATTCCTAGTTTCGAATTTAAACCTTCCCTAGTTTCGTCTACCAACACGATATCATCGGCAAACAACATGTACCATGGAGCCTTATCTTGAATATTATAGGTGAGTTCATCCATGACTAAAGCAAATAGGTAAGGACTTAAGGATGAACCTTGGTGAACACCTATCGTGATTGGGAACTCTCCAGTCATACCATCTACAGTCCGCACCCTAGTCATTACTCCCTCATACATATCTTTAATAACTTCTACATATTTAGTTGGGACCTTTTTCTTCTCGAGTACCCACCACAAGACTTGTCTTGGCACCTTATCATACGCTTTTTCTAAATCAATAAAGACCATGTGAAGATCCTTTTTCTTTTCTCTATATTTCTCCATTAATCTCCTAAGTAGAAAAATAGCCTCCATTGTATATCTTCCTGGCATAAAGCCAAATTGATTCTCAGAAACTAAAGTCTCATTCCTAAGCCTACGCTTAATCACTCTCTCCCACAGTTTCATTGTATGGCTAATAAGTTTTATACCTCGATAATTCGAACAACTTTTAATATCTCCATTATTCTTATAAATAGGGATTAACGTACTCTTCCTCCACTCATCTGGCATTTTCTTGGTTACTAAAATCTTGTTAAAAAGATTTGTAAGCCAAGTTACTCCAATATCTCCTAGGCATCTCCAAACTTCTATTAGAATATCATCTGGGCTCAATGCCTTACCATTCTTCATCTTATGCATAGTTTCTTTAACCTCCTGAGCTCTAATCCGACGAACAAATCGACGGTTCGTATCATCAAAGGTATCATCAAGGTCTCCAAAATCACCCATTGACTCTTCATTAAATAAAGTATCGAAATAAGTTCGCCATCTCTCATTAATCTCGTCTTCCTTAACTAAAACCCTATCAGCCTCATCCTTAATGCACTTAATACGAATTAGTTCTTTAGTTCGTCTTTCCCTTTGCTTGGCAATCCTATATATATCTTTCTCTCCATCCTTTGCCTCTAACTTTTGGTAAAGTCTTTCGCAAGCCTTGCATCTGGCTTCCCTAACCGCTTTCTTAGCATCTTTCCTAGCTTGTCTAAAACATTTATAATTATCTTCATTTCTACACTTGTGTAATCTTTTATAACACTCTTTTTTAACTTTAATAGCTTGTTGAACTTCTTCATTCCACCACCATGTCTCCTTAGTCGGAGGTCCACATCCTCTACTTTCTCCTAACACCTCTCTAGCTGTATTCCTGATACGACTCGCCATCTCATCCCAAATCATGTTAGGCTTACCCTCCACCCTCCAAGGATCACCCTGTAACATTTTATCTTTAAAAAGAGCCATCATCCCTCCATTCAAATTCCACCATCTAGTCTTAATACACTTATTACTTCTATGCTTTTGCTTCCGCCACTTAACTGCCAACATCAACAACCATAAGTTTATGCTAAGACACTAAACACTCGCCGGGTAAAACCTTACAATCCTTACAAACCGCTCTATCAACCTTTCTAGTCAGAACAAAATCTATTTGGCTCTTATTCGGCCCGCTACTAAAGGTGATTAAGTGCGACTCTCGTTTCTTAAAGAACGTGTTAGCTAAAATCAAGTCATACACAACTGCAAAATTTAAAATAGACTCTCCACCCTTATTCTTAACACCATAACCATATCCTCCATGTACGTGCTCAAAACCCTCATTAGTACTTCCTACATGACCGTTCAAATCAGCACCAATAAACAATTTCTCACCTAATGGTACTCCTTGAACTATCTCCTCTAAATCTTCCCAAAAAGCCTTCTTAGTAAATTCTTCCAATCCTATTTGGAGAGCATATGCGCTAATGATATTAAATGCCTCCTCGTCTATCATCAATTTCACTAAAATTATTCTATCACTTTTCCTCTTGATTTCAACAACCTCGTCCTTCAAATTTCCATCAACAATAATCGCCACTCCATTCCTATTTCTAGTCTTACCGGTATACCATATCTTGAATCCTGTTCTCTCTATCTCTCTAGCCTTTTCTCCTACCCACTTAGTTTCTTGCAAACAAGCAATATTAATCCTCCTTCTAGCTCATAATATCTACAAGCTCTCTCAATTTACCAATAAGAGTCCCTATGTTCCAAGTAGCTATGCGAATCTTATCCTGGACTAGCTTCTTTACCTGCACCCGCCCTCGATGCAAGAACCCTTGCTCATTTTGCACCACACCTGGGCGCCGATGTCGGCGCGCCACTAAGGATGTGAGGACCCAACCCTTGCTCATTTCTCACTACACCCAGGGATCCGATGCAACGCGTCGCTAAGAGGGTTACGCCCCAACGAATATTAGTTAGGATTCATCATCATAGGGTTTGACTAGTTTTACGCTGACCGTCAACCTATCGCAACCCTCCTCCTTTATCCGGGCTTGGGACTGGCAGAGTAACCTCTGGCAGAGTTAATAGTAAGAACAACTGTTGCAGATAAACTTATCCACAACCGTTACAGATAACCAATGTCCATGCAAGTTAATGGCTTGCACTCTTATTACGTAGAATGGACCGATATAGATAATTAAACTACCTTGTCTTCCTTAAGTTGTCTAAAATTTTACATTATATTTGCAATATCATTTTCAGCCTACAAAATTTAAAAACAGAAAATTCAATCTTCAAAAAAGTAAAACAACTGCTCAATTTTAGTTACTTCAAAATTTTGAAGCACCTGAAACAATCCTTCAATTGGCTAGTAGAGGTACACCATTAAGTTTGCTTTTGAAGCATATAAGCTACCACACATACCAAAAGGAAAACCAAAAGAAAATATCATAATGCAGATTCTTTTTTCCTAAGACCATCAATCATAAAGATTATATACATAAGATTGAGCGAACTCTAATCTGTTAAAATTCTAAGTAAAATAATATGAGTTACTAGTCATGCTAAGTTATAAAAAATTTGATAAGATATGTTTTCAAATGCATATACAAATATTCTAAACTTTGTTATCCAATTCAATATTGAATGATAGCATTTGCATGTTAAAAAAATAATTATTTAACAATTTAACAGTATATACCCTCATCATTTTTTCAGCCTCTCCAATAATCCTACAGTTTCAAATGACAACATAGTTTATAGCATTAATTAAAATGATAAGGAAAAAGTGATAGCTCAAATAAACATCTTCTTCACATGTTTGCATATAAACAATCTAAAAGTATAAAGCATCAACTTGCTCTATGATAAATTAGTTACTAAGTTCAAATGAGCCACAAATAACTAGATGGTCAACTTTTACAAGTCAAGTAATTAACATAGTAACAAAACTGGACAACCTAACCATTTAAATGAACTAAGGATTGAAATGGGCAATCTAACCCCAAATAAGCTTAGAAGTGATGAATTAAAAGTTCAATGCAATAAAATTATCACCTATCTCCAATCAATCTCTAAAGACAAGCCAATATTTGTCACACCACAGAGGTAAAATACAAATGGATATTTTATTATCTTTCTAAAATGCAGTAAAACAAAATTGATACAAACCTAAAAAATTTAGGGTGAGAATGACAATAAGAGTTTACCCCTGATATAGGACAGTTAGGCCAACTAGCTCTTTTCTTAGTGCTCTGATAAACAACCATCCAGCCTAGTACTATAAAAATTAATCCAAAGCACCCATGTTAGAAGAACATCAAAGACATACAAATGCTATTATTCTTACTGGCGTAAAAATAAAATAGATGCTTTACAAACCTGATTATTAGTAATAGTGACCAATCTTCTTCATGTAGTATGAAATATAAAAAAAAAATTAGAATTTCTAAAAAAGCACCACATTAAAGGAAGAATTTGCCTTCCAGATCCTAAATTCAAATTTGTCATCACGAAACAACTAGAGATCTTTTTTTTTTAGGTTTCAATATGGGTAATAAGTTAATGTTAGCTCAACAAAATTTTTATACTCTTCTAGCTTCCAGAAGTGAAAATTCACAACATCTAAGGTGCAAAAAATAGGAAAATAAGTCCAATGCAATACAAGGATCTACATACTAGTTAAGCCAAATGAACTCTTCGATCTGCATTGAAGACCAAAACAAGAACGGAGTTGACTCGATTCACTCAACAAGCATGAAACCATTGTCAAAACTGATCCACTTTCCTGTTACTGATACTTAAAATTTTAGAGGATTTGAAAGCCATACAGTTTTATGTAGCAGGAGAAGCCATGAAAACTTCCTAAACTCTTCGTGCAATTAAAATTGAAGAAGATGAAGAATAGGAAGGTATAAAAGTAGCCATATTTGAATCCGAGAAAAAATGCTTCACTCTTACAAGAAAACGAGATCAGGTGAGGCAATTTTGGATCCCTAATCTCCTTTCGTAAAATGGTCTCTAAGCTTTTCTCGAGGAGCCTTGGTGGCTTACAGCAGAGTGAGATGTGATGTGAAGTCGTTGAGTGAAGGAAAGGTAGAGAACTGAAAATGAGAAAGAAGAATAGAATGCAAACTGAGAAAGTGGATATTACGTTTATTTTCTTAATTTTCACTATTGCAATGGTTGTGGGTCGTCACCCATATAAAAAGGTCGACTTAGAAAAAATATTTGCAATTATCTTATTTGCTACAATGCATACCCATAGCAAATAAGTTATTATACCGTCAGAAATAATTAAAATTTGTTTCTTTAAATTGGGCCATTTCTAATATAGAAGCATAGTAGCAAAAGATGACATTTAAGACTGGTTTATTTATGATTGGTCCTATACCATCGCAAATAAGTGATTTTCTTGTAGTGGCAATATAGATGTCTGACACCACAAATAGGGCATATATATATATAATATATATGTACATATACATATATAATATATATGTACATATACATATATCTTCCTCGGGGCTGTTTAGCTCCCACTCACCATAACAAATAATCTCCTACAGTAACCTCCCCGGGACTGAGTTACTCGAATGTATAATTATATAATCACTTAATCAAATCAAATTTATCCTAGGTCTACCTGGATTCTAAATCATATTAAAAATTAATTCTCTGGCCCTATCAACCACATACAAATCATTCAAACTATCGCACAACACACTAAATAACAAATTTATGAAGATTTAGAATTTTATCACATAATTCAACATTTATTTTCAACTCAAAGTACTAAACACATCTTTATCCAACAATATGATACATATAGAAAACATTTCAAAACACAACTAGTAACCAAAAGATAATATCTTTCACTCACAACTTTACAGTTGTTGTTTGTGGCTTCCCCTAGAGTCCAAAAGTGTCATCGAGATAGCGTCATGTTCTAGAGCTGAAATTACTTTTCCAAGTATTGTTTAGTTTTTAAATTTCATATATTATTAGTCCCTAATCATAAGGACTTGACCATAATAATTCTAAAATATTAATTTACAAATAACTTCTTTTAGTCATTTATCAAACATCTTGAAAACATACTTTGTTCCAATTCATATATATATATATATATCTTATGTATGTAACCAAAACTAGCACCAACACTAACCACAATTCAAATACTAGATTAAAATTGGATGAATCATTTAGGGACAATAAAGAGCTTAAATCTTGGAATTCCACAAGAACCAAACAAAACTTTACCCACTATTTTTCTCACCACCTTGATCATAATCTTTCATTCACAAACTCACTAAATCTCGACATTTAATCCTTAAACAAAACAAAAAGAAAAGGAATCAGCTCTAAGAAAACAAGAGAATTACTTGAACTAGAGGTATTTGGAACTACCCCAAAATAGATGAGTGGCTGAGCAGCTGTTGGAGGTGCTGTTGTTTGCGGATGCAGTGGCTTTTGGAGGTGTTGCTAATCCACGATAGCTACTCCTCGCCTCAAGAATGGGCTGGGGAAGATCAAGACACCAGCTGCTAATGAGAAGTTAGTGCTTTGGCCTTCTTGAATGGAGCTAATAAAAGAGTCGAGAAAATAGGGGGAGGAAAAATGCGTGGAGGAGGAAGACAAAGAGAAAAAAAATATATAAGGAAAAGAATAGGAAAATAAAATAAAAGGATAAAAAATCGGTATTTTATTTTGTTTATTCATTTATTTAGTTTGTGTTTATAATCAAACGTACTAAGTTTTTCCTTTTTATTCCCTAAAACTTACCATTACCGTACCGAGTTATAACAAATAAAATTTCCATCAATTCTCTAATACTGACTTGGGTGTCCTAACTTCATTGGGACCTAACTAAATAGATGAAAAACCTGAAAAGAAAAAAAAAAAAAAAAAGAAAAAAAAAAAAAAAGGTCTTATTTTATTTGAGTTTCTAATAATAATAAATAAGAATAGAAAATAAATATTTTATTTAATAAATTCATATTTTATTAATTCTTTTAATCATGATAGTATTAAATTCTTCTTGTTTAATAACACATTTATCATAAAAATACATTTTATTTATTTACTTGTATATTTTTAGCAAAAGGAAGGTTAATGTTAATTGTCACTAGTGCAGCTAATGAACTTACTAATTAGATAATGCTAAATTTTAATTCACACTATCATCATAAAATTATGTTAATTCAATTTTTTTTATTCTGCAGAGGTATGTCTGGGCCATTTTACACACATCTTGATTGATCACCTTTTTAGTTTGGTCAAAGACAAGTATGCAGTTCAAAATTAAGAAATTTGTGAGGAGTTTAGTCCTTAAACTCTCCCCAAGAAGATTCAAATGAAGAAAGTCAATAAAGGGAGCACAACTTCTTAACTATTTGGTCAACCCCTTGGGGTATGTTAAATTCTTCCTATTCATATTTGTGTAGACAATTACAATCTTTTATATTAACTTATATTAAATGGATCCTCTTTTTTTTTCTCGAAAAATTAGTTTTATTTTATTTTGTAATGCTTACGTGATTGTTGTTCATTACATGACATAAAGATAAAAATCAAGAACTTATGTTAAAGATTATTTTTTTTTTTTAACGGTTAGAAAAATAAGAAATTTTGTAATAAAAGATTTTATTTCTAGCAAATTTCCTAATGTAAATACGGCTAGCGCAACGTGCATGACATAAAAATTAATTTTAATGAAAATGAAGAATTCATAGATATAAGTTATAGGTCGATACCAATTTTTCCTTTTACAAATATAGTTTATTTTTTATAGTTTTTGAATCTGTAATTCTTCATTTTTTGTTATAACTCGATATTGTAACATTTAGAATATTTAATGTAATAACTACTTTAACACAGTATCGTAAAGTCAAACTTTATATATAATATATAAATTTCAGAAATAAACAACAACGACATAAACAAAGTAAAGAAATATCAACAAAAATTGAACATGTCTTAACCCAGTATCATAATAGCATTTGAGTGGTGGTGTCAAAAATGCTTCACCACCTTTAACCTTTAATAACATAATCTAGGGGTAAAAAAGAGGCATTTTATTATGTACCCTTTTTTAGAAGGAGAAATTTTTGTTCAACTCTGACCTTATCAATTATTAGTGTGTATCTAAGGAGTCTTTACTATTATGGAATATTGGACCAAGAATTCAAGATTATTTCTAATGTTTGACTAACATACCATAAATCAATTTCCTATTTAAATGAAAGATACCAATAAAGGAGAAGCAAGAACAAGCAGGATATAGAAGGAGAGTTGTGGTTATAGGAGGTGGTGTTGTTTGCTCCTTCCTCGTAGTCTGTTCTTGATTCCTGGATTTGAAATTTTAGGTTATGAGTTTCAAATTTTGTGGGTTAGACCCCAAATAGAAGAAAGGAATTTCGGGTTTTCTATTTGTTAAGGATTAAATTGAAAGCATTTAATAAGATTGGGTTGAAAAACATAAATACACAAATTTATTGGCAAGTTTCCTTAAGAGGTAAACAAATAATTAGCAGGTGTGATGATTTGTCAAACTATCAAGAAAACATGTATCCAATTTAGTTGGATATTTAATACCCAGTAAATAGAGTTTGATATTGTATAACTTACCGTGATACTATTGTTAAGAAATTAATTTATAATGGGAATTAAACTAATTAAAACCCCCTTCAAAATTCAATGAGATATAACAAAAAATACAAAAAAGATAGCCATGCAAAATATAACTAGAAAAGAATATAAAGAACATTTAACATGACTTGGCACCCATACCTACATCCGCAGATGAGAAGAGAGATTTTACTATAGTAAGAAAGATTACAAAAAGAGTAATATCTTGTGCATAGTATTCTCACACTTTCTCTATATTTTACAACTCTCACAAGCATATTTATTTATACTATGTAGAACTTATCCATCAAGCAAACTTTTCCTGTACTCTATAAAAACTATATTACAATCTCAATCTAATGATCAAAGTAAGTCTCTTTAGGAAATTTAAATCATAATCTAAATAATTTTTCTTACCCACCAATAGTAAACTAATGAGAAAATTACATTCCCCTCCCTTTAGATTTAGTGAAATAACACTAAGATCCAAAGTTTGAAGAAATCAACGCTCCCCTCACTTGTATAGATGGAAAATCTAAGAGTGTCACAAAATAATTTGTGTAAAATACTAAAAATCATATTTGTATATCCAAAATTTCAAAATATCTTACTTTTACTTTTTTTTTTTTTTTCCAAAATAATCCTAATATTTACTTTTTTTATATCATTCTTTAATTTTTAACTTATTTTCTTAATAGATACCTCAATTTATTATTTTAATAAAATAAAATAAAAATATTGTATACATATATCTATACTATTCTAAAAGTCAAAAGACTCTTATGGTCTCCTACTATATAATATATACATATTTAAATTATTTAAAAAATAATCTCCACACTTTACTACTGTGATATCCAGATAATTTAATGTATGTTTTAGAATATTCATACTTGACCTGTGTTATTAGGCAAATTAGGTTTAAAGTGAATAAATACTAATGTGTATATATATATATATATATATATATATATATATATATATACACACACACATATGTATAAATTGGAAAATGTATTTTGATTATACTATAGATTGACTTGAACTTGGAATTCATTTCATTTAAAGTGTTTTGGTAAATAAAATTTGTTATGAATATAATGAATTATAAAACAATAATATATATATATATATATATATAATTATAGATAAATTAGAGTCATAATTATCACATGTGTACTATGATATAAAATTTTATTTCTAAGTTTTTTTTTTTTCTTTGGGGCCGAGTACCTTCTTCCCTCTGTCTTTCCACCTTCACACTTGTTCCTCCACTATTTTAGATAGTTCTAGAGTATGTCGGTATCTTCTTAAAATTCAGCTATGAACACTATTCTTCTCCTTTCTTGTTGGTATGATTTTCGTTAGCCTTGCCTTCCTTTAAGCCTAGCTGCCATGGGAATTAGTTGGACAGCAGGGACTACAGCCAAAATCTTTAAGAAACCAAGCCTAGTTTTCCTTTTCCTTACTTTGCCACCGTGCTTTTTAAGTATTGCTACCACACTCTTCCTTTTTACTATCCCTTGTATAGCTCTTGTGTGGCCTTGTATCATTTCAATGTCTAATGTATTCTTCTTCCTTAACTCAGCCAAGACAGCAAAAGGGTTTGTTGCCTTGTTTCGCAGTTTGGAGTGTACTGGAACCTCCCTTCAGTCAGCTGGTTCACCTTAGGCTATAGAGGACTTTATGTTTAATGGCAAAGCTGCCATGTACCTCAGGTGGCTGGGTAGCTGTCATACCCCTCACGGAAGCATGACTAGCCATAACCCTGACTTCGAAACAAAATAACAAACCTGACTCATGACCCAATTAAAGAATAAAAGTAGATTTAATAAAACCGAAGTTCACCTTAAAAGTTCATTTCCTATAACAATTAACAAGTTACTAAAAATTTTAGCTGAGGTTCCCTGTAATATAGAACATGCATCAAAATACAAATACATATGCTCATGACTCTACACAACCATAACATAAAGATAACAAGGAGCTCCGCTCCATCCATATCATAAACAAGACAAATAACTAGATGCTTACATCATTCAAAATTATACACCCCACAGTTCTAATGTGAATGCAAACTTTCATCATTTACCTTCAAGTCTGAGATCCTGGAATTACTTTGCCACACTTAATCGGTAAGTCACAAGTTCGGTAATGCCAAGTACCGAACCCCTGTTACTAAAACAATCCACAAGAGAGGGATGAGTCCTATGGACTTTGTGAGTGAAAAATCATACCTAAAGAGTACTAGCATCACTCAACACAAACGTATAACATATATATAATATCCTCATGTAACATTGATCATACCTTAATACACATTACACATGTATATTATAATTGTCATAAATTCATAATTTACATGAAACAATTGATCACAAATTAATCAGAGTAATAATATCAAACAAAGCAACCATAGGGCCAACGAGGGACTCAGCCCCGCACAACACTATCACCCCCTACCAGGCATTTATGCGCCTGCACAACAAATTGATCTCCATACACAATCTATCCTACCGGGCCTGAGCACTCAATTTAAAAAAACATTTATCAGAATCATAATTTTCTTATGGTTTTAAATTAGCACATCCTAGGTGCACATGGATTTTTTTTTTTAATTTTAGAGATAAAAATCACTTTTCATAAAAATCTCACTTTGTTGGCCTTTATCAACCACAACCAATGTCAAACAAAGCAACCAGTTTCAAAAAAATATAATTTAAATAAATTACTGAAATAATCTACTTGCTTATTTTCTATATATCACGTATATTCAAATAAACAAATAATTACACATACTAATCTAGCCCTTAAAGGCAGCAATTACCACTCACCTCAATTGACTCCATTTGTGCCTTGCACTTACGTTCATGCATCCCATCAGGTCTATGTTAGGATTCGGAACTGAAATTCATGTTTCCACATAATACTTAGTTTCTAAATGTTATTGTTATAACCTTTTTAGTTACTAAGCTTATATCTCAACTTGTGTAGATTTCTTTATTAAAGTTTTCCATTAAATTATTACATGTCAGTTAATATGAATTAGACTTTCTGTGATAGGGTTAATAATGAAGAGATATTTTAAATGTCTTGACAATACAGAGGATAGATGAAACTATTAGAAAAGATAAAAAGCACTTAGTGAGTAAGAGAGGTTGAAATTGTCCAAACTTGGGGTTTGGACCAGTGTCCACTTTAACGGTCATATCTTTCCCTAGAAAATTCTGAATCCAATTTCGTAAAATTTATAAAATACTAGACACATGTAGCTTTATAATGGTTTATCATTTTTATTTTTTACATTTGTGTATCAATACAGTTTATTCTTTGAAATTGAATCAAATTCTACAAAACGCAGGATTTTGACAGCTTTGACCTTACCTTAGTTAATTGAACATAACTTTCTCTAGGACAAACAAAATCTAATTCAGTTTATTGGGTTTATTAATAGACAAGTATACCATTCTTTATTATTTAGAAACTTTTCCTAAAATCAGTATTGAATCCACTCAATTTATTACATGAACCAAAAATAGGGCATTAAAAATCCTACATGACCTAGCCAAACTCTAACAGCTCTAACTAACAACATACTTGGAACCAAGCTACGAAATTTTGCAGACAATATTTCAAGACTATAAGCTACATTTTATCTATTTAACTCTTAATTTAATTCTTCCCCGAAGGCACTCAAAATACCGGTCTTCTGTTACTCACGAAATCTGCCCTGCATCCCTACATAGTTCACCGAACTCCCAATTACAACACTTCACCCCCCAACTAACCATTCTTTGTTCATACTCACTACCCACTTTTATTAAATCCTCATGACCAAGAATTAAGTTTACCTCGTTTTACTCATTTTATTACAACTTGTTTCATTTAGGCATTTTTACAAGCATCTTAGGTGCATAAATTCCTTCTATTGTTGTATGTGTATATATATATATATATATATATATATATATATATATATATATTTCCCAACATCAAGTTCCAAACATTAGCTTCAATTTCAATTAATACCTAACTCTCAAGATTTCAATTTTGTTAAGTTCTATTTATTATATATCCTACAAGAATTAACACAATTCACCAACTCCTATATCGCTACATTTAAATTTCCAATTTAGTTTAAGGTTTAACTAGATTAAAGTCATTAGAGCTATCAACTATATTACTCGCAGAGCTATGCACCTAGGGAACTCATATTGGTTTGGACATACATGCACGTCAACTAAAAAAAACAAAGGACTCAAAGCAGATCCTTAATATAAGCCAATGGTGTTTTAATCATACAGAGCTACAAATATTCTCAATGTTTTAAATAATATTACTTTGACATACAGAACCATGCAACCAAGACATAATGAAAGGTGGAAAATCATAATAGACTTTGTGCATTTCATATAAGTATTCAGAGGAAACTGAAAATAAATTCACAAATATAAAGAAAGAGGAATTGAAAGTTACTTGGAACTTAGAAAGTTGTTCTTACGTGACTCCCTTGGAATTGAATTTGGACTATTTACAACTAGCAGAAGGACTGAAATTGAAGGAGGAAGGAATGGCCAGCAAAGCAAAAAGGCATTTGCAATGAGGATGGTCCCACAAGGAATTCATTACCACCCCAAAACAGAGGAAAGAAAGAGTAGGGCTCGGTCACAAAGACTTAGCTACTGCTGTCACAACTTGAACTCTCTGTAGCTAGACTAGGGAGGGTTGACTGCCAAGAGTTCTCCTCGGCAAAGACAGGACACAAAGAAGCAGAACCTCCTCGAATTTTTGGGAAGTAGGGGACAAAAAGATCTCAAAGGCGGTGGAAGCAACAAAGGGAAGAAAAGGTAGAAAAAAATTGATCCAAAAAGGTGAAGGAATAAAAAATTTAAAAAAAAATTGTAATGGGTATAAAGTAAAATACAAAAAAAAGTAAAGTCAAAGTATGAAAAAGGAAATGTATGGCTCACAATTATTCTTAGTTTATATATATATATATATATATATATATATATATATATATATGTACTGCTTTTTTGTATTTATACATTAATTTCATTTATCAATAAAATTACATGAAAAGTCAAGATCAAAATCAAGTAAGTTTAAATTTTATATATATATGTACAACGTTTATTTTATCTATTCTTGCTCTTATTTTTATAATCAAAACTTATACTAACTTGTTCAAATTTCAAGATTTAATATCGGGTTATAACATGTTTACTTGTATAGTTATTCATTTAATTTATTTATTTTACAATTCTAATTTACACATTATGTCTAAAACTCAATTTTTACATAATCGATTTAGGACGGTTATAATAGCAGCTAGAACCAAGAGGGATAGCTCCCCACTCTTCCTAATCTAGCCATGGAAGCAATGGGAGTTAGGTGAAGAAAACTCCTCCTTGCCATGAGTTTTGTCAATAGCTAGCTAGTTTGTGGCTTTGATTTCTTTATATTTTTTATAGTTGATGATTTAGAATTAAGGACTAAGAAAATTCTAAGCAAAAGTTTAAGAAAATGAATATATAACATAATTATGTCTAATTGTTGAATGAGGAAATTGGAAATGTAAGTATGATAATATAGGACTTATATACTCTTAAGTTAGATAAATTGTAGATAAGTAATTTAATTAGGATTCAAAGTTGGGATATAAGTAGTATGAAAAGGATGAGATATGTTGAATTCTTGGTGTATGTATATATACAAATGCATACACACTAAAGGAAATTAAATATTTTTTTAAAAGTATTTGACAACGTGTATAAAAGAAATTAAGTGTTATCATATATTTAGAAGTTGACTTCCCTAGGTTTGATAAATAAAATAGCTAATTAAGAAATATGATATGGAACTAATTAATGTAATTTTAAAAGGTTAAAGAGTTAAGGAGATTTAATTTTCAAGAAATATATTTCTTGTAATTATGTATGATTTAAGAATCATGGAAAGTAACTCGGAAGTGGTTATTGAAGTGAAGCAGGGGCACATTTTGCAAGTTGAAGAAATCTAACATTTGGAATATTTTCGAAACTGAACTAAATTAATAGTTCCAAATAAAAAGTGTAGGTTAGGGTCTTAATATGATACGTGAAAATATTTTAATTTAATATTATAAAAATTATATTATATTATATTTAATATTATGAAGATTAAATTTAATATTTTGTTGTTGTGACTATATTAAATAAATTTAAATTATTAATTTATTTTCCTAAGTTGGTAATATATATTAGTAAACTAATTCATGTAGGCTAAATTATATTATGTTTAACATTTATAAAAATTAAATTAAATATTTATATTATATCATTGGTTAGACCACAATTAAAACTTAACTCCAAAATCAATGTTGTTTTTTTTTTTTTTTTTTTTTTTAATTTTTAAAAAATTGACATAAATTGTGTTTTAATGTTTTAATTCATATATTTCTTCTATGTATTCCAACTAGGTGGATTATTACTAAGGCTAAATACTTTTATGTTTTGATTATTTGCATATAAAAATTTGTTAAAATTTATATAAGAGAATATAAAAGACAAATACAAATACTAGTAATAACTTATGTATATCCTATGAGCACGATATATTGAAGCTTTTTTTGTCTACAATTGAAAGAAATCAATTATTCCTCACCTCCAAGTTGGTCAGGTCAAGTGAATTTTATTGAAAACCCAATCATCTTGTTCGGTTGAACACTATTATTTGTTAAAGTGCATATGTATTTTTTTAATCATTTATTATCTTGATGATGATTAAGTGCCAAGTAATTGATGGATTCTTATTTATTTTAAAATTTAATTTTCAACCATTAAACCTTAACAACAAGTATCTCTAAGACATCATTAAAAAAAAAACAAAAAAATCCTATAGAAAAAGAGAAATTTTAATTGTAGTTTAAGAAAAATGTATTGATATCAATAAGGTAAAAATGTTTGAATTTTATTTGGCAATATAAAATTAGAAACAAGATGGTTGAAGAAACCAGAAATCCATTTATTTGATTTTGAGTTTATCTATAAAAGTGTTTTCAAGAGAAAATCTAATTATAATTGTACATATGTTAACCAGAATTTTAATGGTATTGAAAAAAAAAAAAAAAAAACACACACCACTAATATGCAAAAAAGACCTTAAATATTAATTACATATACCAAAACTCTGGCAAAGATATATATATGAAGCAAGTAAGAGAGCCATACCATATAATTTAATAATATGTTTTTTTGTTATTTTCATTGTCCATTTTTAGTCGTGAAATATATAGTTATGTTTGTAATATTGTAATTATTAATGAAATAAAAGAAATCGTGGAGATTAGTTATATGGGTTGATATGAAATTTGCATTTCACAAAAATAAATTGGTGTTTTAAAAAATAAATCCACTCAAATGGTTAAAATGTTAGTTGCATGGTAAAGAAACACTGATTTGAACCATAAAAATATTTTGTGGATTGAATTGTGTAAACTGGACGACATAGGACAAATCCGGTTAGTCTCGATTTCACTTTTTTTTTTTTTTTTCTAAAATCTATAAAAATTAAAATTTAATTGAATTTTCAATATTCTGATAGGTCATACTAATATCCATTTAAATCCAGTTAAAAAGTTAATTAAAACCCGAAAACGTGTTATGTATCACCAAAACACACTAGTTGATATATAATATTTTGTAAATGTGACTATATTAAATGAATTTCAAATTTTTATTTTTATTTCCTAAGTTGTTAATATATAATAACAATATATTAATAATCTTATTAATGAAGAAAAAATTATATTATAAATATTAGATTAAACATTTTGTAGGTGTGACTATATTAAATAAATTTCAAATTTTTATTTTTATTTTCCTAGGTTGTTAATATATAATATCAATATTTTAGTAATTTAATTAATGTCAGTATAATTATATTAGATTTAATATTATGAAGATTAAATTGAATATTTTGTAGGTGTGACTATATTAAATAAATTTAAATTATTAATTTATTTTCCTAAGTTGGTAATATATATTAGTAAACTAATTCATATAGGAAAAATTATATTATGTTTAACATTTATAAAAAATAAAATATAAATTTATATGATATCATTTGTTAAACCACAATTAAAACTTAACTCCAAAATCAATGTTGTTTTTTTTTTTTTTCAATTTTTAAAAAATTGACATAAATTGTGTTTTAATGTTTTAATGCGTATATTTCTTATGTCTATTCCAACTAGGTGGATTATTACTAAGGCTAAATACTTTTATGTTTTGATGATTTGCATATAAAAATTTGTTAAAATTTATATAAGAGAATATAAAAGACAAATAAAAATACTAGTAATAACTTATGTATACCCTATGAGCACGATAAATTGAAGCTTTTTTTGTCTACAATTGAAAGAAATCAATTATTCCTCACCTCCAAGTTGTGGGTCTAATCTACAACTATTACTAAAAAAAAAAAATCATTAATCCTCAATTGAAATGAGTACATATGTGCTAATATTAACACAAGAAATTAATAATTTTCTTATACGCCAATGTAAGAAATTAATAATTTTCTTATACGCCAATGTAAGAAATTAATATGTTAAAACACAATTTGTACGTACAAGGGTACTCAATCTAAATAGCAACTGAAGAGAAAGTGAGAGAGTTATATATACTTGCGGGAGTTCTTCAGTAATCCAAAACAATAAAAGAGTAAGAGATATTCATGGCCTCAAAGCCACAATCGAAGCTCCCTTCAAACCAATACCAAAGAGATGAAGGTAACCCCATCAGAGTTTTCCATGAACTAGCACTTGAGTTCTACCATCACCTCCTTCTAGAGTTGGTGAGTAGAGAGCCCTGAATTTGGCTTAAAACCAAATCAAAAAAACTTAAATAAGAGTTAACCTAAATATGCATGTCTATATTATGTGTGTTTGTGAGTTATATATAGGCTAAAACATGTGGTCTAGATGTGATATGAACCACTGAGCTTGAATGATGAAATACATTAGTTACTTTCCTTTTAGCATCCAATTTGGGTAATTAATATTTAGTTAACTTCCTAATTGCTATAATGGGCATATGACTTTCCTTTTCTTTTATGCATTATAAGTTTTCTTTTATTTTGAGAAGGACTTGATTTCTATTTGTTTTAATTTAGGTGGGAAACTTTCATTCT
Organism: Quillaja saponaria; assembly: GCA_029379385.1. NCBI lineage: Eukaryota > Viridiplantae > Streptophyta > Magnoliopsida > Fabales > Quillajaceae > Quillaja > Quillaja saponaria. Next base: position 15,624,124 of record CM055605.1, on the reverse strand, counting down.
GTTATGCATTTGTTTCCATTTCTTTTGGAGAAATACTTCTCTTTCTAATTTCTTTTTATTTAGGAGGGAGACTTTCCCTTTTTTATGATTAATTTTTTTTTTAAGTTTTACCCATTGTTTAGGGTTGAATCACCTCATTGAATCAGTATCCTTTTTCATATTCAATTAGTGTTAGAAGCATATAATTGAAGAAACAATTGTAAACCTAAAGGCTATGACTATATGAGCCATTGAACAAAAAACAATTGAAGTTTCCTTTTCCAGTTTGGAGTTGTTCTTTGGTTCAATGGTATTGTTAAACAAAGAACAACTTGATATATGACTGCAATAACTTGATGGACTCCTTCTAGCATTAAGCATTGCTTCAAAGAGTCTAATAGTTAAGCTGAATTGCTGATGGACTAGTAAAAATGGGAAATGTCATCCAAAAACCTTAAGTTATTCTTTATTGTTCTTAGTTGTAGTGCTAATATGTTTATGGGTAATTTGATGGGAGTCAATTTCCCAAGACTTTGTATTGTTTCTTACTTAATGTTATTCCCTTTTGTACAAAAAATATAAATAAAATTGTTATACTAATTTCTATAAAGCTTGAAAAAAATAAAAGAGAAATAACTTTTTCATCTATGTAAAATAACGTGTGTACATGTTACTGTTTTGCACACGCACTATATAATCTTCCTCTTCCTATTTGGTAATTATTTATGGCTAGCTTACCTCTGGTGCTTTGTATTTTTTCTTTTTTTATAAAAACTAAAGAACAAAATGAAGAAATAAATAATGTGTTATCTCTTTTTTTTTTTTTTTTTTTTTTTTATGCACAAATTGATTTAATCTTACATATCTCACAATTTGTAAAGAAAGTTACTTATGAAAAGGATAACCAAAATAAGTTAATTATCGGCGAAGCAACAAAACTATAATTAAATTGTATGAACATTTTAAAAAATGCACCTTAGTACATAATAGTTTGTATTAGCTTAGTAGTTATAACTAAAAAAAAAAAAGACAGAGTATATTTGATAATAAAAGAAACTGTCTTTCTAAACATTGGTCTTATAGCAAATTTTTTAAAGATATATATGTAAAAGTAGTATCATGTAATATCTTGTTTGATAATGGTACTAGATGAGTTATACAATAACTACTCTTTTTGTACGGTATTTAAGACCCAGCTGAAGTATATCATTCATTCACCATCAATTTTATTTGAGTGAATCACAACCATTTATTTATATTAACTTGTTACCTATACTATTAAAAAATAGAGTAATTATATTTGACCCCAAAATATATTTATTTTTTATGAACTACAAGTACAGGCCACAGAGACACCATCTCTACCTCTCAGCCACCATCTTCGCTAAGATGTAATTGGTGCTACAGTTTAGTTGCTTTTTCTAGTCATGTAGAATTCATTTTCACTATCCTATCAAGATACTTGAAATGAAAAAACATGTCAACCTAATTTAGTTTCTTTCTAGGTTTAAGAGAATAATGTGAATTAGTTCATATCTAGCAAATTATATATCTATGTGCATTAATTTGTGCTTGACAAAAATAGTTCAACTTACATGAAGAACTATTAATTTATCAATCCTTAATTGGATGTTCTAGAAGTAGCTAAGAGGTTAAGGTGAGGCATGTGGTGGTGGTGGTGGTCATGGCTGTGAGCCTGTGATCAATGGGGTGGCTACAATGGTTGGCATTGGGTGGTGTTTTATGATGTGGTGGAGCTGGAGGTAGTAATAGCATTTGAGTGGTGGTGTCAAAAATGTTTCACTACCTTTGACCTATAATAACACAATCTATGCGGCCAAAAAAAAGGCATTTTATTTTGTAAACTTTTTTAGAAGGAGAAATTCTTGTTCAACTCTGGCCTTATCGATTAATAGTGTGTATTGAGTCTTTACTAATATGGAATATTGGACCAAGAATTCAAGATTATTTCTGAAGCTTTGACTAACATACCATAAATTAATTTTCTATTTAAATGAAAGATACCAATAAAGGAGAAGCAAGAACAAGCAGGATATAGAAGGAGAGTTGTGATTATAAGAGGTGGTGGTGTTAACTCCTTCCTCGTAGTCTGTTTGTGACCTGTGTTATTAGTCGAATCAAAATATAGGCAAATTAGGTTTAAAATGAATAAATACTAGTGTGTGTATATATATATATACACATTATATATATATATATACACACATATGTATAAATTGAAAAATGTATTTTGATTATACCATAGATTGACTTGGACTTGGAATTCATTTCATTTAAAGTGTTTTGGTAAATAAATTTTTTATGAATATAATGAATTATAAAACAATAATATAGTATATTTTATAATTAGAGTCATAATTATCACATGTGTACTATGATATAATATTTTATTTCCAAGTTTTTTATTTTATTTTGGGCCGAGTACCTTCTTCCCTCTGTCTTTCCACCGCTAGACTTGTTCCTCCTTTATTTTAGTTAGTTCTAGAGTATGTCGGTGTCTTCTTAAAATTCAGCTTTGAACACTATTCTCCACCTTTCTTTTTGGTATGATTTTTGATGGCCTAGCCTTCCGTTACGACTAGCTGCCATGGGAATTATTTCGACAGCAGGGATTGCAGCCAAAATCTTCAAGAAACCGAGCCTAGTTTTCCTTTTCCTTGCTTTGCTGCCGTGCTCTTTAAGTACTGCTACCACACTCTTCCTTTTTACTCTCCCTTTTATAGCTCTTGTGTGGCCTTGTATCATTTCAATGTCTAATGTATTCTTCTTCCTTAACTCAACCAAGACAGCAAAAGGGGTAGTAGCCCAGTTTTGCATTTTGGCGTGTACTGGAGCCTCCCTTTAGTTAACTAGTTCACCTCAGGCCATGGAGGATTTTAAGTTTAACTGTAAAGCTACCGTGTACCTCAAGTGCTAGGGTAGCCAGCAGCAAGAAGGATAGCTCCCACTCTTCCTAATCTAGCCATGGAAGCAAAGGTAGTTAGATGCAGAAAACTCCTCCTTGTCATGAGTTTTTTCAATAGCTAGTTAGTTTGTGGCTTTGATTTCTTTATATTTTTTTATATAGCTGATGATTTAGAATTAAGAACTAAGAAAATTCTATGCAAAAGTTTAAGAACAATGAATATATAAGATAATTATGTCTAATTGTAGAATAAGGAAATTGGAAATTTAAGTATTATAATATAGGACTTATATACTCTTAAGTTAGATAAATTGTAGACAAGTAATTTAATTCGGATTCAAAGTTAGTATATAAGTAGTATGAAAAGGATGAGATATGTTGAATTCTTGTTGTATGTATATATACAAATGCATACACACTAAAGGAAATTAATTATTTTTTTAAAAGTATTTGACAACGCGTATAAAAGAAATTAAGTGTTATCATATATTTAGAAGTTGACTTCCCTAAGTTTGATAAATAAAATAGCTAATTAAGAAATATGATATGGAACTAATTAATGTAATTTTAAAAGGTTAAAGAGTTAAGGAGATTTAATTTTCAAGAAATATATTTCGTGTAATTATGTATGATTTAAGAATCATGGAAAGTAACTTGGAAGTGGTTATTGAAGTGAAGTAGGGGCAGATTTTGCAAGTTGGAGAAATCTAACATTTCGAATATTTTCAAAACTGAATTAAATTAATAGTTCCAAAATAAAAACTATAGGTTAGGGTCTTAAGATGATACATACAACATTTCATAACCTGATTCAAAGTATACAGATTATTAGAGCTACGGAATTGAGGCCAGTTCTATACAGGAATTTGAGTGAGCTTCAGTCAGTTCGAGAAACATTGTCGGGGCTCGTGTTTGAATTAGCTTAGGACCTCTAAATAAAAGTTGTTCCTAACATATAAAGAGTAAATCTTGAGTGATTTAGGTTTTAATTCCTTGTTATGAATATTTTGGAGGTGATGGAACTCAAGGTTATGATTTTCAGATACCGATTGAACCAGTTTTAGTGTAACTAACTTTAGAAAGTCTTAAATGTTGAATTAGGAATCATGTTCTTAAGATGAAATGCTCCTAATATCTTGATAAGTTAGAATAGAAATTTTTGTAATTTAACTATCGAATATGAAGTTTTTATAAGCTTGGAGTCTGATATTGATAACCATGAATTTTGCGAGTGCCTTATTTTTGTTTATCTAAAGAATCGAATGAGTTCAAGGCTGATTTTAGGAAAAGTTTCAAAATAATAATGGTAGTTAACATCCTATAGATAATGTTTAGACTAGGTTTTATTAAATTTGATTAAGTATGTAAGTGAAAATAAATATATATCTAAGGGTTGTAAAAATGCCTAAAAGGAGTAAACTTTAAATAATTAACCATATTAATATATATATATATATCCAAATAATACATATGATACCTATTATGAAACTGTATTTAGAATTTCCTAGAGACAGATATTACCATTAGACTGAACACTAGTTCAAACCCCAAGTTTAGACAGTTTTAATATTTCAAACTCACTGGTATTTTCTATCTTTTCTAATAATTTCCTTCTACCCTATACATGTCAAGACATCTAAAATGTCTCTTCATTATCAACCTTGCCATACAAAGTACAATTCATAATACTTGATATGTAAAGGCTTAATAGAAAAATTTCATAAACAAACCTATCTATACCAAATGTTGATTTTATAAATTAGAAAATGTACTTGTAGCTTTGGAAAGTTTGGTTAAATCAACAACGCATGTGAATGCAATCGTAAGTGATGAATGAGATCGGTTAAAGGTGGGTGGTTAATTGTAGCCTTTAAGGGCTAGATTCTTATGTGTAATTGTATTTGTATTTAAATAAATGTGCAAATGCAATGTTTCAATGAGCTATTTAAATCATACTTGTCTGAAATTTTTTGTGACCGATAATGGCCAACAAATTGAAATTTTTCTGAGAAAGGATTTTGATTTCTATAAATGAGATCTAGGTGCACCAAGGATATGTTGATTTGAAATTCTAAGATATTTTGATTATGATAAATGTTTTAACAGTTTGGGTGCTCTGTCCCAATGGGATGAATTATATATGAAGATTAATCTATTGTGCTAGCGTATAAATGCCGGGTGGGAGGTGTTATTGTTATGTGGGGTTGAGTTACTTGTTGCCTTTTTATTTGCTTTGTATGTTATGATTGCTTTGATTTATTTGTGATCTTATGAGTCATGTAAGTTGTGAATTTATAACGAATAACAATATGTACGTGTATTTTGAATTAAAATATGAACATTATTACATGATGTTATTTTATATATTATATTACTTGTGTTGAGTGATGCTAGTACCCGTTTGGTACTATTTTCTCCTAACTGAGTCCATAAGACAGACCTTTCTTCTGTGGTATTGTTTTTAATAACAGGATTTGAGGATGGCCATTACCGATAATGGCTGTTGGGTGTCTAGTCTTATAATGTGTAATAGTTTAATTAATTGTTATTGTGACAAGAAACGTAATGGAGCTTCTTATTGTCTTTGTTGTTGTTACTCTGGTTATTGTATAAAAACATGATTATGCATTTCTATTTTAGACATGTTCCATATTCCGAGAAATCTCAGCCAAAATTTTCAGTAAATTGTTATTTATTTCAGTAAACAAACTTTTACGGCTAACTTTTATTTATAAATCTATACTTTTGTTCATTAGTTTGGTTAAGAGTCGTAGTTGCTTTCTTATTTTAGAGTACGGGTTACGGAGAGTTGGCAATCCATTCCTCCAGCTAGTTATGCCTCTGTGAAGAGTGCTAAAACTACTCTCATACTATCACCCACCCACCTTTCCACTCTCCCACTCTCCCACTCTCCCACTCTCCCACTCTCCCACTCTCCTACTCACTCCCACACTTTTAAAATATATAATTTATTTTTTATCAAATTAAATTACTTAAAAATATTAAATACAGGTAAGATATATACAAGTATGTGCTTGCAGATAACTAGTACATATATATATATATATATTACATTGAATTTGAGTATTAAATATGATATAAAAAATGTAAATCTCTTTGAATTTAAAAGATAAATTCAAACACTTTTAAAAAAATAATATATTTTTTCATTTATAGGTTGAAATATATGAAAATGAAAAATGGTAATATTTTATTATTAGTATTATTCTTTTATTAATTAATATAACACAATTTATTTAAGTTTTTTAACTTTATTTATTTTTTAACAAGTTAAAGTGGTAAAAATATGTTCAAATTTAAAGTCTATTTATTTGAAGAGAAAATACTAAAATTCAAACTAATTTTTCTCGTAAAGTTATGTCATAGGTTGTTTTTAGAATATCACTAATAAATTTTATCTATTTATTTTCAAGCTATTTTTTTTATTAGGGATAATATAGTAGAAATAAAAAAAAATAAAAAAATTGAGGTTATTATTAGGAAAATAAATTTAAAAAAAAATAAAGGATGATATAAAAAAAAGTAAGTATTATAACTCATTTGAAAAGTGAAAACTATAAATAAGACTTTTTGTTACTTTAGAGATACAAACATGATTTTTTAGTTTTTTTTCCAAAATTATTGTAACATCGTTAACTTTTCTATCCATCCAATAGAGGGGATTATCGATTCCTCCAAGTTTTGAACTAGTGTTATTTCACAAAAACTCAAGGAAAGGGGTGTAATTTACTTGAAACTAATTATGAAGCTAACTAAAATAGAATCTCGATCAAAAACACAATATTACCGATGTAAGTTTGTTGGTGAAATTAGTCGGGAAAAATGTGTGGGCAAAAAGATGAAGTTGATCGGTCATTATCGGCCAGCCAAGTCGGTGTTACCAACTACTGATCCAATGTTTTAGAACCAAAATGTTATTTACTGAAGTACATACAATTTATTAAAAGTTTCAGTATAGGTTCCCTGTACCTTGTAACATGCCCAAAATACAAATATATAATCCCTAGTTACATTCAACTAGTCACTAACAGCAACAATATGCCAAAAGGAGCTTCACACTGCTTTATAACACAATAACAAATGAAATGAACTATAACACAATACAAAATCAGACACCCAACCCTAAAGTGACTACAAATTTTCATCTTGTGGCTTCAAGTCGGCTATCTCAAATGCATATCTTGCCGTCATACAATCGGCAAGCCAAGCATCAGTTATTAATGCTCACAGAGATTCTGTTACTAAAAAAAAAATAACAAGAGAGTGGTGAGTCCCACGGACTCAGTGAGTGGAAAATTTCCATCACCACCAACTTGTATTTTACCTTTAAAAAATTCTCAAATCCAAACATTTTGAACTATGCCACAAAGATGTAATTAAGTTTTAAGGGAAATTAGTGACTCACACGCTTAATTCTTTGCTAGTCTAAAGTAATTAAAACTTGAATTACATATATTTCCAACTATATAATCCTATCTAATTCAAGCTTTCTTTTTTCCTTAAATGATTAACTATCACACTTTCCATCAATATAAAATTCTAACTACTCCTTACAAACTCACTAAACTCAACCCTTCCTCAATTATCAATAAGTAAAAGAAAAGAATGAATTAATTATATGGGGACATAGAAGTAGCCCAATCACTCAAGGTACATGGCAAGGCTTCCATGGCTAAAATAAGAGATCCATGGCCACCAAAGCAAGGTACCGAAACTCCTAGATGATGGGTTCCTGTCGCAGATAAGCCCGTCGAAGAAAATGGCATCATTAATAAACAATTTCTACAATGGTAAAAACAAACATTGCAGAGAAACTTATCCGAACTATTGTAGATAACCAATGTTCGTGCAAGTTAATGGCTTGCAATCTTATTAAGTAGAATGGATTGATATAGTAAAATTTAAAAACATAAAAATCATTCTTCAAAAAAGTAAAACAACTGCTCAATGTTAGTTACTTCAAAATTTTGAAGCACCTGAAAGAATCCTTCAATTTACAAGTAGAGGCACACCATTAAGTCTATTTTTGGAGAATATAAACTACCACACATACCAGAAGGAAAACCAAAAGAAAATATCATAATGCAGATTATGTTTTCTTAAGACCATCAATCATAACGATTATATACACAAGATTGAGAGAACTCTATTCAGTTAAAATTCTAAGTAAAATAATGTGAGCTACTACTCATGCTAAGTCATAAAACATTTTATAAGATATGTTTTCAAATGCATATACAAATATTCCAAACTTTGTCATCCAATTCAATATCGAATGATAGCATTTGCATGTTAAAAAAAAAATTAAAAAAATTACCAATTTAACAGTATGTACCTTCATCATTTTTTCTGCATCTTCTAGTAATTGTACAGTTTCAAATGACAACATAATTCATAGCATTAATTAAAATGATAAGGAAAAACTGATAGCTCAAATAAACATCTTCTTTACATGTTTGCATATAAATAGTCTAAAAGTATAAAGAATCAACTTGCTTTATCATAGATTAGTTACTAAGTTCAAATGAGCTACAAATAGCTAGATGGTCAACAAAACTGGACAACCTAACCATTTGAATGAACTAAGGATGAAATGGGCAATCTAATCCCAAATAAACTCATAAATGATGAATTAAAAGTTCAATGCAATAAAATTATCACCTATCTCCAATCAATCTCTAAAGACAAGCCAATATTTGTCATACCATAGAGGTTAAATACCAATGGATATTTTATTATCTTTCTAAAATGCAGTAAAACAAAATTGATACAAACCTACAAAATTTAGGATGAGAATGACAATAAGAGCTTACCCCTAATATAGGACAATTAGGCCAACTAGCTCTCTTCTTAGTGCTCTGATAAACAACCATCCAGCTTGTGCTACAAAAATCAATCTGAAACACCTATGTTAAAAGAACATCAAAGACATACAAATGCTACTATTCTTACTGGCGTAAAAATAGAATAGATGCTTTACAAACCTGATTGTTAGTAATAGTGAGCAATCTTCTTCGTGTAGTATGAAATAAAAAAAGGAAATTAGAATTTCTAAAAAAGCACTCACATAAAAAGGAAGAATTTGCCTCCCAGATCCTAAATTTGAATTTTTCATCACGGAACAACTAGAGATCTCTTTTTTCTTTTGGGTTTCAATATAGGTAATAAGTTAGTGTTAGCTCAACAAAATTTTTATACTATTCTAGCTTTCAGCTACTGTTTTGAAAATTCACATAGAGGTATTTAGATTGTATTATTCAGAGAGGTTCTTCATTATAGGGGAACATATACACAGGGAGCTCCGTTGCATCAAGAACCAAAAAAAAAAAAACAACAAAAAGACACAATAATCCAAAATACACAATACATAGCTTTAAGCCCTGATATGACTGTAGTGTTTCATTCTTGGGGGTTCAATTGTGCATCCTTTCAAGAGTATCATGCCTCAACAACTACTAGCAAGTCAAGGTACTGCAAGAGGAGTTTAAGAACCTAGAGCTAAAAAACACATAGAAGAAAGAAGACTGAGTCATATAAACTCAGTGAGTGAAAGACGTACCAAAAGGGTAATAGCTTAAAACATCATAAACTTATAAAAAATCATAACATAACTCATTATCCAATTACAATCCTTACATAATATATATATATATATATACATATATGGATGACGTAAAACTTACATACCCGCAAGTAAACATATAATAAACAAATCAAATAAAGCATCCAAGGGATAGTAATCGTAGTAACTCAGCTCCTGCACACTATATATATATATAAAATATATATGTACATATACATATATCTTCCTCGGGGCTATTTAGCTCCCGCACACCATAACAAATAATCTCCCACAGTAACTACCCTGGGGCTGAGTTACTCGAATGTATATTTATATAATCACTTAATCAAATCAAATTTATCCTAGGCTTACCTGGATTCTAAATCATATTAAAAATGAATTCTCTAGCCCTATCAACCACATACAAATCATTCAAACTATCGCACAACACACTAAATAACAAATGTATGAAGATTTAGAATTTTATCACATAATTCAACATTTATATTCAACTCAAAGTACTAAACACATCCTTATCCAACAATAATATACAAATAGAAAACATTTCAAAACACAACTAGTAACCAAAAGATAATATCTTTCACTCACAAATTTACAGTTGTTGTTCGGGGCTTCCACTAGAGTCCAAAAGTGTCGTCGAGATAGCGTCATGTTCTGGACCTGAAATTACATTTCCAAGTATCGTTTAGTTTCTAAATTTCATATATTATTAGTCCCTAATCATAAGGACTTGACCATAATAATTCCAAAATATTAATTTACAAATAACTTCTTTTAGTCATTTTATCAAACATATTGAAAGCTTACTTTGTTCCAATTTGTACAAAACCTTTTGGAGCATATAAGCTACCACACATACTAGAAGGAAAACCAAAAGAAAATATCATAATGCAAATTCTTTTTTCCTAAGCACCCTTAATCATAAAGATTATATACACAAGATTGAGCGAACTCTATTCAGTTAAAATTCTAAGTAAAAAATGTGAGTTACTAGTCATGCTAAGTTATAAAACATTTGATAAGATATGTTTTTAAATGCATATACAAATATTCTAAACTTTGTCATCCAATTCAATATTGAATGATAGCATTTGCATGTTAAAAAAAATAAAAAATTTACCAATTTAACAATATATACCTTCATCATTTTTTCTACACCTTCCAATAATCCTACAGTTTCATATGACAACATAATTCATAGCATTAATTAAAATGATAAGGAAAAAGTGATAGCTTAAATAAACATCTTCTTCACATGTTTGCAAATAAATAGTCTAAAAGTATAAAGCATCAACTTGCTCTATGAAAGATTAGTTACTAAGTTCAAATGAGCCACAAATAGCTAGATGGTCAACTTTTACAAGTCAAGTAATTAACATAGTAACAAAACTGGACAACCTAACCATTTAAATGAACTAAGGATTGAAATGGGCAATCTAACCCCAAATAAGCTTAGAAATGATGAATTAAATGTCCAATGCAATAAAATTAGTCACCTTTCTCCGATCAATCCCTAAAGACAAGCCAATATTTGTCACACCACAGAGGTAAAATACCAATGGATATTTTATTATCTTTCTAAAATGCAATAAAACAAAATTGATACAAATCAAAAAATTTAGGATGAGAATGACAATAAGAGCTTACCCTTGATATAGGACAGTTAGGCCAACTAGCTCTCTGCTTAGTGCTATGATAAACAACCATCCAGCCTATGCTGCAAAAATCAATTCGAAGCACCCATGTTAGAAGAACATCAAAGACATACAAATACTACTATTCGTACTGGCATAAAAATAAAATAGATGCTTTACAAACCTAATTTTTAGTAATAGTGACCAATCTTCTTCATGTAGTATGAAATATAAAAAACAATTAGAATTTCTAAAAAAGCACTAACATAAAAAGGAAGAATTTTCCTTCCATATCCTAAATTCGAATTTTTCATCATGGAACAACTAGAGATCGTTTTTTTTCTTTTGGGTTTTAATATGGGTAATAAGTCAGTGTTAGCTCAACAAAATTTTTAAACTCTTCTAGCTTTTAGTAGTGAAAATTCACAACATCTAAGGTGCGAAAAATAGGAAAATAAGTCTAATGCAATACAAGGATCTACATACTAGTCGAGCTAAATGAACTCTTCGATCTGCATTGAAGACCAAAACAAGAATGAAGTTGACTCGATTCGACTCAACAAGCATGAAACCATTATCAAAACTGATCCACTTTCCTGTTACTAATACTTGAAATTTTAGAGGATTTGAAAGCTATACAGTTTGATACAGTAGAAGAAGCCATGAAAACTCCCTAAACTCTCCGTGCAATTAAAATTGAAGAAGATGAAGAATAGGAAGTTATAAAAGTAGCCAGATCTAAATCCAAGAAAAAATTCTACACTCTTATTAGAAAACGAGATAAGGTAAGGCAATTTTGGATCCCAATCTCCTTTTGTAAAATGGTCTCTAAGCTTTTCCCGTGGAGTCTTCGTGGCTTACAGCAGAGTGAGATGTGATGTGAAGTCGGTGAGTGAAGGAGAGGTAAAGAACCGAAAATGAGAAAGAAGAATAGAATGCAAACTAAGAAAATGGATATTAGGTTTATTTTCTTAATTTTCACTATTGCTACGGTTGTGGGTCGTCACCCATGTAAAATGGTCGACTTAGAAAAATATTTGCGATTGTCTTATTTGATACAATGCATACCCATAGCAAATAAGTTATTATATCGTCGCAAATAATTAAAATTTGTTTCGTAGTAACTCAGCTCCTTCACACCATATATAAATATAATATTTATGTACATATACATATATCATCCTCGGGGCTATTCAGCTGCCACACACCATAACATATAATCTCCCACAGTAACCTCCCCGGGGCTGAGTTACTCGAATGTATATTTATATAATCACTTAATCAAATGAAATTTATCCTTGGTCCACCTAGATTCTAAATCATATTAAAAATGAATTCTCTGGCCCTATCAACCATTTACAAATCATTCAAACTATCGCACAACACACTAAATAACAAATGTATGAAGATTTAAAATTTTATCACATAATTCAACATTTATATTCAACTCAAAGTACTAAACACATATTTACCCAACAATAATATACATATAGAAAACATTTCAAAACACAACTAGTAACCAAAAGATAATATCTTTCACTCATAACTTTACAGTTGTTGTACGTGGCTTCCCCTAGAGTCCAAAAGTGTCGTCGAGATAGCATTATGTTCTAGAGCTGAAATTACATTTCCAAGTATCGTTTAGTTTCTAAATTTCATATCTTAGTAGTCCCTAATCATAAGGACTTGACCATAATAATTCCAAAATATTAATTTACAAATAAATTCTTTCAGTCTTTTTATCAAACATCTTAAAAGCATACTTTGTTCCAATTCATATATATATATATCTTATGTGTGTAACCAAAACTAGCACCAACACTAACCACAATTCAAATACAAAATTGAAATTGAATGAATCATTTAGTGACAATAAAGAGTTTAAATCTTGGAATTCCACAAGAACCAAACAACATTTTACCCACTATTTTTCTCACTACCTTGATCATATTCTTTCATTCATAAACCCACTCAATCCTGACATCCAAATCCTCAAACAAATCTAAAAGGAAAAGGAATCAGCTCCAAGATAAAAAGAGAATTACTTGAACTAGAGGTAAAATTTTCATCAATTCTCTAATACCGGCTTAGGTGTCCTAACTTCATTGGGACCTAACCAGATAGATGAAAAAACCTGAAAAAAAAAAAAAAAAAAAGTCTTATTTTATTTGAGTTTCTAATAATAGTAAATTAGGATAATAAATAAATATATTTTTTTAATAAATTCATATTTTATTAATTCTTTTAATCATGATAGTATTAAATTATTCTTGTTTAATAACACATTTATCATAAAAATACATTTTCTTTTTTTACTTGTATATTTGTAGCAAAAGGAAGGTTAATGTTGATTGTCACTAGTGCAGCTAATGAACATACTAATTAGATAATTCTAAATTTTAATTCACACTATTATCATAAAATTATGTTAATTTATTTTTTTTATTCCGCATAGGTATGTCCAGGCCATTTTACACACATCTCGATTGATCACATTTTCGGTTTGGTCAAAGACAGGTCATGCACTTCAAAATTAAGAAATTTGTGAGGAGTTTAGTCCTAAAGCTCTCCCCAAGAAGATTCAAATGAAGAAAGTCAATAAAGGGAGTACAACTTCTGAACTATCTGGTCAACCCCTTGGGATATGTTAAATTCTTCCTAGTCATATTTATGAAGACAATTACAATCTTTATATTAACTTATATTAAATGGATCCTTTTTTTTCTTTGAAATATTAGTTTTATTTTATTTTATTTTGTAATACTTATGTGATTGTTGTTCATTACATGACATAAAGATAAAAATCAAGAACTTATGTTAAAGATTAATTTTATTTTTTTTAACGGTTAGAAAAATAAGAAATTTTGTAATAAAAGATTTTATTTCTAGCAAATTTCCTAATGTAAATACGGCTAGCACAACGTGTATGACATAAAAATTAATTATAATGAAAATGAAGAAATCATAGATATAAGTTATAGGTCGATACCAATTTTTTCTTTTACAAACATAATTTGGTTTTTCATAGTTTTTAATTCTGTAATTCTTCATTTTTGTAATAACCTGATATTGTAACATTTAGAATGTTGAATGTAATAACTGTTTTAACCCAGTATCATAAAGTCAAGTTTTAGATATAATAGATAAATTTCAGTTATAAGAACAACGACATAAACAAATTAAAGAAATATCAACAAAAAATAAACACGTCTTTATTTTATTATCGATGTTTTAATATATGTTTTGGAGTGTCTTGTGTAATTTATGAGGCTTTTAAATTAATAATAATATATTATCCATAGTGGTATTATATATTATAATCCGATATTCCAGTGGATATTTTAAAATGTTGTACGTGAATTATTGTAGTTACGTACATTGTTATAACCCAACATCGTGAAATCAAATTTTAAGTATAATGTGAAAATATTAGTTTTAAGATATTTTGTTATATAGTATAAATTTTGTAAGTAAATTATATATGTTAACTAAATAAATTGGAAAAGTGATAACTAATGGATATATATATATATATATATATATATACATACACACCTAGATTCAATTTCCTCCATACATTAGTTATACTTTGACCTTGAAGTTTTTCTTCTTTCTTTCCTTTTTGGTTTAGCCACCACCCTTCTTTCTCTGGAGAAGTCTTGGCCGAGTCTTCCACCTTCCCTTTCTTGTTTTTCCTCTTCATCCATCATTGCTTTGGTTGGCTGCAACTTAGTTGTCTTTATTCCTTTCAATTTCCATGACAACCGCCTCTGTTTTCCTTCTATTTCTCTGCCACTCGATTTCAGCATGTGCCCTGTTTTACTTCCTTTGTTTTTCCGTGAAGAAACCTTCCTCTTGCAGCCAAATTTCTCTCCCTCCTTCTTCATTTTCACCTTGCCTTGTCTAGCCTTTAGTTGTTAGTTAGCCAAAAGGTATTGTTCTACCTTGCAATCGTGAAAAACAGCCTTTCTTTTGGCTAGCAATAGCTGCCTGTTTTCAATTTTTTTGTAGCAGCTGTCCCTTGGCTTGGACGTACAGCTCCCTTCTCTCCCATAGCAACTTCAAGGCTACCGTGAATCTTGGTTAGAGTAGAGACAGAAGCCTTGCCTTGCCTTGCACCCTTGTCTCTACCATGAGGACACCAAGTATGGCAATAGCTAGCTGCCTAGTGAACCGTGGTGTGGGTAGTTTCTAAACCTCAAGTATTTACTTTATTTTCATGAAGTTCTTTCCTTTTCCTTCGTGATAGTTAAACATTAGATTAACAGTTTGGATATAAAGAAGTTAGGAGGGTAAATTAAGAAGTGAAGTAGTAGAAGTGTGGTGCTTAATTAGATTATAGGTTGGGTTATCTCTTTGTAATTTAGGATATTTGATTGAGTAGAACTTTTTAATTAAAACTTGGTAAATTTAACTCTTGATGGCTAATTGCTTTAAAAATTTAAATAAAAGTTCATAGCAAGAGCAAAGGGTTGGTGGATGTATTGAGTTAAGGAGTGAATGAAAGTTAGTAGTGGATGTGATCAAAGGAGGGTTAGTTGGGAATAAATTGTGGAAAATGACAGTTAAGTGGTTCTGAAGGAGTGCAGGGGGTAGATTTCATGAGTAATAGAAATTCGGTATTTCAAGTGTCTTCAGGGTAGAATTAAATTAAGGGTTCAAAAGATAAAATGTAGCTTATGATATTGACATGTTTTCTACAAAATTTCATAGCTTGCTTCCAAGTATGTTGTGAGTTAGAGCTCTTGGATTCTGGCTAGTTCGCACAGGATTTTTAGTGCCATGTAAGGAATTGAGTGGGTTCAAAACCAATTTTAGGAAAAGTTTCTAAATAAAAAATATAGATATACCTTTTTATTAACAAACCTAACAAATGGAATTGGATTTCGTTTTTCCTAGAGAAAGTTATGTTCAATTAACTAAGGTTATGTTAGAGTTGTCAAAATCCTGCATTTTGCAGAATTTGATGCAAATTCAAAGAATAAACTGTATAGATATAAAAATCTAAAAATTACAAATGATATACTATTATAAATCTACATGTGTCTAGTATTTTATAAATTTTATGAAACTGGATTCAGAATTTTCTAGAGAAACATATGATCGTTAAAGTGGACACTGGTCCAAATCCCAAGTTTAGACAGTTTCAACACCTCTAACTTACTAAGTGATTTCTATCTTTTCTAATTGTTACTTCTACCTTATGCATTTTCAAGACATTTAAAATGTCTCTTCATTATTAACCCTATCACATAAAGTCCAATTCATATTAATGGACATGTAATAGCTTAATGGAAAACTTTCATAAAGAAACCTATACAGGTTGATATATAAGCTTAGTAACTAGAATATTATAACAATAACATTTATGAATTAAATATTATTTGGGAATATGAATTTTAGTTATGGATTCTATTGTGGACCTGATGAGATGCGTAGACGCAAGTGTAAGTGACAAATGGGATCGGTTACAGGTAAGTGGTTAATTGATACCTTTAGGGGCAAGATTATTATGCTCTATTGTATGTGTATTTAAATAAATGTGCCAGTGCAATATTTTAGTGAGT
Source organism: Quillaja saponaria (assembly GCA_029379385.1). NCBI lineage: Eukaryota > Viridiplantae > Streptophyta > Magnoliopsida > Fabales > Quillajaceae > Quillaja > Quillaja saponaria. The sequence goes on along the minus strand of CM055605.1, from coordinate 15,607,414 downwards.
TAGTTGAATTATTCTTGTTTGAAATTGTATGTGATTGATAAGAGCCAACACATGAAAGTTTTTATGAGAAATTATTTTTATTCCGAAATTAAGATCCAGGTGCACCTAAGATATTTTGATTTAAATCATAAGAAATTATGATGTTGATAAATGTTTTTTTTAATTAATTGAGTGCTCAGCCTTGGTTAAATAGATTGTATATGGAGATCAATTTATTGTGGGGGCACGTAAATGCCTGGTAGGAGATGATAATATTGTGCAGGGCAGAGTCACTCGTTGGCCCTTTGGTTGCTTTGTTTGATATTCTTACTCTGATTAATTTGTAATCCTGTGTTTCATGTAAATTGTGAATTTATGACGATTATAATGTACACGTGTAATGTGAATTAAGTTATGAACAATGTTACATGATGCTACTATATATGTTATACACTTGTGTGGTGTAATTCTAGTACCTTTTGGGTATGATTTTTCACTCATAGAGTCCATAGAACTCACCCCTTTCTTGTGAATTTTTTTTATAACAGGAGTTCGGTACATGTCATTGCCGAGCTTCTGACTTACCGATTGAGTACGGCAAAGTATTTACAGGATCTCAGACTTGAAGTCAATGATCAAAGTTTGCAATCACACTAGAACTGTGAGGTGTCAAATTTTTGTATATGTAAAAGTTTAGTTACTCTTCTTGATTAAAATGTGGACAGAACAGAGCTCCTTGTTGTCCTTGTGTTAGTATTGTGTGAAATTAGGAACATAGGTGTTTGTATTTTGAGACATGTTCCATTTTGTTGGGAACCTCTGCCAAAATTTTTTAGTAACTTGTTAATTATTATAAGAAAAAAACTTTTATAGTGATGTTTGGTTTTAGAAAAGCTACTTTTATTCTTTAGTTGGGTCATGAGTCAAGTTTGTTACTTTGTTTTGAAGGAAGGGTTACGATGGGTTGGTTACCCAATCCTCTGGCCAGTCATGTCTCTGTGAGGGGTGTGACACTTTTCTTCTTTTTATTCTGACCAAGTGGATTGTCAGTAAGCTTATTCTTATATTATTTTCATTTAAATATTTATCACGAATTTATATATATATATATATATATGCTAATTCTGCTAAGAAATTATCATCATAATTAAATATTAAATTAGATAGTATATATTTATTTATATTATATATTTAAAAAGTTGGACTCACGAGTTTAGCGGATGAGCTTTACTAAGATTGAGTTTCACTTGTTTAGTGAACTAATCAAAAATAAAGTCTGAGGTTGCATTGCTAAGGCACAACAACTCTATCTTCTCGTGTGTGATCTGTGGCCACTAAAGTAGTTGAAGAAGATGAAGTTGATGCTATTAATTGAAGCAGAAATTGTTCTTCATCAACCCATCAAATCAATATATATATATATATATATATATATATATATATATATATATATATATATTTCTTGTTTGTCAATGAGGTGTTAGAAGTCATGATTGTGATTTTCGAGTCCTTATTGAACCAGTTTTAGTATCATTAGGTTTAGAGGGTCTTAAAAGATGATTTAGAGTGGAGTGATGCAAATGAATTGTTCCTAACATCTTGATAAACTATATTGGAAAGTTTCATAATTTAATTCCCAAGTATAAGAATTCTATAAGAATTGGAATCCGAGATTGGCAACTAGAAATTGTGTGAGTGCCCTGTTTTGTTCATGTGAGGATTTGAGTAGGTTCAAAACTACTTTTAGAAGAAGTTTCTAAATAAGAAAGATAGCTAATTTCTTAAAAAATAATGTTTAGACTTTGTTTTGTTGAATTTGGTTAAGTATGTAAATTGAAATCAAACATATCTCCAAGGTGGTTATGGAAATGTCTAAGAGGGATTAACTTTAAATAAATGAATGAAACTTAGTATTTATAGATTTTCATAATTAAATAGTTAACCTATAAAATTGACAAACTTAGTAATACTTAGTATTTATACATTGAAAAGTGTTGTTTAGCCAACAACGTGTGTGACTATAAGAGGAAGTGACGAGCAAAATTAGTAAATGATGAGTGCATAAATGCTACCTTTTAGTTGCTAGATTAACATGTGAATTTGTTAAGTATATTTCAATTGATATATTTATATATAATCATAAGCATGTGTAGTGTTTCATTAAGTTATTTGAATTGTGCTTGACTTGTGACTTTGTTTGTGTTTGATAAGGGCCAATGAAAGTGTTTTTACTTCTACAATAGAATCAAGGTGCACCTACGATATTTTTATTTGATTATTTGACAATAATTAAAAATATTCAAGTAACTCAGTCTCGAGAATGGATTTGTGAGGAGCTATGAAGATTTCAGTAATTTTGTATATATTTGTGTTTGGTGTGTGGGTACAAAAATTGCCCAAAGGAGAGAATTTTTGTTTAGTCTGCAGGTACTGAGTTACTCTATTTGGCCCTTTGTGTGTTTTGAGTATTTTGATTGTCTTGATTTGATTGTATAGTGTATTACTTGAACTGTGTTTGTTAAGTTGATGTTTTCCATATTTGCATACGTGTAACCCTTAGTTATTTTGAAATTCATGATATGTTGATATTAATTGACTATGTATTATATATATGTGTAGAGTGAAGCTAGCACTCTTTGGGCACGTTTTTCCACTCACTGAGTCTGTGGGACTCACCACTCTCTTGTTAATTATTTTTTAGTAACAAGATCTCTGTGAGCATCAATAATTGATACTTGGCTTGCTAATTGTATGACGGCAAGATATGCATTTGAGATCGCAGACTTGAAACCATAAGATGAAAATTTGCAATTACTTTAGGGTTGGGTGTCTGATTTCGTATTGTGTTATAGTTCAGTTCATTCGTTGTTGTGTTATAAAGCGGTGCAGAGCTCCTTTTGGTATATTGTTGTTGTTAGTAATTAGTTGAATGTAACTTGGAGTTCCTTTTATATGAATTTTTTGTGAGCTCCTTTTATAAACATGACATATGAATTTTTGGTTCTAATACATTGGATCAGCAGTTGGTAACACCGACTTGGCAGGCCGGTAATGACCGATCAATTCATCTTTTTGCCCACACATTTTTCCCGACTAATTTCACCAACAAACTTACATCGGTAATATTGTGTTTTTAATCAAAATTCTATTTTAGTTAGCTTCACAGTTAGTTTCGAGTAAATTACACCCCTTCCCTTGCGTTTTTGTGAAATAACACAAGTTCAATACTTGGAGAAATCGATAATCCCCTCTCTTTGATGGATAGAAAAGTTTATGATGTTACAAAATAATTTTGGTAAAATACTAAAAAATCATGTTTATATCTCTAAAGTAACAAAAATTCTTATTTTACTTTTCACTTTCAAATGAGTTATAATACTTACTTTTTTTATATCATCCTATATTTTTTAAATTTTATTTTCCTAATAACAGCCTCAATTTTTCTTTTTTTTATTTCTACTAAATTATCCCTAATAAAAAAAATACTTGAAATAAATAAATTAAATTTATTAGTGATATTCTAAAAACAACCTATGACATAACTTTACTAGAAAAATAAGTCTGAATTTTAGTATTTTCTCTTCAAATAAATAGACTTTAAATTTAAACATATTTTTACCACTTTAACTAGTTAAAAAATAAATAAAGTTAAAAAACTTAAATATATTGTGTTATATTAATTAATAAAAGAATAAAGACTTATACTAATAATAAAATATTACCATTTTTCATTTCACATATTTCAACCTATAAATGAAAAAATAGATTATTTTTTAAAGTGTTTGAATTTATTTTTTAAATTCAAAGAGATTACATTTTTTAATTTTGTATTTAATATTCAAATTCAATGTAACATATATATATATACTAGTTATCTACAAGCACATACTTGTATATATCTTACCTGTATTTAATTTGATGAAAAAAATAAATTATATATTTTAGAAGTGTGGGAGAGAGTGGGAGAGTGGGAGAGTGGGAGAGTGGAGAGTAGGAGAGTGGAAAGGGTGGGTGGGTGAGAGTATGAGAGTAGTTGTCATACCCTTCACGGAGGCATGACTGGTCGGAGGAATGGATTGCCAACTCTCCATAACCCGTACTCTAAAACAAGAAAGGCAACTATGACTCTTAACCAAACTAATGATGAAAAGTAAAGATTTATAAAACAAAAGTTAGTTGTAAAAGTTAGTTTACTAAAATAAATAACAATTTACTAAAAATTTCTGCAGAGATTACTCGTAATATGGAACATGCCTAAAATAGAAATGCATAATCCTGTTTTTATACAATAACCAGAGTAACAATAACAAAAACAACAAGGAGCTCCATTACGTTTCTTGTCACAATAACAATTAATTAAACTATTACACATTATAAGACCAGACACCCCACAACTCTAGTGTGACAGCAAATTTTCACTCTTTGACTTCAAGATTGAATTTCCAAGAGTTACATTGCCATCAAACACTCGGCAAGGTTCATTATAGGTAATAGTCATCCTCAAATCCTGTTACTAAAAACAATACCACAGAAAAAGGGTGAGTCTTATGGACCCAGTGAGTGGAAAATAGTACTAAAGGGGTACTAAACATCACTCAACACAAGTAATATAATATATAAAATAACATCATGTAACAATGTTCATGTTTTAATTCAAAATACACATACATATTGTTATTCATTATAAATTCACAACTTACATGATTCATAAGATCACAAATAAATCAAAGCAATCATAACATACAAAGCAAACAAAGGCCAACGAGTAACTTAGCCCGTACAACAATATCACCTGCCACCTGGCATTTAGGCGCCAGCACAACAGATTAATCTCTATACATAATTCATCCCATCGGGACTGAGCACTCAAACTTTTAAAACATTTATCAGAATCAAAATATCTTAGAATTTCAAATCAACATATCCTAGGTGCACCTGGATCTCAGTTTCATAAATAAAAATCATTTCTCAGAAAAATTTCAATTTGTTAGCCCTTATTAATCACAAATAATTTCAAACAAGTATGATTCAAATAACTCATTGAAACATTGCATTTGCACATTTATTTAAATACACATACAATTACACCTAATAATCCAATCCTTAAAGACAAACAATTAACCACCCACCTTTAACCGATCTCATTCATCACTTACGATTGCATTCACATTCGTTGTTGATTTAACCACACTTTCCGAAGCTACAAGTACATTTTCCAATTTATAAAATCAACATTTGGTATATATATGTCTACATATAACTCAAGTTTAAACATGCACCACACAATTTAACTTTAATATTAAATTTGTCTCTTGTAAATTTTAATTAAGTGTGAGATGGGAAAGAGAGTTAATTATATATATATAAATATATATATGCACATACATATAAACTAGAGTAAATCTTGCATTCAAGATATTTGATAAAATGTCTACTAGAAAATAATTGTATCTTAAAGAATTAGAATTGGTTGGATTGTTTTTGGACAGTGAAATTTAAGTTCTTGATTGATTCTAAATCACTAATACAATCTTGAATTTAATTGGATTAGGAGTAATGTTAGTGAATTAGTGTTGAAGTGAGGAGTATGAATTGGAGCTTGAAAGTGGTGGAAAATGAGAGTTAAGTGGGTTTTGAAGGGGGTGCAAGGGCAAATTTGGGGATCAAAGAAATCCTGGGTTTTGGGTGCTTTGGAGCTAAATAAAATTAAGGGTTAAAATAGAAAGTGCAGCTTAGGATCTTGGGATGTTGTCTACAAAATTTCGTAGCTTGGTTCCAAATATGTTGTGAGTTATAGGTGTTAGACTCCGACTAGGTCAAGCAGGATTCGTAGTGCCTTGTTTTTGGTTCATGTAAGAAATTGAGTGGATTCATGACAGATTTTAGGAAAAGTTTCTAAATAATAAAAATATATATACTTGTGTATTAATAAACCCATTAAATGGAATCAAATTTCATTTTTCCTAGAGGAAGTTATGTTCAATTAACTAAGGCAAGGTCAAAGCTGTCAAAATCCTCCATTTTGTAGAATTTGATGCAACTTCAAAGAAAAAACTGTATTGATATACAAACCCAAAAGTTACAAATGATATACCATTATAAAGCTACATGTATATGGTATTTTATAAATTTTACGAAACTGGATTTGAAATTTACTAGAGAAAGATATGACCATTAAAGTGGACACTGATCCAAATCCCAAGTTTGGACAGTTTCAACATTTCCAACTCACTAAGTACTTTCTATCTTTTCTAATGGTTCCTCCTACCCTATGCTTTGTCAAGACATTTAAAGTGTCTCATCATTATTAATCCTATCACGTAAAGTCCAATTCATATTAATTGGCATGTAATAGCTTAATGGAAAACTTTCATAAAGAAACCTATGCAGGATGAGATATAAGCTTAGTAACTAAAATATTATAACAATAACGTTTATGAACCAAATATTATTTGGGTATATGAATTTCAGTTCCGGATTCTAATGTGGACCTGATGAGATGTGTGAACGCAAGTGTGAGTGATGAAGGGAATCGATTACTGGTGAGTGGTTAATTGTTGTCTTCAGGGGCTAGATTATTGTGTGTAATTGTATATGTATTTAAATAAATGTGCTAGTGCAATATTTCAGTGAGTTAGTTCAATCATTCTTGTTTGAAATTGTCCGTGGTTGATAAGGGCCAACACATGAAAATTGTGGTGCACCTAGGATGTTATGATTTAAAATCATAAGAAAATTCTGATTTGGAAAATATTTTTATAAAATTGAGTGATCAGCCCCGATGGGATGGATTGTGTACGGAGATCAATTTGTTGTGCAGGCGCGTAAATGCCCGGTAGGGGGTGATAATGTTGTGCGGGGCTGGGTCACTCGTTGGCCCTTTGGTTGCTTTGTTTGATATTATTTCTCTTATTAATTTGTGAGAGTGTGGATCATGTAAATTGTGACTTTATGATGATTACAATGCAAACGTGTAACGTGAGTTACGATATGAACAATGTTAATATATATGTTATATATTTGTGTGGTGTGATGCTAGTACTCTTTGAGTACGATTTTTCACTCACGGAGTTCATAGGACTCACCCCCTCTCTTGTGAAATTTTTTTTGTAATAGGAGTTCGGTACATGACGTTGCTAAGCTGGTGACTTGACAATTGAGTACAGCAAGGTATTTGCAGGATCTCATACTTGCAGTCAAGGATTAACGTTTGTAGTCACACTATAATGGTGGAATGTCTAATTTTGTATGATGTAATAGTCTCAATATTTGTCATCGTGTCGTTGTGTGGAATTAGGAGCACATACGTTGTATTTTGTGGCATGTTATATAAATTTTCAGTAAGTTACTATTTTTTTTTCAAAAAAACAAACTTTTACAGTGGACTTTTATTCTTTAGTTGGGTCAAGAGTTATGGTGGTTACTTTGGTTTGAATTTAGGGTTACGGAGGTTTGGTTATCCAACTCTCCGGCCAGTCATGCCTCCGTTGGGGTATGACACATTTACATATCAAGTATTATGAATTGTAATTTGTATGGCAAGGTTGATAATGAAGAGACATTTTAGATGTCTTGACATGTTATAGGGTAGAAGGAAACTATTAGAAAAGATAGAAAATACTAGTGAGTTAGAAAAATTAAAACTGTCCAAACTTGGGGTTTGAACCACTGTTCACTCTAATGGTCATATCTTTCTCTAGGAAATTCCAAATCCAGTTTCATAAAATTTATAAAATACTAGACACATGTAGCTTTATAATGGTATATCATTAAAAAAATTTAGATTTATATATCAATATTATTTATTCTGTGAAGTTGCATCAAATTCTGCAAAACACAGGATTTTGGCAGCTCTGAGCTTACCTTAGTTATTTGAACATAACTTTATCCAGGAAAAAAGAAATCCAATTCCATTTGTTGAAATTATTAAGAGACAAATATATTTTTCTAGATAGGTATGATATGTATTATTTGGATATATATATATATATATACTAATAAAGTTAATTATTTAAAGTTTACTCCTTTTTGGCATTTTTACAACCCTTGGATATATGTTTATTTTCACTTACATACTTAATCAAATTTAATAAAACCCAGTCTAAACATTATCTATAGGATGTTAACTACCTTTATTATTTAGAAACTTTGCCTAAAATCAGCATTGAATTCATTCGATTCTTTACATAAACAAAAATAGGGCAAAATATTCAGGAAAATTACTTATCAGGAAAATTTCCAGACTCCAAAACTTATAAAAACTTCATATTCGGGAATTAAATTATGAAAAAATTTCTTCTCCAATTAATATCATCATTTTCATCACATTCGTCTTCTTCAACTACTTTAGTGGCCATCAATAACACACAAGAAGACAGAGTTGTGTTGTGGCTTAACGACCTCAGGCTTGCCACTTTATATAGATGATATATGTTCTATCTACAACGTGTCTCCATTGCTATTATTGGGTGATGAGTGTATGATTTTATATTTCATTAAGAAAACTATAGGTAAGAGTAATACAATGTACCTGGTTGGTTTAGCTTAGATAAAAGTGATATCGTTCAAGTGTGGCAATTGTTAGATGCATGCATTACCCTAATCAACCATTGGGTTTCCTAACTTCATATTTACCAGTTTTATATAAGGGGCACACAAGTCTTTTATTGTAACTTCATTTATAGAGATATCAACAAGTATAATTAATTCGTGAGCTAATTGATAGGCAAGAAAAACATGTAAGAGAAGAATCATTGAAAATATTGATTTCATGTGTTAATATTAAAATCAATTATATGTATATTAATTTTATGGTTTTATATTTCAAAGACTTGCTTTATATTTCTATAAAGCTCCATAATTGTCCATTAATATGTTAGGAATAATTCCTATTCATAGGCATTAAGCTAATTCAAACCACAACCAAACCCCAGTCAAAGTCCACAAGACTGACTAAAGCTCACCTAAAATCCTGCACAAACCCAGCTACAATTCAATATCTCTAATGATAAATACACTTCAAATCAAGTTACAAAACTTTCCAGATACCATTCCAGGACCAAAAGCCACACTTTATCTTAATTCCTAACTTAATACAGTCCATAGTATACCTAAAATACCTGATTTCTCTAACTTATATAATCTAACCCTATTTTCCCTTTTCCATTAACCACTCAATTCTATATCAATTATTTCCATCACCACCAACTTGTATTTTACCTTTTAAAAATTCTCAAATCCAAACATTTTAAAACCATGCCACAAAGATGTAATTAAGTTTTAAAAAAAAGTAAGGGAAATTAAGTGACTCACACGCTTAGTTCTTTTAGGCTTGTCAACCATTACCTTAAGTGCACTTTATCACATTGCTTGTCTACGTGTGCGTATATATATATATATACACACACTTCCCAACAAAATCAACACGATCTCATTAATTCCTATATTACTAATATTTTTAACATTAAGTTAATAAGATCCATCAAAAGTTTGCTTTATCCATTTTTTTTCATCATAGTACAATTAAATTCCCGTGTTTCCTTTTTCAATTATTACTACCTATCATGTTCTCATTCTTTTATCATTTTCCAAGCTTCCTTATATTTAAGTAACTAAATAACCTTTCAATACCTATTTTCTCTAAACTTTCAATTTTTATTCATATAATCCCTAACCATAAAAGTTTTAACATACCAAGTTTTACTCAATGATATATATATATATATATATATATAAACTTTTTTTTTGTTTGTCAATGCATAAAGAAAATATAAAGTAAGTCTTTGAAATATAAAACCATAAAATTAATATACATATCATTGATTTCAATATTAACACATGAAATTAATATTTTCACTGATTCTCCTCTTACATGTTTTTCTTGCCTATCAATTAGTTCACAAATTAATTATATTTGTTTATATCTCTATAAATGAAGTTATATTGGAAGGCTTGTGCCCCTTATATAAAACTGGTAAATATGAAGTTAGGAAACCCAATGCTTGATTAGGGTAATGCATGCATCTAACAATTGCCAAACTTGAACGATATCACTTTTATCCAAGCTAAACCAACCATGTACATTGCATTACTCTTACCTATAGTTTTCTTAATGAAATATAAAATAATACACTCATCACCCAATAATAGCAATGGAGACATGTTGTAGGTAGAACACATATCATCTATATAAAGTGGCAAGCCTGAGGTCGCCAAGCCACAACACAACTCTATCTTCTTGTGTGTTATCGATGGCCACTGAAGTAGTTGAAGAAGACGAATGCGATGAAAATGATGATATTAATTGGAGAAGAAATTTTTCTTCATCTACCGATTACATCAATGATATATCAAAGGTACTATTCATTGCAATTCACATTAGAAGTTTTCATTTTCATTTCATAAAAATTTTTTGTAACTATTTTTTCCCCTGGTTTTGTTTCCTATATGTGTTTACAAATAAAGGAAGAGGAGACTGATGGTTGCTTTCCATCAGAGCAACCTTTGAACCATACTACAAGCCTTTCTCCCAAGTTTCACAATTGTAAGTAAAGGCCTTGGCACCATACTTAGAGATCGTATATGTCGCTATACTGGAGCGCAGGCGTGACAATTATGAACATGCCTAAATGTTCTTTTTGTTACGGTGTGTATATCTTTTCTTTTGTTTCTTTACATCTATAAATTATTCTTCTTCTTATTATTTTTTTTAAAAAAAATAATTTTTTTATTATTGACAATGTTTGTCTATTGGATCATATTTTTGAACTCAAGCCCAAATGGATCCATGAGAAGGAGGGAGCAAATGGAGAATAAAATAGTGTAATGAGTTGTTAAAAGCTGAGTAGTTGAACACAGTAGAGGTGAGTGAGATGTGCGGCATAATTTTTACATGGAACAAGATCAATATATTTCCTAATGTTTATAAAAAAATGTAATGAGTTGTGAGAAAAACAATGGATAAGAAGATCATGAAAATATTTGAATTTATGGTATTTAGTTCTTAGTTTTCGTTTTAAATAATCATTGGCCCATTGTGGGATAAGGCCCAATTAACAAAACATGCAATCATGACTAACTGAGTTTTAATTAGGTACAATTTTATATCGTCACAGATTATTTGACTTCAAAAATCAAGTAAAATTTTAATCAAATCAATTTGGTCAGGTCAAGTGAATTTTATCGAAAACCCAATCATCTTGTTCGGTTGAACACTATTATTTGTTAAAGTGCTAAGTAATTGATGGATTCTTAGTTATTTTAAACCATTAAACCTTAACAACAAGTATCTATAAGATATCTTTAAAAAAATATATATATATCCTATAGAAAAAGAGAAATTTTAATTTAGTTTAAGAGAAATTTTAATTTTAGTTTAAGAAAAATGTTTTGATATCAATAAGGTAAAAAAGTTTGAATTTTATTTGGCAATATAAAATTAAAAACAAGATGGTTGAAGAAACTAGAAATCCATTTATTTGATTTTGAGTTTATCTATAAAAGTGTTTTCAAGAGAAAATCTAATTATAATTGTACATTTGTTAACCAGAATTTTAATGGTATTGAAAAAAAAAAAAAAAAAAACCCCACTAATATGCAAAAAAGACCTTAAATCTCAATTACATATACCGAAATTCTGGCAAAGATATATATATGAAGCAAGTAAGAGAGCTATACCATATAATTTAATAATATGTTTTTTTATTTTATTTTCATTGTCCCTTTTTAGTCATGAAATATACAGTTATGTTCATAATATTGTAATTATTATTGAAATAAAAGAAATTTTGGAGATTAGCTATATGGGTTAATACCAAATTTGCATTTCACAAAAATAAATAATCCACTTGAATGGTTAGAACATTAGTTGCATGGTAGAGAAACACTGATTTGAACCATAAAAATATTTTGTAGATTGAATTGTGTAAACTGAACGACGTAGGACAGATCCGGTTAGTCTAGATTTCACTTCTTTTCTTTTCTTTTCTTTTTTTTAAATTTCAAATTTTAATTTTGTTGTTAATATATAATATCAATATTTTAGTAAACTAATTAATGTCAATATAATTATATTCTATTTAATATTATGAAGATTAAATTGAATATTTTGTAGGTGTGACTATATTAAAATAAATTTAAATTATTCAATTATTTTCCTAAGTTGGTAATATATATTAGTAAACTAATTCATTTAGGCAAAATTATATTATGTTTAACATTTATAAAAATTAAATTAAATACTTATGTGATATCATTGGTTAGACCACAATTAAAACTTAATTCCAAAATCAATATTGTTTTTTTTTTTTTTTTTTTTCCAATTTTAAAAAAATTGACATAAATTGTGTTTTATTGTATTAATGTATATATTTCTTCTGTCTATTCCAACTTGGTGGATTATTACTAAGGCTAAATACTTTTATGTTTTGATGATTTGCAAATAAAAATTTGTTAAAATTTATATAAGAGTATATAAAAGACAAATAAAAATACTATTAATAACTTATGTATACCCTATGAGCACGATAAATTGATGCTTTTTTTGTCTAAAATTGAAAGAAATCAATTATTCCTCACCTCCAAGTTATGGGTCTGATCTCCAGCTTTTACTAAAAAAATTTTAAAAAAAATTCATTGGTCCTCAATTAAAAAGAGTACATATGTGCTAATATTAACACAAGAAATTAATAATTTTCTTATACACCAATGTAAGAAATTAATTAATAATGTGTTAAAACACAATTTATATGTCCCAGGGTACTCAATCTAAATAGAAACTGAAGAGAAAGTATCTAAATAGAAACTGAAGAGAAAGTGAGAGAGTTATAGATACCTGTGGGAGTTCTTCAGTAATCCAAAACAATAAAAGAGTAACAGATATTCGTGGCCTCAGAGCCACAATCGGAGCTCCCTTTAAACTAATACCAAAGAGATGAAGGTAACCCCATCAGAGTTTTTCATGAACTAGCAGTTGAGTTCTACCATCACCTCCTTCTAGAGTTGGTGAGCAGAGAGCCCCGAATTTGGCTTAAAACCAAATCAAAAAAACTCAAATAAGAGTTAACCTAAATATGCATGTCTATATTATGTGTGTTTGTGAGTTATATATAGGTTCCCTGTACCTTGTAACATGCCCAAAATACAAATATATAATCCCTAGTTACATTCAACTAGTCACTAACAGCAACAATATGCCAAAAGGAGCTTCACACTGCTTTATAACACAATAACAAATGAAATGAACTATAACACAATACAAAATCAGACACCCAACCCTAAAGTGACTACAAATTTTCATCTTGTGGCTTCAAGTCGGCTATCTCAAATGCATATCTTGCCGTCATACAATCGGCAAGCCAAGCATCAATTATTAATGCTCACAGAGATTCTGTTACTAAAAAAAAAATAACAAGAGAGTGGTGAGTCCCACGGACTCAGTGAGTGGAAAATTTCCATCACCACCAACTTGTATTTTACCTTTAAAAAATTCTCAAATCCAAACATTTTGAACTATGCCACAAAGATGTAATTAAGTTTTAAGGGAAATTAGTGACTCACACGCTTAATTCTTTGCTAGTCTAAAGTAATTAAAACTTGAATTACATATATTTCCAACTATATAATCCTATCTAATTCAAGCTTTCTTTTTTCCTTAAATGATTAACTATCACACTTTCCATCAATATAAAATTCTAACTACTCCTTACAAACTCACTAAACTCAACCCTTCCTCAATTATCAATAAGTAAAAGAAAAGAATGAATTAATTATATGGGGACATAGAAGTAGCCCAATCACTCAAGGTACATGGCAAGGCTTCCATGGCTAAAATAAGAGATCCATGGCCACCAAAGCAAGGTACGAAACTCCTAGATGATGGGTTCCTGTCGCAGATAAGCCCGTCGAAGAAAATGGCATCATTAATAAACAATTTCTACAATGGTAAAAACAAACATTGCAGAGAAACTTATCCGAACTATTGTAGATAACCAATGTTCGTGCAAGTTAATGGCTTGCAATCTTATTAAGTAGAATGGATTGATATAGTAAAATTTAAAAACATAAAAATCATTCTTCAAAAAAGTAAAACAACTGCTCAATGTTAGTTACTTCAAAATTTTGAAGCACCTGAAAGAATCCTTCAATTTACAAGTAGAGGCACACCATTAAGTCTATTTTTGGAGAATATAAACTACCACACATACCAGAAGGAAAACCAAAAGAAAATATCATAATGCAGATTATGTTTTCTTAAGACCATCAATCATAACGATTATATACACAAGATTGAGAGAACTCTATTCAGTTAAAATTCTAAGTAAAATAATGTGAGCTACTACTCATGCTAAGTCATAAAACATTTTATAAGATATGTTTTCAAATGCATATACAAATATTCCAAACTTTGTCATCCAATTCAATATCGAATGATAGCATTTGCATGTTAAAAAAAAAATTAAAAAAATTACCAATTTAACAGTATGTACCTTCATCATTTTTTCTGCATCTTCTAGTAATTGTACAGTTTCAAATGACAACATAATTCATAGCATTAATTAAAATGATAAGGAAAAACTGATAGCTCAAATAAACATCTTTTTTACATGTTTGCATATAAATAGTCTAAAAGTATAAAGAATCAACTTGCTTTATCATAGATTAGTTACTAAGTTCAAATGAGCTACAAATAGCTAGATGGTCAACAAAACTGGACAACCTAACCATTTGAATGAACTAAGGATGAAATGGGCAATCTAATCCCAAATAAACTCATAAATGATGAATTAAAAGTCCAATGCAATAAAATTATCACCTATCTCCAATCAATCTCTAAAGACAAGCCAATATTTGTCATACCATAGAGGTTAAATACCAATGGATATTTTATTATCTTTCTAAAATGCAGTAAAACAAAATTGATACAAACCTACAAAATTTAGGATGAGAATGACAATAAGAGCTTACCCCTAATATAGGACAATTAGGCCAACTAGCTCTCTTCTTAGTGCTCTGATAAACAACCATCCAGCTTGTGCTACAAAAATCAATCTGAAACACCTATGTTAAAAGAACATCAAAGACATACAAATGCTACTATTCTTACTGGCGTAAAAATAGAATAGATGCTTTACAAACCTGATTGTTAGTAATAGTGAGCAATCTTCTTCGTGTAGTATGAAATAAAAAAAGGAAATTAGAATTTCTAAAAAAGCACTCACATAAAAAGGAAGAATTTGCCTCCCAGATCCTAAATTTGAATTTTTCATCACGGAACAACTAGAGATCTCTTTTTTCTTTTGGGTTTCAATATAGGTAATAAGTTAGTGTTAGCTCAACAAAATTTTTATACTATTCTAGCTTTCAGCTACTGTTTTGAAAATTCACATAGAGGTATTTAGATTGTATTATTCAGAGAGGTTCTTCATTATAGGGGAACATATACACAGGGAGCTCCGTTGCATCAAGAACCAAAAAAAAAAAAAAACAACAAAAAGACACAATAATCCAAAATACACAATACATAGCTTTAAGCCCTGATATGACTGTAGTGTTTCATTCTTGGGGGTTCAATTGTGCATCCTTTCAAGAGTATCATGCCTCAACAACTACTAGCAAGTCAAGGTACTGCAAGAGGAGTTTAAGAACCTAGAGCTAAAAAACACATAGAAGAAAGAAGACTGAGTCATATAAACTCAGTGAGTGAAAGACGTACCAAAAGGGTAATAGCTTAAAACATCATAAACTTATAAAAAATCATAACATAACTCATTATCCAATTACAATCCTTACATAATATATATATATATATATACATATATGGATGACGTAAAACTTACATACCCGCAAGTAAACATATAATAAACAAATCAAATAAAGCATCAAAGGGATAGTAATCGTAGTAACTCAGCTCCTGCACACTATATATATATATAAAATATATATGTACATATACATATATCTTCCTTGGGGCTATTTAGCTCCCGCACACCATAACAAATAATCTCCCACAGTAACTACCCTGGGGCTGAGTTACTCGAATGTATATTTATATAATCACTTAATCAAATCAAATTTATCCTAGGCTTACCTGGATTCTAAATCATATTAAAAATGAATTCTCTAGCCCTATCAACCACATACAAATCATTCAAACTATCGCACAACACACTAAATAACAAATGTATGAAGATTTAGAATTTTATCACATAATTCAACATTTATATTCAACTCAAAGTACTAAACACATCCTTATCCAACAATAATATACAAATAGAAAACATTTCAAAACACAACTAGTAACCAAAAGATAATATCTTTCACTCACAAATTTACAGTTGTTGTTCGGGGCTTCCCCTAGAGTCCAAAAGTGTCGTCGAGATAGCGTCATGTTCTGGACCTGAAATTACATTTCCAAGTATCGTTTAGTTTCTAAATTTCATATATTATTAGTCCCTAATCATAAGGACTTGACCATAATAATTCCAAAATATTAATTTACAAATAACTTCTTTTAGTCATTTTATCAAACATATTGAAAGCTTACTTTGTTCCAATTTGTACAAAACCTTTTGGAGCATATAAGCTACCACACATACTAGAAGGAAAACCAAAAGAAAATATCATAATGCAAATTCTTTTTTCCTAAGACCATTAATCATAAAGATTATATACACAAGATTGAGCGAACTCTATTCAGTTAAAATTCTAAGTAAAAAATGTGAGTTACTAGTCATGCTAAGTTATAAAACATTTGATAAGATATGTTTTTAAATGCATATACAAATATTCTAAACTTTGTCATCCAATTCAATATTGAATGATAGCATTTGCATGTTAAAAAAAATAAAAAATTTACCAATTTAACAATATATACCTTCATCATTTTTTCTACACCTTCCAATAATCCTACAGTTTCATATGACAACATAATTCATAGCATTAATTAAAATGATAAGGAAAAAGTGATAGCTTAAATAAACATCTTCTTCACATGTTTGCAAATAAATAGTCTAAAAGTATAAAGCATCAACTTGCTCTATGAAAGATTAGTTACTAAGTTCAAATGAGCCACAAATAGCTAGATGGTCAACTTTTACAAGTCAAGTAATTAACATAGTAACAAAACTGGACAACCTAACCATTTAAATGAACTAAGGATTGAAATGGGCAATCTAACCCCAAATAAGCTTAGAAATGATGACTTAAATGTCCAATGCAATAAAATTATCACCTTTCTCCGATCAATCCCTAAAGACAAGCCAATATTTGTCACACCACAGAGGTAAAATACCAATGGATATTTTATTATCTTTCTAAAATGCAATAAAACAAAATTGATACAAATCAAAAAATTTAGGATGAGAATGACAATAAGAGCTTACCCTTGATATAGGACAGTTAGGCCAACTAGCTCTCTGCTTAGTGCTATGATAAACAACCATCCAGCCTATGCTGCAAAAATCAATTCGAAGCACCCATGTTAGAAGAACATCAAAGACATACAAATACTACTATTCGTACTGGCATAAAAATAAAATAGATGCTTTACAAACCTAATTTTTAGTAATAGTGACCAATCTTCTTCATGTAGTATGAAATATAAAAAACAATTAGAATTTCTAAAAAAGCACTAACATAAAAAGGAAGAATTTTCCTTCCATATCCTAAATTCGAATTTTTCATCATGGAACAACTAGAGATCGTTTTTTTCTTTTGGGTTTTAATATGGGTAATAAGTCAGTGTTAGCTCAACAAAATTTTTAAACTCTTCTAGCTTTTAGTAGTGAAAATTCACAACATCTAAGGTGCGAAAAATAGGAAAATAAGTCTAATGCAATACAAGGATCTACATACTAGTCGAGCTAAATGAACTCTTCGATCTGCATTGAAGACCAAAACAAGAATGAAGTTGACTCGATTCGACTCAACAAGCATGAAACCATTATCAAAACTGATCCACTTTCCTGTTACTAATACTTGAAATTTTAGAGGATTTGAAAGCTATACAGTTTGATACAGTAGAAGAAGCCATGAAAACTCCCTAAACTCTCCGTGCAATTAAAATTGAAGAAGATGAAGAATAGGAAGTTATAAAAGTAGCCAGATCTGAATCCAAGAAAAAATTCTACACTCTTATTAGAAAACGAGATAAGGTAAGGCAATTTTGGATCCCAATCTCCTTTTGTAAAATGGTCTCTAAGCTTTTCCCGTGGAGTCTTCGTGGCTTACAGCAGAGTGAGATGTGATGTGAAGTCGGTGAGTGAAGGAGAGGTAAAGAACCGAAAATGAGAAAGAAGAATAAAATGCAAACTAAGAAAATGGATATTAGGTTTATTTTCTTAATTTTCACTATTGCTACGGTTGTGGGTCGTCACCCATGTAAAATGGTCGACTTAGAAAAATATTTGCGATTGTCTTATTTGATACAATGCATACCCATAGCAAATAAGTTATTATATCGTCGCAAATAATTAAAATTTGTTTCGTAGTAACTCAGCTCCTTCACACCATATATAAATATAATATTTATGTACATATACATATATCATCCTCGGGGCTATTCAGCTGCCACACACCATAACATATAATCTCCCACAGTAACCTCCCCGGGGCTGAGTTACTCGAATGTATATTTATATAATCACTTAATCAAATGCAATTTATCCTTGGTCCACCTAGATTCTAAATCATATTAAAAATGAATTCTCTGGCCCTATCAACCATTTACAAATCATTCAAACTATCGCACAACACACTAAATAACAAATGTATGAAGATTTAAAATTTTATCACATAATTCAACAGTTATATTCAACTCAAAGTACTAAACACATATTTACCCAACAATAATATACATATAGAAAACATTTCAAAACACAACTAGTAACCAAAAGATAATATCTTTCACTCATAACTTTACAGTTGTTGTACGTGGCTTCCCCTAGAGTCCAAAAGTGTCGTCGAGATAGCATTATGTTCTAGAGCTGAAATTACATTTCCAAGTATCGTTTAGTTTCTAAATTTCATATCTTAGTAGTCCCTAATCATAAGGACTTGACCATAATAATTCCAAAATATTAATTTACAAATAAATTCTTTCAGTCTTTTTATCAAACATCTTAAAAGCATACTTTGTTCCAATTCATATATATATATATCTTATGTGTGTAACCAAAACTAGCACCAACACTAACCACAATTCAAATACAAAATTGAAATTGAATGAATCATTTAGTGACAATAAAGAGTTTAAATCTTGGAATTCCACAAGAACCAAACAACATTTTACCCACTATTTTTCTCACTACCTTGATCATATTCTTTCATTCATAAACCCACTCAATCCTGACATCCAAATCCTCAAACAAATCTAAAAGGAAAAGGAATCAGCTCCAAGATAAAAAGAGAATTACTTGAACTAGAGGTAAAATTTTCATCAATTCTCTAATACCGGCTTAGGTGTCCTAACTTCATTGGGACCTAACCAGATAGATGAAAAACCTGAAAAAAAAAAAAAAAAAAAAGTCTTATTTTATTTGAGTTTCTAATAATAGTAAATTAGGATAATAAATAAATATATTTTTTTAATAAATTCATATTTTACTAATTCTTTTAATCATGATAGTATTAAATTCTTCTTGTTTAATAACACATTTATCATAAAAATACATTTTCTTTTTTTACTTGTATATTTGTAGCAAAAGGAAGGTTAATGTTGATTGTCACTAGTGCAGCTAATGAACATACTAATTAGATAATTCTAAATTTTAATTCACACTATTATCATAAAATTATGTTAATTTATTTTTTTTATTCCGCATAGGTATGTCCAGGCCATTTTACACACATCTCGATTGATCACATTTTCGGTTTGGTCAAAGACAGGTCATGCACTTCAAAATTAAGAAATTTGTGAGGAGTTTAGTCCTAAAGCTCTCCCCAAGAAGATTCAAATGAAGAAAGTCAATAAAGGGAGTACAACTTCTGAACTATCTGGTCAACCCCTTGGGATATGTTAAATTCTTCCTAGTCATATTTATGAAGACAATTACAATCTTTATATTAACTTATATTAAATGGATCCTTTTTTTTCTTTGAAATATTAGTTTTATTTTATTTTATTTTGTAATACTTATGTGATTGTTGTTCATTACATGACATAAAGATAAAAATCAAGAACTTATGTTAAAGATTAATTTTATTTTTTTTAACGGTTAGAAAAATAAGAAATTTTGTAATAAAAGATTTTATTTCTAGCAAATTTCCTAATGTAAATACGGCTAGCACAACGTGTATGACATAAAAATTAATTATAATGAAAATGAAGAAATCATAGATATAAGTTATAGGTCGATACCAATTTTTTCTTTTACAAACATAATTTGGTTTTTCATAGTTTTTAATTCTGTAATTCTTCATTTTTTGTAATAACCTGATATTGTAACATTTAGAATGTTGAATGTAATAACTGTTTTAACCCAGTATCATAAAGTCAAGTTTTAGATATAATAGATAAATTTCAGTTATAAGAACAACGACATAAACAAATTAAAGAAATATCAACAAAAAATAAACACGTCTTTATTTTATTATCGATGTTTTAATATATGTTTTGGAGTGTCTTGTGTAATTTATGAGGCTTTTAAATTAATAATAATATATTATCCATAGTGGTATTATATATTATAATCCGATATTCCAGTGGATATTTTAAAATGTTGTACGTGAATTATTGTAGTTACGTACATTGTTATAACCCAACATCGTGAAATCAAATTTTAAGTATAATGTGAAAATATTAGTTTTAAGATATTTTGTTATATAGTATAAATTTTGTAAGTAAATTATATATGTTAACTAAATAAATTGGAAAAGTGATAACTAATGGATATATATATATATATATATATATACATACACACCTAGATTCAATTTCCTCCATACATTAGTTATACTTTGACCTTGAAGTTTTTCTTCTTTCTTTCCTTTTTGGTTTAGCCACCACCCTTCTTTCTCTGGAGAAGTCTTGGCCGAGTCTTCCACCTTCCCTTTCTTGTTTTTCCTCTTCATCCATCATTGCTTTGGTTGGCTGCAACTTAGTTGTCTTTATTCCTTTCAATTTCCATGACAACCGCCTCTGTTTTCCTTCTATTTCTCTGCCACTCGATTTCAGCATGTGCCCTGTTTTACTTCCTTTGTTTTTCCGTGAAGAAACCTTCCTCTTGCAGCCAAATTTCTCTCCCTCCTTCTTCATTTTCACCTTGCCTTGTCTAGCCTTTAGTTGTTAGTTAGCCAAAAGGTATTGTTCTACCTTGCAATCGTGAAAAACAGCCTTTCTTTTGGCTAGCAATAGCTGCCTGTTTTCAATTTTTTTGTAGCAGCTGTCCCTTGGCTTGGACGTACAGCTCCCTTCTCTCCCATAGCAACTTCAAGGCTACCGTGAATCTTGGTTAGAGTAGAGACAGAAGCCTTGCCTTGCCTTGCACCCTTGTCTCTACCATGA
This sequence comes from Quillaja saponaria, assembly GCA_029379385.1. Taxonomy (NCBI): domain Eukaryota; kingdom Viridiplantae; phylum Streptophyta; class Magnoliopsida; order Fabales; family Quillajaceae; genus Quillaja; species Quillaja saponaria. Next base: position 15,585,933 of record CM055605.1, on the reverse strand, counting down.
GGACACCAAGTATGGCAATAGCTAGCTGCCTAGTGAACCGTGGTGTGGGTAGTTTCTAAACCTCAAGTATTTACTTTATTTTCATGAAGTTCTTTCCTTTTCCTTCGTGATAGTTAAACATTAGATTAACAGTTTGGATATAAAGAAGTTAGGAGGGTAAATTAAGAAGTGAAGTAGTAGAAGTGTGGTGCTTAATTAGATTATAGGTTGGGTTATCTCTTTGTAATTTAGGATATTTGATTGAGTAGAACTTTTTAATTAAAACTTGGTAAATTTAACTCTTGATGGCTAATTGCTTTAAAAATTTAAATAAAAGTTCATAGCAAGAGCAAAGGGTTGGTGGATGTATTGAGTTAAGGAGTGAATGAAAGTTAGTAGTGGATGTGATCAAAGGAGGGTTAGTTGGGAATAAATTGTGGAAAATGACAGTTAAGTGGTTCTGAAGGAGTGCAGGGGGTAGATTTCATGAGTAATAGAAATTCGGTATTTCAAGTGTCTTCAGGGTAGAATTAAATTAAGGGTTCAAAAGATAAAATGTAGCTTATGATATTGACATGTTTTCTACAAAATTTCATAGCTTGCTTCCAAGTATGTTGTGAGTTAGAGCTCTTGGATTATGGCTAGTTCGCACAGGATTTTTAGTGCCATGTAAGGAATTGAGTGGGTTCAAAACCAATTTTAGGAAAAGTTTCTAAATAAAAAATATAGATATACCTTTTTATTAACAAACCTAACAAATGGAATTGGATTTCGTTTTTCCTAGAGAAAGTTATGTTCAATTAACTAAGGTTATGTTAGAGTTGTCAAAATCCTGCATTTTGCATAATTTGATGCAAATTCAAAGAATAAACTGTATAGATATAAAAATCTAAAAATTACAAATGATATACTATTATAAATCTACATGTGTCTAGTATTTTATAAATTTTATGAAACTGGATTCAGAATTTTCTAGAGAAACATATGATCGTTAAAGTGGACACTGGTCCAAATCCCAAGTTTAGACAGTTTCAACACCTCTAACTTACTAAGTGATTTCTATCTTTTCTAATTGTTACTTCTACCTTATGCATTTTCAAGACATTTAAAATGTCTCTTCATTATTAACCCTATCACATAAAGTCCAATTCATATTAATGGACATGTAATAGCTTAATGGAAAACTTTCATAAAGAAACCTATACAGGTTGATATATAAGCTTAGTAACTAGAATATTATAACAATAACATTTATGAATTAAATATTATTTGGGAATATGAATTTTAGTTATGGATTCTATTGTGGACCTGATGAGATGCGTAGACGCAAGTGTAAGTGACAAATGGGATCGGTTACAGGTAAGTGGTTAATTGATACCTTTAGGGGCAAGATTATTATGCTCTATTGTATGTGTATTTAAATAAATGTGCCAGTGCAATATTTTAGTGAGTTAGTTGAATTATTCTTGTTTGAAATTGTATGTGATTGATAAGAGCCAACACATGAAAGTTTTTATGAGAAATTATTTTTATTCCGAAATTAAGATCCAGGTGCACCTAAGATATTTTGATTTAAATCATAAGAAATTATGATGTTGATAAATGTTTTTTTTAATTAATTGAGTGCTCAGCCTTGGTTAAATAGATTGTATATGGAGATCAATTTATTGTGGGGGCACGTAAATGCCTGGTAGGAGATGATAATATTGTGCAGGGCAGAGTCACTCGTTGGCCCTTTGGTTGCTTTGTTTGATATTCTTACTCTGATTAATTTGTAATCCTGTGTTTCATGTAAATTGTGAATTTATGACGATTATAATGTACACGTGTAATGTGAATTAAGTTATGAACAATGTTACATGATGCTACTATATATGTTATACACTTGTGTGGTGTAATTCTAGTACCTTTTGGGTATGATTTTTCACTCATAGAGTCCATAGAACTCACCCCTTTCTTGTGAATTTTTTTTATAACAGGAGTTCGGTACATGTCATTGCCGAGCTTCTGACTTACCGATTGAGTACGGCAAAGTATTTACAGGATCTCAGACTTGAAGTCAATGATCAAAGTTTGCAATCACACTAGAACTGTGAGGTGTCAAATTTTTGTATATGTAAAAGTTTAGTTACTCTTCTTGATTAAAATGTGGACAGAACAGAGCTCCTTGTTGTCCTTGTGTTAGTATTGTGTGAAATTAGGAACATAGGTGTTTGTATTTTGAGACATGTTCCATTTTGTTGGGAACCTCTGCCAAAATTTTTAGTAACTTGTTAATTATTATAAGAAAAAAACTTTTATAGTGATGTTTGGTTTTAGAAAAGCTACTTTTATTCTTTAGTTGGGTCATGAGTCAAGTTTGTTACTTTGTTTTGAAGGAAGGGTTACGATGGGTTGGTTACCCAATCCTCTGGCCAGTCATGTCTCTGTGAGGGGTGTGACACTTTTCTTCTTTTTATTCTGACCAAGTGGATTGTCAGTAAGCTTATTCTTATATTATTTTCATTTAAATATTTATCACGAATTTATATATATATATATATATATGCTAATTCTGCTAAGAAATTATCATCATAATTAAATATTAAATTAGATAGTATATATTTATTTATATTATATATTTAAAAAGTTGGACTCACGAGTTTAGCGGATGAGCTTTACTAAGATTGAGTTTCACTTGTTTAGTGAACTAATCAAAAATAAAGTCTGAGGTTGCATTGCTAAGGCACAACAACTCTATCTTCTCGTGTGTGATCTGTGGCCACTAAAGTAGTTGAAGAAGATGAAGTTGATGCTATTAATTGAAGCAGAAATTGTTCTTCATCAACCCATCAAATCAATATATATATATATATATATTTCTTGTTTGTCAATGAGGTGTTAGAAGTCATGATTGTGATTTTCGAGTCCTTATTGAACCAGTTTTAGTATCATTAGGTTTAGAGGGTCTTAAAAGATGATTTAGAGTGGAGTGATGCAAATGAATTGTTCCTAACATCTTGATAAACTATATTGGAAAGTTTCATAATTTAATTCCCAAGTATAAGAATTCTATAAGAATTGGAATCCGAGATTGGCAACTAGAAATTGTGTGAGTGCCCTGTTTTGTTCATGTGAGGATTTGAGTAGGTTCAAAACTACTTTTAGAAGAAGTTTCTAAATAAGAAAGATAGCTAATTTCTTAAAAAATAATGTTTAGACTTTGTTTTGTTGAATTTGGTTAAGTATGTAAATTGAAATCAAACATATCTCCAAGGTGGTTATGGAAATGTCTAAGAGGGATTAACTTTAAATAAATGAATGAAACTTAGTATTTATAGATTTTCATAATTAAATAGTTAACCTATAAAATTGACAAACTTAGTAATACTTAGTATTTATACATTGAAAAGTGTTGTTTAGCCAACAACGTGTGTGACTATAAGAGGAAGTGACGAGCAAAATTAGTAAATGATGAGTGCATAAATGCTACCTTTTAGTTGCTAGATTAACATGTGAATTTGTTAAGTATATTTCAATTGATATATTTATATATAATCATAAGCATGTGTAGTGTTTCATTAAGTTATTTGAATTGTGCTTGACTTGTGACTTTGTTTGTGTTTGATAAGGGCCAATGAAAGTGTTTTTACTTCTACAATAGAATCAAGGTGCACCTACGATATTTTTATTTGATTATTTGACAATAATTAAAAATATTCAAGTAACTCAGTCTCGAGAATGGATTTGTGAGGAGCTATGAAGATTTCAGTAATTTTGTATATATTTGTGTTTGGTGTGTGGGTACAAAAATTGCCCAAAGGAGAGAATTTTTGTTTAGTCTGCAGGTACTGAGTTACTCTATTTGGCCCTTTGTGTGTTTTGAGTATTTTGATTGTCTTGATTTGATTGTATAGTGTATTACTTGAACTGTGTTTGTTAAGTTGATGTTTTCCATATTTGCATACGTGTAACCCTTAGTTATTTTGAAATTCATGATATGTTGATATTAATTGACTATGTATTATATATATGTGTAGAGTGAAGCTAGCACTCTTTGGGCACGTTTTTCCACTCACTGAGTCTGTGGGACTCACCACTCTCTTGTTAATTATTTTTTAGTAACAAGATCTCTGTGAGCATCAATAATTGATACTTGGCTTGCTAATTGTATGACGGCAAGATATGCATTTGAGATCGCAGACTTGAAACCATAAGATGAAAATTTGCAATTACTTTAGGGTTGGGTGTCTGATTTCGTATTGTGTTATAGTTCAGTTCATTCGTTGTTGTGTTATAAAGCGGTGCAGAGCTCCTTTTGGTATATTGTTGTTGTTAGTAATTAGTTGAATGTAACTTGGAGTTCCTTTTATATGAATTTTTTGTGAGCTCCTTTTATAAACATGACATATGAATTTTTGGTTCTAATACATTGGATCAGCAGTTGGTAACACCGACTTGGCAGGCCGGTAATGACCGATCAATTCATCTTTTTGCCCACACATTTTTCCCGACTAATTTCACCAACAAACTTACATCGGTAATATTGTGTTTTTAATCAAAATTCTATTTTAGTTAGCTTCACAGTTAGTTTCGAGTAAATTACACCCCTTCCCTTGCGTTTTTGTGAAATAACACAAGTTCAATACTTGGAGAAATCGATAATCCCCTCTCTTTGATGGATAGAAAAGTTTATGATGTTACAAAATAATTTTGGTAAAATACTAAAAAATCATGTTTATATCTCTAAAGTAACAAAAATTCTTATTTTTACTTTTCACTTTTCAAATGAGTTATAATACTTACTTTTTTTATATCATCCTATATTTTTTAAATTTTATTTTCCTAATAACAGCCTCAATTTTTCTTTTTTTTTATTTCTACTAAATTATCCCTAATAAAAAAAATACTTGAAATAAATAAATTAAATTTATTAGTGATATTCTAAAAACAACCTATGACATAACTTTACTAGAAAAATAAGTCTGAATTTTAGTATTTTCTCTTCAAATAAATAGACTTTAAATTTAAACATATTTTTACCACTTTAACTAGTTAAAAAATAAATAAAGTTAAAAAACTTAAATATATTGTGTTATATTAATTAATAAAAGAATAAAGACTTATACTAATAATAAAATATTACCATTTTTCATTTTCACATATTTCAACCTATAAATGAAAAAATAGATTATTTTTTTAAAGTGTTTGAATTTATTTTTTAAATTCAAAGAGATTACATTTTTTAATTTTGTATTTAATATTCAAATTCAATGTAACATATATATATATACTAGTTATCTACAAGCACATACTTGTATATATCTTACCTGTATTTAATTTGATGAAAAAAATAAATTATATATTTTAGAAGTGTGGGAGAGAGTGGGAGAGTGGGAGAGTGGGAGAGTGGGAGAGTAGGAGAGTGGAAAGGTGGGTGGGTGAGAGTATGAGAGTAGTTGTCATACCCTTCACGGAGGCATGACTGGTCGGAGGAATGGATTGCCAACTCTCCATAACCCGTACTCTAAAACAAGAAAGCAACTATGACTCTTAACCAAACTAATGATGAAAAGTAAAGATTTATAAAACAAAAGTTAGTTGTAAAAGTTAGTTTACTAAAATAAATAACAATTTACTAAAAATTTCTGCAGAGATTACTCGTAATATGGAACATGCCTAAAATAGAAATGCATAATCCTGTTTTTATACAATAACCAGAGTAACAATAACAAAAACAACAAGGAGCTCCATTACGTTTCTTGTCACAATAACAATTAATTAAACTATTACACATTATAAGACCAGACACCCCACAACTCTAGTGTGACAGCAAATTTTCACTCTTTGACTTCAAGATTGAATTTCCAAGAGTTACATTGCCATCAAACACTCGGCAAGGTTCATTATAGGTAATAGTCATCCTCAAATCCTGTTACTAAAAACAATACCACAGAAAAAGGGTGAGTCTTATGGACCCAGTGAGTGGAAAATAGTACTAAAGGGGTACTAACATCACTCAACACAAGTAATATAATATATAAAATAACATCATGTAACAATGTTCATGTTTTAATTCAAAATACACATACATATTGTTATTCATTATAAATTCACAACTTACATGATTCATAAGATCACAAATAAATCAAAGCAATCATAACATACAAAGCAAACAAAAGGCCAACGAGTAACTTAGCCCGTACAACAATATCACCTGCCACCTGGCATTTATGCGCCAGCACAACAGATTAATCTCTATACATAATTCATCCCATCGGGACTGAGCACTCAAACTTTTAAAACATTTATCAGAATCAAAATATCTTAGAATTTCAAATCAACATATCCTAGGTGCACCTGGATCTCAGTTTCATAAATAAAAATCATTTCTCAGAAAAATTTCAATTTGTTAGCCCTTATTAATCACAAATAATTTCAAACAAGTATGATTCAAATAACTCATTGAAACATTGCATTTGCACATTTATTTAAATACACATACAATTACACCTAATAATCCAATCCTTAAAGACAACAATTAACCACCCACCTTTAACCGATCTCATTCATCACTTACGATTGCATTCACATTCGTTGTTGATTTAACCACACTTTCCGAAGCTACAAGTACATTTTCCAATTTATAAAATCAACATTTGGTATATATATGTCTACATATAACTCAAGTTTAAACATGCACCACACAATTTAACTTTAATATTAAATTTGTCTCTTGTAAATTTTAATTAAGTGTGAGATGGGAAAGAGAGTTAATTATATATATATAAATATATATATGCACATACATATAAACTAGAGTAAATCTTGCATTCAAGATATTTGATAAAATGTCTACTAGAAAATAATTGTATCTTAAAGAATTAGAATTGGTTGGATTGTTTTTGGACAGTGAAATTTAAGTTCTTGATTGATTCTAAATCACTAATACAATCTTGAATTTAATTGGATTAGGAGTAATGTTAGTGAATTAGTGTTGAAGTGAGGAGTATGAATTGGAGCTTGAAAGTGGTGGAAAATGAGAGTTAAGTGGGTTTTGAAGGGGGTGCAAGGGCAAATTTGGGGATCAAAGAAATCCTGGGTTTTGGGTGCTTTGGAGCTAAATAAAATTAAGGGTTAAAAATAGAAAGTGCAGCTTAGGATCTTGGGATGTTGTCTACAAAATTTCGTAGCTTGGTTCCAAATATGTTGTGAGTTATAGGTGTTAGACTCCGACTAGGTCAAGCAGGATTCGTAGTGCCTTGTTTTTGGTTCATGTAAGAAATTGAGTGGATTCATGACAGATTTTAGGAAAAGTTTCTAAATAATAAAAATATATATACTTGTGTATTAATAAACCCATTAAATGGAATCAAATTTCATTTTTCCTAGAGGAAGTTATGTTCAATTAACTAAGGCAAGGTCAAAGCTGTCAAAATCCTCCATTTTGTAGAATTTGATGCAACTTCAAAGAAAAAACTGTATTGATATACAAACCCAAAAGTTACAAATGATATACCATTATAAAGCTACATGTATATGGTATTTTATAAATTTTACGAAACTGGATTTGAAATTTACTAGAGAAAGATATGACCATTAAAGTGGACACTGATCCAAATCCCAAGTTTGGACAGTTTCAACATTTCCAACTCACTAAGTACTTTCTATCTTTTCTAATGGTTCCTCCTACCCTATGCTTTGTCAAGACATTTAAAGTGTCTCATCATTATTAATCCTATCACGTAAAGTCCAATTCATATTAATTGGCATGTAATAGCTTAATGGAAAACTTTCATAAAGAAACCTATGCAGGATGAGATATAAGCTTAGTAACTAAAATATTATAACAATAACGTTTATGAACCAAATATTATTTGGGTATATGAATTTCAGTTCCGGATTCTAATGTGGACCTGATGAGATGTGTGAACGCAAGTGTGAGTGATGAAGGGAATCGATTACTGGTGAGTGGTTAATTGTTGTCTTCAGGGGCTAGATTATTGTGTGTAATTGTATATGTATTTAAATAAATGTGCTAGTGCAATATTTCAGTGAGTTAGTTCAATCATTCTTGTTTGAAATTGTCCGTGGTTGATAAGGGCCAACACATGAAAATTGTGGTGCACCTAGGATGTTATGATTTAAAATCATAAGAAAATTCTGATTTGGAAAATATTTTTATAAAATTGAGTGATCAGCCCCGATGGGATGGATTGTGTACGGAGATCAATTTGTTGTGCAGGCGCGTAAATGCCCGGTAGGGGGTGATAATGTTGTGCGGGGCTGGGTCACTCGTTGGCCCTTTGGTTGCTTTGTTTGATATTATTTCTCTTATTAATTTGTGAGAGTGTGGATCATGTAAATTGTGACTTTATGATGATTACAATGCAAACGTGTAACGTGAGTTACGATATGAACAATGTTAATATATATGTTATATATTTGTGTGGTGTGATGCTAGTACTCTTTGAGTACGATTTTTCACTCACGGAGTTCATAGGACTCACCCCTCTCTTGTGAAATTTTTTTTGTAATAGGAGTTCGGTACATGACGTTGCTAAGCTGGTGACTTGACAATTGAGTACAGCAAGGTATTTGCAGGATCTCATACTTGCAGTCAAGGATTAACGTTTGTAGTCACACTATAATGGTGGAATGTCTAATTTTGTATGATGTAATAGTCTCAATATTTGTCATCGTGTCGTTGTGTGGAATTAGGAGCACATACGTTGTATTTTGTGGCATGTTATATAAATTTTCAGTAAGTTACTATTTTTTTTCAAAAAAACAAACTTTTACAGTGGACTTTTATTCTTTAGTTGGGTCAAGAGTTATGGTGGTTACTTTGGTTTGAATTTAGGGTTACGGAGGTTTGGTTATCCAACTCTCCGGCCAGTCATGCCTCCGTTGGGGTATGACACATTTACATATCAAGTATTATGAATTGTAATTTGTATGGCAAGGTTGATAATGAAGAGACATTTTAGATGTCTTGACATGTATAGGGTAGAAGGAAACTATTAGAAAAGATAGAAAATACTAGTGAGTTAGAAAAATTAAAACTGTCCAAACTTGGGGTTTGAACCACTGTTCACTCTAATGGTCATATCTTTCTCTAGGAAATTCCAAATCCAGTTTCATAAAATTTATAAAATACTAGACACATGTAGCTTTATAATGGTATATCATTAAAAAAATTTAGATTTATATATCAATATTATTTATTCTGTGAAGTTGCATCAAATTCTGCAAAACACAGGATTTTGGCAGCTCTGAGCTTACCTTAGTTATTTGAACATAACTTTATCCAGGAAAAAAGAAATCCAATTCCATTTGTTGAAATTATTAAGAGACAAATATATTTTTCTAGATAGGTATGATATGTATTATTTGGATATATATATATATATATACTAATAAAGTTAATTATTTAAAGTTTACTCCTTTTTGGCATTTTTACAACCCTTGGATATATGTTTATTTTCACTTACATACTTAATCAAATTTAATAAAACCCAGTCTAAACATTATCTATAGGATGTTAACTACCTTTATTATTTAGAAACTTTGCCTAAAATCAGCATTGAATTCATTCGATTCTTTACATAAACAAAAATAGGGCAAAATATTCAGGAAAATTACTTATCAGGAAAATTTCCAGACTCCAAAACTTATAAAAACTTCATATTCGGGAATTAAATTATGAAAAAATTTCTTCTCCAATTAATATCATCATTTTCATCACATTCGTCTTCTTCAACTACTTTAGTGGCCATCAATAACACACAAGAAGACAGAGTTGTGTTGTGGCTTAACGACCTCAGGCTTGCCACTTTATATAGATGATATATGTTCTATCTACAACGTGTCTCCATTGCTATTATTGGGTGATGAGTGTATGATTTTATATTTCATTAAGAAAACTATAGGTAAGAGTAATACAATGTACCTGGTTGGTTTAGCTTAGATAAAAGTGATATCGTTCAAGTGTGGCAATTGTTAGATGCATGCATTACCCTAATCAACCATTGGGTTTCCTAACTTCATATTTACCAGTTTTATATAAGGGGCACACAAGTCTTTTATTGTAACTTCATTTATAGAGATATCAACAAGTATAATTAATTCGTGAGCTAATTGATAGGCAAGAAAAACATGTAAGAGAAGAATCATTGAAAATATTGATTTCATGTGTTAATATTAAAATCAATTATATGTATATTAATTTTATGGTTTTATATTTCAAAGACTTGCTTTATATTTCTATAAAGCTCCATAATTGTCCATTAATATGTTAGGAATAATTCCTATTCATAGGCATTAAGCTAATTCAAACCACAACCCAACCCCAGTCAAAGTCCACAAGACTGACTAAAGCTCACCTAAAATCCTGCACAAACCCAGCTACAATTCAATATCTCTAATGATAAATACACTTCAAATCAAGTTACAAAACTTTCCAGATACCATTCCAGGACCAAAAGCCACACTTTATCTTAATTCCTAACTTAATACAGTCCATAGTATACCTAAAATACCTGATTTCTCTAACTTATATAATCTAACCCTATTTTCCCTTTTCCATTAACCACTCAATTCTATATCAATTATTTCCATCACCACCAACTTGTATTTTACCTTTTAAAAATTCTCAAATCCAAACATTTTAAACCATGCCACAAAGATGTAATTAAGTTTTAAAAAAAAGTAAGGGAAATTAAGTGACTCACACGCTTAGTTCTTTTAGGCTTGTCAACCATTACCTTAAGTGCACTTTATCACATTGCTTGTCTACGTGTGCGTATATATATATATATACACACACTTCCCAACAAAATCAACACGATCTCATTAATTCCTATATTACTAATATTTTTAACATTAAGTTAATAAGATCCATCAAAAGTTTGCTTTATCCATTTTTTTTCATCATAGTACAATTAAATTCCCGTGTTTCCTTTTTCAATTATTACTACCTATCATGTTCTCATTCTTTTATCATTTTCCAAGCTTCCTTATATTTAAGTAACTAAATAACCTTTCAATACCTATTTTCTCTAAACTTTCAATTTTTATTCATATAATCCCTAACCATAAAAGTTTTAACATACCAAGTTTTACTCAATGATATATATATATATATATATATATAAACTTTTTTTTTTGTTTGTCAATGCATAAAGAAAATATAAAGTAAGTCTTTGAAATATAAAACCATAAAATTAATATACATATCATTGATTTCAATATTAACACATGAAATTAATATTTTCACTGATTCTCCTCTTACATGTTTTTCTTGCCTATCAATTAGTTCACAAATTAATTATATTTGTTTATATCTCTATAAATGAAGTTATATTGGAAGGCTTGTGCCCCTTATATAAAACTGGTAAATATGAAGTTAGGAAACCCAATGCTTGATTAGGGTAATGCATGCATCTAACAATTGCCAAACTTGAACGATATCACTTTTATCCAAGCTAAACCAACCATGTACATTGCATTACTCTTACCTATAGTTTTCTTAATGAAATATAAAATAATACACTCATCACCCAATAATAGCAATGGAGACATGTTGTAGGTAGAACACATATCATCTATATAAAGTGGCAAGCCTGAGGTCGCCAAGCCACAACACAACTCTATCTTCTTGTGTGTTATCGATGGCCACTGAAGTAGTTGAAGAAGACGAATGCGATGAAAATGATGATATTAATTGGAGAAGAAATTTTTCTTCATCTACCGATTACATCAATGATATATCAAAGGTACTATTCATTGCAATTCACATTAGAAGTTTTCATTTTCATTTCATAAAAATTTTTTGTAACTATTTTTTCCCCTGGTTTTGTTTCCTATATGTGTTTACAAATAAAGGAAGAGGAGACTGATGGTTGCTTTCCATCAGAGCAACCTTTGAACCATACTACAAGCCTTTCTCCCAAGTTTCACAATTGTAAGTAAAGGCCTTGGCACCATACTTAGAGATCGTATATGTCGCTATACTGGAGCGCAGGCGTGACAATTATGAACATGCCTAAATGTTCTTTTTGTTACGGTGTGTATATCTTTTCTTTTGTTTCTTTACATCTATAAATTATTCTTCTTCTTATTATTTTTTTAAAAAAATAATTTTTTTATTATTGACAATGTTTGTCTATTGGATCATATTTTTGAACTCAAGCCCAAATGGATCCATGAGAAGGAGGGAGCAAATGGAGAATAAAATAGTGTAATGAGTTGTTAAAAGCTGAGTAGTTGAACACAGTAGAGGTGAGTGAGATGTGCGGCATAATTTTTACATGGAACAAGATCAATATATTTCCTAATGTTTATAAAAAAATGTAATGAGTTGTGAGAAAAACAATGGATAAGAAGATCATGAAAATATTTGAATTTATGGTATTTAGTTCTTAGTTTTCGTTTTAAATAATCATTGGCCCATTGTGGGATAAGGCCCAATTAACAAAACATGCAATCATGACTAACTGAGTTTTAATTAGGTACAATTTTATATCGTCACAGATTATTTGACTTCAAAAATCAAGTAAAATTTTAATCAAATCAATTTGGTCAGGTCAAGTGAATTTTATCGAAAACCCAATCATCTTGTTCGGTTGAACACTATTATTTGTTAAAGTGCTAAGTAATTGATGGATTCTTAGTTATTTTAAACCATTAAACCTTAACAACAAGTATCTATAAGATATCTTTAAAAAAATATATATATATCCTATAGAAAAAGAGAAATTTTAATTTAGTTTAAGAGAAATTTTAATTTTAGTTTAAGAAAAATGTTTTGATATCAATAAGGTAAAAAAGTTTGAATTTTATTTGGCAATATAAAATTAAAAACAAGATGGTTGAAGAAACTAGAAATCCATTTATTTGATTTTGAGTTTATCTATAAAAGTGTTTTCAAGAGAAAATCTAATTATAATTGTACATTTGTTAACCAGAATTTTAATGGTATTGAAAAAAAAAAAAAAAAAAACCCCACTAATATGCAAAAAAGACCTTAAATCTCAATTACATATACCGAAATTCTGGCAAAGATATAATATATGAAGCAAGTAAGAGAGCTATACCATATAATTTAATAATATGTTTTTTTATTTTATTTTCATTGTCCCTTTTTAGTCATGAAATATACAGTTATGTTCATAATATTGTAATTATTATTGAAATAAAAGAAATTTTGGAGATTAGCTATATGGGTTAATACCAAATTTGCATTTCACAAAAATAAATAATCCACTTGAATGGTTAGAACATTAGTTGCATGGTAGAGAAACACTGATTTGAACCATAAAAATATTTTGTAGATTGAATTGTGTAAACTGAACGACGTAGGACAGATCCGGTTAGTCTAGATTTCACTTCTTTTCTTTTCTTTTCTTTTTTTTAAATTTCAAATTTTAATTTTGTTGTTAATATATAATATCAATATTTTAGTAAACTAATTAATGTCAATATAATTATATTCTATTTAATATTATGAAGATTAAATTGAATATTTTGTAGGTGTGACTATATTAAATAAATTTAAATTATTCAATTATTTTCCTAAGTTGGTAATATATATTAGTAAACTAATTCATTTAGGCAAAATTATATTATGTTTAACATTTATAAAAATTAAATTAAATACTTATGTGATATCATTGGTTAGACCACAATTAAAACTTAATTCCAAAATCAATATTGTTTTTTTTTTTTTTTTTTCCAATTTTAAAAAAATTGACATAAATTGTGTTTTATTGTATTAATGTATATATTTCTTCTGTCTATTCCAACTTGGTGGATTATTACTAAGGCTAAATACTTTTATGTTTTGATGATTTGCAAATAAAAATTTGTTAAAATTTATATAAGAGTATATAAAAGACAAATAAAAATACTATTAATAACTTATGTATACCCTATGAGCACGATAAATTGATGCTTTTTTTGTCTAAAATTGAAAGAAATCAATTATTCCTCACCTCCAAGTTATGGGTCTGATCTCCAGCTTTTACTAAAAAAATTTTAAAAAAAATTCATTGGTCCTCAATTAAAAAGAGTACATATGTGCTAATATTAACACAAGAAATTAATAATTTTCTTATACACCAATGTAAGAAATTAATTAATAATGTGTTAAAACACAATTTATATGTCCCAGGGTACTCAATCTAAATAGAAACTGAAGAGAAAGTATCTAAATAGAAACTGAAGAGAAAGTGAGAGAGTTATAGATACCTGTGGGAGTTCTTCAGTAATCCAAAACAATAAAAGAGTAACAGATATTCGTGGCCTCAGAGCCACAATCGGAGCTCCCTTTAAACTAATACCAAAGAGATGAAGGTAACCCCATCAGAGTTTTTCATGAACTAGCAGTTGAGTTCTACCATCACCTCCTTCTAGAGTTGGTGAGCAGAGAGCCCCGAATTTGGCTTAAAACCAAATCAAAAAAACTCAAATAAGAGTTAACCTAAATATGCATGTCTATATTATGTGTGTTTGTGAGTTATATATAGGCTAAGGCATGTGGTCTAGATGTAATATGAACCATTGAACTTGAATGATGAAATACATAAGTTACTTTCCTTTTAGCATCCAATTTGGGAAATTAATATTTAGTTAACTTCCTAATTGCTGTAATGGGCATATGACTTTCCTTTTCTTTTATGCATTATAAGTTTTCTTTTATTTTGAGAAAGACTTGATATCTATTTGCTTTAATTTAGGAGGGAAATTTTCCTTCTATTATGCATTTGTTTCCATTTCTTTTGGAGAAATACTTCTGTTTCTAATTTCATTTTATTTTGGAGGGAGACTTCCCTATTTTTATGATTAATTTCTTTTTTTAATTTTTACCCATTTTTCAGGGCTTGAATCACCTCATTGAATATGTATCCTTTTTCATATTCAATTAGGGTTAGAAGTATATAATTGAAGAAGCAATTGTAGGCCTAAGGGCTATGCCTATATAAGCCATTGAACAAAAAACAATTGAAGTTTCCTTTTCCAGTTTGGAGTTGTTCTTTGGTTCAATGGTTTTGTTAAACAAAGAATAACTTGATATAAGACTACAATAACTTGATGGACTCCTTTTAGCATTAAGCATTGCTTCAAAGAGTCTAATAGTTAAGCTGAATTGTTGATGAACTAGTAAAAATGGGAAATGCCATCCCAAAACCTTAAGTTATTTTTTGTTGTTCTTAGTTGTAGTGCTACTATGTTTATGTGTAATTTGATGGGAGTCAATTTCCCAAGACTTTGTATTATTTCTTACTTAATGTTATTCTCTTTTGTGCCAAAAATAAAAATAAATTTTTTATAGTAATATCTATACAGCTTATGAAGAAATAAATAAAGTGGTATCTAATTTTTTTTTTTTATGCACACATTGATTTAATCTTACATATCTCACAATTTGTAAAGAAAGTTACTTATTAAAAGGATAACCAAAACAAGTTAATTATCGGTGAAGCAACAAAACTATAATTAAATTGTATGACCATTTTTTAAAATGCACCTTAGTACAGAATAGTTTATATTAGCTTAGCAGTTATAACTAAAAAAAAAACAAAAAAGAGGAAGAGTATATTTGATAATAAAAGAAAGTGTATTCCTAAACATTGGCCTTATAGAAAATTTTTTAAAGATAATATATGTGAAAGTAGTTATCAAGTAATATCTTGTTTGATAATGGTACTAGATGAGTTATACAATACCCAACTCTTTTTGATTGGTATTTAAGACCCAGCTGAAGTATATCATTCATTCACCATCGATTTTATTTGAGCAAATCACAACCATTTATTTATATTAACTTGTTACCTGTACTGTTAAAAAATAGAGTAATTATATTTGACCTCAAAATAAATTTATTTTTTATGAAGTACAAGTACAGGCCACAGATCCATCATCTTCACTAAGATGTAATTGGTGCTATAGTTTAGTTGCTTTTTCTAGTCATGTAGGATTCATTTTCACTATCTTATCAAGATACTTGAAATGAAAAAACATGTCAACCTAATTTAGTTTTCTTTCTAGGTTCAAGAGAATAATGAGAATTAGTTCATATCTAGCAAATTATTTATCTATGTGTATTAATTTGTGCTTGACAAAAATAATTCAACTTACATGAAGAACTTTTAATTTATCAATCCTTAATTGGATGTTCTAGAAGCAGCTAAGAGGTTAAGGTGAGGCACATGTTGGTGGTGGTGGTCATGGCTATGAGCCTGTGATCAGTGGGGTGGCTACAATGGGTTGGCATTGGGTGGTGTTTTATGATATGGTGGAGCTGGAGGTAGTGATGGTAGTAATAGCATTTGAGTGGTGGTGTCAAAAATGTTTCACCACCTTTGACCTTTAATAACACAATTTATGGGATAAAAAAGAGGCATTTTATTATGTACACTTTTTTAGAAGGAGAAATTCTTGTTCAACTCTGGCCTTATCAATTAATAGTGTGTATGTAAGGAGTCTTTACTAATATGGAATATTGGACTAGGAATTCAAGATTATTTCAGATGCTTTGACTAACATGCCATAAATTAATTTTCTGTTTAAATGAAAGATACCAGTAAAGGAGAAGCAAGAACAAGCAGGATATAGAAGGAGAATTGTGATTATAAGAGGTGGTGTTGTTGGCTCCTTCCTCGTAGTCTGTTCTTAATTCCTTGATTTGAAATTTTGGTTTTTGAGTTTCAAATTTTGTGGGTTTGAGCTCAAGTAGAAGAAAAGAATTTAGGGTTTTCTATTTGTTAAGGATTAAATTTAAAGCATTTAATAAGATTAGGCTGAAAAACATAAATAAACAAATTTATTGGCAGGTTTCCTTAAAAGGTAAACAAATAGTTAGCAGGTGTAATGATTTGTCAAACTATCAAGAAAATATGTGTCCAATTTAGTTGGACATTTAATACCCAGTAAATAGTGTTTGGTATTGTATAACTCACCGTGATACTATTGTTAATAAATTAATTTATATTGGTAATTATACAAATTAAAACCTCCTTCAAAATTCAATGAGATATAACAAAAATACAAAAAAGATAGGTATGCAAAATATAACTAGAAGAGAAGAGAAAGAACATTTAACACATAACATTTAACATGACTTGGCACCCAGACCAACATCAGCGGATGAGAAGAGAGATTTTACTATAGTAAGAAAGATTATATAAAGAATAATATCCTGTACAACGTATTCTCACACTTTCTCTATATTTTAGTAAACAAACTTTTACAGCTAACTTTTGTTTTATAAATCTTTACTTTTGTTCATTAGTTTGGTTAAATGTCGTAGTTGCTTTCTTATTTTAGAGTATGGGTTACGGAGAGTTGGCAATCCATTCATCTGACAAGTCATGCCTCCATGAAGGGTGTGACAACTACTCTCATACTCTCACCCACCCACCTTTCCACTCTCCCACTCTCCCACTCTCCCACTCTCCTACTTTCTCTCACACTTTTAAAATATATAATTTATCTTTTTATCAAATTAAATTAATTAAAAAAATTAAATACAAGTAAGATATATACACGTATGTGCTTGTAGATAACTAATGTATATATATATATATATTTATATATATATGTTACATTGAATTTGAGTATTAAACACGAAATTAAAAAATGTAAATCTCTTTGAATTTAAAAGTTAAATTCAAACACTTTTAAAAAAATAATATATTTTTTCATTTATAGGTTGAAATATATGAAAATGAAAAATGTTAATATTTTATTATTAGTATAAGTCTTTATTCATTTATTAATTAATATAACACAATTTATTTAAGTTTTTTAACAGATTAAAGTGGTAAAAATATGTTCAAATTTAAAGTCTATTTATTTGAAGAGAAAATACTAAAATTCAGACTTATTTTTCTTGTAAAGTTATGTCATATGTTGTTTTTAGAATATCACTAATAAATTTAGTCTATTTATTTTCAAGTATTTTTTTTATTAGGGATAATATAGTAGAAATAAAATAAATAAAAATTGAGGTTGTTATTAGGAAAATAAATTTTAAAAAATAAAGGATGATATAAAAAAAAGTAAGTATTATAACTCAATTGAAAAGTGAAAAGTAAAAATAAGAATTTTTGTTACTTTAGAGATATAAACATGATTTTTTAGTATTTTCCCAAAATTATTTTGTAACATCATTAACATTTCTATCCATCCAAGAGAGGGGACTATCGATTTCTCCAAGTTTTGAACTTGTGTTATTTCACAAAAACTCAAGGGAAGGGGTGTAATTTACTCGAAACTAATTAAGAAGCTAACCAAAATAGAATTTCGATCAAAAACACAATATTACTGATGTAAGTTTGTTGGTGAAATTAGTCGGGAAAAATGTGTGGGCAAAAAGATGAAGTTGATCAGTCATTACTGGCCGGCCAAGTCAGTATTACCAACTACTGATCCAATGTATTAAAACCAAAATGTTATTTACTGAAGTACATACAATTTTTTAAAAATTTCAGTATAGGTTCCTTGTACCTTGTAACATGCCCAAAATACAAATATATAATCCCTAGTTACATTCACTAATCACTAACAGCAACAATATACCAAAAGGAGCTCCGCACCGCTTTATAACTCAACAACGAATGAACAAAACTATAACACAATACAAAATCAGACACTCAACTCTAAAATGACTGCAAATTTTCATCTTGTGGCTTCAAGTCGGCAATCTTAAATGCATATCTTCCCGTCATACAATCGGCAAGCCAAGTATCAGTTATTAATGCTCACAGAGATTGTTACTAAAAAAAATCAACAAGAGAGTGGTAAGTCCCACGGACTCAGTGATTGGAAAATTTCCATCACTACCAACTTGTATTTTACCTTTAAAAAATTCTCAAATCCAAACATTTTGAACTATGCAACAAAGATGTAATTAAGTTTTAAGGGAAATTAAGTGACTCACACGCTTAATTCTTTGCTAGTCTAAAGTAATTAAAACTTGAATTACATATATTTATCTTATTGCTTGTTTATGTGTGTATATATATATATACATATATACACTTCCCAACAAAATAAACATGATCTCATTAATTCCTATATTACTAATATTTTTAACATTAAGTTAATAAGATCAATCAAAAGATTGTGTTATCCATTTTTTTCATCATAGTACAATTAAATTCCCGTGTTTCCTTTTTCAATCATTACTACCTATCATGTTCTCTTTCTTTTATCATCTTACAAGCTTCCTTGTATTTAAGTAACTAAATAACCTCTCACTACCTATTTTCTCTAGTCTTTCAATTTTTATTCAAATAATCCCTAACCATAAAAGTTTTAACATACCAATATTTACTCATCTTATTACAACTAGTTTCATTTAGGCATTTTTACAAATATCTTAAGGGCATAATTATTTTTTTTTCATGTGTATGTGTATTATATCTGTACATACCTCAAAATAGTTAACACAAAATTAATTCCCATGTTACTTATATTCCAAAATCAAACTTGAAATTAGTTTAGTTAATCAAAGTAATTTAAACTTGAATTACGTATATTTCCAACTATATAATCCTATCTAATTCAAGCTTTCTTTTTCCCTTAAATGATTAACTATCACACTTTCTGTCAAAATCAAATTCTAACTACTCCTCCTAAACTCAACCCCTCCTCAATTATCAATAAGCAAAAGAAAAAAATGAATTAATTATATGGGGACATAGAAGTAGCCCACTCATTCAAGGTACATGGCAAAGCTTCCATGGTTGAAATAAGAGATCCAATGCTACCAAAATAGGGCACCAAACTCCTGGATGATGGGTTCCTATTGCAGATAAGCCCGTCGAAGAAAATGGCCGTCATTAATAACCAATTTCTACAACGGTAAAAACAACCATTGCAGATAAACTTATCTGCAACCGTTGCAGATAACCAATGTCCGTGCAAGTTAATGGCTTGCAATCTTATTAAGTAGAATGGACTGATATAGTAAAATTTAAAAATAGAAAAATAAATCTTCAAAAAAGTAAAACAACTGCTCAATTTTAGTTACTTCTAAATTTTGAAGCACCTGAAACAACCCTTCAATTGGCAAGTAGAGGTACACCATTAAGTCTGCTTTTGGAGCATATAAGCTACCACACATACCAGAAGGAAAACCAAAAGAAAAGATCATAATGTAGATTCTTTTTCCTTAGACTATGAATCACAAGGATTATATACACAAGATTGAGTGAACTCTATTTAGTTCAAATTCTAAGTAAAATAATGTGAGCTAGTACTGATGCTAAGTTATAAAACATTTGATAAGATATCTTTTCAAATGCATATATTCTAAACTCTGTCATCCAATTCAATATTGAATGATATCATTTGCTTGTTAAAAAAAATAAAAAATTACCAATTTAACAGTATATACCTTCATCATTTTTTCTGCATCTTCCAGTAATCCTACTGTTTCAAATGACAACATAATTCATAGCATTAATTAAAATGATAAGGAAAAAGTGATAGCTCAAATAAACATCTTCTTCACATGTTTGCATATAAACAGTCTAAAAGTATAAAGCATTAACTTGCTCTACCATAAATTAGCTACTAAGTTCAAATGAGCCACAAATAGCTAGATGGTCAAAACTGGACAACCTAACTATTTGAATGAACTAAGGATT
The DNA here is from genome assembly GCA_029379385.1 of Quillaja saponaria. NCBI lineage: Eukaryota > Viridiplantae > Streptophyta > Magnoliopsida > Fabales > Quillajaceae > Quillaja > Quillaja saponaria. The sequence goes on along the minus strand of CM055605.1, from coordinate 15,565,318 downwards.
GAAATGGGCAATCTAACCCCAAATAAACTCATTAGTGATGAATTAAAAGTTCAATGCAATAAAATTATCACCTATCTCCAATCAATCTCTAAAGACAAGCCAATATTTGTCACACCATAGAGGTAAAATACCAATGTATATTTTATTATCTTTCTAAAATGCAGTAAAACAAAATTGATACAAACCCAAAAAATTTAGGATGAGAATGACAATAAGAGCTTACCCCTGATATAGGACAGTTAGGCCAACTAGCTCTCTTCTTAGTGCTCTGATAAACAACCATCCAGCCTGTGCTGCAAAAATCAATCTGAAGCACCCATGTTAGAAGAACATCAAAGACATACAAATGCTACTATTCTTACTGACGTAAAAATAAAATAGATGCTTTACAAACTTGATTGTTAGTAATAGTGACCATTCTTCTTAATGTAGTATGAAATATAAAATAAAATATATATATTAGAATTTCTAAAAAAGCATTCACATAAAAAGGAAGAATTTGCCTCCCAGATCCTAAATTCGAATTTTTCATCACGGAACAACTAGAGATCCTTTTTTTCTTTTGGGTTTCAATATGGGTAATAAGTCAGTGTTAGCTCAACAAAAATTTTATACTCTTCTAGCTTTTAGCTACTGTAAACAGTGAAAATTCACAACATCTAAGGTACGAATCTCGAAACTAGGCTCCGGTACCAACTTATTACACATCACATAGAGGTATTTAGATTGTATTATTCAGAGATGTTCTTCATTATGGGGGACCATATACACAGGGAGCTCCGTTGCTTCAAGAACAAAAAAAAAAGAAAAAGAAAACGACAATAAGACACAATGATCCAAAATACACAATACATAACTTTAAGCCCTGATATAACTATAGTGTTTCATTCTCGGGGCTTCAATTGTGCATCCTTTCAAGTGTATCTTGCCAAAACAACTACTAGCAAGTCAAGATACTGCTGGAGGAGTTTGAGAAGAACCTGGAGCTAAAAAAAACATAGAACAAAGAAGACTAAGTCATATAAACTCACTGAGTGAAAGATGTACCAAAAGGGTAGGTAGTAGCTTAAAGCATCATAAAGTTATAAAAAATCATAACATAACTCATTATCCAATTACAATCCTTACATAATATATATATATATATATATATATATATATATATATATGTTCATATATGGATGACGTAAAACTTACATACTCGTAAGTAAACATATAATAAACAAATCAAACAAAACATTTAAAGGCCAGTAATCGTAGTAATTTAGCTCCCGCACACCATATATATATATATATATATATAATATTTACATATATATATATCTTCCTCGGGCTATTCAGCTTCGCACACCATAACAAATAATCTCCAACAGTAACCTCCCCGGGGCTGAGTTACTGGAATGTATATCCATATAATCACTTAATCAAATCAAATTTATCCAAGGTTCACTTGGATTCTAAATCATAGTAAAAATGAATTCTCTGGCCCTATCAACCACATACAAATCATTCAAACTATCGCACAACACACTAAATAAGAAATATATGAAGATTTAGAATTTTATCACATAATTCAACATTTATATTCAACGCAAAGTACTAAACACGTCTTTATCCAACAATAATATAAAAATATAAAACATTTCAAAACACAACTAGTAAATAAAAGATAATATCTTTCACTCACAACTTTATAGTTGTTGTTCGTGGTTTCCCCTAGAGTCCAAAAGTGTCATCAAGATAGTGTCATGTTCTGGACCTGAAATTACATTTCCAAGTATCGTTTAGTTTCTAAATTTCATATATTATTAGTCCCTAATCATAAGGACTTGACCATAATAATTCCAAAATATTAATTTACAAATAACTTCTTTTAGTCATTTTATCAAACATCTTGAAAGCATACTTTGTTCCAATTCATATATATAATATATATATATATATATATATATCTTATGTATGTAACCAAAACTAGCACCAACACTAACCACAATTCAAATACTAGATTGAAATTGGACGAATCATTTATGGACAATAAAGAGCTTAAATCTTGGAATTCCACAAGAACCAAACAACACTTTACCCATTATTTTTCTCACCACCTTGATCATATTCTTTCATTCATAAACCCACTCAATCCTGACATCTAAATCCTCAAACAAAACAAAAAGGAAAAGAAATCAGCTCTTAGTAAAAAAGAGAATTACTTGAACTAGAGGTATTTTCAACTACCCCAAAATAGAAGAGTGGCTGAGCAACTGTTGGAGGTGCTGTTATTTGTTGATGCGGTGGCTATTGGAGGTGTTGCTAATCCACGACAGCTACTCCTCGGCTCAAGCATGGACTAGGGAAGATCAGTACACAAGCTGCTAAATTTTATTTAATAAATTCATATTTTATTAATTCTTTTAATCATGATAGTATTAAATTCTTCTTGTTTAATAACACTTTTATCATAAAAATACATTTTCTTTTTTTACTTGTATATTTATAGCAAAAGGAAGGTTAATGTTGATTATCACTAGTGTAGCTAATGAACTTACTACTTAGATAATGCTAAATTTTAATTCACACTATTATCATAAAATTATGTTAATTTATTTTTTTTATTCCGTAGAGGTACAGTTTGGGCCATTTTACTCACATCTCGATTGATCACCTTTTTTGTTTGGTCAAAGACAGGTCATGCACTTCAAAATTAAGAAATTTATGAGGAGTTTAGTCCTTAAGCTCTCCCCAAGAAGATTCAAGTAAAGAAAGTCAATGAAGGGAGCACAACTTCTTAACTATCTGGTCAACCCCTTGGGGTATGTTAAATTCTTCCTAGTCATATTTGTGAAGACAATTACAATCTTTATATTAACTTATATGAAATGGATCCTTTCTTTTTTCTCAAACAATTAGTTTTATTTTATTTTGTAATGCTTACGTGATTGTGGTTCATTACATGACATAAAGATAAAAATCAAGAACTTATGTTAAAGATTAATTTTTTTTTAATGATTAGAAAAATAAGAAATTTTGTAATAAAAGATTTTATTTCTAGAAAATTTCCTAATGTAAATACGGCTAGCGCAACGTGCATGACTTAAAATTAATTTTAATGAAAATGAAGAAATCATAGATATAAGTTATAGGTCGATACCAATTTTTCCTTTCACAAACATAATTTGGTTTTTCATAGTTTTTAAATTTGTAATTCTTCATTTTTTTTTATAACCCGATATATATATTTAGAATGTTGAATGTAATAACTGTTTTAACCCAGTATCGTAAAGTCAAGTTTTAGATATAATATATAAATTTCAGTTATAAGCAACAACGACATAAACAAATTAAAGAAATAAAAAAAAATTAAACATGTCTTAACTCGATATCGTAGTGATACATTTTAGTGATTTTTTTACAAAGAAATTGTGATAAACCGATATGTCCTTATTTTATTATCGATGTTTTAATATATGTTTTGGAGTGTTGTGCATAATTTATGAGGCATTTAAATTAATAATAATATATTATACATAGTGGTATTAAATATTATAATCTGATATTCCAGTGGGTATTTTAATATGTTGTACGTGAATTATTGTAGATACGTACATTGTTACAACCTAACATCGTGAAATCAATTTTTAAGTATAATATGAAAATATTAGTTATAAGATATTTTGTTATCTAGTATAAATTTTAGTAAGTAAATTATATATGTTAACTAAATAAATTGGAAAAGTGATAACTAATGGATATATATATACATTTTTATTCGTAAAATATGCAGTTATGCTCATAATATTGTAATTATTAATGAAATAAAACAAATCATGGAGATTAGTTGTATGGGTTGATACTAAATTTGCATTTCACAAAAATAAATTGGTGTTTTAAAAATCTAATCCACTTGAATGGTTAGAATGTTAGTTGCATGGTAAAGAAACACTGATTTGAACCATAAAAATATTTTGTGGATTGAATTGTGTAAACTAGACGACATAGGACAAATCCGGTTAGTCTAGATTTCACATATTCTCTTTTTTGTTCTAAAATCTAAAAAAATTAAAATTGAATTGAATTTTCAATATTTTGATAGCTCCTACTAACATGCATTTAAATCTAGTTAAAAAGTTAATTAAAACCCCAAAATGTGTTATGTATCACCAAAACACACTAATTGATACACAATATTTTGTAAATGTGACTATATTAAATGAATTTCAATTTTTTTTTTTTCCTAAGTTGTTAATATATAATATCAATATATTAATAATCTTATTAATGAAGAAAAATTATATTATAAATATTAAATTAAACATTTTTTAGGTGTGACTATATTAAATAAATTTCAAATTTTTATTTTATTTTCCTAGGTTGTTAATATATAATATCAATATTTTAGTAATTTAATTAATGTCAGTATAATTATATTATATTCAATATTATGAAGATTAAATTGAATATTTTGTAGGTGTGACTATATTGAATAAATTTAAATTATTAATTTATTTTCCTAAGTTGGTAATATATATTAGTAAACTAATTCATGTCAGCAAAATTATATTATGTTTAACATTTATAAAAATTAAATTAAATATTTATGTGATATCATTGGTTAGACCACAATTAAAACTTAACTCCATAATCAAAATTGTATTTTTTTTTTTTCAATTTTTAAAAAATTGACATAAATTGTGTTTTAATGTTTAAATGCGTATATTTTCTCTATCTATTCCAACTAGGAGGATTATTACTAAGGCTAAATACTTTAATGTTTTGATGATTTGCATATAAAAATTTGTTAAAATTTATATAAGAGTATATAAAAGACAAATAAAAATACTATTAATAACTTATGTATACCCTATGAGCACTATAAATTGAAGCTTTTTTTGTCAAAAATTGAAAGAAATCAATTATTCCTCACCTCCAAGTTGTGGGTCTGATCTCCAGCTTTTACTAAAAAAAAATAACAGAAAAAAAAATCATTGATCCTCAATTGAAAAGAGTACATATGTGCTAATATTAACACAAGAAATTAATAGTTTTATTATCCGCCAATGTAAGAAATTAAGTAATAATGTGCTTAACATAATTTGTACGTACCAGGGTACTCAATCTAAATAGAAACTGAAGAGAAAGTGAGAGAGTTATATATACCTGTGAGTGTTCTTCAGTAATCCAAAACAAAAAAAGAGTAAGAGATATTCATGGCCTCAGAGCCACAATTGGAGCTCCCTTCAAACCAATACCAAAGAGATGAAGGTAACCCCATAAGAGTTTTTCATGAACTAGCAGTTGAGTTGTACCATCACCTCCTTCTAGAGTTAGTGAGCAGAGAGCCCCGAGTTTGGCTAAAAACCAAATCAAAAAACACTCAAATAAGAACTAACCTAAGTATTTATGTCGATATTATGTGTGTTTGTGGGTTATATATAGGCTAAGGCATGTGGTCTAGATGTAATATGAACCGTTGAACTTGAATTATGAAATACATTAGTTACTTTCCTTTCAGCATCCAATTTGGGTAATTAATATTTAGTTAATTTCCTAATTGCTGTAATGGGCATATGACTTTCCTTTTCTCCTATGCATTGTAAGTTTTCTTTTGTTTTGAGAAATACAGTGATTTCTATTTGCTTTTAATTTAGGAGGAAAACTTTCCTTCTGTTATGCATTTGTTTCCATTTGTTTTGGAGAAATACCCCTCTTTCTAATTTCTTTTTATTTAGGAGAAAGACTGTCCATTTTTTTATGATTAGTATTTTTTTTATTTTTTTTACCCGCTGTTCAGGGCTTGAATCGCCTCATTTGATCAGTATCCTTTTTCATATTATATTAGGGTTAGAAGCATATAATTGAAGAAGAAATTGTAGACCTAAGGGCTATGGCTATATGAGCCACTGAGCAAAAAACAATTGAAGTTTCCTTCTCCATATTGGAGTTGTTATTTGGTTCAATGGTTTTGTTAAACAGAGAACAACTTGATATATGATTGCAGTAACACTATGGACTCCTTCCAGCATTAAGCATTGCTTCAAAGAGTCTAATAGTTAAGCTGAATTGGTGATGGACTAGTAAAAATGGGAAATGCCTATCCAAAAACCTTAAGTTATTCTTTATTGTTCTTAGTTATAGTGCTAATATGTTTATGGGTAATTTAATAGGAGTCAGTTTCACAAGACTTTGTTTTGTTTCTTACTTAATGTTATTCCCTTTTGTAGCAAATATAAAAATAAAATTGTTATACTAATTTCTCTACAGCTTGAAAAAAAAAAAAAAAGAGAAATAATTTTTTCATCTATGTAAATAACGTGTGTACATGTTAGTGTTATGCACATGCACTATATAATATTCTTCTTCTTCCAATTTGGTAATTTTTTATTAGAGTCAAAATTAGCACATGTGTACAATGATATAATATTTTATTCCTAAGTTTTTTTTTTTCTTTGGGGCCGAGTACCTTTTTCCCTTTGTCTTTCCACCGCCACACTTGTTCCTCTATTTTAGTTGGTTCTTGAGTATGTCGGTGTCTTCTTAAAATTCAACTATGAACATTATTCTCCTCCCTTCTTGTTGGTATGATTTTCGTTAGCCTAGCCTTTCGTTAAGCCTAGCTGCCATGGGAATTAGTTGGATTGCAGCCAAAATCTTCAAGAAACCGAGCCTAGTTTTCCTTTTCCTTGCTTTTCTGCCGTGCTCTTTAAGTACTGCTACCACACTTTTCCTTTTTGCTCTCCCTTGTATAGCTCTTGTATGGCCTTGTATCATTTCAATGTCTAATGTATTCTTCTTCCTCAGCTCAGCCAAGACAGTAAAAAGGTAGTTGCCCTGTTACTAAAAAAAGTCAACAAGAGAGGGTTGAGTCCTACGGACTCCATGAGTGAAAAATCGTACCTAAAGAGTACTAGCATCATTTAACACAAACGTATAACATATATATAATATCCTCATGTAACATTGATCATGCCTTAATTCACATTACACGTGTATATTATAATCGTCATAAATTCATAATTTACATGAAATACATGATCACAAATTAATCAGAGTAATAATATCAAACAAAGCAACCAAAAGGCCAACGAGTGACTCAGCCCCTTACAATATTATCACCCCTACTTGGCATTTATGCACCTGTATAACAAATTGATCTCCGTACACAATCCATCCTATCGGGGTTGAGCACTTAATTTAAAAAAACATTTATCAGAATCAGAATTTTCTTATGATTTTAAATCAGAACATCCTAGGTGCACTTGGATTTTTTTTAATTTCGGAGATAAAAATCACTTTTCATAAAAATCTCACTTTGTTGGCCCTTATCAACCACAACCAATGTCAAACAAAGCAACCAATTTCAAAAAAATATAATTTAAATAAATTACTGAAATACTCTACTTGCTTATTTTCTACATATCACGTATATTCAAATAAAAATATAATTACACATACTAATCTAGCCCCAAAAGGCAGCAATTATCACTCACCTTCAATTGACTCCATTTGTGCCTTGCACTTACGTTCACGCATCTCATCAGGTCCATGTTAGGATTCGGAACTAAAATTCATGTTTCCAAATAATACTTAGTTTCTAAATGTTATTGTTATAACCTTTTTAATTACTAAGCTTATATCTCAACTTCTGTAGGTTTCTTTATGAAAGTTTTCTATTAAGTTATTACATGTCAATTAATATAAATTAGACTTTCTGTGATAGGGTTAATAATGAAGAGACATTTTAAATGTCTTGACAATGCATAGGATAGATGAAACCATTAGAAAAGATAGAAAGCACTTAGTGAGTTAGAGAGGTTGAAACTGTCCAAACTTGGAGTTTGGACTAGTGTCCAATTTAACGGTCATATCTTTCCCTAGGAAATTTTGAATCCAGTTTCGTAAAATTTATAAAATACTAGACACATGTAGCTTTATAATGTTTTATCATTTTTAATTTTTAGATTTGTGTATCGATACAGTTTATTCTTTGAAATTGAATCAAATTCTACAAAATGCAGGATTTTGACAGCTTTTACCTTACCTTAGTTAATTGAACATAACTTTCTCTAGGACAAACAAAATCTAATTCGGTTTGTTGGGTTTATTAATAGACAAGTATATAATTCCTTATTATTTAGAAACTTTTCCTAAAATCAGTATTGAACCCACTCAATTTCTTACATGAACCAAAAACAGGGCACTAAAAATCCTGCATGACCTAGCCGAAGTCTAACAACTCTAACTAACAACATACTTGGAACCAAGCTACGAAATTTTTTAGACAACATTTCAAGACTATAAGCTATTGAATTCTTAATTTAATTCTTCCCCGAAGATACTCGAAATACCGAATTTCTGTTACTCACGAAATCTACCCTGCATCCCTACATAGTTCATGTAACTCCCAATTACAACACTTCACCCCCCCAACTAACCATTCTTTGTTCATACTCACCCACTTTTATTAAATCCTCATGACCAAGAATTAAGTTTACCTAGTTTTACTCATTTTATTACAACTAGTTTCATTTAGGCATTTTTACAAGCATCTTAGGTGCATAAATTCCTTCTATTGTTGTATGTGTATATATATATATATATATATATTTCCCAACATCAAGTTCCAAACATTAGCTTCAATTTCAATTAAAACCTAACTCTAAAGATTTCAATTTTATTAAGTTCTATTCATTATATATCCTACAAGAATTACACAATTCGCCAACTCCTATATCGCTACATTTAAATTTCCAATTTAGTTTAAGGCATAACTTGATTAGAGTCATTAAAGTCATTAGAGCCATCAACTATATTACTCGCAGAGCTATGCACCTAGGGAACTCATATTGGTTTGGACATACATGCATGTCAACTAAAAAAACAAAGGACTCAAAGTAGATCCTTAATATAAGCCAATGGTGTTTTAATCTTACAGAGTTACAAATATTCTCAATGTTTTGAATAATATTACTTTGACATATAGAACCACGCAACCAAGACATAATGAAAGGTAGAAAATCATAATAGACTTTTTGCATTTCATATAAGTATTTAGAGGAAACTGAAAATAAATTCACAAATATAAAGAGAGAGGAATTGAAAGTTACTAGGAACTTAGAAAGCTGTTCTTATGTGACTCCCTTGGAATTGAATTTGAACTGTTTACAAATAGCAGAAGGACTGAAATTGAAGGAGGAAGAAATGGCCAGCAAAGCAAAAAGGCATCTGTAAGGAGGATAGTCCCGCAAGGAATTCATTACCACCCCAAAACAGAGGAAAGAAAGAGTAGGGCTCGGTCACAAAGAGGCAGCTACTGTTGTCCCAACTTGAACTCTCTGTAGCTGGACTAGGGAGGGTTGACTACCAAGAGTTCTCCTCGGCCAAGACAGGAAACAAAGAAGTAGGACCTCCTCGAATTTTCGGGAAGCAGGGGACAAAAGGATCTCAAAGGCGGTGGAAGCAACAAAGAGAAGAAAAGGTAGAAAATAATTGATCCAAAAAGGTGAAGGAATAAAATTTAAAAAAAAAATTGTAATGGATATAAAATAAAATACAAAAAAAAGTAAAGTCAAAGTATGAAAAAGGAAATGTATGGCTCACAATTATTCTTAGTTTTATATATATATAAATATATATATTTATATATATATACTGCTTTATTGTATTTATTAATTTCATTTATCAATAAAATTACATGAAAAAGTCAAGACCAAAATCAAGTAAGTTTAAATTTTTTATATATGTGTATAATGCTTATTTTATCTTTACTTGCTCTTATTTTTATAATCAAAACTTATACTAAATTGTTCAAATTTCAAGTTTTAATATCAAGTTATAACATGTTTAATTGTATAGTTATTCATTTAATTTATTTATTTTATAATTCTAACTTACACATTATGTCTAAAACTTGATTTTTACATAATCGATTTAGGACGGTTATAATAGCAACGAAAAGCAAGAGGGATAGCTCCCCACTCTTCCTAATCTAGCCATGGAAGAAAAGGGAGTTTGGTGCAGAAAACTTGTCCTTGCCATGGGTTTTGTCAATAGCTAGTTAGTTTGTGGTTTTGATTTCTTTAAATTTTTTTATATAGTTGATGATTTAGAATTAAGGACTAAAAAAATTCTAAGCAAAAGTTTAAGAACAATGAATATATAAGATAATTATGTCTAATTGTAGAATGAGGAAATTGGAAATTTAAGTATGATAGTATAGGACTTATATACTCTTAAGTTAGATAAATTGTAGATAAGTAATTTAATTAGGATTCAAAGTTGGGATGTAAGTAGTATGAAATGGATGAGATATGTTGAATTCTTGGTGTATGTATATATACAAATGCATACACACTAAAAGAAATTAAATATTTTTTTAAAAGTATTTGACAACATGTATAAAAGAAATTAAGTGTTATCATAAATTTAGAAGTTGACTTCCCTAGGTTTGATAAATAAAATAGCTAATTAAGAAATATGATATGGAGCTAATTAATGTAATTTTAAATGGTTAAAGAGTTAAGGAGATTTAATTTTCAAGAAATATATTTGGTGTAATTACGTATGATTTAAGAATCATGGAAAGTAACTTGGAAGTGTTAAGTGAAGCAAGGGCAGATTTGGCAAGTTAGAGAAATATAACATTTTGAATATTTTCCAAACAGAATTAAATTAATAGTTCCAAATAAAAAGTGTAGGTTAAGGTCTTCAGATGACATATGGAAAATTATTAATTTAATATTATGAAGATTAAATTGAATATTTTGTAGGTGTGACTATATTAAATAAATTTAAATTATTAATTTATTTTCCTAAGTTGGTAATATATATTAGTAAACTAATTCATGTCAGCAAAATTATATTATGTTTAACATTTATAAAAATTAAATTAAATATTTATGTGATATCCACAGTTAGACCACAATTAAAACTCAACTCCCAAATCAAAATTGTTTTTTTTTTTTTTTTTAAAATTTTTTAAAAATTGACATAAATTGTGTTTTATTGTTTTAATGCGTATATTTCTTCTGTCTATTCCAACTAGGTGGATTATTACTAAGGCTAAATACTTTTATGTTTTGATGATTTGCATATAAAAATTTGTTAAAATTTATATAAGAGAATATAAAAGACAAATACAAATACTAGTAATAACTTATGTATACCCTATGAGCACGATAAATTGAAGCTTTTTTTGTCTACAATTGAAAGAAATCAATTATTCCTCACCTCCAAGTTATGGGTCTAATATCCAACTTTTACTAAAAAAGAAAAATTCATTGGTCCTCAATTGAAAATAGTACATATGTGCTAATATTAACACAAGAAATTAATAATTTTCTTATACGCCAATGTAAGAAATTAATTAATAATGTGTTAAAACACAATTTGTACGTACCAGGGTACTCAATCTAAATAGAAATTGAAGAGAAAGTGAGAGAGTTATATATACTTGCGGGAATTCTTCAGTAATCCAAAACAAAAAAAGAGTAAGAGATATTCATGGCCTCAGAGCCACAATCGGAGCTCCTTTCAAACCATTACCAAAGAGATGAAGGTAACCCCATCAGAGTTTTTCATGAACTAGCAGTTGAGTTCTACCATCACCTCCTTCAAGAGTTGCTAAGCAGAGAGCCCCGAATTTGGCTTAAAACCAAATAAATAAAAACTCAAATAAGAGTTAACCTAAATATGCATGTCTCTATTATGTGTGTTTGTGAGTTATATATAGGCTAAGGCATGTGGTCTAGATGTAATATGAACCGTTGAACTTGAATGATGAAATACATTAGTTACTTTCCTTTTAGCATCCAATTTGTGTTATTAATATTTGGTTAACTTCCTAATTGCTGTAATGGACATACGACTTTTCTTTTCTTTTATGCATTATAAGTTTTCTTTTATTTTGAGAAAATTTCTATTTGCTTTAATTTAGGAGGGAAACTTTCCTTCTATTATGCATTTGTTCGCATTTCTTTTGGAGAAATACTTCTCTTTCTAATTTCTTTTTATTTAGGGGGGAGAGTTTCCCTTTTTTTATGATTAATATTTTTATTTTTATTTTTACCCATTGTTCAGGGCTTGAATCACCTCATTGAATCAGTATCCTTTTTCATATTCAATTAGGGTTAGAAGCATACAATTGAAGAAGCAATTGTAGGCCTAAGGGCTATGACTATATGAGCCATTGAACAAAAAACAATTGAAGTTTCCTTTTCAAGTTTGGAGTTGTTCTTTGGTTCAATTATTTTGTTAAACAGAGAATAACTTGATATTTGACATAAATAACTTGAAGGACTCCTTTTAGCATTAAGCATTGCTTTAAAGAGTCTAATAGTTAAGCTGAATTGTTGATGGACTAGTAAAAATGGGAAATGCCATCCCAAAATCTTAAGTTCTTCTTTATTGTTCTTAGTTATAGTGCTAATATCTTTATAGGTAATTTAATGGGAGTCAGTTTCCCAAGACTTTGTATTGTTTCTTACTTAATGTTATTCCCTTTTGTACCAAAAATAAAAATAAAAATGTTATACTAATTTCTATACAACTTGAAAAAAAAAAAAAGATATATTTTTTCATCTATGTAAAATAACGTGTGTACATGTTAGTGTTATGCACATGTACTATATAATATTCTTCTTCTTCCTATTTAGTAATTTTTTATGGCTAGCTTACCTCTTGTGGTTTGTTTTTTTTATTTTTTATAAAATCTAAAGAACAAGATAAAGAAATAAATAAAGTGGTATCTCATTTTTTATTTTTTTATGCACAAATTGATTTAATCTTACATATCTCACAATTTGTAAAGAAAGTTACTTATGAAAAGGATAACCAAAACACCTTAATTATCGGCGAAGCAACAAAACTATAATTAAATTGTATGAAATACTTATGAAAATGCACGTTAGTACATAATAGTTTGTATTAGCTTAGTAGTTATAACTAAAAAAAAAAGAGGTGGAGTATATTTGATAATAAAAGAAAGTGTCTTTCTAAACATTGGCCTTATAGCAAAATTTTTAAAGATAGTATATGTAAAAGTAGTTATCATGTAATATCTTGTTTGATAATGGTACTAGATGAGTTATACAATACCCAACTCTTTTTGTACGGTATTTAAGACCCAGCTAAAGTATATCATTAATTCACCATCGATTTTATTTGAGCGAATCACAACCATTTATTTATATTAACTTGTTACCTATGACTATTAAAAAATATAGTAATTATATTTGACCCCAAAATATATTTATTTTTTATGAACTACAAGTACAGGCCATAGAGCCACCATCTCCACCTCTCAGCCACCATCTTCACTAAGATGTAATTGGTGCTACAGTTTAGTTGTTTTTTCTAGTTATGTAGGATTCATTTTCACTATCCTATGAAGATACTTGAAATTAAAAAACATGTCAACCTAATTTAGTTCTCTTTCTAGGTTCAAGAGAATAATGTGAATTAGTTTATATCTAGCAAATTATATATCTATGTGTATTAATTTGTGCTTGACAAAAATAATTCAACCTACATAAAGAACTATTAATTAATCAATCCTTAATTGGATGTTCTAGAAGTAGCTAAGAGGTTAAGGTGAGGCACGTGGTGGTGGTAGTGGTCATGGCTGTGAGCCTGTGATCAGTGAGGTGGCTGCAATGGGTTGGCATTGAGAGGTGTTTTATGATGTGGTGGAGATGGAGGTAGTAATGGTAGTAATAGCATTTGAGTAGTGTCTTACAACTCTCACAAGCATATTTATTTATACTTCGTAGAACTTATCCATCAAGCAAACTTTTCCTTCACTCTTTAAAAACTATATTACAATCTCAATCTAATGAACAAAGTAAGTCTCTTTTGGAAATTTAAATCATAATCTAAGTAATTTTTCTTACCCACCAATAGTAAACTAATGAGGAAATTACATTCCCCTCCCTTTAGATTTAGTGAAATAACACTAAGATCCAAAGTTTGAAGAAATCAACACTCCCCTCCCTTGTATAGATGGAAAAGCTAACAGTGTCACAAAATAATTTAGGTAAAATACTAAAAATCATATTTGTATATCCAAAATATCTTACTTTTACTTGGTGTAATTATGTATGATTTAAATCACAAAATGAGAAGATTTAATTTTCAAGAAATATATTTGGTGTAATTATGTATGATTTAAGAATCCTGGAAAGTAACTTGGAAGTGGTTGTTGAAGTGAAGCAAGGGCAGATTTTGCAAGTTGGAGAAATATAACATTTCCAATATTTTCGAAACTGAATTAAATTAATATATATATACACACATATGGATGACGTAAACCTTACATACTCACAAGTAAACATATAATAAACAAATCAAACAAAACATCTAAGGGCTAGTAATCATAGTAACTCAGCTCCTACACACCATATATATATAAAATATATATGTACATATACATATATCATCCTCGGGGCTATTCAGCTCCCACACACCATAACAAATAATCTCTCACAGTAACCTCCCAGGGGCTGAGTTACTCGAATGTATATTTATATAATCACTTAATCAAATCAAATTTATCCTAGGTCCACCTGGATTCTAAATCATATTAAAAATAAATTCTCTGGCCCTATCAACCACATACAAATCATTCAAACTATCGCACAACATACTAAATAACAAATGTATGAAGATTTAGAATTTTATCACATAATTCAACATTTATATTCAACTCAAAGTACTAAACACATCTTTACCCGACAATAATATACATATAGAAAACATTTCAAAACACAACTAGTAACTAAAAGATAATATCTTTCACTCACAACTTTACAGTTGTTGTTCGTGGCTTCCCCTAGAGTCCAAAAGTGTCGTCGATATAACGTCATGTTCTAGAGTTGAAATTACATTTCCAAGTATAGTTTAGTTTCTAAATTTCATATATTATTAGTCCCTAATCATAAGGACTTGACCATAATAATTCCAAAATATTAATTTACAAATAACTTCTTTTAGTCATTTTATCAAACATCTTGAAAGCATACTTTGTTCCAATTCTTATATATATATATCTTATGAGTGTAACCAAAACTAGCACCAACACTAACCACAATTCAAATACTAGATTGAAATTGGATGAATCATTTAGGGACAATAAAGAGCTTAAATCTAGGAATTCCACAATAACCAAACAACACTTTAGCCACTATTTTTCTCACCACCTTGATCATATTCTTTCATTCACAAACCCACTTAATCTCGACATCTAAATCCTCAAACAAAACAAAATGGAAAAAGAACCAGCACCAAGAAAAAAAAGAGAATTACTTAAACTAGAGGTATTTGGAACTACCCCAAAACAGAAAAGTGGCTGAGCAGCTATTGGAGGCTATTGGAGGTGCTGTTGTTTGCTGATGTAGATGGAGGTGTTGCTAATCCACGACAGCTACTCCTTAGCTCAAGCATGGGCTGGGGAAGATCAAGACAAAAGCTGCTAATGAGAAGTTGGTGCTTTAGCCTTATTGAATGAAGCTAATGGAAGAGTCGAGAAAATTAGGGAGGAAAAAGGCATGAAGGAGGAAGACAAAGACAAAAAAAATCTATAAGGAAAATAAAATAAAAGGATAAAAAATCGGTATTTTAATTTGTTTATTCATTTATTTAGTTTGTGTTTATAACCAAACGTACTAAGTTTTTCTTTTTTATTCCTTAAAACTTACCGTTACGGTACCGAGTTATAACAAGTAAAATTTTCATCAATTCTCCAATATCGGCTTGGGTACCTAACTTCATTGGGACCTAACCAGATAGATGAAAAACCCGAAAAAAATAAATAAATAAATAAAGGTGTTATTTTATTTGAGTTTCTAATAATAATAAATCAGGATAGTAAATAAATGTTTTTATTAATTCTTTCAATCATGATAGTATTAAATTCTTCTTGTTTAATAACACATTTATCATAAAAATACATTTTCTTTTTTTACTTGCATATTTGTAGCAAAAGGAAGGTTAATGTTGATTGTCACTAGTGCAGCTAATGAACTTACTAATTACATAATGATAAATTTTAATTCACACTATTATCATAAAATTAAGTTAATTCATTTTTTTTATTCCACAGAGGTATGTCCGGGCCATTTTATGCACATCTCAATTGATCACCTTTTCGGTTTGGTCAACGACAGGTTATACACTTCAAAATTAAGAAATTTGTGAGGAGTTTAGTCCTTAAGCTCTCCCCAAGAAGATTCAAATGAAGAAAGTCAATAAAGGGAGCACAACTTCTTAACTATCTGGTCAACCCCTTGGGGTATGTTAAATTCTTCCTAGTCATATTTGTGAAGACAATTACAATCTTTATATTAACTTATATTAAATGGATCCCTTTTTTTTTTTCCACAAAAAATTAGTTTTATTTTATTTTGTATTGCTTACGTGATTGTTGTTCATTACATGACATAAAGATAAAAATCAAGAACTTATGTTAAAGATTAATTTTTTTTTAATGGTTAGAAAAATAAGAAATTTTTTAATAAAAGATTTTATTTCTAGCAAATTTCCTAATGTAAATACGGCTAGCGTAACGTGCATGACATAAAAATTAATTTTAACGAAAATGAAGAAATCATAGATATAAGTTATAGGTCGATACCAATTTTTTCTTTTACTAACATAATTTGGTTTTTCATAGTTTTTAAATCTGTAATTCTTCATTTTTTGTTATAACCCGATATTGTAACACTTAGAATGTTGAATGTAATAACTATTTTAACCTAGTATCGTAAAGTCAAATTTTAGATATAATATATAAATTTCAGTTATAAGCAACAATGACATAAACAAATTAAAGAAATATCAACAAAAATTAAACATGTCTTAACCCGGTATTGTAGTGATACATTTTAGGGATTTGTTTTACAAAGAAATTGTGATAAACCGATATGTCCTTAATTATTATCAATGTTTTAATATATGTTTTGGAGTGTCGTGCATAATTTATGAGGCATTTAAATTAATAATAATATATTATACTTAGTGGTATTAAATATTATAATCCGATATTCCAGTGGATATTTTAAAATGTTGTACATGAATTATTGTTGTTACGTACATTGTTATAACCCAACATTGTGAAATCAAATTTTAAGTATAATGTGAAAATATTAGTTATAAGATATTTTGTTATCTAGTATAAATTTTAGTAAGTAAATTATATATGTTGACTAAATAAGTTGGAAAAGTGATAACTAATGGATATATATATATACATACACACCTAGATTCAATTTCCTCCGTACATTAGTTATACTTTGACCTTGAAGTTTTTTTTCTTTCTTTCCCTTTTGGTTTGCCCACCACCCTTCTTTCTCTGGAGAAGTCTTAGCCGAGTCTTCCACCTTCCCTTCATGTTTTTCCTCATCATCTATCCTTGCTTTGGTTGGCTACTACTTAGTTGTCTTTATTCCTTTCAAATTTCCATGACAACCGCCTCTGTTTTCCTTCTATTTCTCTACCTCTCGATTTCAGCATGTGCCCTGTTTTACTCCCTTTGTTTTTTCCATGAAGAAACCTTCCTCTTATAGCCAAATTTCTCTCCTCCCTTCTTCATTTTCACCTTGCCTTGTATAGCCTTTAGTTGTTAGTTAGTCGAGAGGTATTGTTCTTCCTAGCAGCCGTGAAAAGAAGCTTTGGGTACGATTTTCCTAGCCGAGAGGTATTGTTCTTACATGATGTTACTATATATGTTATACACTTGTGTGGTGTTATGCTAGTACCCTTTGGGTACGATTTTCCAGTCACAGAGTCCATAGGACTCACACCTCTCTTGTGAATTTTTTTTATAACAGAAGTTCGGTACATGGCATCGCCGAGCTTGTGACTTACTGATTGAGTACAACAAAGTATTTCCAGGATCTCAGACTTGAAGTCAAGGATGAAATTTTGCAGTCACACTAGAACTGTGAGGTGTCTAATTTTGGTATATGAAAAAGTCTAGTTACTCTTCTTGATTAAAATGTGGACGGAGCAGAGCTCCTTGTTGTCTTTGTGTTATTTTTGTGTGAAATCATGAATATAGGTGTTTGTATTTTGAGGCATGTTCCATTTTGTTAGGAACCTCTACCAAAAATTTTCGGTAACTTGTTAATTATTACAAGAAATAAACTTTTACAGCGATCTTCGATTTTAGAAAAACTGCTTTTATTCTTTAGTTGGGTCATGAATCAGTTTTGTTACTTTGTTTTGAAGTCAGGGTTACGATGGGTTGGTTACCTAATCCTCCAGCCAGTCATGCCTCAGTGAGTGGTGTAACATTTTTCTTCTTCTTATTCTGACCAAGTGGATTGTCAGTAAGCTTATTCTTATATTATTTTCATTTAAATATTTATCACGAATTTATATATATATATATATGCTAATTCTGCTAAGAAAATATTGTCATAATTAAATATTAAATTAGATAGTATATATTTATTTATATTATATATTTAAGAAGTTGGACTCACGAGTTTAGCGGATGAGCTTTACCAAGATTGAGTTTCACTTGTTTAGTGAACTAATCAAAAATAAAGTTTGAGGTTACATTGCTAAGGCACAACAACTCTATCTTGTGTGTGATCTGTGGCCCCCGAAGTAGTTGAAGAAGATGAAGTTGATGAAAATGATGCTATTAATTGAAGTAGAAATTGTTCTTCATCAACCGATCAAATCAATGATATATACATATATATAATTTTTTTTTCTTGTTTGTCAATGTATAAAGAAAATATAAAGCAAGTCTTTGAAATATTAAACCATAAAATTAATATACATATCATTGATTTCAATATTAACACGAAATTAATATTTTCACTGATTCTCCTCTTACATGTATTTCTTGCCTATCAATTAGTTCACGAATTAATTATACTTGTTGATATCTCTATAAATGAAGTCACAATAGAAGGCTTGTGCCTCTTATATAAAACTGGTAAATATGAAGTTAGGAAACCCAATATTGGATTAGGGTAATGCATGCATCAAACAATTGTCAAATTTGAACGATATCACTTTTATCCAAGCTAAACCAACTAGGTACATTATATTACTCTTGCCTATATTTTTCTTAATGAAATATAAAATCATACACTCATCACCCAATAATAGCAATGGAGACACGTTGTGGGTAGAACATATATCATCTATATAAAGTGACAAGCCTAAGGTCACTAAGCCACAACACAACTCTGTCTTCTTGTGTGTTATCCATGGCCACTAAAGTAGTTGAAGAAGACGAATGCGATGAAAATGATGATATTAGTTGAAGAAGAAATTTTTCTTCATCTACTGATCAAATCAATGATACATCAAAGGTATTATTCATTGCAATTCACATTAGAAGTTTTCATTTTCATATCATAAAAAATTATTTGTAACTATTTTTTCCCCTGGTTTTGTTTCCTATGTGTGTTTAGAAATAAAGGAGGAGGAGACTAATGGTGGTTTTCCATCAAAGCAACCTTTGAATACCCTATGAGCACGATAAATTGAAGCTTTTTTTGTCTACAATTGAAAGAAATCAATTATTTCTCACCTCCAAGTTGTGGGTCTAATCTCCAGCTTTTACTAAAAAATAAAAATAAAAAAAATAAAATCATTGATCCTCAATTGAAAAGAGTACATATATGCCAATGTTAACACAAGAAATTAATAATTTTCTTATCCGCCAATGTAAGAATTGAATTAATAATGTGTTAAAACACAATTTGTACGTACTAGGATACTTAATCTAAATAGAAACTGAAGAGAAAGTGAGAGAGTTATATATGCCTGCGGAAGTTCTTCAGTAATCCAAAACAAAAAAAGAGTAAAGGATATTCATGGCCTCAGAGCCACAATCGGAGCTCCTTTCAAACCAATACCAAAGAGATGAAGGTAACCCCATCAAAGTTTTTCATGAACTAGCAATTGAGTTCTACCATCACCTCCTTCTAGAGTTGGTGAGTAGAGAGCCCCAAATTTGGCTTAAAACCAAATCAAAAAAACTCAAATAAGATTTAACCTAAATATGCATGTCTATATTATGTGTGTTTGTGAGTTATATATAGGCTTAGGCATGTGGTCTAGATGTAATATGAACCGTTGAACTTGAATGATGAAATACATTAGTTACTTTCCTTTTAGCATCCAATTTGGGTAATTAATATTTAGTTAATTTCCTAATTGCATATGACTTTCCTTTTCTTTTATGCATTATAAGTTTTCTTTTATTTTGAGAAAGACTTGATTTCCGTTTGCTTTAATTTAGGAGGGAAACTTTCCTTCTATTATGCATTTGTTTCCATTTCTTTAGGAGAAATACTTCTCTTTCTAATTTTTTTTTATTTAGGAAGGAGACTTTCCATTTTTCTATGATTAATTTTTTTTTTTTTTTACCCATTGTTCAGGGCTTGAATCACCTCATTTGATCAGTATCCTTTTCATATTCAATTAGGGTTAGAAGCATATAATTGAAGAAGCAATTGTAGACCTAAGGGTTATGGCTATATGAGCCATTGAACAAAAAACAATTGAGGTTTCCTTCTCCAGTTTGGAGTTGTTCTTTGGTTCAATGGTTTTGTTAAACAGAGAACAACTTGATATATGACTGCAGTAACTTGATGGACTCCTTCCAGCATTAAGCATTGCTTCAAAGAGTCTAATAGTTAAGCTGAATTGGTGATGGGTTAGTAAAAATGGGAAATGCCATCCAAAAACCTTAATTTATTCTTTATTGTTCTTAGTTATAGTGCTACTATGTTTATGGGTAATTTAATAGGAGTTAGTTTCCCAAGACTTTGTATTTTTTCTTACTTAATGTTATTCCCTTTTGTACAAAAAATAAAAATAAAATTGTTATACTAATTTCTATACAACTTGAAAAAAAAAAAAAAAAAAGATATAATTTTTTCATCTATGTAAAATAACGTGTGTACATGTTAGTGTTATGCACATGTACTATATAATATTCTTCTTCTTCCTATTTAGTAATTTTTTATGGCTAGCTTACCTCTTGTGGTTTGTTTTTTTTATTTTTATTAAATCTAAAGAACAAAATGAAGAAATAAATAAAATGGTATCTCAATTTTTTTTAATGCACAAATTGATTTAATCTTACATATCTCATACTCTTCCTTTTTGCTTTCCCTTGTATAGCTCTTGTATGGCCTTGTATCAGTTTAATATCTAATGCATTCTTCTTCCTCAGCTCGGCCAAGATAGTAAAACGGGTAGTTGTCCTATTTTGCATTTTGGCGTGTACGAGAGACTCCCTTCTGTCAGCTAGTTCACCTCAGGCCATGGAGGACTTTAATTTTAATGGCAAAGTTGCCGTGTACCTCAAGTGCCAGGGCAGCCAGCAGCAAGAAGGATAGCTCCCTACTCTTCCTAATCTAGCCATGGAAGCAAAGGGAGTTAGATGCAGAAAACTCCTCCTTGCCATGAGTTTTGTCAATAGCTAGTTAGTTTGTGGCTTTGATTTCTTTATATTTTTTTATATAGATGATGATTAAGAATTAAGGACTAAGAAAATTCTAAGAAAAAGTTTAAGAACAATGAATATATAAGATAATTTTGTCTAATTGTAGAATGAGGAAATTGGAAATTTAAGTATGATAATATAGGACTTATATACTCTTACGTTAGATAAATTGTAGATAAGTAATTTAATTAGGATTCAAAGTGGGGATATAAGTAGTATGAAATGGATGAGATATGTTGAATTATTGGTGTATGTATATATACAAATGCATACACACTAAAGGAAATTAATTCTTGGTGTATGGAAATTAATTATTTTTTTAAAAGTATTTGACAGCGTGTATAAAAGAAATTAAGTGTTATCGTATATTTAGAAGTTGACTTCCCTAGGTTTGATAAATAAAATAGCTAATTAAGAAATATGATATGGACCTAATTAATGTAATTTTAAAATATTTGGTTAAAGAGTTAAGTAGATTTAATTTTCAAGAACTATATTTGGTGTAATTATGTATGATTTAAGAATCTTGGAAAGTAACTTGGAAGTGGTTGTTGAAGTGACGCAGGGGCAGATTTTGAAAGTTGGAGAAATTTAACATTTTGAATATTTTTGAAACTAAATTAAGTTAATAGTTCTAAATAAAAAGTGTAGGTTAGGGTCTTAAGATGATACATGCAAAATTTCGTAACCTGATTTGAAGTATATGGATTGTTAGAGCTACAGAATTGAGGCTATTTCCATACAAGAATTTTAGTGAGCTTCAGTTAGTTTAGGAAACTTCGTCGGGGCTTATGTTGGAATTAGCTTAGGACCTCTAAATAAAAGTTGTTCCTAACATATAAAGAGTAAATCTGGAGTGGTGTAGGTTTTAATTCCTTGTTATGAATATTTTGGAGGTGATGGAACTCAGGGTTATGATTTTCAGATACTTATTGAACCAGTTTTAGTGTAACTAACTTTAGAGAGTCTTAAAGATTGATTTAGGAATAATGTTCTTAATATGAAATGCTCCTAATATTTTAATAAGTTAGAATACAAATTTTCATAATTTAATTATTGAATATGAAGTTTTTATAAGCTTTGGAGTTTGATATTGATAACCAAGAATTTTGCGAGTGCCCTGTTTTTGTTTATATAAAGAATCGAATGAGTTCAAGGCTGATTTTAGGAAAAGTTTCTAAATAATAAAGATAGTTAACATCCTATAGATAATTTTTAGATTGGGTTTTATTAAATTTGATTAAGTATGTAAGTGAAAATAAACATATACCCAAGGGTTGTAAAAATGTCTAAAAGGAGTAAACTTTAAATAATTAACCGTATTAGTGTATATATATATATATATCCAAAGAAGACATATGATATCTATCTAGAAAGATATATTTGTCTATTAATAATTCCAACAAATGGAATTGAATTTCCTTTTTCCTAGAGAAAGTTATGTTCAGATAACTAAGGTAAGGTCAGAGCTGCCAAAATCCTGTGTTTTGCAGAATCTGATGCAACTTCATAGAATAAACTATATTGATATATAAATCTAAAAATTTCAAATGATATACCATTATAAAGTTACATGTGTCTAGTATTTTATAAATTTTATGAAACTGGATTTGGAATTTGCTAGAGCTGCCAAATTGTTTGTGAATATTAACGGCCAACAAATTGAAATTTTTCTGAGAAAGGATTTTTATTTCTGGAATTGAGATCTAGTTGCACCTACGATATGTTGATTTTAAATTCTAAGATATTTTGATTCTGATAAATGTTTTAAAAGTTTGAGTGCTCAATCCCGATGAGATGGATTATGTACAGAGATTAATCTATTGAGCGAGTGCATAAATGCCGAGTGGGAGGTGACATTGTTGTGCGGGGCTGAGTTACTTGTTACCTCTTTGTTTGTTTTGTATGTTATGATTGCTTTGTGATCTTATGAATCATGTAAGTTGTGAATTTATAACAAATAACAATATGTACCTGTATTTTGAATTAAAACATGAACATTGTTACATGATGTTATTTTTTATATTATATTACTTGTGTTGAGTGATTATAGTACCCCTTTTGTACTATTTTCTCCTCATTGAGTCCATAAGGCTGACCCTTCTTCTGTGGTATTATTTTTAGTAACAGGATTTGAGGATGACCATTACTTATAATGGACCTTGTCAAGTGTTTGATGGCAAGGTAACTCTTGGGAATCTCAATCTTGAAGTCAAATGATGAAAATTTGTTGTCACACTAGAGCTGTGGGGTGTCTGGTTTTATAATGTGTAATAGTTTAATTAATTGTTATTGTGACAAGAAACGTAATGGAGCTTCTTATTATCTTTGTTGTTGTTACTCTGGTTATTGTATAAAAACAGGATTATGCATTTCTATTTTAGGCATGTTCCATATTACAAGGAATCTTAGCTGAAATTTTCAGTAAATTGTTATTTATTTTAGTAAACAAACTTTTACAGCTAACTTTTGTTTTATAAATCTTTACTTTTGTTCATTAGTTTGGTTAAGAGACGTAGTTGCTTTCTTATTTTAGAGTATGGGTTACGGAGAGTTAGCAATCCATTTTTCCGGCCAGTCATGCCTCCGTGAAGGGTGTGACAACTACTCTCATACTCTCACCCACCCACCTTTCCACTCTTCCACTCTTCTACTCTCCTACTCTCTCCGACACTTTTAAAATATATAATTTTTTTTTTATCAAATTAAATTAATTAAAAAAATTAAATACAGGTAAGATATATATATATATATATGTTACATTGAATTTGAGTATTAAATACGAAATAAAAAATGCAGATCTCTTTGAATTTAAAATAATATATTTTTTTCATTTATACGTTGAAATATATGAAAATGAAAAATGGTAATATTTTATTATTAGTACAATTCTTCATTCTTTTATTAATTAATATAACACAATTTATTAACGTTTTTTAACTTTATTTATTTTTTAACATGTTAAATTGGTAAAAATATGTTCAAATTTAAAGTCTATTTATTTGAAGAGAAAATACTAAAATTCAAACTTATTTTTCTCTTAAAGTTATGTCGTAAGTTGTTTTTATAATATCACTAATAAATTTAATCTATTTATTTTCAAGTATTATTTTTTTTATTAGGAATAATATAGTAGAAATAAAATAAATAAAAATTAAGGTTGTTATTAGGAAAATAAATTTTAAAAAATAAAGGATGATATAAAAAAAAGTAAGTATTATAACTCATTTGAAAAGTGAAAAGTAAAAATAAGACTTTTTGTTACTTTAGAGATACAAACATGATTTTTTTAGTTTTTTACCAAAATTATTTTGTATCATCGTTAACTTTTCTATCCATCCAAGATGTAATATTTTATCCACCCAAGAGAAGGGGTGTAATTTACTCGAAACTAATTATGAAGCTAACCAAAATAGAATTTCGATCAAAAACACAATATTACCGATGTAAGTTTGTTGGTGAAATTAGTTGGGAAAAATGTGTGGGCAAAAAGATGAAGTTGATCGGTCATTACCGATCGGCCAAGTCGGTGTTACCAACTACTAATCTAATGTATTAGAACCATTATTAAAAATTTCAGTGTAGGTTCCCTCGACTAGTGACCAATCTTATTCATGTAGTATGAAATATAAAAAAATATTATAATTTCTAAAAAAGCACCCACATAAAAAGGAAGAATTTGCCTTCTAGATCCTAAATTCAAAATTTTCATCACAGAACAACTAGAGGTCTTTTTTTTCTTTTGGGTTTCAATATGGGTAATAAGTCAGTGTTAGCTCAACAAAATTTTTATACTCTTCTAGCTTTCAGTAGTGAAAATTCACAACATCTAAGGTGCGAAAAATAGGAAAATAAGTCCAATGCAATACAAGGATCTATATACTAGTTGAGCCAAATGAACTCTTCGATCTGCATTGAAGACCCAAAGAAGAACTGAGCTAACCCGATTCGACTCAACAAGCATGAAACCATTGTCAAAACTGATCCACTTTCCTGTTACTAATACTTGAAATTTCAGACGATTTGAAAGCCATGCAGTTTGATGCAGTAGGAGAAGCCATGAAAACTCCCCAAACTCTCCGTGCAATTAAAATTGAAGAAGATGAAGGATAGGAAGGTATAAAAGTAGCCAGATCTGAATCCGAGAAAAAAATGCTTCACTCTTATAAGAAAACGAGATCAGGTAAGGTAATTTTGGATCCCAATCTCCTGTTGTAAAATGGTCTCTAAGCTTTTCTCGTGGAGCATTAGTGGGTTAAAGCCACCACCAATACTTGGTGGCTTACAGTAAAGTAAGATGTGATGTGATGTGAAGTCGGTGAGTGAGGGAGAGGTTGTAACACCCCCAAAAATTAATACCTAAGTTAATTGTAAGATAAGTAATTATCTTATGAGTTAAATAGGATTAAAATTTAATTACATATTATTTCATAGGAATGAGTACATGTACGTATAAAATATATTTAAAAATATGTATAGGATACATATTAGTATAAGAATAGTATATATGTATAAAAATACATATAAGATACGTACTAGTATAGTAGTATATACGTATAAATACATGAACGTATATACATATACATACATGTATATATGTACATAAAAATATGGACACATGTAGGCATTGGAGCAAAGATGGAAAAATGCTATATAGGTTACTTGCTAGGAAAGGAAATGTGATGGATTAGGTGTAAGAACCATGTTAGAAGAAGAAGATAAAATGATAAAATATAGGTTACTTGCTAGGAAAGGAAATGTGATGAATTAGGTGTAAGAAGGAGACTAAGTGTGGCAATTTGTAATTAATGAGGGGTTTAGTTGTAAGAAGGAGGAGAAAGGTGGAAAAGTTGTAATAATTAGGGGGGCATGTGGAAAAAGGTTAGGACATAAGGTGGCATGAAATAATTAACATAGAAAGGTGGCTAGTTAAGAGGAAGACAAGTGTTAGGAAGAAAGAAAACATGTTAATTTAGAGAATGACAAATAGGTGGTTGTAATTTTAGAGAACTAAAAGGGTAAAATAGGAAATAAAACTTTCTTCTAAATCCTAAACCTTGGCCATGCACTATAAATAGGAGGGGGGAGGTAGTGACCAAAAGGCATAGGAAAAAGTGTAAGAAAGTAGAGAAAATAAGAGAAAAAGTAAGAAAGTGAGAGAAAAAGTAAGAAAAACACAGAAAGTAAATAACCATGAACTAGGAAGAAGAAGGAGAAAACCGATAGGAAAAGAAAGGAGGTAGGAGAAAAAAAAAGAAAGAAAGAAAATAAGGCTAAGGGTATCAGGCAAATATTCATGCATTCTTTTGTTTTACTTTATCTTTGCTTTGAAAGCTACTTCCTTGATTACTCTTATATTCTTCAAGCTACTCTTATATCCTTCATGCATATGAAATAGAAGTGAGGAAAATGAATCCCTTTTAGGAAACTTAAAGGAAATAGGGAAAAAGGCTAATTTGCATTGCATATTCCTATATTTCTAAAACTGCCATCAAGAATCCTTCGTTGTCATGTATGAATGCTTGTTGAGGTTCAACTCACTTTCCTTTATCTTGATGCACAGATTAATTAGTACTATGGATGTGTATTGTTTTCTTTGGAGAAAGGCATGGTCTAAGTGATGAGAAAAGATGGCAAGTGGATCTGGTTTGGAAAACATAGAAGTATTTGTGTTGAATACGATTATGTAGTGTGGGGTTGCTTTTGTATAAAGTAGCGATATGTTCTTAACATGTCTACCTAGTAATGGTAGTAATTTTGAAAGAAAGTCTAGTATTACTAAAATTGACTATTGTATAAGTAAATAGGTGTAATATTGACTTTGTAATCTTTGTGTTAAATTCGGCTAGGCAATTCCTTAAGAGAAAGAGAGTCAAATTATTTAAAGGACAAATGAAACAAATGGTAGGATATCAATTAGGATTAATTGGTTAAAAGGCCTAGTACTAATCGGTCATTGAAGATAAAATTGGGTGAATAAAGGAAATAGTACTCCTAATGGGTAATTTGGTATGTAGTCTTGATAGGAAAATATTAACAAGGTAGTAATTAAATTAAGATGTAAAGGAAATTCTAATTTTATGGTATGGCCGAGAAAGAAGATAAAGGATTAAGGATATAAGGTTAAGAATTACTGAGGGTAAATTAAATAAGAAAATTAGCTAAAGGGTGTCTTGTATAAAAGTCATTAAGAGGATTAATAAATTAGGAAAGTAATTGTCGTAACGTGTTCTCTTACAACTGATAAAGAATAAAATATCACTTAATCAAGAATAGTCGGATTCGGCCATGGAATAAGATGGAATGAACTTGGTAGATAATTTAATGAATTCGGCCATAAGAGAATAAAAAGGATAAAGAAAAATTTAGGCAAAGCAATGGTCTAAGGCAGTTCAAGAATTAAAAGTATAAAGGAAGGTTTTAGTCTCTTGGATAATTAAGGGTTAATTACATATTAATTTAAGCAGTAAGATATTAATTAACTTAAGTATAGGATTAGGAAAGTAGGGTGTTACAGAGGTAGAGAATCGAAAATGAGAAAGAAGAATATAATGCAAACTGAGAAAGTAGATATTAGATTTATTTTCTTAATTTTCACTATTGCTACGGTTGTGGGTTGTCACCCATGTAAAAAGGTCAACTTAGAAAAAATATTTGCAATTGTCTTATTTGCTACAATGCATACCCATAGCAAATAAGTTATTATACCATCACAAATAATTAAAATTTGTGTCTTTAAATTGGGCCATTTTTAATATACAAGCATAGTAGCAAAAGATGACATCTAAGATGGTTTTATTTGTGATGGGTCCAGTACCATAGCAAATAAGTGATTTTCTTATAGTGAAAATATAGATGTCTGACACCACAAGTAGAGCATATATATATAAAATATATATGTACACATACATATATCTTCTTCGGGCTATTCAGCTCCCGCTACACCATAACAAATAATCTCCCACAGTAACCTCCCCAGGATTGAGTTACTCGAATATATATTTATATAATCACTTAATCAAATCAAATTTATCCAAGGTTCACTTGGATTCTGAATCATATTAAAAATGAATTCTCTGGCCCTATCAACCACATACAAATTATTCAAACTATCGCACAACACACTAAATAACAAATTTATGAAGATTTAGAATTTTATCACATAATTCAACATTTATATTCAACTCAAAGTACTAAACACATCTTTACCAAACAATAATATACATATAGAAAACATTTCAAAACACAACTAGTAACCAAAAGATAATATCTTTCACTCACAACTTTACAATTGTTGTTCGTGGCTTCCCCTAGAGTCCAAAAGTGTCGTCGAGATAACGTCATGTTCTAGAGTTGAAATTACATTTCCAAGTATCGTTTAGTTTCTAAATTTCATATATTATTAGTCCCTAATCATAAGGACTTGACGATAATAATTCCAAAATATTAATTTACAAATAACTTCTTTTAGTCATTTTATCAAACATCTTGAAAGCATACTTTGTTCCAATTCTTATATATATATATATCTTATGAGTGTAACCAAAACTAGCACCAACACTAACCACAATTCAAATACTAGATTGAAATTGGATGAATCATTTAGGGATAATAAAGAGCTTAAATCTTGGAATTCCTTAAGAACCAAACAAAACTTTACCCACTATTTTTCTCACCACCTTGATCATATTCTTTCATTCACAAACTCACTCGATCTCGACATCTAAATCCTCAAACAAAAAAAAAAGGAAAAGGAATTAGCTACAAAAAAACAAGAGAATTACTTGAGCTAGAGGTATTTGGAACTACCCTAAAATAGAAGAGTGGCTGAGCAACTGTTAGAGGTGATGTTGTTTACTAATGTGGTGACTATTGGAGGTATTGCTAATACACGACAGCTACTCCTCGGATCAAGCATGGGCTAGGGAAGATCAAGACACAAGCTGCCAATGAGAAGTTGGTGCTTTCCACTTACGGAGTCTATAGGACTCACCCATCTCTTGTGAATTTTTTTTTATAACAGGAGTTCGGCACATAGCATCACCGAGCTTCTAACTTGCAGATTAAGTACAACAAAGTATTTCCAGGATCACAGACTTGAAGTCAAGGATGAAAGTTTTCAGTCACACTAGAACTGTGAGATGTTTGTATTTTGAGGCATGTTCTATTTTGTTAGGAACCTCTGCTAAAAATTTTTAGTAACTTGTTAATTATTATAAGAAATAAACTTTTACAGTGATCTTCGGTTTTAGAAAAGCTACTTTTATTCTTTAGTTGGGTCATGAGTTAGGTTTGTTACTTTGTTTTGAAGTCAGGGTTACGATGGGTTGGTTACCCAATCCTCCTGCTAGTCATGCCTCGGTGAAGGGTGTGACATTTTTCTTTGTTTTATTCTAACTAAGTGGATTGCGAATTTATATATATATATATTTAAGAAGTTGGACTAACGAGTTTAGTGGATGAGCTTTACCAAGATTGAGTTTCACTTGTTTAGTGAACTAATCAAAAATAAAACTTAAACTCTGATTTGTTTAAAAAACTAGATGATCTCTATCCAAAATTTTTTACAAGTAGTTCACGAATGAGCTATACTTGTTGATATCCCTATAAATAAAATTACATCGTAAAACTTGTGACCTTATATAAAACTTTTAAATAGCAATTTAGGAAACCCAATGTTTGATTAAGGTAGTGCATGCATCTAACAATTTCTAAACTTGAATAGCATCACTATTATCCAAACTAAACCAACCACGTACATTGTATTACTCTTGCTTATAGTTTTCTTAATGAAACCTAAAACCATAAACTCATCACACAACAATAGTGATAGAGATATATAGTAAGTAGAACATAATCATCAGTATAAATCAAATAAATCGACAAGTCTGAGGTTGCATTGCTAAGGCACAACAACTCTATCTTCTTGTGTGTGATCCGTGGCCACTGAAGTAGTTGAAGAAGATGAAGTCGATGAAATTCATGCTATTAATTGAAGTAGAAATTGGTCTTCATGAACCGATCAAATCAATGATATATTTATATATATTTTTTTCTTGTTTGTCAATGTATAAAGAAAATATAAAGCAAGTCTTTGAAATATAAAATCATAAAATTAATATACATGTCATTGATTTTAATATTAACACATGAAATTAATATTTTCACTGATTCTCCTCTTACATATTTTTCTTGCCTATCAATTAGTTCACGAGTTAATTATAATTGTTAATATCTCTATAAATGAAGTTACATTAGAAGGCTCATGCCCCTTATATAAAACTGGTAAATATGAAGTTAGGAAACCCAATGCTTGATTAAGGTAATGCATGCATCTAACAATTGCCAAACTTGAATGATATCACCTTTATCCAAGCTAAACTAACTACGTACATTGTATTACTCTTGCCTATAGTTTTCTTAATGAAATATAAAATCATACACTCATCACCCAATAATAGCAATGGAGACACGTTGTAGGTAGAACATATATCATTTATATAAAGTGACAAGCCTGAGGTCGCTAAGCCACAACACAACTCTGTCTTCTTATGTGTTATCCATGGCCACTTAAGTAGTTGAAGAAGACGAATGCAAAGCAAATGATGATATTAATTGTAGAATAAATTTTTCTTTATCTACCGATCAAATCAATGATACATCAAAGGTGTTATTCATTGCAATTCACATTAGAAGTTTTCATTTTCATTTCATAAAAAAATGTTTGTAACTATTTTTTTCACCTGGTTTTGTTTCCTATGTGTGTTCAAAAATAAAGGAGGAGGAGACTGATGGTGGTTTTCCATCAGAGCAACCTTTGAACCATACTACAAGTCTTTTTCCCAAGTTTCACAATTTTAGGTAAAGGCTCTGGCTGTAACACCTTACTCTCCTAATCCTATACTTAAGCTAATTAATATTTTAATACTTAGATTAATTGGTAATTATTCCTTAATTATTCAAGGGACTAAAACTTTCTTTTTTTAAAACCCTTAATTTATAAACCACCCTAGACCATTTTCCTCCTAAATTTTCATTAAACAATCTACCAAGTTCATTATATCTTCTTCCTTGGCCGCCTAGTATTCTACCATTTCACCAGTTCTTCCTATTTTGTTTTTCACTATTTGTTTCATTTATCCTATGTTAATAACCATCCTATTCATTTACCTAGTTGAATTAGACACTTGATTTTTCTTGGGAAATTCTACTTGGCCGGTTCTATCCAATGGACGATTAAAGATTTATAAAGGGACATAGTCTTCTATTGTATTAATTTATAAGACGCATATTATTACATAGACTCCACACTAGATTTGGACCAAAAGAGAAACATTTCAACTATTTAGAAGCTCCTCCTAAACTTCTAAGTTAAGTCCAAACCATAAATATAGCCATAGCTATAGTCATTACTAAATATTCACTTTGGACCCATTGACCATAATATCAAAACATTTATCCATCATCCACTTAGGTGGTAAGCAGTACTACACATACAGTTGCAAGAGGGCTATTTTCATCTCCCTCCTCGTGCCACCAATTAACCATTTGCTATCCCTCGGTAACATATACGGTACTGTCCTCCTAGGAACCAACAAACACAGGAAAAGTCTGCATAATAAACACTTCCATAGAAAAATAATTATCCTACACATCAAAATGAAGGAAAGTGAGTTGAACCTCAACAAGCATTCATACATAGCAAAGGGGAATATCTTGACGGCAGTTTTGGAATATAGGAATATGCAAATGCAAACTTTATTATTTTCTTTTTCTTATCTACTCCTTAGTAACATTTCTTGTCCGTTCATGCAAACCCGAGTCTTCCTTATAAGAACTTCATTGTACTATGGATACCACCTCTCGTATACATGGCACCGCCTCTCAATAGTAGGAACCATACTATGGTTTGAGTATCCTTCCTTTGGGATACCTAGCGACCTTTGTCTAATATGAACTCAAGATAAGTTACTAGAATTATTAGTCATTTCCTTTAAACTTTCCACAAAGGGAAACATTTTCAGTCATTTTCATTTCACAGTCATTTCATATGCATGAAGGATCATGAGAATATCATGAGGAATATGAAGGAATCAATGAAGTAAGTATGAATCAAGATGAGAAATATAAGGATATGCATGAATACTTGCCTAATACACTTAGCTTATTTATTTTTCTTCCTTCTTTTATTACGCCTCTTCTTCCTCCTAGTTTCGGTTCTCCTTTTCTTTTCTCCTTCCTATGGCTTGGCTTTCTCCTCCTCTAGTTCACGTTTTTCCTTTTCTTTTCCTAGCCTATGGTTTTGGTTTTCTTTTCTTGGTGATTATGGTTTTTACTTCTTTTGGTATATGTCTAGGTTTAAGGTTTTCTATCTTCTTTTGGTATGGATTTAAGGAAGTGTGTGTGTGTGGGTTTTAAGGAGACATGGTAAGTTTATATGGGAGTTCCATTCTTGGGCTTTTTCTACATTAATGCATGTTAATCATTCCTATTTTTCCATCTTCCACTGGTTTTCTTCCAAGTTGTCTACCTCCTTTACACATATCTTTTTCCTCCTAGTTTTCTCTTAGTTTACTAACACTTGGTTTGTCACATATTGTCACATGGTTTTACACCTCATCCTTGCATTTATTACAAATTGCCACACTTAACCTCCTTCTTACACCTAAACCATCACATTTCCTTTCTAAGCAAGTAACCTATGTTTTATCATTTTCCTTATTCTTTTAATATGGTTCTTACACCTAAGTGAGCTTAATTAATGCATTCACACCTTTCTAACTTCTTTTCCATGGTTTTAGTTTGATTCTACCTAGTTTAGTTCCCTTCTTGTTTCATTCTAACTATCTTTCAACTTCCTAGTTTCATTATGACATGTTTCCATAATTACAAATGATGATGTCATGGTGATGCAAGGATGATGTCATGGTGATGTCATTCTAATGATGTCTTCATCCTTAAATTCTAACTAACTTAACTAAATGATGATGTCATCAAACTACATGATGTCATCATGATGTCACTATTTCCATATTTGGAAATTCACCTAAAATTTCCTAAATTAAATGTATGAAAATTCCTACTGAATGCATGTCTTAAGCTAATTATGTACTTTACCGTAATTACTACCTATTTAGCCTAGTTTAAACTAGATTAAATTTCTTGGGATGTTACACTGGCACCATATCTAAAGATCGTATATATGGTTGTACTGTCTAGGAATACTGGAGAGCAGGCTTTACAATTGTAAACATGCCTACATGTTTTTTTTGTTAGGTACAATTTTATATCGTCACAAATTATTTGACTTCAAAAATCAAGTAAAATTTTAATCAAATCAATTTGGTTAGGTCAAGTGAATTTTATCGAAAACCCAATCATCTTGTTTGGTTGTAACACTATTATTTGTTAAAGTGCATATGTATTTTTTTAATCATTTATTATCTCGATGATGATTAAGTGCAAAGTAATTGATGAATTCATATTTATTTTAAAATTTAATTTTCAACCATTAAACCTTAACAACAAGTATCTCTAAGATATCATTAAAAAATAAAAAAATTCCTATAAAAAAGAGAAATTGTAACTGTAGTTTAAGAAAAATGTATTGATATCAATAAGGTAAAAAAGTTTGAATTTTATTTGGCAATATAAAATTAGAAACAAGATGGTTGAAGAAACTAGAAATCCATTTATTGGATTTTGAGTTTATCAATAAAAGTGTTTTCAAAAGAAAATCTAATTGTAATTGTACGTATGTTAACCAGAATTTTAATGGTATTGAAAAAAAAAAAAAAAATACCACTAATATGCAAAAAAGACATTAAATCTCAATTACATATACCGAAATTCTGGCAAAGATATATATATGAAGCAAGTAAGGGAGCAATACCATGTAATATAATAATATGTTTTCTTGTTAATCGTGGAGATTAGTTATATGGGTTGATACCAAATTTGCATTTCACAAAAATAAATTGGTGTTTTAAAAATTTAATCCATTCGAATGGTTAGAATGTTAGTTGTATGGTAGAGAAACACTGGTTTGAACCATAAAAGTATTTTGTGGATTGAATTGTAGATTGAATTGAACCATAAAAGTATCTTGGTAAGTTAGAATCTAAATTTTCGTAATTTAATTCCTGAATATGAAGTTTTTATAAGCTTTGGAGTCTGATATTAACAACTAGAAATTTTGCGAGTGCCTTGTTTTTGTTTATGTAAAGAATCGAATGAATTCAAGGCTAATTTTAGGCAAAGTTTCTAAATAATAAAGGTAGTTAACATCTTATAGATATTGTTTAGACTGGGTTTAATTAAATTTGATTAAGTATGTAAGTGAAAATAAACATATATCAAAGGGTTGCAAAAATTCTTAAAAGGAGTAAACTTTAAATAATTAACTATATTATTATATTTATATATATATATATCAAAATAATACATATGATACCTATCTAGAAATATATATTTGTCTATTAATAATTCCAACAAACGGAATTGGATTTCCTTTTTCCTAGAGAAAGTTATGTTCAGATAACTAAGGCAAGGTCAGAGCTGCCAAAATCCTATGTTTTGCAGAATTTGATGCAAGTTCACAGAATAAACTATATTGATATATAAATCTAAAAATTTCAAATGATATACTATTTTTAAGCTACATGTGTCTAGTATTTTATAAATTTTACGAAACTAGATTCGGAATTTCCTAGAGAAAGATACACTATTAGAGTGAACACTGGTTCAACCCCAAGTTTGGACAATTTTAATATTTCTAACTCACTGGTATTTTCTATCTTTTCTAATAGTTTCTTTGTACCCTATACATGTCAAGATATCTAAAATGTCTCTTCATTATCAACCTTGCCATACAAAGTACAATTCACAATACTTGATATGTAAAGGTGTCACACCCCAACGGAGGCATGACTAGCCAGAGGGTTGGATAACCAAACCTCCGTAACCCTAAATTCAAACCAAAGTAACAATCATGACTCTTGACCCAACTAAAGAATAAAAGTCAACTGTAAAAGTTTGTTTTTTTTTTTTTTAACAAATAGTAACTTACTGAAAATTTATATAACATGCCACAAAATACAACATATGTGTCCCTAATTCCACACAACGACACGAGGACAAATATCGAGACTATTACATTATACAAAATTAGACATTCCACCATTCTAGTGTGACTGCAAACTTTCATCTGTGACTGCAAGTCTGAGATCCTGCAAATACCTTGCTTTACTCAATTGTCGACTCATCAGCTCAGCAACGTCATGAACCGAACTCCTGTTACTAAAAAAATTTTACAAGAGAGGGGTAAGTCCTATGAACTCAGTGAGTGAAAAATCGTACCCAAAGGGTACTAGCATCACACCACACAAATGTATAACATATAGAGTAACATTGTTCATATTGTAACTCACGTAACACGTATACATTGTAATCATCATAAAGTCACTTACATGATCCACACTATCACAAATTAATAAGAGAAATAATATCAAACAAAGCAACCAAAGGGCCAACGAGTGACCCAGCCCCGCACAACATTATCATCCCTACCGGGCATTTATGCGCCCGCACAATAAATTGATCTCCGTACACAATCTATCCCACCGGAGCTGAACACTCAATTTTATAAAAATATTTTCCAAATCAGAATTTTCTTATGATTTTAAATCATGACATCCTAGGTGCACCTGGATTTTCAATTTTAGAGATAAAAATCATTTCTCAGAACAATTTTCATGTGTTGGCCCTTATCAACCACAGACAATTTCAAACAATAATGATTCAACTAACTCACTAAAATATTGCACTAGCATATTTATTTAAATACATATACAATTACACATAATAATCTAGCCCCTGAAGGCAACAATTAACCACTCACCCGTAATCGATTCCTTTCATCACTCACACTTGTGTTCACGCATCTCATTAGGTCCACATTAGAATCCGGAACTAAAATTCATATACCCAAATAATATTTAGTTCATAAACATTATTGTTATAATATTTTAGTTACTAAGCTTATATCTCATCTTGCATAGGTTTCTTCATGAAAGTTTTCCATTAAGCTATTACATGCCAATTAATATGAATTGGACTTTACGTGATAGGATTAATAATGATGAGACACTTCAAATGTCTTGACAAAACATAGGGTAGGAGGAACCATTAGAAAAGATAGAAAGTACTTAGTGAGTTAGAAATGTTGAAACTATCCAAATTTGAGGTTTAGACCAGTGTCCACTTTAAAGGTCATATCTTTCGCTAGGAAAATTCAAATCCATTTTCGTAAAATTTAGATTTGTATATCAATACATTTTATTCTTTGAAGTTGTGTCAAATTCTACAAAACGGAGGATTTTGACAGCTTTGACCTTACCTTAGTTAATTTAACATAACTTCCTTTAAGAAAAACGAAATACAATTTCATCTATTGGGTTTATTAATAGAAAAGTATATATATCTTTATTATTTAGAAACTTTTCCTAAAATCTGTCATAAATCCACTCAATTTCTTACACGAACCAAAAACAGGGCACTACAAATCCTGCCTGACCTAGCCAAAGTCTAACAGATATAACTCACAACATATTTGCATGAAAGCTACAAAATTTTGTAGACAACATCCTAAGATCCTAAGCTACACTTTCTCTTTTGAACCCTTAATTTAATTTCGCTCCAAAAGCACCCGAAACCCCATATTTCTTTCATCCCCGAATCTGCCCCTGCACCCCCTTCAAAACCCACTTAACTCTCATTTTCCACCACTTTCAAGCTCCAATTCATACTCCTCACTTCAACACAAAATCACTAACATTACTCCTAATCCACTTAAATTCAAGATTGTATTAGTGATTTAGAATCAATCAAGAACTTAAATTTCACTGCCTAATAACAATCCAACCAATTCTAATTCATTAAGATACAATTATTTTCTAGTAGACATTTTAACAAATATCTTGAATGCAAGATTTACTCTAGTTTATATGTATGTGCATATATATATATATATATAATTAAATCTCTTTCCCATCTCACATTTAATTAAAATTTGCATGAGACAAATTTAATATTAAAGTTAAATTGTGCGGTGCATGTTTAAACTTGAGTTATATGTAGACATATATATATTTATTCACTTATTCAATTTAGTTTGATCAAAGTCAAGTATTATAAAATAAAAGTGTTTATATATAAATATATATATATATATATATATATATATATATATTTATTTATCATTTCATCACTTTAATTTACTTGATAAAAATATTGGCTTATAACATGTTTGATTGTATCACAAATTTACTTAATTTGTTTACTTATGATTACGTTATAACTAAAATTTACACATTACCTCAAATTTAACATTATTACATCCCATATTCTACATGTTACAATATCATGTTATAACAAAAGGCTTAATAGAACGCATGTGAATGCAATAGTAAGTGATGAATGAGATCGATTAAAGGTGGGTGGTTAATTGTTGCCTTTAGGGGATGGATTATTATATGTAATTGTATGTGTATTTAAATAAAAGTGTAAATGCAATGTTTCAGTGAGTTATTTAAATCATACTTGTTTGAAATTGTTTGTGATTGATAAGGGCCAACAAATTGAAATTTTTCTGAGAAATGATTTTTATTTCCGGAACTGAGATCCAGGTGCACCTAGGATATGTTGATTTGAAATTCTAAGATATTTTGATTCTGATAAATGTTTTAAAAGTTTGAGTGCTTAGCCTCGATGGGATAGATTATGTACGGAGATTAATCTGTTATGCGGGCACATACCTGCCAGGTGGCAGGTGATATTGTTATGCCGGGCTTAGTTACTCTTTGGCTCTTTGTTTGCTTTGTATGTTATGATTGCTTTGATTTATTTGTGATCTTATGAATCATGTAACTTGTGAATTTATAAAGAATAACAATATGTACATGTATTTTGAATTAAAAAATGAACATTGTTACATGATGTTATTTTATATATTATATTACTTGTGTTGAGTGATGTTAGTACCCCTTTGGTACTATTTCCACTCACTGGGTCCATAAGACTCACCCTTCTTCTGTGGTATTATTTTTAGTAATTAGATTTGAGGATGGCTATTACCGATAATGGACTTTGCCGAGTGTTTGATGGCAAGGTAACTCTTATGAATCTCAATCTTGAAGTCAAAGGGTGAAAATTTGCTGTCACACTAGAGCTGTAGGGTGTCTGGTCTTATAATGTGTAATAGTTTAATTAATTGTTCTTATGATAAGAAACGTAATGAAGCTCTTTGTTGTTACCTTAGTTATTGTATAAAAACAAGATTATGCATTTCTATTTTAGGCATGTTCCATATTACGAGGAATCTTTGCCGAAATTTTCAGTAAATTGTTATTTATTTCAGTAAACAAACTTTTACAACTAACTTTTGTTTATAAATATTTACTTTTGTTCATTAGTTTGGTTAAGAGTCGTAGTTGCTTTCTTGTTTTAGAGTACGGGTTACAGAGATTGGCAATCTATTCCTCCGGCCAGTCATGCCTCCGTTAAGGGTGTGATAACTACTCTCATACTCTCGCCCACTCACCTTTCCACTCTCTCACTCTCCCACTCTCCTACTCACTCCCACACTTTTAAAATATATAATTTATTTTTTTATCAAATTAAATTAATTAAAAATATTAAATACAGGTAAGATAGATACAAGTATGAGCTTGCAGATAACTAGTATATATATATATATGTTACATTGAATTTGAGTATTAAATACGAAATTAAAAAATGTAAATCTCTTTGAATTTAAAAAATAAATTCAAACACTTTTAAAAAAATAATCTATTTTTTCATTTATAGGTTGAAATATATGAAAATGAAATATGGTAATATTTTTATTATTAGTATAAGTCTTTATTCTTTTATTAATTAATATAACACAATTTATTTAAGTTTTTAACTTTATTTATTTTTTAATAGGTTAAAGTGGTAAAAATATGTTCAAATTTAAAGTCTATTTATTTGAAGAGAAAATACTAAAATTCAGACTTATTTTTCTCGTAAAGTTAAGTCATAGGTTGTTTTTAGAATATCACTAATAAATTTAATTTATTTATTTTAAAGTATTTTTTTTTATTAGGGATAATTTAGTTGAAATAAAAAAAATAAAAATTGAATTGAACTATAACACAATACAAAATTAGACACCCAACCCTAAAGTAACTGCAAATTTTCATCTTGTGGCTTCAAGTTCGTGATCTTAAATGCATATCTTGCCGTTATACAATCGGCAAGCTAAGTATCAGTTATTGATGCTCATAGAGATCCTATTACGAAAAAAAAATCAACAAGAGAATGGTGAGTCCCACAGACTCAGTGAGTGGAAAAACGTACCCAAAGAGTACTAGCTTCACTCTACACATATATATAATACATAGTCAATTAATATCAACATATCATGAATTTCAAAACAACTAAGGGTTACACATATGCAAATATGGAAAATATCAACTTAACAAACACAATTTAAGTAATACACTATACAATCAAATCAAGACAATCAAAATACTCAAAACACACAAAGGGCCAAATAGAGTAACTCAGTACCTGCACACCAAACAAAAATTCTCCCATCCGGGCAATTTTTGTACCCGCACACTAAACAGGGCACTCGCACAATTTCTAGTTGCCAATCTCGGATTCCAATGCTTATAGAATTCTCATACTTGGGAATTAATTATGAAACTTTCCATTATAGTTTATCAAGATGTTAGGAACAATTCATTTGCATCACTCCACTCTAAATCATCTTTTAAGACCCTCCAAACCTAATGATACTAAAACAGGTTCAATAAGGACTCAAAAATCACAACCATGACTTCTAACACCTCTAAAATACACATAACATAAAATTAACACCTATAAAGCTCCATAATTGTCCATTAATATGTTAGGAATAATTCTTATTCATAGGCATTAAGCTAATTCAAACCACAACCTAACCCCAGTCAAAGTCCTCTAGACTGACTAAAGCTCACCTGAAATGCTGCACGAACCCAGCTGCAATTCAATATCCCTAATATAAATACACTTGAAATCAAGTTACAAAACTTTCTAGATATCATTCCAAGACCAAAAGTCACACTTTATCTTAACTCCTAAATAATACCATGCATAGAACACCCGAAATACCTGATTTCTCTAACTTATATAATCTCACCCTATTTTCCCTTTTTCATTAACCACTCAATTCTATATCAATTATTTCCATCACCACCAACTTGTATTTTACCTTTTAAAAATTCTCAAATCCAAACACTTTAAGCCATGCCACAAAGATGTAATTAAGTTTTAAAAAAAATTAAGGGAAATTAAGTGACTTACAAGCTTAGTTCTTTTAGGCTTGTCAACCATTACCTTAAGTGCAGTTTATCTCATTGCTTGTCTACGTGTGTATATATATATATATATATATACACACTTCCCAACAAAGTCGATCTCATTAATTTCAATATTACAAACATTTTTAACATTAAGTTAATAAGATTCATCAAAAGCTTACGTTATCCATTTTTTTTCATCATAGTACAATTAAATTCCTGTGTTTCCTTTTTCAATTATTACTACCTATCATGTTCTCATTCTTTTATCATCTTCCAAGCTTCCTTGTATTTAAGTAACTAAATAACCTTTCAATACCTATTTTCTATAAACTTTCAATTTTTATTCAAATAATCCCTAACCATAAAAGTTTTAACATTCCAAGTTTTACTCATCTTATTACAACTAGTTTCATTTAGGCATTTTTACAAACATCTTAAGAGCATGATTACTTTTGTTTCATGTGTATGCGTATTATATCTGTACATACCCCAAAATAGTTAACACAAAATTAATTCCCATGTTACTTATATTCCAAAATCAAACGTGAAATTGGTTTAGTTAATCAAAGGAATTAAAACATGAATTACATATATTTGCAACTATATAATCCTATCTAATTCAAGCTTTCTTTTTCCCTTAAATGATTAACTATCACACTTCCCGTCAATATCAAATTCTAACTACTCCTCCTAAACTCACTA
Source organism: Quillaja saponaria (assembly GCA_029379385.1). NCBI lineage: Eukaryota > Viridiplantae > Streptophyta > Magnoliopsida > Fabales > Quillajaceae > Quillaja > Quillaja saponaria. The sequence continues at coordinate 15,523,765 of CM055605.1, read as the reverse complement.
AACTCAACTTCTCCTAAATTATCAATAAGTAAAAGAAAAGAATGAATTAATTATATGGAGACATAGAAGTAGCCCACTCACTCAAGGTACATGGCAAGGCTTCCATAGCTGAAATAAGAGATCCAAGGTTGCCAAAACAGGACACCAAACCCACATCTTGGTTATAGCTTCCTTATGGTGGCTGTTATAGTTGAAGAGCTACAAAGCAAGAATAAAAGGTAACCCAAAGCAGGGTAACCTGGTTGAATTGAAATTTTAGAGGATTTGAAAGCCATACAGTTTGATGCAGTAGGAGAAGCCATGAAAACTCCCCAAACTCTTCCTGCCATTAAAATTGAAGAAGACGAAGAATAGGAAGGTATAAAAGTAGCCAAATCTGAAACCGAGAAAAAATGCTTCACCTTTATAAGAAAACGAGATCAGGTTAGGCAATTTTGGATCCTAATCTCCTTTCGTAAATGGTCTCTAAGCTTTTCCCATGGAGCCTTGGTAGGTTAGAATGCCATCACTGGTACATGGTGGCTCACAACATAGTGAGAAGTGATGTGAAGTCGGTGAGTGAGGGAGAGGTAGAGAACCGAAAATGAGAAAGAATAATAGAATGCAAACCGAGAAAGTGGATATTAGGTTTATTTTCTTAATTTTCACTATTCCTACGGTTGTGGGTTGTCACCCATATAAAAAGGTCGACTTAGAAAAAATATTTGCAATTGTCTTATTTGCTATAATGCATACCCATAGTAAATAAGTTATTATACCGTCGTAAATAATTAAAATTTGTTTCTTTAAATTAGGCCATTGCTAATATACAAGCATAGTATCAGAAGATGACATCTAAGAGGGGTTTATTTGTGATGGGTGTCGTACCATTGCAAATAAGTGATTTTCTTGTAGTGGCAATATAGATGTCTGACACCATAAGTAGAGCATACCAAAACATCAGAGGCTCGGGGACTACTAGATGATGCCACTTGTAACAGACTTCCATAACTTTATCTAATCTGACCTCTGTCTGATTGAAAATTTCCTCGAAATGAGCCACGTCTTATGATAGGTTCATCTCCAGACCTTCGAGAACCACCTAGCCTTGAGATGAAATGACCCTACTATCAAGAATTTTTATGGCTCTCCCATTCTATCTGTCTTTTTAAGTATCAGTTTTCCAATTGATAAGTAGAATCGATAGCCTGAGTGTAGGTAGTATTGTCCATCATAAACACTGACCTAAACAGAGAATCTCTCAAGCCATTAACAAATCTCTTCAATTTTTTTCTCAGTTAACACCATATATGGAGTAAAATAGAATAATCTAGTGAATCGAGTCTCATACTCTGTCATTGTCATTCCTTTGGTTTGAATAATCCACTTAAACTCCCAAGCATACTTATCCCTCATGCTCTTAGGTAGAAAGCGTTTAGTGAAAGCTCTGCTGAACTCAGGCCGAGAAAGTGAAGTTGGCTCAGTTCAACGTTGTAGTAAGACCTTGTACCATTCCTATGCCACATCATGAAACTGGTAGCTAGCTAATTTCAATGCTCAAACAGGGTCATACCTTAATGCCACACATAGTAGGTCAGACACTTCTAAGAAAGTATAAGGATCCTGTGTAGAATCTACACTGGAAAACTTTGGTGGCTGTATCTTCCCAAAATCATGTAATGTCACAAATGCCTATTGACTTTACTGAGCTGAAACTGGAGGATTGGCCTCTTGTTAAGGTTGAGCAGAGGAACTTAAGGAGATTGTGGTTGACCTTATTGAGGTTGTTATTGAGCTAAAATTCCAACTCAGTCACCCATTTTTCTCTAGACTTTATCTAATGCCTCTAAAAGTTGTTCTATATTAGGACTAGGTGCCTCCACCTCGACTTGTCTAGTGGCTTTGCCTCTACCACATCCTTTACGACCATGACCTCTTGCTACTGGCACTTGAGGACTAGTGGAACCCTAGTTGGAGCTAGCATCCGATTGCCTTCCATGACCAGTAACACGGTTACTGCACCATATCGTATATAAAACAAGCACAAATGAATTTAATATATATTTTCCATATAAGGCAAAGAACAATTCATTGTAACATTACAACTTGAAGTTTCATGATGAATTAAGACGCATTACTATGTCCATATATGTCTCAAGTAACGTACGTTAACAAAGTAATCACATCCTACACTTATAGTCACGAATCTCTAAATTGGGCTCCAGTACCAACTTATTACACACTACATAGAGGTATTTAGATTGCATTATTCAGAGATGTTCTACTTTATGAGGGAACATATACATAGGGAGCACCGTTGCATCAAGAAAAAAAAAAAACAACAACAACAATAAGACACAATGATCCAAAACACACAATACATAGCTTTAAGCCCTGATATGACTGTAGTGTTTCATTCTCGGGGCTTCAATTGTGCATCCTTTCAAGAGTATCTTGCCACAACAACTACTAGCAAGTCAAGGTACTGCTAGAGGAGTTTGAGAAGAACCTGCAGCTAAAAAAAACATAGAAGAAAGAAGTGTGAGTCGTATAAACTCAATGAGTGAAAGACGTACCAAAAGGGTAGTAGCTTAAAGCATCATAAAGTAATTAAAAATCATAACATAATTCATTATCCAATTACAATCCTTACATAATATATATATATATATATATACATATGGATGACATAAACCTTACATACTCGCAAATAAACATATAATAAACAAATCAAACAAAGCATCCAAGGGCTAGTAATCATAGTAACTCAGCTCTTGCACACCATATATATATAAAATATATATGTACATATACATATATCATCCTCGGGGCTATTCAGCTCCCACACACCATAACAAATAATCTCCCACAATAACCTCCCCGGGGCTAAGTTACTCGAATGTATATTTATATAATCACTTAATCAAATCAAATTTATCCTAGGTCCACCTGGATTCTAAATCATATTAAAAATGAATTCTCTGGCCCTATCAACAAAATACAAATCATTCAAACTATCGCATAACACACTAAATAACAAAGATATGCAAAAAAAACCTTAAATCTTAATTACATATAAGAAAATTCTGGCAAAGACATATATATGAAGCAAGTAAGAGAGCCATACCATGTAATTTAATAATATGTTTTTTTGTTATTTTCATTATCCATTTTTAGTCAGTGAAATATACACTTATGTTCATAATATTGTAATTATTAATGAAATAAAAGAAATCATGGAGATTAGTTATATGGGTTGATACTAAATTTGCATTTCACAAAAATAAATTGGTGTTTTAAAAATCCAATCCACTCCAATGGTTAGAACGTTAGTTCCATGGTAGAGAAAAACTGATTTGAACCATAAAAATATTTTAGTGGATTGAATTGTGTAAATTGGATGACATAGGAGAAATCCGGTTAGTTGAAATTTCACTTTTTTTTTTTTTTTTTTAAATTCTAAAAAAATTAAAATTTAATTGAATTTTCAATATTTTGATATTTTGATAGGTCATACTAATATGCATTTAAATCTAGTTAAAAAGTTAATGAAAACCCCAAAACATGTTATGTATCACCAAAACACACTAATTGATATATAAAATTTTGTAAATGTGACTATATTAAATGAATTTCAAATTTTTATTTTTATTTCCTAAGTTGTTAATATATAATATCAATATATTAATAATCTTATTAATGAAGAAAAAAATTATATTATAAATATTAAATTAAACATTTTGTAGGTGTGACTATATTAAATAAATATTCAAATTTTTATTTTTATTTTCCTAGGTTGTTAATATATAATGTCAATATTTTAGTAATTTAATTAATGTCAGTATAATTATGTTATATTTAATATTATGAAGATTAAATTGAATATTTTGTAGGTGTGACTATATTAAATAAATTAAATTATTAATTACTTTTCGGAAGTTGGTAATATATATTAGTAAACTAATTCATGTAGGCAAAATTATATTATGTTTAAAATTTATAAAAATTAAATTAAATATTTATATGATATCATTAAATATTTATATGATATCATTTGTTAAACCACAATTTAAAACTTAACTCCAAAATCAATATTGTTTTTTTTTTTTTTCAATTTTTAAAAAATTGACATAAATTGTGTTTTAATGTTTTAATGCATATATTTCTTCTGTCTATTCCAACTAGGTGGATTATTACTAAGGCTAAATACTTTTATGTTTTGATGATTTGCATATAAAAATTTGTTAAAATTTATATAAGAGAATATAAAAGACAAATAAAAATACTAGTAATAACTTATGTATACCTATGAGCATGATAAATTGAAGCTTTTTTTGTCTACAATTGAAAAAAATTAATTATTCCTCACCTCCAAGCTGTAGGTCTGATCTCCAGCTTTTACTAAAAAAATAAAAATTTTAAAAATTTTAAAAAAATTAATTGATCCTCAATTGAAAAGTGTACATATGTGCTAATATTAACACAAGAAATTAAAAATTTTCTTATCCGCCAATGTAAGAAATTAATTAATAATATGTTAAAACACAATTTGTACGTACCAGGATACTCAATCTAAATAAAAATTGAAGAGAAAGTGAGAGAGTAATATATACCTACGGGAGTTCTTCAGTAATCCAAACAATAAAAGAGTAAGAGATATTCATGGCCTCAGAGCCACAATCGGAGCTCCCTTCAAACCAATACCAAAGAGATGAAGGTAACCTCATCAGAGTTTTTCATTAACTAGTAGTTGAGTTCTACTATCACCTTCTTCTAGAGTTAGTGAGCAGAGAGCCCCGAATTTGGCGTAAAACCAAATCAAAAAAAACTCAAATAAAAGTTAACCTAAATATGCATGTCTATATTATGTGTTTTTGTGAGTTATATATAAGCTAAGGCATGTGGTCTATATGTAATATGAACCGTTGAACTTGAATGATGAAATACATTAGTTACTTTCCTTTTAGCATCCAATTTGGGTAATTAATATTTAGTTAATTTCCTAATTGCATATGACTTTCCTTTTCTTTTATGCATTATAAGTTTTCTTTTATTTTGAGAAAGACTTGATTTCTATTTGCTTTAATTTAGGAGGGAAACGTTCCTTCTGTTATGCATTTGTTTCCATTTCTTTTGGAGAAATACTTCTCTCTCTAATTTCTTTTTATTTAGGAGGAAGACTTTCCATTTTTCTATGATTAATTTTAATTTTTTTTACCCATTGTTTAGGGCTTGAATCACCTCATTTGATCAGTATCCTTTTTCATATTCAATTAGGGTTAGAAGCATATAATTGAAGAAGCAATTGTAGACCTAAGGGTTATGGCTATATGAGCTGTTGAACAAAAAACAATTGAAGTTTCCTTCTCCAGTTTGGAGTTGTTCTTTGGTTCAATGGTTTTGTTAAACAGAGAACAACTTGATATATAACTGCAATAACTTGATGGACTCCTTCCAGCATTAAGCATTGTTTCAAAGAGTCTAATAGTTAAGCTAAATTGGTGATGGACTAGTAAAAATGTGAAATGCCATCCAAAAACAGTTATTCTTTATTGTTCTTAGTTATAATGCTAATATGTTTTTGGGTAAGTTAATTGGAGTTAGTTTCCCAAGACTTTGTATTGTTTCTTACTTAATGTTATTCCCTTTTGTACCAAATATAAAAATAAAATTGTTATACTAATTTCTATACAGCCTGAAAAAAATAAAAGAGAAATAACCTTTTCATCTATGTAAAATAAAGTGTGTACATGTTACTGTTATGCACATGCACTATATAATCTTCTTCTTCTTCCTATTTGGTATTTTTTTATGGCTAGCTTACCTCTAGTGGTTTGTTTTTTTTATAAAATCTAAAGAACAAAATGAAGAAATAAATAAATTGGTATCACTTTTTTTTTTTTTGGTTTAACGCACAAATTGATTTAATCTTACATATCTCACAATTTGTAAAGAAAGTTAGTTATGAAAAGGATAACCAAAACAAGTTAATTATTGGCGAAGCAACAAAACTATAATTAAATTGTATGAACATTTTTAAAAGTGCACCTTAGTACATAATAGTTTGTATTAGCTTAGTAGTTATAACTTAAAAAAAAAAGAGGCAGAGTATATTTGATAATAAAAGAAAGTGTCTTTCTAAACATTGGCCGTATAGCAAATTTTTTAAAGATAATATATGTAAAAGTAGTTATCATGTAATATCTTGCTTGATAATGGTACTAGATGAGTTATACAATACCCAACTCTTTTTTTACGGTATTTAAAACCCAGCTGAAGTATATCATTCATTCACCATCGATTTTATTTGAGTGAATCACAACCATTTATTTATATTAACTTGTTACTTGTATTGTTACAAAATAGAGAAATTATATTTGACCCCAAAATATATTAATTTTTTATGAACAGCAAGTACAGGCCACAGAGCCATCATCTCCACCTCTCAGCCACCATCTTCGCTAAGATGTAATTGGTGCTACAGTTTAGTTGCTTTTTCTAGTCATGTAGGATTCATTTTCACTATCCTCTCAAGATACTTCAAATGAAAAAACATGTCAACCTAATTTAGTTTTCTTTCTAGGTTCAAGAGAATAATGTGAATTAGTTCATATCTAGCAAATTATATATCTATATGTATTAATTTGTGCTTGACAAAAACAATTCAACTTACATGAAGAACTATTAATTTATCAATCCTTAATTGATGTTCTAGAAGCAACTAAGAGGTTAAGGTGAGGCACATGATGGTGGTGGTGGTCATGGTTGTGAGCTTGTGATCCGTGGGGTGGCTACAATGGGTTGGCATTGGGTTGTGTTTTATGATGTGGTGGAGCTAGAGGTAGTGATGGTAGTAATAGCATTTGAGTGGTGGTGTCAAAAATGCTTCACCACCTTTGACCTTTAATAACACAATCTATGGGGTAAAAAAGAGGCATTTTATTATTTACATTTTTTTAGAAGGAGAAATTCTTGTTCAACTCTGGCCTTATCAATTAGTAGTGTGTATCTAAGGAGTCTTTACTAATATGGAATATTGGACCAGGAATTCAAGATTATTGCCGATGCTTTGACTAACATACCGTAAGTCAATTTTTTATTTAAATGAAAGATACCAATAAAGGAGAAGCAAGAACGAGCAGGATATAGAAGGATAGTTGTGGTTATAAAAGGTGGTGTTGTTGGCTCCTTCCTCGCAGTCTGTTCTTGATTCCTGGATTTGAAATTTTGGGTTATCAGTTTCAAATTTTGTGGGTTTAACCCCAAGTAGAAGAAAAGAATTTAGAGTTTTCTATTTTTTAAGGATTAAATTGAAAGCATTTAATAAGATTAGGCTGAAACACATAAATACACAAATTTATTGGCAGGTTTCCTTAAGAGGTAAACAAATAGTTAGCAGGTGTGATGATTTGTCAAACTATTAAGAAAACATGTATCCAATTTAGTTGGACATTTAATACCTAGTAAATAGAGTTTGGTATTGTATAACTCACCTTGATACTATTGTTAAGAAATTAATTTATATTGGGAATTATACAAATTAAAACCCCCTTTTAAAATTCATTGAGATGTAACAAAAATACAAAAAAGATAGCCATGCAAAATATAACTAGAAGAGAAGAGAAAGAACATTTAACACATAACATTTAACATGACTTGGCACCCATACCTACATCTGCGGATGAGAAAAGTGATTTTACTATAGCAAGAAAGATTACAGAAAGAATAATATCTTGTACATAGTATTTTCACACTTTATCTATATCTTACAACTCTCACAAGCATATTTATTTATACTTCGTAGAACTTATACATCAAGCAAACTTGTACTTCACTCTATAAAAACTATATTACAATCTCAATCTAATGATCACAGTAAGTCTCTTTAGAAAATTTAAATCATAATCTAAATAATTTTTCTTACCCACCAATAGTAAACTAATGAAAAAATTACATTCCCCTTCCCTTTAGATTTATTGAAATAACACTAAGATCCAAAGTTTGAAGAAATCAACACTTCAAAATATCTTACTTTTACTTTTTTTTTCTTTTCAAATGAATCCTAATATTTACTATTTTATATTATTCTTTAATTTTTAACTTATTTTCTTAATAGAATCCTCAATTTATTATTTTAATAAAATAAAATAAAAATAATGTATACATATTTTGAATTAAAACATGAACATTGTTACATGATATTATTTTATATATTATATTACTTGTGTTGAGTGATGCTAGTATCCATTTGGTACTATTTTCCACTTACTGAGTCTATAAGACTTACCCATCTTCTGTGGTATTGTTAGTAGTAACAGGATTTGTGGATGGGTATTATCGATAATAGATCTTGCCGAGTGTTTGATGGCAAGGTAACTTTTGGGAATCTCAATCTAGAAGTCAAAGGGTGAAAATTTGCTGTCATACTAGACTTGTTTCATGGCAGGATTTGTGGTATTGTTTTTACTTTTTTTGTCAATTTTATAGGTTAAGTATTTAATTATGAAAATCTATAAATACTAAGTTTCATGCATTTATTTAAAGTTAACCCCTCTTAGACATTTCCATAACCACCTTGGAGATATGTTTAGTTTCAATTTACATACTTAACTAAATTCAACAAAACACATTCTAAACATTATTTTTAAGAAGTTAGCTATCTTTCTTATTTAGAAACTTCTTCTAAAAGTAGTCTTGAACCTACTCAAATCCTCACATGAACACAAACAGGGCACTCACACAATTTCTAGTTGCCAATCTCGGATTCCAATGCTTATGAAATACTCATACTTAGGAATTAAATTATGAAACTTTCAAATATGGTTTATCAAGATGTTAGGAACAATTCATCTACATCACTCCACTCTAAATCATCTTCTAAGATGGTCCAAACCTAATTACACTAAATTACATTCAATAAGGACTCGAAAATCACAACCATGACTTCCAACACCTCTAAAATACACATAACATAAAATTAAAACGTATAAAGCTCCATAATTGTCCATTAATATGTTAGGAATAATTCCTATTCATAGGCATTAAGCTAATTCAAACCATAACCCAACCCCAGTCAAAGTCCTCCGGACTAACTAAAGCTCACCTAAAATCCTGCACTAACCTAGCTGCAACTCAATATCTCTAATGATAAATACACTTCAAATCAAGTTACAAAACTTTCTAGATATCATTCCAAGACCAAAAGCCACACTTTATCTTAACTCCTAAATTAATACAGTCCATAGAACACCCAAAATACCTGATTTCTTTAACTTATATAATCTAACCCTATTTTTCCTTTTTCATTAACCACTCAATTCTATATCAATTATTTCCATCACCACCAACTTGTATTTTACCTTTTAAAAATTCTCAAATCCAAACATTTTAAACCATGACACAAAGGTGTAACTAAGTTTTAAAAAAAAGGAAGGGAAATTAAGTGACTCACACGCTTAGTTCTTTTAGGCTTGGTCAACTATTACCTTAAGTGCCATTTATCTCATTGCTTATCTATGTGTGTATATACAAATATACACATATATACACTTCCCAACAAAATCAACACAATCTCATTAATTCCTATATTACTAATATTTTTAACATTAAGTTAATAAGATCCATCAAAAGCTTGCGTTCTCCATTTTTTTCATCATAGTACAGTTGAATTCCTGTGTTTCCTTTTTCAATTATTACTACCTTTCATGTTCTCATTCTTTTATCATCTTCCAAGCTTCCTTGTATTTAAGTAACTAAATAACCTTTCAATACCTATTTTCTCTAAACTTTCAATTTTTATTCAAATAATCCCTAACCATAAAAGTTTTAACATTCCAAGTTTTACTCATCTTATTACAACTAGTTTCATTTAGGCATTTTTACAAACATCTTAAGAGCATAATTACTTTTGTTTCATGTGTATGTGTATTATATCTGTACATACCCCAAAATAGTTAACACAAAATTAATTCCCATGTTACTTATATTCCAAAATCAAATTTGAAATTGGTTTAGTTAATCAAAGGAATTAAAACATGAATTACATATATTTGCAACTATATAATCCTATCTAATTCAAGCTTTCTTTTTCCTTTAAATGATTAACTATCACACTTTCCGTCAATATCAAATTCTAACTACTCCTCCCAAACTCACTAAACTCAACACCTCCTAAATTATCAATAAGTAAAAGAAAAGAATGAATTAATTATATGGAGACACAGAAATAACCCACTCACTCAAGGTACATGGCAAGGCTTCCAAGGCTGAAATAAGTGATCCAAGGCTGCCAAAACAGGACACCAAACCCACATCTTGGTTACAGCTTCCTTATGATGGCTGCTATAGTTGAAGAGCTACAAAGCAAGAATAAAAGGTAACCAAAACCAGGGCAACCCGGCTGAAAGATTGAAGGGAAGCTGCTGCTGCCTTGCTGCAGGCAAACAAGGAGAAAGGGAACTCCAAAATGGGAAAGGAAGAGAGGAGGAAGAAGGTGGAGGCTGCTAATCGGTGTATGAATTAGCTGCACATGACAAGAAAAACAATTATCCGTGACAAGCAAAAACTATCACAGATCGCATAAAAACCCCATAATGGGCAACAGGTTTCCATCGCAGATAAGCCCGACGAAGAAAATGGCATCACTAATAACCAATTTCTACACGGTAAAAATAACTGTTGCAGATAAACTTATCCACAACCGTTGTAGATAACCAATGTCCATGCAAGTTAATGGCTTGCAATCTTATTACGTAGAATGGACCGATATAGATAATTAAACTACCTTGTCTTCCTTAAGCTGTCTAAACTTTTACATTATATTTGCAATATCACTTTCAGCCTACAAAATTTAAAAACAAAAAAATCAATCTTCAAAAAAGTAAAATAACTGCTCAATTTTAATTACTTTGAAATTTTGAAGCACTTGAAACAATCCTTCAATTGGCAAGTAGAGGTACACCATTAAGTTTGCTTTTGGAGCATATAAGCTACCACACATACCAAATGGAAAACCAAAGGAAAATATCATAATGCAGATTCTTTTTTCCTAAGACCATCAATCACAAAGATTATATACATAAGATTGAGCAAACTCTATTCAGTTAAAATTCTAAGTAAAATAATGTGAGTTACTAATCATGCTAAGTTATAAAAATTTTGATAAGATATGTTTTCAAATTCATATAAAAATATTCTAAACTTTGTTATCCAATTCAATATTGAATGATAGCATTTGCATATTAAAAAAAAATTAATTTACCAATTTAACAGTATATACCTTCATCATTTTTTCTGCCTCTTCCAATAATCCTACAGTTTCAAATGACAACATAATTCATAGCATTAATTAAAATGATAAGGAAAAAGTGATAGCCCAAATAAACATATTCTTCACATGTTTGCATATAAATAGTCTAAAAGTATAAAGCATCAACTTGCTCTATGATGAATTAGTTACTAAGTTCAAATGAGCCACAAATAACTAGATGGTCAACTTTTACAAGTCAAGTAATTAACATAGTAACAAAACTGGACATCCTAACCATTTAAATGAACTAAGGATTTAAATGGGAAATCTAACCCCAAATAAGCTTAGAAGTGATGAATTAAATGTTCAATGCAATAAAATTATCACCTATCTCCAATCAATCTCTGAAGACAAGCCAATATTTGTCACACCACAGAGGTAAAATTCCAATGGATATTTTATTATCTTTCTAAAATACAGTAAAACAAAATTAATACAAACCTAAAACATTTAGGATGAGAATGACAATAAGAGCTTACCCCTGATATAGGACAGTTAGGCTAACTAGCTCTCTTCTTAGTGCTCTGATAAACAACCATCCAGCCTGTGCTACAAAAATCTATCCGAAGCACCCATGTTAGAAGAACATCAAAGACATACAAATGCTATTATTCTTACTGGTGTAAAAAATAAAATAGATGCTTTACAAACCTAATTATTAGTAATAGTGACCAATCTTCTTCATGTAGTATGAAATATAAAAAAAAAAATTAGAATTTCTAAAAAAGCACCACATAAAAAGGAATAATTTGACTTCCAGATCCTAAATTCGAATTTTTCATCACGGAACAACTAGAGATTCTTTCTTTCTTTTGGGTTTCCATATGGGTAATAAGTCAGTGTTAGCTCAACAAAATTTTTATACTCTTCTAGCTTTCAGAAGTGAAAATTCACATCATCTAAGGTGCGAAAAATAGGAAAATAAGTCCAATGCAATACAAGGATCTACATACTAGTCAAGCCAAATGAACTTTTTGATCTGCATTGAAGACCAAAACAAGAACAAAGTGGACTCAATTCTAAGTTTAACTGCAAAGATGCCGTGTACCTCAGGTGCCAGGGCAGCCAGTAGCAAGAAGGATAGCTCCCACTCTTCCTAATCTAGCCATGGAAGCAAAGGGAGTTAGATGTAGAAAACTCCTCCTTGCCATGAGTTTTTTCAATAGCTAGTTAGTTTGTGGCTTTGATTTCTTTATATTTTTTTATATAGCTGATGATTTAGAATTAAGGATTAAGAAAATTCTAAGCAAAAGTTTAAGAACAATGAATATATAAGATAATTATGTCTAATTGTAGAATGAGCAAATTGGAAATTTAAGTATGATAATATAGGACTTATATACTCTTAAGTTAGATAAATTGTAGATAAGTAATTTAATTAGGATTCAAAGTTGGGATATAAGTAGTATGAAAAGGATGAGATATGTTGAATTCCAATTTGTATGTATATATACAAACGCATACACACTAATGGAAATTAATTATTTTTTTAAAAGTATTTGACAACGTGTATAAAAGAAATTAAGGTTATTATATATTTAGAAGTTGACTTCCCTAGGTTTGACAAATAAAATAGCTAATTAAGAAATATGATATGGAACTAATTAATGTAATTTTAAAATATTTGGTTAAAGAGTTAAGGAGATTTAATTTTCAAGATATATATTTGGTGTAATTATGTATGATTTAAGAATCATGGAAAGTAACTTGGAAGTGGTTATTGAAGTGAAGCAGGGGCAGATTTTGCAAGTTGGAGAAATTTAACATTTCGAATATTTTCAAAACTGAATTAAATTTATAGTTCCAAATAAAAAGTGTAGGTTAGGGTCTTAAGATGATACATGCAAAATTTCGTAACTTGATTCGAAGTATATAGATTATTAGAGTTACGGAATTGAGGCTAGTTACATACAGGAATTTTAGTGAGCTTCAGTCAGTTCGGGAGACATTGTCGGGGCATGTGTTGGAATTAGCTTAGGACCTCTAAATAAAAGTTGTTCCTAACATATAAAGAGTAAATCTGGAGTGATTTAAGTTTTAATTCCTTGTTATGAATATTTTGGAGGTGATGGAACTCAAGGTTATGATTTTTAGATACTAATTGAACCAGTTTTAGTGTAACTAACTTTAGAGAGTCTTAAAGGTTGAATTAGGATAATGTTCTTCAGATGAAATGCTCCTAATTTCTTGATAAGTTAGACTAGAAATTTTCGTAATTTAACTATCGAATATGAAGTTTTTATAAGCTTTGGAGTCTGATATTGATAACCAGGAATTTTGCGAGTGCCCTGTTTTTGTTTATATAAAGAATCGAATGAGTTCAAGGCTGATTTTAAGAAAATTTTCTAAATAATAATGGTAGTTAACATCCTATCGATAATGTTTAGAGTGGGTTTTATTAAATTTGATTAAGTATGTAAGTGAAAATAAATATATATCTAAGGGTTGTAAAAATGCCTAAAAGGAGTAAACTTTAAATAATTAACCGTATTAGTATATGTATATATAAATATCCAAATAATACATAGGATACGTATTTAGAAATATTTGCAATTGTCTTATTTACTACAATGCATACCGAAAGCAAATAAGTTATTATATCGTCACAAATAATTAAAATTTGGTTCGTAGTAACTCAGCTCCTGCACACCATATTCATATATAATATATATGTACATATACATATATCATCCTGAAGGCTTTTCTGCTCCCGCACACCATAACATATAATCTCCCATAGTAATCTCCCCAGGGTTGAGTTACTCGAATGTATATTTAAATAAACACTTAATCAAATCAAATTTATCCTAGGTCCACCTGGATTCTAAATCATATTAAAAATGAATTCTCTGGCCCTATCAACCACATAAAAATCATTCAAACAATCGCACAACACACTAAATAACAAATGTATAAAGATTTAGAATTTTATCACATAATTTAACATTTATATTCAACTCAAAGTACTAAACACATATTTACCCAACAATAATATACATATAGAAAAGATTTCAAAACATGACTAGTAACTAAAAGATAATATCTTCCACTTACAACTTTACAGTTGTTGTTCGTGGCTTCCCCTAGAGTCCAAAAGTGTCGTCGAGATAGCGTCATGTTCTAGAGCTGAAATTACATTTCCAAGTATCGTTTAGTTTCTAAATTTCATATCTTATTAGTCCCTAATCATAAGGACTTGACCATAATAATTCCAAAATATTAATTTACAAATAACTTCTTTTAGTCATTTTATCAAACATCTTGAAAGCATACTTTGTTCCAATTCATATATATATATATATATATCTTATGTGTGTAACCAAAACTCGCACCAACACTAACCACAATTCAAATACTAAATTGAAATTGGATGAATCATTTAGGGACAATAAAGAGCTTAAATCTTGGAATTCCACAAGAACCAAACAACACTTTACCCACTATTTTTCTCACCACCTTGATCATATTCTTTCATTCACAAACCCATTCCATCCCGACATCTAAATCCTCAAAAAAAACAAAAAGGAAAATGAATTAGCTCTAAGAAAAAAAGAGAATTACTTGAACTAGAGGTATTTAGAACTACCCCAAAATAGAAGTGGTTGAGCAGTTGTTGGAGGCTGTTGGAAGTGCTGTTATTTGTTGATGCAGTAGCTATTGGAGGTGTTTTGTAATACACGATAGCTACTCCTCAGCTCAAGCATAGGCTGGGGAAGATCAAGACACAAGCTGCTAATGAGAAGAAGTTGGTGCTTTGGCCTTCTTGAATGGAGCTAATATAAGAGTCGCGAAAATAGGGGAAGGAAAAAGGCATGAAGGAGGAAGACAAAGAGAAAAAAAATCCATAACGAAAAGAATAGGAAACTATGAGGAAAAGGAAAATAAAATAAAACAATAAAAAATCGTTATTTTATTTTGTTTATTTATTTATTTAGTTTGTGTTTATAACCAAACGTACTAAGTTTTTCCTTTTAATTCCCTAAAACTTACCGTTTGGGTGTCCTAACTTCATTAGCACCTAACCAGATAGATGAAAAACCCAAAAAAAAAAAAAAATGGTCTTATTTTCTTTTAGTTTCTAATAATAAAAAATTATGATAGTAAATAAATATTTTTATTTAATAAATTCATATTTTAATCATGATAGTATTAAATTGTTCTTGTTTAATAACACATTTATCATAAAAATACATTTTCTTTTTTTACTTGTATATTTGTAGCGAAAGGAAGGTTAATGTTGATTGTCACTAGTGCAGCTAATGAACTTACTAATTAGATACTGCTAAATTTTAATTCACACTATTATCATAAAATTATGTTAATTCATTTTTTTTATTCCGCAGAGGTACGTCCGGGCTATTTTATGCACATCTCGATTGACCACCTTTTCAGTTTGGTCAAAGATAGATCATGCACTTCAAAATTAAGAAATTTGTGAGGAGTTTAGTCCTTAAGCTCTCCCTAAGAAGATTCAAATGAAGAAAGTCAATAAAGGGAGTACAACTTCTTAACTATCTGGTCAACCCCATAGGGTATGTTAAATTATTCCCAGTCATATTTGTGAAGATAATTACAATCTTTATATTAACTTATATTAAATGGATCCTTTTTTTTTTTCTCGAAAAATTAGTTTTAATTTTTTTTTGTAATACTTACATGATTATTGTTCATTACATGACATAAAGATAAAAATCAAGAACTTATGTTAAAGATAAATTTTATTTTTGTTAAAGGTTAGAAAAATAAGAAATTTTGTAATAAAAGATTTTATTTCTAGCAAATTTCCTAATGTAAATACGGCTAGCGCAACATGCATGACATAAAAATTAATTTTAATGAAAATGAAGAAATCATAGATATAAGTTATAGGTCGATACTAGTTTTTTTCTTTTACAAACATAATTTGGTTTTTCATAGTTTTTAAATCTGTAATTCTTCATTTTTTGTTATAACCCAATATTGTAACATTTAGAATGTTGAATGTAATAACAGTTTTAATCCAGTATCGTAAAGTCAAGTTTTAGATATAATATATAAATTTTAGTTATAAGCAACAACGACATAAACAAATTAAAGAAATATCAACAAAAATTAAACATCTCTTAACCAGGTATTGTAGTGATACATTTTAGTGATTTCTTTTACAAAGAAATTGTGATAAACCGATATGTCCTTATTTTATTATCGATGTTTTAATATATGTTTTGGAGTGTCGTGTGTAATTTATGAGGTATTTTAAATATCATAATCCGATATTCCAGTTGATATTTTAAAATGTTGTACGTGAATTATTGTAGTTACGTACATTGTTATAACCCAACATCATGAAATCAAATTTTAAGTATAATGTGAAAATATTAGTTATAAGATATTTTGTTATCTAGTATAAATTTCAGTAAGTAAATTATATATGTTAACTAAATAAATTGGAAATGTGATAACTAATGGATATATATATATATATATATATACATACACACCTAGATTCAATTTCCTCTATACAATAGTTATACTTTGACCTTGAAGTTTTTCTTCTTTCTTTCCTTTTTGGTTTGGCCACCACCCTTCTTTCTCCGGAGAAGTCTTGGCCAAGTCTTCCACCTTCCCTTTCTTGTTTTTCCTCTTCATCCATCCTTGCTTTGGTTGGCTACTACTTAGTTGTCTTTATTCCTTTCAATTTCCATGACAACCGCCTCTGTTTCCTTCTATTTCTCTGCCTCTCGATTTTAGCATGTGCCCTGTTTTATTCCCTTTATTTTTCCGTGAAGAAACCTTCCTCTTGTAGCCAAATTTCTCTCTTCCCTTCTTCATTTTCACCTTGCCTTGTCTAGCCTTTAGTTGTTAGTTACCCAAGAGGTATTGTTCTACCTTGTAGCCATGAAAAGCAACCTTTCTTTTGTCCTACAATAGCTGCCTGTTTTCAATTTTTTTGTAGCAGTTGTCCCTTGTCTTGGACGTACAACTCCCTTCTCTCCCATAGCAACTTAAAGGTTACCGGGAAGCTTGGTAGGAGTAAAGACAGAAGCCTTGCCTTGCACACTTGTCTCCACCATGAGGACACCAAGTATGGCAATAGCTAGCTGCCTAGTGAACCGTGGTGTGGGTAGTTTCTAAACCTCAAGTATTTACTTTATTTTCATGAAGTTCTTTCCTTTTCTTTCGTGATAATTAAAAATTAGATAAACGGTTTGGATATAAAGAAGTTAGGAGGGTAAATTAAGAAGTGAAGTAGTAGAAGTGTGGTGCTTAATTAGATTATAGGTTTGGTTATCTCTTTGTAATTTAGGATATTGGATTGAGTAGAACTTTTTAATTAAAACTTGGTAAATTTAACTCTTGATGGCTAATTGCTTTAAAAATTTAAATAAAAGTTCATAGCAAGAGCAAAGGGTTAGTGGATGTATTGAGTTAAGGAGTGAATGAAAGTGAGTAGTAGATGTGATCAAAGGAGGATTAGTTGGGAATAAAGTGTGGAAAATGAGAGTTAAGTGGTTCTGAAGGGGTGCAGGGGCAGATTTCATAAGTAACAGAAATTCGGTATTTCAAGTGTCTTCAATGCATAATTAAATTAAGAGTTCAAAAGATAAAATGTAACTTATGGTCTTGAAATGTTGTCTACAAAATTTCATAGCTTTTTTCCAAGTATGTTGAGAGTTAGAGCTCTTGGACTCTGGCTAGTTCGAATAGGATTTTTAGTGCCATGTTTTCGGTTCATGTAAGGAATTGAGTGGGTTCAAAACCAATTTCAGGAAAAGTTTCTAAGTAAGAAAGATATATATACCTGTTTATTAACAAACCTAACAAACGAAAATGTATTTAGTTTTTCCTAGAGAAAGTTATGTTCAATTAACTAAGGTTAGGTTACAGCTGTCAAAATCGTGCATTTTACAGAATTTGATGCAAATTCAAAGAATAAACTGTATTGATATAAAAATCCAAAAATTACAAATGATATACCATTATAAAGCTACAGGTATCTAGTATTTTATAAATTTTACGAAACTAGATTCAAAATTTGTTAGAGAAAGATATGACTGTTAAAGTGGACACTTGGTCCAAATCACAAGTTTTGATAGTTTCAACACCTCTAACTCACTAAGTGCTTTCTGTCTTTTCTAATGGTTCCTTCTACCTATGTATTGTCGAGACATTTAAAATGTCTTTTCATTATTAACCCTATCACATAAAGTTTAATTTATATTAATGGACATGTAATAGCTTAATGGAAAACTTTCATAAAGAAACCTATATAAGTTGAGATATAAGCTTAGTAACTAAAATATTATAACAATAACATTTATGAACTAAATATTATTTGGGAATATGAATTTTAGTTCCGGATTCTAATATGGACCTGATGAGATGCATGGACGCAAGTGTGAGTGACAAATGAGATCTGTTAGGTGTAAGTGGTTAATTAATACCTTTTAGGGCTAGATTATTACGTTCTATTGTATGTGTATTTAAATAAATGTGCTAGTGCAATATTTTAGTGAGTTAGTTGAATTATTCTTGCTTAAAATTGTCTGTGGTTGATAAGGGCCAACACATGAAATTTTTTCTGAGAAATTATTTTTATTCCAAAATTAAGATCCAGGTGCACCTAAGATATTTTGATTTCAAACATAAGAAATTCTGATGCTGATAAATGTTTTTTTTAATTAATTGAGTATAGAGATAAATTTGTTGTGTGAGCACGTAAATGCCTGGCTGCTTTGTTTGATATTCTTACTCTAATTAATTTGTGATCCTGTGTTTCAAGTAAATTGTGAATTTATGACGATTATAATGTACACGTGTAATGTGGATTAAGGTATAAACAATGTTACATGATGTTACTACATAAGTTATACACTTGTGTGGTGTGATGCTAGTACCCTTTGGGTACGATTTTCCACTCACAGAGTCCATAGGACTCACCCCTCTCTTGTGAATTTTTTTTATAACAGGAGTTCGGTATATGACATTGCCGAGCTTGTGACTTGCCGATTGACTATGATAAATTATTTCCAGGATCTCAGACTTGAAGTCAAGGATGAAAGTTTGCAGTCACACTAGTACTGTGAGGTGTCTAATTTTGGTATATGTAAAAGTCTAGTTACTCTTCTATATTAAAATGTGGACGGAGCGGAGCTCCTTGTTGTCTTTGTATTTGTGTTGTGTGAAATAAGGAATATAGGTGTTTGTATTTTGAGGTATGTTCCATTTCGTTGGGAACCTCTGCCAAAAATTTTCAGTAGCTTGTCAATTATTACAGGAAATAAACTTTTACAGTAATCTTCGACTTTTATTCTTTAGTTGGGTCATGAGTCAGGTTTGTTATTTTGTTTGAAAGTCAGAGTTACGATGAGTTGGTTACCCTAACCTCCGGCCCGTCATGTCTCTGTGAGGGATGTGACATTTTTCTTCTTTTTATTCTGACTAAGTGGATTGTCAGTAAGCTTATTCTTATATTATTTTCATTTAAATAATTATCATGAATTTATATATATATATATATATTTATATATATGCTAATTTTGCTAAGAAAATATCATCATAAATAAATATTAAATTAGATAGTATATATTTATTTATATAATATATTTAAGAAGTTGGACACACGAGTTTAGCAGATGAGCTTTACCAAGATTGAGTAAGACTTGTTTAGTGAACTAATCAAAAATAAAGTCTGAGGTTGCATTGTTACGGCACAATAACTCTATCTTCTTGTGTGTGATCCGTGGCCACCAAAGTAGTTGAAAAAGATGAAGTCGATGAAAATGATACTATTAATTGAAGTAGAAATTGTTCTTTATCAACCCATTAAATCAATGATATATACATATATATATTTTTTTTTTTTCTTGTTTGTCAATGCATAAAGAAAATATAAAGCAATTCTTTGAAATATAAAACCATAAAATTAATATACATATCATTGATTTTAATATTAACACATGAAATTAATATTTTCACTGATTCTCCTCTTACATGTTTTTCTTGCCTATCAATTAGTTCACGAATTAATTATACTTGTTGATATCTCTATAAATGAAGTTACAATAGAAGGCTTGTGCCCCTTATATAAAACTGGTAAATATGAAGTTAGGAAACCCAATGCTTGATTAGGGTAATGCATGCATCTAACAATTGTCAAACTTGAACGATATCACTTTTATCCAAGCTAAACCAACTAGGTACATTGTATTACTCTTTCCTATAGTTTTCTTAATGAAATATAAAATCATACACTCATCACCCAATAATAGCAATAGAGACACGTTGTAGGTAGAACATATATCATCTATATAAAGTGACCAACCTGAGGTTGCTAAGCCACAACACAACTTTGTCTTCTTGTGTGTTATCCATGGCCACTGAAGTAGTTGAAGAAGACAAATGCGATGAAAATGATGATATTAATTGAAGAATAAATTTTTCTTCATCTGCCGATCAAATCAATGATACATAAAAAATTCATTGCAATTCATATTAGAAGTTTTCATTTTCATTTCATAAAAAAATTATTTGTAACTATTTTTTCCCTTGGTTTTGTTTCCTATGTGTGTTTAGAAATAAAGGAGGAGGAGACTGATGGTAGTTTTCGATCAGAGTAACATTTGATCCATACTACTAGCCTTTCTCCCAACATTTGATCTGTTTCTCTACCTCTCGATTTCAGTGCGTGCCCTGTTTTACTCTTTTTGTTTTTCCATGAAGAAACCTTCCTCTTGCAGCCAAATTTCTCTCCTCCCTTCTTCATTTTCACCTTGCCTTGTCTAGCCATTAGTTGTCAGTTAGCCGAGAGGTATTGTTCTACCTTATAGCCATGAAAAGCAGCTTTTCTTTTGGCCTACAACAGCTACCTGTTTTCAATTTTTTTGTAGCAACTGTCCCTTGTCTTGGACGTGCAACTGCCTTCTCTCCCATTGCAACTACAAGGTTACGGTGAAGCTTGGTAGGAGTAGAGACATCAGCCTTGCCTTGCCTTGCAGCCTTGTCTTCACCATGAGGACACCAATTAAGGCAACGGCTAGCTGCCTAGTGAACCATGGTGTAGGGTAGTTTCTAAACCTTAAGTATTTACTGTATTTTCATGAAGTTCTTTCCTTTTATTTCGTGATAGTTAAAAATTAGATTATAGGTTGGTTTATCTCTTTGTAATTTAGGATATTTGATTGAGTATAACTTTTTTATTAAAACTTAGTAAATTTAAGTCTTGATGGCTAATTGTTTTAAAAATTTAAATATAAGTTCATAGCAAGAGCAAAGGGTTGGTAGATGTATTGAGTTACGGAGTGAATGAATGTGAGGGTTGGAGGATGTATTGAGTTAAGGAGTGAATGAAAGTGAGGGTTGGAGGATGTATTGAGTTAACGAGTGAATGAAAGTGAGTAGTGGATGTAATCAAAGGAGGGTTAGTTGGGAATAAAGTGTGGAAAATGAGAGTTAAGTGGTTTTGAAGGGGTGCAAGGGGCATATTTCATGGGTAACAGAAATTCGGCATTTTGAATTTCTTCAGGCAGAATAGATAATATGTAGATTATGGCCTTGACATGTTGTCCACCAAATTTTGTAGCTTGGTTCCAAGTATGTTGTGAGTTAGAGCTCTTGGACTCTGGCTAGTTCACACTGGATTTTTAGTGTCCTGTTTTCGGTTCATGTAAGGAATTGAGTGTGTTCAAGACCAATTTTAGGAAAAGTTTCTAAATAAGAAAGATAGATATACCTGTTTATTAACAAAATTGACAAACTAAATTTGATTCCGTTCCTCCTAAAGAAAGTTATGTTAAATTAACTAAGGTTAGGTTAGAGTTGTCAAAATCCTGCATTTTGTATAATTTGATGTAATTTCATAGAATAAACTGTATTCATATAAATATCCAAAAATTTCAAATGATATACCATTATAAAAATACATGTGTCTAATATTTTATAAATTTTACGAAACTGGATTTGGAATTTCCTAGAGAAAGATATGATCGTTAAAGTGAACACTTGGTCCAAATCACATGTTTGGACAGTTTCAACACCTCTAACTCACTAAGTGCTTTCTATCTTTTCTAATGGTTCCTTCTACCCTATGCATTGTCAAGACATTTTAAATGTCTGTTCATTATTAACCTATCAAATAAAGTCCAATTCATATTAATGGACATGCAATAGCTTAATGGAAAACTTTCATAAAGAAACCTATACAAGTTGAGATAGAAGCTTAGTAACTAAAAGATTATAACAATAACGTTTATGAACTAAATATTATTTGGGAATATGAATTTTAGTTCCGGATTCTAATGTGGACGAATATGTGAGTGACGAAGGGGATCGGTTACAGGTGAGTGGTTAATTGATGCCTTTAGGGTCTAGACTATTATGTTCAATTGTATGTGTATTTAAATAAATGTGCTAGTGCAATATTTTAGTGAGTTAGTTGAATTATTCTTCCTTGAAAATGTCTATTGTTGATATGGGCCAACACATGAAAGTTTTTCTGATAAATTATTTTTATTCCGAAATTAAGATCTAGGTGCACCTATGATATTTTGATTTAAAATCATAAAAATTCTGATGCTGATAAATGTTTTATTTAATTAATTCAGTGCTCAACCCTGGTGGGATGGAATGTGTACGGAGATCAATTTGTTGTGCGAGCACGTAAATGCTTGGTAGGGGATTATAATATTGTGCAGGGCTGAGTCACTCGTTGGCCCTTTGGTTGCTTTGTTTGATATTCTTACTCTGATTAGTTTGTGATCCTGTGTTTTATGTAAATTGTGATTTATGATGATTATAATGTACACGTGTAATGTGAATTAAGGTATAAACAATGTTACATGATGTTACTATATATGTTATACACTTGTGTGGTGTGATGCTAGTACCCTTTGGGTACGATTTTCCACTCACGGAGTCCATAGTACTCACCCCTCTATTGTGAATTTTTTTTATAAAAGGAGTTCGGTACATGGCATCTCCGAGCTTGTGACTTGTCGATTGAGTACTGCAAAGTAATTCCAAGATCTCAGACTTGAAGTCAAGGATGAAAGTTTGCTGTCACACTAGAACTGTGAGGTGTCTAATTTTGGTATATGTAAAAGTCTAATTACTCTTCTTGATTAAATGTGGATAGAGCGGAGCTCCTTGTTGTCTTTATGCTAGTGTTGTGTGAAATCAGGAACATAGGTGTTTGTATGTTGAGGCATATTCTATTTTGTTGGGAACCTCTACAAAAAAAATTCAGTAACTTGTTAATTATTACAGGAAATAAACTTTTACAGTGATCTTCGGTTTTAGAAAAGCTACTTTTATTCTTTAGTTGGGTCATGAGTTAGGTTTGTTACTTTGTTTTGAAGTCAGAGTTACGATGGGTTTGTTACCCAATCCTCTAGCCAGTCATGCCTCCTTGAGGGGTGTGACATTTTTCTTCTTTTTATTCTGACTAAGTGGATTGTCAGTAAGCTTATTCTTATATTATTTTCATTTAAATACTTATCACAAATTTATATATATATATATATAAGAAAATATCAAAATATTTATTTATATTATATATTTAAGAAGTTGGACTCACGAGTTTAGCGGATGAGCTTTACTAAAATTGAGTTTCACTTGTTTGGTGAACTAATCAAAAATAAAACTTAAACTCTGACTTGTTTAGAAAACTAGTTGATCTCTATCCAATATTTTTAACAAGTAGTTCACAAATGAACTATACTTGTTGATATCCCTATAAATAAAATTACATCGTAAAACTTGTGACCTTATATAAAACTTTTAAATAGCAATTTAGGAAACCCAATGCTTTATTAAGGTAGTGCATGTATCTAACAATTTCTAAACTTGAATAGCATAACTCTTATCCAAACTAAACCAACTACGTACATTGTATTACTCTTGCTTATAGTTTTCTTAATGAAACCTAAAACCATACACTCATCACCCAACAATAGTGATGGAGATATATAGTAGATAGAACATAGTCATCTGTATAAATCGAATAAATTGACAAGTCTGAGGTTGCATTGCTAAGACATAACAACTCTATCTTCTCGTGTGTGATTTGTGGCCACCGAAGTAGTTGAAGAATATGAAGTTGATGAAAATGATGCTATTAATTTTGAGTAAAAATTGTTCTTCATCAACCGATCAAATCAATGATATATATATAAGTTATTTTTTTCCTTGTTTGTCAATGCATAAAGAAAATATAAAGCAAGTCTTTGAAATATAAAACCATAAAATTAATGTACATATCATTGATTTTAATATTAACACATGAAATTAATATTCTCACTGATTCTCCTCTTACATGTTTTTCTTGCCTATCAATTAGTTCACGAATTAATTATACTTGTTGATATCTCTATAAATGAAGTTACATTGGAAGGCTTGTGCCCCTTATATAAAACTGGTAAATATGAAGTTAGGAAACCCAATGCTTGATTAGGGTAATGCATACGTCTAACAATTGCTAAACTTGAACGATATCACTTTTATCCAAGCTAAGCCAACCAGGTACATTGTATTACTCTTGCCTATAGTTTTCTTAATGAAATATAAAATCACACGCTCATCACCCAATAATAGCAATGGAGACACGTTGTAGGTAGAACATATATCATCTATATAAAGTGACAAGCCTGAGGTCGCTAAGCCACAACACAACTTTGTCTTCTTGTATGTTATCCATGGCCACTGAAGTAGTTGAAGAAGATAAATGCGATGAAAATGATGATATTAATTGGAGAATAAATTTTTCTTCATCTACCGATCAAATCAATGATACATCAAAAAAGGTATTATACATTGCAATTCACATTAGAAGTTTTCATTTTCATTTCATAAAAAATTGTTTGTAACTATTTTTTCCCCTGGTTTTGTTTCCTATGTGTGTTTAGAAATAAAAGGGGAGGAGACTGATGGTGGTTTTCTATCAGAGCAACCTTTGAACCATACAACAAGTCTTTCTCCCAAGTTTCACAATTTTAGGTAAAGGCCCTGGCACCATACCTAGAGATCGTATATGTGGCTGTACTGTCTAGGAATCCTGGAGAGCAGGCTTTACAATTGTGAACATGCCTACATGTTCTTTTTGTTACGGTGTGTACATCTTTTCTTTTGCATCTTTACATCTATAAAATATTCTTCTTCTTATTATTTTAAAAAAATAATAATTATTTTATTATTGACAATGTGTGTCTATTTAATCATATTTCAGTTTGTTATTGGCATATTGAACTCATGCCTAAATGGATCCACAAGAAGGAGGGAGCGAAGGGAGAATAAAATAGTGTAATTAGTTATTGAACACAGTAGAGGTGAGTGAGATGTGGGGCATAATTTTTACATGGAACAAGGATGATGTGATCAATATATTTCCTAATGTTTATGAAAAATATGTAATGAGTTCTGAGAAAAACAATGGATAAGAAGATCAAGAAAACATTTGAATTTATGGTATCTAGTTCTTAGTTTTCATTTTAAATAATTATTGGCCCATTGTGGGATAAGGCCCAATTAACGAAATATACAATCATGACTAACTGAGTTTTTAATTAGGTACAATTTTATATCGTCACTGATTATTTGACTTCAAAAATCAAGTAAAATTTTAATCAAATCAATTTGGTTAGGTCAAGTGAATTTTATCGAAAACCCAATCATCTTGTTTGGTTGAACACTATTATTTGTTAAAGTGCATATGTATTTTTTTAATAATTTATTATCTCGATGATGATTAAGTGCAAAGTAAATGATGAATTCTTATTTATTTTAAAATTTAATTTTCAACCATTAAACCTTAACAACAAGTATCTCTAAGTTATCATTAAAAAAATATAAAAAAATCCTATAGAAAAAGAGAAATTTTAATTGTAGTTTAAGAAAAATGTATTGATATCAATAAGGTAAAAAAGTTTAAATTTTATTTGGGAATATAAAATTAGAAACAAGATGGTTAAAGAAACTAGAAATCCATTTATTGGATTTTGAGTTTATCTATAAAAGCGTTTTCAAGAGAAAATTTAATTATTATTGTACGTATGTTAACCAGAATTTTAATGGTATTGAAAAAAAAAAAAAAACACACCACTAATATGCAAAAAATACCTTAAATCTCAATTACATATACCAAAATTCTGGCAAAGATATATATATGAAGCAAGTAAGGGAGCAATTCCATGTAATTTAATAATATGTTTTTTTGTTAATTTCATTGTCCATTTTTAGCCATGAAATATACAGTTATGTTCATAATATTGTAATTATTAATGAAATAAAAGAAATCACGGAGATTAGTTATATGGGTTGATACCAAATTTGCATTTCACAAAAAAAATTTGGTGTTTTAAAAATCTAATCTACTCGAATGGTTAGATTGTTAGTTGCATGGTAGAGAAACACTTATTTGAACCATAAAAATATTTTGTGGATGGAATTGTATAAACTTGACGACATAGGACAGATTTGGTTAGTCTAGATTTCACTTCTTTTCTTTTCCTTTCTTTTTTCTTTTTTTCCTAAAATCTAAAAATATTAAAATTAAATTAAATTTTCAATATTTTGATAGGTCATACTAATATGCATTTAAATCTAGTTAAAAAGTTATTTAAAACTCCAAAACGTGTTATGTATCACCAAAACACACTAATTGATATATAATATTTTGTAAATGTGACTATATTAAATGAATTTCAAATTTTATTTTTATTACCTAAGTTGTTAATATATAATATCAATATATTAATAATCTTATTAATGAAGAAATAATTATATTATAAATATTAAATTAAACACTTTGTTGGTGTGACTATATCAAATAAATTTCAAATTTTTATTAATATATAATATCAATATTTTAGTAATTTAATTAATATCAGTATAATTATATTATATTTAATATTATGAAGATTAAATTGAATATTTTGTAGGTGTGACTATATTAAATAAATTTAAATTATTAATTTCTTTTCCTAAGTTGGTAATATATATTAGTAAACTAATTCATGTAGGCAAAATTATATTATGTTTAACATTTATAAAAATTAAATTAAATATTTATATGACATCATTGGTTAGACCACAATTAAAACTTAACTCCAAAATCAATATTTTTTTTTTCCTTTTTAATTTTTAAAAAATTGACATAAATTGTGTTTTAATGTTTTAATGCGTATCTTTCTTTTGTGTATTCCAACTAGGTGGATTATTACTAAGGCTAAATACTCTTATGTTTTGATGATTTGCATATAAAAATTTGTTAGAATTTATATAAGAGAATATAAAAGACAAATACAAATACTAGTAATAACTTATGTATAACCTATGAGCACGATAAATTGAAGCTTTTTTTGCTTACAATTGAAAGAAATCAATTATTCCTCACCTCCAAGTTGTGGGTCTGATCTCCAGCTTTTACTAAAACAATAAAAATCATTGATCCTCAATTGAAAAGAGTACATATGTGCTAATATTAACACAAGAAATTAATAATTTTCTTATTCGCCAATGTAAGAAATTAATTAATAATGTGTTAAAACATAATTTGTACGTACCAGGGTACTCAATCTAAATAGAAATTGAAGAGAAAGTGAGAGAGTTATATATACCTGCGGGAGTTCTTCTGTAATCCAAAAAAAAAAAAGAGTAAGATAGTCATGGTCTCAGAGCCACAATCGGAGCTCCCTTCAATCTAATACCAATGAAATGAAGGTAACCTCATCAGAGTTTTTCATGAACTAGTAGCTGAGTTGTACCATCACCTCCTTCTAGAGTTGGACAACAGAGAGCCCGGAATTTAGCTTAAAACCAAATCAAAAAAACTCATATAAGAGTTAACCTAAATATGCATGTTTTATATTATGTGTGTTTGTGAGTTATATTTAGGCTAAGGCATATGGTCTAGATGTAATATGAACTGTTGAACTTGAATGATGAAATACATTAGTTACTTTCCTTTTAGCATCCAATTTGGGTAATTAATATTTAGTTAATTTCCTAATTGCTGTAATGGGCATATGACTTTCCTTTTCTTTTATGCATTATAAGTTTTCTTTTATTTTGAGAAAGACTTGATTTCTATTTGCTTTAACTTAGGAAGGAAACTTTCCTTCTGTTATGCATTTGTTTCCATTTCTTTTGGAGAAATACTTCTCTTTCTAATTTCTTTTTATTTAGGAGAGAGACTTTCCATTTTTTTAATGATTAATTTTTTAATTTTTTTTTTACCCATTGTTCAAGGCTTGAATCACCTCATTTAACCAGTATCCTTTTTCATATTCAATTAGGGTTAGAAGCATATAATTGAAGAAGTAATTGTAGACCTAAGGGCTATGACTATATAAGTCATTGATAAAAAAACAATAGAAGTTTCCTTTTCCAGTTTGGAGTTGTTCTTTGGTAATATATATATTGTAGATAAGTAATTTAATTAGGATACAAAGTTGGGATATAAGTAGTATGAAAAGGATGAGATATGTTGAATTTTTGGTGTATGTATATATATACAAATGCATACACACTAATGAAAATGAAATATTTTTTTTAAAGTATTTGACAACGTGTATAAAAGAAATTATGTGTTATCATATATTTAGAAGTTGACTTTCCTATGTTTGATAAATAAAATAGCTAATTAAGAAATATGATATGGAACTAATTAATGTAATTTTAAAATATTTGGTTAAAGAGTTAAGGAGATTTAATTTTCAAGAAATATATTTGGTTTAATTATGTATGATTTAAGAATCATGGAAAGTAACTTGGAAGTGGTTATTGAAGTGAAGCAGGGGCAGATTTTGCAAGTTGGAGAAATCTAACATTTCAAATATTTTTGGAACTGAATTAAATTAATAGTTCCAAATAAAAAGTGTTGTTAGGGCCTTAAGATGATACATGCAAAATGTCATAACTTGATTAGAAGCATACGGATTGTTAGAGCTACGGAATTGAGGCTAGTTCCATACTGGAATTTTAGTGAGCTTCAGTCAGTTCAGGAAACTTTGTCGGGGCTTGTGGTTGGAATTAACTTAGGATCTCTAAATAAAAGTTGTTCTAACATACTAAAGAGTAAATCTGGAGTGGTCCCGATTTTAATTCCTTGTTATGAATATTTTGGAGGTGATGGAACTCAGAGGTATGATTTTCGGATACTGATTGAACCTGTTTTAGTGTAACTAACCTTAGAGAGTTTTCAAGGTTGAATTTGGAATAAAGTTCTAAAGATGAAGTGCTCCTAATATCTTGATAAGTTAGACTAGAAATTTTGCAACCAGGTAATTTAATTCCCGAATATGTAGTTTTTATAAGCTTTGGAGTCCTATATTGACAACCAGGAATTTTGCAAGTGCCATGTTTTTGTTTATGTAAAGAATCGAATGAGTTCCAGGCTGATTTTTGGAAAATTTTATAAATAATAATGGTAGTTAACATCCAATAGATAACATTTAGACTGGGTTTTATTAAAGTTGATTAAGTATGTAAGTGAAAATAAACATATATCCAAGGGTTAGAGCTGTATTAGTATATATTTATATATCTAAATAAAACATATGATACCTATCTAGAGAGATAAATTTGTCTATTAATAATTTCAATAAATGGAATTGGATTTCCTTTTTCCAAGAGAAAGTTATGTTTTGATAACTAAGGTAAGGTTAAAGCTGCCAAAATCCTATGTTTTGCTAGAATAAGATGCAACTTCACAGGATAAATTATATTGATATATAAATCTAAAATTTTTAAATGATATCATTATAAAGCTACATGTTTCTAGTTTTTTATAAATTTTACGAAACTGGATTTGGAATTTCCTAGAGAAATATATGACCATTAGAGTGAACATTGGTTCAAACCCCAAGTTTGGACAGTTTTAATTTTTCTAACTCACTGGTATTTTTTATCTTTTCTATTAGATTCCTTCTACCCTACACATGTCAAGACATCTAAAATATCTCTTCATTATCAACCTTGCCATACAAAGTACAATTAATAATACTTGATATGTAAAGGCTTAATAGAAAATTTTCATAAACAAACCTATCTATACCAAATGTTGATTTTATAAATTGGAAAATGTACTTGTAGCTTTAGAAAGTGTGGTTAAATCAACAACGCATGTGATTGCAATCATCAGTGATGAATGAGATCGGTTAAAGGTGGGTGGTTAATTGTTGCCTTTAGGGGACTAGATTATTATGTGTAATTGTATGTGTATTTAAATAAATGTGCAAATGCAATGTTTCAGTGAGTTATTTGAGTCATACTTATCTGAAATTGTTTGTGACTATTAATGGCCAACAAATTGAAATTTTTATGAGAAAGGATTTTTATTTCTGGAACTGAGATCTAGGTGCTACCTAGGATATGTTGATTTGAAATTCTAAGATATTTTGATTCTAATTAATGTTTTAAAATTTTGAGTGCCCAGTCCTGATGGGATGGATTATATACGGAGATTAATCTGTTATGTAGCCGTATAAATGCCGGGTAGGAGGTGATATTGTTGTGAGGCGCTTAGCTACTCGTTGCCCCTTTGTTTGCTTTGTATGTTATGATTGCTTTGATTTATTTGTGATCTTATGAATCATGTAAGTTGTGAATTTATAATGAATAACAATATGTATGTGTATTTTGAATTAAAACATGAACATTGTTACATGATGTTATTTTATATATTATATTACTTGTGTTGAGTGATGCTAGTATCCTTTTAGTATTATTTTCCACTCACTGAGTCCATATGACTCACCCCTCTTTTGTGGTATTGTTTTTAGTAACAGGATTTGAGGATGGCTATTACCAAAAATGGACCTTACTGAGTGTTTAATGACAAGGTAACTCTTGGGAATCTTAATCTTGAAGTCAAAGGGTGAAAATTTGCTGTCACACTAGAGCTGTGGGGTGTCTGGTCTTATAATGTGTAATAGTTTAATTTATTGTTATTGTGACAAGAAATGTAATAGAGCTCCTTGTTGTCTTTATTGTTGTTACTCTGGTTATTGTATAAAAACAGGATTATGCATTTCTGTTTTAGGCATGTTCCATATTACGAGGAATCTCTACTTAAATTTTCAGTAAATTGTTATTTATTTAAGTAAACAAAACTTTTACATCTAACTTTTGTTTTATAAATCTTTCCTTTTGTTCATTAGTTTGGTTAAGAGTCGTAGTTGCTTTCTTGTTTTTGAGTATGGGTTATGGAGAGTTGGCAATCCATTCCTTCAGCTAGTCATGCCTCCGTGAAAGTTATGACAACTACTCTCATACTCTTACCCACCCACCTCTCCACTCTCCCACTCTCCTACTCTCTCCCACACTTTTAAAATATATAATTTATTTTTTTTATCAAATTAAATTAATTAAAAAAATTAGCTACAGGTAAGATATATACAAGTATGTGCTGCAAAAATCAATCTGAAGCACCCATGTTAGAAGAACATCAAAGACATACAAATGCTATTATTCTTATTGGTGTAAAAATAAATTAGATGCTTTACAAACCTAATTATTAGTAAGAGTGACCAATCTTCTTTATGTAGTATGAAATATAAAAAAAATTAGAATTTCTAAAAAAGCACCCACCTAAAAAGGAAGAATTTGCCTTCCAGATCCTAAATTCGAATTTCTCATCACGGAACAACTAGAGATCTTTTTTTTTATTTTGGGTTTCAATATGGGTAATTATTTAGTGTTAGCTCAACAAAATTTCTATACTTTTCTAGCTTTCAGTAGTGAAAATTCATAACATCTAAGGTGCAAAAAATAGGAAAATAAGTCCAATGCAATACAAGGATTTATATACTAGTCGAGCCAAATGAACTCTTCGATATCCATTGAAGACCAAAACAAGAACGGATCTGACTCGATTCGACTCAACAAGCATGAAACCATTGTCAAAACTGATCCACTTTCTTGTTACTAATACTTGAAATTTCAGAGGATTTGAAAACCATACAGTTTGATGCAAGTAGGAAAAGCCATGAAAACTCCTCAAACTTTCCATGCAATTAAAATTGAAGAAGATTTAGAATAGGATGGTATAAAAGTAGCCAGATCTAAATCCCTCTTATAAGAGAACGAGATCAGGTGAGGCAATTTTGGATCCCAATCTCCATTCGTAAAATGGTCTTTAAGCTTTTCCCGTGGAACCTTGGTGGGTTAGAGAGCCACCATCGATACTTGGTGGCTTACAGCAGAGTGAGATGTGATATGAAGTCGATGAGTAAGGGAGAGGTAGAGAACTGAAAATAAGAAAGAAGAATAGAATGCAAACTGAGAAAGTGGATATTAGGTTTATTTTCTTAATTTTCACTATTGCTACGGTTATGGGTCATCACCCATGTAAAAAGGTTGACTTAGAAAAAATATTTGCAATTGTCTTATTTACTACAATGCATACCCATAGCAAATAAGTTATTATACCATCACAAATAATTAAAATTTGTTTCTTTAAATTAGGGCCATTTCTAATATACAAGCATAGTAGCAGAAGATGACATCTAAGATAGGTTTATTTCTAATGGGTCCAGTACCTTCGCAAATAAGTGATTTTCTTGTAGTGGCAATACAGATGTCTGATGCCACAAGTAGAACATATATATATAAAATATATTTGTACATATACATATATCTTCCTCGGGGCTATTCAGCTCCTGCACACCATAACAAATAATCTCCGACAGTAACCTCCCCGGGACTGAGTTACTTGAATATATATTTATATAATCACTTAATCAAATCAAATTTATCCTAGGTCCACCTGGATTCTAAATCATATTAAAAATGAATTTTATGGCCTTATCAATCACATACAAATTATTCAAACTATTGCACAACACACTAAATAACAAATTTATGAAGATTTAGAGTTTTATAACATAATTCAACATTTATATTCAACTCAAAGTACTAAACACATCTTTACCCAACAAAAAATATACATATAGAAAGCATTTCAAAACACAACTAGTAACCAAAAGATAATATCTTTCACTCACAACTTTACAGTTGTTGTTCGTGGCTTCCCTTAGAGTCCAAAAGTGTCGTCGAGATAACGTCTTGTTCTAGAGCTGAAATTACATTTCCAAGTATAGTTTAGTTTCAAAATTTCATATATTATTAGTCCCTAATCATAAGGACTTGACCATAACAATTCCAAAATATTAATTTACAAATAACTTCTTTTAGTCATTTTATCAAACACTTTGAAAGCATACTTTGTTTCAAATATATATATATATATCTTATGTATGTAACCAAAACTAACCACAATTCAAATACTAGATTGAAATTGGATGAATCATTTAGGGATAATAAAGAGCTTAAATTTAGGAATTTCGCGAGAACCAAACAAAACTTTACCCACTATTTTTCTCACCACCTTGATCATATTCTTTCATTCATAAACCTACTCAAACCCGACATCTAAATCCTCAAACAAAACAAAAAGGAAAAGGAATCATCTCCTAGAAAAGAAGAGAATTACTTGAACTAGAGGTATTTGGAACAACCCCATAATAAAAGAGTGGCTGAGCAGATGTTGGAGGCTATTGGAGGTGCTGTTATTTGCTGATGCGATGGCTATTTGAGGTGTTGCTAATCCACAACAACTACTTCTCGGCTCAAGCATTGGCTAGGGAAGATCAAGACACAAGCTGCTAATGAGAAGTTGTTGCTTTGGCCTTCTTGAATTGAGCTAATGTAAGAGTTGAGAAAATAGGGGGAGGAAAAAGGTGTGGAGGAAGAAGACAAAGAGAAAAAAATTCTATAAGGAAAAGAATAGGAAAATAGGAGGAAAAGGAAAATAAAATAAAAGGATAAAAAATCGGTATTTTATTTAGTTTATTCATTTATTTAGTTTGTGTTTATAACCAAACGTACTAAGTTTTTCTTTTTTATTCCATAAGACTTACCGTTACGGTACCCGAGTTATAACAAGTAAAATTTCCATCAATTCTCTAATATCGGCTTGGGTGTCCTAACTTCATTGGGACCTAACCAGATAGATAAAAAACCTGAGATAGTAAATAAATATATTTATTTAATAAATTCATATTTTATTAATTCTTTTAATCATGATAGTATTAAATTCTTCTTATTTAATAACACATTTATCATAAAAATATATTTTCATTTTTTACTTGTATATTTGTAGCAAAAGGAATGTTAGTTTTGATTGTCACTAGTGTAGCTAATGAACTTACTAATTAGACAATGCTAAATTTTAATTCGCACTATTATCATAAAATTAAGTTAATTCATTTTTTTAATTCTGCAGAGGTATACTCAGGGCATTTTATGCACATCTGGATGGATCACCTTTTCGGTTTTGTCAAAGGCAGGTCATCCACGTCAAAATAAGAAATTTTGAGGAGTTTAGTCCTTAAGCTCTCCCTTAGAAGATTCAAATTTGTTTTTCTATGAAGAAACCTTTCTCTTGCAGCCAAATTTCTCTCATCCCTTCTTCGTTTTCACCTTACCTTGTCTAGCCTTTAGTTGTTAGTTAGCCGAGAGGTATTGTTCTACTTTGTAGCCATGAAAAGTAGCCTTTCTTTTGGCTAACAACAGCTGCCCTGTTTTCAATTTTTTTGTAGCAGCTGTCCCTTGTCTTGGACGTGCAGCTCCCTTGTCTCCCATAATAACTTTAAGGTTACCGTGAAGCTTGTTAGGAGTAGAGATAGTAGCCTTGCCTTGCCTTGCACCCTTGTCTCCACCGTGAGGACACCAATTAAGGCAACTGCTAGTTGCCTAGTTAACCGTGGTGTGGGTAGTTTCTAAACCTCAAGTATTTACTTTATTTTCATGAAGTTATTTCCTTTTCCTTCGTGATAGTTAAAAATTAGATAAACGATTTGGATATAAAAAAGTTAAGAGGGTAAATTAAGAAGTGAAGTAGTACAGGTGTGGTGCTTAATTAGATCATAGGTTGGTTTATCTCTTTGTAATTTAGGATATTTGATTGAGTAGAACTTTTTAATTAAAACTTGGTAAATTTAAGTCTTGATGGCTAATTGTTTTAAAAATTTTAATAAAGCAAGAGCAAAGGGTTGGTGGATGTATTGAGTTAAGGATTTAATGAAAGTGAGTAATGGATGTGATCAAAGGAGGGTTAGTTGGGAATAAAGTGTGAAAAATGAGAGTTAAGTGGTTTTGAAGGGTTGCAGGGGCAGATTTCATGAGTAACTAAAATTCGGAATTCCGAGTGTCTTTGAGGCAGAATTAAATTAAGAGTTTAAAAGATAAACTGTAGCTTATAGTCTTTAAATGTTGTCTGCAAAATTTCTTAGCTTGGTTCCATATATGTTGTGAGTTAGAGCTCTTGGACCCTGGCTAGTTTTAGTGCCCTGTTTTTGGTTCATGTAAGGAATTGAGTAGGTTTCATGACCAATTTTAGGAAAAGTTTCAAAAGAAGAAATATTGAATATATCTGTTTATTAATAAACCTGACAAACAGAATCGGATTTCCTTTTTCCTAGAGAAAGTTATGTTCAATTAACTAAGGTTAGGTTAGAGCTGTCAAAATCCTACATTTTACAAAATTTGATGCAACTTCAAAGAATAAACTGTATTGTTCTAAAAATTCAAAAATTACAAATGATATACCATTATAAAGCTACATGTGTCTAGTATTTTATAAATTTTACAAAACTGGAGTCTGAATTTTCTAGAGAATGATATGACTATTAAAGTGGACACTGGTTCAAATCCCAAGTTTGGATAGTTTCAACACCTCTAAAAGATTATAACAATAATGTTTATGAACTAAATATTATTTGGGAATATGAATTTCAGTTCTAAATTCTAATATGGACCTAATGAGACGTGTGGACGCAAGTGTGAGTGACGAATGGGATCGGTTACGGGGAGTGGTTAATTGATGCTTTTAGGGGCTAAATTATTATGTTCAATTGTATGTGTATTTAAATAAATATCCTAGTGCAATATTTTAGTGAGTTAGTTGAATCATTCTTGTTTGAAATTATCTGTGGTTCATAAGGGCAAACACATAAGAAATTCTGATGCTAATAAATTCTGATGCTCAGCCCCGGTTGGATGGATTGTGTAAGGAGATCAATTTGTTGTGTGGGTACATAAATGCCTGGTAGGGGATGAAAATATTGTGCGAGGCTAAGTCACTCGTTGGCCCTTTGGTTGCTTTGTTTGATATTCTTATTCTAATTAATTTGTGATCCTGTGTTTCATGTAAATTATAAATTTATGACGATTATAATATACACGTGTAATGTGAATTAAGGTATGAACAATGTTACATGATGTTACTATATATGTTATACACTTGTGTGGTGTGATGGTAGTACCATTTGGGTATGATTTTCTACTTACGGAGTCTATAGGACTCACCACTCTCTTGCGAAATTTTTTTTTTATAACAGGAGTTCGGTACATAGCATCACAAAGTTGTAACTTACCGATTGAGTACGGCAAAGTATTTCTAGGATCTCAGACTTGAAGTCAAGGATGAAAGTTTACAGTCGCACTAAAACTGTAAGGTGTCTAATTTTGGTATATGTAAAAGTCTAGTTACTCTTCTTGATTAAAATGTGTACGGACCGGAGCTCCTTGTTGTATTTGTGTTAGTATTGTGTGAAATCAGGAACATAGGTGTTTGTATTTTGAGGCATGTTCCATTTTGTTGGGAACCTCTGCCAAAACTTTTCAGTAACTTGTTATTTATTATAGGAAATAAACTTTTACAATGATTTTCGGTTTTAGAAAAGCTACTTTTATTCTTTAGTTGGGTCATGAGTTAGGTTTCTTACTTTGTTTTGAAGTCAGGGTTACGATAGGTTGGTTACCTAATACTCCGACTAGTTATGCCTTCGTGAGGGGTGTGACATTTTTCTTCTTTTTAATTTGACCAAGTGGATTGTCAGTAAGCTTATTCTTATATTATTTTCTTTTAAATATTTATCACGAATTTATATATATATATATATATGCTAATTCTGCTATGAAAATATCATCATCATTAAATATTAAATTAGATAGTATATATTTAAGAAGTTGGACTCACGAGTTTAACGGATGAGCTTTACCAAGATTGAGTTTCACTTGTTTAGTGAAATAATCAAAAATAAAACTTAAACTTTGACTTGTTTAGAAAACTAGTTGATCTCTATCCAAAATTTTTTACAAGTAGTTCACGAATTAACTATACTTGTTGATATCCCTATAAATAAAATTATATCGTAAAACTTGTGACCTTATATAAAACTTTTAAATAGCAATATTGGAAACCCAATGCTTGATTACAGTAGTGCATGCATCTAACAATTTCTAAACTTGAATAGCATCACTCTTATCTAATCTAAACCTAACCACGTACATTGTATTACTCTTGCTTATAGTTTTCTTAATGAAACCTAAAACCATACACTCATCACCCAACAATAGTGATGGAGATATATAGTAGGTAGAAGATAATCATCTGTATAAATCGAATAAATCGACAAGTCTGAGGTTGCATTACTAAGGCACAACAACTCTATCTTCTTGTGCGTGATCTGTGGCCACCGAAGTAGTTGAAGAAGATGAAGTCAATGAAAATGATGCTATTAATTGAAATAGAAATTGGTCTTCATCAACCGATCAAATCAATGATATATAAATTTTTTTTTTCCTTGTTTGTCAATGCCTACAGAAAATATAAAGCAAGTCTTTGAAATATAAAACCATAAAATTAATATACATATCATTGATTTTAATATTAACATATGAAATTAATATTTTCACTAATTCTCCTCTTACATGTTTTTCTTGCCTATCAATTAGTTCACAGATTAATTATACTTGTTGATATCTCTATAAATATAGTTACATTAGAAGGCTTGTGCCCCTTACATAAAACTGGTAAATATGAAGTTAGGAAACCCAATGCTTGATTAGGGTAATGCATGCATCTAACAATTGCCAAACTTGAACGTATCACTTTTATCCAAGCTAAACCAACCAGGTACATTGTATTACTCTTGCCTATAGTTTTCCTAATGAAATATAAAATCATACACTCATCACCCAATAATAGCAATGGAGACACATAGGTAGAACATATATCATCTATATAAAGTGACAAGCTTGAGGTCGCTAAGCCATAACACTACTCTGTCTTCTTGTGTGTTATCCATGGCCATTGAAGTAGTTGAAGAAGACGAAAGCAAAGAAAATGATGATATTAATTGGAGAAGAAATTTTTCTTCATCTACTAATCAAATCAATGATACATCAAAGGTGTTATTAATTGCAATTCACATTAGAAGTTTTTATTTTCATTTCATAAAAAATTGTTTGTAACTATTTTTTCCCCTGGTTTTGTTTTCTATGTGTGTCCAAAAATAAAGGAGGATGAGACTGATGGTGGTTTTCCATCAGAACAACCTTTGAACCATACTACAAGCCTTTCTCCCAAGTTTCACAATTTTAGGTAAAGGCCCTGGCTGTAACACCCTACTCTCATAATCCTATACTTAAGCTAATTAATATTTTAATACTTAGATTGATTGGTAATTATTCCTTAATTATTCAAGGGACTAGAACCTTTTTTTTTTAAAACCCTTAATTTATAAACCATCCTAGACCATTTTCCTTCTAAATTTTCATCGAACAATCTACCAAGTTTATTATATTTTCTTCCTTGGCCGCTTAGTATACCATTTCACCAATTCTTCTTATCTTGTTTTCCACCATTTTTTTCATTTATCCTATGTTAATAACCATCCTATTCATTTACCTAGCCGAATTAGACACTTGATTTTTCTTGGGAAATTCTACTTGGCCGGTTCTATGAAATGGACAATTAAAGATTTATAAAGGGACATAGTCTTCAATTGTATTAATTTATAAGATGCATATTATTACATAGACTCCATACTAAATTTGGACCAAAAGAGAAACATTTCAACTATTTTACAAGCTCCTCCTAAACTTCTAAGTTAAGTCCAAACCATATATATAGTCATAGCTATGGTCATTACTAGATATTCACTTTGGACCCATTAACCATAATACCAAAACATTTATCCATCATCCACTTAGGTGGTAAGTGGAACTATACATACAGCTGTAAGAGGGCTATTTTCATCTCCCTCCTTGTGCCACCAATGAGCCACTTGCCATCTCTCGGTAACATATATGGTATCGTCCTCCCAGGAACCAACAAACACAGGAAAAGTCTACATAATAAAGACTTGAATAGAAAAATTATTATCCTACACATCAAGATGAAGGAAAGTGAGTCGAACCTCAATAAGCATTCCCTCAATAAACACAGGGAATATCTTGACGGTAGTTTGAGTATCCTTCCTTTGGGATACGAGGCGACCTTTGTCCAACATGAACTCAAGACAAGTTACTAGAATTATTAGTCCTTTCTTTAAACTTTCCACAAAAGGAAACATTTTCATCATTTTCATTTCACATGCATGAAGGATCATGAGAATATCTTTAGGAATATGAAGGAATCAATGAAGTATGAATCAAGATGAGAAAGATAAGGATATGCATGAATACTTGCATAATACCCTTAGCTTATTTATTTTTCTTCCTTCTTTTCCTACACCTTTTCTTCCTCCTTGTTTCGGTTCTCCTTTTCTTTTCTCCTTCCTATGGCTTGGCTTTCTCCTCCTCTAGTTCACGTTTTTCCTTTTCTTTTCCTAGCCTACAATTTTGGTTTTCTTTTCTTAGTGATTACGGTTTTTACTTCTTTTGGTATATGTCTAGGTTTAAGGTTTTCTATCTTTTTTTGGTATGGATTTAAGGAAGTGTGTGTGTGTGGGTTTTAAGGAGACATGGTAGGTTTATATAGGATTTCCATTCCTTGGCTTTTTTCTTCATTAATGCATGTTATTCATTTCCTACTTTTCCATCTTCCACTAGTTTTCTTCCAAGTTGTCTACCTCCTTTACACATGTCTTTTTCTCCTAGTTTACTAACACTTGGCATGTCACCTATTGTCACATGGTTTTACTACCTCATCCTTGCATTTATTGAAACTTTACAATTCACCCCCTTGCATTTATTACAAATTGCCACACTTAACCTTCTTCTTACACCTAAACCATAACATTTCCTTTCTAAGAAAGTAACCTATATTTTATCATTTTCCTTCTTCTTTAATATAGTTCTTACACCTAAGTGAGCTTAATTAATGCATTCACACCTTCATAACTTCTTTTCCATGGTTTTAGTTTGATTATACCTAGTTTAGTTCCTTTCTTGTTTCATTCTAACTATCTCTCAACTTCCTAGTTTCATTATGACGTGTTTCCATAATTACAAATGATGATGTCATGATGAAGTCATGGTGATGCAATGATGATGTCATGGTGATGTCATCCTAATGATGTCTTCATCCTTAAATTCTAACTAACTTAACTAAAAGATAATGTCATCAAACTACATGATGTCACTATTTCTATATTTGGAAATTCACCTAAAATTTCCTGAATTAAATGCATAGAGTAAATGCATGAAAATTCATACTGAATGCATGTATTAAGCTAATTATGTACTTTACCGTAATTACTACCTATTTAGCCTAGTTTAAACTAGATTAAATTTATTGGGATGTTACATTTCTCCCCCTCTTAAAAAGAATTTTGTCCCCAAAATTCATACTAACCTCATTAAGTAGTTATGCATAAATTTGCCTCACTTCACTTTCATCTTCCCACGTTGCATCCTTTTCTAAATATCCTTTCCATGCTACCTTTACTAATGGAATCATTTTCCCTCTCTCAAACTTGGTCTTCCTAGCCACTATCCTTAAGGGTTCAGCTCTAGTTTGGAGATTACTTTCTATTCCTATGGGTTCATACTCTAGAACGTGATCAGGACTCGATTTATATTTCCTAAGTTGCGAAAGATGGAAAACGTCATGCACATTGTCCATGCTCGGTGGTAATGCTACTTGGTATGCTACGTTCCCAATCTTTTCTAGTATTACAGAGGGTCCTATGTACCTTGGTCCAAGCTTTCCCATTTTCCTAGTCCTCCCAAAACCAGTCGAGGGTGTAATCTTTACGAATACGTGTTCACCTTCCTGAAATTCTAATGGTCTTCTTCTCCTATCCGCGTATTTCTTTTGCCTATCTTGAGCTACTTTTAACTTTTGTCTAATTTTCCTAATGGCTTCAGTGGTTTGTTGGATAAGATCAGGTCCTAATAATTGTTTTTCTCCTACTTCATACCAACACAATGGTGATCTACACTTTCAACCATATAACGCTTCATAGGGTGCCATTTGAAGACTTTGGTGGAAAGAATTATTGTAGGTGAATTCTACTAAAGGTAAATGATCATCCCAATTTCCCTTAAATTCTAAGACACGGGCTCTAAGCATATCTTCTAAAATTTGGATTACCCACTCGGATTGTCTATCGGTTTGTGGATGATAGGCAGTGCTAAACTTAAGTTTAGTTCCTAAGGCTTGTTGTAAGGCTTGCCAAAATTTCGAAGTAAACCTAGGATCCCTATCTGAAATAATACTTCTAAGTATACCATGAAGTCTCACAATTTCCCAAACATAAATTTTTGCTAACTTCTCAAGAGAATAATTCAACCTAATAGGAAGGAAATGTGCCGACTTAGTAAGTCGATCTACAATCACCCAAGAAAATCCATGGTTACCTCATCCCATTTCCAAATTGGTAACTCTATGGGTTGTAATAATCCTATAGGCTTTTGGTGTTCTATTTTCACTTTTTGACACGTTAGACACCTAGACACATATTCCGTAACATCTCTTTTCATCCCATGCCACCAAAATTGAGTCTTTAAATCCTTATACATCTTCAAATTTCCAGGATGAATAGAATACCTAGACTTGTGAATTTCATCTAAGATCAATTTCTTAAGACTACTATCCTCAGGTACACAGTTTTTTTCTACACTCAAGCAACCTTTCATCATTCACCTAAAATCTCTCAACTATTTGGTTTGCATCTTACGCCTAATCTTCTTTAAATAAGCATCCTGATCTTGTCCTTCTTTTATCCTTTGCTTCAAATCAGATTGCCACCTAAATCCTTGAATAACCATACATCTAGACTCCAATTCAATTAAGTCACAAGCATCTTTAAAATCCTTTAACAATTTATACTCTCAGATCATCAAGGTAGACATGTGCCCGAACTTTATACTTAAAGTATCGACAACTACATTAGCCTTACTGGGATGGTACTTTAATTCACACTCATAATCCTTTAAAAACTATAACCACCTTTGTCTCATATTCAACTCCTTTTGATCAAACAAATACTTCAAACTCTTGTGATCAGTAAAACACCAAACAAATAATGTCTCCAAATTTTCAAGGCAAACATTACAGCAGTAAGTTATAGATCATGGGTAGGGTAATGTTCCTCATTAGGTCTTAATTGCCTAGAAGCATAAGCTACTACTCTACCTTGTTACATTTAGACACAACCTAATCCTTTCCTAGACGCATCACTATAAATGGTATATCTTTCCTTAGGATCGGGTATGACTAATATAGAAGTAGTAGTTAATCGTTCCTTTAATTCCTCAAAGCTCCTTTGACAATTCTCAGTCCACACCCATTTCACTCCCTTACAGTTTAACCTAGTTAATGGCATAGCTATTTGAGAAAATCCTTGAATAAACCTTCAATAATAGCTTGCCAAACCTAGAAAACTCCTAACCTCAGTGACCGTTGTTGGTACTTCCCACTCTAATACTGCTTCAACCTTCTTAAGATCTACGGCAACTCCCTCACCGCTAATCATATGTCCTAAGAATCTCACCTCATCTAACCAAAAATCACATTTACTAAACTTAGCATATAATCGTTCATTCTTAAGGGTTTGCAACACTATCCTCAAATGTTCCTCATGCACTCGCCTATTCCTCAAATATATCAAAATATCATCTATAAACACTATCACAAACCTATCAAGATAAGGTCTAAACACTCTATTCATCAAATCCATAAATACCACAGGTGCATTGGTTACTCTAAAAGGCATAACTACGAACTCAAAATGACCATACCTTGTCCTAAAGGCTATTTTGGGAATATCCTCAGACTTAACTCTCAATCTTAGAAAACACTACGGCTCCTTGTAATTGATCTAACAAATCATCTATCCTAGGTAAAGGGTATTTATTCTTAATGGTAACCTTATTAAGTTGTCCATAATCTATACACAACCTAAACGTCCTATCCTTTTTTTTAATGAACAATACCGGTGCTCCTCAGGGTGAAACACTAGGTCTAATGTAACCTTTATCAAGTAATTCCTGTCATTGTTTCTTAAGTTCTACAAGTTCTACTAGTGCCATTCTATATGGAGGTTTGGATATTGGAGTGGTACCTGGTAAGGTTTCTATGGAAAATTCTATTTCTCTTTCGGGTGGTAAACTAGATATATCCTCAGGGAATACTTCGGGGAAATCTCTAACTATTGGGATTTGATCTAACTCTTTCTTTTCCTCCTTAACCTCAGTTAGGACAACTAAGAATCCTATACTACCTTGTGACACCATTTTCTTAGCTTGAAGGGCTGAAATAAGCATCGAGGTAGGTTTCGATTTTGGTGAACAACTATGGATCAAAGGAAATACTATCTTCTTATCCTAACAGTCCACTACCACTTGTTGTTCTTCTAACCAATCCATTCCTAAAATCAAATCTAAGTCTCCCATAGGTAAACAAACTAGAGTAGGATAGCTTAGCTACCTTGGACTTCTAATTCTACCGACTTACACGCTTCACTCACACACAAGGGCTTTCCTGACGGGGTTTTCACTAGCAATCAAGAATGACAGTTATCATCCTCTTGAGCTTCCGCTTGGTTCAAGGAAAACACTTGTCTTGGCGCCATTAGTTTCTTAGTGGCTTTCAGGTTATTCAACTCCAGACAATTCCTAACTACGTGACCCTCCTTTCTACACTTAAAACAATTATTAGTACCTATTTAACATGGCCTACCAACATGAAATCTTCCACACTTATTACATGATCCTTCCTCCCTCGATTGACTTCCTACTTGTTTCCCTCTATTCGGGCAATACAGTGGCCTCCCAACTACAGCTCTAGCTCCCCGTTCGTTACTCATATTCTTCTCTATCTCCCTAAACATTTTGGAACTATCATATCTCTTCTTCCTCTCCAACTCTTCCTCCCTACATATTCTCTCTGCAATCTAACTTTCTCCTACTAATTGGGCAAAGTTTTCTATTTCTAGGTTGCTATCTTACCCCTCACATTAGGATTTAACCCTCGTTGGAACTTATCGACTTTCCACCTATCATCGTAATGGGTTTGGAGGTAGGTAGAGAACTTAGATAGTTCTTCAAATCTATGCTCATACTCCGCTACACTTATACTCCCCTGTCTAAGTTGATTAAACTCAGCTTCGAGATCCTGCTTAACACTATCAGGAAAATATTTCCTATAAAAAGCGTCCCTAAAACTCCTTCAATTCACCTCTACACCTCTAGCCATGAGTAACCTCTCCATACTTTGCCACCAATACTCAACCTCACCCTCTAACATATATACTGCTA
Organism: Quillaja saponaria; assembly: GCA_029379385.1. Lineage (NCBI taxonomy): Eukaryota > Viridiplantae > Streptophyta > Magnoliopsida > Fabales > Quillajaceae > Quillaja > Quillaja saponaria. Next base: position 15,478,953 of record CM055605.1, on the reverse strand, counting down.
ACACTGACTTATCATTTTCCTCACATCCCATTACCCTAAAAAGCTTTTCTAATTGATGCATCCGCTAACACTAACTTATCATTTTCCTCCCCTGTCTGAGTTGAATTAAACTCAGCTTCGAGATCCTGCATAACACTATCGGGAAAATATTTCCTATAAAAAGCCTCCCTAAAACTCCTCCAATTCACCTCTACACCTCTAGCCATGAGTAACCTCTCCATACTTTGCCACCAATACTCAGCCTCACCCTCTAACTTACATACCACTAACACTAACTTATCCTTTTCCTCACATCCCATTACCTTAAAAATCTTTTCTAATTGATGCATCCACCTCTCAGCTATGGTATAGTGACAATTCCCTGAAAAACTAGGTGGGTTGGCTTTCCTAAAATAGTCCATTAACGCCCCTACTTCCCTCGGTCTAGGTCCCTGCATTTGAGGCTCAACGTCCTCTCCTGCACCATTTATTCTTGCAGCCACATCAGTAGCAAAGTCGGTAGCTGCCATTGCAGCTTCTACAACAGCATTTTGGGTATTTACTTGTTCTCTTATCACTCCCGACACTTCTTCTAGTGTATTGAGTATGCCTTCTAGGAGCTCGTTTTGGAATCTTTTCTCTAGAGCCATCCTGGAATGCATACACAATTACACTTCTTAGTTTTATTCCTAGATTGAGATTTTCCTAATGTTCTAGCATGCTATTCTCTTTTCCTTTTTCCTACTATGCATATGTTATACTACTTCCTTTTAATATGCATGACATGCCTTCTTCTTTTTACTATGTATGCATGCCATATTCCTTTCTTCTACTATGCATGCAATATGCAACATTTCCTTCATGCAATATTAAACATTTCCTTCATGAAACATTTAACATTCCCTTTCCTTTTCACATGCCATATTTAGCATGTCCTTTCCTTTCCTCTTTACATGTCATAATAAGCATGTCCTTTCATTTTTCATTAAACACTTCTTCTTTTCATCATATGGCATATATATGAAACACATAAACACATATACGCAAGGCATGTAACATAAAGTACTTTATCATAGAAACAACTTTGTAAACAATAAGCAAATAATAGACAACCAATAGGCATATCATCAAACAAGGAATACAACCAAACCTTGGGAGAAGGCAACGTACATGATACCGTGGCAAGTAGTTTTGAACTTCCTTATCCCACCTTTTGTCCAAACCGTTGCTCTGATGCCATGATTGTAACACCCTACTCTCCTAATCCTATACTTAAGCTAAATAATATTTTAATACTTAGATTAATTGGTAATTATTCCTTAATTATTCAAAGGACTAAAACTTTCTTTTTTTTAAAACTCTTAATTTATAAACCGCCCTAGACCATTTTCCCCCAAAATTTTCATTAAACAATCTACCAAGTTCATTATATCTTCTTCCTTGGCCGCATAGTATTCTACCATTTCACCAGTTCTTCCTATCATGTTTTCCACCATTTGTTGCATTTATCCTATATTAATAACCATCCTATTCATTTACCTAGCCAAATTAGATACTTGATTTTTCTTCGGAAATTCTACTTGGCCAGTTCTATCAAATGGACGATTAAAGATTTATAAAGGGACATAGTCTTCTATTGTATTAATTTATAAGACTCATATTATTACATAGACATTAAATTTGGACCAAAAGAGAAACATTTCAATTATTTTACAAGCTCCTCCAAAACTTCTAAGTTAAGTCCAAACCATATATATAGTCATAGCTATGGTCATTACTAAATATTCACTTAGGACCCATTGACCATAATACCAAAACATTTATCCATCATCCACTTAGGTGGTGAGCGGTACTACACATACAGTTGCAAGAGGGCTATTTTCATCTCCCTCCTCGTGCCACCAATTAACCACTAGTCATCCCTTAGTAACATATACAGTACCATCCCCCCAGGAACTAACAAACACAATAAAAATCTGCACAATAAACACTTCCATAGAAAAATAATTATCCTGAACATCAAGATGAAGGGAAGTGAGTCGAACCTTAATAAGCATTCATACATAGCAAAGGGGAATATCTTGATGGCAGTTTTGGAATATAGAAATATGCAAATGTAAATTATTTTCTTTCTCTTATCCACTCCTTAGTAAATTTTTTTGACCATTCATACAAAACCGAGACTTCCTTATAAGAACTTCATTGTACTATGGATACCACTTCTCGTATACATAGCACCTACCATGGATACCACCTCTCGTATACATGGCATCACCTCTCAATAGTAGGAACCATACTAAGGTTTGAGTATCCTTCCTTTGGGATACCAGGCGACCTTTGTCCAACATGAACTCAAGACAAGTTACTAGAATTATTAGTCCTTTCCTTTAAGCTTTCCACAAAGAGAAACATTTTCATCATTTTCATTTCACAGTCATTTCATATGCATGGAGGATCATGAGAATATCTTTAGGAATATGAAGGAATCAATGAAGTAAGTATGAATCAAGATGAGAAAGATAAGGATATGCATGAATACTTGCCTAATACCCTTAGCTTATTTATTTTTCTTCTTTCTTTTCCTACCCCTCTTCTTCCTCCTATTTTCGGTTCTCGTTTTCTTTTCTCCTTCCTATTGCTTGGCTTTCTTCTCCTCTAGTTCACGTTTTTCCTTTTCTTTTCCTAGCCTACGGTTTTGGTTTTCTTTTCTTGGTGATTATGGTTTTTACTTCTTTTAGTATATGTCTAGGTTTAAGGTTTTCTATCTTCTTTTGGTATGGATTTAAGGAAGTGTGTGTGTGTGGATTTTAAGGAGACATGGTAGGTTTATATAGGAGTTCCATTCCTTGGCTTTTTCTTCATTAATGCATGTTAATCATTCCTACTTTTCCATCTTCCACTAGTTTTCTTCCAAGTTGTCTACCTCCTTTACACATGTCTTTTTCTCCTAGTTTTCTCTTAGTTTACTAACACTTGGCTTGTCACATATTGTCACATGGTTTTACACCTCATCCTTGCATTTATTGAAACTTTACAACTCACCCCTTGCATTTATTACAAATTGCCACACTTAACCTTCTTCTTACACCTAAACCATAACATTTCCTTTCTAATAAAGTAACCTATATTTTATCATTTTCCTTCTTCTTTTAATATGGTTCTTACACCTAAGTGAGCTTAATTAATGCATTCACACCTTCATAACTTCTTTTCCATGGTTTTAGTTTGATTATACCTAGTTTAGTTCCTTTCTTGTTTCATTCTAACTATCTCTCAATTTCCTAGTTTCATTATGACGTGTTTCCATAATTACAAATGATGATGTCATGTGGTGATGCAATGATGATGTCATGGTGATGTCATCCTAATGATGTCTTCATCCATAAATTCTATATTTGGAAATTCACCTAAAATTTCCTAAATTAAATGCATGAAAATTCATACCGAATGCATGTATTAAGCTAATTATGTACTTTACCGTAATTACTACCTATTTAGCCTAGTTTAAACAAGATTAAATTTATAGGGATGTTACACTGGCACCATACCTAGAGATCGTATATATGGTTGTACTGTCTAGGAATACTGGAGAGCAGGCTTTACAATATTGAACATGCCTACATGTTTTCTTTTTGTTATGGAATGTACATCTTTTCTTTTGCTTCTTACATCTATAAATTATTCTTCTTATTATTTTTTTTAAAAAAATAATTATTTTATTATTGACAATGTTTGTCTATTTGATCATATTTTAGTTTGCTATTGGCATATTGAACTCATACCCAAATGGATCAACAAAGAGGACAGACCAAATGGAGAATAAAATAGTGTAATGAGTTGTTAAAAACTGAGTCGTTCAACACAGTAGAGGTGGGTGAGATGTGGGACATAATTTTTACATGGAACAAGGATTATGTGATCAATATATTTCCTAATATTTATGAAAAAAATGTAATGAGTTGTAAGAAAAACAATGGATAAGAAGACCATGAAAATATTTGAATTTATGGTATGTAGTTCTTAGTTTTCATTTTAAATAATTATTGGCCCATTGTGGGATAAGGCCCAATTAAAGAAATATGCAATCATGACTAACTGAGTTTTTAATTAGGTATAATTTTATATCGTCAGAGATTATTTGACTTTAAAAATCAAGAAAAATTTTAATCAAATCAATTTGGTCAGGTCAAGTGAATTTTATCGAAAACCCAATCATCTTGTTCGGTTGAACACTAATATTTGTTAAAGTGCATATGTATTTTTTTAATCATTTATTATCTCAATGATGATTTAGTGCCAAGTAATTGATGGATTCTTATTTATTTTAAAATTTAATTTTCAACCATTAAACCTTAACAACAACTATCTCTAAGACATATATCCAAGGGTTGTAAAAATGCCTAAAAGGAGTAAACTTTAAATAATTAACTGTATTAGTATATATATATATATATATTCAAATAATACATATGATACCTATCTAGAAAGATATATTTGTCTATTTGTCTATTAATAATTTCAACAAACGAAATTGGATTTCCTTTTTCCTAGAGAAAGTTATGTTCAGATAACTAAGGTAAGGTCAGAGCTGCCAAAATCCTATGTTTTACAAAATTTGATGCAACTTCACAGAATAAACTATATTGATATATAAATCTAAAAATTTCAAATGATATATCATTATAAAGCTAAAGTGTATAGTATTTTATATATTTTACAAAACTAGATTTGGAATTTCCAAGAAAAAGATATGATCATTAAAATGAACACTAGTTCAAACCCCAAGTGTGGATAGTTTTAATATTTCTAAGTCACTGGTATTTTCTATCTTTTCTAACAGTTTCCTTCTACCCTATACATGTCAAGACATCTGAAATTCTCTTCATTATCAACCTTACCATACAAAGTACAATTCATAATACTTGATATGTAAAGGCTTAATAGAAAATTTTCATAAACAAACCTATCTATACCAAATGTTGATTTCATAAATTGGAAAATTTACTTGTAGCTTCGGAAAGTGTGGTTAAATCAACAACGCATGTGAATGCAATCGTAAGTGATGAATGAGATCGGTTAAAGGTGGGTGGTTAATTGTTGCCTTTAGGGGCTAGATTATTATGTGTAATTGTATGTGTATTTAAATAAATGTGCAAATGCAATGTTTGAGTGAGTTATTTGAATCATACTTGATTGAAATTGTTTGTGATTGATAAGGGCCAACAAATTGAAATTTTTATGAGAAATGATTTTGATTTCTGGAACTGAGATCCAGGTGAACCTAGGATATGTTAATTTGAAATTCTAAGATATTTTGGTTCTGATAAATATTTTAAAAGTTTAACTGCTCAGTCCCGATGGGATGGATTATATATGGAGATTAATTTGTTGTGCAGGCATATAAATGCCGGGTGGGAGGTGATGTTGTTGTGCGGGGTTGAATTACTCGTTGCCCCTTTGTTTGCTTTGTATGTTATGATTGCATTGATTTATTTGTGATCTTATGAATCATGTAAGTTGTGAATTTATCAAGAATAACAATATGTACATGTATTTTGAATTAAAACATGAACATTGTTACATGATGTTATTTATATAATCTAACCCTATTTTCCCTTTTTCATTAACCACTCAATTCTATATCAATTATTTCCATCACCACCAACTTGCATTTTACCTTTTAAAAATTCTCAAATCCAAACATTTTAAACCATGCCACAAAGATGTAACTAAGTTTTAAAAAAAAGTAAGGGAAATTAAGTGACTCACACGCTTAGTTCTTTTAGGCTTGGTCAACTATTACCTTAAGTGCCATTTATCTCATTGCTTATCTATGTGTGTATATACAAATATACACATATATACACTTCCCAACAAAATCAACACAATCTCATTAATTCCTATATTACTAATATTTTTAACATTAAGTTAATAAGATCCATCAAAAGCTTACGTCATCCATTTTTTTTCATCGTAGTACAATTAAATTCCCATGTTTCCTTTTTCAATTATTACTACCTATCATGTTCTCATTCTTTTACCATCTAAATAACCTTTCAATACCTATTTTCACTAAACTTTCAATTTTTATTCAAATAATCCCTAACCATAAAAGTTTTAACATACCAAGTTTCACTCATCTTATTACAACTAGTTTCATTTAGGCATTTTTACAAACATCTTAAGGGCATAATTACTTTTGTTTCATGTGTATGTGTATTATATCTGTACATACCCCAAAATAGTTAACATAAAATTAGTTCCCATGTTACTTATATTCCAAAATCAAACTTGAAATTGGTTTAGTTAATCAAAGTAATTAAAACTTGAATTACATATATTTCCAACTATATAATCCTATCTAAATCAAGCTTTCTTTTTCCCTTAAATGATTAACTATCACACTTTCCGTCAATATCAAATTCAAACTACTCCTCCCAAACTTACTAAACTCAACCCCTCCTCAATTATCAATGAGTAAAAAAAAAAGAATGAATTAATTATATGGAGACATAGAAGTAGCCCACTCACTCAAGGTACATGGCAAGGCTTCCATAGCTAAAATAAGAGATCCAAGGCTGCCAAAACAGGGCACTTAACCCACATCTTGGTTACCGCTTCCTTATGGTGGCTGCTATAGTTGAAAAGCTACAAAGCAAGAATAAGAGGTGACTAAAAACAGGGCAACTCGGCTGAAAGTTTGAAGGCAAGCTGTTGCTGCCTTGCTGCAAGCAAACAAGGAGAAAGGGAACTCCAAAATGGGATTGGAAGAGAGGAGGAGGAAAGTGGAGGCTACTAATCGGTGTATGAATTGGCTACAAACTACAAGAAAAACAATTATCCACGACAGGCAAAAACTGTCACAGATCTCATAAAAACCCATCATGGACGACAGATTCCCATCGCAAATAAGCCCATCGAAGAAAATGGCATCATTAATAACCAATTTCTACATCGGTAAAAATAACCATTCCAGATAACCAATGTCTGTGCAAGTTAAAGGCTTGCAATCTTATTAAGTAGAGTGTACTGATATAGATAATTAAACTACCTTGTTTTCCTTAAGCTGTCTAAACTTTTACATTATATTTGCAATATAACTTTTAGTAGAATGGACTAAACAAGCATGAAACCATTGTTAAAACTAATCCACTTTCCTGTTACTGATACTTGAAATTTTAGAGGATTTGAAAGCCATATAGTTTGATGCAGCAGGAGAAGCCATGAAAACTCCCCAAACTCTCCGTGCAATTAAAATTGAAGAAGATGAAGAATAGGAAGGTATAAAAGTAGCCAGATCTGACTCCAAGAAAAAATGCTTCACCCTTATAAGAAAGCAAGATCAGGTGAGGCAATTTGGATCCCTTTCTCCTTTCGTAAAATGGTCTCTAAGCTTTTCCTGTGGAGCCTTGGTGGGTTAGAGAGCCACCACCAATATATGGTAGCTTATAGTAGAGTGAGATGTGATATGAAGTCAGTGAGTAAGGGAAAGGTAGAGAACTAAAAATGAGAAAGAAGAATAGAATGCAAACTGAGAAAATGGATATTAGGTTTAATTTTTTAATTTTCACTATTGCTACGTTTGTAGGTTGTCACCCATATAAAAAGGTCGACTTAGAAAAAATATTTGTAATTGTCTTATTTGCTACAATGCATACCCAAAGCAAATAAGTTATTATACCGTCGCAAATAATTAAAATTTTTTTCTTTAAATTGGGCCATTGCTAATATACAAGCATAGTAGCAAAAGAAGACATCTAAGACGGGTTTATTTCTGATGGGTCCCATACTATCGCAAATAAGTGATTTTCTTGTAGTGGCAATTTAGATGTCTGGCACCATAAGTAGAGCATACCGGAACTTCAGAGGCTCGGGGATTACTAGATGATGCAACTTGTGACAGATTTCCATAACTTTATCTAATCTGACCTCTCTCCGATTGAAAATTTCCTCGAAATGAGCCACGTCTTATGATAGGTTCATCTCCAGACCTTCAAGAACCACCTAGCCTTGAGATGAAAGGACCTAACTGTCGAGACTTTTTATGGCTCTCCCATTGTATCTGCCTTTTTAAGTATCATTTTTCCAATTGATAAGTAGAATCCATAGCCTGAGTGTAGGTAGTAATATCCTGTCATAAACACTAACCTAAATAGAGAATCTCTCAAGCCATTAACAAATCTCTTCATTCTCTTCTGCTCAGTTAACACCATATGTAGAGTAAAACAGGATAATCTGGTGAATCGAGTCTCATTCTCCATCATTGTCATTCCTTTGGTTTAAACTAGCCACTTAAACTCCCAAGAATACTTATCCCTCATGCTCTTAGGTAGAAAGCGTTCAATGAAAGCTCTATTGAACTCAGGCCAAGAAAGTGAAGTTGGCTTAGTTCAACGTTGTAGGAAGACCTTGTACCATTCATATGCCACATCATGAAACTAGTAGCCAGCTTAATTTTAATGCCTGAACAGGGTCTTACCCTAATGCCACACATAGTAGGTCAGACTCTTCTAAGAGAGTACCTTTGGTGGCTGCATCTTCCCAAAATCATGTAATGTCACAAATGCCTATTGAATTTGTTGAGCTGAAACTGGAGGATTGACCTCTTGTTAAGATTAAGTAGGAGGAACTTGAGGAGATTGTGGTTAACTTTGTTGAGGTTGTTGTTGAGCTAAAATTTCAACTCAGTCACCCATTATTCTCTAGACTTTATCTAGTCCCTCCATAAGTTGTTCTATATTAGGACTAGGTGCCTCCACCTCGACTTGTCTAGTGGCTTTGCCTTTACCACGTCCTTTACAACCATGACCTCTTGGCACTGGCACTTGAAGACTGGTGGAACCCTAGTTGGAGCCAGCATCTGATTGCCTTCCATGACCAGTAACATGGTTACTGCACCATATCGTATCTAAAACAAGCACAAATGAATTTAATATATATTTTTCATTTAAGGCAAAGAACAATTCATTGCAACATTACAACTTGAAGTTTTATGATGAATTAAGACGCATTACTTTATAGGGGAACATACACACAGGGAGCTCCATTGCATCAAGAACCAATGATCCAAAATACACAATACATAATATTAAAATTAAGCCCTATTATGATTTTAGTGTTTCATTCTTGGGGCTTCAATTGTCATCCTTTGAAGAGTATCTTGCCATAACAAATACTAGCAAGTCAAGGTACTGCTGGAGGAGTTTGAGAAGAACCTGGAGCTAAAAAAAACATAGAAGAAATAAGAGTGAGTCATATAAACTCAGTGAGTGAAAGACGTACCAAAAGGGCAGTAGCTTAAAGCATTATAAAGTTATAAAAAATCAGAACGTAACTCATTATCCAATTACAATCCTTACATAATTTATATATATATATATATATACACATATGGATGATGTAAAACTTACATACTTGCAAGTAAACATATAATAAACAAATCAAACAAAGCATCCAAGGGCCAGTAATCGTAGTAACTTAGCTCCTGCACACCATATAAATATAAAATATATATGTACATATACATATACATATATCTTCCTTGGGGCTATTCAGCTTCTGCACACCAAAACAAATAATCTCCCACAATAACCTCCTCGGGGCTATTTAGCTCCTACACACCAAAACAAATAATCTCCCACAATAACCTCCCCGGGGCTGAGTTACTCGAATGTATATTTATATAATCACTTAATCAAATCAAATTTATCCTAGGTCCACTTGGATTCTAAATCATATTAAAAAATAATTCTCTGGCCTATTAACCATGTACAAATCAGTCAAACTATCGCACAACACACTAAATAACAAATATATGAAGATTTAGAATTTTATCACATAATTCAACATTTATATTCAACTCAAAGTACTAAACACATCTTTACCCAACAATAATATACATATAGAAAAAATTTCAAAACACAACTAGTAACCGAAAGATAATATCTTTCACTGACAACTTTACAGTTGTTGTTCGTGGCTTCCTCAAGAGTCCAACAGTGTCGTCGAGATAGTATCATGTTCTAGAGCTGAAATTACATTTCCAAGTATCGTTTAGTTTCTAAATTTCATATATTATTAGTCCATAATCATAAGGACTTGATCATAATAATTCCAAAATATTAATTTACAAATAACTTCTTTTAGTCATTTTATCAAACATCTTGAAAGCATACTTTGTTCCAATTCATATATATATATATATATATCTTATGTATGTAACTAAAACTAGCACAAACACTAACCACAATCCAAATACTAGATTGAAATTGGTCGAATCATTTAGGGACAATAAAGAGCTCAAATCTTGGAATTCCACATGAACCAAACAACACTTTACCCACAATTTTTCTCACCACCTTGATCATATTCTTTCATTCACAAACCCACTCAATCCCAACATCTAAATCCTCAAACAAAACAACAAGGAAAAGGAATCAGCTCCAAGAAAACAAGAGAATTGCTTAAACTAGGGGTATTTGGAACTACCCCAAAATAGAAGAATGGTCAAGTAGTTGTTGGAGGCTGTTGGAGATGCTGTTGTTTGCTGATGCGGTGGCTATTGGAGGTGTTGATAATACACGATAGCTACTTCTCCGCTCAAGCATGGGTTGGGGAAGATCAAGATATAAGCTGCTAATGAGAAGTTGGTCATTTGGCCTTCTTGAATGGAGCTAATGGAAGAGTCGAGAAAATAGGGGGAGGAAAAAGGCGTGGAGGAGGAAGACAAAGAGAAAAAAATTCTATAAGGAAAAGAATAGGAAAATAGGAGGAAAAGGAAAATAAAATAAAGGATAAAAAATCATAATTTTATTTTGTTTATTCATTATTTAGTTTGTGTTTATAACCAAACGTACTAAGTTTTTTCCTTTTTGTTCCCTAAAACTTACCGTTACAGTACCGAGTTATAACAAGAAAAATTTCCATCAATTCTGTAATGCTGGCTTGGGTGTCCTAACTTCATTGGGACCTAACCAGATAGATGAAAAACACGAAAAAAAAATGTCTTATTTTATTTGAGTTTCTAATAATAATAAATCAGGATAGTAAATAAATATATTTATTTAATAAATTCGTATTTTATTAATTCTTTTAATCATGATAGTATTAAATTATTATTGTTTAATAACACATTTATCATAAAAATACATTTTCTTTTTTTACTTGTATATTTGTAGCAAAAGGAAGGTTAATGTTGATTGTCACTAGTGCAACTAATGAACTTACTAATTAGATAATGCTAAATTTTAGTTCACACTATTATCATAAAATTAGGTTAATTCATTTTTTTATTCCGTAAAGGTACGTCTGGGCCATTTTACACACATCTCGATTGATCACTGTTTCAGTTTGGTCAAAGACAGGTCATCCATGTCAAAATTAAGAAATTCGGTATTTCGAGTGTCTTCGGGGCAGAATTAAATTAAGAGCTCAAAAAGATAAAATGTAGCTTATGGTCTTGAAATGTTGTCTGCAAATTTTCGTAGCTTGCTTCCTAGTATGTTATGAGTTAGAGCTCTTGGACTCTGGCTAGTTCACACAGGATTTTTAGTGCCCTATTTTCGGTTCATGTAAGGAATTGAGTGGGTTCAAGACCAATTTTAGGAAAAGTTTCTAAATAAGAAATATAGATATACCTGTTTATTAACAAAATTGATAAATAGAATTGGATTTCGTTTCTCCTAGAAAAAGTTATGTTCAATTAACTAAGGTTAGGTTAGAGCTGTCAAAATCCTGCATTTTGCAGAATTTGATGCAATTTTAAAGAATAAACTGTATTGATATACAAATCCATTAATTACAAATGATATACCATTATAAAGCTACATGTGTCTAGTATTTTATAAATTTTACGAAACTGGATTCAGAATTTCCTAGAGAAAGATATGACCGTTAAAGTGAACACTGGTCCAAATCCCAAGTTTGGACAGTTTCAACTCCTCTAACTCGCTAAATGCTTTCTATCTTTTCAAATGGTTCCTTCTACCTATGCATTGTCAAGACATTTAAAATGTCCCTTCATTATTAACCCTATCACATAAAGTCCAATTCATATTAATGGACATGTAATAGCTTAATGGAAAACTTTCATAAAGAAACCTATACAAGTTGAGATATAACGTTTATGAACTAAATATTATTTAGGAATATGAATTTTAGTTCCGGATTCTAATATGGACCTGATGAGATGTGTGGATGCAAGTGTGAGTGACAAATAGGATCGGTTACTGGTGAGTGGTTAATTGATGCCTTTAGGGGCTAGATTATTATGTTCAATTGTATGTGTATTTAAATAAATGTGCTAGTGCAATATTTTAGTGAGTTAGTTGAATTATTCTTGTTTGAAATTTTCTGTGGTTGATATGGGCAAAAACATGAAAGTTTTTCAGAGAAATTATTTTTATTTCGAAATTAAGATCCAAGTGCACCTAAGATATTTTAATTTAAAATCATAAGAAATTATGATGCTGATAAATGTTTTTTTTAATTAATTGAGTGCTCAGCCCCGGTGGGATGGATTGTGTAAGAAAATCAATTTGTTGTACGAACGTGTAAATGCCTGGTAAGGGATGATAATATTGTGCGAGGCTGAGTCACTCGTTGGCCCTTTGGTTGCTTTGTTTGATATTCTTACTCTGATTAATTTGTAATCCTATGTTTCATCTAAATTGTGATTTATGACAATTATAATGTACACGTGTAATGTGAATTAAGGTATGAACAATGTTACATGATGTTACTATATATGTTAAACCATGCCACAACGATGTAATTAAGTTTTAAAAAAAAGTAAGGGAAATTAAGTGACTCGCACGCTTAGTTCTTTTAGGTTTGTCAACAATTATCTTAAGTGCATTTTATCTCATTGCTTGTCTATGTGTGTGTGTGTGTATATATGTATATATATATACATATATACACTTCCCAACAAAATCAACACGATTTCATTAATTGCTATAATACTAATATTTTTAACATTAAGTTAATAAGATCCATCAAAAGCTTTTGTTATCCATTTTTTTTCATCATAGTATAATTAAATTCCCGTGTTTCCTTTTTCAATTATAACTACCTATCATGTTCTCATTCTTTTATCATCTTACAAGCTTCTTTGTATTTAAGTAACTAAATAACCTTTCAATACCTATTTTCTCTAAACTTTCAATTTTTATTCAAATAATCCCTAACCATAAAAGTTTTAACATACCAAGTTTTACTCATCTTATTACAACTAGTTTCATTTAGGCATTTTTACAAACAACTTAAGGGCATAATTACTTTTGTTTCATGTGTATTTGTATTATATCTGTACATACCCCAAAATAGTTAAAAAAATTTAATTCCTATGTTACTTATATTCCAAAATCAAACTTGAAATTGGTTTAGTTAATCCAAGTAATTAAAACTTGAATTACATATATTTCCAACTATATAATCCTATCTAATTCAAGCTTTCTTTTTCCCTTAAATGATTAACTATCACACTTTTCGTCAATATCAAATTCTAACTACTCCTCCCAAACTCACTAAACTCAACCCCTCCTCAATTATCAATAAGTAAAAGAAAAGAATGAATTAATTATATAGGGACATAGAAGTAGCCTACTCACTCAAGGTGCATGGCAAGGCTTCCATGGCTGAAATAAGAGATCCAAGGCTACTAAAACAGGGCACCAAACTCCTGGACGACGGGTTCCCATCGCAGATTAGCCAGTCGAAGAAACTGGCATCATTAATAATCAATTTCTACAACGGTAAAAACAACTATTGCAGATAAACTTATTCGCAAACATTGCAGATAACCAATGTCCGTGCAAGTTAATGGCTTGCAATCTTATTAAGTAGAATGGACTGATATAGTAAAATTTAAAAACAGAAAAATCAATCTTCAGAAAAGTAAAACAACTGCTCAATTTTAGTTACTTCTAAATTTTGAAGCACCTGGAACAACCCTTCAATTGGCAAGTAGAGGTACGCCATTAAGTCTGCATTTGGAGCATATAAGATACCACACATACCAGAAGGAAAACCAAAAGAAAATATTATAATGCAGATTATTTTTTCCTAAGACCATCAATCGCAAGGATTATATACATAAGATTAAGTGAACTCTATTAAGTTAAAATTCTAAGTAAAATAATGTGAGCTACTACCATGCTAAGTTATAAAACATTTGGTAAGATATGTTTTCAAATGTATATATTCTAAACTTTGTCATCCAATTCAATATTGAATGATAGCATTTGCATGTTAAAAAATAAAAAATTACCAATTTAACAGTATATACCTTCATCATTTTTTCTGCATCTTCCAGTAATCCTACAATTTCAAATGACAACATAATTCATGGCATTAATTAAAATGATAAGGAAAAAGTGATAGCTCAAATAAACATCTTCTTCACATGCTTGCATATAAATAGTCTAAAAGTATAAAGCATCAACTTGCACTACCAAAGATTAGTTACTAAGTTCAAATGAGCCACAAATAGCTAGATGGTCAACTTTTACAAGTCAAGTAATTAACATAGTAACAAAATTGGACAACCTAACCATTTGAATGAACTAAGGATTAAAATGGGCAATCTAACCCTAAATAAACTCATAAGTAATGAATTAAAAGTTCAATGCAATAAAATTATCACCTATCTCCAATCAATCTCTAAAGACAAGCCAATATTTGTCACACCATAGAGGTAAAATACCAATGGATATTTTATTATCTTTCTAAAATGCAGTAAAACAAAATTGATACAAACCTAAAAAATTTAGGATAATAATGACAATAAGAGCTTACCCCTGATATAGGACAGTTAGGTCAACTAGTTCTCTTCTTAGTGTTCTAATAAACAACCATCTAGCTTGTGCTGCAAAAATCAATCTGAAGCACCTATGTTAGAAGAACATCAAAGACATACAAATGCTACTATTCTTACTGGCGTAAAAATAAAATAGATGCTTTACAAACTTGATTGTTAGTAATAGTGACCAATCTTCTTTATGTAGTATGAAATATAAAAAAAAATTAGAATTTCTAAAATTAGAATTTGCCTCCCAGATCCTAAATTCGAAATTTTCATCACGGAACAACTAGAGATCTTTTTTTTCTTTTGGGATTCAATATGGGTAATAAGTCAGTGTTAGCTCAACCAAATTTTATACTCTTCTAGCTTTCAGCTACTATAAACAATGAAAATTCACATCATCTAAGGTGCGAATCTCTAAACTAGGTCTCTAGTACCAACTTATTACATATCACATAGAAGGTATTTAGATCGTATTATTCAGATATTGTATTATTAAAAATGAATTCTCTGGCCCTATCAACCACATACAAATCATTCAAACTATCGCACAACACACTAAATAACAAATGTATGAAGATTTAGAATTTTATCTCATAATTCAACATTTATATTCAACTTAAAGTACTAAACACATCTTTACCCAACAATAATATACATATAGAAAAAATTTCAAAACACAACTAGTAATCGAAAGATAATATCTTTCGCTGACAACTTTACAGTTGTTGTTTGTGGCTTCCTCAAGAGTCCAAAAGTGTCGTCGAGATAGTATCATGTTCTAGAGCTGAAATTACATTTCCAAGTATTGTTTAGTTTCTAAATTTCATATATTATTAGTCCCTAATCATAAGGACTTGATCATAATAATTCCAAAATATTAATTTACAAATAACTTCTTTTAGTCATTTTATCAAACATCTTGAAAGCATACTTTGTTCCAATTCATATATATATATCTTATGTATGTAACCAAAACTAGCACCAACACAAACCACAATTCAAATACTAGATTGAAATTGGATGAATCATTTAGGGACAATAAAAAGCTTAAATCTTGGAATTCCACAAGAACCAAACAAAACTTTACCCACTATTTTATCACCACCTTGATCGTATTCTTTCATTCACACACCCACTCAATCCTGGCATCTAAATCCTTAAACAAAACAAAAAGGAAAAGGAATCAGCTCCAAGAAAACAAGAGAATTACTTGAACTAGAGGTATTTGGAACTACCCTAAAATAGAAGAGTGGCTGAGTAGCTGTTGGAGGCTGTTGGAGGTGCTGTTATTTGTTGATGCGGTGACTATTGAAGTTGTTGCTAATCCATGATAGCTACTCCTCGGCTCAAGCATGGGTTGGGGAAGATTAATACACAAGCTACTAATGAGAAGTTGGTGCTTTGGCCTTCTTGAATGGAGCTAATAGAAGAGTCGAGAAAATAGGGGGAGGAAAAAGGCATGGAGGAGGACGACAGAGAAAAAAAATCTATAAGGAAAAGAATTGGAAAATAGGACGAAAAGGAAAATAAAATAAAAGGATTAACAATCGGTATTTTATTTTGTTTATTCAATTATTTAGTTTGTGTTTATAACCAAACGTACTAAGTTTTTCTTTTTAGTCCCCAAAATTTACCGTTACAGTACCGAGTTATAACAAGTAAAATTTCCATCAATTCTCTAATACCGGCTTAGGTGTCCTAAATTCATTGGGACCTAACCAGATTGATCAAAAACCCGAAAAAAAAATTATTAAAAAAAAAAAAAAAAGGTTCTTATTTTATTTGAGTTTCTAATAATAAAAAATTAGAATAGTAAATAAATATTTTTATTTAGTAAATTCATATTTTATTAATTCTTTTAATCATGATTGTATTAAATTCTTCTTGTTTAATAACACAGTTATCATAAAAATACATTTTCTTTTTTTACTTGTATATTTGTAGAAAAAGGAAGGTTAATGTTGATTGTCACTAGTGCAGCTAATGAACTTACTACGCAGATAATGCTAAATTTTAATTCACACTATTATCATAAAATTATGTTAATTAATTTATTTTATTTTACAGAGGTACGTCCGAGCCATTTTATGCACATCTCGATTGATCACCTTTTCGGTTTGGTCAAAGATAGGTCATACACTTCAAAATTAAGAACTTTGTGAAGAGTTTAGTCCTTAAGCTCTCCCCAAGAAGATTCAAATAAAAAAGTCAATGAAGGGAGCACAACTTCTTAACTATCTGGTAAACCCCTTGGGGTATGTTAAATTCTTCCTAGTCATATTTGTGAAGACAATTACAATATTTATATTAACTTATATTAAATGGATCCTTTTTTTTTTCTCAAAAAATTAGTTTTATTTTATTTTGTAATGCCTACGTGATTGTGGTTCATTACATGACATAAAGATAAAAATCAAGAACTTAAGTTAAAGATTAAAGAAACATGTATTAACCCGATATCGTTGTGATACATTAACAAATTATGCCTACGATACGTTAAATTTCAATTAGAAGCAAAAATGACATAAACAAATTAAAGAAATAACAACACAAATTAAACATGTCTTAACTAGATATCGTAGTGATATATTTTAGTGATTTTTTTACAAAGAAATAATGATAAACCTATATGTTCTTATTTTATTATCGATGTTTTAATATATGTTTTGGAATGTCGTGCATAATTTATGAGGCATTTAAATTAATAATAATTTATTATACATAGTGGTATTAAATATTATAATCCGATATTCTAGTGGGTATTTTAAAATGTTGTCTATGAATTATTGTAGTTACGTACATTGTTATAACCTAACATCGTGAAATCAAATTTTAAGTATAATGTGAAAATATTAGTTATAAGATATTTTGTTATCTAGTATAAATTTTAGTAAGTAAATTATATATGTTAACTAAATAAATTGGAAAAGTGATAACTAATGGATATATAAATATATATACACATACATACACACCTAGATTCAATTTCCTCAATACATTAGTTATACTTTGACCTTGAAGTTTTTTTTCTTTTTTTGCTTTTTGGTTTGGCCACCACCCTTCTTTCTCTGAAGAAGTCTTGGCCGAGTCTTCCACCTTCCCTTCCTTGTTTTTCCTCTTCATCCATCCTTGCTTTGGATGGCTGTTACTTAGTTGCCTTTATTCCGTTCAATTTCCATGACAACCACCTCTGTTTTCCTTCTATTTCTCTGCCTCTCGATTTCAGCATGTGCTCTGTTGTACTCCCTTTGTTTTGCGGTGAAGAAACCCTTCTCTTGTAGCCAAATTTCTCTCCTCCCTTCTTCATTTTCACCTTGCCTTGTCTAGCCTTTAGTTGTTAGTTAGCCGAGAGGTATTGTTCTACCTTGCAACTGTGAAAAGCAGCCTTTCTTTTGGCCTACAATAACTGCCTATTTTCAATTTTTTTGTAGCAGTTGTCCCTTGTCTTGGACGTGCAGCTCCCTTCTCTCCCATAGCAACTTCAAGGTTACCGTGAAGCTTCGAAGGAGTAGAGATAGCAGCCTTGCCTTGACTTGCACCCTTGTCTCCACCATGAGGACACCAAGTAAGGGCCAACACATGAAAGTTTTTAGTGAGTTATTATATTCAATTGTATGTGTATCTAAATAAATGTGCTAGTACAATATTTTAGTAAGTTAGTTGAATTATTCTTGGTTGAAATTGTATGTGGTTGATAAAGGCCAACACATGAAAGTTTTTCTGAGAAATTATTTTTATTCTGAAATTAAGATCCAGGTGCGCATAAGATATTTTGATTTAAAACATAAGAAATTCTGATGCTAATAAATTTTTTTTTAATTAATTGAGTGCTCAGCCCTGTTCGGATGAATTGTGTATGGAGATCAATTTGTTATGCAAGTGGGTAAATGCCTGGTAGGAGAGGATAATATTGTGAAGGGCTAAGTCACTCTTTGGCCGTTTGGTTACTTTGTTTGATATTCTTACTGTGATTAATTTGTCATCCTGTGTTTCATGTAAATTGTGAATTATGATGATTAATTTGTTATTTTCCACTCAAGGAGTCCATAGGACTCACCTCTCTCTTGTGAATTTTTTTTATAACAGGAGTTTGGTACATGGCATCGCCGAGCTGGTGACTTGCCGATTGAGTATGGCAAAGTATTTCTAGGATCACAAACTTAAAGTCAATGATGAAAGTTTGCAGTCACACTATAACTGTGTGGTGTCTAATTTTGGTATATGTAAAAGTCTAGTTACTCTTCTTGATTAAAATGTGGACGGAGCAGAGCTCCTTGTTGTCTTTGTGTTAGTGTTGTGTGAAATCAGAAACATAAGTGTTTGTATTTTGAGGCATGTTCCATTTTATTGGGAACCTCTGCCAAAAATTTTCAGTAACTTGTTAATTATTAAAAGAAATAAACTTTTATGGTGATCTTCAGTTTTAGAAAAGCTACGTTTATTCTTTAGTTAGGTCATACCCCTCATGGAGGCATGTTACTTTGTTTTGAAGTTAGGGTTACGATAAGTTGGTTACCTAATCCTCTGACCAATCATGCCTCCGTGAGAGGGTGTAACATTTTTCTTCTTTTTATTCTGACCAAGTGGATTGTCAGTAAGCTTATTCTTGTATTATTTTTATTTAAATATTTATCACGAATATATATATATATATATATATATATATATGCTAATTCTGCTAAGAAAATATTATCATAATTAAATATTAAATTAGATAGTATATATTTATTTATATTATATATTTAAGAAGTTTGACTCACGATTTTAGCTAGATGAACTTTACCATGATCGAGTTTCACTTGTATGGTGAAGTAATAAAAAATAAAACATAAACTCTGACTTGTTTAGAAAACTAGTTGATCTCTATCCAAAAATTTTTGTAAGTAGTTCACGAATTAACTATACTTGTTGATATCCCTATAATAAAATTACATCGTAAAACTTGTGACCTTATATAAAACTTTTAAATAACAATTTAGGAAACAAACTCAATGCTTGATTAAGGTAGTGCATGCATCTAACAATTTCTAAAATTGAATAGTATCACTCTTTTCCAAACTAAACCAACCACGTACATTGTATTACTCTTGCTTATAGTTTTCTTAATGAAACCTAAAACCATACAAGCACCCAACAATAGTGATGGAGATATATAGTAGGTAGAACATAATCATCTGTATAAATCAAATAAATCGACAAGTCTGAGGTTACATTGCTAAGGCATAACAACTCTATCTTCTTGTGTGTGATTCGTAGCCACCAAAGTAGTTGAAGATGAAGTCGATGAAAATGATGCTATTAATTGAAGTAGAAATTGTTCTTCATCAACCGATCAAATCAATGATATATATATATATATATATATATATATATATATATATATATATATATATATATATATATATATATATTTCTTGTTTCTCAATGCATAAAGAAAATATAAAGCATGTCTTTGAAATATAAAACCATAAAATTAACATACATATCATTGATTTTAATATTAACACATGAAATTAATATTTTCACTGATTCTCCTCTTACATATTTTTCTTGCCTATCAACTAGTTCACAAATTAATTATACTTGTTGATATTTCTATAAATAAAGTTACAATAGAAGTCTTGTGCCCCTTATATAAAATTGGTAAATATGAAGTTAGGAAACCCAATGCTTGATTAGGGTAATGCATGCATCTAACAATTGTCAAACTTGAACGATATCACTTTTATCCAAGCTAAACCAACCCGGTACATTGTATTATCTTGCCTATAGTTTTCTTAATGAAATATAAAATCATACACTTATCACCTAATAATAGCAATGGAGACACGTAGTAGGTAGAACATATATCATCTATATAAAGTGACAAGCTTGAGGTCGCTAAGCCACAACACAACTCAGTCTTCTTGTGTGTTTTTTATGGCCACTGAAGTAGTTGAAGAAGACGAATATGATGAAAATGATGATATTAATTGAAGAATAAATTTTTCTTTATCTACCGATCAAATCAATGATACATCAAAGGTATTATTCATTGCAATTCACATTAGATGTTTTCATTTTCATTTCAAAAAAAATTATTTGTAACTATTTTTTCCCCTGGTTT
This sequence comes from Quillaja saponaria, assembly GCA_029379385.1. Classification (NCBI taxonomy): domain Eukaryota; kingdom Viridiplantae; phylum Streptophyta; class Magnoliopsida; order Fabales; family Quillajaceae; genus Quillaja; species Quillaja saponaria. The sequence continues at coordinate 15,458,062 of CM055605.1, read as the reverse complement.
TGTTTCCTATGTGTGTTTAGAAATAAAGGAGGAGGAGACTGACGGTAATTTTCCATCAGAGCAACCTTTGAACTATACTACAAGTCGTTCTCCCAAGTTTCACAATTTTAGGTAAAAGCCTGGCACCATACCTAGAGATCGTATATGTGGCTATACTGTCTAGGAATACTGGAGAGCAGGCTTTACAATTGTGAACATGCCTACATGTTCTTCTTGTTACGGTGTGTACATCTTTTATTTTTCTTCTTTACATCTATAAATTATTCTTATTCTTATTATTATTATTTTTAAATAATTTTTTTATTATTGACAATGTTTGTCTATTTGATCATATTTCAATTTGCTATTGGCATATTGAACTCATGCCCAAATGGATCCACTAAGGAGGAGGGACCAAATGGGGAATAAAATAGTGTAATGAGTTGTTCAAAGTTGCGTCGTTCAACACAATAGAGGTGAGCGAGATGTGGGGCATAATTTTTATATGGAACAAGGATGATGTGATCAATATGTTTCCTAATGTTTATGAAAAAAATGTAATGAGTTGTGAGAAAAACAATAGATAAGAAGATCATGAAAATATGTTAATTTATGGTATCTAGTTATTGATGGATTCTTATTGATGATTAAGTGCCAAGTAATTGATGGATTCTTATTTATTTTTAAATGTAATTTTCAACCATTAAACCTTAACAACAAGTATCTCTAAGACATCATTAAAAAAAAAAAAAAAAATCCTATAGAAAAAGATAAATTTTAATTGTAGTTTAAGAAAAATGTATTGATATCAATAAGGTAAAAATGTTAGAATTTTATTTGGCAATTTAAAATTAGAAACAAGATGGTTGAAGAAACTAGAAATCCATTTATTTGATTTTGAGTTTATCTATAAAAGTGTTTTCAAGAGAAAATCTAATTATAATTGTACATATGTTAACCAGAATTTTAATGGTATTGAAAAAAAAAAAAAAAAAAACACCACTAATATTCAAAAAAGACCTTAAATCTCAATTACATATACCAAAATTCTAGCAAAGATATATATGAAGCAAGTAAGAGAGCCATACCAAGTAATTTAATAATATGTTTTTTTGTTATTTTCATTGTCCATTTTTAGTCCTGAAATATACAGTTATGTTCATAATATTGTAATTATTAATGAAATAAAGAAATCGTGGAGATTAGTTATATTGGTTGATACTAAATTTGCATTTCACAAAAATAAATTAGTGTTTTAAAAATCTAATCCACTCGAATGGTTAGAACGTTAGTTGCGTGGTAGAGAAACACTGATTTGAACAATAAAAATATTTTGTGGATTGAATTGTGTAAATTGGACGACATAGGACAAATCCGGTTAGTCTAAATTTCACCTTTTTTTTTTTTTTTTTAAATCTAAAAAAATTAAAATTGAATTGAATTTTCAATATTTTGATAGATCATACTAATATGCATTTAAATCCAGTTAAAAAGTTAGTTAAAACCCCAAAATGTGTTATGTATCACCAAAACACACTAATTGATATATAATATTTTGAATGTAACTATATTAAATGAATTTCAAATTTTTATTTTTATTTCCTAAGTTGTTAATATATAATATCAATATATTAATAATCTTATTAATGAAGAAAAATATTATATTATAAATATTAAATTAAACATTTTGTAGGTTTGACTATATTAAATAAATTTCAAATTTTTATTTTTATTTTCCTAGGTTGTTAATATATAATATCAATATTTTAGTAATTTAATTAATGTCAGTATAATTATATTATATTTAATATTATGAAGATTAAATGGAATATTTTGTAGGTGTGACAATATTAAATAAATTTAAATTATTAATTTATTTTCCGAAGTTGGTAATATATATTAGTAAACTAATTCATGTAGGCAAAATTATATTGTGTTTAACATTATAAAAATTAAATTAAATATTCATACGATATCATTGGTTAGACTACAATTAAAACTTAACCACAAAATCAATATTTTTTTATTTTTTTTTCAATTTTTAAAAATTGACATAAATTGTGTTTTATTGTTTTAATGCATATATTTCTTCTGTGTATTCCAACTAGGTGGATTATTACTAAGACAAAATACTTTTATGTTTTAATGATTTGCATATAAAAATATGTTAAAATTTATATAAAAGACAAATAAAAATACTAGTAATAACTTATGTATACCCTATGAGCACGATAAATTGAAGCTTTTTTTGTCTATAATTGAAAGAAATCAATTATTCCCCACCTTCAAGTTGTGGGTCTGATCTCCAGCTTTTACTATAAATAAAAAATAAAAAAAATCATTGATCCTCAATTGAAAAGAGTACATATGTGCTAATATTAACACAAGAAATTAATAATTTTCTTATCCGCCAATGTAAGAAATTAATTAATAATGTGTTAAAACACAATTTGTACGTACCAGGATACTCAATCTAAATAGAAATAGAAGAGAAAGTGAGAGAGTTATATATACCTGCCGGAGTTCTTCAGTAATCAAAAAAAAAAAAGTGTAAGAGATATTCATGGCCTCAGAGCCACAACCAGAGCTCCTTTCAATCCAGTACCCAAGATATGAAGGTAACCCCATCAGAGTTTTTCATGAACTAGCAGCTGAGTTCTACCATCACCTCCTTCTAGAGTTGGAGAGCAGAGAGCCCCAAATTTGGCTTAAAACCAAATCAAAAAAACTCAAATAAGAGTTAACCTAAATATGCATGTCTATATTATGTGTGTTTGTGAGTTATATATAGGCTAAGGCATGTGGTCTAGATGTAATATGAACCGTTGAACTTGACCTGATATCCTGATAATTTAATGTATGTTTCAGAATATTCATACTTGACCTGTGTTATTTGGAGAATAAAAATTTAAGCAAATTAGGTTTAAAGTGAATAAACACTAGTGTGTATGTATATATATATATACACAATAAATATATGTATATATATATATATCTACACACACCAATATGTATAAATTGGAAAATGTATTTTGATTATACTATAGATTGACATGGACTTGGAATTCATTTCATTTAAAGCGTTTTGGTAAATAAAATTTTTTATGAATATAATGAATTATAAAACAATAATTGAGTATATATACATATTTATAATTATAGATATAATATTTTATTTCTAATTTTTTTTTTTTCTTTGTGGTCGAGTACCTTCTTCCCTCTGTCTTTCCACCGCCACACTTGTTCCTCCTCTATTTTAGTTGGTTCTAGAGTATGGCGGTATCTTCTTAAAATTCAACTATGAACACTATTCTCCTCCCTTCTTGTTGGTATGATTTTCGTTGGCCTAGCCTTCTGTTAAGCCTAGTTGCCATGGGAATTAGTTGGACAGCAGGGACTACAGCCAAAATCTTCAAGAAATCGAGCCTAGTTTTCCTTTTCCTTGCTTTGCCGCCGTGCTTTTTAAGTACTGCTACCACTCTCTTCGTTTTTGCTCTCCCTTGTATAACTCTTGTGTGGCCTTGTACCATTTCAATGTCTAATGTATTCTTCTTCCTCAGCTCAGCCGAGACAGTAAAAGGGGTAGTTGCCCTGTTTTGCATTTTCATGTGTACTGGAGCCTCCCTTTAGTCAGCTGGTTCACCTCAGGCCATGGAGGACTTTATGTTTACCGGCAAAGCTGTCGTGTACCTTAGGTGGTAGGGCAGCTGTCATACCCCTCACGAAGGCATGACTGGCCGTAACCCTGACTTCGAAACAAAATAACAAACCTGACTCATGACCCAATTAAAGAATAAAAGTAGCTTTACTAAAACCGAAGTTCACCTTAAAAGTTCATTTCCTGTAACAATTAACAAGTTACTGAAAATTTTGGCAAAGGTTCCTTGTAATGTAGAACATGCATCAAAATACAAATACATATGCTCATGACTCCGCACAACCATAACATAAAGATAACAAGGAGCTCCACTCCATCCATATCATAAACAAGACAAATAACTAGACGCTTACATCATTCAAAATTATACACCCCACAGTTCTAATGTGACTGTAAACTTTCATCCTTTAACTTCAAGTATGAGATCCTGGAATTACCTTGCCACACTCAATCGGTAAGTCACAAGTTCGGTAACGCCAGGTACTGAACCCCTGTTACTAAAAAAAATCCACAAGAGAGGGGTGAGTCCCTATGGACTCTGTGAGTGAAAAATTGTACCTAAAGAGTACTAGCATCACTCACTACAAACGTATAACATATATATAATATCCTCATGTAACATTGATTATACCTTAATTCACATTACACGTGTATATTATAATCATCATAAATTCATAATTTACATGAAACACATGATCACAAATTAATCAGAGTAATAATATCAAACAAAGTAACCAAAGGGTTAATGAGTGACTCAGCCCCACACAACATTATCACCCCCTACCGGGCATTTACGTGCCCACACAACAAATTGATCTCCGTACACAATCCATCCCACCAGGGGTGAGTACTTAATTCAAAAAAAAATTTATCAGAATCAGAATTTTCTTATGATTTTAAATCAGAACATCCTAGGTGCACCTAGATTTTTTTTAATTTAGGAGATAAAATCAATTTTCATAAAAATCTCACTTTGTTGGCCCTTATCATCCACAACCAATGTCAAACAAATATAATTTAATTAAATTACTGAAATACTCTACTTGCTTATTTCTTCATATCACATATATTCAAATAAACATATAATTACACATACTAATTTAGCCCTTAAAGGCAGCAATTACCACTCACCTTCAATTGACTCCATTCGTGCCTTGCACCTACTTTCACGCATCCCATCAGGTCCATGTTAGAATTCAGAACTGAAATTCATGTTTCCAAATAATATTTAGTTTCTAAATGTTATTGTTATAACCTTTTTAATTACTAAACTTATATCTCAATTTGTGTAGGTTTCTTTATGAAAGTTTTTCATTAAATTATTACATGTCAATTAATATGAATTAGACTTTATGTGATAGGGTTAATAATGAAGAGACATTTTAAATGTCTGTTAATGCATAGGATAGATGAAACCATTAGAAAAGATAGAAAGCACTTGGTGAGTTAGAGAGGTTGGAACTGTCCAAACTTAGGGTTTGGACCAGTGTCCACTTTAACGGTCATATCTTTCCCTAGGAAATTTTGAATCTAGTTTCGTAAAATTTATAAAATACTAGAAACATTTAGCTTTATAATGGTTTATCATTTTTAATCTTTAGATTTGTGTATCAATACAATTTATTCTTTGAAATTGAATCAAATTCTACAAAACGCAGGATTTTGATAGCTTTGACCTTAACTTAGTTAATTGAATATAACTTTATCTAGGATAAACAAAATCTAATTCGTTATTAATAGACAAGTATATCATTCGTTATTATTTGGAAACTTTTCCTAAAATCAGTATTGAACCCACTCAATTTCTTACATGAACCAAAAACAGGGCACTAAAAATCCTGCATGACCTAGCAGAAGTCTAACAGCTCTAACTAACAACATACTTGGAACCAAGCTACGAAATTTTTCAGACAACATTTCAAGACTATAAGCTACATTTTATCATTTGAACTCTTAATTTAATTCTTCCCCAAAGATACTTGAAATACAGAATTTCTGTTACTTACGAAATCTGCTCTGCATCCCTATAGAGTTCACCTAACTCCCAATTACAACACTTCACCCCCCAACTAACCATTCTTTGTTCATACTCACTACCCAATTTTATTAAATCCTCATGACCAAGAATTAAGTTTACCTAGTTTTTTTCATTTTATTACAACTAGTTTCATTTAGGCATTTTTACAAGCATCTTAGGTGCATAAATTCCTTTTATTGTTGTATGTGTATATATATATATATATTTCCCAACATCAACTTCCAAACATTAGCTTCAATTTCAATTAATACCTCACTCTCAAGATTTCAATTTTATTAAGTTCTATTCACTATATATCCTACAAGAATTAACACAATTCACCAACTCCTATATCGCTACATTGAAATTTCCAATTTAGTTTAAGGCTTAACTTGATTAGAGTCATTAGAGTCATTAGAGCCATCAACTATATTACTCGCAGAGCTATGCACCTAGGGAACTCATATTGGTTTGGACATACATGCACGTCAACTAAAAAAAACAAAGGACTCAAAGCAGATCCTTAATATAAGCCAATGGTGTTTTAATCTTACAAAGCTACAAATATTCTCAATGTTTTGAATAATATTACTTTGACATACAGAACCACACAACCAAGACATAATGAAAGGTAGAAAATCATAATATACTTTGTGCATTTCATATAATTATTCAGAGGAAACTGAAAATAAAATCACAAATATAAAGAAAGAGGAATTGAAAGTTACTTGGAACTTAGAAAGTTGTTCTTATGTGACTCCCTTGGAATTGAATTTGGACTGTTTACAACTAGCAGAAGGACTGAAATTGAAGGAGGAAGGAATGGCCAGCAAAGCAAAAAGGCATCTGCAAGGAGGATGGTCCCACAAGGAATTCATTACCACCCCAAAACAAAGGAAAGAAAGAGCAGGGCTTGGTCACAAAGAGGCAACTACTGCTATCCCAACTTGAACTCTCTGTAGCTGGACAAGGGAGGGTTGACTGCCAAGAGTTCTCCTCAGCCAAGACAAGAAACAAAGAAGCAGGACCTCCTCGAATTTTTCGGGAAGCAGGGGACAAAAAGATCTCAAAGGCGGTGGAATCAACAAAGAGAAGAAAAGGTAGAAAAAAATTGATCCAAAAAGGTGAAGGAATAAATTTTAAAAAAAAAATTGTAATGGGTATAAAATAAAATACAAAAAAAAAGTAAAGTCAAAGTATGAAAAAGGAAATGCATGGCTCACAATTATTCTTAGTTTTATATATATATATATATATATATATATACTGTTTTATTGTATTTATACATTAATTTCATTTATCAATAAAATTACTTGAAAATGTCAATATCAAAATCAAGTAAGTTTAAAATTTATATATATATGTATAACGTTTATTTTATCTATACTTGCCTTTATTTTTATAATCAAAACTTATACTAAATTGTTCAAATTTCAAGTTTAATATCGGGTTATAACATGTTTAATTGTATAATTATTCATTTAATTTATTTATTTTAAAATTCTAATTTACACATTATGTCTAAAACTCGATTTTTACATAATCGATTTAGGACGGTTATAATAGCATCCATAAGCAAGAGGGATAGCTCCCCACTCTTCCTAATCTAGCCATGGAAGCAAAAGGAGTTAGGTGGAGAAAACTCCTCCTTGCCATGAGTTTTGTCAATAGCTAGTTAGTTTGTAGTTTTGATTTCTTTATATTTTATTATATAGCTGATGATTTAGAATTAAGGACTGAGAAAATTCTAGGCAAAATTTTAAGAACAATGAATATATAAGATAATTATGTATAATTGTAGAATGAGGAAATTGAAAATTTAAGTATGATAATATAGGACTTATATACTCTTAAGTTAGATAAATTGTAGATAAGTAATTTAATTAGGATTCAAAGTTGGGATATAAGTAGTATGAAAAGGAAGAGATATGTTGAATTCTTGGTGTATGTATATATAAAAATGCATACACACTAAAGGAAATTAAAATTTTTTTTAAAAGAAATTAAGTGTTATCATATATTTAGAAGTCTGACTTCCCTAAGTTTGATAAATAAAATAGCTAATTAAGAAATATGATAAGAACCTAATTAATGTAATTTTAAAAGGTTAAAGAGTTAAGGAGATTTAATTTTCAAGAAATATATTTGGTGTAATTATGTATGATTTAAGAATCATAGAAAGTAACTTGGAAGTGGTTATTGAAGTGAAGTAGGGGCAAATTTTGCAAGTTGGAGAAATATAACATTTTGAATATTTTTGAAACTGAATTAAATTAATAGTTCTAAATTAAAAGTGTAGGTTAGGGTCTTTAGATTATACATGGAAAATTATTAATTTAATATTATGAAGATTAAATTGAATATTTTGTAGGTGTGACAATATTAAATAAATTTAAATTATTAATTTATTTTCCTAAGTTGGTAATATATATTAGTAAACTAATTCATGTAGGCAAAATTATATTATGTTTAACATTTATAAAAATTAAATTAAATATTTATATGATATCATTGGTTAGACCACAATTAAAATTTAACTCCAAAATCAATATTGTTTATTTTTTTTCAATTTTTAAAAAATTGACATAAATTGTGTTTTAATGTTTTAATGCATATATTTCTTCTGTGTATTCCAACTAGGTGGATTATTATTAAGGCTAAATACTTTTATGTTTTGATGATTTGCAAATAAAAATTTGTTAAAATTTATGTAAGAGAATATAAAAGACAAATACAAATACTAGTAATAAGTTATGTATACCCTATGAGCACTATAAATTGAAGCTTTTTTTGTCTACAATTGAAAGAAATCAATTATTCCTCACCTCCAAGTTGTGGGTCTGATCTCCAGCTTTTACTAAAACAAAAAATTCAAAAATTCAAAAAAAAATCATTGATCCTCAATTGAAAAGAGTACATATGTGCTAATATTAACACAAGAAATTAATAATTTTCTTATCCGTCAATATAAGAAATTAATTAATAATGCATTAAAACACAATTTGAACGTACCAGGGTACTCAATCTAATTAGAAACTGAAGAGAAAGTGAGAGAGTTATATATACCTGGGGGAGTTCTTCAGTAATCCAAAACAAAAAAAGAGTAAGAGATATTCATGGCCTTAGACCCATAATCAGAGCTCCCTTCAAACCAATACCAAAGAGATGAAGGTAACCCCATCAAAGTTTTTCATGAACTAGCAATTGAGTTCTACCATCACCTCCTTATAGAGTTGGTGAGCAGAGAGCCCCAAATTTGGCTTAAAACCAAATAAAAAAACTTAAATAAGAGTTAACCTAAATATGCATGTCTATATTATGTGTGTTTGTGAGTTATATATAGGTTAAGGCATGTGGTCTAGATGTAATATGAACCGTTGAACTTGAATGATGAAATACATTAGTTACTTTCTTTTTAGCATCCAATTTGGGTAATGAATATTTAGTTAATTTCCTAATTGCTGTAATGGGCATATGACTTTCCTTTTCTTTTATGCATTATAAGTTTTCTTTTATTTTGGGAAAGACTTGATTTCTATTTGCTTTAATTTAGGAGGGAAACTTTCCTTCTTTTATGCATTTGTTTCCATTTCTTTTGGGGAAATACTTCTCTTTCTAATTTCTTTTTATTTAGGATGGAGACTTTCCATTTTTCTATGATTAATTTTTTTTTTTACCCATTGTTCAGGGCTTGAATCACCTCATTTGATTAGTATCCTTTTTCATATTCAATTAGGGTTAGAAGCATATAATTGAAGAAACAATTGTAGACCTAAGGGCTATGGCTATATGAGCTGTTGAACAAAAAATAATTGAAGTTTCCTTCTCCAGTTTGGAGTTGTTCTTTGGTTCAATGGTTTTGTTAAATAGAGAACAACTTGATATATGACTGCAGTAACTTGATGGACTCTTTCCAGCATTAAGCATTGCTTCAAAGAGTCTAATAGTTAAGCTGAATTGCTGATAGACTAGTAAAAATGGGAAATGCCATCCAAAAACCTTTAAGTTATTCTTTATTGTTCTTAGTTATAGTGCTAATATGTTTATGGGTAATTTAATGGGAGTTATTTTCCCAAGACTTTGTATTGTTTCTTACTTAATGTTATTCCCTTTTGTACCAAAAATAAAAATAAAATTGTTATATTAATTTCTCTACAACTTGAAAAAAAAAAAAAAAAGAGAAATAATTTTTTCATCAATGTAACATAATGTGTACATGTTTGTGTTATGCACATGCACTATATAATATTCTTTTTCTTCCTATTTAGTAATTTTTTTATGGCTTGCTTACCTCTAGTGGCTTGTATTTTTTATTTTTTTTAATGAAATCTAAAGAACAAAATGAAGAAATAAATAAAGTGGTATCTCATTTTTTTTTTATGCACAAATTGATTTAATCTTACATATCTCACAATTTGTAAAGAAAGTTACATATGAAAAGGATAACGAAAATAAGTTAATTATCAGCGAAGTAACAAAACTATAATGAAATTGTATGAACATTTTTAGAAATGCACCTTAGTACATAATTGTTTGTATTAGCTTAGTAGTTATAACTAAAAAAAAAAGAGGCAGAGTATATTTGATAATAAAAGAAAGTGTCTTTCTAAACTTTGGCCTTATAGCAAATTTTTTAAAGATAGTATATGTAAAAGTAGTTATCATGTAATATCTTGTTTGATAATGGTACTAGATGAGTTATACAATACCCAACTCTTTTTGTACGGTATTTAAGACCTAGCTGAACTATATCATTCATTCACCATCAATTTTATTTGAGCGAATCATAACAATTTATTTATATTCACTTGTTACCTGTACTGTTAAACATATATTTGACCCTAAAATATATTTATTTTTTATGAACTACAAGTACAGGCCACAGAGCCATCATCTCCACCTCTCAGCCACCATCTTCGCTAAGATGTAATTGGTGCTACAGTTTAGTTGCTTTTTCTAGTCATGTAGGATTCATTTTCACTATCCTATCACGATACTTGAAATGAAAAAACATGTCAACCTAATTTAGTTTTCTTTCTAGGTTCAAGAGAATAATGTTAATTAGTCCATATCTAGCAAATTATATATCTATGTGTATTAATTTGTGCTTGACAAAAACAATTTAACTTACATGAAGAACTATTAATTTATGAATCCTGAAGTTGGATGTTCTAGAAGTAGCTAAGAGGTTACGATGAGGCACGTGGTGGTGGTGGTGGTCATAGTTGTGAACCTGTGATCAGTGGGGTGGCTGCAATAGGTTGGCATTGGGTGGTGTTTTAAGATGTGGTAGAGTTGGAGGTAGTGATCGTAGTAATAGCATTTGAGTGGTGGTGTCGAAAATATTTCACCACCTTTGACCTTAAATAACACAATCTATAGGGTAAAAAAGAGGAATTTTATTATGTACACTTTTTAGAAAGAGAAATTCTTGTTCAACTCTAGCCTTATCGATTAATAGTGTGTATGTAAGGAGTCTTTACTAATATGGAATATTGGACCAGGAATTCAAGATTATTTCTGATGCTTTGACAAACATACCATAAATCAATTTTCTATTTAAATGAAATATACCAATAAAGGAGAAGCAAGAACAAGCAGGATATAGAATGAGAGTTGTGATTGTAAGAGGTGGTGTTGTTGCCTCCTTCCTCGCAATTTGTTCTTGATTCTTGGATTTTAAATTTTGGTTTTTGAGTTTCAAATTTTGTGGGTTTGAGGCCAATTAGAAGAAAAGAATTTAGGGTTTTCTATTTGTTAAGGATTAAATTGAAAGCATTTAATAAGATTAGGCTGAAAAACATAATAAATACACAAATTTATTGGCAGCTTTCCTTAAGAAGTAAACAAATTGTTAGCAAATGTGATGATTTGTCAAACTATCCAGAAAACATGTGTCTAATTTAGTTGGACATTTAATACCGAGTAAATAAACTTTGGTATTGTATAACTCATCGTGATACTATTGTTAAGAAATTAATTTATATTGGGAATTATACATATTAAAACCCCTTGAAAATTCAATGAGATATAAAAAAAATACAAAAAAGATAGACATGCAAAATATAACTAGAAGAGAAGAGAAAGAACATTTAACATATAATATTTAACATGACTTGGCACCCATACCTACATCAGCGGATGAGAATAAAGATTTTACTATAGTAAGAAAGATTACAGAAAGAATAATATCCTGTACATAGTATTCTCACACTTTCTCTATATCTTACAACTTTCACAAGCATATTTATTTATACTTCGTAGAACTTATCCATCAAGCAAACTTTTCCTTCACTCTATAAAAACTATATTACAATCTCAATCTAATGATCAAAGTAAGTCTCTTTAGGAAATTTAAATCATAATCTAAATAATTTTTCTTACTCACCAATAGTAAACTAATGAGAAAATTACATTCCCCTCCCTTTAGATTTAGTGAAATAACACTAAGATCCAAAGTTTGAAGAAATCAACACTCCCCTCCCTTGTATAGATGGAAAAGCTAACAGTGTCAGAAAATAATTTGGGTAAAATACTAAAAATCAAATTTGTATATCCAAAATTTCAAAATATCTTACTTTTACTTTTTTTTTTTCTGTTCAAATGAATCGTAATATTTACTTTTTTATAGCAGTCTTTAATTTTTAACTTATTTTCTTAATAGAAACCTCAATTTATTATTGTTTTATACTAAATTATAGATATTGTTTTACAATGAATTGAGTATATATATATATATATATATAATTATAGATAAATTAAAGTCATAATTATCATATGTGTACTATGATATAATATTTTATTTCTAAGTTTTTTTTTTTTTTGGGGTCGAGTACCTTCTTCCCTCTGTCTTTCCACTGCCACACTTGTTCCTCCTCTATTTTAGTTGGTTCTAGAGTATGTCAACGTCTTCTTAAAATTCAGCTATGAACACTATTCTTCTCCCTTCTTGTTGGTATGATTTTCATTGGCCTAGCCTTCCGTTAAGCCTAGCTACCATGGGGATTAGATGGACAGCAGGGACTGCAGCCAAAATCTTCAAGAAACCGAGCCTAGTTTTCCTTTTCCTTGCTTTGCTGCCGTGCTCTTTAAGTATTGCTACCATACTCTTCCTTTTTGCTCTCCCTTGTATAGCTCTTGTGTGGCCTTGTATTATTTCAATGTCTAATCTATTCTTCTTCCCCAGTTCAGCCAAGATAGCAAAGAGGATAGTTACCCTATTTTGCAATTTGGCGTGTACTGGAGCCTCCCTTTAGTTAGCTAGTTCACCTCATCCCATGGAAGACTTTAAGTTTAACGGCAAAGCTGTCGTGTACCTCCGATGCCAGGGCAGCCAGTAGCAAGAAGGATAGCTCCCCACTCTTCCTAATCTAGCCATGGAAGGAAAGGGTGTTAGATGCAGAAAACTCCTTCTTGCCATGAATTTTGTCAATAGCTAGTAATTTGTGGCTTTGATTTCTTTATATTTTTTTATATAGCTGATGATTTAGAATTAAGGACTACGAAAATTCCAAGCAAAAGTTTAAGAACAATGAATATATAAGATAATTATGTCTAATTGTAGAATATATAGCTTTGATTTCTTTATATTTTACATACTCTTAAGTTAGATAAATTGTAGATAAGTAATTTAATTAGGATTCAAAGTTGGGATATAAGTAGTATGAAAATGATGAGGATATGTTGAATTCTTGGTGTATGTATATATACAAATGCATACATACTAATGGAAATTAATTAATTTTTTAAAAGTATTTGACTACGTGTATAAAAGAAATTAAATGTTATCATATATTTTGAAGTTGACTTCCCTAGGTTTGATAAATAAAATAGCTAATTAAGAAATATGATATGGAACTAATTAATGTAATTGTAAAATATTTGGTTAAAGAGTTAAGGAGATTTAATTTTCAAGAAATATATTTGGTGTAATTATGTATGATTTAAGAATCATGGAAAGTAAATTGGAAGTTGTTATTGAAGTAAAGCAGGGGCAGATTATGCAAGTTGGAGAAATCTAACATTTCGAATATTTTTGAAACTGAATTAAATTAATAGTTCCAAACAAAAAGTGTAGGTTAGGGTCTTAAGATGACACATGCAAAATTTCGTAACCTGATTCAAAGTATATGGATTGTTAGAGATACGGAACTGAGGCTAGTTCCATATAGGAATTTTAGTTAGCTTCAGTCAGTTTGGGAAACTTCGTCGGGGTTTATGTTGGAATTAGCTTAGGACCTCTAAATAAAAGTTGTTCCTAACATATAAAAAGTAAATCTGGAGTGGTGTAGGTTTTAATTCCATATTATTAATTTTTTGGAGGTGATGGAACTTAGGGTTATGATTTTCAGACACTGATTGAACCAGTTTTAGTGTAAATAACTTTATAGAGTCTTAAAGGTTGAATTAGGAATAATGTTCTTAAGATGAAATGCTTCTAATATCTTGATAAGTTAGAATAGAAATTTTCATAATTTAATTTTCGAATATGAAGTTTTTATAAGCTTTAGAGTTTGATATTGATAACCAAGAATTTTGCGATTGCCCTGTTTTAGTTTATATAAAGAATCGAATGAGTTCAAAGATGATTTTAGGAAAAGTTTCTAAATAATAAAGGAAGTTAACATCCTATAGATAATGTTTAGAATGGGTTTTATCAAATTTAATTAAGTATGTAAGTGAAAATAAACATATATCTAAAGGTTGTAAAAATGCCATAAAGAAGTAAACTTTAAATAATTAACCGTATTAGTATATTTATATATATATATCCAAATAATACATATGATAACTATCTAGAAAGATATATTTGTCTATTAATAATTCCAACAAACAGAATTGGAATTTTTTTTTTTTAAGAGAAAGTTATGTTCAGATAACTAAGGTAAGGTCAGAGTTGCCAAAATCCCGTGTTTTACAGAATTTGATGCAAATTCACAGAATAAACTATATTGATATATAAATCCAAAAATTTCAAATGATATACCATTATAAACTACATGTGTCTAGTATTTTATAAATTTTACGAAATTGGATTTAGAATTTCCTACAGAAAGATATGACCAATAGAGTGAACACTGGTTCAAATCCCAAGTTTGGACAGTTTTAATATTTCTAACTCACAAGTATTTTCTATCTTTTCTAATAGTTTCCTTCTACCCTATACATGTCAAGATATCTAAAATGTCTCTTCATTATCAACATTGTCATACAAAGTACAATTCATAGTACTTGATATGTAAAGGCTTAATAGAAAATTTTCATAAACAAACCTATGTATACCAAATGTTAATTTTATAAATTGAAAATTGTACTTGTAGCTTCGAAAATTGTGGTTAAATCAACAATGCACGTGAATGCAATCATAAGTGATGAATGAGATCGGCTAAAGGTGGCTGATTAATTGTTGCCTTTAGGGGCTAGATTATTATGTGTAATTGTATGTGTATTTAAATAAATGTGCAAATGCAATGTTTCAATGAGTTATTTGAATCATACTTGTCTGAAATTGTTTGTGATTGATAACGGCCAACAAATTGAAATTTTTCTGAGAAAGGATTTTTTTTTTTGGAACTGAGATCCAGGTGCACCAAGGATATGTTGATTTGAAATTCTAAGATATTTTGATTCTGATAAATGTTTAGAAGTTTAAGTGCTCAATCCTGATGGGATAGATTATGTACGGAGATTAATTTATTATGCGGGCGCATAAATGCCGGGTGGGAGGTGATATTGTTGTGCGGGGCTAAGTTACTCGTTACCCCTTTGTTTGCTTTGATTTATTTGTGATCTTATGAATCATGTAAGTTGTGAATTTATAATGAATAACAATATGCACATGTATTTTGAATTAAAACATGAATATTGTTACATGATGTTATTTTATATATTATATTACTTGTGTTGAGTGATGCTAGTACCCGTTTGATACTATTTTCCACTCACTGGCTCCATAAGACTCACCTTTCTTCTGTGGTATTATTTTTAGTAACAGGATTTGAGGATGGCTATTATCGATAATGGACCTTGCCGAGTGTTTGATGGCAAGGTAACTCTTAGGAATCTTAATCTTGAAGTCAAAGGGTGAAATTTGCTGTCACACTAGAACTGTGGGGTGTCTGGTCTTATAATGTGTAATAGTTTAATTAATTGTTATTATGACAAGAAATGTAATGAAGCTCCTTGTTGTCTTTGTTGTTGTTACTTTGGTTATTGTATAAAAACAGGATTATGCATTTCTATTTTAGGCATGTTCCATATTACGAAGAATCTCTGCCAAAATTTTCAGTAAATTATTATTTATTTCAGTAAACAAACTTTTACAACTAACTTTTGTTTTATAAATCTTTACTTTTGTTCATTAGTTTGTTTAAGAGTCGTACTTGCTTTCTTGTTTTAGAGTACAGGTTACAGAGACTTGGCAATCCATTCCTCCGGCCAGTCATGCCTCCGTTAAAAGTGTGACAACTACTCTCACTCTCCCACTCTCCCACTTTCCCATTCTTCCACTCTCCCACTCTCCCACTTTCCCATTCTTCCACTCTCCTACTCTCTCCCACACTTTTAAAATATATAATTTATTTTTTTTATCAAATTAAATTAATTAAAAAAATTAAATACAGGTAAGATATATACAAGTATGTGCTTGTACATAACTAGTATATATATATATATGTTACATTGAATTTGAATATTAAATACGGAATTAAAAAATGTAAATCTCTTTGAATTTAAAAAATAAATTCAAACACTTTTAAAAAAATAATCTAGTTTTTCATTTATAGGTTGAAATATATGAAAATGAAAAATGGTAATATTTTATTATTAGTATAAGTCTTTATTCTTTTATTAATTAATATAACACAATTTATTTAAGTTTTTTAACTTTATTTATTTTTTAACAGGTTAAAGTGGTAAAAATATGTTTAAATTTAAAGTCTATTTATTTGAAGAGAAAATACTAAAATTCAAACTTATTTTTCTCGTAAAGTTAAGTCATAGGTTATTTTTAGAATATCACTAATAAATTTAATTTATTTATTTTCAAGTAATTTTTTTTTTTATTAGGGATAATTTAGTAGAAATAAAAAAAATAAAAATTGAATTGAACTATAACACAATACAAAATTAGACACCCAACCTTAAAGTAACTGCAAATTTTCATCTTGTGGCTTCAAGTCCGTGATCTCAAATGCATATCTTGCTGTTATACAATCGGCAAGCCAAGTATCAGTTATTGATGCTCACAGAGATCCTGTTACTAAAAAAAAATCAACAAGATAGTGGTGTGTCTCACAGACTTAGTGAGTGAAAAAAAGTACCCAAAGAGTACTAGCTTCACTCTACACATATATATAATACATAGTCAATTAATATCAATATATTATGAATTTCAAAACAACTAAGGGTTACACGTATGCAAATATGGAAAACATCAACTTAACAAACACAGTTCAAGTAATACACTATACAATCAAATCAAGACAATCCAAATACTCAAAACACACAAAGGGCACCTACACACCAAGCAAAAATTCTCCCTTCCAGACAGTTTTTGCGCCCACACACCAAACACAAATATATACAAAATTACTAAAATCTTCTTAGCTTCTCACAAATCCATTCCCGAGTCTAAGTTACTCGAATATTTTTAATCAGTGTCAAATAATCAAATAAAAATATCCTAGGTGCACCCATATTCTATTTTGGAAGTAAAAATCATTACAGAAAGAAAAATACTTTCATTGGCCCTTATCAAACACAAACAAAGTCACAAGTCAAGCACAATTCTAATAACTTAATGAAACACTACACTTGCTTATGATTCTATATAAATATATCAATTGAAATATACCTAACAAATTCACATGTTAATCTAGCAACAAAAAGGTAAGCATTAATGCACTCACCATTTACTAATTTTGCTCGTCACTTCTTCTTATGTTCACACACGTTAGCTAAACAACACTTTTCAATGTTACAATTATATTTTTCAAGTATTACTTAGTTTGTCAATTTTATAGGTTAACTATTTAATTATGAAAATCTATAAATACTAAATTTCATGCATTTATTTAAAGTTAACCCCTCTTAGACATTTCCAATACCACCTTGGAGATAAGTTTGATTATAATTTATATACTTAACCAAATTCAACAAAACAAAGTCTAAACATTATTTTTAAGAAGTTAGCTATCTTTCTTATTTAGAAACTTCTTCTAAAAGTAGTCTTGAACCTACTCAAATCCTCACAGGAACACAAACAGGGCACTCGCACAATTATATTTCTAGTTGCCAATCTCGGATTCCAATGCTTATAGAATTCTCATACTTGGGAATTAAATTATGAAACTTTCCAATATAGTTTATCAAGATGTTGGGAACAATTCATCTGTATCACTCCACTCTAAATAATCTTTTAAGACCCTCCAAACCTAATTACACTAAAATAGGTCCAATAAGGAGTCGAAAATCACAACCATGAACTTCCAACACCTCTACACATAACATAAAATTAAAACCTATAAAGCTCCATAATTGTCCATTAATATGTTAGGTATAATTCCTATTCATAGGCATTAAGCTAATTCAAACCACAACCCAACCCCAGTCAAAGTCCTCCGGATTGACTAAAGCTCACCTAAAATCCTGTACTAACCCAGCTGCAATTCAATGTCTTAAATGATAAATACACTTCAAATCAAGTTACAAAACTTTCTCGATATCATTCCAAGACCAAAAGCCACACTTTATCTTAACTCCTAAATTAATACAGTCCATAGAACACCTGAAATACCTGATTTCTCTAACTTATATAATCTAACCCTATTTTCCCTTTTTCATTAACCACTCAATTCTATATCAATTATTTCCATCACCACCAACTTGTATTTTACCTTTTAAAATTCTCAAATCCAAACATTTTAAACCATGCCACAATGATGTAACTAAGTTTTCAAAAAAAGTAAGGGAAATTAAGTGACTCACACGCTTAGTTCTTTTAGGCTTGTCAAGCATGACCTTAACTACACTTTATCTCATTGCTTGTCTATGTGTGCATATATATATATACATATATACACTTCCCAACAAAATCAACATGATCTCATTAATTCCTATATTACTAATATTTTTAACATTAAGTTAATAAGATCCATCAAAAGCTTGCATTATCCATTTTTTTTCATCATAGTACAATTAAATTCCTGTGTTTCATTTTTCAATTATTACTAACTATCATGTTCTCATTCTTTTATCATCTTCCAAGCTTCCTTGTATTTAAGTAACAAAATAACCTTTCAATACCTATTTTCTTTAAAGTTTCAATTTTTATTCAAATAATCCCTAACCATAAAAGTTTTAACATTCCAAGTTTTACTAATCTTATTACAACTAGTTTCATTTAGGCATTTTTACAAACATCTTAAGAGCATAATTACTTTTGTTTCATGTGTATGTGTATTATATCTGTACATACCCCAAAATAGTTAACACAAAATTAATTCCCATGTTACTTATATTCCAAAATCAAACTTGAAATTGGTTTAGTTAATCAAAGGAATTAAAACTTGAATTACATGTATTTCCAACTATATAATCCTATCTAAGTCAAGCTTTCTTTTTCCCTTAAATGATTAACTATCACACTTTCCGTCAATATCAAATTCTAACTACTCCTCCCAAACTCACTAAACTCAACCCCTCCTCAATTATCAATAAGTAAAAGAAAAGAATGAATTAATTATATGGAGACATAGAAATAGCCCTCTCACTCAAGGTACATGGCAAGGCTTCCATGGCTGAAATAAGAGATCCAAGGCTACCAAAACAGGCCACAAAACCCACATCTTGGTTATAGCTTCCTTATGGTGGTTGCTACAGTTGAAAAGCTACAAAGCAAGAATAAAAGGTAACCAAAACCAGGGTAACCTGGCTGCAAGATTTAAGGGAAGCTGCTGCTGCCTTGCTGCAAGCAAACAAGGAGAAAGGGAACTCCAAAATGGGAAATGAAGAGAGGAGGAGGAAGGTGGAGGCTGCTAATTGGTGTATGAATTGGCTGCACACTACAAGAAAAACAATCATCCGCGACAAGTAAAAACTATCACAAATCGCATAAAAACCGGTCATGGATGACAGGTTTCCATCGCAAATAAGCCCGTCAAACAAAATAGCGTCAATAATAACCAATTTCTACAACGGAAAAAGCAACTGTTATAGATAAACTTATCCACAACCGTTGCAGATAACCAATGTCCTTGCAAGTTAATGGCTTGTAATCTTATTAAGTAGAATGGACCGATATAGATAATTAAACTGCCTTATCTTTCTTAAGCTGTCTAAACTTTTACATTATATTTACAATATCACTTTTAGCCGACAAAATTTAAAAACAGAAAAATCAATCTTCAAAAAAGTAAAACTACTGCTCAATTTTAGTTACTTCGAAATTTTGAAGCACCTGAAACAATCCTTCAATTGGCAAGTAGAGGTACACCATTAAGTCTACTTTTGAAGCATATAAGCTACCACACATACCAAAAGGAAAACCAAAAGAAAATATCATAATGCAGATTATTTTTTCCTAAGACCATCGATCATAAAGATTATATACATAAGATTGAGCGAATTCTATTCAGTTAAAATTCTAAGTAAAAGAATGTGAGTTACTAGTCATGCTAAGTTATAAAACATTTGATAAGATATGTTTTCAAATGCTATACAGATATTTTAAACTTTTTCATCCAATTCAATATTGAATAATAGCATTTGCATGTTAAAAAAAAGTAATAACCAATTTAACAGTATATACCTTCATCATTTTTTCTGCATCTTCTAGTAATCCTACAGTTTCAAATGATAACATAATTCATAGCATTAATTAAAATGATTAGGAAAAAGTGATAGCTCAAATAAACATCTTCTTCACATGTTTGCATATAAATAGTCTAAAAGTATAAAGTATCAACTTGTTCTACCTTAGATTAGTTACTAAGTTCAAATGAGCCACAAATAGCTAGATGGTCAACTTTTACAAGTCAAGTAATTAACATAGTAACAAAACTGGACAACCAAACCATTTAAATGAACTAAGGAGTGAAATAGGCAATCTAACCCCAAATAAGCTTAGAAGTGATGAATTAAACGTTCAATGTAATAAAATTATCACCTATCTCTAATCAATCTCTAAAGATAAGCCAATATTTGTCACACCACAGAGGTAAAATACCAATGGATATTTTATTATCTTTCTAAAATGCAGTAAAACAAAATTGATACAAACCTAAAAAATTTAGGATGAGAATGACAATAAGAGCTTACCCCTGATATAGGACAGTTAGGCTAACTAGCTTCTCTTCTTAGTTCTCTGATAAACAACCATCCAGCCTGTGCTGTAAAAATCAATCCGAAGCACCCATGTTAGAAGAACATTAAAGACATACAAATGCTACTATTCTTATTGGCGTAAAAATAAAATAGATGCGAATTTTTAAAAAAGCACATACATAAAAAGGAAGAATTTGCCTTCCAGATTCAAAATTTGAATTTTTTATCACGGACCAACTAGATATCTTTTTTTTCTTTTGGGTTTCAATATGGGTAATAAGTCAGTGTTAGATCAACAAAATTTTATACTCTTCTAGCTTTCAGTAGTGAAAATTTACAACATCTAAGGTGCGAAAAATAGGAAAATAAGTCCAATGCAATGCAAGGATCTACATACTAGTCGAGCTAAATGAACTCTTCGATCTACATTGAAGACCAAAACAAGAACGAAGCTGACTCGATTCTACTCAACAAGCATGAAATCATTGTCAAAACTGATCCACTTTCCTGCTACTGATACTTGAAATTTTAAAGAATTTGAAAGCCATACAGTTTGATGCAGCAGGAGAAGCCATGAGAACTCCCTAAACTCTCCGTGCAATTAAAATTGAAGAAGATGAAGAATAAGAAGGTTTAAAAGTAGCTAGATATGAATCCGAGAAAAAATGCTTCACTCTTATAAGAAAACGAGATCAGGTGAGGCAATTTTGGATCCCAATCACCTTTCGTAAAATGGTCTCTAAGCTTTTCCTATGGAGCCTATGTGGCTTACAACAGACTGAGATGTGACGTGAAGTCGGCGAGTGAGGGAGAGGTAGAGAACCGAAAATAAGAAAGAAAAATAGAATGCAAACTGAGAAAGTGGATATTAGTTTTATTTTCTTAATTTTGACTATTGGTACAGTTGTGAGTCGTCACCTATGTAAAAAGGTCAACTTAAAAAAAATATTTCCAATTGTCTTATTTGCTACAATGCATACCCATAGCAAATAAGTTATATTACCGTCGCAAATAATTAAAATTTGTTTCATAGTAACTCAGCTTTTGCACACCATATATATATATATATAATATATATATGTACATATACATATATCTTCCTCGGGGCTATTCAGCTCCCGCACACCATAACATATAATCTCCCACAGTAACCTCCCCAGGGCTGAGTTACTAGAATGTATATTTATTTAATCACTTAATCAAATAAAATTTATCCTAGGTCCACCTGGATTCTAAATCATATTAAAAATGAATTCTCTAGCCCTATCAACCACGTACAAATCATTCAAACTATCGCACAACACACTAAATAACAAATGTATGAAGATTTAGAATTTTATCACATAATTTAACATTTATATTTAACTCAAAGTACTAAACACATCTTTACCCAACAACATTATACATATAGAAAACATTTCAAAACACAACTAGTAACCAAAAGATAATATCTTTCACTCACAACTTTACAGTTGTTGTTTGTGGCTTCCCCTAGAATCCAAAAGTGTCGTCGAGATAGCGTTAGGTTCTAGAGCTGAAATTACATTTCCAAGTATCGTTTAGTTTCTAAATTTCATATATTATTAGTCCCTAATCATAAGGACTTGACCATAATAATTCCAAAATATTAATTTACAAATAACTTCTTTTAGTCATTTTATCAAACATCTTGAAAGCATACTTTGTTCCAATTCTTATATATATATATCTTATGTGTGTAACCAAAACTAGCACCAACACTAACCACAATTCAAATACTAGATTGAAATTGGATGAATCATTTAGGGACAATAAAGTGCTTAAATCTTGGAATTCCACAAGAACCAAACAACACTTTACCCACTATTTTTCTCACCACCTTGATCAAATTCTTTCATTCACAAACCCACTCAATCCTGACATCTAAATCCTCAAACAAAACAAAAAGGAAAAGGAATTAGCTCCAAGAAAAAAAGAGAATTACTTGAACTAGAGGTATTTGGAACTACCCCAAAATAGAAGAGTGGCTGAGCAACTGTTAGAGGTGCTATTGTTTGTTGATTGGTGGCTATTGGAGGTGTTGCTAATCCACGTCAGCTACTCCTTAGCTCAAGCATGTGTTGGGGAAGATCAAGACTCAAGCTGCTAATGAGAAGTTGGTGCTTTGGCCTTATTGAATGGAGATAATGGAAGAGTCGAGAAAATAGAGGAAGTAAAAAGGCGTGTAGGAGGAAGACAAAGAGAAAAAAAATCTATAAGGAAAAGAATATGAAAATAGGAGGAAAACGAAAATAAAATAAAAGGATAAAAAATCGGTATTTTATTTTGTTTATTCCATTTATTTAGTTTGTGTTTATAACCAAACGTACTAAGTTTTTCCTTTTTATTCTCTAAAACTTACCGTTACAGTACCGAGTTATAACAAGTAAAATTTTCATCAATTCTCTAAGACTGGCTTGGGTCTCCTAACTTCATTGGGACCTAACCACAAAGATGAAAAACCAGAAAAAAAAAAAAAAAAAAGTCTTATTTTATTTGAGTTTCTAATAATAATAAATCAGGATAGTAAATAAATATTTTTATTTAATAAATTCATATTTTATTAATTCTTTTAATCATGATAGTATTAAATTCTTCTTGTTTAATAACACATTTATCATAAAAATACATTTTCTTTTTTTACTTGTATATTTATAGCAAAAGGAAGGTTAATGTTGATTGTCATTAGTGCAGCTAATGAACTTACTAATTAGATAATGCTAAATTTTAATTCACACTATTATCATAAAATTATGTTAATTTATTTTTTTTATTCCGCAGAGGTACGTCCGGGCCATTTTACGCCCATCTCGATTGATCACCTTTTCGGTTTGGTCAAAGACAGGTCATGCACTTCAAAATTAAAAAATTTGTGAAAAGTTTAGTCCTTAAGCTCTCCCCAGAAAGATTCAAATGAAGAAAGTCAAGAAAGGGAGCACAACTTCTTAACTATCTGGTTAACCCCTTGGGTATGTTAAATTCTTCCTAGTCATATTTGTAAAGACAATTACAATCTTTAAATGGATCCTTTTATTTTTTTCTCAAAAAATTAGTTTTATTTTATTTTGTAATGCTTACGTGATTGTTGTTCATTACATGACATAAAGATAAAAATCAAGAACTTATGTTAAAGATTAATTTTTTTTTTAACGGTTAGAAAAATAAGAAATTTTGTAATAAAAGATTTTATTTCTAGCAAATTTCCTAATGTAAATACGGCTAGCGCACTTGCATGACATAAAAATTAATTTTAATGAAAATGAAGAAATCATTGATATAAGTTGTAGGTCAGTTACCAATTTTTTCTTTTACAAACATAATTTGTTTTTTCATAGTTTTTCAATCTGTAATTCTTCATTTTTTGTTATAACTCGATATTGTAACATTTAGAATGTTGAATGTAATAACTGTTTTAACCCAGTATTGTAAAGTCAAGTTTTAGATATAATATATAAATTTCAGTTATAAGCAACAACGACATAAACAAATTAAAGAAATATCAACAAAAAATAAACATGTCTTAATCCGGTATCGTAGTGATACATTTTAGTGATTTTTTTTTACAAATAAATTGTGATAAACTGATATGTCCTTATTTTATTATCGATGTTTTAATATATGTTTTGGAGTGCCATGCATAATTTATGAGGCATTTTACTTAATAATAATATATTATACGTGGTGGTATTAAATATCATAATCCGATATTCTAGTGGATATTTTAAAATGTTGTATGTGAATTATTGTAGTTACGTACATTGTTATAACCTAACATCGTGAAATCAAAATTTAAGTATAATGTGAAAATATTAGTTATAAGATATTTTGTTATCTGGTATAAATTTTAGTAAGTAAATTATATATGTTAACTAAATAAATTGGAAAAATGATAACTAATGGATATATATATATACATACACAGCTAGATTCAATTTCTTCCATGCATTAGTTATACTTTGACCCTGAAGTTTTTTTTCTTTCTTTCGTTTTTGGTTTAGGCCACCACCCTTCTTTCTCTGGAGAAGTCTTGGCCGAGTCTTCCACCTTCCATTTCCTGTTTTTCCTCTTCATCCATCCTTGCTTTGGTTGGCTGCAACTGAGTTGTCTTTATTCCTTTCAATTTCCATGATAACCGCCTCTGTTTTCCTTCTATTTCTCTACCTCTCGATTTCAGCATGTGCCGCCCTGTTTTACTTCCTTTGTTTTGCAGTGAGAAACCTTCATCTTAGTGTAAGGAATTAAGTAGGTTCAAGATCAATTTTAGGAAAAGTTTCTAAATAAGAAAGATAGATATACCTGTTTATTAACAAACCTAATAAACAGAATTGCATTTCCTTTTTCCTAGAGAAAGTTATGTTCAATTAACTAAGGTTATGTTAGAGCTAAAAAAATCCTGCATTTTGCAGAATTTGATGTAAATTCAAAGAATAAACTGTATTGATATAAAAATCCAAAAATTACAAATTATATACCATTATAAAGCTCTATGTGTCTAGTATTTTATAAATTTTACGAAACTGGATTCAGAATTTTCTAAAGAAAGATATGACCATTAAAGTGGACACTGGTCCAAATCCAAAGTTTGGACAGTTTCAACACCAAGTATGAACAATGTTACATGATACTACTATATATGTTATACACTTGTGTGGTGTGATGCTAGTACCCATTGGGTATGATTTTCCACTCACAGAGTTCATAGGACTCAACTCTCTCTTGGGAATTTTTTTTATAACAGGAGTTCGGTACATGGCGTCGCCAAACTTGTGACTTGCCGATTGAGTATGGCAAAGTATTTTCAAGATCTCAGACTTGAAGTCAAGGATGTAAGTCTACTGTCACACTAGAACTGTGAGGTGTCTAATTTTGGTATATGTAAAAGTTTTGTTACTCTTCTTGATTAAATGTGGACGGAATAAAGCTCCTTGTTGTCTTTGTGTTAGTCGTTGCGTGAAATCAGGAACATAAGTGTTTGTATTTTGAGGCATATTCCATTTTGTTAGGAACTTCTGCCAAAAATTTTCAATAACTTGTTAATTATTACAGGAAATAAACTTTTATTGTGATCTTCGGTTTTATAAAAGCTACTTTTATTCTTTAGTTGGGTCATGAGTTAGATTTGTTACTTTGTTTTGAAGTCAGAGTTATGATGGGTTGGTTACCCAATCCTCCAGCTAGTCATGCCTTCATGAGGTGAGTGACATTTTTCTTCTTTTTATTCTGACCAAGTGGATTATCAGTATTCTTATATTATTTTCATTTAAATATTTAAGAAGTTGGACTCACGAGTTTAGCAAATGAGCTTTACCAAGATTGAGTTTCACTTGTTTAGTGAACTAATCAAAAATAAAACTTAAACTCTAACTTGTTTAGAAAACTAGTTGATCTCTTTCCAAATTTTTTTTCAAGTAGTTCATAAATTAAGTATACTTGTTGATATCCCTATAAATAAAATTACATCGTAAAACTTGTGACCTTATGTAAAACTTTTAAATAGCAATTTAGGAAACCTAATGCTTGATTAAGGTAGTGCATGCATCTAACAATTTCTAAACTTTAATAGCATCACTCTTATCCATACTAAACCAACCACGTACATTGTATTACTCTTGCTTACAGTTTTCTTAATGAAACCTAAAACCATTCACTCATCACCCAATAATAGTGATCGAGATATATAGTAGGTAGAACATAATCATCTGTATAAATCGAATAAATCGACAAGTTTAAGGTTGCATTGCTAAGGCACAACAACTCTATCTTCTTGCGTGTGATCCATGGCCACTGAAGTAGTTGAAGAAGATGAAGTCGATGAAAATGATGTTATTAATTGAAGTAGAAATTGTTTCATCAATCGATCAAATCAATGATATATATATATATTTCTTGTTTGTCAATGCATAAATAAAATATAAAACAAGTCTTTGAAATATAAAATCATAAAATTAATATACTTATCATTGATTTTAATATTAACACATGAAATTAATATTTTTACTGATTTTCCTCTTACATGTTTTTCTTGCTATCAATTAGTTCAAGAATTAATTATACTTGTTGATCTCTATAAATGAAATTACATTAGAAGGCTTGTGCCCCTTATATAAAACTGGTAAATATGAAGTTAGGAAACCCAATGATTGATTAGGGTAATGCATGCATCTAACAATTGCCACACTTAAACGATATCATTTTTATCCAAGCTAAACCAACCAGGTATATTGTATTACTCTTGCCTATAGTTTTCTTAATGAAATATAAAATCATACACTCATCACCCAATAATAGCAATGGAGACACGTTGTAGGTAGAACATATATCATCTATATAAAGTGACAAGCTTGAGGTCACTAAGCCACAACATAACTCTGTCTTCTTGTGTGTTATCCGTGGCCACTGAAGTAGTTGAAGAAGACAAAAGTGATGAAAATGATGATATTAATTGGAGAAGAAATTTTTCTTCATCTACCGATCAAATCAATGATACATCAAAGGTATTATTCATTGCAATTCACATTAGAAGTTTTCATTTTCATTTCATAAAAAATTGTTTGTAACTATTTTTTCCCCTAGTTTTGTTTCCTATGTGTATTTAGAAATAAAGGAGGAGGAGACTGATGGTGGTTTTCCATCAGAGCAACCTTTGAGGCATACTACAAGCCTTTCTCCTAAGTTTCGTAATTTTAGGTAAAGGCCCTGGTACCATACCTTGAGATCGTATATGTGGCTGTACTGTCTAGGAATACTAGAGAACAGGCTTTACAATTATGAACATGCCTACTTGTTTTTTTTGTTATGGTGTGTGCATCTTTTTTTTTTAAAAATAATTATTTTATTATTGACAATGTCTGTCTATTTGATCATATTTTAGTTTGCTATTGGCATATTGAACTCATGCCCAAATGGATCCACAAGGAGGAGGGAGCAAATGGAGAATAAAATAGTGTAATGAGTTGTTAAAAGCTGAGTCGTTCAACAAAGTAGAGGTGAGTGAGATGTGGGGCATAATTTTTACATGGAACAAGGATTATGTGATCAATATGTTTCCTAATGTTTATGAAAAAATGTAATAAGTTGTGAGAAAAACAATGGATAAGAAGATTATGAAATTTTTTGACTTTATGGTATCTTGTTCTTAGTTTTCGTTTTAAAGAATTATTTGCTCATTGTGGGATAAGGCGCAATTAACGTATTATGCAATCATGATTAACTGAGTTTTTAATTAGGTACAATTTTATATCGTCATAGATTATTTGACTTCAAAAATCAAGTAAAATTTTAATCAAATCAATTTGGTCAGGTCAAGTGAATTTTATTGAAAACCCAATCATCTTGTTCGGTTGAACATTATTATTTGTTGAAGTGCATATGTATTTTTTTACTTATTTATTATCTTGATGATGATTAAGTGCCAAGTAATTGATGGATTCTTATTTATTTTAAATTTTAATTTTCAACCATTAAACCTTAACAACAAGTATCTCTAGGACATCATTTAAAAAAACAAAAAAATCCTATAGAAAAAGAAAAATTTTAATTTTAGTTTAAGAAAAATGTATTGATATCCATAAGCTAAAAATGTTTGAATTTTTTTTGGCAATATAAAATTAGAAACAAGATGGTTGTAGAAACTAGAAATCCATTTATTTGATTTTGAGTTTATCTATAAAAGTGTTTTCAAGAGAAAATCTAATTATAATTGTACATATGTTAACCAGAATTTTAATGCTATTGAAAAAAAAAAAAAAAACACCACTAATATACAAAAAAGACCTTTAATCACAATTACATATACCAAAATTCTAGCAAAGATATATATATCAAGCAAGTACGAGAGCTATACCATGTAATTTAATAATATGTTTTTTTGTTATTCATTGTCCATTATTATTCGTGAAATATACAGTTATATTCATAATATTGTAATTAATAATGAAATAAAAGAAATCATGCAGATTAGTCATATGGGTTGATACTAAATTTGCATTTCACTTAAATAAACTGGTGTTTTAAAAATCAAATCCACTCGAATGGTTAAAACGTTATTTGCATGGTAGAGAAACACTGATTTGAACCATTAAAATATTTTGTGGATTGAATTGGGTAAACTGGACGACATAGGACAAATCCGATTTGTCTAGATTTCACTTCTTTTTTTTTTTTTTTTTTTTTTTGTTTCCAAAATCTATAAAAACTAAAATTGAATTGAATTTTCAATATTTTGATAAGTCATACTAATATGCATTTAAATACAATTAAAAAGTTAATTAAAATCCCAAAACGTGTTATGTATCACCAAAACACACTAAATTGATATATAATATTTTGTAAATGTGACTATATTAAATGAATTTCAAATTTATTTTTTTATTTCCTAAGTTGTTAATATATAATATCAATTTATTAATAATCTTATTAATGAAGAAAAAATTATATTATAAATATTAAATTAAACATTTTGTAGGTGTGACTATATTAAATAAATTTCAAATTTTTATTTTTATTTTCCTAGGTTCTTAATATATAATATCAATATTTTAGTAATTTAATTAATGTCAGTATAATTATATTATATTCAATATTATGAAAATTAAATTGAATATTTTGTAGGTGTGACTATATTAAATAAATTTTAATTATTAATTTATTTTCCTAAGTTGGTAATATATAATAGTAAACTAATTCATGTAGGCAAAATTATATTATGTTTAACATTTATAAAAATTAAGTTAAATATTTATATGATATCATTGGTTAGACCACAATTAAAACTTAACTACAAAATCAATATTTTTAATTTTTTTTTTCAATTTTTAAAAAATTGACATAAATTGTGTTTTAATGTGTATATTTTTTCTGTCTATTCCAACTAGATGGATTATTACTAAGGTTAAATACTTTTATGTTTTGATGATTTGCATATAAAAATTTGTTAAAATTTATATAAGAGAATATAAAAGACATATAAAAATACTAGTAATAACTTATGTATACCCTATGAGCATTTATAAAAGACAAATTATTAATTTATTTTCCTAAGTTGGTAATATATATTAATTTGTTAGAATTTATAAAAGAGAATATAAAAGACAAATAAAAATACTAGTAATAAATTATGTATACCCTATGAGCACGATAAATTGAAGCTTTTTTTGTCTACAATTAAAAGAAATCAATTATTCCTCACCTCCAAGTTGCAGGTCTGATATCCAGCTTTTACTAAAAAAAAAAAATAAAAAAAAAAAATCATTGATCCTCAATTGAAAAGACTATATATGTGCTAATATTAACACAAGAAATTAATAATCGTCTTATCCGCCAATGTAAGAAATTAATTAATAATGCGTTAAAACACATTTTGTACGTACCAGGGTACTCAATCTAAATAGAAACTGAAGAGAAAGTGAGAGAGTTATATATACCTGCAGGAGTTCTTCAGTAATCCAAAACAAAAAAAGAGTAAGAGATATTCATGGCCTTAGACCCACAATCGGAGCTCCCTTCAAACCAATACCAAAGAGATGAAGGTAACCCCATCAGAGTTTTTCATGAACTAGCAGTTGAGTTCTACCATCACCTCATTCTAGAGTTGGTGAGCAGAGAGCCCCAAATTTGGCTTAAAACCAAATAAAAAAAACTCAAATAAGAATTAACCAAAATATGCATGTCTAGATTATGTGTGTTTGTGAGTTATATATAGGCTAAGGCATGTGGTCTAGATGTACTATGAACCGTTGAACTTGAATGATGAAATACATTAGTTACTTTCCTTTTAGCATCCAATTTGGGTAATTAATATTTAGTTAATTTCCTAATTGTTGTAATGAGAATATGACTTTCCTTTAATTTTATGCATTATAAGTTTTCTTTTATTTTGAGAAAGACTTGATTTCTATTTGCTTTAATTTAGGAGGGAAACTTTCCTTCTGTCATGCATTTGTTTCCATTTCTTTTGGAGAAATACTTCTCTTTCTAATTTCTTTTTATTTATAAGGGAGACTTTCCATTTTTCTATGATTAATTTTTAATTTTTTTTTACCCATTGTTCAGGGCTTGAATCACCTCATTTGATCAGTATCCTTTTTCATATTTCATTAGGGTTAGAAGTATATAATTGAAGAATCAATTGTAGACCTAAGGGTTATGGCTATATGAGCCATTGAACAAAAAACAATTGAAGTTTCCTTCTCCAGCTTGGAGTTGTTTTTTGGTTCAATGGTTTTATTAAATAGAGTACAACTTGATATATGACTGCAGTAACTTGATGGACTCCTTCCATCATTAAGCATTATTTCAAAGAGTCTAATAGTTAAGCTGAATTGCTAATGGACTAGTAAAAATGGGAAATGCTTTCCAAAAACCTTAAGTTATTCTTTATTGTTCTTAGTTATACTGCTAATATGTTTATAGGTAATTTAATAGGAGTCAATTTCCAAAGACTTTGTATTGTTTCTTACTTAATGTTATTCCTTTTTGTACCAAAAATAAAAATAAAATTGTTATACTAATTTCTATACAACTTGAAAAAAATAAAAGAGAAATAACTTTTTCATTTATGTAAAATAACGTGTGTACATGTTATTGTTATGCACATGCACTATATAATATTCTTCTTCTTCCTATTTGGTAATTTTTTATGGCTAGCTTACCTCAAGTGGTTTGTATTTTTATTTTTTTATAAAATCTAATGAACAAAATGAAGAAATAAATAAAGTGCTATCTAATATTTTTATTTTTTTATGCACAAATTGGTTTAATCTTACATATCTCACAATTTGTAAAGAAAGTTACTTATGAAAAGGATAACCAAAACAAGTTAATTATCATCAAAGCAACAAAACTATAATTAAATTGTATGAACATTTTTAAAAATGCACCTTAGTACATAATAGTTTGTATTAGCTTAGTAGTTATAACTAAAAAAAAAAAAAGAGGCAGAGTATATTTGACAATAATAGAAAATGTCTTTCTAAACATTGGCCTTATAGCAAATTTTTTAACGATAGTATATGTAAAAGTAGTTATCATGTAATATCTTGTTTGATAATGGTACTAGATGAGTTATACAATACCCAACTCTTTTTGTACGGTATTTAAGACCCAGCTGAAGTATATCATTCATTCACCATCAATTTTATTTGAGCGAATCACAACCATTTATTTATATTAACTTGTTACCTGTACTGTTAAAAAATAGAGTAATTATATTTGACTCCAAAATATAATTAATTTTAATGAACTACAAGTACAAGCCACAGAGCCACCATCTCCACCTTTCAGCCACCATCTTCGCTAAGATGTAATTGGTGCTACAGTTTAGTTGCTTTTTCTAGTCATGTAGGATTCATTTTCACTATCCTATCAAGATACTTGAAATGAAAAAACATGTCAACCTAATTCAGTTTTCTTTCTAGGTTCAAGAGAATAATGTGAATTAGTTCATATCTAGCAAATTATATATCTATGTGTATTAATTTGTGCTTGACAAAAATAATTCAACTTATATAAAGAACAATTAATTTATCAGTCCTTAATTGGATGTTCTAGAAGTAACTAAGAGGTCAAGGTGAGGCACGTGGTGGTGGTGGTGGTCATGGCTGTGAGCCTGTGATCAGTGGGGTGGCTACAATAGGTTGGCATTTGTTGGTGTTTTATGATATGGTGGAGCTGGAGGTAGTGATGGTAGTCATAGCAGTAATAGCATTTGAGTGGTGGTATCAAAAATGTTTCACCACCTTTGACCTTTAATAACACAATCTATGGGGTAAAAAAGAGGCATTTCATTATGTACATTTTTTTAGAAGGAGAAATTCTTGTTCAACTCTGGCCTTATAAATTAATACCCAGTAAATAGAGTTTGGTATTGTATAACTCACCGTGAGTTATATTAATTCATTACATGATCATATTTTAATATATAGATATATACTTCTTAACACAATCTTTACACTTTCTTTTATTCTTATATTACTCATTTATCATATATTTATTTTGGACTTAGTTTAACCATTCACAATTATAAGGAATCTATATTATAAAATTTTAATTTTGTTTACTCCAATATTTCGTATCACTCAATTTCCATTTCCTAAAATATTTTTATAACTAATTAATATCAACTACCACTAATAATTTTGTACAAATTACTTTAAACACTTTAATACACTTATCCAACCTCCCACAGTTTTTTGGCCTACTGAATATGCAACTTCTGGCTGCCTTGATCAAGAGGGATAACTTTTCAAATGGGAGGTGAACGTTGACGCAGAACAGGGCAGTCCCTAACTGCACTTTATCTTAGCTAAAACGATAGAAAATCACAAAAGTGTAGGCAAAGCAAAGGATGTTAGCAGGGTGGTTGTTGAATAATCAACCAACCCGTGGCAGCTCTAAGATTCAGTCAACCTCACTCATAAAACCTCCACATACAAAGGACAAAAAATAGCCCAATTTTGCTGAATCAACTTCAAGAAAGAAAGGAATTAAAATAAAGTTTACGGTCAAGGAAAACATCCAATTCCTTACGGCTAAAGTCTAGGATTTTCATGCTTTCATGGACAGCCACCCTTGCACAGAAAAATAAGGCAAAAAGAACAGAGTTGCCGCTAGATAGGAGGATGGAAAATCAACAATAAGCTGCTGTAAACTCCCTCTAAACAGTCTAAGTTTCAAATTCCTAATATACAAGCTTTTATGTCTATAAGAAAGAGAAAGTAATTAGCTTACCAAGGATTAAACTTAGCTATTAAGTGTATGCAATCTCACGGCCAGCTTGAGGAAACAGGGGAAAGAATCAAGCAATCCACGGCAAATAGAAGAGATAGGAAAAAGTAAGTCGGTTTGGCCAAGGGAGGAAAGACAAACTACTAAAATACTAAATTCTAATTTAATGTTGTGGAGGATATTAATCCTAAAATTAAATATATAAGAAATCATATCTTATTATTGTTATTATTATTATTATTATTATTATTATATATATATATACATTTTTCTTTTATTTTAACCACATACTAAATTACACATCACTAAAATTTAGTCATTCCAAGTTAACCAATAAGGTGGTAAATTTTAATTTATCTATGTGTGTACATATATATATATATATATATAAATCTCAATTATTATTATTATTATTTTAATATTTAATCATATACTTATTACACACATTAAAAAAGTACATGAGTAACTTTCAATTTTTTTTTTCTTTTTTTTTTTTCAACCAATAATATAGTAAAAAATTAAATTCTTAATTACGTGTATACACACACATATATACATATACACAAATGTTTATTTTAATTCTAATTTTAAAAGAAATAATTTATTCACCTAGTCACACAATTTACGTAAGAATATTCTAACATATATATTAAACTATCGAGTGATTACAATTTTCATTGTCCATTTTTAGTCGTGAAATATACAGTTATGTTCATAATATTGTAATTATTAATGAAATAAAAGATATCGTGCAGATTAGTCATATGGATTGATACTAAATTTGCATTTCACAAAAATAAATTGGTGTTTTAAAAATCTAATCCACTCAAATGGTTAGAATGTTAGTTGCATGGTAGAGAAACATTGATTTGAACCATAAAAATATTTTGTGGATTGAATTGGGTAAACTGGACAACATAGGACAAATCCGGTTAGTCTAGATTTCACTTCTTTTATTTTTTATTTATTTATTTATTTCTAAAATCTAAAAAAACTAAAATTGAATTGAATTTTTAACATTTTGATAAGTCATACTAATATGCATTTAAATCCAATTAAAAAGTTAATTAAAACCCCAAAATGTGTTATGTATCACCAAAACACACTAATTGATATATAATATTTTGTAAATGTGACTACATTAAATGAATTTCAAATTTTTATTTTTATTTCCTAAGTTGTTAATATATAATATCAATATATTAATAATCTTATTAATGAAG
Organism: Quillaja saponaria; assembly: GCA_029379385.1. NCBI lineage: Eukaryota > Viridiplantae > Streptophyta > Magnoliopsida > Fabales > Quillajaceae > Quillaja > Quillaja saponaria. The sequence continues at coordinate 15,423,120 of CM055605.1, read as the reverse complement.
AAAAAATTATATTATAAATATTAAATTAAACATTTTGTAGGTGTGCCTATATTAAATAAATTTCAAATTTTTATTTTTGTTTTCCTAGGTTGTTAATATATAATATCAATATTTTAGTAATTTAATTAATGTCAGTATAATTATATTATATTCAATATTATGAATATTAAATTGAATATTTTGTAAGTGTGACTATATTGAATAAATTTAAATTGTTAATTTATTTTCCTAAGTTGGTAATATATATATTAGTAAACTAATTCATGTAGGCAAAATTATATTATGTTTAACATTTATAAAAAATAAATTAAATATTTATATGATACCATTGGTTAGACCACAATTAAAACTTAACTCCAAAATCATTATTGTTTTTTTTATTTTTTTTTCAATTTTTTAAAAATTGACATAAATTGTGTTTTAATGTTCTAATGCGTATATTTTTTTTGTCTATTCCAACTAGGTGGATTATTACTAAGGTTAAATACTTTTATGTTTTGATGATTTGTATATAAAAATTTGTTAAAATTTATATAAGAGAATATAAAAGACAAATAAAAATACTAGTAATAACTTATGTATACCTTATGAGCACGATAAATTGAAGCTTTTTTTGTCTACAATTGAAAGAAATCAATTATTCCTCACCTCCAAGTTGCGGGTCTGATCTCTAACTTCTACTAAAAAATTTAAAAAAAAAAATCATTGATCCTTAATTGAAAGACTATATATGTGCTAATATTAACACAAGAAATTAATAATTGTCTTATCCGCCAATGTAAGAAATTAATTAATAATGTGTTAAAACACAATTTGTACGTACCAGGGTACTCAATCAAAATAGAAATTGAAGAGAAAGTGAGAGAGTTATATATCTGCGGGACTTCTTCAGTAATCCAAAACATAAAAAGAGTAAGAGATAGTCATGGCCTCAGAGCCACAATCAGAGCTCCCTTCAAACCAATACCAAAGAGATGAAGGTAACCCCATCAATATTTTTCATGAACTAGCAGTTGAGTTCTACCATCACCTCCTTCTAGAGTTGGTGAGCAGAGAACCCCGAATTTGGCTTATAACCAAATCAAAAAAACTCAAATAAGAGTTAACCTAAATATGCATGTCAATATTATGTGTGTTTGTGAGTTATAGATAGGCTTAGGCATGTGGTCTAGATGTAATATGAACCGTTGAACTTGAATGATGAAATACATTAGTTACTTTCCTTTTAGCATCCAATTTGGGTAATTAATATTTAGTTAATTTCCTAATTACTATAATGGGAATATGACTTTCCTTTTCTTTTATGCATTATAAGTTTTCTTTTAAAGACTTGATTTCTATTTGCTTTAATTTAGGAGGGAAACTTTCCTTCTATTATGCATTTGTTTCCATTTCTTTTGGAGAAATACTTCTCTTTCTAATTTCTTTTAATTTAGGAGGGAGACTTTCCATTTTTCCATGATTAATTTTATTTTATTTTACCCATTGATCAGGGCTTGAATCACCTCCTTTGATCAGTATCCTTTTTCATATTCAATTAGGGTTAGAAGCATATAATTGAAGAAGCAATTGTAGAACTAAGGGCTATGGCTATATGAGCCATTGAACAAAAAACAATTAAAGTTTCCTTCTCTAGTTTGGAGTTGTTCTTTGGTTCAATGGTTTTGTTAAACAGAGAACAACTTGATTTATGACTGCAGTAACTTGATGGATTCCTTCTAGTATTAAGCATTGCTTCAAAGAGTCTAATAGTAAAGCTGAATTGCTAATGGACTAGTAAAAATGGGAAATGCCATCCAAAAACCTTAAGTTATTCTTTATTGTTCTTAGTTATAGTGCTAATATGTTTATGGGTAATTTAATAGGAGTTAGTTTCCCAAGACTTTGTATTGTTTCTTACTTAATGTTATTCCCTTTTGTACTAAAAATAAAAATAAAATTGTTATACTAATTTCTATACAATTGGAAAAAAATAAAAGAGAAATAACTTTTTCATTTATGTAAAATAACGCGTGTACATGTTATTGTTATGCACATGCACTATATAATATTCTTCTTCTTCCTATTTGGTAATTTTTTATGGCTAGCTTACAAAAAGTGTTTTTTTTTTTGTAAATCTAAAGAACCAAATGAAGAAATAAATAAAGTGGTATCTCATTTTTATTTTTTTATGCACAAATTGATTTAATCTTACATATCTCACACTCTTCCTTTTTGCTCTCCCTTGTATAGCTCTTGTGTGGCCTTATATCAGTTTAATGTCTAATGTATTCTTCTTCCTCAGCTCGGCCAAGACAGTAAAAGGGGTAGTTGTCCTATTTTGCATTTTGGTGTGTACAAGAGACTCCCTTCAGTCAGCTAGTTCACCTTAGGCCATGGAGGACTTTAAGTTTAATGGCAAAGCTGCCGTGTACCTCAAGTGCCAGGGCAGCCAGTAGCAAGAAGGATAGCTCCCCACTCTTTCTAATCTAGACATGGAAGCAAAGGGAGTTAGATGCAGAAAACTCCTCCTTGCTATGAGTTTTGTCAATAGCTAGTTAGTTTGTGGCTTTGATTTTTTTATATTTTTTTATATAGCTAATGATTTAGAATTAAGGACTAAGAAAATTCTAAGCAAAAGTTTAAGAACAATGAATATATAAGATAATTATGTCTAATTGTAGAATGAGGAAATTGGAAATTTAAGTATGATAATATAGGACTTATATACTCTTACATTAGATAAATTGTAGATAAGTAATTTAACTAGGATTCAAAATGGGGATAAGTAGTATGAAAAGGATGAGATATGTTGAATTCTTGGTGTATGTATATCTACAAATGTATACACACTAATGGAAATTAATTATTTTTTTAAAAGTATTTGACAACGTGTATAAAAGAAATTAAGTGTTATCATATATTTAGAAGTTGACTTCCCTAAGTTTGATAAATAAAATTGCTAATTAAGAAATATGATATGGAACTAATTAATGTAATTTTAAAATATTACGGAACTGAGGCTAGTTCCATACAGGAATTTTAGTGAGCTTTAGTCAATTCGGGATAATATAGTAGAAATAAAATAAATAAAAATTAAGGTTGTTATTTGGAAAATAAATTTTAAAAAATAAAGGATGATATAAAAAAAAAAGTAAGTATTATAACTCATTTGAAAAGTGAAAAGTAAAAAGAAGACTTTTTGTTATTTTAGAGATACAAACATAATTTTTTTAGTTTTTTACCAAAATTATTTTGTAACATCGGTAACTTTTCTATCCATCCAAGAGGTAATATTTTATCCATCCAAGGGAAGGGTGTAATTTACTCGAAATTAATTATGAAGCTAACCAAAATAGAATTTCGATCAAAAACACAATATTATCGATGTAAGTTTGTTGGTGAAATTAGTTGGGAAAAATGTGTGGGCAAAAAGATGAAGTTGATCGGTCATTACCGGCCGGCCAAGTCGGTGTTACCAACTACTAATCTAATGTATTAGAACCATTATTAAAAATTTTAGTGTAGGTTCCCTGTACCTTGTAAAAATTTCAGTGTAGGTTCCCTCGACTAGTGACCAATCTTCTTCATGTAGTATGAAATATAAAAAAAAATTATAATTTCTAAAAAAGCACCCACATAAAAAGGAAGAATTTTCCTTCCAGATCCTAAATTCAAATTTTTCATCACGGAACAACCAGAGATCTTTTTTTTCTTTTGGGTTTCAATATGGGTAATAAGTCAGTGTTAGCTCAACAAAATTTTTATACTCTTCTAGCTTTCAGTAGTGAAAATTCACAACATCTAAAGTGCGGAAAATAGGAAAATAAGTCCAATGCAATACAAGGATCTATATACTAGTCGAGCTAAATGAACTCTTCGATCTGCATTGAAGACCAAAACAAGAAGGGAGCTGACTCGATTCGACTTAACAAGCATGAAACCATTGTCAAAATTGATCCACTTTCCTGTTACTGATACTTGAAATTTTAGAGGATTTGAAAGCCATACAATTTGATGCAGTAGGAGAAGCCATGAAAACTTCCTAAACTCTTTGTGCAATTAAAATTGAAAAAGATAAATGATAGGAAGGTATAAAAGTAGCCAGATCTGAATCCGAGAAAAAATGCTTCACTCTTATAAGAAAACGAGATCAAGTAAGGTAATTTTGGATCCCAATCTCCTTTCGAAAAAAGGTCTCTCAGATTTTCCCGTGGAGCCTTGGTGGGTTAAAGCCACCACCGGTATTTAGTGGCTTACAGCAGAGTGAGATGTGATGTGAAGTCAGTGAGTGAAGGAGAGGTAGAGAACCGAAAATGAGAAAGAAGAATAGAATGCAAACTGAGAAAGTGGATATTAGGTTTATTTTCTTAATTTTCACTATTGCTACGGTTGTGGGTCATCACCCATGTAAAAATGGTTGACTTAGAAAAAATATTTGCAATTGTCTTATTTGCTACAATCATACCCATAGCAAATAAGTTATTATACCGTCAAAAATAATTAAAACTTGTTTCTTTAAATTAGGCCATTTCTAATATACAAGCATAGTAGTAGAAGATGACATCTAAGACAGTTTTATTTGTGATGGGTCTGGTACCATCGCAAATAAATGATTTTCTTGTTGTGACAATATAGATGTCTGACACCACAAGTAAAGCATATATATATAAAATATATATGTACATATACATATATCTTCCTCGGGCTATTCAGCTCCCGCACACCATAACAAATATTCTCCCACAGTAACCTCCTCGAGACTGAGTTACTCGAATATATATTTATATAATCACTTAATCAAATCAAATTTATCCAAGGTCCACTTGGATTCTAAATCATATTAAAAATGAATTCTCTGGCCTTATCAACCACATACAAATTATTCAAACTATCGCACAACACACTAAATAACAAATTTATGAAGATTTAGAATTTTATCATATAATTCAACATTTATATTCAACTCAAAGTACTAAAAAAATCTTTACCCAACAATAATATACATATAGAAAACATTTCCAAACACAACTAGTAACCAAAAGATAATATCTTCCACTCACAACTTGACAGTTGTTGTTCGTGGCTTCCCTTAGAGTCCAAAAGTGTTGTCGAGATAGAGTCATGTTCTAGAGCTGAAATTACATTACCAAGTATCGTTTAGTTTCTAAATTTTATATATTATTAGTCCCTAATCATAAGGACTTGACCATAATAATTCCAAAATATTAATTTACAAATAACTTCTTTTAGTCATTTTATCAAAAACCTTGAAAGCATACTTTATTCCAATTCAAATATATATATATATATATCTTATGTATGTAACCAAAACTAGCACCAATACTAACCACAATTCAAATACTAGATTGAAATTGGATGAATCATTTAGGGATAATAAAGAGCATAAATCTTGGAATTCTGTAAGAACCAAACAAAACTTTACCTACTATTTTTCTCACCACCTTGATCATATTCTTTCATTCACAAACCCACTCGATCTCAACATCTAAATCCTCAAAAAAAACAAAAAGGAAAAGGAATCAGCTACAAAAAAAAAAACTAAGAGAATTACTTGAACTAGAGGTATTTGGAACTACCCCAAAATAGAAGAGTGGCTGAGCAACTGTTGGAGGTGCTATTGTTTGCAGATGCGGTGACTATTGGAGGTGTTGCTAATCCATGACAGCTACTCCTTGGCTTAAGCATGGGCTTAGGAAGATCAAGACACAAGCTGCCAATGAGAAGTTGGTGCTTTGGCCTTCTTGAATGGAGCTAATGGAAGAGTCGAGAAAGTAGGGGGAGGAAAAAGGAGTGGAGGAGGAAGACAAAGAGAAAAAAATTCTATAAGGAAAAGAATAGGAAAATAGGAGGAAAAGGAAAATAAAATAAAAGGATAAAAAATCGGTATTTTATTTTGTTTATTCATTTATTTAGTTTGTGTTTATAACCAAACGTACTAAGTTTTTCCTTTTTATTCCCTAAAGCTTACCGTTACGGTACCAAGTTATAACAAGTAAAATTTTCATCAATTCTCTAATACCGGCTTGGGTGTTCTAACTTCATTGGGACTTAACCAGAAAGATGAAAAACCCGAAAAAAAAAAGTCTTATTTTATTTGAGTTTCTAATAATAATAAATCAGGATAGTAAATAAATATTTTTATTTAATAAATTCATATTTTATTAATTCTTTTAATCATGATAGTATTAAATTCTTCTTGTTTAATAACACATTTATCATAAAAATACATTTTTTTTTTACTTGTATATTTGTAGCAAAAGGAAGGTTAATGTTGATTGTCACTAGTGCAGCTAATGAACTTACTAATTAGATAATGCTAAATTTTAATTCAAACTATTATCATAAAATTATGTTTTTTTTTTTTTTCGCAGAGGTATGTCCAGGGCATTTTATGTATATCTCGATTGATCACCTTTTCAGTTTGGTCAAAGGTAGGTCATCCACGTCAAAATTAAGAAATTTGTGAGGAGTTTAGTCTTGAAGCTCTCCCCTAGAAGATTCAAATTTTTTTTCTGTGAAGAAACCTTCCTCTTGCAGCCAAATTTCTCTCCTCCCTTCTTCGTTTTCACCTTGCCTTGTCTAGCCTTTAGTTGTCAGTTAGCCGAGAGGTATTGTTCTTCCTTGCAGTCGTGAAAAGCAGCCTTTCTTTTGGCCTATAATAGCTGCCCTGTTTTCAATTTTTTTGTAGCAGCTATCCCTTGTCTTGGAAGTCCAACTCCCTTCTCTCCCATAGTAACTTCAAGGTTACCGTGAAGTTTTGTAGGAGTAAAGACAGCAGCCTTGCCTTGCCTTGCACCCTTGTCTCCACCGTGAGGACACCAATTAAGGCAACTGCTAGCTGCCTAGTCAACCATGGTGTGGGTAGTTTCTAAACCTCAAGTATTTACTTTATTTTCATGAAGTTCTTTCCTTTTCGTTCGTGATAGTTAAAAATTAGATAAACAGTTTAGATATAAAGAAGTTAGGAGGATAAATTAAGAAGTGAAGTAGTAGAAGTGTGGTGCTTAATTAGATTATAGGTTGGTCTATCTCTTTGTGATTTCGGATATTTGATTGAGTAGAACTTTTTAATTAAAACTTGGTAAATTTAATTTTTGATGGCTAATTATTTTAAAAATTTAAATAAAGCAAGAGCAAAGGGTTGGTCGATGTATTGAGTTAAGGAGTTAATGAAAGTGAGTAGTGGATGCGATCAAAGGAGGGTTAGTTGGGAATAAAGTGTGAAAAATGAGAGTTAAATGGTTTTGAAGGGTTGTAAGGGCAGATTTCATGAGTAACAGAAATTCGGTATTTCGAGTGTCTTTGGGGTAGAACTAAATTAAGAGTTCAAAATATAAAATGTAGCTAATGGTCTTGAAATGTTGGCTGTAAAATTCGTAGCTTGGTTCCATATATGTTGTGAGTTAGAGCTCTTGGACTCTGGCTAGTTCACACAGGATTTTTCAGTTCATGTAAGGAATTGAGTGGACACTGGTCCAAATCTCAAGTGGACACTGGTCCAAATCTCAAGTTTGGACAGTTTCAACACCTCTAACTCATTAAGTGCTTTCTATCTTTTCTTATGGTTTCTTATACCCTATGCATGGTCAAGACATTTAAAATGTCTCTTCATTATTAACCCTATCATATAAAGTCCAATTCATATTAATGGACATGTAATAGCTTAATGGAAAACTTTCATAAAGAAACCTATACAAGTTGAGATATAAGCTTAGTAACTAGGTTTATGAACTAAATATTATTTGGGAATATGAATTTCAGTTCCAAATTCTAATGTGGACCTAATGAGATGTGTGGGCGCAAGTGTGAGTGACGAATGGGATCGGTTACAGGTGAGTGGTTAATTGATGCTTTTAGGGACTAGATTATTATGTTCAATTGTTTGTTTATTTAAATAAATATGCTAGTGCAATATTTTAGTGAGTTAGTTAAATCATTCTTGTTTGAAATTGTCTGTAGTTAACACATGAAAGTTTTTCTGAAAAATTATTTTTATTTTGAAATTAATATTCAGATGCACCTAGGATATTTTTATTTAAAATCATAAGAAATTATGATGATGATAAATATTTTTTTTAATTAATTGAGTGTTCAGCCCCGGTCGGATGGATTGTGTACGGAGATCAATTTATTGTGCGGGCGCATAAATACCTGGTAGGGGATGATAATATTGTGCGGGGCTGAGTCACTCATTGACCCTTTGGTTGCTTTGTTTGCTTTGTTTACTTTGTTTGATATTCTTATTCTGATTAATTTGTGATCCTGTGTTTCATGGTAATTGTGAATTTATGACGATTATAATATACACGTGTAACGTGAATTAAGGTATGAACAATGTTACTATATATGTTATACACTTGTGTGGTGTGATAGTAGTACCATTTGGGATTTTTTTTAATTTTTTTTTTATAACAGGAGTTCAGTACATAGTGTCGCCGAGCTTGAAACTTGCCGATTGAGTACAACAAAGTATTTTCCGATTCTCAGACTTGAAGTCAAGGATGAAAGTTTGCAGTCACACTAGAACTATGACGTGTCTAATTTTGGTATATGTAAAAGTCTAGTTACTCTTCTTAATTAAAATGTGGACGGAGTGGAGCTCCTTGTTGTCTTTGTGTTAGTGTTGTGTGAAATCAGGAACATAGGTGCTTATATTTTGAGGCATGTTCCATTTTGTTGGGAACCTCTGCCAAATTTTTTTCATTATGTTGTTAATTATTACAGGAAATAAACTCTTACAGTGATCTTCGGTTTTAGAAAAGCTACTTTTATTCTTTAGTTGGGTCATGAGTTAGGTTTGTTACTTTGTTTTGAAGTAAGGGTTACGATGGATTGGTTACCCAATCCTCCGGCCAGTCATGCCTTGTGGAGGGGTGTGACATTTTTCTTCGTTTTATTCTGACCAAGTGGATTGTCAATAAGCTTATTCTTATATTATTTTCACTTAAATATTTATCACGAATTTATATACATATATATATATATATATATATTTAAGAAGTTGTACTCACGAGTTTAGCGGATGAGCTTTACCAAGATTAAGTTTCACTTGTTTAGTGAACTAATCAAAAATAAAACTTAAACTCTGATTTGTTTAGAAAACTAGTTGATCTCTATCCAAAATTTTTTACAAGTAGTTCACGAATGAACTATACTTGTTGATATCCGTATAAATAAAATTACATCGTAAAACTTGTGACCTTATATAAAACTTTTAAATAACAATTTAGGAAACCCAATGCTTGATTAAGGTAGTGCATGCATCTAACAAGTTCTAAACTTGAATAGCATCACTATTATCCAAACTAAACCAACCACGTACATTGTATTACTCTTGCTTATAGTTTTCTTAATGAAACCTAAAACCATACACTCATCACCCAACATTAGTGATGGAGATATATAGTAGGTAGAACATAATCATCTGTATAAATCGAATAAATCGACAAGTCTGAGGTTGCATTGCTAAGGCACAACAACTCAATTTTCTTGTGTGTGATCCGTGGCCACCGAAGTAGTTGAAGAAGATAAAGTCGATGAAAATGATGCTATTAATTGAAGTAGAAATTGGTCTTCATGAACCGATCAAATCAATGATATTTTTATATATATATATATATATTTTCTTGTTTGTCAATGCATAAAGAAAATATAAAGCAATTCTTTGAAATATAAAACCAGAAAATTAATATACATATCATTGATTTTAATATTAACACATGAAATTAATATTTTCACTGATTCTCCTCTTATATAATTTTCTTGCCAATCAATTAGTTCACGAGTTAATTATACTTGTTGATATCTCTATAAATGAATTTACATTGGAAGGCTTGTGCCCCTTATATAAAACTGGTAAATATGAAGTTAGGAAACCCAATGCTTGATTAGGGTAATGCATGCATCTAACAATTGCCAAACTTGAACGATATCACCTTTATCCAAGCTAAACCAACCAGGTATATTATATTACTCTTGCCTATAGTTTTCTTAATGAAATATAAAATCATACACTCATCACCCAATAATTGCAATGGAGACACGTTGTAGGTAAAACATATATCATCTATATAAAGTGACAAGCCTGAGGTCGCTAAGCCACAACACAACTCTGTCTTCTTATGTGTTATCCATGGCCACTTAAGTAGTTGAAGAAGACGAATGCAAAGAAAATGATGATATTAATTGGAGAAGAAATTTTTCTTCATCTACCGATCAAATCAATGATACATCAAAGGTGTTATTCATTGCAATTTACATTAGAAGTTTTCATTTTCATTTCATAAAAAAAAGTTTTGTAACTATTTTTTTCCCCTGGTTTTGTTTCCTATGTGTGTTCAAAAATAAAGGAGGAGGAGACTGATGGTGGTTTTCCATCAGAGCAACCTTTGAACCATACTACAAGCCTTTCTCCCAAGTTTCACAATTTTAGGTAAAGGCCTTGGCTGTAACACCCTACTCTCCTAATCCTATACTTAAGCTAATTAATATTTTAATACTTAGATTAATTGGTTATTATTCCTTAATTATTCAAGGGACTAAAACTTTCTTTTTTTAAAACCCTTAATTTATAAACCGCCCTAGACCATTTTTCTCCTAAATTTTCATTAAACAATCTACCAAGTTCATTATATCTTCTTCCTTGGCCGCCTAGTATTCTACCATTTCACCAGTTCTTCCTATCTTGTTTTTCACCATTTGTTTCATTTATCCTCTATTAATAACCATCCTATTCATTTATCTAGCCGAACTAGACACTTGATTTTTCTTGGGAAATTCTACTTGGCCGGTTCTATCAAATGGACGATTAAAGATTTATAAAGGGACATAGTCTTCTATTGTATTAATTTATAAGACGCATATTATTACTAAGACTCCACACTAAATTTAGACCAAAAGAGAAACATCTCAACTATTTTACAAGCTCCTCCTAAACTTCTAAGTTAAGTCCAAACCATATATATGGTCATAGCTATGGTCATTACTAAATATTCACTTTGGACCCATTGACCATAATACCAAAACATTTATCCATCATCCACTTAGGTGGTAAGCGGTACTACACATATAGTTGCAAGAGGGCTATTTTCATCTCCCTCCTTGTGCCACCAATTAACCACTTTCCATTTCTCGGTAACATATACGGTACTGTCCTCCCAGGAACCAACAAATACAGGAAAAGTCTGCACAATAAACACTTCCATAGAAAAATAATTATCCTACACATCAAAATGAAGGAAAGTGAGTCGAACCTCAATAAGCACTCATACATAGCAAAAGGGAATATCTTGACTGCAGTTTTGGAATATAGGTATACGCAAATGCAAACTTTCTTATTTTCTTTTTCTTATCCACTCCTTAGTAACATTTCTTGACCATTCATGCAAACCCGAGGCTTCCTTATAAGAACTTCATTGTACTATGGATACCACCTCTCGTATACATAGCACCGTACCATGGATACCACCTCTCGTATACATGGCACCCGCCTCTCAATAGTAGGAACTATACTATGGTTTGAGTATCCTTCCTTTAGGATACCTAGTGACCTTTGTCTAACATGAACTCAAGACAAGTTACTAGAATTATTAGTCCTTTCCTTTAAACTTTCCACAAAGGAAAACATTTTCATCATTTTTATTTCACAGTCATTTCATATGCATGAAGGATCATGAGAATATCATGAGGAATATGAAGGAATCAATGAAGTAAGTATGAATCAAGATGAGAAAGATAAGGATATGCATGAATACTGACCTAATACCCTTAGCTTATTTATTTTTCTTCCTTCTTTTCCTACGCCTCTTCTTCCTCCTAGTTTCGGTTCTCCTTTTCTTTTCTCCTTCCTATGGCTTGGTTTTCTCCTCCTCTAGTTCACGTTTTTCCTTTCCTTTTCCTAGCCTATGGTTTTGGTTTTCTTTTCTTGGTGATTATGGTTTTTACTTCTTTTGGTATATGTCTAGGTTTAAGTTTTTCTATCTTCTTTTGGTATGGATTTAAGGAAGTGCGTGTGTGTGTGGGTTTTAAGAAGACATGGTAGGTTTATATAAGAGTTCCATTCCTTGGCTTTTTCTTCATTAATGCATGTTAATCATTCCTACTTTTCCATCGTCCGCTAGTTTTCTTCCAAGTTGTCTACCTCCTTTACACATGTCTTTTTCCTCCTAGTTTTCTCTTAGTTTACTAACACTTGGCTTATCACAAATTGTCACATGGTTTTACACCTCATCCTTGCATTTATTGAAACTTTACAACTCACCCCCTTGCATTTTTTACAAATTGCCACACTTAACCTCCTTCTTACACCTAAACCATCACATTTCCTTTCTAAGCAAGTAACCTATATTTTATCATTTTCCTTCTTCTTTTAATATGGTTCTTACTCCTAAGTGAACTTAATTAATGCATTCACACCTTCCTAACTTCTTTTCCATGGTTTTAGTTTGATTCTACCTAGTTTAGTTCCTTTCTTGTTTCATTCTAACTATCTCTCAACTTCCTAGTTTCATTATGACATGTTTCCTTAATTACAAATGATGATGTCATGATGAAGTCATGGTGATGCAATAATGATGTCATGGTGATGTCATCCTAATGATGTCTTCATCCTTAAATTCTAACTAACTTAACTAAATGATGATGTCATCAAACTACATGTTGATGTCATCATGATGTCACTATTCCATATTTGGAAATTCACCTACAATTTCCTAAATTAAATGCATAGAGTAAATGCTTGAAAATTCCTACCGAATGCATGTATTAAGCTAATTATGTACTTTACCGTAATTACTACCTATTTAGCCTAGTTTAAACTAGATTAAATTTCTTGGGATGTTACATTGGCACCATACCTAGATATCGTATATATGGTTGTATTGTCTAGGAATACCGGAGAGCAGGCTTTACAATTGTGAACATGCCTACATGTTTTTTTTGTTATGGTGTGTACATATTTTCTTTTGCTTCTTTACATCTATAAATTATTCTTCTTCTTATTATTATTTTTTTAAAATAATTATTTTATGATTGACAATGTTTGTCTATTTGATCATATTTCAGTTTGCTATCGGCATATTGAACTCATGCCCAAATAGAGAATAAAATAGTGTAATGAGTTGTTAAAAACTGAGTCGTTGAACACAGTAGATGTGGGTAAGATGTGGGGCATAATTTTTACATGGAACAAGGATGATGTGATCAATATATTTCCTAACGTTTATGGAAAAATGTAATGAGTTGTGAGAAAAACAATGGATAAGAAGATCATGAAAATATTTGAATTTATGGTATCTAGTTCATTGTTTTCGTTTTAAATAATTATTGGCCCATTGTGGGATAAGGCCCAATTAACGAAATACGCAATCATGACTAACTGAGTTTTTAATTAGGTATAATTTTCTACCGTCACAGATTATTTGACTTCAAAAATCAAGAAAAATTTTAATCAAATCAATTTGGTCAGGTCAAGTAAATTTTATCGAAAACCTAATCATCTTGTTCGGTTGAACACTAATATTTGTTAAAGTGCATATGTATTTTTTTAATCATTTATTATCTCGATGATGATTAAGTGCCGAGTAATTGATGGATTCTTATTTATTTTAATATTTAATTTTCAACCAATAAACCTTAACAACAACTATCTCTAAGAAATCATTAAAAAAAAACAAAAAAATCCTATAGAAAAAGAGAAATTTTAATTGTAGTTTAAGAAAAATGTATTGATATCAATAAGGTAAAAATGTTTGAATTTTATTTGGCAATATAAAATTAGAAACAAGATGGTTGAAGAAACAAGAAATCCATTTATTTGATTTTGAGTTTATCCATAAAAGTGTTTTCAAGAGAAAATCTAATTATAATTGTACATATGTTAACCATAATTTTAATGGTATTGAAAAAAAAAACACCACTAATATGAAAAAAGACCTTAAATCTCAATTACTTGTGACTTACCGACTGAGTACAACAAAGTATTTCCACGATCTCAGACTTGAAGTCAAGGATGAAAGTTTGCAGTCACACTAAAACTGTGAGGTGTCTAATTTTGGTATATGTAAAAGTCAAATTACTCTTCTTGATTAAATGTGGACAGAGTGGAGCTCCTTGTTGTCTTTGTGCTAGTGTTGTGTGAAATCAGGAACATAGGTGTATGTATTTTGAGGCATGTTCCATTTTGATGGGAACCTTTGCCAAAATTTTCAGTAACTTGTTAATTATTACAGGAAATAAACTTTTACAGTGATCTTCGGTTTTAGAAAAGCTACTTTTATTCTTTAGTTGGGTCATGAGTTAGGTTTGTTACTTTGTTTTGAAGTCAGGGTTACGATGGGTTTGTTACCCAATCCTCCAACCAGTCATACCTCCGGGAGGGGTGTGACATTTTTCTTCTTTTTATTCTGACCTAGTGGATTGTCAATAAGCTTAATCTTATATTATTTTCATTTAAATATTTATCACGAATATATGTATATATATATATATATTTATATATGCTAATTTTGCTAAGAAAATATCATCATAATTAAATATTAAATTAGATAGTATATATTTATTTATATTATATATTTAAGAAGTTGGACTCACGAGTTTAGCGGATGAGCTTTACTAAGATTGCGTTTCACTTGTTTGGTGAACTAATCAAAAATAAAACTTAACTATGACTTGTTTAGAAAGCTAGTTGATCTTTATCCAAAAATTTTTATAAGTAGTTCACAAATGAACTATACTTGTTGATATCCCTATAAATAAAATTACATCGTAAAACTTGTGACCTTATATAAAACTTTTAAATAGCAATTTAGGAAACCCAATGCTTGATTAAGGTAATGCATGTATCTAACAATTTCTAAACTTGAATAGCATCACTCTTATCCCAACTAAACCAACTACGTACATTGTATTACTCTTATAGTTTTCTTAATGAAACCTAAAACCATACATTCATCATCCAACAATAGTGATGGAGATATATAGTAGATAGAACATAATCATCTGTATAAATCGAATAAATAGACAAGTCTGAGGTTGCATTGTTAAGGCACAACAACCCTACCTTCTTATGTGTGATCTGTGGCCACCGAAGTAGTTGAAGAAGATGAAGTCGATGAAAATGATACTATTAATTGAAGTAGAAATTGTTCTTCATCAACTGATCAAATCAATGAGATATATATATAATATTTTTTTTCTTTTTTGTCAATGCATAAAGAAAATATAAAGCAAGTCTTTGAAATATAAAACCATAAAAATAATATACATATCATTGATTTTAATATTAACACATGAAATTAATATTTTCATTGATTCTCCTCTTACATGTTTTTCTAGCCTATCAATTAGTTCATGAATTAATTATACTTGTTGATATCTCTATAAATGAAGTTACATTGGAAGGCTTGTGCCCCTTATATAAAACTGGTAAATATGAAGTTAGGAAACCCAATGCTTGATTAGGGTAATGCATGCATCTAACAATTGCCAAACTTGAACGATATCACTTTTAACCAAGCTAAACCAACCAGGTACATTGTATTACTCTTGCCTATAGTTTTCTTAATGAAATATAAAATCATACACTTATCACCCAATAATAGCAATGGAGACACGTTGTAGGTAGAACATATATCATCTATATAAAGTGACAAGCCTGAGGTCATTAAGCCACAACACAACTCTGTCTTCTTATGTGTTATCCATGGCCACTAAAGTAGTTGAAGAAGATAAATGTGATGAAAATGATGATATTAATTGGAGAAGATATTTTTCTTCATCTACCGATCAAATCAATGATACATCAAAAAAGTTATTTTTCATTGCAATTCACATTAGAAGTTTTCATTTTCATTTCATAAAAAATTGTTTATAACTATTCTTTTCCCTAGTTTTGTTTCCTATGTGTGTTTAGAAATAAAAGGGGAGGACACTGATGGTGGTTTTCCATCAGAGCAACCTTTGAACCATACTACAAGTATTTCTCCCAAGTTTCACAATTTTAGGTAAAGGCCCTTGCACCATACCTAGAGATCGTATATGTGGCTGCACTGTCTAGGAATCCTGGAGAGCAGGCTTTATAATTGTGAACATACCTACATGTTCTTTTTGTTACGGTGTGTACATATTATCTTTTGCATCGTTACATCTATAAATTATTCTTCTTATTATTATATTTTTTTTAAAATAATTATTTTACTATTGACAATGTTTGTCTATTTGATAATATTTCAGTTTGTTATTGGAATATTGTACTCATGTCCAAATGGATCCACGAGGAGGAGGGAGCAAATGGAGAATAAAATAGTGTAATGAGTTGTTAAAAGCTAAGTCGTTCAACACAGTAGAGGTGAGTGAGATGTGGGGAATAATTTTTACATGGAACAAGGATGATGTGATCAATATATTTCCTAACGTTTATGGAAAAATGTAATGAGTTGTGAGAAAAACAATGGATAAGAAGATCATGAAAATATTTGAATTTATGGTATCTAGTTCTTAGTTTTCATTTTATATAATTATTGGCCCATTGTGGGATAAGGCCCAATTAACGAAATATGTAACGAAATATGTAATCATGAATAACTGAGTTTTTAATTAGGTACAATTTCATATCGTCACAAATTATTTGACTTCAAAAATCAAGTAAAATTTTAATAAAATCAATTTGGTTAGGTTAAGAAAAATGTATTGATATCAATAAGGTAAAAAAGTTTTAATTTTATTTGGCAATATAAAATTAGAAACAAGATGGTTGAAGAAACTAGAAATCCATTTATTAGATTTTGAGTTTATCTATAAAAGTGTTTTCAAAAGAAAATCTAATTGTAATTGTACGTATGTTAAGCAGAATTTTAATGGTATTGAAAAACCACTAATATGCAAAAAAGACCTTAAATCTCAATTACATATACTAAAATTCTGGCAACGATATATATATGAAGCAAGTAAGGGAGCAATACCATGTAATTTAATAATAAGTTTTTTTGTTAATTTCATTGTCCATTTTTAGCCATGAAATATACAGTTATGTTCATAATATTGTAATTATTAACGAAATAAAAGAAATCGTGGAGAAACACTGATTTGAACCATAAAAGTATTTTGTGGATTGAATTGTATAAATTGGATGACATAGGATAGATTCGGTTAGTCTAGATTTCACTTCTTTTCTTTTCCTTTCCTTTTTTTTTTTTTTTTTTTCCTAAATTCTAAACAAATTAAAATTGAATTGAATTTTCAATATTTTGATAGGTCATACTAATATGCATTTAAATCCAATTAAAACATTAATTAAAACTCCAAAACGTGTTATGTATCACCAAAACACGCTAATTGATATATAATATTTTGTAAATGTGACTATATTAAATTAATTTTAAATTTTTATTTTTATTTCCTAAGTTGTTAATATATAATATCAATATATTAATAATCTTATTAATGAAGAAATCATTATATTATAAATATTAAATTAAACATTTTTGAGGTGTGACTATATTAAATAAATTTCAAATTTTTATTTTTATTTTCCTAGGTTGTTAATATATAACAACAATATTTTAGTAATTTAATTAATATCAGTATAATTATATTATATTTAATATTATGAAGATTAAATTGAATATTTTGTAGGTGTGACTATATTTAATAAATTTAAATTATTAATTTATTTTCCTAAGTTGGTAATATATATTAGTAAACTAATTCATGTAGGCAAAATTATATTATGTTTAACATTTATAAAAATTAAATTAAATATTTATATCATATCATTGGTTAGACCACAATTAAAACTTAACTCCAAAATCAATATTGTTTTTTTTTTTTTTTTTCAATTTTTCTTATCTGCCAATGTAAGATATTAATTAATAATGTGTTAAAACACAATTTGTACGTACTAGGATACTCAATCTAAATAGAAATTGAAGAGAAAGTGAGAGAGTTATATATACTTGCGGGAGTTCTTCAATAATCGAAATAAAAAAAAAAAAAAAGTAAGATAGTCATGGCCTCAGAGCCAAAATCGGAGCTCCTTTCAATCTAATACCAAAGAGATGAAGGTATCCCCATCAGAGTTTTTCATGAACTAGTAGCTGAGTGGTACCATCACCTCCTTCAAGAGTTGGAGAGCAGAGAACCCCGAATTTGGCTTAAAACCAAATCAAAAAAACTCAAATAAGAGTTAACCTAAATTAGCATGTCTATATTATGTGGTCTAGATGTAATATGAACCGTTGAACTTGAATGACGAAATACATTAGTTACTTTCCTTTTAGCATCCAATTTGGGTAATTAATATTTAGTTAATAACCTAATTGCTGTAATGGGCATATGACTTTCCTTTTCTTTTATGTATTATAAGTTTTCTTTTAGTTTGAGAAAGACTTGATTTATATTTGCTTTAATTTAGGAGGGAAACTTTCCTTTTGTTATGCATTTGTTTCAATTTCTTTTGGAGAAATACTTCTCTTTCTAATTTCTTTTAGTTAGGAGGGAGACTTTCCATTTTTTTATGATTAATTTGTTTTTTATTTTTACCCATTGTTCAGGGCTTGAATCACCTTATTTAATCAGTATCCTTTTTCATATTCAATTAGGGTTAGAAGCATATAATTGAAGAACCAATTGTAAACATAAGGGCTATGACTATATGAGCCATTGAACAAAAAACAAAAGAAGTTTCCTTTTCCAGTTTGGAATTGTTCTTTAGTTAAATGGTTTTGTTAAATAGAGAACAACTTGATATATGACTAAAATAACTTGATGGACTCCTTCCAGCATTAAGCATTACTTCAAAGAGTCTAATAGTTAACCTGAATTGCTGATGGACTAGTAAAAATGGGAAATGCCATCCAAAAACCTTAAGTTATTCTTTATTGTTCTTAGTTGTAGTGCTAATATGTTTATAGGTAATTTGATGGGAGTCAGTTTCCCAAGACTTTGTATTGTTTCTTACTTAATATTATTCCCTTTTGTACCAAAAATAAAAATAAAATTGTTATACTAATTTCTATACAGCTTGAAAAACAAAAAAGAGAAATATCTTTTTTATCTATGTAAAATAACGTGTGTACATGTTACTGTTATGCACATGCACTATATAATCTTCTTCTTCTTCCTATTTGGTAATTTTTTATGGCTAGCTTACCTCTAGTGGTTTGTATTTTTTTTTTTTATAAAATCTAAAGAACAAAATGAAGAAATAAATAAAGTGGTATCTCATTTTTTTTATGCACAAATTGATTTAAGCTTACATATCTCACAATTTGTAAAGAAAGTTACTTATTAAAAGGATAACCAAAACAAGTTAATTATCGGCGAAGCAACAAAACTATAATTAAATTGTAAGAACAATTTTTAAAATGCACCTTAGTACATAATAGTTTGTATTAGCTTAGTAGTTATAACTAAAAAAAAAAAAGGCAGAGAATATTTGATAATAAAAGAACAACAATACTACATACACACAACATCCTCACACTACCTCCTCACATAATATGCCACATCAGCTTTTTAAACTTGTATCCAAACATCCCAAAATCCTTTTTTTCCACGTCAGCCACAATTCCTTTTTTTTTTCCCTAATTAATTTTTTCCCTAATTTCTCTCTTCCTTCTTTTTTTCCCTCGCTATGACCATATGGCCATACAGAGCTATGGCTGACTCTAATTCTCTCTCAGTCTCTTAGATAGTAAATCTCAAACCTTCATTCTCCACGAATCAAATTTCTGTTGTAATCTTCTCCAGGTAATGACTTGATTTCTATTTAGTCTTCAATCCTCAATTTGTTTGATTTTTACTTAGAGTATTTTAAAAATCTGAAGTTGAGCCTCTGACAATGACGATCACGATGATGATAGAGCCAATGACCACCATTTCAACTTCTCCAATCCCATGCTACTGATAACATCAATGGCCACTACCCAAACTATGTTGCCAACCCCCCATTATAAGACAATAAAATCCTTAGTATTTTTAAGTTTTCGTTTATTGTATAAATTGGGGATTTATTATCAACTGATTGTAGGGTCTAATTTAATATTTCTATACAGTTATGTGGGCAGATTTATAGCTGATAATATTGCTATGTTGGTTAGTTGGTTTTCTTATGATTCCTTATAGATTAATTTGATAATAGAGATTAATTTTTTTCTTCTTTTTCAAGTAGCGTTGATTAGTTTAGCAACAAAAAAAATTAAAAAATGCTCTGATTAGAATAGTAGTGCATTACCCAATTTTCAACAAAATCCTCCTAGATGAAAAAAAATACATAATAGTCTGAGTTAAAATAATTTAAGAAAATATTTTATGAACAATAATCAAATATACATTGAATTAAGATCCTGTTGTCAGGTTGTGGCAAGTGTTTTCTACATAGTGCCAGAACAAACGAAAGGGAGACTAATAGTGTACAACAAGTGTAAATAGTAATTTTTGGTTATACACGATATAGATAAACCTATTGCACTGTACATATTTTGATGACAAAAAAGAATAAACAACAATAGCATCTCGGTAGCTAAGTGAGATTGCTAGTTACTATAGAATTGACAACTTTCCTACCTTCCTACCAAAATTTTAATTTTTGATAAGCCCAACTCCTAAGAGAATTATATTACTAAACTTGGAGACTCTGACTCAAGTCCTCATATAAGCTTAAAATATGAATGAGTGCAAAGTAGCAATCCCTAACAAACCCAATTTCAATTAAGCACTTCAAAGCATTGGAAAAACAAAACTTTATTGAAATAGCACCTTTGAGGGAGAATCTAATATGCAAATCCAATAAGAAAAATGACATAGTTTTTTACGTTTAGATATGCTGATATTGATTTATAAACGGAGAGAAGTAGAATTCTTCTATTACCCTTTATTTTCCTTTTTGTTTCCTTCAATTTATATACCCTAAGCCCTCAATTCTCAACAATTTCAGTATCTATCATGCATATTGGGCTCAAATTCAGGGGATTGAAGACTAAATAGAAATTAAGTCATTACCTGAAGAAGATTACAATAGAAGTTGAAGTGGAGAATGAAGGTTTGAGATTTATTGTCCAAAGAGAGAGGCTGAGAGAGAAAAGCAAAAGTCGGCCAAGAGCTCAATACACCGTAGTGGGGAAAAAAAAAAAAGGAGGAACGGAGAAATTAGGGAAAATTTTAATTATGGAAAAAAAAAAGGAATTGTGGCTGAAGTGGAAAAAAAGGATTTTGGGATGTTTGGATACAAGTTTAAAAAACTGATGTGGCAAATTGTGTGAGGAGGTAGTGTGAGGATGTTGTGTGTATGTAGCATTGTTGATAAAAGAAAGTGTCTTTCTAAACATTGGCCTTATAGAAATTTTTTTAAAGATAATATATGTAAAAGTAGTTTTCATGTAGTATCTTGTTTGATAATGGCACTAGATGAGTTATACAATTCCCAACACTTTTTGTACAGTATTTAAGACCCAACTGAAGTATATCATTCATTCACCATCAATTTTATTTAAGTGAATCACAACTGTTTATTTATATTAACTTGTTACCTGTATTGTTAAAAAATAGAGTAATTATATTTGACCCCAAAATATATTTATTTTTATGAACTACAAGTACAGGCCACAGAGCCACCATCTCCACCTCTCAGCCACCATCTTCGCTAAGATGTAATTGGTGCTACAGTTTAGTTGCTTTTTCTAGTCATGTAGGATTCATTTTCACTATCCTCTCAAGATACTTGAAATGAAAAAACATGTCAACCTAATTTAGTTTTCTTTCTAGGTTCAAGAGAATAATGTGAATTAGTTCATATCTAGAAAATTATATATCTATGTGTATTAATATGTGCTTGATAAAAACAATTCAACTTACATGAAGAACTATTAGTTTATCAATCCTTAATTGGATGTTCTAGAAGTAGCTAAGAGGTTAAGGTGAGGCACGTGGTGGTGGTGCTGGTCATGGTTGTGAGCTTGTGATCAGTAGGGTGGCTACAATGGGTTGGCATTGGGTGGTGTTTTATGATGTGGTGGAGCTGAAGGTAATGATGGTAGTAATAGCATTTGAGTGGTGGTGTCAAAAATGTTTCAACACCTTTGACCTTTAATAACACAATCTATGTGGTAAAAAAGAGGCATTTTATTATGTACAATTTTCTAGAAGGAGAAATTCTTATTTAACTCTGGCCAGAAGCGAGAGGGATAGCTCCCCACTCTTCCTAATCTAGCCATGGAAGCAAAGGGAGTTAGGTGCAAAAAACTCCTCCTTGCCGTGAGTTTCGTCAATAGCTAGTTAGTTTGTGGCTCTTATTTCTTTATTTTTTTTTATATACTTGATGATTTAGAATTAAGGGCTAAGAAAATTATGAGCAAAAGTTTTAGAACATTGAATATATAAGATAATTATGTCTAATTGTAGAATGAGGAAATTGGAAATTTAAGTATGATAATATAAGACTTATATACTCTTAAGTTAGATAAACTGTAGATAAGTAATTTAATTAGGATTCAAAGTTGGGATATAAGTAGTATTAAAAGGATGAGATATGTTGAATTCTTGGTGTATGTATATATACAAATGCATACACACTATTGAAAATTAAATGTTTTTTTAAAAGTATTTGACAACGTGTATAAAAGAAATTAAGTGTTATCGTATATTTAGAAGTTGACTTCCCTAGGTTTGATAAATAAAATAGATATTTAAGAAATATGATATGGAACTAATTAATGTATTTTTAAAATATTTGGTTAAAGAGTTAAGGAGATTTTATTTTCAAGAAATATATTTGGTGTAATTATGTATGATTTAAGAATCATGGAAAGTAACTTGGAAGTGGTTATTGAAGTGAACTAGGGGTAGATTTTGCAAGTTAGAGAAATCTAACGTTTCGAATATTTTCAGAACTGAATTAAATTAATAGTTTCAAATAAAAAGTGTAGGTTAGAGTCTTAAGATGATACATACAAAATTTCGTAACCAGATTAGAAGCATATGGATTGTTAGAGCTACGGAACTGAGGCTAGTTCCTTACATGAATTTTAGTGAGCTTTAGTCAGTTCGGGAAACTTCGTCGGGGCTTGTGGTTGGAATTAGCTTAAAAATTCTAAATAAACATTGTTCCTAACATACTGAAGAGTAAATCTGGAGTGGTGTAGGTTTTAATTCCTTGTTATGAATATTTTGGAGGTGATGGAACTCAGGATTATGATTTTCCGATGCTGATTGAACCTGTTTTAGTGTAACTAACTTTTGAGAGTTTTAAAGGTTGAATTAGGAATAATGTTATGAATATGAAATGCTCCTAATATCTTGTTAAGTTAGACTGGAAATTTTTGTAATTTAATTCCCGAATATGAAGTTTTTATAAGCTTTGGAGTCTGATATTGACAATTAGGAATTTTGCGAGTGCCCTGTTTTTGTTTATGTAAAGAATCGAATGAGTTCAAGGCTGATTTTAGGCAAAGTTTCTAAATAATAAAGGTATTTAACATCTTATAGATAATTTTTAGACTAGGTTTTATTAAATTGGATTAAGTTTGTAAGTGAAAATAAACATATATTCAAGGGTTGTAAAAATGCCTAAAAGGAGTAAATTTTAAATAATTAACTGTATTAGTTTGTGTATATATATATATATATCTCCAAATAATACATATGATACCATTCTAGAAAGATATATTTTTCAGTTAATAATTCCAACAAACGGAATTGGATTTTCTTTTCCCTAGAGAAAGTTATGTTTAGATAACTAAGGTAAGGTCAGAGTTGCCAAAATCCTGTGTTTTGCAAAATTTGATGCAAATTCACATAATAAACTATATTGATATATAAATCTAAAAATTTCAAATGATATACTATTATAAAGCTACATGTGTCTAGTATTTTACAAAACTGGATTCGGAATTTCCTAGAGAAAGATATAACCATTAGAGTGAACACTGGTTCAAACCCCAAGTTTGGACAGTTTTAATATTTCTAACTCACTGATATTTTCTATCTTTTCTAATAGTTTCCTTCTACCCTATACATGTCAAGAGATCTAAAATGTCTCTTCATTATCAACCTTGCCATACAAAGTACAATACACAATACTTGATATGTAAAGGTGTCACCCCTAACAGAGGCATGACTAGCCGGAGGGTTGGATAACCAAATTTCCGTAACCCTAAATTCAAACCAAAGTAACAACCATAACTCTTGACCCAACTAAAGAATAAAAGTCTATTGTAAAAGTTTGTTTATTTTGAAACAAATAGTAACTTACTGACAATTTATATAACATGCCACAAAATACAACATATTTGTTCCTAATTCTACACAATGACACGAGGACAAATATCGAGACTATTACATCATACAAAATTAGACATTCCACTATTCTAGTGTTACTGCAAACTTTTATCCGTGACTGCAGGTTTGAGATTCTGCAAATACCTTGTTGTACTCAATTGTCGAGTCACCAACTTGGCAACGTCATGTACTGAACTCATGTTACTAAAAAAATTTCACAAGAGAGGGGTAAGTCCTATGAACTCCATGAGTGAAAAATCGTACCCAAAGGGTACTAGCATCACACCACACAAATGTATAACATATATAGTAACATTGTGCATATCGTAACTCACGTTACACGTATACATTGTAATCATCATAAAGTCACAATTTACATGATCCACACTATCACAAATTAATCAGAGAAATAATATCAAACAAAGTAACCAAAGGGCCAACGAGTGACCCAGTCCCACACAGTATTATCACCCCTTACCGGATATTTATGCGCCCGCACAACAAATTGATCTCCGTACACAATCCATCCCACTGAGGTTGAACACTTAATTTAAAAAAAAAAATTCCGAATAAGAATTTTCTTATGATTTTAAATCATGACATCCTAGGTGCACCTGGATTTTCAATTTCAGAGATAAAAATCATTTCTCATAACAATTTTCATGTGTTGGCCCTTATCAACCACAGACAATTTCAAACAATAATGATTCAACTAACTCACTAAAATATTGCACTAGCACATTTATTTAAATACATATACAATTACACACAATAATCTAACCCATGAAGGCAACAATTAACCACTCACCCGTAATCGATTCCCTTCATCACTCATACTTGCTTTCACGCATCTCATCAGGTCCACATTAAAATCCGAAACTGAAATTCATATACCCAAATAGTATTTAGTTCATAAACATTATTGTTATAATATTTTAGTTACTAAGCTTATATCTCATCCTGCATAGCTCACACACCAAACACAAATATTTAAAAAATTATTGAAATCTTCATAACTCCTCACAAACACATTCCCGAGACTGAGTTACTTGAATATTTTTAATCAGTGTCAAATAATCAAATAAAAATATCCTATGTGTACCTTGATTCTATTTTGGAAGTAAAAACACTTTCATTAGCCCTTATCAAACACAAACAAAGTCACAAGTCAAGCACAATTCAAATAACTTAATGAAACACTACACATGCTTATGATTCTATATAAATATATCAATTGAAATATACATAACAAATTCACATGTTAATCTAGCAACTAAAAGGTAGCATTTATGCACTCACCATTTACTAATTTTGCTTGTCACTTCCTCTTATATTCACACACGTTGTTAGCTAAACAACACTTTTCAATGTTACAATTATATTTTTCAAGTAATACTTAGTTTGTCAATTTTATAGGTTAACTATTTAATTATGAAAATCTATAAATACTAAGTTTCATGCATTTATTTAAAGTTAACCCCTCTTAGACATTTCCATAACCACCTTGGAGATATGTTTGATTTCAATTTACATACTTAACCAAATTCAACAAAACAAAGTCTAAACATTATTTTTAAGAAGTTAGCTATCTTTCTTATTTAGAAACTTCTTCTAAAAGTAGTCTTGAGCCTACTCAAATCCTCACATGAACAAAACAGGGCACTCGAATAATTTCTAGTTGCCAATCTCGGATTTCAATGCTTATAGAATTCTCATACTGGGGAATTAAATTATGAAACTTTCCAATATAGTTTATCAAGATGTTAGGAACAATTCATATGCATCATTCCACTCTAAATCATCTTTTAAGACCCTCCAAACCTAATGATACTAAAATAGGTTCAATAAGGACTTGAAAATCACAACCATGATTTCTAACACCTCCAAAATACACATAATATAAAATTAACACCTATAAAGCTCCATAATTGTCCATTAATATGTTAGGAATAATTCCTATTCATAGGCATTAAGCTAATTCAAACCACAACTCAACCCTAGTCACAGTCCTCTGGACTGACTAAAGCTCACCTAAAATCCTGCATGAACCCAGCTGCAATTCAATATCCCTAATGATAAATACACTTCAAATCAAGTTACTAAACTTTCCAGATATCATTCCAAGACCAAAAGTCACACTTATCTTAACTCCTAAATAATACCATGCATAGAACACTCGAAATACTTGATTTCTCTAACTTATATAATCTAACCCTATTTTCCCTTTTTCATTAACCACTCAATTCTATATCAATTATTTCCATCACCACCAACTTGTATTTTACCTTTTAAAAATTCTCAAATCCAAACATTTTAAAACATGCCACAAAGATGTAATTAAGTTTTAAAAAAAAGTAAGGGAAATTAAGTGACTCACACACTTAGTTCTTTTAGGTTTGCCAACCATTACCTTAAGTGCACTTTATCTCATTGCTTGTTTATATGTGTGTGTGTATATATATATATATCTATATACACACTTCCTAACAAAGTCAACACAATCTCATCAATTCCTATATTACTAACATTTTTAACATGAAGTTAATAAGATCTATCAAAAGCTTATGTTATCCATTTTTTTTCATCATAGTACAATTAAATTCCCGTGTTTCCTTTTTCAATTATTACTACCTATCATGTTCTCATTCTTTTATCATCTTCCAAGCTTCCTTGTATTTAAGTAACAAAATAACCTTTCAATACCTATTTTCTCTAAACTTTCAATTTTTATTCAAATAATCTCTAACCATAAAAGTTTTAACATACCAAGTTTTACTCATCATATTACAACTAGTTTCATTTAGGCATTTTTACAAACATCTTAAGGGCATAATTACTTTTGTTTCATATGTATGTGTATTATATCTGTACATACCCCAAAATAGTTAACATAAACTTAATTCCCATATTACTTATATTCCAAAATCAAACTTGAAATTGGTTTAGTTAATCAAAGTAATTAAAACTTGAATTACATATATTTCCAACTATATAATCCTATCTAATTCAAGCTTTCTTTTTCCTTTAAATGATTAACTATCACACTTCCCGTCAATATCAAATTCTAACTACTCCTTCCAAACTCACTAAACTCAACTCCTCCTCAATTATATATAAGTAAAAGAAAAGAATGAATTAATTATATGGAGACAAAGAAGTAGCCCACTCACTTAAGGTACATGGCAAGGCTTCCATGGCTAAAATAAGAAATCCAAGGCTGCCAAAATAGGACACCAAACCCACATCTTGGTTACAACTTCCTTATGGTGGCTGCTATAGTTAAAGAGCTACAAAGCAAGAATAAAAGGTGACCAAAAGCAGGGCAACCCAGTTGAAAGTTTGAAGGCAAGCTGTTGCTGCCTTGCTGCAGCCAAACAAGGAGAAAGGGAACTCCAAAATGGGAAAGGAAGAGAGGAGGAGGAAGGTGGAGGCTGCTAATCAGTGTATAAATTGGCTGCACACTACAAGAAAAAGAATTATCCATGACAGGCAAAAACTGTCACAGATCGCATAAAAAACCATCATGGATGACGGGTTCCCATCGCAGATAAGCTTGTCAAAGAAAATGGCGTCATTAATAACCAATTTTTACAATAGTAAAAACAACCTTTGCTGATAACCAATGTCCGTGCAAGTTAATGGCTTGCAATCTTATTAAGTAGAATCGACCGATATAGATAACTAAACTACCTTGTCTTCCTTAACCTGTCTAAACTTTACATTATATGTGCAATATCACTTTCAGCCTACAAAATTTAAAAACAGAAAAATCAATCTTCAAAAAAGTAAAACAACAGCTCAATTTTAGTTAATCAAAGTAATTAAAACTTGAAATTGGTTTAGTTAATCAAATTCTAACAACTCCTCCCACACTCACTAAACTTAACCCCTCATCAATTATTAATAAGTAAAAGAAAAGATTGAAGTAATTATAAGGGGACATAGAAGTAGCCCACTCACTAAAGGTACATGGCAAGGCTTCCATGGTTGAAATAAGAGATCCAAGGCTACCAAAACAGGGCACCAAACTTCTAGACGACGAGTTCCCATTCCAGATAAGCCGGTCGAATAAAATGGCATCATTAATAACTAATTTCTACAACGGTAAAAACAACCATTGCAGATAAACTTATCCGCAACCATTGCAGAAAACCAATGTCCGTGCAAGTTAATGGCTTGCAATCTTATTAAGTAGAATGGACTGATATAGTAAAATTTTAAAACATAAAAATCAATCTTCAAAAAAGTAAAACAACTGCTCAATTTTAGTTACTTCGAAATTTTGAAGTACCTGAAACAATCCTTCAATTGGCAAATAGAGGTACACCATTAAGTCTGCTTTTGGAGCGTATAAGCTACCACACATACCAGAAGGAAAGCCAAAAAGAAAATATCATAATGCAGATTATTTTTTCCTGAGACCATCAATACAGGGATCTACATACTAGTTGAGCCAAATGAACTATTCGGTCTGCATTGAAGACCAAAACAAGAACAGAGCTGGATCGATACTACTCAACAAGCATGAAACCATTGTCAAAACTGATCCACTTTCCTGTTACTAATACTTGAAATTTTAAGGGGTTTGAAAGCCATACAGTTTGATGTAGCAGGAGAAGCCATGAAAACTCCCCAAACTCTCCCTGCAATTAAAATTGAAGAAGATGAAGAATAGGAAGGTATAAAAGTAGCCAGATCTGAATCCGAAAAAAAATGCTTCACCCTTATAAGAAAACGATATCAGGTTAGGTAATTTTGGATCCTAATCTCCTTTCGTAAATGGTCTCTAAGCTTTTCCCGTGGAGCCTTGGTGGGTTAGAGAGCCACCACCAGTACATGGTGGCTTACAGTAGAGTGAGATGTGATGTGAAGTCGGTGAGTGAGGGAGAGGTAGAGAACTGTAAATGAGAAAGAAGAATAGAATGCAAACTGATAAAGTGGATATTAGGTTTATTTTCTTAATTTTCACTATTCCTACAGTTGTGGGTCATCACCCATATAAAAAGTTTGACTTAGAAAAAATATTTGCTATAATGCATACCCATAGCAAATAAGTTATTATACCGTAGCAAATAATTAAAATTTGTTTCTTTAAATTAGGCCATTACTAATATACAAGAATAGTATCCGAAAATGACATCTAAGACGGGTTTATTTGTGATGGTTCCCGTACCATCACAAATAAGTGATTTTCTTGTAGTGGCAATATAGATGTCAGACACCATAAGTAAAGCATACCAAAACTTCAGAGGCTTGGGGACTACTAATGATGCCACTTGTGACAGATTTCCATTACTTTATCTAGTATGACCTCTGTCTGATTGAAAATTTCCTCGAAATGAGCCACGTCTTATGATAGGTTTATCTCCAGACCTTCGAGAACCACCTAGCCTTGAGATGAAAGGACCCTACTGTCGAGACTTTTTATGGCTCTCCCATTCTATCTGTCTTTTTAAGTATCAGTTTTCCAATTGATAAGTAGAATCCATAGCTTGAGTCTAGGTAGTATTTTCCATCACAAACACTGACCTAAACAGAGAATCTCTCGAGCCATCAACAAATCTCTTCACTCTCTTCTGCTCAGTTAACACCATATGTGGAGCAAAACAGAATAATCTGGTGAATCGAGTCACATACTCCGTCATTGTCATTCCTTTGGTTTGAACAAGCCACTCAAACTCCCAAGCATACTTATCCCTCATGCTCTTAGGTAGAAAGCGTTCAGTGAAAGCTCTGCTGAACTTAGGCCGAGAAAGTGAAGTTGGCTCAGTTCAACATTGCAGCAAGACCTTGTACCATTCCTATGCCACATCATGAAACTGGTAGCTAGCTAATTTCAATGCCCGAACAGGGTCATACCTTAATGCCACAAATAGTAGGTCAGACTCTTCTAAGAAAGTATAAGGATCCAGTGTAGAATCTACACTGGAAAACTTTGGTGGCTGCATCTTCCCAAAATCATGTAATGTCACAAATGCCTATTGACTTTGCTGAGCTGAAACTGGAGGATTGGCCTCTTGTTAAGGTTAAGTAGAGGAACTTAAGGAGATTGTGGTTAACCTTGTTGAGGTTGTTATTGAGCTAACATTCCAACTCAGTCACCCATTTTTCCCTAGACTTTATCTAGTGCCTCCAAAAGTTGTTCTATACTAGGACCAGGTGCCTCCACCTCGATTTGTCTAGTGGCTTTACCTCTACCACGTCCTTTACTACCATGACCTCTTGCTACTGGCACTTGAGGACTGGTGGAACCCTAGTTGGGGCTAGCATCCGATTGCCTTCCATGACCAGTAACATGGTTACTGCACTATATCGTATCTAGAACAAGCACAAATAAATTTAATATATATTTTTCATATTAGCCAAAGAACAATTCATTGTAAAATTACAACTTGAAGTTTCATGATGAATTATGACGCATTACTATGTCCACATACGTCTCAAGTAACATACGAGAACAAAGTAATCACATCCTACACTTATAGTCACGAATCTCTAAATTGGGCTCCGGTACCAACTAATTACATACCACATAGACGTATTTAGATTGTATTATTCAGAGATGTTCTACTTTATGAGGGAACATATACACAGGGAGCACCGTTACATCAAGAACCAAAATAAAAATAAAAACAATAAGACACAATGATCTAAAATACACAATACATAACATTAAGCCTTGATATGACTGTAGTGTTTCATTTTCGGGTCTTCCATTGTGCATCCTTTCAAGAGTATCTTGCCACAAAAACTACTAGCAAGTCAAGGTACTGCTAGAGGAGTTTGAGAATAACCTGGAGCTAAAAAAAACATAAAAGAAAGAAGTGAGTCATATAAACTCAGTGAGTGAAAGACGTACCAAAAGGGCAATAGCTTAAAGCATCATAAAGTTATAAAAAATTATAACATAACTCATTATCCAATTACAATCCTTACATAATATATATATATATATACACACACACATATGGATGACGTAAAACTTACATACTCGCAAGTAAACATATAATAAACAAATTAAACAAAGCATCCAAGGGCCAATAATCGTAGTTACTTAGCTCCTGCACACCATATATATATAAAATATATATGTAAATATACATATATCTTCCTCAGGGCTATTTAGCTCCCGCACACCATAACAAATAATCTCGCACAGTAACCTTCCCGGGGCTGAGTTACTATAATGTATATTTATATAATCACTTAATCAAATCAAATTTATCCTATGTCCACCTGGATTCTAAATTATATTAAAAATGAATTCTCTGCCCCTATCAACAATATAAAAATCATTCAAACTATCGCACAACACACTAAATAACAAATGTATGAAGATTTAGAATTTTATCACATAATTCAACATTTATATTCAACTCAAAGTACTAAACACATCTTTGCCCAACAATAATATACATATAGAAAACATTTCAAAACACAACTAGTAACCAAAAGATAATATCTTTCATTCACAACTTTACAGCTGTTGTTGGTGGCTTCCCTTAGAGTCCAAATGTGTCGTCAAGATAGCGTCATGTTCTAGAGCTAAAATTACATTTCTAAGTATCTTTTTGTTTCCAAATTTCATATATTATTAGTTCCTAATCATAAGGACTTGACCATAATAATTCCAAAATATTAATTTACAAATAACTTCTTTTAGTCATTTTATCAAACATCTTGAAAGCATACTTTTTTCCAATTCATATATATATATATCTTATGTGTGTGGCCAAAACTAGCACCAACACTAACCACAATTCAAATACTAGATTGAAATTGGATGAATCATTTAGGGACAATAAAGGGCTTAAATCTTGGAATTCCATAAGAACCAAACAACACTTTACCCACTATTTTTCTCACCACCTTGATCACATTCTTGCATTCACAAACCCACTCAATCTCGACATCTAAATCCTCAAACAAAATAAAAAGGAAACATAATCAGCTCCTAGAAAAAAAGAGAATTACTTGAACTAGAGATATTTGGAACTACCCCAAAATAGAAGAGTGGCTGAGTAGCTGTTGGAGGTTGTTGGAGGTGCTGTTATTTGCTGATGCGGTGACTATTGGAGGTGTTGCTAATCCACGACAGCTACTCCTCGACTCAAGCATGGGCTGGGGAAGATCAAGACACAAGCTGCTAATAAGAAGTTGGTGCTTTGGCCTTCTTGAATGGAGCTAATGGAAAAGTCGAGAAAATAGGGGAAGGAAAAAGGCGTGGAAGAGGAAGACAAAGAGAAAAAAAAATCTATAAGGAAAAAAATTGGAAAATAGGAGGAAAAGGAAAAAAAATCGATATTTTATTTTGTTTATTCATTTATTTAGTTTGTGTTTATAACCAAACGTACTAAGTTTTTCCTTTTTATTCCCTAAAACATACCATTACAGTACCGAGTTATAACAAGTAAAATTTTCATCAGTTCTCTAATACTGGCTTGGGTGTCCTAACTTCATTGAGACCTAACCAGATAGATGAAAGAAAAAAAAAACATGATAGTAAATAAATATTTTTATTTAATAAATTCATATTTTATTAATTCTTTTAATCATGATAGTATTAAATTCTTCTTGTTTAATAACACATTTATCATAAAAATACATTTTCTTTTTTTACTTGTATATTTGTAGTAAAATGAATTGATTGTCACTAGTGCAACTAATGAACTTACTAATTAGATAATGCTAAATTTTAATTCACACTATTATCATAAAATTAGGTTAAATCATTTTTTTACTCTGCAGAGGTACGTCTGGGCCATTTTACGCACATCTCGATTGATCACCTTTTCGGTTTGGTCAAAACAGGTCATCCACGTCAAAAGTAAGAAATTTGTGATGAGTTTAGTCCTTAAGCTCTCCCCAAGAAGATTCAAATAAAGAAAGTCAATGAAGGGAGCACAAGTTCTTAACTATTTGGCCAACCCCTTGGGGTATGTAAAATTCTTACTAGTCATATTTGTGAAGACAATTACAATCTTTATATTAACTTATATTATATGAATCCTTTTTTTTTCTCAAAAAATTAGTTTCATTTTATTTTGTATGCTTACGTGATTGATGTTCATTACATGACATAAAAAATAAAATCAAGAACTTATGTTAAAGATTAATTTATTTTTTAACCATTAGAAAAATAAGAAATTTTGTAATAAAAGATTTTATTTCTAGCAAATTTCCTAATGTAAATACGGCTAGCGCAACGTGCATGACATAAAAATTAATTTTAATGAAAATGAAGAAATCATAGATATAAGTTATAGGTCGATACTAATTTTTCCTTTAACAAACATAATTTGGTTTTTCATAGTTTTTAAATATGTAATTCTTCATTTTTTGTTATAACCTGATAATGTAACATTTAGAATGTTGAATGTAATAACTGTTTTAACCCAATATCGTATAGTCAAGTTTTAGATATAATATATAAATTTCAGTTATAAGCAACTACGACATAAACAAATTAAAGAAATAACAACAAAAATTAAACATGTCTTAACCCGATATCGTAGTGATACATTTTAGTATTTTTTTTACAAAGAAATTGTGATAAACCGATATGTCCTTATTTTATTATCGATGTTTTAATATATGTTTTGCAGTGTCATGCGTAATTTATGAGGCATTTAAATAAATAATAATATGTTATACATAGTGGTATTAAATATTATAATCCGAAATTCCAGTGGGTATTTTAAAATGTTGTACGTGAATTATTATAGTTTTGTACAATGTTATAACCTAACATCGTGAAATCAAATTTTAAGTATAATGTGAAAAAATTAGTTATAAGATATTATTTTGTTATCTAGTATAAATTTTAGTACGTAAATTATATATGTGAACTAAATAAATTGGAAAAGTGATAACTAATGGATATATATATATATACACACCTAGATTCAATTTCATCCATACATTAGTTATACTTTGACCTTGAAGTTTTTCTCTTTCTTTCCTTTTTGGTTTGGCCACCACCCTTCTTTCTGTGGAGAAGTCTTGTCCAAGTCTTCCACCTTCCTTCCCTATTTTTCCTCTTCATCCATCCTTGCTTTGGTTGGCTGCTACTTAGTTGTCTTTATTTCTTTCAATTTCCATGACAACTGCCTCTCGATTTCAGCATGTGCCCTATCTTACTCCCTTTGTTTTGCAGTGAAGAAACCTTCCTTTTGCAGCCAAATTTCTCTCCTCTCTTCTTCATTTTCACCTTGCCTTGTCTAGCCTTTAGTTGTCAGTTAGCCAATAGGTATTGTTCTACCTTGCAGCTGTGAAAAGCAGCCTTTTTTTTGCCTACAACTACCGTCTTGTTTTCAATTTTTTTGTAGCAGCTGTCCCTTATCTTGGACGTGCAACTTCTTTCTCTCCCATAATAACTTCAAGGTTACCGTGAAGCTTGGTAGGAGTAGAGACAACAGCCTTGCCTTGCCTTGCACCCTTGTCTCCACCATAAGGACACCAAGTAAGGCAACAACTAGCTGCCTTATGAACCGTGGTGTGGGTAGTTTCTAAACCTCAAGTATTTATTTTATTTTCATGAAGTTCTTTCCTTTTCCTTCGTGATAGTTAAAAATTAGATAAATGGTTTGGATCTAAAGAAGTTAGGAGGGTAAATTAAGAAGTGAAGTAGTAGAAGTGTGGTGCTAAATTAGATTATAGGTTGGGTTATCTCTTTGTAATTTAGGATATTTGATTGAGTAGAACTTTTAATTAAAACTTGGTAAATTTAAGTCTTGATGGCTAATTGTTTTAAAAATTTAAATAAAAGGTCATAGTAAGAGGAAAGGGTTGGTGCATGTATTCAGTTAAAGAGTGAATGAAAGTGAGTAGTGGATGTAATCAAAGGAGGGTTAGTTAGGAATAAAGTGTGGAAAATGAGAGTTAAGTGGTTTTGAAAGGGTGCAGGGGGCAGATTTCATAAGTAACAGAAATTCGGTATTTTGAGTGTCTTCGGGCATAATTAAATTAAGAGTTCAAAAGATAAAATGTACCTTATGGTCTTGAAATGTTGTCAGCAAAATTTCGTACTCGGTTCCAAGTATGTTGTGAGTTAGAGCTCTTGGACTCTGGCTAGTTCACACTAGATTTTTAGTGCCCTATTTTCGGTTCATGTAAGGAATTGAGTTAGTTCAAAACCAATTTTAGAAAAAGTTTCTAAATAACAAAGATAGATATACTTGTTTATTAACAAACCTGGCTAACAGAATTGGATTTCCTTTTTCCTAGAGAAAGTTATGTTCAATTAACTAAGGTTAGGTTAAAGCTATCAAAATCCTGCATTTTATAGAATTTGATGCAATTTCAAAGAATAAACTGTATTGATATACAAATCCAAAAATTACAAATGATATACCATTATAAAGCTACATGTGTCTAGTATTTTTATAAATTTCACAAAACTAGATTTGGAATTTTCTAGAGAAAGATATGACCGTTAGAATGGACACTGGTCCAAATCCCAAGTTTGAACAGTTTCAACACCTCTAACTCACTAAGTGATTTCTATCTTTTCTAATGGTTCCTTCTACCCCATGCATTGTCAAGACATTTAAAATATCTCTTCATTATTAACCCTATCACATAAAGTCCAATTCGTATTAATGGACATGTAATAGCTTAATGGAAAACTTTCATAAAGAAACCTATACAAGTTGAGATATAAGCTTAGTAATTAAAAGATTATAATAATAACGTTTATGAACTAAATATTATTTGGGAATATGAATTTTAGTTCTGGATTCTAATGTGGACCTGATGACACAACTTCAAAGAATAAACTATATTGATATACAAATCTAAAAATAAAAAATGATATACCATTATAAAGCTACATGTATCTAGTATTTCATAAATTTTACGAAACTGGATTTGTAATTTCTTAAAGGAAGATATGACCGTTATAGTGAACATTGGTCCAAACCTCAAGTTTGGACAATTTCAACATCTCTAACTCATAGTTTTCTTAATGAAACCTAAAACCATACACACATCACCCAACAATAGTGATGGAGATATATAGTAGGTAGAACATAATCATCTGTATAAATTGAATAAATCATCAAGTCTGAGGTTGCATTGCAAAGGCACAACAACTCTATCTTCTTGTGTGTAATCCGTGGCCATCGATCAATCAATTATATATATATATATATTTTTTTTTTTCTTGTTTGTCGATGCATAAAGAAAATATAAAGAAAGTCTTTGAAATATAAAACCATAAAATTAATATACATATCATTGATTTTAATATTAACACATGACATTAATATTTTCACTAATTCTCCTCTTACATGTTTTTCTTGCCTTTCAATTTGTTCACGAATTAATTATACTTGTTGATATCTCTATAAATGAAGTTACATTGGAAGGCTTGTACCTCTTATATAAAACTGGTAAATATGAAGTTAGGAAACCAAATGCTTGATTAGGGTAATGCATGCATCTAACAATTGCCAAACTTGAACGATATCACTTTTATCCAAGCTAAACCAACCATGTACATTGTATTACTCTTACCTATAGTTTTCTTAATGAAATATAAAATCATACACTCATCACCCAATAATAGCAATGGAGACATGTTGTAAGTAGAACATATATCATCTATATAAAGTGACAAGCCTAAGGTCGCTAAGCAACAACACAACTCTGTTTTCTTGTGTGTTATCCATGGCCACTGAAGTAGTTGAAGAAGATGAATGAGATGAAAATGATGATATTAATTGGAGAAGAAATTTTTCTTCATCTATCGATTACATCAAAGGTATTATTCATTGCAATTCACATTAGAAGTTTTCAATTTCATTTCATAAAAAATTATTTGTAACTATTTTTTTCTCCTGGTTTTGTTTTTCTATATGTGTTTAGAAATAAAGGAGGAGGAGACTGATGGTTGTTTTCCATCAGAGCAACCTTTGAACCATACTACAAGCCTTTCTCCCAAGTTTCACAATTTTAGGTAAAGGCCCTTGCACTATACCTAGAGATCGTATATGTGGCTATACTGTCTAGGAATACTGGAGAGCAAGCTTTACAATTGTGAACATGCCTATGTGTTCTTTTTGTTATGGTGTGTACATCTTTTCTTTTGCTTCTTTACATCTATAAATTATTCTTCTTCTTATTATTTTTTTTTAAAAATAATTATTTTATTATTGACAATGTTTGTCTATTTGATCATATTTCAGTTTGCTATTGGCATATTGAACTCATGCCCAATTGGATCCAGGAGGAGGAGGGAGCAAATGGAGAATAAAATAGTGTAATGAGTTGTTAAAAGCTGAGTCGTTGAACACAGTAGAGGTGAGTGAGATGTGGGGCATAATTTTTACGTGGAACAAGGATGATGTGATTAATATATTTCCTAATGTTTATGAAAAAAATGTAATGAGTTGTGAGAAAAACAATGGATAAGAAGATCACGAAAATATTTGAATTTATGGCATCTTGTTCTTAGTTTTCGTTTTAAATAATTATTGGCCCAATGTGGGATAAGGCCTAATTAACGAAATATGTAATCAGGACTAACTGAGTTTTTAATTAGGTACAATTTTATATCGTCACAGATTATTTGACTTCAAAAATCAAGTAAAATTTTAATCAAATCAATTTGGTCAGGTCAAGTGAATTTTATCGAAAACCCAATCATCTTATTCGGTTGAACACTATTATTTGTTAAAGTGTATATGTATTTTTTTAATCATTTATTATCTCGATGATGATTAAGTGCAATGTAATTGATGGATTCTTATTTATTTTAAAATTTAGTTTTCAACCATTAAACCATAACAACAAGTATCTCTAAGATATCATTAAAAAAATAAAAAAAAATCCTATAGAAAAAGAGAAATTTTAATTGTAGTTTAAGAAAAATGTATTGATTTCAATAAGGCAAAAAAGTTTGAATTTTATTTGGCAATATAAAATTAGAAAAAGATGGTTAAAAAAACTAGAAATCCATTTATTTGATTTTGAGTTTATCTATAAAAGTGTTTTCAAGAGAAAATCTAGTTATAATTGTACTTATGTTAACCAGAATTTTAATGGTATTTAAAAAAAACACCACTAATATGCAAAAAAGCCCTTAAATCTCAATTATTTTATAAATATTAAATTAAACATTTGTAGGTGTGACTATATTAAATAAATTTCAAATTTTTTATTTTATTTTCCTAGGTTGTTAATATATAATATCAATATTTTAGTAATTTAATTAATGTCAATATAATTATATTATATTTAATATTATGAAGATTAAATTGAATATTTTGTAGGTGTGACTATATTAAATAAATTTAAATTATTAATTTATTTTCCTAAGTTGGTAATATATATTAGTAAACTAAGTCATGTAGGCAAAATTATATTATGTTTAACATGTATAAAATTTAAATTAAATATTTATATGATATCATTGGTTAGACCACAATTAAAATTTAACTCCAAAATCAATATTGTATTTTTTTTTTTCAATTTTTAAAAAATTGACATAAATTATATTTTAATGTTTTAACACGTATATTTCTTCTGTCTATTCCAACTAGGTGGATTATTATTAAGGCTAAATGCTTTTATGTTTTGATGATTTGCATATAAAAATTTGTTAAAATTTATATAAGAGAATATAAAAGACAAATACAAATACTAGTAATAACTTATGTATACCCTATGAGCAAGATAAATTGAAGCTTTTTTTGTCTACAATTGAAAGAAATCAATTATTCCTCACCTCCAAGTTGTGGGTCTGATCTCCAGCTTTTACTAAAAAAAATAAAAATTAAAAAAAAATTCATTGATCCTCAATTGAAAAGAGTACATATGTGCTAATATTAACACAATAAATTAATAATTTTCTTATACGCCATATAACTCAACTCAACTCAACTAAGCCTTAAATACCAAACTAGTTGGGGTCGGCTATATGAATCCTTTTCCTCCATTTGCATCGATCTGAGACAACATTTTCATTAATCCCTAGCATAGCCATATCTTTCTTAATGACTGACCCTCATGTAAGTTTCGGTATCCCCTTACTCCTTCTAACACTTGGCACTTGAACCAAGTCACCTTGCTTAACTACTGCGTCTATTGGCCGACATTGGATATGTTCAAACCAACGTAGGCAATTCTCCCTCATTCTCTCTTTAATAGGTGCTACTTTCCGCCTTCTTACTATTCTCCTTATTCCTTATTCTATCCTTTCTTGTATGTTCTGTCATCCATCTTAACATTCTCATTTCGACTACTCCCATCTTATGCAAATGTTGCTTCTTAACTACCCAACATTCGGTACCATACAGCATAGCTGGTCTCATGGCCGACTTATAAAATTTTCTTTTCAATCTATTCTGGATTTTAGGATCACATAAAACTCCCGAGGCACTCTACCACTTCACCCACCCTGCCTTGATCCTATGGTTTACATCATGCTCAATTGCACCATCTTTTTGTATAAATGACCTTAAATACTTAAACACATCCTTTGTAGGGAATGTCTGACCATCTAAAATTATTTCATTCGGGCCTCCTCTAGTTTCACTGAAATTGCACTCCATATATTCAGTTTTTGTCCGACTCAATCTAAGGCCTTTTGATTCTAACGCATTCCTCCACATTTCTAGTTTAGAATTTAAACCTTCCCTAGTTTCGTCTACCAACACGATATGATTGACAAAGAACATGCACCATAGAGCCCTATCTTGAATATTATAAGTAAGTTCATCCATGACTAAAGCAAATAGGTAAGGACTTAAGAATGAACCTTGGTGAACACCTATCGTGATCGGGAACTCTCCAGTCACACCATCTACGGTCCGCACCCTAGTCATTACTCATTCATACATATCTTTAATAACTTCTTCATATTTAGTTGGGACCTTCTTCTTCTCAAGTACCCAACACAAGACTTGTCTTGGCACTTTATCATACACTTTTTCTAAATCAATAAAGGCCATGTGAAGATCATTTTTCTTTTCTCTATATTTCTCTATTAATCTCCTAAGTAAAAAAAAAGCCTCTATTGTAGATCTCCCTGGCATAAAGCCAAATTGATTCTCAGAAACTAGGGTCTCATTCCTAAGCCAACGCTCAATCACTCTCTCCCATAGTTTCATTGTATGGCTAATAAGTTTTATTCCCCAATAATTCGAACAACTTTGAATATCTCCTTTATTCTTATAAATAGGGATCAACGTACTTTTCCTCCACTCATCGGCCATTTTCTTGGTTACTAAAGTCTTGTTAAAAATATATGTAAGCCAAGTTACTCCAATATCTCCTAGGCATCTCCAAACTTCTGTTGGAATATCATCTGGGCCCATTGCCTTACCATTCTTCATCTTATACATAGCTTCTTTAACCTCCTGTGCTCTAATCCGATGAACAAATCAGCGATTCGTAAGAAATTAATTAATAATGTGTTAAAACACAATTTGTACGTACCAGGGTACTCAATCTAAATAGAAACTTAAGAGAAAGTGAGAGAGTTATATATATCTGTGGGAGTTCTTCAGTAATCCAAAACAAAAAAAGAGTAAGAGATATTCAAGGCTTCAGACAATCGGAGCTCCCTTCAACCCAATACCAAAGAGATGAAGGTAAACCCATTAGAGTTTTTCATGAACTAGCAGTTGAGTTCTACCATCACCTCCTTCTAGAGTTAGTGAGCAGAGAGCCTCGAATTTGACTTAAAACCAAATCAAAAAAACTCAAATAAGAGTTCACCTAAATATGCATGTCTATATTATGTGTGTTTGTGAGTTATATATATGCTAAGGCATGTGGTCTAGATGTAATATGAACCGTTGAACTTGAATGATGAAATACATTAGTTACTTTCCCTTTAGCATCCAATTTGGGTAATTAATATTTAGTTATCTTCCTAATTGTTGTAATGGGCATATGACATTCCTTTTCTTTTATGCATTATAAGTTTTCTTTTATTTTGAGAAAGACTTGATTTATATTTGCTTTAATTTAGGAGGGAAACTTTCCTTCTGTTATGCATTTGTTTCCATTTCTTTTGGAGAAATACTTCTCTTTCTAATTTCTTTTTATTTAAGAGGGAGACTTTCCATTTTTTTATGATTTTTATTTTTTATTTTTACCCATTGTTCAGGGCTTGAATCACCTCATTGAATCAGTATCCTTTTTCATATTCAATTAGGGTTATAACCATATAATTGAAGAAGCAATTGTAGACCTAAGGGCTATGACTATATCAGCCATTGAACAAAAAACAATTGAAGTTTCATTTTCCAGTTTGGAGTTGTTCTTTGGTTCAATGGTTTTGTTAAATAGATAACAACTTGATACATGACTGCAATAACTTGATGGACTACTTTTAGCATTAAGCATTGCTTCAAAGAGTCTAATAGTTAAGCTGAATTACTGATGGACTAGTAAAAATGGGAAATGACATCCAAAAACCTTTAGTTATTCTTTATTGTTTTTAGTTGTAGTGCTAATATGTTTATGGGTAATTTGATAGGAGTCAGTTTTCCAAGACTTTGTATTGTTTCTTACTTAATGTTATTCCCTTTTGTACCAAAAATAAAAATAAAATTGTTATACTAATTTCTATACAGCTTGAAAAAAATAAAGAGAAATAACTTTTTCATCTATGTAAAATAAAGTGTGTACATGTTACTGTTATGCATATGCACTATATAATCTTCTTCTTCCTATTTGATAATTTTTTATGGCTAGCTTACCTCTAGTGGTTTGTATTTTTTTTTTTTTTTATAAAATCTAAAGAACAAAATGAAGAAATAAATAAAGTGGCATCTCGTTATTATTTTTTTTATGCACAAATTGATTTAATCTTACATATCTTACAATTTGTAAAGAAAGTTACTTAGGAAAAGGATAACCAAAACAAGTTAATTATCGGCAAAGCAACAAAACTATAATTAAATTGTATGAACATTTTTAAAAATGCACCTTAGTAGAGAATATTTTATATTAGCTTAGTAGTTATAACTAAAAAAAAAAAAAAAAAGAGGCAGAGTATATTGGATAATAAAATAAAATGTCTTTCTAAACATTGGCCTTATAGTAAATTTTTTAAAGATAATATATGTAAAAGTAGTTATCATGTAATATCTTGTTTGATAATGGTACTAGATGAGTTATACAATACCTAACTCTTTTTGTACGATATTTAAGACCCAGCTGAAGTATATCATTCATTCACCATCGATTTTATTTGAGCAAATCACAACCATTTATTTATATTAACTTGTTACCTGTATTGTTAAAAAATAGAGTAATTATATTTAAATCCAAAATATATTTAGTTTTTATGAACTACAAGTACAGGCCACAGAGCTACCATCTTCGCTAAGATGCAATTGGTGCTACAGTTTAGTTACTTTTTCTAGTCATATAGGATTCATTTTCACTATCCTATCAAGATACTTGAAATGAAAAAACATGTCAACCTAATTTAGTTTTCTTTCTAGGTTCAAGAGAATAATGTGAATTAGTTCATATCTAGCAAATTATATATCTTTGTGTATTAATTTGTGCTTGACAAAAATAATTCAACTTACATGAAGAACTATTAATTTATGAATCCTTAATTGGATGTTCTAGAAGCAGCTAAGAGGTTAAGGTGAGGCACGTGGTAGTGGTGGTGGTCATGGCTTTGAGCCTGTGATCAGTGGGGTGGCTACAACGGGTTGGCATTGGGTGGTGTTTTATGATGTGGTGGAGCTGGAGGTAGTGATGGTAGTAATAGCATTTGAGTGGTGGTGTCAAAAATGTTTCACCACCTTTGACCTTTAATAACACAATCTATAGGGTAAAAATAGGCATTTTATTATGTACACTTTTTTAGAAGGAGAAATTCTTGTTTAACTCTGGCCTTATCGATTAATAGTGTGTATGTAAGGAGTCTTTACTAATATGGAATATTGGACTGGGAATTCAAGATTATTTCTGATGCTTTGACTAACATACCATAAATCAATTTTCTATTTAAATGAAAGATACCAATAAAGGAGAAGCAAGATATAGAATGAGAGTTGTGATTATAAGAGGTGGTGTTGTTGGCTCGTTCCTCGCAGTCTATTCTTGATTCCTGGATTTGAAATTTTGGTTTTTAAGTTTCAAATTTTGTGGGTTTAAGCCCAAGTAGAAGAAAAGAATTTAGGGTTTTCTATTTGTTAAGGATTAAATTTAAAGCATTTAATAAGATTGGGCTGAAAAACAAAAATACAAAATGTATTGGCAGGTTTCCTTAAGAGGTAAACAAATAGTTACAGGTGTGATGATTTGTCAAACTATCAAGAAAACATGTGTCCTATTTAGTTGGACATTTAATGCCAAGTAAATAGAGTTTAGTATTGAATAACTCACCGTGATACTATTGTTAAGAAATTAATTTATA
This sequence comes from Quillaja saponaria, assembly GCA_029379385.1. NCBI lineage: Eukaryota > Viridiplantae > Streptophyta > Magnoliopsida > Fabales > Quillajaceae > Quillaja > Quillaja saponaria. Next base: position 15,379,457 of record CM055605.1, on the reverse strand, counting down.
TTGGGAATTATACAAATGAAAACCCCCTTCAAAATTCAATGAGATATAACAAAAATACAAAAAGATAGCCATGCAAAATATAACTAGAAGAGAAGAGAAAGAACATTTAACACATAAAATAAAATAAAATAAAATAAAAATAATGTATACAAATATCTATAATATTCTAAAAGTCAAAAGACTTTTATAGTCTCCTACTATATAATATATACATATTTAAATTATTTAAAAAATAAATTTAATTAATAAAATTCATCTAATCAATTGATAATTATTAAAAAAATAATCTCTACACTTTACTACTGTGATATCCTGATAATTTAATGTATGTTTCAGAATATTCGTACATGACCTGTGTTATTAGGCTAATAAAAATTTAGGCAAATTAGGTTTAAAGTAAATAAACACGAGTGTGTATATAAATATATATAAATTGCCTAAAATTTATATAAATAGATATATATATATTCACACACGTATACATAAATTGGAAAATGTATTTTGATTATACTATAGATTGACTTGGACTTGGAATTCATTTCATTTAAAGTGTATTGGTAAATAAAATTTGTTGGTAAATAAATAAAACTTGAGTGTGTATATATATATATTTATAATTATAGATAAATTAGAGTCATAATTATCACATGTGTGTACTATGATATAAAATTTTATTTCTAAGTTTTTTTTTTTTCTATGGGGCCGAGTACCTTCTTCCCTCTGTCTTTCCACTGCCACACTTGTTCTTCCTCTATTTTAGTTGGTTCTAGAGTATGTCAGTGTCTTCTTAAAATTCAGCTATATACACTATTCTCCTCCTTTCTTGTTGGTATGATTTCAATGTCTAATGTATTCTTCTTCCTCAGCTCAGCCGAGACAGCAAAAGGGGTATTTGCCCCCTATTTTGCATTGTGTACTGGAGCCTCCCTTCAGTCAGCTAGTTCACCTCAGGCCATGGAGGACTTTAAGTTTCACGGCAAAGCTGTCGTGTACCTTAGGTGCAAGGGCAGCCAGCAGCAAGAAGGATAGTTCCCCACTCTTCCTAATCTAGTTATGGAAGCAAAGGGAGTTAGATGTAGAAAACTCCTCCTTGCCATGAGTTTTGTTAATAGCTAGTTAGTTTGTGGCTTTGATTTCTTTATATTTTTTTATGTAGCTGATGATTTAAAATTAAGGACTAAGATAATTCTAAGCAAAAGTTTAAGAACAATGAATATATAAGATAATTATGTCTAATTGTAGAATGAGGAAATTGGAAATTTAAGTATGATAATATAGGACTTATATACTCTTAAGTTAGATAAATTGTAGATAAGTAATTTAATTAGGATTCAACGTTGGGATATAAGTAGTATGAGAAGGATGAGATATGTTGAATTCTTAGTGTATGTTTATATACAAATGCATACACACTAATGGAAATTAATTATTCTTTTAAAAGTATTTGACAACGTGTATAAAAGAAATTAAGTGTTATCATATATTTAGAAGTCGACTTCCCTAGGTTTGATAAATAAAATATCTAATTAAGAAATATGATGTGGAACTAATTAATGTAATTTTAAAATATTTGGTTAAAGAGTTAAGGAGATTTAATTTTCAAGAAATATATTTGGTTAATTATGTATGACTTAAGAGTCATGGAAAGTAACTTGGAAGTGGTTATTGAAGTGAAGTAGGGGCAGATTTTGCAAGTTAGAGAAATCTAACATTTCGAATATCTTCAAAACTGAATTAAATTAATAGTTCCAAATAAAAATTGTAGGTTAGGGTCTTAAGATGATACATACAAAATTTTGTAACCTAATTCGAAGTATACGGATTGTTAGAGCTATGGAACTGAGGCAAGTTCTATATAGGAATTTTAGTGAGCTTCAGTCAGTTCAGGAAACTTTGTCAAGGCTTATATTAGAATTAGCTTAAGACCTCTAAATAAAAGTTGTTCCTAACATATAAAGAGTAAATTTGGAGTAGTGCAGGTTTTAATTCCTTGTTATGAATATTTTGGAGGTGGTGGAACTCAGTGTTATGATTTTCAGATACTGATTGAACCTATTTTAGTGTAACTAATTATAGAGAGTCTTAAAGGTTGAATTAGGAATAATGTTCCTAAGATGAAATGCTTCTAATATCTTGATAAGTTAGACTAGAAATTTTTGTAATTTAATTACCGAATATGAAGTTTTTATAAGCTTTGGAGTCTTATATTGACAACTAATAATTTTGCGAGTGCCCTGTTTTTGTTTATGTAAATAATCGAATGAGTTCAAGGCTGATTTTAGGAAAATTTTCTAAATATTAAAGGTAGTTAACATCCTACAAATAATGTTTAGACTGGGTTTTATTAAATTTGATTAAATATGTAAGTGAAAATAAACATATATCCAAGGATTATAAAAATGACTAAAAGGAGTAAACTTTAAAAAATTAACTATATTAGTATATATATATATATCCAAATAATACATATGATACCTATCTAGAAAGATATATTTGTCTATTAATAATTCCCATAACAGAATTGGATTTCCTTTTTCCTAGAGAAAGTTATGTTCAGATATAGGTAAGGTCAGAGCTGCTAAAATCTTATGTTTTGCAGAATTTGATGCAACTTCACAGAATAAACTATATTGATATATAAATCTAAAAAATATCAAATGATATACCATTATAAAGCTACATGTGTCTAGTATTTTATAACTTTTACGAAACTAGATTTGGAATTTTCTAGAGAAAGATATGAATATTAGAGTAAACACTAGTTCAAACCCCAAGTTTGGATAGTTTTAATATTTCTAACTCACTGGTATTTTCTATCTTTTCTAATACAAGTCAAGACATCTAAATTGTCTTTTCATTATCAACCTTGCCATATAAAGTACAGTTCATAATACTTGATATGTAAAGGCTTAATAGAAAATTTTCATAAACAAACCTATCTATACCAAATGTTGACTTTATAAATTGGAAAATGTACTTGTAGCTTCAGAAAGTGTGGTTAAATCAACAACGCACGTTAATGCAATCGTAAGTGATGAATAAGATCGGTTAAAGGTGGGTGGTTAATTGTTTCCTTTATGAGCTAGATTTTTATGTGTAATTGTATGTGTATTTAAATAAATGTGCAAATGCAATGTTTTAGTGAGTTATTTGAATCATACTTGTCTGAAATTGTTTGTGATTGATAACGGCCAATAAATTGAAATTTTTCTGAGAAAGGATTTTTATTTTTCGAACTGAGATCCAAGTGCACATAGGATATGTTGATTTGAAATTCTAAGATATTTTGATTCTAATAAATGTTTTAAAGTTTGAGTGCTCAGTCTCGATGGGATGGATTATGTACAAAGATTAATCTGTTGTACTGGTGCATAAATGCCGGGTGGGAGGTGATATTGTTGTGCGGGGTTGAGTTACTCATTGACCCTTTGTTTGCTTTGTATGTTATGATTGCTTTGATTTATTTGTGATCTTATGAATCATGTAAGTGGTGAATTTATAACGAATAACAATATGTACCTGTATTTTGAATTAAAACATGAACATTGTTACATGATGTTATTTTATATATTATATTACTTGTGTTGAGTGATGCCAATACCCATTTGGTACTATTTTCCACTCACTAAGTCCATAAAACTCACCACTCTTATGTGGTATTGTTTTTAGTAACAGGATTTAAGGATAGCTATTACCAATAATGGACCTTGCTGAGTGTTTGATGGCAAGGTAACTCTTGAAAATCTCAATCTTGAAGTCAAAGGGTGAAAGTTTGTTGTCACACTAGAGCTGTGGGGTGTCTGATCTTATAACGTGTAATAGTTTAATTAATTGTTATTGTGACAAGAAACGTAATGGAGCTCCTTGTTGTCTTTGTTGTTGTTACTCTGGTTATTGTATAAAAACAAGATTATGCATTTCTATTTTAGGCATGTTTCATATTACGAGGAATCTCTGCTGAAATTTTCAATAAATTGTTATTTATTTTAGTAAATAAACTTTGACAACTAACTTTTGTTTTATAAATCTCTACTTTTATTCATTAGTTTGGTTAAGAGTCGTAGTTGCTTTCTTGTTTTAGAGTACGGGTTACGAAGAGCTGGCAATCCATTCCTCTGACCAGTCATGCCTCCGTGAAGGGTGTGACAACTACTCTCATACTCTCACCCACCCACCTTTCTACTCTCCCACTCTCCAACTCTCCTACTCTCTCCCACACTTTTAAAATATATAATTAATTTTTTTATCAAATTAAATTAATTAAAAAAATTAAATACAGGTAAGATATATACAAGTATGTGCTTGCAGATAACTAGTATATATATATATATATGTTACATTGAATTTGAGTATTAAATACGAAATTAAAAAATGTAAATCTCTTTGAATTTAAAAGATAAATTCAAACACTTCAAAAAAATAATATATTTTTTCATTTATAGGTTGAAATATATGAAAATGAAAAATGGTAATATTTTATTGTTAGTATAAGTCTTTATTCTTTTATTAATTAATATAACACAATTTATTTAAGTTTTTTAACAGGTTAAAGGGGTAAAAATATGTTCAAATTTAAAGTCTATTTATTTGAAGACAAATTACTAAAATTCAGATTTATTTTCTCGTAAAGTTATGTCATAGGTTGTTTTCAGAATATCACTAATAAATTTAATATATTTATTTCCAAGCATTTTTTTTTATTAGGGATAATATAGTAGAAATAAAATAAATAAAAATTGAGGTTGTTATTAGGAAAATAATTTTTAAAAATAAAGGATGATATTAAAAAAAGTAAGTATTATAACTCATTTGAAAAGTGAAAAGTAAAAATAAAACTTTTTGTTACTTTTGAGATACAAACATGATTTTTTTAGTTTTTTACCAAAATTATTTTGTAATATCGTTAACTTTTCTATCCATCCAAGAGAGGGGATTATCGATTCCTCCAACTTTTGAACTAGTGTTATTTGACAAAAACTTAAGGGAAAGGGTGTAATTTACTCGAAAACTAATTATGAAGCTAACCAAAATAGAATTTCGATCAAAAACAAAATATTATCGATGTAAGTTTGTTGGTGAAATTAGTTGGGAAAAATGTGTGGGCAAAAAGATGAAGTTGATCGGTCATTACCGGCTGGCCAAGTCAGTGTTACCAACTATTGATCCAATGTATTAGAACCAAAATGTTATTTACTAAAGTAAATACAATTTATTAAAAATTTCAGTATAGGTTCCCTGTACCTTGTAACATGCCTAAAATACAAATATATAATCCCAAGTTACATTCAACTAATCACTAATAGCAACAATATACCAAAAGGATCTTCGTACCGCTTTATAACACAACAAGGAATGAACTGAACTATAACACAATTCAAAATCAAACACCCAACCCTAAAGTGACTGTAAATTCATCTTGTGGCTTTAAGTCCGCGATCTCAAATGCAAATCTTGCCGTCATATAATCGATAAGCCAAGTATAAGTTATTGAGGCTCACAGAGATCCTGTTACCAAAAAAATCAACAAGAGAGTGGTGAGTCCCACGGACTCGGTGAGTGGAAAATTTTCATTACCACCAACTTGTATTTTACCTTTTTAAAATTCTCAAATCCAAACATTTTAAACCATGCCACAAAGATGTAATTAAGTTTTAAAAAAAAAGTAAGGGAAATTAAGTGACTCGCACGCTTAGTTCTTTCAGGCTTGTCAACAATTATCTTAAGTGCATTTTATCTTATTGCTTGTCTATGTGTGTGTATATATATATATATACAAATATACACTTCCCAACAAAATCAACACAATTTCATTAATTACTATATTACTAATATTTTTAACATTAAGTTAATAAGATCCATCAAAAGCTTGCGTTATCCATTTTTTTTCATCATAGTACAATTAAATTCCCGTGTTTCCTTTTTCAATTATTACTACCTATCATGTTCTCATTCTTTTATAATCTTACAAGCTTCCTTGTATTTAAGTAACTAAATAACCTTTCAATACCAATTTTCTCTAAACTTTAAATTTTTATTCAAATAATCCCTAACCATAAAAGTTTTAACATACCAAGTTTTACTCATCTTATTACAACTAGTTTCATTTAGGCATTTTTACAAACATCTTAAGGGCATAATTACTTTTGTTTCTTATGTATGTGTATTATATCTGTACATACCCCAAAATAGTTAACACAAAATTAATTCCTATGTTACTTATATTCCAAAATCAAACTTGAAATTGGTTTAGTTAATCAAAGTAATTAAAACTTGAATTACATATATTTCCAACTATATAATCCTATCTAATTCAAGCATTCTTTTTCCCTTAAATGATTAACTATCACACTTTCCGTCAATATCAAATTCTAACTACTCCTCCCAAACTCACTAAACCAAACCCCTCCTCAATTATCAATAAGTAAAAGAAAATAATGAATTAGTTATATGGGGACATACAAGTAGCTCACTCACTCAAGGTACATGGCAAGGCTTCCATGGCTAAAATAAGAGATCCAAGGCTACCAAAACAGGGCACCAAACTCTTGGACGACGGGTTCCCATGGCAGATAAGCCTGTCGAAGAAAATGGCGTCATTAATAACATATTTCTACAATGGTAAAAACAACCATTACAGATAAATTTATCCGTAACCGTTGCAGATAACCAATGTCTGTGCAAGTTAATGGCTTGCAATCTTATAAAGTAGAATGGATTGATATAGTAAAATTTAAAAATAGAAAAATCAATCTTCAAAAAAGTAAAATAACTGCTCAATTTTAGTTACTTCGAAATTTTGAAGCACCTAAAACAATCCTTCAATTGGCAAGTAGAGGTACACCATTAAGTCTGTTTTTGGAGCATATAAGCTACAACACATACCAGAAGGAAAACTAAAAGAAAATATTATAATGCAGATTCTTTTTTGCTAAGACCATCAATCACAAGGATGATATACACAAGATTGAGCGAACTCTATTCAGTTAAAATTCTAAGTAAAATAATGTGAGCTACTACTCATGCTAAGTTATAAAACATTTGATAAGATATGTTTTCAAAGGTATATATTCTAAACTTTGTCATCCAATTCAATATTGAATGATAGCATTTGCATGTTAAAAAAAATAAAAAATTACCATTTTAACAATATATACCTTCATCATTTTTTCTGCATCTTCCAGTAATCCTACAGTTTCAAATGACAACATAATTCATAGCATTAATTAAAATGATAAGGAAAAAGTGATAGCTCAAATAAACATCTTCGTCACATGTTTGCATATAAACAGTCTAAAAGTATAAAGCATCAACTAGCTTTACCATAGATTAGTTACTAAGTTCAAATGAGCCACAAATAGCTAGATGGTCAACTTTTACAAGTCAAGTAATTAGCATAGTAACAAAACTGGACAACCTAAACATTTGAATGAACTAAGGATTGAAATGGGTAATCTAACTCCAAATAAACTCATAAATGATGAATTAAAAGTTCAATGCTATAAAATTATCACCTATCTCCAATCAATCTCTAAAGACAAGCCAATATTTGTCACACCATAGAGGTAAAATACCAATGGATATTTTATTATCTTTCTAAAATGCAGTAAAACAAAATTGATACAAACCCAAAAAATTTAGGATGAGAATGACAATAAGAGCTTACCCCTGATATAGGACAGTTAGGCCAACTAGCTCTCTTCATAGTGCTCTAATAAACAACCATCCAGTCTGTACTGCAAAAATCAATCCGAAGCACCCATGTTAGAAGAACATCAAAGACATACAAATGCTATTATTCTTACTGGCGTAAAAATAAAAGAAATGCTTTTCAAACTTGATTGTTAGTAATAGTGACCAATCTTCTTCATTTAGTATGAAATATAAAAACAAAAATTAGAATTTCTAAAAAAGCATTCATATAAAAAGGAAGAATTTGCCTCCCAGATCCAAAATTCAAAATTTTCATCACGGAACAACTAGAGATCTTCTTTTTCTTTTGGGTTTCAATATGGGAAATAAGTCAGTGTTAGCTCAACAAAAGTTTGATACTTTTCAAGCTTTCAGCTACTGTAAACAGTGAAAATTCACAACATCCAAGGTGCGAATCTCTAAATTGGGCTCCGGTACCAACTTATTACACATCACATAGAGGTATTTAGATTGTATTATTTAGAGATGTTCTTCATTATGGGGGAACATATACACAGGGAGCTCCATAGCATCAAGAACCAAAAAAAAAAAAAAAAAAACAACAAGAAGACACAATGATCCAAAATACACAATACATAACATTTAGTCCTGATATGATTGTAGTGTTTCATTGTCGAGGCTTCAATTGTGCATCTTTTCAAGAGTATCTTGCCATAACAACTACTAGCAAGTCAAGGTACTGCTGGAGGAGTTTGAGAAGAACCTGTAGATGAAAAAAACATAGAAGAAAGAAGACTGAGTCATATAAACTCAGTGAGTGAAAGACGTACCAAAAGGGTAGTAGCTTAAAGCATCATAGAGTTATAAAAAATCATAAGATAACTCATTATCCAATTACAATCCTTACATAATATATATATATATATATATATATATATACACATATGGATTACATAAAACTTACATACTCGCAAGTAAACATATAATAAATAAATCAAACAAAGCATCCAAGGGCCAGTAATCGTAGTAACTTAGCTCCCGCACACCATATAAATATAAAATATATATGTACATATACATATATCTTCCTCGGGGCTATTCAACTCCCGCACATCATAACAAATAATCTCCCACAGTAACCTCCCCGAGGCTGAGTTACTCGAATCTATATTTATATAATCACTTAATCAAATCAAATTTATCCTAGGTCCACCTGGATTCTAAATCATAACACCTAATATTATGGCCCTATTAAATCATATTCATTATGGGGAACACATCACATTAGGTGTTTTATTAGCAGAGTGGCGCAATGGAAGTGTGGTAAGCCATAACCCACAAGTTCTAGAAAGTAAAATTGAAAGAAAACCTATTGTGTGAAAAATAATCAGTAGCGAGTATAAATGAACATGTCTGTAACCTTCGATTAATTCTTTGCTGAATACGAAGAAACAAGGATCCATTTGGGAAACCAGAATTACAGTGAAACAATTTATCTGCATCCCCTTTTCATAGAAATTCGTTTAAGGGGAGGAGATTGTTATAACCGTCCAAAATAGATAACGCAAAAGTGAGTTTTAGACATAATGTGTAATTTAGAATTGTAAAATAAATAAATTAAATGAATAACTATACAATCACACATGTTATAATCCAATATCTTTGTGTATGTTAAAAAAAATATATATATTATAATAATAACTAAATAAATAAGAATAATAATAAAACCTTTGTGTGAATGAAATAAGCATTTATACACACATATATAGGATGAATGTACACCATCCATTCCTTTTTTATGGAGACTTTGACTTTGTTCTTTTTTATTTCCTTTCTTCCTTATCTTCTATGTGGGCTGACGTTGCTCTCTTTGTTCTTCACGATCTTTCTAGTCCTTTCTCCCCTGTTTTACTTCTCTGTTCTGCCTTCGTGAAACCTTGTTGCAGCCAAGCTCCTACCTCCTTCATACCATCAAATTTTCTGCACTTCTAACCATGACAGGTCGTGCAACCCGTTGAGGCAGCTTCTATCTTTCCTCTTCCTTCCTTCCCAGCCGTGAAGCAGCCACCCAAAACTAGTTAGAGTCCACCATGGATCCCCTGTTATGGTAGCTAAGTTGTTTTTTTCTTTTCTCTTTGTTATTCTAGCTACGTGTGTGCGTATGTGTTTGTGAATCTTGAGGAACCGAGTAGCAACATGTCCAACGATCCTGTAGCTGTGTGTGTGGCAGCTCATTTTGGTGGTGTCGCCGACAAGGGGGGGAAAATACCAAGGTGGGCCTGAGGAGGATGACGGTACTATGTAAGGTTACCCTTTTGGCTGCTGTATTTTTGGTGGGGTTCGTTGGAAGGTTTGCAACAGTTGGGTATGTGAACAAGGACCCGATCAATTTCTTTTGAAATTATTACTCAAGCTTCATCGAAGGTTATGGTTCTGCTAGATGGTTATTGTATGGCGTATGCAGGATTGAAAATCCTTGCAATTCCTGCAATATCTTTAACCATGTCAGCTGGGCTTCTATTTGGTTATGTTATTAGCACTATCATATTCTCTATCTGTGGAACTATTGGCTACTGCATTAGTTACAGTCCATGTCACACGACTTAACAAGGATGCTGTGAAAGTTATAGAGTAGATGTTGGCAAATGCTATATGCATAATTGGTAAGTATAAATGGCGCACAAATACTAAATTTTGCTATTATTTTGTCTATGAAACTGTCTTAGTTATAAACAGGCAGACATTGGAAATCTTTTTGATGATGTGAATATTTGATATATTTTGTTAATAGTTTTTGTCACTGTTAGTTATGCAATAACACCACTAGTAGAAATTACACCAGGAAAACCCGAGGAAGTGTTTAAAGTGAAATATAAGTTCTTGATTAATTATAAATCACTAATACAATCTTGAATTTAATTGGATTAGGAGTAATGATAGTGAATTAGTGTTGAAGTGAGGAGTATGAATTGGAGCTTGAAAATGGTGGAAAATAGGAGTTAATAGTTTTAAAGGGGGTGCAGGAGACAGATTTCGTGAGTAACATAAATTTGGTATTTCAAGTGTCTTCATAACTGAATTAAATTAAGAGTTTAAAAGATAAAATGTAGCTTATAGTCTTGAAATGTTGTCTGCAAAATTTCGTAGTCTTATTCCAAGTATGTTGTTATTTATAGCTGTTAGACTTCGGCTAGGTCAGTCAGGATTCGTACTACCCGGTTTTTGGTTCATGTAAGAAATTGAGTGGGTTCATGGCAGATTCTAGGAAAAGTTTTTAAATAATAAAGATAGATATATTTTTCTATTAATAAACCCAAGAAATAGAATTGGATTTCATTTTTCCTAGAGAAAGTTATGTTCAATTAACTAAGGTAAGGTCAAAGCTGTCAAAAATCCTGCGTGTGGTAAAATTTGATGCAATTTCAAACAATAAATTGTATTGATATATAAATCCAAAAATTACAAATAATATACCATTAGAAATTTACATGTGTCTAGTATTTTATAAATTTTACGAAACTGGATTCGGAATTTCCTAGAGAAAGATATGACTGTTAAAGTGGACACTAGTCCAAACTCCAAGTTTGGACAGTTCTAGCATCTCTAACTCACTAAATGCTTTGTATATTTTCCAATAGTTTCTTTTACCCTAGGTATTGTCCATACATTTAAAATGTCTCTTTAATATTAACCTTATCACGTAAAGTCCAATTCTTATTAACTGGCATGTAGTAGCTTAATGAAAAATTTCATAAAGAAACATATACAAGTTAAGATAAAAACTTAGAAATTAAAATATTATAACAATAATGTTTATAAACTAAACACTATTTGGAAATATGAATTTGAGTTCCGAATTCTAATGTGGACAGATGAGACTCGTGGACGCAAATGTGAGTGACGAGTGGAATCAGTTACAGGTGAGTGGTTAATTGCTGCCTTTAGGGGCTAGATTAGTATGTGTGATTATATGTTTATTTGAATATGCATGATACATGAAAAGTAAGCTAGTGGAGTATCTCAGTAATTTGCTTGAATAAGGTTTGCTTGATATTGGTTACTGTATTGACATTGTTTGTGTTTGATAAGGGCCAACTCATGAACATTTTTCTGGAAAATGATTTTCATTTTTGACAATGATTTTAAAAACTATTGGAGTGCTCAGCCCCGGTGGGATGGATTTGTGTACGGAGATTAATTTGGTATGCAGGAGCGTAAATGCCCGGTAGGGGGTGATATTGGTGTGCAGGGCTGGGTTACTCGTTGGCCCTTTGATTGCTTTGTGTGATAGTGTTGCTCTGATGTAAATTGTGATCCTATATGTTATATAAATTTTGAAATTATGAAATGTACGACGTATATGGGTAACGTGAAATGTTTTATGAAAAGTATTACATGATGTTAATTTATGTGTTACATATTTGTGTTGTGTGATGCTAGTACCCTTTGGGTACGATTTTCCACTCACGGAGTCCTTAGGACTCACCCATTTCTTGTGAAATTTTTTAGTAACAGGAGTTCTTTACAGGGTTTCACCGAGCTTGTGACTTGCTGATTGAGTACGACAAGGTAATATTAGGATCTCAGACTTGAAATTAAAGGATGAAAAATTTGCAGTCACATTAGAACTGTGGGAGTGTCTAATTTTGAAAGATGTAAGTGTCGAGTTATTTGTCTTGGTTATGATGTGATTGGAGCGAAGCTCCTTGTTATTTTTACGTTACTGTTGTGTAAAATCATGAGATTATGTATTTGTATTTTAGGCATGTTTCTTATTGCAAGAAACCTCTGCCAAATTTTTCAATAAGTTGTTAATTATTACAGGAGGTAAACTTTTACAGTGAACTTTGGTTTTGGAAAAGCTAGTTTTATTCTTTGGTTGGGTCATGAGTTAGGTTTGTTATTTGTTTCGAAGTCAGGGTTACGGTGGATTGGTTATCCAATCCTCCGGCCAGTCATACCTCAGTGAGGGGTTTGACAAATTAGCTCCAACAAAACAATAGAATTACTTGAACTAGAGGTATTTGGAACTACCCAAAAATAGAAGAGTGGTTAAGCAACTGTTGGAGGCTGTTGGAGGTGCTGTTATTTGCTGATGCAGTGGCTATTGGAGGTGTTACTAATCCACGAAAGCTACTCCTCGGCTCAAGCACGGGTTGGGGAAGATCAAGACACAAGTTGCTTATGAGAAGTTGGTGCTTTGGCCTTCTTAAATTGAGCTAATTGAAGAGTCGAGAAAATAGGGGGAGGAAAAAGCCATGGAGGAGGAAGACAAAGAGAAAAAAAATCTATAAGGAAAAGAATAGGAAAATAGGAGGAAAAGGAAAATAAAATAAAAGGATTAATTCGGTATTTTTATTTTGTTTATTCATTTATTTAGTTTGTGTTTAGAACCAAACATACTAAGTTTTTCATTTTTATTCCCTAAAACTTACCGTTACAGTACCGAGTTATAACAAGTAAAATTTCCATCAATTCTCTAATACCAGCTTGGGTGTCCTAACATCATTGGGACCTAACCAGATCGGTGAAAAACCCCAAAAAAAAAAAAAAAGGTCTTATTTTATTTGAGTTTCTAAGAATAATAAATCAGGATAGTAAATAAATATTTTTATTAATTCTTTTAATCATGATAGTATTAATTTCTTGTTGTTTAATAACACATTTATCATAAAAATACATTTTCTTTTTTTACTTTTATATTTGTAGCAAAAGGAAGGTTAATGTTGATTGTCACTAGTGCAGCTAATGAACTTACTAAATTTTAGTTCACACTATTATCATAAAATTATGTTAATTCATTTTTTTTATTCCGCAGAGATACGTCCGGACCACTTTACGCACATCTCCATTGATCACCTTTTCGGTTTTGTCAAAGACAGGTCATGCACTTCAAAATTAAGAAATTTGTGAGGAGTTTAGTCCTTAAGCTCTCCCCAAGAATATTCAAATAAAAAAAGTCAATAAAGGGAGCACAACTTCTTAACTATCTGGTCAACCCCTTGAGGTATGTTAAATTCTTCCTAGTCATATTTGTGAAGACAATTAGAATATTTATATTAACATATATTAAATGGATCCCTTTTTTTTTTTTCTCGAAAAATTAGTTTTATTTTATTTTATAATGCTTACGTGATTGTGGTTCATTACATGAAATAAAGATAAAAATCAACAACTTACGTTATAGATTAATTTATTTTTTTTAATGAGAAATTTTGTAATAAAAGATTTTATTTCTAGCAAATTTTCTAATGTAAATATGGCTAGCACAACGTGCATGACATAAAAATTAATTTTAATGAAAATGAAGAAATCATTGATATAAGTTATAGGTCGATACCAATTTTTCCTTTCACAAACATAATTTGGTTTTTCATAGTTTTTAAATCTGTAATTCTTTATTTTTTGTTATAATCCAATATTGTAACATTTAGAATGTTGAATGTAATAACTTTTTTAACCCAGTATCGTATAGTTAAGTTTTAGATATAATATATAAATTTTAGTTATAAGCAACAACGACATAAACAAATTAAATAAATAACAACAAAAATTAAACATGTCTTAACCCGATATCATAGTGATACATTTTAGTGATTTTTTTACAAAGAAATTATGATAAACCGATATGTCCTTATTTTATTATCGATGTTTTAATATATTTTGGAGTGTAGTGCATAATTTATAAGGCATTTAAATTAATAATAATATATTATACATAGTGGTATTAAATATTATAATCAGATATTCCAGTGGATATTTTAAAATGTTTTACATAAATTATTGTAGTTACATACATTGTTATAACCCAACATCGTGAAATCAAATTTTAAGTATGATGTGAAAATATTAGTTATAAGATATTTTGTTATCTAGTATAAATTTTAGCAAGTAAATTATATATGTTAACTAAATAAATTGGAAAAGTGATAACTAATGGATATATATATATATATATACATACATACACACCTAGATTCAATTTCCTCCAAACATTAGTTATACTTTGACCTTGAAGTTTATTTTCTTTCTTTCCTTTTTGGTTTGCCCACCACCCTTCTTTCTCTGGAGAAGTCTTGGCCGAGTCTTCTACCTTCCCTTCCTTGTTTTTCTTCTTCATCCATCCTTTCTTTGGATGGCTGCTACTTAGTTGTCTTTATTTCTTTCAATTTCCAAGACAACCAACTCTGTTTTCCTTCTATTTCTCTACCTCTTGATTTTAGCATGTGCCCTGTTTTACTCCCTTTGTTTTGCCGTGAAGAAATCTTTCTCTTGCAGTGAAATTTCTCTCCTCCTTTCTTCATTTTCAGCTTGCCTTGTCTAGCCTTTAGTTGTCAGTTTGCCAAGAGGTATTGTTCTACCTTGCAGCCATGAAAAGCAGCCTTTCTTTTGGCCTACAACAGCTGCCTGTTTTCAATTTTTTTGTAGCAGCTGTCCCTTGTCTTGGACGTGCAACTCCCTTCTCTCTCACGGCAACTTCAAGGTGACCGTGAAGCTTGGTAGGAGTGGAGATAGCAGCCTTGCCTTCCCTTGCACCCTTGTCTCCACCATGAGGACCCCAAGTAAGGGCCAACACATGAAAGTTTTTAGTGAGTTATTATGTTCAATTGTATGTGTATCTAAATAAATGTGCTAGTGCAATATTTTAGTGAGTTAGTTGAATTATTCTTGTTTGAAATTGTATGTGGTTGATAAGGGCCAACATATGAAAGTTTTTCTGAGAAATTATTTTTTTTTCCGAAACTAAGATCTAATTGATTTAAAAACATAAGAAATTCTAATGTTAATAACTGTTTTTTTTAATTAATTGAGTGCTCAGCCCCAGTCAGATGGATTGTATACGGAGATCAATTTGTTATACGGGCACGTAAATGCCTAGTAGGAGATGATAATATTGTGCAAGGCTGAGTCACTCGTTGGCCCTTTGGTTGCTTTGTTCGATATTCTCACTCTGATTAATTTGTGATCTTGTGTTTCATATAAATTGTGAATTTATGACGATTATAATGTACACGTATAATGTGAATTAAGGTATGAACAATGTTACAGGATATTATTATATATGTTATACACTTGTGTGGTGTGATGCTAGTACCCTTTGGGTACTATTTTTCATTCACATAGTCCATATGACTCTCCCCTCTCTTGTGAATTTTTTTTATAACAGGAGTTCAATACATGGCATCGCTGAGCTTGTGACTTGCCGATTGAGTATGGCAAAGTATTTCCAGAATCTCAGACTTGAAGTCAAGGATGAAAGTTTGCAGTCACATTAGAACTGTGTGGTGTCTAATTTTGGTATATGTAAAAGTGTAGTTACTCTTCTTGATTAAAATGTGGACGGAGCGGAGCTCCTTGTTGTCTTTGTGTTAGTGTTGTTTGAAATCAGGAACATAGGTGTTTGTATTTTGAGGTATGTTCCATTTTGTTGGGAACCTTTGCCAAAAATTTTAAGTAACTTGTTAATTATTACAAGAAATAAACTTTTACAATGATCTTCAGTTTTAGAAAAACTACTTTTATTCTTTAGTTGGGTCATGAGTCAGGTTTGTTACTTTGTTTTGAAGTCAGGGTTACGATAGGTTAGTTACCCAATCCTCTAGCCAGTCATGCCTTTGTGAGGGGTGTGACATTTTTCTTTTTTTTTATTCTGACCAAGTGGATTGTCAATAAGCTTATTCTTATATTATTTTCATTTAAATATTTATCCCGAATTTATATATTTATATATATATATATGCTAATTCTGCTAAGAAAATATAATCATAATTAAATATTAAATTAGATAGTATATATTTATTTATATTATATATATTTAAGAAGTTGGACTCACGACTTTAGCGGATGAGCTTTACCAAGATTGAGTTTCACTTGTTTTCTAAACTAATCAAAAATAAAACATAAACTCTAACTTGTTTAGAAAACTAGTTGATCTCTATCCAAAAATTTTTATCAGTAGTTCACGAATTAACTATACTTGTTGATATCCCCATAAATAAAATTATATCGTAAAACTTGTGACTTTATATAAAACTTTTAAATAGCAATTTAGGAAACCCAATGCTTGATTAAGGTAGTGCATGCATCTAACAATTTCTAAACTTGAATAGCATCACTCTTATCCAAACTAAGCCAACCACGTACATTGTATTCCTCTTGCTTATAGTTTTCTTAATGAAACCTAAAACCATACACACATCACCCAACAATAGTGATGGAGATATATAGTAGGTAGAACATAATCATCTATATAAATCGAATAAATCGACAAGTCTGAGGTTGCATTAGAAGGCATAACAACTCTATCTTCTTGTGTGTGATTTGTGGTCACCAAAGTAGTTAAAGAAGATGAAGTCAATGAAAATGATGCTATTAATTAAAGTAGAAATTGTTCTTCATCAACCGATCAAATCAATGATATATATATATATATATATATATATATATTTCTTGTTTGTCAATGTATAAAGAAAATATAAACCAAGTCTTTCAAATATAAAACCATAAAATTAATATACATATCATTGATTTGAATATAAACACATGAAATTAATATTTTCACTGATTATCCTCTTACATGTTTTTCTTGCCTATCAATTAGTTCACGACTTAATTATACTTGTTGATATTTCTATAAATGAAGTTACAATAGAAGGCTTGTGCCCCTTATATAAAACTGGTAAATATGAAGTTAGGAAACCCAATGCTTGATTAGGGTAATGCATGCATCTAACAATTGTCAAACTTGAACGATATCACATTTATCCAAGCTAAACCAACTAGGTACATTGTATTACTCTTGCCTATAGTTTTCTTAACGAAATATAAAATCATACATTCATCACCCAATAATAGCAATGGAGACACGTTGTAGGTAGAACATATATCATCTATATAAAGTGACAAGCCTAAGGTCGCTAAGCAACAACACAACTCTGTCTTCTTGTGTGTTATCCAAGGCCACTGAAGTAGTTGAAAAAGACGAATGCGATGAAAATGGCGATATTAATTGAAGAAGAAAATTTTCTTCATCTACTGATCAAATCAACGAGACATTAAAAAAGGTATTATTCATTGCAATTCACATTAGAAGTTTTCATTTTCATTTCATAAAAAATTGTTTGTAACTATTTTTTCCTCTGGTTTTTTTTTCTATATGTGTTTAGAAATAAAAGAGGAGAAGACTGATGGTTGTTTTCCATCAGAGCAACCTTTGAACCATACTACAAACCTTTCTCCCAAGTTTCACAATTTTAGGTAAAGGCCCTGGCACCATACCTAGAGATCGTATATGTGGCTATACTGTCTAGGAATACTGGAGAGCAGGCTTTACAATTGTGAACATGCCTACATGTTCTTTTTGTTACGGTGTGTACATCTTTTCTTTTGCTTCTTTACATCTATAAATTATTCTTCTTCTTATTATTATTATTTTTAAATAATTATTTTATTATTGACAATGTTTGTCTATTTGATCATTTTCAGTTTGCTATTGGCATATTGAACTCGTGCCCAAATGGATCCATGAGCAGAAGGGAGCAAATGGATAATAAAATAGTGTAATGAGTTATTAAAAGCTGAGTCGTTGAACACAGTAGAGGTGAGTGAGATGTGCGGCATAATTTTTACATGGAACAAGGATAATGTGATCAATATGTTTCCTAATGTTTATGAAAAAAATGTAATAAGTTGTGAGAAAAACAATAGATAAGAAGATCATGAAAATATTTGAATTTATGGTATCTAGTTCTTAGTTTTCATTTTAAATAATTATTGGCCCATTGTGGGATAACGAAATATGCAATCATGACTAATTGAGATTTTAATTAGGTACAATTTTATATCGTCACAGATTATTTGACTTCAAAAATCAAGTAAAATTTTAATCAAATCGGTTAGGTCAAGTGAATTTTATCGAAAACCCAATCATCTTGTTCGGTTGAATGCTATTATTTGTTTAAGTGCATATGTATATTTTTAATCATTTATTATCTTGATGATGATTAAGTGCCAAGTAATTGATGGATTCTTATTTATTTTAAAATTTAATTTTCAACCATTAAACCTTAACAACAAGTATCTCTAAAAAAAATGTATTGATATCAATAAGGTAAAAAAGTTTGAATTTTATTTGGATATAAAATTAGAAACAAGATGGTTGAAGAAACCAGAAATCCATTTATTTGATTTTGAGTTTATCTATAAAAGTGTTTTCAAGAGAAAATCTAATTATAATTGTACATATGTTAACCAGAATTTTAATGGTATTGGAAAAAAAAATAAAAAAATACACCACTAATATGCAAAAAAGACCTTAAATCTTAATTACATATACCAAAATTCTGGCAAAGATATATAATTTAATAATATGTTTTTTTGTTATTTTCATTGTCCATTTTTAGTCGTGAAAAATATAGTTATGTTCGTAATATTGTAATTATTAATGAAATAAAAGAAATCGTGGAGATTAGTTATATGGGTTGATACTAAATTTGTATTTCACAAATATAAATTGGTGTTTTAAAAATCCAATCCACTCAAATGGTTAAAACATTAGTTGCATGGTAGAGAAGCATTGATTTGAACCATAAAAATATTTTGTAGATTGAATTGTATAAACTGGACGACATAGGACAAATCCAGTTAGTCTAGATTTCACTTTTTTTTCTTTTTCTTTTTTTTTCTCAAATCTAAAAAAATTAAAATTGAATGAATTTTCAATATTTTGATAGGTCATACTAATATGCATTTAAATCCAGTTAAAAAGTTAATTAAAACCCCAAAACGTGTTATGTATCACCAAAACACACTAATTGATACATAATATTTTGTAAATGTGACTATATTAAATGAATTTCAAATTTTTATTTTTATTTCCAAAGTTGTTAATCTATAATATCAATATAATAATAATCTTATGAATGAAGCAAAAATTATATTATAAATATTAAATTAAATATTTTGTAGGTGTGTCTATATTAAATAAATTTCAAATTTTTATTTTTATTTTCCTAGGTTGTTAATATGTGATATCAATATTTTAGTAATTTAATTAATGTCAGTATAATTATATTATATTTAATATTATGAAGATTAAATTGAATAATTTGTAGGTGTGACTATATTAAATAAATTTAAATTATTAATTTATTTTCCTAAGTTGGTAATATATATTAGTAAAAAAATTCATGTAAGCACAATTATATTATGTTTAATATTTATAAAAATTAAAATAAATATTTATATGATATCATTTGTTAAACCACAATTAATACTTAACTACAAAATCAATATTGTTTTTTTTTTTTCAATTTTTAAAAAACTGACATACATTGTGTTTTAATATTTTAATGCATATATTTCTTCTGTCTATTCCAACTAGATGGATTATTACTAAAGCTAAATACTTTTATGTTTTGATGATTTGCATATAAAAATTTGTTAAAATTTATATAAGAGAATATAAAAGACAAATAAAAATACTAGTAATAACTTATGTATACCCTATGAGCACGATAAATTGAAGCATTTTTTGTCTACAATTGAAAGAAATAAATTATTCCTCGCCTCCAAGTTGTGGGTCTGATCTCCAGCTTTTACTACAAAATAAAAAAAAATAAAAAATCATTGATCCTCAATTGAAAATAGTTCATATGTGCTAATATTAACACAAGAAATTAATAATTTTCTTATCCGCCAATGTAAGAAATTAATTAATAATGTGTTAAAACACAATTTGTACGTACCAGGATACTCAATCTAACTAGAAACTAAAGAGAAAGTGAGAGACTATTACATAACTGCGGGAGTTTTTCAGTAATCCAAAACAATAAAAGAGTAAGAGATGTTCATGGCCTTAGAGCCATAATCGGAGCTCCCTTCAAACCAATACCAAAGAGATGAAGGTAACCCCATCAGAGTTTTTCATAAAATAGTAGTTGAGTTCTACTATCACCTTCTTCTAGAGTTGGTGAGAAGAGAGCCCCGAATTTAGCTTAAAACCAAATCAAAAAACCCAAATAAAGTTAACCTAAATATGCATGTCTATATTATGTGTGTTTGTGAGTTATATATAGGCTAAGGCATGTGGTCTAGATGTAATAGGAACCATTGAATTTGAATGATGAAATACATTAGTTACTTTCCTTTTAGCATCCAATTTGGGTAGTTAATATTTAGTTAATTTCCTAATTGCTGTAATGGGCATATGACTTTCCTTTTCTTTTATGCATTATAAGTTTTCTTTTATTTTGAGAACTTGATTTCTATTTGCTTTAATTAAGGAGGGAAACTTTCCTTCTGTTATGCATTTGTTTCCATTTCTTTTGGAGAAATACTTATCTCTCTGATTTCTTTTTATTTAGGAGGAAAACTTTCCATTTTTCTATGATTAATTTTTGTTTTTTTTTACCCATTGTTCAAGGCTTGAATCACCTCATTTGATAAGTATCCTTTTTCATATTCAATTAGGGTTAGAAGCATATAATTGAAGAGGCAATTGTAGACCTAAGGGCCATGACTATATTAACCGTTGAACAAAAAACAATTGAAGTTTCCTTCTCCAGTTTGGAGTTGTTCATTGGTTCAATGGTTTTGTTAAATAGAGAACAACTTGATATATGATTACAGTAACTTGATGGACTCCTTCTAGCATTAAGCAATGGTTCAAAGAGTCTACTAGTTAAGCTGAATTGCTGATGGACTAGTAAAATGTGAAATGCCATCCAAAAACCTTAAGTTATTCTTTATTGTTCTTAGTTATAGTGCTAATATGTTTATTGGTAAGTTAATGGGTGTCAGTTTCCCAAGACTTTGTATTGTTTCTTACTTAATGATATACCCTTTTGTACCGGAAATAAAAATAAAATTGTTATACTAATTTCTATATAGCTTGAAAAAAAAAAAAATTAATTTTTTTCATCTATGTAAAATAACTTGTGTACATGTTAGTGTTATGCACATGTACTATATAATATTCTTCTTCTTCCAATTTGGTAATTTTTTATGGCTTGCTTACCTCTAGTGGTTTGTATTTTTTATTTTTTTTTATAAAATCTAAAGAACAAAATGAAGAAATAAATAAAGTGGTATCTCATTATTTTTTTTTATGCACAAATTGATTTAATCTTACATATCTCACAATTTGTAAAGAAAGTTACTTATGAAAAGGATAACCAAAACAAGTTAATTATCGGCGAAGCAACAAAACTATAATTAAATTGTATGAACATTTTTAAAAATGCACCTTTGTACATAATAGTTTGTATTAGCTTAGTAGTTATAACTTAAAAAAAAAGAGGCAAAGTATATTTGATAATAAAAGAAAGTGTGTTTCTAAACATTGGCCGTATAGCAAATTTTTTAAAGATAATATATGTAAAAGTAGTTATCATGTAATATCTTGTTTGATAATGGTACTAGATGAGTTATACAATACCCAACTCTTTTTGTACGGTATTTAAGACCCAGCTAAAGTATATCATTCATTCACCATCGATTTTATTTGAGTGAATCACAACAATTTATTTATATTAACTTGTTACCAATACTGTTAAACAATAGAGTAATTATATTTGACCCCAAAATATATTTAGTTTTTATGAATTACAAGTACAGGCCACAGAGCTACCATCTCCACCTCTCAGCCACCATCTTCGCTAAGATGTAGTTGGTGCTACAGTTTAGTTGCTTTTTATAGTCATGTAAGATTCATTTTCACTATCCTATCAAGATACTTGAAATGAAAAAACATGTCAACCTAATTTAGTTTTCTTTTTAGGTTCAAGAGAATAATGTGAATTAGTTCATATCTAGCAAATTATATATCTATGTGTATTACTCTGTGCTTGACAAAAACAATTCAACTTACATGAAGAACTATTAATTTATCAATCCTTAATTGATGTTCTAGAAGCAGCTAAGAGGTTAAGGTGAGGCACGTGGTGGTGGTGGTGGTCATGGCTGTGAGCCTGTGATCCGTGGGGTGGCTACAATAGGCTGGCATTGGGTAGTGTTTTATGATGTGGTGGAGCTGGAGGTAGTGATGGTAGTAATAGCATTTGAGTGGTAGTGTAAAAAATGTTTCAGTACCTTTGACCTTTAATAATACAATCTATGGGGTAATAAAGAGGCATTTTATTATGTACATATTTTTAGAAGGAGAAATTCTTGTTCAACTCTGGCCTTATCAATTAGTAGTGTGTATCTAAGGAGTCTTTACTAATATGGAATATTGGACTAGGAATTCAAGATTATTTCTGATGCTTTGACTAACATACCGTAAATCAATATTCTATTTAAATGAAAGATACCAATAAAAGAGAAGCAAGAACAAGCAGGATATAGAAGGATAGTTGTGGTTATAGGAGGTGGTGTTGTTGGCTCCTTCCTCGCAGTCTATTCTTGATTCCTGGATTTGAAATTTTGGGTTATCAATTTCAAATTTTGTGGGTTTGACCCTAAGTAGAAGAAAAGAATTTAGGGTTTTCTATTTGTTAAAGATTAAATTGAAAGCATTTAATAAGATTGGGCTAAAAAACATAAATACACAAATTTATTGGCAGGTTTCCTTAAGAGGTAAACAAATAGTTAGCAGGTGTGTGATTTGTCAAACTATCAAGAAAACATGTATCCAATTTAGTTGGATATTTAATACCTAGTAAATAGAGTTTGGTATTGTATAACTTACCGTGATACTATTGTTAAGAAATTAATTTATATTGGGAATTAAACTAATTAAAACCCCCTTCAAAATTCAATGAGATATAACAAAAATGCAAAAAAGATAGCCATGCAAAATATAACTAGAAAAGAAGATAAAGAACATTTAACACATAACATTTAACATGACTTGGCACCCATAACTACATCCGTGGATGAAAAGAGAGATTTCACAATAGTAAGAAAGATTACAGAAATAATAATATCTTGTATATAGTATTCTCACACTTTCTCTATATTTTACAACTCTGACAAGCATATTTATTTATACTATGTAGAACTTATCCATCAAGCAAACTTTTCCTTTACTCTATAAAAACTATATTACAATCTCAATCTAATGATCAAAGTAAGTCTCTTTAGGAAATTTAAATCATAATCTAAATAATTTTTCTTACCCACCAATAGTAAACTAATGAAAAAATTACATTCCCCTCCCTTTGGATTTAGTGAAATAACACTAAGATCCAAAGTTTGAAGAAATCAACACTCCCCTCACTTGTATAGATGGAAAAGCTAAGAGTGTCACAAAATAATTTGTGTAAAATACTAAAAATCATATTTGTATATCCAAAATTTCAAAATATCTTACTTTTACTTTTTTTTTTCTTTTCAAATGAATCCTAATATTTACTTTTTTATATCATTCTTTAATTTTTAACTTATTTTCTGAATAGAAACCTCAATTTATTATTTTAATAAAATAAAATAAAAATAATGTAGACATATATCTATACTATTCTAAAAGTCAAAAGACTCTTATGGTCTCCTACTATATAATATATACATATTTAAATTATTTAAAAAATAAATTTAATTAATAAAATTCATCTAATCACTTGATAATTATTAAAAAATAATCTCCACACTTTACTACTGTAATATACAGATAATTTAATGTATGTTTCAGAATATTCGTACTTGACCTATGTTATTAGGCAAATCAAAATTTAGGCAAATTAGGTTTAAAGTGAATAAATACTAGTGTGTATACACTGTATATATATATATAAACACACATATGTATAAATTGGAAAATGTATTTTGATTATACTATATATTGACTTGGACTTGGACTTGGAATTCATTTCATTTAAAGAGTCATAATTATCACATGTGTACTATGATATAATATTCTATTTCTAAGTTTTTTTTTTCTTTGGGGCCGAGTACCTTCTTCCCTCTGTCTTTCCACCGCCACACTTGTTTCTCCTCTATTTTAGTTGGTTCTAGAGTATGTCGGTATCTTCTTAAAATTCAGCTATGAACACTATTTCCTCCTTTCTTGTTGGTATGATTTTCGTTGGCCTAGCCTTCCATTATGGGAATTAGTTTGGATAGCTAAGACTACAACCAAAACCTTCAAGAAACCGAGCCTAGTTTTCCTTTTCCTTACTTTGCCGCTGTGCTTTTTAAGTACTGCTACCACACTCTTCCTTTTTACTCTCCCTTGTATAGCTCTTGTGTGGCCTTGTATCATTTCAATGTCTAATGTATTCTTCTTCCTCAGCTCAGTTGAGACAGCAAAAGGGTTTGTTACCCTGTTTCGCATTTTGTTGTGTACTGGAGCCTCCCTTCAGTCAGCTAGTTCACCTCAGGCCATGGAGGACTTTTTGTTTAACAGCAAAGCTGCCATGTACCTCAAGTGGCAGGGCAGTTGTCATACCCCTCACGGAGGCATGACTGGCCGTAACCTTGACTTCGAAACAAAATAACAAACCTGATTCAAGACCCAATTAAAGAATAAAAGTAGCTTTACTAAAACCGAAGTTCACCTTAAAAGTTCATTTCCTGTAACAATTAACAAGTTACTAAAAATTTTGGCCGAGGTTCCTTGTAACATAGAGCATGCTTCAAAATACAAATACATATGCTCATGACTCCGCACAACTATAACATAAAGATAACAAGGATCTCCATTCCATCCATATCATAGACAAGACAAATAACTAGACGCTTACATCATTCAAAATTATATACCCCACATTTCTAATGTGATTGCAAACTTTCATGCTTTAACTTCAAGTCTGAGATCCTAGAATTACCTTGCCACACTCAATCGATAAGTCACAAGTTCGGCGATGCTAGGTACCGAACCCCTGTTACTAAAACAAATCCACAAGAGAGGGGTGAGTCCTATGGACTCTGTGAGTGAAAAATCGTACCTAAAGAGTACTAGCATCACTTAACACAAGTGTATAACATATATCTAATATCCTCATGTAACATTGATCATACCTTAATACACATTACACGTGTATATTATAATCATCATAAATTCATAATTTATATGAAACAATTGATCACAAATTAATTAGAGTAATAATATCAAACAAAGCAACGAAAGGGCCAACGAGGGACTCAGCCCCACACAACATTATCACCCCCTATCGGCCATTTACGCGCCTGCACAACAAATTGATATTCGTACAAAATCTTATGATTTTAAATCAGCACATCCTAGGTGCACATGGATTTTTTTTTAAATTTTAGAGATAAAAATCACTTTTCATAAAAATCTCACTTTGTTGGCCCTTATCAACTACAACCAATGTCAAACAAAGCAACCAAATATAATTTAAATAAATTACTGAAATACTCTACTTGCTTATTTTCTACATATCACGTATATTCAAATAAAAAAATAATTACACATACTAATCTAGCCCTTAAAGGCAGCAATTATCATTCACCTTCAACTGACTCCATTCGTGCCTTGCATTTAGGTTCACGCATCCCATTAGGTCCATGTTAGGATTCGAAATTGAAATTCATGTTTCCAAATAATACTTAGTTTCTAAATGTTATTGTTATAACTTTTTTAGTTACTAAGCTTATATTTCAACTTGTGTAGGTTTCTTTATTAAAGTTTTCTATTAAGTTATTATATGTCAATTAATATGAATTAGACTTTTTGTGATAGGGTTAATAATTAAGAGACATTTTAAATGTCTTGACAATGCATAGGATAGATGAAACCATTAGAAAAGATAGAAAGCACTTAGTGAGCTAGAGAGGTTGAAACTATCCAAACTTGGGGTTTAGACTAGTGTCCACTTTAACGGTCATATCTTTCCCTAGGAAATTCCGAATCCAGTTTCGAAAATTTATAAAATACTAGACACATGTAGCTTTATAATGGTTTATCATTTTTAATTTTTAGATTTGTGTATCAATACAGTTTATTCTTTGAAATTGAATCAAATTCTACAAAATACAGGATTTTGACGGCTTTGACCTTACTTTAGTTAATTGAACATAACTTTCTCCAGAACAAACAAAATCTAATTTGGTTTGTTGGGTTTATTAATAGACAAGTATACGATTCTTTATTACATGAACCAAAAACAGGGCACTAAAAATCCTACTTGACCTAGGCACAGTCTAACAGCTCTAACTAACAACATACTTGGAACCAAGCTACGAAATTTTGCAGACAACATTTCAAGACTATGAGCTACATTTTATTTTTTGAACTCTTAATTTAATTCTTCCCCGAAGACACTCAAAATACCAATCTTCTGTTACTCACGAAATCTGCCCTGCATCCCTAGATAGTTCACCTATCTCCTAATTACAACACTTCACCCCCCCAACTAACCATTCTTTGTTCATACTCACTACCCACTTTTTTTAAATCCTCATGACTAAGAAATAAGTTTACCTAGTTTTACTCATTTTATTACAACTAGTTTCATTTAAGCATTTTTACAAGCATCTTAGGTGCATAAATTCCTTCTATTGTTGTATGTGTATATGTATATGTATATATATATATATATATATATATATTTCCCAACATCAAGTTCCAAACATTAGCTTCAATTTCAATTAATACCTAACTCTCAAGATTTCAATTTTATTAAGTTCATTCATTATATATCCTACAAGAATTAACACAATTGGCTAACTCCTATATTGCTACATTTAAATTTTCAATTTAGTTTAAAGCTTAACTTGATTAGAGTCATTAGAGCCATCAATTATATTACTCGCAGAGCTATGCACCTAGGGAACTCATATTGGTTTGGACATACATGCACTTCAACTAAAAAAAACAAAGGACACAAAGCACATCCTTAATATAAGCCAATGGTGTTTTAATCTTACAAAGCTACAAATATTCTCAATGTTTTGAATAATATTACTTTGACATACAGAACCACGCAACCAAGACATAATGAAAGGTGGAAAATCATAATAGACTTTGTGCATTTCATATAAGTATTCAAAGGAAACTGAAAATAAATTCAGAAATATAAAGAAAGAGGAATTGAAAGTTACTTAGAACTTAG
The DNA here is from genome assembly GCA_029379385.1 of Quillaja saponaria. NCBI lineage: Eukaryota > Viridiplantae > Streptophyta > Magnoliopsida > Fabales > Quillajaceae > Quillaja > Quillaja saponaria. The sequence continues at coordinate 15,351,792 of CM055605.1, read as the reverse complement.
AAAGCTGTTCTTACATGACTCCCTTGGAATTGAATTTGGATTGTTTACAACTAGCAGAAGGACTGAAATTGAAGGAGGAAGGAATGGCCAGCAAAGCAAAAAGGCATCTGCAATGAGGATGGTCCTACAAGGAATTCATTACTACCCCAAAACAGAGCAAAGAAAGAGCAAGGCTCGGTCACAAAGAGGCAGCTACTGTTGTCCCAACTTGAACTTTCTATAGCTGGACTAGGGAGGGTTGAATGCCAAGAGTTCTCCTCGGCCAAGACAGGAAACAAAGAAGCAGGACCTCATCCAATGTTCTGGAAGCAGGGGAAAAAAAGATCTCAAAGGTGGTGGAAGCAACAAAGAAAAGAAAAGGTAGAAAAAAAATTGATCCAAAAAGGTGAAGGAATAAAAATTTAAAAAAATTGTAATGGGTTTAAAATAAAATACAAAAAAAAAGTAAAGTCAAAGTATGAAAAAGGAAATGTATGGCTCACAATTATTCTTAGTTTTATATATATATATATATACTGCTTTATTGTATTTCTACATTAATTTCTTTTATCAATAAAATTACATGAAAAAGTCAAGATCAAAATCAAGTAAGTTTAAATTTTATATATATATGTATAACGTTTATTTTATCTATACTTGCTCTTATTTTTATAATCAAAACTTATACTAAATTGTTCAAATTTCAAGATTTAATATCGGGTTATAACATGCTTAATTGTATAGTTATTCATTTAATTTATTTATTTTACAATTCTAATTTACAAATTATGTCTAAAACTCAATTTTTACATAATCGATTTAGGACGGTTATAATAGCAGCCAGAAGCAAGAGGGATAACTCCTCACTCTTCCTAATCTAGCCATGGAAGCAAAGGGAGTTAGGTGCAGAAAACTCCTCCTTGCCATGAGTTTTGTCAATAGCTAGCTAGTTTGTGGCTTTGATTTCTTTATATTTTTTTATATAGTTGATGATTTAGAATTAAGAACTAAGAAAATTCTGAGCAAAAGTGTAAGAAAATTAATATATAAGATAATTATGTCTAATTGTAGAATGAGGAAATTGGAAATTTAAGTATGATAATATAGGACTTATATACTCTTAAGTTAGATAAATTGTAGATAAGTAATTTAATTATGATTCAAAGTTGGGATATAAGTAGTATGAAAAGGATGAGATATGTTGAATTCTTGGTGTATGTATATATACAAATGCTTACACACTAAAGGAAATTAAATATTTTTTTAAAAGTATTTAACAACGTGTATAAAAGAAATTAAGTGTTATCATATATTTAGAAGTTGACATCCCTAGGTTTGATATATAAAATAGCTAATTAACAAAATATGATATGGAACTAATTAATGTAATTTTAAAAGGTTAAAGAGTTAAGGAGATTTAATTTTCAAGAAATATATTTCGTGTAATTATGTATGATTTAAGAATCATGGAAAGTAACTTGGAAGTGGTTATTGAAGTGAAGCAGGGGCAGATTTTGCAAGTTGGAGAAATATAACATTTGGAATATTTTCAAAACTGAACTAAATTAATAGTTCCAAATCAATAGTGTAGGTTAGGGTCTTAATATGATACATGCAAAATTAATGATTTAATATTATGAAGATTAAATTATATTATATTTAATATTATGAAGATTAAATTGAATATTTTGTAGGTGTGACTATATTAAATAAATTTAAATTATTAATTTATTTTCCTAAGTTGGTAATATATATTAGTAAACTAATTCATGTAGGCAAAATTATATTATGTTTAACATTTATAAAAATTAAATTAAATATTTATATGATATCATTGGTTAAACCACAATTAAAACTTAACTCCAAAATCAATATATTTTTTTTTTTTCAATTTTTAAAAAATTGACATAAATTGTGTTTTAATGTTTTAATGCATATATTTCTTCTATGTATTCCAACTAGGTGGATTATTACAATGGCTAAATACTTTTATGTTTTGATGATTTGCATATAAAAATTTTTTAAAATTTATATAAGAGAATATAAAAGACAAATACAAATAATAGTAATAACTTATGTATACCCTATTAGCATGATAAATTGAAGCTTTTTTTTTGTCTACAATTGAAAGAAATCAATTATTCATCACCTCCAAGTTGTGGGTCTGATCTACAACTTTTACTAAAAAAAAAAAAATCATTGATCCTCAATTGAAATGAGTATATATGTGCTAATATTGACAAAATAAATTAATAATTTTCTTATCCGCCAATGTAAGAAATTAATTAATAATATGTTAAAACACAATTTGTACGTACTAGGGTACTCAATCTAAATAGAAACTGAAGAGAAAGTGAAAGAGTTATATATACCTGCAAGAGTTCTTCAATAATCCAAAACAAAAAAAGAGTAAGAGATATTCATGGCCTCAGAGCCACAATCGAAGCTCCCTTCAAACCAATACCAAAGAGATGAAGGTAATCCCATCAGTGTTTTTTATGAACTAGCAGTTGAGTTCTACCATCACCTCCATCTAGAGTTGGTGAGCAGAGAGCCCCGAATTTGGCTTAAAACCAAATCAAAAAAACTCAAATAAGAGTTAACCTAAATATGCATGTCTATATTATGTGTGTTTATGAGTTATATAGAGGCTAAGACATGTGGTCTAGATGTAATATGAACCACTAAGCTTGAATGATGAAATACATTACTTACTTTCCTTTTAGCATCCAATTTGGGTAATTAATATTTAGTTAACTTCCTAATTGCTGTAATGGGCATATGACTTTCCTTTTCTTTTATGCATTCTAAGTTTTCTTTTATTTTGAAAAAGACTTGATTTCTATTTGCTTTAATTTAGGTGGGAAACTTTCATTCTGTTATGTATTTGTTTCCATTTCTTTTGGAGAAATACTTCTCTTTCTAATTTCTTTTTATTTAAGAGGGAGACTTTCCCTTTTTTTATGATTAATTTTTTTTTAATTTTTACCCATTGTTTAGGGTTGAATCACCTCATTGAATCAGTATCCTTTTTCATATTCAATTAGGGTTAGAAGAATATAATTGAAGAGAAAATTATAGACCTAAGGGCTATGACTATATGAGCCTTTGAACAAAAAACAATTGAAGTTTCCTTTTCCAGTTTGGAGTTGTTCTTTGGTTCAATGATTTTGTTAAACAGAGAACAACTTGATATTTGACTTCAATAACTTGATGGACTCCTTCTAGCATTAGGAATTGCTTCAAAGAGTCTAATAGTTAAGCTGAATTGCTGATGGACTAGTAAAATTGGGAAATGCCATCCAAAAACCTTAAGTTATTCTTTATTGTTCTTAGTTGTAGTGCTAATATGTTTATGGGTAATTTGATGGGAGTCAGTTTCCCAAGACTTTGTATTGTTTCTTACTTAATGTTATTCCCTTTTGTACCAAAAATAAAAATAAAATTTTTATACTAATTTCTATACAGCTTGAAAAAACTAAAAGAGAAATAATTTTTCATGTATGTAAAATAACATGTGTACATGTTACTGTTTTGCACATGCACTATATAATCTTCTTCTTCTTATTTGGTAATTTTTTATGGCTAGCTTACCTCTAGTGGTTTGTATTTTTTTTTTTTTTTTTTATGAAAACTAAAGAACAAAATGAAGAAATAAATAATGTGGTATCTCATTTTTTTTATGCACAAATTGATTTAATCTTACATATCTCACAATTTGTAAAGAAAGTAACTTATGAAAAGGATACCAAAATAAGTTAATTATTGGCGAAGCAACAAAACTATAATTAAATTGTACGAACATTTTTAAAAATGCACCTTAGTACATAATAGTTTGTATTAGCTTAGTAGTTATAACTAAAAAAAAAAAGAGGCAGAGTATATTTGATAATAAAAGAAAGTGTCTTTCTAAACATTGGCCTTATAGCAAATTTTTTTAAGATAATATATGTAAAAGTAGTTATCATGTAATATCTTGTTTTATAATGGTACTAGATGAGTTATAAAATACCCACTCTTTTTGTACGGTATTTACGACCCAGCTGAAGTATATCATTCATTCACCATCGATTTTATTTGAGTGAATCCCAACCATTTATTTATATTAACTTGTTACATGTACTGTTAAAAAATAGAGTAATTATATTTGACCCCAAAATATATTTATTTTTTATGAACTACAAGTACAAGCCACAGAGACACCATCTACACCTCTCAGCCACCATCTTCGCTAAGATGTAATTGGTGCTACAGTTTAGTTTCTTTTTCTAGTCATGTAGGATTCATTTTCACTATCCTATCAAGATACTTGAAATGAAAAAACATGTCGACCTAATTTAGTTTCTTTCTAGGTTCAAGAGAATAATGTGAATTAGTTCATATCTAGCAAATTATATATCTATGTGTATTAATTTGTGCTTGACAAAAATAATTCAACTTACATGAAGAACTATTAATTTATCAATTCTTAATTGGATGTTCTAGAAGTAGCTAAGAGGTTAAGGTGAGGCACGTGGTGGTGGTGGTGGTCATAGCTGTGAGCCTGCGATCAGTGGGGTGACTATAATGGGTTGGAATTGGGTGTTTTATGATGTGGTGGAGCTGGAGGTAGTGATGGTAGTAATAGCATTTGAGTGGTGGTGTAAAAAATGTTTCACCACCTTTGACCTTTAATAACACAATCTTTGGGGCAAAAAAAAGGCATTTAAATTTTTACACTTTTTGAGAGGGAGAAATTCTTGTTCAACTCTAGCCTTATCGATTAATAATGTGTATGTAAGGAGTATTTACTAATATGGAATATTGGACCAGGAATTCAAGATTATCTCTGATGCTTTGACTAACATACTAGAAATCAATTTTCTATTTAAATGAAAGAAACCAATAAAGGAGAAGCAAGAACAAGCAGGATATAAAAGGAGAGTTGTGATTATAAGAGGTGGTGTTGTTAACTCCTTCCTCTTAGTCTGTTCTTGACCTATGTTATTAGGCGAATCAAAATTTAGGCAAATTAGGTTTAAAGTGAATAAATACTAGTGTGTGTATATATGTGTGTGTATATATAGTATATATATATATATACACACACATATGTATAAATTGGAAAATGTATTTTGATTATACTGTAGATTGACTTGGACTTGGAATTCATTTTATTTAAAGTGTTTTGGTAAATGAAATTTGTTATGAATATAATGAACTATAAAATAATAATATAGTATATTATATATATATATATATATATATATATATATTTATAATTATAGATAAATTAGAGTCATAATTATCACATGTGTACTATGATATAATATTTTATTTCTAAGTTTTTTTTTTCTTTGGGGCCGAGTACCTTATTCCCTCTGTCTTTCCACCGCAACACTTGTTCCTCCTCTATTTTAGTTGGTTCTAGAGTATGCCGGTGTCTTCTTAAAATTTAGCTTTGAACATTATTCTCCTCCTTTCTTGTTGGTATGATTTTCGTTGGCCTAGCCTTCCGTTATGGGAATTAGTTGCCATGGGAATTAGTTTGGACAGCTGAGACTACAACCAAAACCTTCAAGAAATCGAGCCTAGTTTTCCTTTTCCTTACTTTGCTGCCATGCTTTTTAAGTACTGCTACCACACTCTTCCTTTTTACTCTCCCTTGTATAGCTCTTGTGTGGCCTTGTATCATTTTAGTGTCTAATGTATTCTTCTTCCTCAGCTCAACCAAGACAACAAAAGTGGTAGTTGCCCTATTTTGCATTTTGGCATGTACTGGAGCCTCCCTTCAGTTAGCTAGTTCACCTCAAGCCATGGAGGAATTTAAGTTTAACTGCAAAGCTGCCGTGTACCTCAAGTGCCAGAGTAGCCAACAGCAAGAAGGATAGCTCCCACTCTTCCTAATCTAGCCATGGAAGCAAAGGGAGTCAGATGCAGAAAATCTCCTCCTTGTCATGAGATTTTTCAATAGCTAGTCAGTTTGTGGCTTTGATTTCTTTATATTTTTTTATATAGCTAATGATTTAGAATTAAGAACTAAAAAAATTATAAGCAAAAGTTTAAGAACAATGAATATATAAGATAATTATGTCTAATTGTAGAATGAGGAAATTGGAAATTTAAGTATGATAATATAGGACTTATATACTCTTAAGTTAGATAAATTGTAGATAAGTAATTTAATTAGGATTCAAAGTTGGGATATAAGTAGTATGAAAAGGATGAGATATGTTGAATTCTTGGTGTATGTATATATACAAATGCATACACACTAATGGAAATTAGTTATATTTTAAAAAGTATTTGACAACGCGTATAAAAGAAATTAAGTGTTATCATATATTTAGAAGTTGACTTCCCTAGGTTTGATAAATAAAATAGCTAATTAAGAAATATGATATGGAACTAATTAATGTAATTTTAAAATATTTGGTTAAAGAGTTAAGTAGATTTAATTTTCAAGAACTATATTTGGTGTAATTATGTATGATTTAAGAATCTTGGAAAGTAACTTGGAAGTGGTTATTGAAGTGAAGCAGGGGCAGATTTTGCAAGTTGGAGAAATCTAACATTTCGAATATTTTGAAAACTGAATTAAATTAATAGTTCCAAATAAAAAGTGTAGGTTAGGGTCTTAAGATGATACATACAAAATTTCGTAACTTGATTCGAAGTATACAGATTATTAGAGCTACGGAACTGAGGCTAGTTCCATACAGGAATTTTAGTGAGCTTCAGTCAGTTCGGGAAACATTGTCTGGGCTTGTGTTTGAATTAGCTTAGGACCTTTAAATAAAAGTTATTCCTAACATATAAAGAGTAAATTTGGAGTGATTTAGGTTTTAATTCCTTGTTATGAATATTATGGAGGTGATAGAACTCAGGGTTATGATTTTCAGATACTAATTGAACCAGTTTTAGTGTAACTAACTTTAGAGAGTCTTAAAGGTTGAATTAGGAATAATGTTCTTAAGATGAAATCCTCATAGTATCTTGATAAGTTAGACTATAAATTTTCGTAATTTAACTATCGAATATAAAGTTTTTATAAGCTTTGGAGTCTGATATTGATAACCATGAATTTTGCGAGTGCCCTGTTTTTGTTTATATAAAGAATCGAATGAGTTCAAAGCTGATTTTAGGAAAAGTTTCAAAATAATAATGGTAGTTAACATCCTATAGATAATGTTTAGACTAGGTTTTATTAAATTTGATTAAGTATGTAAGTGAAAATAAATATATATCTAAGTAATAAATAATTAACCGTATTAGTGTATATATATCCAAATAATACATATGATACCTATTACGAAACTGGATTTGGAATTTCCTAGAGAAAGTTATGACCATTAGAGTGAACACTTGTTCAAACCCCAAGTTTGGACAGTTTTAATATTTCTAACTCACTAGTATTTTTTATCTTTTCTAATAATTTCCTTCTACCCTATACATGTCAAAACATCTAAAATGTCTCTTAATTATCAACCTTGCCATACAAAGTACAATTCATAATACTTGATATGTAAAGGCTTAATAGAAAATTTTCATAAACAAACCTATCTATACCAAATGTTGATTTTATAAATTAGAAAATGTACTTGTAGCTTCGGAAAGTGTGGTTAAATCAACAATGCACGTGAATGCAATTGTAAGTGATGAATGAGATCGGTTAAAGGTGGGTGGTTAATTGTTGCCTTTAGTGGCTAGATTCTTATGTGTAATTGTATTTGTATTTAAATAAATGTGCAAATGCAATGTTTAAATGAGCTATTTGAATCATACTTGTCTGAAATTGTTTGTGATTGATAACGGCCAACAAGTTCTGAAAAAGGATTTTTAATTCGGGAACTAAGATCCAGGTGCACCTAGGATATGTTGATTTGAAATTCAAAGATATTTTGATTATGATAAATGTTTTAAAAGTTTGGGTGCTCAGTCCCAATGGGATGAATTATGTACGAAGATTAATCTATTGTGCTAGCGCATAAATGCCGGGTGGGAGGTGATATTGTTGTGCGTGGCTGAGTTACTCGTTGTCTTTTTGTTTGCTTTGTATGTTATGATTGCTTTGATTTATTTATGATCTTATAAATCATGTAAGTTATGAATTTATAACGAATAACAATATGTACGTGTATTTTGAATTAAAACATGAACATTATTACATGATGTTATTTTATATATTATATTACTTGTGTTATAACGAATAACAATATGTACGTGTATTTTGAATTAAAACACTGAACATTATTACATGATGTTATTTTATATATTATATTACTTGTGTTGAGTGATGCTAGTACCCGTTTGGTACTATTTTCTCCTCACTGAATTCAAAAGACAGACCCTTCTTCTGTGTATTGCTTTTTAGTAACAGGATTTGAGGATGGTCATTACCGATAATGGACCTTGCCGAGTGTTTGATGGCAAGGTAAATCTTGGGAATCTCAATCTTCAAGTCAAAGGGTGAAAATTTGCTGTTACACTAGAGCTGTGGGGTGTCTGGTCTTATAATGTGTAATAGTTTAATTAATTGTTATTGTGAGAAGAAACATAATGGAGCTCCTTATTGTCTTTGTTGTTGTTACTCTAGTTATTGTATAAAAACAGGATTATGCATTTCTATTTTAGGCATGTTCCATACTACGAGAAATCTCAGCCGAAATTTTTAGTAAATTGTTATTTATTTCAGTAAACAAACTTTTACAGCTAACTTTTATTTTATAAATCTATACTTTTGTTCATCAGTTTGGTTAAGAGTCGTAATTGCTTTCTTATTTTAGAATAAGGGTTACAGAGAGTTGGCAATCCATTCTTTCGGCTAGTTATGCCTCTGTGAGGGGTGTGACAACTACTCTCATACTATCACCCACCCACCTTTCCACTCTCCCACTCTCCCATTCTCCTACTCACTCCCACACTTTTAAAATATATAATTTATTTTTTATCAAATTAAATTAATTAAAAATATTAAATATAGGTAAGATATATACAAGTATGTGCTTGCAGATAACTAGTACATATATATATATATATATATGTTACATTGAATTTGAGTAGTAAATACGAAATTAAAAAATGTAAATCTCTTTGAATTTAAAAGATAAATTCAAACACTTTTAAAAAAATAATATATTTTTTCATTTATAGGTTGAAATATATGAAAATGAAAAATGGTAATATTTTATTATTAGTATGAGTCTTTATTCTTTTATTAATTAATATAACACAATTTATTTATGTTTTTTAACTTTATTTATTTTTTAACAAGTTAATGTTGTAAAAATATGTTTTGTTTTTAGAATATCACTACTAAATTTAATCTATTTATTTTCAAGTATTTTTTTTATTAGGGATAATATAGTAGAAATAAAATAAATAAAAAATTGAGGTTATTATTAGGAAAATAAATTTTAAAAAATAAAGGATGATATAAAAAAAAGTAAGTATTATAACTCATTTGAAAAGTGAAAAGTAAAAATAAGACTTTTTGTTACTTTTGAGATACAAACATGATTTTTTATTTTTTACCAAAATTATTTTGTAATATCGTTAACTTTTCTATCCATCCAAGAGAGGGGATTATCGATTCCTCCAACTTTTGAACTACTGTTATTTGACAAAAACTTAAGGGAAGGGGTGTAATTTACTCGAAACTAATTATGAAGCTAACCAAAATAGAATTTCGATCAAAAACAAAATATTATCGATGTAAGTTTGTTGGTGAAATTAGTTGGGAAAAATGTGTGGGCAAAAAGATGAAGTTGATCGGTCATTACCGGCTGGCCAAGTCAGTGTTACCAACTATTGATCCAATGTATTAGAACCAAAATGTTATTTACTAAAGTAAATACAATTTATTAAAAATTTTAGTATAGGTTCCCTGTACCTTGTAACATGCCCAAAATACAAATATATAATCCCTAGTTACATTCAACTAATCACTAACATCAACAATATACCAAAAGGAGCTCTGCATTGCTTTATAACACAACAACGAATGAACTAAACTATAACACAATACAAAATCAGACACCCAACCCTAAAGTGATTGCAAATTTTCATCTTGTGGCTTCAAGTTGGCGATCTCAAATGCATATCTTGCCTTTATACAATCGGCAAGCCAAGCATCAGTTATTAATGGTCACAGAGATTCTGTTACTAAAAAAATTTTCCACAGACTCAGTGAGTGAAAATTTTCCATCACCACCAACTTGTATTTTACCTTATAAAAATTCTCAAATCCAAACATTTTGAACCATGCCACAAAGATGTAATTAAGTTTTTTAAAAAATAAGGGAAATTAAGTGACTCACACGCTTTGTTCTTTGCTTGTCTAAAGTAATTAAAACTTGAATTACATATATTTTGAACTATATAATCCTATCTAATTCAAGCTTTCTTTTTTCCTTAAATGATTAACTATCACACTTTCTGTCAATATCGAATTCTAACTACTCCTCACAAACTCACTAAACTCAACCCTTCCTAAATTATTAATAAGTAAAAGAAAAGAATGAATTAATTATATGGGGACATAGAAGTAGCCCAATCACTCAAGGTACATGGCAAGGCTTCCATGGCTGAAATAAGATATCCATGGCCACCAAAATAGGGTGCCAAACTCCTGGACAGCTGGTTCCCATTGTAGATAAGCCCGTCGAAGAAAATGGCATCATTAATAACCAATTTCTACAATGGTAAAAACAAACATTGCAGATAAACTTATCCGCAACCATTGCAGATAACCAATGTTCGTGCAAGTTAATGGCTTGCAATCTTATTAAGTAGAATGGATTAATATAGTAAAATTTAAAAACATAAAAATCAATCTTCAAAAAAGTAAAACAACTGCTCAATTTTAGTTACTTCGAAATTTTGAAGCACTTGAAAGAATCCTTCAATTGGCAAGTAGAGGTACACTATTAAGTCTGCTTTTGGAGCATATAAGCTACCACACATACCAGAAGGAAAACCAAAAGAAAATATCATAATGCAGATTCTTTTTTCTTAAGACCATCAATTACAAGGATTATATACACAAGATTGAGCGAACTCTATTCAGTTAAAATTCTAAGTAAAATAATGTGAGCTACTACTCATGCTAAGTCATAAAACATTTGATAAGATATGTTTTCAAATGCATATACAAATATTCTAAACTTTGTCATCCAATTCAATATTGAATGATAGCATTAGCATGTTAAAAAAAAATAAAAATTACCAATTTAACAGTATGTACCTTCATCATTTTTTCTGCATCTTCCAGTAATAATACAGTTTCAAATGACAACATAATTCATGCATTAATTAAAATGATAAGGAAAAAGTGATGCCTCAAATAAACATCTTCTTTACATGTTTGCATATAAACAATCTAAAAGTATAAAGAATCAACTTGCTTTATCATAGATTAGTTACTAAGTTCAAATGAGCCACAAATAGCTACATGGTCAACAAAACTGGACAACCTAACCATTTGAATGAACTAAGGATTGAAATGGGCAATCTAGCCCCAAATAAACTCATAAATGATGAATTAAAAGTTCAATGCAATAAAAATATCACTTATCTCCAATTAATCTCTAAAGACAAGCCAATATTTGTCATACCATAGAGGTTAAATACTAATGGATATTTTATTATCTTTCTAAAATGCAGTAAAACAAAATTGATACAAACCCAAAAAATTTAGGATGAGAATAACAATAAGAGCTTACCCCTAATATAGGACAGTTAGGCTAACTAGCTCTCTTCTTAGTGCTCTGATAAACAACCATCCAGCTTGTGCTACAAAAATCAATCCGAAGCACCCATGTTAAAAAAACATCAAAGACATACAAATGCTACTATTCTTATTAGCGTAAAGATAAAATAGATGCTTTACAAACCTGATTGTTAGTAAAAAAGCACTCACATAAAAAGGAAGAATTTGCTTCCCAGATCCTAAATTTGAATTTTTCATCACGGAACAACTAGAGTTCATTTTTTTCTTTTGGGTTTCAATATGGGTAATAAGTCAGTGTTAGCTCAACAAAAATTTTATACTATTCTAGCTTTCAGCTACTGTTTTGAAAATTCACAACATCAATGGTGCGAATCTCTAAACTAGGCTCCGGTACCAACTTATTACACACCACATCGAGGTATTTAGATTGTATTATTCAGAGATGTTCTTCATTATGGGGGAACATATACACAGGGAGCTCCAGTGCATCAAGAACCAAAAAAAAAAAAAAAAAAACAACAATAAGACACAATGATCCAAAATACACAATACATAGCTTTAAGCCCTGATATAACTGTAGTGTTTCATTCTCGAAGGGTTCAATTGTGCATCGTTTCAAGAGTATCATGCCTCAACAACTACTAGCAAGTCAAGGTACTGCAAGAGGAGTTTGAGAAGAACTTGGAGCTAAAAAAAACATAGAAGAAAGAAGACTGAGTCGTATAAACTCAATGAGTGAAAGACGTACCAAAAGGGTAGTAGCTTTAAACATCATAAACTTATAAAAAATCATAACATAACTCATTATCCAATTACAATCCTTACATAATATATATATATATATATATATATATATATATACATATATGGATGACGTAAAACTTACATACTCGCAAGTAAACATATAATAAACAAATCAAACAAAGCATCCAACGGACAGTAATCGTAGTAACTCAGCTCCCACACACCATATATATATATAATATATATGTACATATACATATATCTTCCTCGAGGCTATTCAGCTCCTGCACACTATAACAAATAATCTCCCACAGTAACCTCCCCGGGGCTGAGTTACTCGAATGTATATTTATATAATCACTTAATCAAATCAAATTTATCCTAGGTCCACCTGGATTCTAAATCATATTGAAAATGAATTCTCTGGCCCTATCAACCACATACAAATCATTCAAACTATCGCACAACATACTAAATAACAAATGTATGAAGATTTAGAATTTTATCACATAATTCAACATTTATATTCAACTCAAAGTACTAAACACATCTTTATCCAACAATAATATACATATAGAAAACATTTCAAAACACAACTAGTAACCAAAAGATAATATCTTTCACTCACAAATTTACATTTGTTGTTCGTGGCTTCCCCTAGAGTCCAAAATTGTCATCGAGATAGCGTCATGTTTTGGACTTGAAATTATATTTCCAAGTATCGTTTAGTTTCTAAATTTCATATATTATTAGTCCCTAATCATAAGGACTTGACCATAATAATTCCAAAATATTAATTTATAAATAACTTCTTTTAGTCATTTTATCAAACATATTGAAAGCATACTTTGTTCTAATTTGTACAAAACCTTTTGGAGCATATAAGCTACCACACATACTAGAAGGAAAACCAAAAGAAAATATCATAATGCAGATTCTTTTTTCCTAAGACCATCAATCACAAAGATTTTAGACACAAGATTGAGCGAACTCTATTCAGTTAAAATTCTAAGTAAAATAATGTGAGTTACTAGTCATGCTAAGTTATAAAACATTTGATAAGATATGTTTTTAAATGCATATACAAATATTCTAAACTTTGTCATCCAATTCAATATTGAACAATAGCATTTTCATGTTAAAAAAAATAAAAAATTTACCAATTTAACAGTATATACCTTCATCATTTTTTCGAGATCTTCCAATAATCCTGGAGTTTCAAATGACAACATAATTCATAGCATTAATTAAAATGATAAGGAAAAAGTGATAGCTCAAATAAACATCTTCTTCACATGTTTGCATATAAACAGTCTAAAAGTATAAAGCATCAACTTGCTTTATGATAGATTAGTTACTAAGTTCAAATGAGCCACGAATAGCTAGATGGTCAACTTTTACAAGTCAAGTAATTAACATAGTAACAAAACTAGACAACCTAACCATTTAAATGAACTTAGGATTGAAATGGGCAATCTAACTCCAAATAATCTTAGAAGTGATGAATTAAACATTCAATGCAATAAAATTATCACCTATCTCCAATCAATCTCTAAAGACAAGCCAATATTTGTCACACCACAGAGGTAAAATACCAATGGATATTTTATTATCTTTCTAAAATGCAGTAAAACAAAATTGATACAAACCTAAAAATTTAGGATGAGAAGGACATTAAGAGCTTACCCCTGATATAGGACAGTTAGGCCAACTAGCTCTCTACTTAGTGCTCTGATAAACAACCATCTAGCCTGTGCTGTAAAAATCAATCCGAAGCACCCATGTTAGAAGAACATCAAAGACATACAAATACTTCTATTCTTACTGGCGTAAAAATAAAATAGATGCTTTACAAACCTGATTATTAGTAATAGTGACCAATCTTCTTCATATAGTATGAAATATAAAAAACAATTAGAATTTTTTAAAAAGCACCCACATAAAAAGGAAGAATTTGTCTTCCATATCCTAAATTCAAAATTTTCATCATGGAACAACTAAAGATCTTTTTTTTCTTTTGGGTTTCAATATGGGTAATAAGTCAGTGTTAGCTTAACAAAATTTTTAAACTCTTCTAGCTTTCAGTAGTGAAAATTCACAACATCTAAGGTGCGAAAAATAGGAATCAGACATCTTGAAAGCATACTTTGTTCCAATTCATATATATATATATATATATATCTTATGTGTGTAACCAAAACTAGCACCAACACTAACCACAATTCAAATACTAAATTGAAATTGGCTGAATCATTTAGGGACAATAAAGAGCTTAAATATTGAAATTCCACAAGAACCAAACAACACTTTACCCACTATTTTTCTCACCACCTTGATCATATTCTTTCATTCACAAACCTACTCAATCCCGACATCTAAATCCTCAAACAAAACAAAAAGGAAAAGGAATCAGCTCCAAGATAAAAACAGAATTACTTGAACTAAGAGGTATTTACAACTACCCCAAAATAAAAGTGGCTGAGAAGTTGTTAGAGGCTGTTGGAGGTGTGGTTGTTTGTTGATGCAGTGGCTATTGGAGGTGTTGCTAATCCACGATAGCTACTCCTCAGCTGAAGCATGGGCTGGGGAAGATCAAGACGCAAGCTGCTAATAAGAAGAAGTTGGTGCTTTGGCCTTCTTGAATGGAGCTAATAGAAGAGTCAAGAAAATAGGGGAAGGAAAAAAGGCAAGGAGAAGGAAGACAAAGAGAAAAAAATCTATAAGGAAAAGAATAGGAAAATAGGAGGAAAAGGAAAATAAAATAAAAGGATAAAAAATTGGTATTTTATTTTATTTATTTATTTATTTAGTTTGTGTTTATAAGCAAACGTACTAAGTTTTTCCTTTCTATTCCCTAAAACTTACCGTTACGGTACCGAGTTATAACAAGTAAAATTTTCATCAATTCTCTAATACCGTCTTTGGTGTCCTAACTTCATTGGGACCTAACTAGATAGATGAAAAACTTGAAAAAAAAAAAAAGGTCTTATTTTATTTGAGTTTCTAATAATAATAAATCAGGATAATAAATAAATATTTTTATTTAATAAATTCATATTTTATTAATTCTTTTAATCATGATAGTATTAAATTCGTCTTGTTTAATAACACATTTGTCATAAAAATACATTTTCTTTTTTTACTTGTATATTTGTAGCAAAACGAAGGTTAATGTTGATTGTCACTAGTGCAGCTAATGAACTTACCAATTAGATAATGCTAAATTTTAATTCACACCATTATCATAAAATTATGTTAATTCATTTTTTTTATTCCGCAGAGGTACGTCCGAGCCATTTTACACACATCTCAATTAATCACCTTTTCGGTTTGGTCAAAGACAGGTCATGCACTTCAAAATTAAGAAATTTGTGAGGAGTTTAGTCCTTAAGCTCTCCCCTAGAAGATTCAAATGAAGAAAGTCAATAAAGAGAGTACAACTTCTTAACTATCTGGTCAACCCCTTGGGGTATGTTAAATTCTTCCTAGTCATATTTGTGAAGACAATTACAATCTATATATTAACTTATATTAAATGGATACTTTTTTTTTTTTTTTTTCGAAAAATTAGTTTATTTTATTTTGTAATACTTACGTGATTGTTGTTCATTACATGATATAAAGATAAAAATCAAGAACTTATGTTAAAGATTAATTTTCATTTTTTTAACGATTAGAAAAATAAGAAATTTTGTAATAAAATATTTTATTTCTAGCAAATTTCCTAATGTAAATACAGCTAGCGCAACGTGCATGACATAAAAATTAATTTTAATGAAAATGAAGAAATCATAGATATAAGTTATAGGTCAATACCAATTTTTTCTTTTACAAACATATTTTGGTTTTTCATAGTTTTTAAATCTGTAATTCTTCATTTTTGTTATAACCCGATATTGTAACATTTAGAATATTGAATGTAATAACTGTTTTAACCCAGTATCATAAAGTCAAGTTTTAGATATAAAATATAAATTTCAGTTATAAGCAACAACGACATAAACAAATTAAAAAAATATCAACAAAAAGCAAACATGTCCTTATTTTACTATCGATGTTTTAATATATGCTTTGGAGTGTCTTGCATAATTTATGAGGCTTTTAAATTAATAACAATATATTATACATAGTGGTATTATATATTATAATCTGATATTCCAGTGAATATTTTAAAATGTTGTACGTGAATTATTGTAGTTACATACATTGTTATAACCCAACATCGTGAAATCAAATTTTAAGTATAATGTGAAAATATTAGTTATAAGATATTTTGTTATCTAGTATAAATTTTAGTAAGTAAATTATATATGTTAACTAAATAAATTGGAAAAGTGATAACTAATGGATATATATATATTTATATATACACACACACCTAGATTCAATTTCCTCCATACATTAGTTATACTTTGACCTTGAAGTTTTTCTTCTTTCTTTCCTTTTTGGTTTGGCGACCACCCTTCTTTCTCTGGAGAAGTCTTGGCCGAGTCTTCCACCTTCCCTTTCCTGTTTTTCCTCTTCATCCATCCTTGCTTTGGTTGGCTGCAACTTAGTTGTCTTTATTCCTTTCAATTTCCATGACAACCGCCTCTGTTTTCCTACTATTTCTCTGCCTCTCGATTTCAGCATGTGCCTTGTTTTACTCCCTTTTTTTTTCAGTGAAGAAACTTTCCTCTTGCAGCCAAATTTCTCTCATCCCTTCTTCATTTTCACCTTGCCTTGTCTAGCCTTTTGTTGTTAGTTAGCCAAGAGGTATTGTTCTACCTTGCAGCCGTGAAAAGCAGCCTTTCTTATGGCCTACAACAACTGCCTGTTTTCAATTTTTTTGTAGCAGCTGTCCCTTGGTTTGGACGTACAGCTGCCTTCTTTCCCATAGCAACTTCAAGGTTAGCGTGAAGCTTGGTAGGAGTAAAGACAGCAGCCTTGCCTTGCCTTGCACCTTTTTCTCCACCATGAGCACACCAAGTATGGCAATAGCTAGCTTCCTAGTGAACCGTGGTGTAGGTAGTTTCTAAACCTCAAGTCTTTACTTTATTTTCATGAAGTTCTTTCCTTTTCTTTCGTGATAGTTAAAAATTTTATAAACGGAATTGGATTTCATTTTTCCTAGAGAAAGTTATGTTCAATTAACTAAAGTTAGGTTAGAGCCGTCAAAATCGTGCATTTTGCATAATTTGATGCAAATTCAAAGAATAAACTGTATTGATATAAAAATCCAAAAATTACAAATGATATACCATTATAAAGCTACATGTATGTAGTATTTTATAAATTTTACGAAATTAGATTCAAAATTTTTCTAGAGAAAGATATGACCAGTTAAAGTGGACATTGGTCCAAATCCAAGTGATTACAGGTAAGTGGTTAATTGATATATTTAGGGGCTAGATTATTATGTTCTATTGTATGTGTATTTAAATAAATGTGCTAGTGCAATATTTTAGTGAGTTAGTTGAATTATTCTTGCTTAAAATTATTTATGGTTGATAAGGGCCAACACATGAAAGTTTTTCTGAGAAATTATTTTTATTCCGAAATTAAGATCCAGGTGCACCTAAGATATTTTAATTTAAAACATAAGAAATTCTGATGCTGATAAATATATTTTTTTAATTAATTGAGTGCTCAGCCCCGGTCAGATGGATTGTGTACATAGATCAATTTGTTGTGCGGGCACGTAAATGCCGGGTAGGGGATGATAATATTGTGCAGGGCTGAGTCACTCGTTGGCCCTTTGGTTGCTTTGTTTGATATTCTTACTTTGATTAATTTGTGATCCTATGTTTCATGTAAATTATGAATTTATGATGATTATAATGTACACGTGTAATGTGAATTAAGGTATAAACAATGTTACATGATGTTACTATATATGTTATACACTTGTGTGGTGTGATGCTAGTACCCTTTGGGTATGATTTTCCACTCACAGAGTCCATAGCACTCACCCCTCTCTTGTGAATTTTTTTTATAACAGGACTTTAGTACATGACATCGCCGAGCTTGTGACTTGCCGATTGAGTACAACAAAGTATTTCCAGGATCTCAGACATATATGTTAAGGATGAAAGTTTTCAGTCATACTAGAACTGTGAGGTGTCTAATTTTGGTATATGTAAAAGTCTAGTTACTCTTCTATATTAAAATGTGGACAGAATGAAGCTCCTTATTGTCTTTGTATTAGTGTTGTGTGAAATCAGGAACATAGGTGTTTGTATTTTGAGGCATGTTCCATTTTATTGGGAACCTCTGCTAAAAATTTTCAGTAACTTGTTAATTATTACAGGAAATAAACTTTTACAGTAATCTTCGGTTTTAGAAAAGCAACTTTTAAAATTTAGTTAGGTCATGAGTCAGGTTTGTTATTTTGTTTGAAAGTCAGGGTTACGATGGGTTGGTTACCCAAACCTCCGACCTGTCATGGCCTCCGTGAGGGGTGTGACATTTTTCTTCTTTTTATTATGACTAAGTGGATTGTCAGTAAGCTTATTCTTATATTATTTTCATTTAAATATTTATCACTAATTTATATATATATATGCTAATTCTGCTAAGAAAATATCATCATAATTAAATATTAAATTAGATAGTATATATATATTTATATTATATATTTAAGAAGTTTGACACACGAGTTTAGTAGATGAGCTTTACTAAGCTTGAGTAAGACTTGTTTAATGAACTAATCAAAAATAAAGTTTGAGGTTGCATTGCTATGGCACAACAACTCTATCTTCTTGTGTGTGATCAATGGTCACCAAAGTTGTTGAAGAAGATGAAGTCGATGAAAATGATGCTATTAATTGAAGTAGAAATTGTTATTCATCAACCCATCAAATCAATGATATATATATATATATTTTTTTTTTCTTGTTTGTCAATGCATAAAGAAAATATGAAGCAATTCTTTGAAATATAAAACCATAAAATTAATATACATATCATTGATTTTAATATTAACACATGAAATTAATATTTTCACGGATTCTCCTCTTACATGTTTTTCTTGCCTATCAATTTGTTCACGAATTAATTATACTTGTTGATATCTCTATAAATGAAGTTACAATAGAAGGCTTGTGCCCCTTATATAAAACTGGTAAATTTGAAGTTAGGAAACCCAATGCTTGATTAGGGTAATGCATGCATCTAACAATTGTCAAACTTGAAAGATATCACTTTTATCCAAGCTAAACCAACCGAGTACATTGTATTACTCTTCCCTATAGTTTTCTTAATGAAATATAAAATCATACACTCATCAACCAATAATAGCAATAGAGACACGTTGTAGGTAGAATATATATCATCTATATAAAGTGACAAGCCTGAGGTTGCTAAGCCACAACATAACTCTATCTTCTTGTGTGTTATCCATGGCCACTGAAGTAGTTGAAGAAGACAAATGCAATGAAAATGATGATATTAATTGAAGAAGAAATTTTTCTTCATCTACCGATCAAATCAATGATACATCAAAAATTCATTGCAATTCACATTAGAAGTTTTCATTTTCATTTCATAAAAAATTATTTGTAACTATTTTTTCCCCTTGTTTTGTTTCCTATATGTGTTTAGAAATAAAGGAGGAGGAGA
This sequence comes from Quillaja saponaria, assembly GCA_029379385.1. Classification (NCBI taxonomy): domain Eukaryota; kingdom Viridiplantae; phylum Streptophyta; class Magnoliopsida; order Fabales; family Quillajaceae; genus Quillaja; species Quillaja saponaria. The sequence continues at coordinate 15,331,760 of CM055605.1, read as the reverse complement.
GTGATGGTAGTTTTCCATTAGAGCAACATTTGAACCATACTACTAGCCTTTCCCAATTAACGAAATATGCAATCATGACTAACTGAGTTTTTAATTAGGTACAATTTTATATTGTCACAGATTGTTTGAATTCAAAAATCAAGTAAAATTTTAATCAAATCAATTTGATCAGGTCAAGTGAATTTTATCGAAAACCCAATCATCTTGTTTGGTTGAACACTATTATTTGTTAAAGTGCATATGTATTATTTTAATCATTTATTATCTCAATGATGATTAAGTGCCAAGTAATTGATGGATTCTTATTTATTTTAAAATTTAATTTTCAACCATTAAACCTTAACAACAAGTATCTCTAAGACATCATTAAAAAAAAAATAAAAAATCCTATAGAAAAAGAGAAATTTTAATTGTAGTTTAAGAAAAATGTATTGATATCAGTAAGGTAAAAATGTTTGAATTTATTTGGCAATATAGAATTAGAAACAAGATAGTTGAAGAAACTAGAAATCCATTTATTTGATTTTGAGTTTATCTATAAAAGTGTTTTCAAGAGAAAATCTAATTATAATTGTACATATGTTAACCAGAATTTTAATGGTATTGAAAAAAAAAAAAAAAAAACACCACTAATGTGCAAAAACTACCTTAAATCTCAATTAAATATACCAAAATTCTGGCAAGGATATTATTTTTATTTTCCTAGGTTGTTAATATATAATATCAATATTTTAGTAATTTAATTAATGCTAGTATAATATATTATATTCAATATTATGAAGATTAAATTGAATATTTTGTAGGTGTGACTATATTCAATAAATTTAAACTATTAATTTATTTTCCTAAGTTGGTAATATATATTGGTAAACTAATTCATGTAGGCAAAATTATATTATGTTTAACATTTATAAAAATTAAATTAAATATTTATATGATATCATTGGTTAGACCACAATTAAAACTTAACTCCAAAATCAATAATTTTTTTTTTTTAATTTTTAAAAAATTGACATAAAATGTGTTTTAATGCGTATATTTTCTCTGTCTATTCCAACTAGGTGGATTATTACTAAGGCTAAATACTTTTATGTTTTAATGATTTGCATATAAAAATTTGTTAAAATTTATATAAGAGAATATAAAAGACAAATAAAAAAACTAGTAATAACTTACGTATACCAAATGAGCAAGATAAATTGAAGCTTTTTTTGTCTACAATTGAAAGAAATCAATTATTCATCACCTCCAAGTTGTGGGTCTGATCTCTAGCTTTTACTAAAAAAATAAAAATTGAAAAAAAAATCATTGATCCTCAATTGAAAAGAGTACATATGTGCTAATATAAGAAATTAACTAATAATGTGTTTAAAACAATTTGTATGTACTAGGGTACTCAATCTAAATAGAAACTAAAGAGAAAGTGAGAGAGTTATATATACCTGCAGGAGTTCTTTAAAAATCCAAAACAAAAAAAGAGTAAGAGATATTCATGGCCTCAGAGCCACAATCGGAGCTCCCTTCAAACAAATACCAAGGAGATGAAGGTACCCCTATCAGAGTTTTTCATGAACTAGCAGTTGAGTTCTACCATCACCTCCTTCTAGAGTTGGTGAGCAGAGAGCCTCGAATTTGGCTTAAAACCAAATAAAAAAACACTAAAATAAGAGTTAACCTAAGTATTCATGTCTATATTATGTGTGTTTGTGGGTTATATATAGGCTAAGGTATGTGGTCTAGATGTAATATGAACTGTTGAACTTGAATGATGAAATACATTAGTTACTTTCCTTTTAGCATCCAATTTGGGTAATTAATAGTTAGATAATTTCCTAATTACTTTAATGGGCATATGACTTTCCTTTTCTTTTATGCATTATAAGTTTTCTTTTGTTTTGAGAAATACTTTATTTCTATTTCCTTTACTTTATGAGGAAAACTTTCCTCTATTATGCATTTGTTTCCATTTCTTTTGAAAAAATACTTCTCTTTCTAATTTCTTTTTATTTAGGAGAGAAACTGTCCATTTTTCAATGATTAATTTATTTTTTTTACCCATTATTCAGGGCTTGTATCACCTCATTTGATCAGTATCCTTTTTCATATTCAATTAGGGTTAGAAGCATATAATTGAAGAAGCAATTGTAGAACTAAGGGCTATGGCTATATGAGTTATTGATCAAAAAACAATTGAAGTTTCCTTCTCTAGATTGAAGTTGTTCTTTGGTTTAATGGTTTTGTTAAACAGAGAACAACTTGATATATGACTGCAGTAACTTGATGGACTCCTTCCAGCATTAAGCATTGCTTCAAAGAGTCTAATAGTTAAGCTGAATTGTTGATGGACTAGTAAAAATGGGAAATGCCATCCAAAAATCTTAAGTTCTTCTTTATTGTTCTTAGTTATAGTGCTAATATGTTTATGGGTAATTTAATGGGAGTCAGTTTCCTAAGACTTTGTATTGTTTCTTACTTAATGTTATTCCCTTTTGTACCAAAAATAAAAATAAAATTGTTATACTAATTTATATACAGCTTGAAAAAAAAAAGGAGAAATAATTTTTTCATTTATGTAAATAACGTGTGTACATGTTAGTATTATGCACATGCACTATATAATATTCTTCTTTTTCCTATTTGGTAATTTTTTATTAAACTCAGAATTAGCACATGTGTACGATGGTATAATATGTTATTCCTAAGTTTTTTTTTTCTTTAGGGCCGAGTACCTTTTTCCCTCTGTCTTTCCACCACCACACTTGTTTCTCCTCTATTTAGTTTATTCTAGAGTATGTCGGTGTCTTTTTAAAATTCAGCTATGAATACTATTCTCCTCCCTTCTTGTTGGTATGATTTTCGTTGGCCTAGCCTTCCGTTAAGCCTAGCTGCCATGGGAATTAGTTTGACAGCAGGGATTGCAGCCAAAATCTTCAAGAAACCGAGCCTAGTTTTTGTTTTCCTTGCTTTACTGCCGTGCTCTTTAAGTACTGCTACCACACTTTTCCTTTTTGCTCTCCCTTGTATAGCTCTTGTGTGGCCTTGTATCATTTCAATGTCTAATGTATTCTTCTTCCTCAGCTCAGCCAAGACAACAAAAGGGGTAGTTGCCCTGTTACTAAAAAAAGTCCACAAGAGAGGGGTGAGTCATACGGACTTCATGAGTGAAAAATCGTACCTAAAGAGTACTACCATCATTCAACACAAACGTATAACATATATATAATATCCTCATGTAACATTGATCATGCCTTAATTCACATTACACGTGTATATTATAATCGTCATAAATTCATAATTTACATGAAACACAAGATCACAAATTAATCAGAGCAATAATATCAAACAAAGCAACCAAAAGGTCAACGAGTGACTCAGCCCCTCACAACATTATCACCCCTACTTGGCATTTACACGCCCGCACAACAAATTGATCTCCGTACACAATCCATCATATCGGGGTTGAGCACTTAATTTAAAAAAACATTTATCAGAATCAGAATTTTCTTATGATTTTAAATCAAAACATCCTAGGTGCACTTGGAATTTTTTAATTTCAAAGATAAAAATCACTTTTCATAAAAATCTCACTTTGTTGGCCCTTATCAACCAAAACCAATGTCAAACAAAGCAACCAATTTCAAAAAAATATAATTTAAATAAATTACTGAAATACTCTACTTGCTTATTTTCTATATATCACATATATTCAAATAAACATATAATTACACATACTAATCTAGCCCCTAAGGTATCAATTACCACTCACCTTCAATTGACTCCATTCGTGCCTTGCACTTACATTCACGCATCCCATCAGGCCCATGTTAGGATTCGGAATTGAAATTCATGTTTCCAAATAATACTTAGTTTCTAAATGTTATTGTTATAACCTTTTTAATTACTAAGCTTATATCTTAACTTGTGTAGGTTTCTTTATGAAAGTTTTCCATTAAGTTATTACATGTCAATTAATATGAATTAGACTTTCTGTGATAGGGTTAATAATGAAGAGACATTTTAAATGTCTTGATAATGCATAGGATAGATGAAACCATTAGAAAAGATAGAAAGCACTTAGTGAGTTAGAGAGGTTGAAACTGTCCAAACTTGGGGTTTGGACTAGTGTCCACTTTAACGATCATATCTTTCCCTAGGAAATTCCAAATCCAGTTTCATAAAATTTATAAAGTACTAGATACATGTACCTTTATAATGGTTTATGATTTTTAATTTTTAGATTTGTGTATCAATACTGTTTATTCTTTGAAATTGAATCAAATTCTACAAAACGCTGGATTTTGACAGTTTTTACCTTACCATAGTTAATTGAACATAACTTTCTCTAGGACAAACAAAATCTAATTCCGTTTGTTGGGTTTATTAATAGACAAGTATATAATTCCTTATTATTTAGAAAATTTCTTACATGAACCAAAAACAGGGCACTAAAAATCCTGCATGACATAGCCGAAGTCTAATAGCTCTAACTAACAACATACTTGGAACCAAGCTACGAAATTTTTCAGATAACATTTCAAGACTATAAGCTACATTTTATCTTTTGAATTCTTCATTTAATTCTTCCCCAAAGATACTCGAAATACCGAATTTCTGTTACTCACGAAATCTGCCCTGCATCCCTACATAGTTCACTTAACTCCCAATTACAACACTTCACCCCCCAACTAACCATTCTTTGTTCATACTCACCCACTTTTATTAAATCCTCATGACCAAGAATTAAGTTTACCTAGTTTTACTCATTTTATTACAACTAGTTTCATTTAGGCATTTTTACAAGCATGTTAGGTGCATAAATTCCTTATATTGTTGTATGTGTATATATATATTTCCCAACATCAAGTTCCAAACATTAGCTTCAATTTCAATTAATAACTAACTCTGAAGATTTCAATTTTATTAAGTTCTATTCATTATATATCCTGCAAGAATTAACACAATTCGACAACTCCTATATCGCTACATTTAAATTTCCAATTTAGTTTAAGGCTTAACTTGATTAGAGTCATTAGAGTCGTTAGAGCCATCAACTATATTACTCGCAGAGCTATGCACCTAGGGAACTCATATTGGTTTAGACATACATGCACGTCAACTAAAAAAACAAAGGAATTAAAGCAAATCCTTAATATAAGCCAATGATGTTTTAATCTTACAGAGCTACAAATATTCTCAATGTTTTGAATAATATTACTTTGACATACAGAACCACGCAACCAAGACATAATGAAAGGTAGAAAATTATATTTTGTGCATTTCATATAAGTATTCAGAGGAAATTGAAAATAAATTCACAAATATAAAGAGAGAGGAATTGAAAGTTACTTGGAACTTAGAAAGCTGTTCTTACATGACTCCCTTGGAATTGAATATGGATTGTTTACAATTAGCAGAAGGTCTGAATTTGAAGGAGGAAGAAATGGCCAACATAGCAAAAAGGCATCTGCAAGGAGGATGGTCCCGCAAGGAATTCATTACCACCCCAAAACAGAGGAAAGAAATAGTAGGGCTCGGTCACAAAGAGGCAGTCATTGTTGTCCCAACTAGAACTCTCTGTAGCTGGACTAGGGAGGGTTGAATGCTAAGAGTTCTCCTCGGCCAAGACAGGAAACAAAGAAGCAGGACCTCGTCAAATTTTCGTGAAGCAGGGGACAAAAAGATCTCAAAGGCGGTGGAAGCAACAAAGAGAAGAAATGGTAGAAAAAAATTGATCCAAAAAGGTGAAGGAATAAAATTTTTTTTTAAAAATGGTAATGGGTCTAAAATAAAATAAAATAAAAAGTAAAGTCAAAGTATGAAAAAGGAAATGTATGGCTCACAAGTATTCTTAGTTTTATATATATATATATACTTTATTGTATTTATACAATAATTTCATTTATCAATAAAATTACATGAAAAAGTCCAGATCAAAATCAAGTTAGTTTAAATTTTTTATATATGTGTATAATGTTTATTTTATCTATACTTGCTTTTATTTTTATAATCAAAACTTATACAAAATTGTTCAAATTTCAAGTATTAATATCGGGTTATAACATGTTTAATTGTATAATTATTCATTTAATTAATTTATTTTATAATTCTAATGTACACATTATGTCTAAAACTCGATTTTTACATAATCGATTTAGGACGGTTATAATAGCAGCCAAAAGCAAGAGGGATAGCTCCCCACTCATCCTAATCTAGCCATGGAAGCAAAGGGAGTTAGGTGCAGAAAACTCCTCCTTGCCATGAGTTTTGTCAATAGCTAGTTAGTTTGTGGTTTTGATTTCTTTTTATTTTTTTATATAGTTGATGATTTAGAACTAAGGACTAAGAAAATTCTGAGCAAAAGTTTAAGAACAATGAATATATAAGATAATTATGTCTAATTGTAGAATGAGGAAATTGGAAATTTAAGTATGATAGTATAGGACTTATATACTCTTAAGTTAGATAAATTGTAGAAAAGTAATTTAATTAGGATTCAAAGTTGGGATATAAGTAGTATGAAAAGGATGAGATATGTTGAATTCTTGGTGTATGTTTATTTATAAATGCATACACACTAAAGGAAATTAAATATTTGTTAAAGGTATTTGACAACGTTTATAAAAGAAATTAAGTGTTATCATATATTTAGAAGTTGACTTCCCTAGGTTTGATAAATAAAATAGCTAATTAAGAAATATGATATGGAGCTAATTAATGTAATTTTAAAAGGTTAAAGAGTTAAGGAGATTTAATTTTCAAGAAATATATTTGGTGTAATTATGTATGATTTAAGAATCATGGAAAGTAACTTGGAAGTGGTTATTGAAGTGAAGCAGGGGCAGATTTTGCAAGTTGGAGAAATATAACATTTTGAATATTTTAGAAACTGAATTAAATTAATATTTTCAAATAAAAAGTGTAGGTTAGGGTCTTAAGATGATATATGAAAAATTATTAATTTAATAGTATGAAGATTAAATTATATTATATTTAATATTATGAAGATTAAATTGAATATTTTGTAGGTGTGACTATATTAAATAAATTTAAATTATTAATTTATTTTCCTAAGTCGGTAATATATATTAGTAAACTAATTCATGTAGGCAAAATTACATTATGTTTAACATTTATAAAAATTAAATTAAATATTTATGTGATATCATTGGTTAGACCACAATTAAAACTTAACTGCAAAATCAAAAATTGTATTTTTTTTGTTTTTAAATTTTTTAAAAATTGACATAAATTGTGTTTTAATGTTTTAATGCATATATTTCTTCTGTCTATTCCTACCAGGTGGATTATTACTAAGGCTAAATAATTTTATTTTTTGATGATTTGCATATAAAAATTTGTTAAAATTTATATAAGAGAATATAAAAGACAAATACAAATACTAGTAATAACTTATGTATACCCTATGAGCACGATAAATTGAAGCTTTTTTTGTCTACAATTGAAAGAAATCAATTATTCCTCACCTCCAAGTTGTGGGTCTGATCTCCAGCTTTTACTAAAAAAAATAAAAATTCATTGGTCCTCAATTGAAAATAGTACATATGTACTAATATTAACACAAGAAGTTAATAATTTTCTTATATGCCAATGTAAGAAATTAATTAATAATGTGTTAAAACACAATTTATACGTACCAGGGTACTCAATCTAAATAGAAACTGAAGATAAAGTGAGAGAGTTATATATACCTGTGGGAATTCTTCAGTAATCCAAAACAATAAAAGAGTAAGAGATATTCATGGCCTCAGAGCCACAATCGGAGCTCCCTTCAAACCAATACCAAAGAGATATTCATTGAACAAAAAACAATTGAAGTTTCCTTTTCCAGTTTGGAGTTGTTCTTTGGTGCAATGGTTTTGTTAAACAGAGAACAACTTGATATATGACTGCAATAACTTGATGGACTCCTTTTAGCATTAAGCATTGCTTCAAAGAGTCTAATAGTTAAGCTGAATTGCTAATATGTTTATGGGTAATATGTTTATCGGTAATAACTTGACTGCAATAACTTGATGAACTCCTTTTAGCATTAAGTTATTCTTTACTGTTCTTAGTTATAGTGCTAATATGTTTATGGGTAATTTAATGGGAGTCAGTTTCCCAAGACTTTGTATTGTTTCTTGCTTAATGTTAATCCCTTTTGTATCAAAAATAAAAATAAAATTGTTATACTAATTTCTATACAACTTGAAAAAAAAAAATATATATATATACATATAATTTTTTCATCCATGTAAAATAACATGTGTACATGTTACTGTTATGCACATGCAATATATAATATTCTTCTTCTTCCTATTTAGTAATTTTTTATGGCTATCTTACCTCTAGTTGTTTGTATTTTTTATTTTTATAAAATCTAAAGAACAAAATGAAGAAATAAATAAAGTGGTATCTCATTTTTTTTTTTATGCACAAATGGATTTAATCTTACATATCTCACAATTTGTAAAGAAAGTTACTTATGAAAAGGATAACCAAAACAAGTAATTATCGGCGAAGCAACAAAACTATAATTAAATTGTATGAACATTTTTAAAAATGCACCTTAGTACATAATAGTTTGTATTAGCTTAGTAGTTATAAATAAAAAAAAAGGCGGAGTATATTTGATAATAAAAGAAAGTGTCTTTCTAAACATTGGCCCTATAGCAAATTTTTTAAAGATAGTATATGTAAAAGTAGTTATCTTGTAATATCTTGTTTGATAATGGTACTAGATGAGTTATACAATACCCAACTCTTTTTGTACGGTATTTAAGACCCAGTTGAAGTATATCATTCATTCACCATCAATTTTTTTTGAGTGAATCACAACCATTTATTTATATTAACTTGTTACCTATGATTGTTAAAAAATAGAGTAATTATATTTGACCCCAAAATATATTTATTTTTTATGAACTACAAGTACTGGCCACAGAGCCACCATCTTCACTAAGATGTAATTGGTGCTACAGTTTAGTTGCTTTTTCTAGTCATGTAGGATTCATTTTCACTATCCTCTCAATATACTTGAAATGAAAAAACATGTCAACCTAATTTAGTTTTCTTTCTAGGTTCAAGAGAATAATGTGAATTAGTTCATATCTAGCAAATTATATATCTATGTGTATTAATTTGTGCTTGACAAAAATAATTCAACCTACATGAAGAACTATTAATTTATCAATCCTTAATTGGATGTTCTAGAAGTAGCTAAGAGGTTAAGGTAAGGCACGGGGTGGTGGTGGTGGTCATGGCTGTGAGCCTGTGATCAGTGGGGTGGCTAAAATGGGTTGACATTGAGTGGTGTTTTATGATGTGGTGGAGATGGAGGTAGTGATGGTAGTAATAGCATTTGAGTGGTGGTGTTAAAAATGTTTCACCACCTTTGACCTTTAATAACACAATCTATGGGGTAAAAAAGAGGCATTTTATTATGTATACTTTTTTAGAAAGAGAAATTTTTATTCAATTCTGGCCTTATCAATTAATAATGTGTATGTAAGGTGTCTTTACTAATATGGAATATTGGACCAGGAATTCAAGATTATTTCTGATGCTTTGACTAACATACCATAAATCATTTTTCTATTTAAATGAAAGATGCCAATAAAAGAGAAGCAAGAATAAGCAGGATATAGAAAGAGAGTTGTGATTATAAGAGGTGGTGTTGTTGGCTCCTTCCTCGCAATCTGTTCTTGATTCCTGGATTTGAAATTTTGGTTTTTGAGTTTCAAATTTTATGGGTTTAAGCCAAGTAGAGGAAAGAATTTAGGGTTTTCTATTTGTTAAGAATTAAATTGAAAGCATTTAATAAGATTGGGCTGAAAAACATAAATACACAAATTTATTGGTAGGTTTCCTCAAGAGGTAAACAAATAGTTAGCAGGTGTGATGATTTGTCAAACTATCAAGAAAGCATGTGTCCAATTTAGTTGGACATTTAATACCCAGTAAATAGAGTTTGGTATTGTATAACTCACCGTGATATTATTATCAAGAAATTATTTTATATTGGGAATTATACAAATTAAAACCCCTTCAAAATTCAATGAGATATAACAAAAATACAAAAAAAGATAGCCATGCAAAATATAACTAGAAGAGAAGAGAAAGAACATTTAACACATAACATTTAACATGACTTGGCACCCATACCTATATCCGCTGATGAGAAGAGAGATTTTACTATAGTAAGAAAGATTACAAAAAGAATAATATCCTGTATATAATATTCTCACACTTTCTATATATCTTATAACTCTCACAAGCATATTTATTTATACTTCATAGAACTTATCCATCAAGCAAACTTTTCCTTCACTCTATAAAAACTATATTACAATCTCAATCTAATGAACAAAGTAAGTCTCTTTTGGAAATTTAAATCATAATCTAAATAATTTTTCTTACCCACCAATAGTAAACTAATGAGAAAATTACATTCCCCTCCCTTTAGATTTAGTGAAATAACACTAAGATCCAAAGTTTGAAGAAATCAACACTCCCTTCCCTTGTGTAGATGGAAAAGCTAACAGTGTCACAAAATAATTTGGGTAAAATACTAAAAATCATATTTGCATATACAAAATTTCAAAATATCTTACTTTTACTTGGTGTAATTATGTATGATTTAAATCACAAAATAAGGAGATTTAATTTTCAAGAAATATATTTGGTGTAATTATGTATGATTTAAGAATCCTGGAAAGTAACTTAGAAGTGGTTGTTGAAGTGAAGCAGGGGCAGATTTTGAAAGTTGGAGAAATATAACATTTCCAATATTTTTGAAACTGAATTAAATTAATATATATATATATATATATATATATATATACACATATGGATAACGTAAACCTTATATACTCGTAAGTAAACATATAATAAACAGATCAAACAAAGCATCCAAGGACTAGTAATCATAGTAACTCAGCTCCTACACACCATATATATATATATAATATATGTACATATACATATATCATCCTTGGGGCTATTCAGCTCCTGCACACCATAACAAATAATCTCCCATAGTAACCTCCCAGGGGCTGAGTTACTAGAATGTATATTTATATAATCACTTAATCAAATCAAATTTATCCTAGGTCCACCTGGATTCTAAATCATATTAAAAATGAATTCTCTGGCCCTATCAACCACATACAAATCATTCAAACTATCGCACAACACACTAAATAACAAATGTATGAAGATTTAGAATTTTATCTCATAATTCAACATTTATATTCAACTCAAAGTACTAAAACCATCTTTATCCAATAATAATATACATATAGAAAACATTTCAAAATACAACTAGTAACCAAAAGATAATATCTTTCACTCCCAACTTTACAATTGTTGTTCGTGGCTTCCCCTAGAGTCCAAAAGAGTCGTCGAGATAGCGTCATGTTCTAGAGCTGAAATTACATTTCCAAGTATCGTTTAGTTTCTAAATTTCATATATTATTAGTCCCTAATCATAAGGACTTGACCATAATAATTCCAAAATATTAATTTACAAATAACTTCTTTTAGTCATTTTATCACACATCTTGAAAGCATACTTTTTTCCAATTCTTATATATATATATATATATCTTATGTGTGTAACCAAAACTAGCACCAGCACTAACCACAATTCAAATACTAGATTGAAATTGGATGAATCATTTAGGGACAATAAAGAGCTTAAATCTAGGAATTCTACAAGAACCAAACAACACTTTACCCTACTATTTTGCTCACCTCCTTGATCATATTCTTTCATTCACAAACCCATTTAATCCCGACATCTAAATCCTCAAACAAAACAAAACAGAAAAGGAACCAGCACCAAGAAAAAAATGAGAATTACTTAAACTAGAGGTATTTGGAACTACCCCAAAATAGAGGAGTGGCTGAGCAGCTGTTGGAGGTGTTGTTGTTTGCTGATGCGGTAGCTATTGAACGTGTTGCTAATCCATGACAACTACTCCTCAGCTCAAGCATGGGCTAGGGAAGATTAAGACACAAGCTGCTAATGAGAAGTTGGTGCTTTGACCTTCTTGAATGGAGCTACTAGAAGAGTCGAGAAAATAGGGGAAGGAAAAAGGCATGGAGGAGGAAGACAAAGAAAAAAAAAATCTATAAGGAAAAGAATAGGAAAATAGGAGGAAAAGGAAAATAAAATAAAAGGATAAAAAATCGGTATTTTATTTTGTTTATTTATTTATTTAGTTTGTGTTTATAACCAAACGTACTAAGTTTTTCTTTTTTATTCCTTAAAACTTACCGTTACGGTACTGAGTTATAACAAGTAAAATTTTCATCAATTCTCTAATACCGGCTTGGGTATCCTAATTTCATTGGGACCTAACCAGATAGATGAAAAACCCGAAAAAAAAATGTCTTATTTTATTTGAGTTTCAAATAATAATAAATCAAGATAGTAAATAAATATTTTTATTAATTCTTTTAATCATGATAGTATTAAATTCTTCTTGTTTAATAATACATTTATCCATAAAAATACATTTTCTTTTTTTACTTGTATATTTGTAGCAAAAGGAAGGTTACTGTTGATTGTCACTAGTGCAGCAAATGAAATTACTACGTAGATAATGCTAAATTTTAATTCACATTATTATCATAAAATTATGTTAATTCATTTTTTTTATTCCATAGAGGTACGTCTGGGCAATTTTACACACATCTCGATTGATCATCTTTTCGGTTTGGTCAAAGACAGGTCATGCACTTGAAAATTAAGAAATTTGTGAGGAGTTTAGTTCTTAAGCTCTCCCCAAGAAGATTCAAATGAAGAAAGTCAATAAAGGGAGCACAACTTCTTAACTATCTGGTCAACCCCTTGGGGTATGTTAAATTCTTCCTAGTCATATTTGTGAAGACAATTACAATCTTTATATTAACTTATATTAAATGGATCCTTTTTTATTTTCTCAAAAAATTAGTTTTATTTTATTTTGTAATGCTTATGTGATTGTTGTTCATTACATGACATAAAGATAAAAATCAAGAACTTATGTTAAAGGTTAATTTTTTTTTTAACGGTTAGAAAAATAAGAAATTTTGTAATAAAAGATTTTATTTCCAGCAAATTTCCTAATGTAAATACGGATAGCGCAACGTGCATGACATAAAATTAATTTTAATGAAAATGAAGAAATCATAGATATAAGTTATAGGTCGACACCAATTTTTCTTTTACAAACATAATTTGGTTTTTCATAGTTTTTAAATCTGTAATTCTTCATTTTTTGTTATAACCCAATATTGTAACATTTAGAATGTTGAATGTAATAACTATTTTAACCCAGTATCGTAAAGTCAAAATTTAGATATAATATATAAATTTCAGTTATAAGCTACAATGACATAAACAAATTAAAGAAATATCAACAAAAATTAAACATGTCTTAACTCGGTATTGTAGTGATACATTTTAGGGATTTTTTTACAAAGAAATTGTGATAAAACGATATGTCCTTATTTTATTATCAATGTTTGAATATATGATTTGGAGTGTCGTGCGTAATTTATGAGGCATTTAAATTAATAATAATATATTATACTTAGTGGTATTAAATATTATAATCCGATATTCCAATGGATATTTTAAATTTTAGTTACGTACATTAGTTATACTTACGTACATTGTTATAACCCAACATCATGAAATCAAATATCGGGTTAATTATTATAGTTACGTATATTGTTATAACCCAACATCATGAAATCAAATTTTAAGTATAATGTGAAAATATTAGTTATAAGATATTTTGTGATCTAGTATAAATTTTAGTAAGTAAATTATATATGTTAACTAAATAAATTGGAAAAGTGATAACTAATGGATATGTACATATATATACATACACACCTAGATTCAATTTCCTCCATACATTAGTTATACTTTGACCTTGAAGTTTTTTTTCTTTCTTTCCTTTTTGGTTTGCCCACCACCCTTCTTTCTCTGGAGAAGTCTTAGCCGAGTCTTCCACCTTCCCTCTCCTGTTTTTCCTCTTCATTTATCCTTGCTTTGGTTGGCTGCTACTTAGTTGTCTTTATGCCTTTCAATTTCCATGACAACCGCCTCTGTTTTCCTTCTATATCTCTACCTTTCGATTTCAGCATGTGCCCTGTTTTACTCCCTTTGTTTTTTCGTGAAGAAACCTTCTTCTTGCAGCCAAATTTCTCTCATCCCTTCTTCATTTTCACCTTGTTTTGTATAGCCTTTAGTTGTAGTTAGCCGAGAGGTATTGTTCTTCCTAGCAGCTGTGAAAAGCAGCCTCCCTTTTGGCCTACAACTGTTGCCTGTTCTCAATCTTTTTTGTAGCAGTTGTCCCTTGCCTTGGCACCCTTGTCTCCGCCATGAGGACACCAAGTAATGCAACAGCTATCTCCCTAGTAAACCGTGGTGTGGATAGTTTCTAAACCTCAAGTATTTACTTTATCTTCATGAAGTTCTTTCCCTGGAGAAGTCTTGCCTGAGTCTTCCACCTCCCTTCCCTATTTTTCCTATTCATCCATCCTTGCTTTGGTTGGCTGCTACTTAGTTGTATTTATTCCTTTGTAATTTAGGATATTTGATTGAGTAGAACTTTTTAATTAAAACTTGGTAAATTTAAGTCTTTATGGATAATTGTTTTAAAAATTTAAATAAAAGTTCATGGCAAGAGCAAAGGGTTGGTAGATGTATTGAGTTAAGGAGTGAATGAAAGTTAGTAGTGGATATGATCAAAGGAAGGTTAATTAGGAATAAAGTGTGGAAAATGAGAGTTAAGTGGTTTTGAAGGGGTGCAGGGGGCAGATTTCATAAGTAACAGAAATTCGGTATTTCAAGTATCTTCGGGGCAAAATTAAATTAAGAGTTCAAAAGATAAAATGTAGCTTATGGTCTTGAAATGTTGTTTGCAAATGTTGTTTGCAAAATGTTGTTTCCCAGTATGTTGTGAGTTAAAGCTCTTAGACTCTGGCTAGTTCACACTGGATTTTTAGTGCCATGTTTTCGGTTCATGTAAGGAATTAAGTAGGTTCAAAGACCAACAAAATTGGATTAATAAAAGATAAATATACCTATTTATTAACAAACTTGACAAACGAAATTGGATTTTGTTTTTCCTAGAGAAAGTTATGTTCAATTAACTAAGGTTAGGCTAGAGCTGTCAAAATTTTGCATTTTATAGAATTTGATGCAACTTCAAAGAATAAACTGTATTGATATTAAAATCCAAAAATTACAAATCATATACCATTATAAAGCTACATGTGTCTAGTATTTTATAAATTTTACGAAACTGGATTTGGAATTTCCTAGGGAAAGATATAACCGTTGAAGTGGACACTGGTCCAAATCCCAAGTTTGGACAGTTTCAACACCAAGTATAAACAATGTTACATGATGTTACTATATATGTTATACACTTGTGTGGTGTGATGCTAGTACCCTTTGGGTACGATTTTCCACTCACAGAGTCCATAGGACTCACACCTCTCTTGTGAATTTTTTTTATAACAGAAGTTCGGTACATGGCATCGCCGAGCTTGTGACTTGCCGATTGAGTATAGCAAAGTATTTCATGGATCTCAGAGTTGAAGTCAAGGATGAAAGTTTGCAATCACACTAGAACTGTGGGTGTCTAATTTTGGTATAAGTAAAAGTCTAGTTACTCTTCTTAAAATGTGTACAGAGCAGAGCTTCTTGTTGTCTTTGTGTTATTATTGTATGAAATCAGGAATATAAGTGTTTGTATTTTGAGGCATGTTCCATTTTGTTGGGAACCACTGCCAAAAATTTTCAGTAACTTGTTAATTATTATAGGAAGTAAACTTTTATAGTGATCTTCGATTTTAGAAAAACTGCTTTTATTCTTTAGTTGGGTCATGAGTCAGGTTTGTTACTTTGTTTTGAAGTCAGGGTTACGATGGGTTGGTTACCCAATCCTCCGGCCAGCCATGCCTCGGTGAGTGGTGTGACATTTTTCTTCTTTTTATTCTGACCAAGTGGATTGTCAATAAGCTTATTCTTATATTATTTTCATTTAAATATTTATCTCGAATATATATATATATATATATATATGATAATTTTGCTAAGAAAATATCATCATAAATAAATTAAATTAGATAGTATATATTTATTTATATTATATATTTAAGAAGTTGGACTCACTAGTTTAGCGGATAAGCTTTACCAAGATTGAGTTTCACTAGTTTAGTGAACTAATCAAAAATAAAGTCTGAGGTTGCATTGCTAAGGCATAACAAATCTATCTTCTTATGTGTGATCCGTGGCCCCCAAAGTAGTTGAAGAAGATGAAGTCGATGAAAATGATGCTATTAATTGAAGTAGAAATTGTTCTTCATCAACCGATCAAATCAATGATATATATATATATTTTTTTTTTCTTGTTTGTCAATGCATAAAGAAAATATAAAGCAAGTCTTTGAAATATAAAACCATAAAATTAATATACATATCATTGATTTTAATATTAACACATGAAATTAATATTTTCACTGATTCTCCTCTTACATGTATTTCTTGCCTATCAATTAGTTCACGAATTAATTATACTTGTTGATATCTTTATAAATGAAGTTACAATAGAAGGCTTGTGCCCCTTATATAAAACTGGTAAATATGAAATTAGGAAACCCAATACTGGATTAGGGTAATGCATGCATCTAACAATTGTCAAACTTGAACGATATCACTTTTATCCAAGCTAAACCAACCAGGTACATTGTATTACTCTTGCCTATATTTTTCTTAATGAAATATAAAATCATACACTCATCACCCAACAATAGCAATGGAGACGCGTTGTAGGTAGAACATATATCATCTATATAAAGTGACAAGCTTGAGGTCGCTAAGCCACAACAGAACTCTGTCTTCTTGTGTGTTATCCATGGCCACTGAAGTAGTTGAAGAAGACGAATGCAAAGAAAATGATGATATTAATTGGAGAAGAAATTTTTCTTCATTTACCGATCAAATCAATGATACATCAAAGGTATTATTCATTGCAATTCACATTAGAAGTTTTCATTTTCATTTCATAAAAAATTATTTGCAACTATTTTTTCCCCTGGTTTTGTTTCCTATGTGTGTTTAGAAATAAAGGAGGAGGAGACTGATGGTGGTTTTCCATCAGAGCAACCTTTGAACCATACTACAAGCCTTTCTCCCACGTTTCACAATTTTAGGTAAAGGCCCTGGCACCATACCTAGAGATCGTATATGTGGCTACTGTCTAGGAATACTAGAGAGCAAGCTTTAGAATTATGAACATGCCTACATGTTATTTTTGTTACGGTGTGTACATCTTTTCTTTTGCTTCTTTACATCTATAAATTATTCTTCTTATTATTATTTTTATAAAAAAATAATTATTTTATTATTGACAATGTTTATCTATTTGATCATATTTCAGTTTGTTATTGGCATATTGAACTCATGCCTAATTGGATCCACAAGGAGGAGGGAGCAAATGAAGAATAAAATAGTGTAATGAGTTGTTAAAAGCTGAGTCGTTCAACACAGTAGAGGTGAGTGAGATGTGGGGCATAATTTTTACATGGAACAACGATGATGTGATCAATATGTTTCCATATGTTTATGAAAAAAATGTAATGAGTTATGAGAAAAACAATGGATAAGAAGATCATGAAAATATTTGAATTTATGGTATCTAGTTCTTAGTTTTCATTCTAAATAATTATTGGTCCATTGTGGGATAAGACCCAATTAATGAAATATGCAATTATGACGAACTGAGTTTTCAATTAGGTACAATTTTATATCGTCAAAGTTTATTTGACTTCAAAAATCAAGTAAAATTTTAATCAAATCAATATGATTAGGTCAAGTGAATTTTATCGAAAACCCAATCATCTTGTTCGGTTGAACACTATTATTTGTTAAAGTGCATATGTATTTTTTTAATCATTTATTATCTCAATGATGATTAAGTGCCAAGTAATTAATGGATTCTTATTTATTTTAAAATTTAATTTTCAACCATTAAACCTTAACAACAAGTATCTCTAACACATCATTAAAAAAAATATATCCTATAGAAAAAGAGAAATTTTAATCGTAGTTTAAGAAAAATGTATTGATGTTAATAAGGTAAAAATGTTTGAATTTTATTTGACAATATAAAATTAGAAACAAGATGGTTGAAGAAATTAGAAATCCATTTATTCGATTTTGAGTTTATCTATAAAAGTGTTTTCAAGAGAAAATCTAATTATAATTGTACATATGTTAACTAGAATTTTAATGCTATTAAAAAAATAAAAAACACACCACGAATATGCAAAAAAGACTTTTAATCTCAATTGCATATACCAAAATTCTGGCAAAGATATATATATGAAGCAAGTAAGAGGGCAATATCATGTAATTTAATAATATGTTTTTTTGTTATTTTCATTGTCCATTTTTAGTCATGAAATATATAGTTATGTTCATAATATTGTAATTATTAATGAAATAAAGAAATCGTGCAGATTAGTCATTCATTTGGGTTTATACTAAATTTGCATTTCACAAAAATAAATTGGTGTTTTAAAAATCTAATCCACTCGAATGGTTAGAACATTAGTTGCATGGTAGAGAAACACTGATTTGAACCATAAAAATATTTTGTGGATTGAATTGGATAAACTGGACGATATAGGACAAATTCGGTTAGTCTAGATTTCACTTCTTTTCTTTAATTTTTTTTAAAAGTTAATTAAAACCCCAAAATGTGTTATGTATCACCAAAACACACTAATTGATATATAATATTTTGTAAATGTGACTATATTAAATGAATTTCAAATTTTTATTTTTATTTCCTAAGTTGTTAATATATAATATCAATATATTAATAATCTTATTAATGAAGAAAAAATTATATTATAAATATTAAATTAAACATTTTGTAGGTGTGACTATATTAAATAAATTTCAAATTTTTATTTTTATTTTACTAGGTTGTTAATATATAATATCAATATTTTAGTAATTTAATTAATGTCAGTATAATTATATTATATTCAATATTGTGAAGATTAAATTGAATATTTTGTAGGTGTGACTATATTGAATAAATTTAAATTATTAATTTATTTTCCTAAGTTGGTAATATATATTAGTAAACTAATTCATGTAGGCAAAATTATATTATGTTTAACATTTATAAAAATTAAATTAAATATTTATATGATATCATTGGTTAGACCACAATTAAAACTTAACTACAAAATCAATACTTTTTTTTTTTTTCAATTTTTAAAAAATTGACATAAATTGTGTTTTAATGTTTTAATGCGTATATTTTTTCTGTCTATTCTAACTAGGTGGATTATTACTAAGGTTCAATACTTTTATGTTTTGATGATTTGCATATAAAAATTTGTTAAAATTTATATAAGAGAATATAAAAGAAAAATAAAAATACTAGTAATAACTTAGGTACTATGAGCACGATAAATTGAATCTTTTTTTTTGTCTATAATTGAAAGAAATCAATTATTCCTCACCTCCAAATTATGGGTCTGATCTCCAGCTTTTACTAAAAAAATAAAAATAGAAAAAATAAAATCATTGATCATTAATTGAAAAGAGTACATATGTGCTAATGTTAACATAAGAAATTAATAATTTTCTTATCCGCCAATGTAAGAAATAAATTAATAATGTGTTATAACACAATTTGTAGGTACCAGGGTACTCAATCTAAATAGAAACTGAAGAGAAAGTGAGAGAATTATATATACCTGCGGGAGTTCTTCAATAATCCAAAACAGAAAAAGAGTAAGAGCTATTCATGGCCTCAGAGCTACAATCGGAGCTCCCTTCAAACCAATAACAAAGAGATAAAGGTAACCCCATCAAAGTTTTTCATGAACTAGAAGTTGAGTTCTACTATCACCTCCTTCTAGAGTTGGTGAGCAGAGAGCCCCGAATTTGGCTTAAAACTAAATCAAAAAAACTCAAATAAGAGTTAACCTAAATATGCATGTCTATATTATGTGTGTTTGTGAGTTATATATAGGCTTAGGCATGTGGTCCTAGATGTAATATGAATCGTTGAACTTGAATGATGAAATACATTAGTTACTTTCCTTTTAGCATCCAATTTGGGTAATTAATATTTAGTTAATTTCCTAATTGCTGTAATGGGAATATGACTTTCCTTTTCTTTTATTCATTATAAGTTTTCTTTTATTTTGAAAAAGACTTGATTTCTATTTGCTTTAATTTATGAGGGAAACTTTCCTTGTGTTATGCATTTGTTTCCATTTCTTTTAGAGAAAATACTTCTCTTTCTAAATTTTTTTTATTTAGGAGGGAGACTTTCCATTTTTCTATGATTAATTTTTAATTTTTTTTTACCCATTGTTCAAGGCTTGAATCACCTCATTTGATCAGTATCCTTTTTCATATTCAATTAGGGTTAGAAGCATATAATTGAAGAAGCAATTATAGACCTAAGGGTTATGGCTATATGAGCCATTGAACAAAAAACAATTGAAGTTTCCCTCTCCTGTTTGGAGTTGTTCTTTGGTTCAATGGTTTTGTTAAACAGATAACAACTTGATATATGACTGTAGTAACTTGATGCACTCCTTCCAGCATTAAGCATTGCTTCAAAGAGTCTAATAGTTAAGCTGAATTGCTGATGGACTAGTAAAAATGGGAAATGCCATCCAAAAACCTTAAGTTATTCTTTATTGTTCTTAGTTATAGTGCTGATATGTTTATGGGTTATTTAATGTTATTCCCTTTTGTACCAAAAATAAAAATAAAATTGTTATACTATTTTCTATACAACTTGAAAAAAATAAAAGAGAAAAAACTTTTTCATTTTTGAAAAATAACTTGTGTACATGTTATTGTTATGCACATGCACTATATAATATTCTTCTTCTTCCTATTTGGTAATTTTTTATGGCTAGCTTACCAAAAGTGGTTTGTATTTTTTTTTTAAATAAAATCTAAAGAACAAAATGAAGAAATAAATAAAATGGTATCTCATTTGTTTTTTTATGCACAAATTGATTTAATCTTATATATCTCACACTCTTCCTTTTTGCTCTCCCTTGTATAGCTCTTGTGTGGCCTTGTATCAGTTTAATGTCTAATGTATTCTTCTTCCTCAACTCGGCCAAGACAGTAAAGGGGTAGTTGTCCTATTTTGCATTTTGGCGTGTACAAGAGACTCCCTTCAGTCAGCAAGTGCACCTCAGGCCATGGAGGACTTTAAGTTTAATGGCAAAGCTGCCGTGTACCTCAAGTGCCAGGGCAGCCAGCAGCAAGAACGATAGCTCCCCACTCTTCCTAATCTAGCCATGGAAGCAAACGGAGTTAGATGCAGAAAACTCCTCCTTGCCATGAGTTTTGTCAATAGCTAGTTAGTTTATGGCTTTTATTTCTTTATATTTTTTTATATAGCTAATGATTTAGAATTAAGGACTAAGAAAATTCTAGATAAAAGTTTAAGAACAATGACTACATAAGAGAATTATGTCTAATTGTAGAATGAGGAAATTGGAAATTTAAGTATGATAATATAGGACTTATATACTCTTACGTTAGATAAATTGTAGATAAGTAATTTAATTAGGATTCAAAGTGGGGATATAATTAGCATGAAAAGGATGAGATATGTTGAATTCTTGGTGTATTTGTATATACAAATGCATACACACTAATGGAAATTAATTATTTTATGAAAAGTGTTATCGTATATTTAGAAGTTGACTTCCCTAGGTTTGATAAATAAAATAACTAATTAAGAAATATGATATGGAACTAATTAATGCAATTTTAAAATATTTGGTTAAAGAGTTAAGGAGATTTAATTTTCAAGAAATATATTTGGTGTAATTATGTATGATTTAAGAATCATGGAAAGTAACTTGGAAGTGGTTGTTGAAGTGAAGCAGGGGCAGATTTTGCAAGTTGGAGAAGTCTAACATTTCAAATATTTTCGAAACTAAATTATAGTTCCAAATAAAAAGTGTAGATTAAGGTCTTAAGATGATACATGTAAAATTTCGTAACCTGATTCGAAATATACGGATTGTTAGAGACACGGAACTGAGGCTAGTTCCATACAGGAATTTTAGTGAGCTTTTAGCCAGCTCGGGAAACTTCGTCAGGGCTTGTGTTGGAATTAGCTTAGGACCTCTAAATAAAATTTGTTCCAAACATATAAAGAGTAAATCTGGAGTGGTGTAGGTTTTAATTCCTTGTTATGAATATTTTGGAAGTGATGGAACTCAGGGTTATAATTTTTCAGATACTGATTGAACCAGTTTTAGTGTAACTAACTTTAGAGAGTTTTAAAGGTTGATTTAAGAATAATGTTTCTGAAGATGAAATGCTCCTAATATCTTGATAAGTTAGACTAGAAATTTTCATAATTTAATTATCGAATATGAAGTTTTTATAAGCTTTGGAGCCTGATATTGATAACCAAGAATTTTGCGAGTGACCTATTTTTGTTTATATAAAGAATCGAATGAGTTCAAGGCTGATTTTAGGAAAAGTTTCTAAATAATAAAGGTAGTTAACATCCTATAGATAATTTTTAGACTGGGTTTTATTAAATTTGATTAAGTATGTATGTGAAAATAAACATATACCCAATGGTTGTAAAAATGCCTAAAGGGAGTAAACTTTAAATAATGTATATATATATATAAATCCAAATAATACATACGATATCTATCTAGAAAGATATATTTGTCTATTATTAATTCCAATAAATAGAATTGGATTTCCTTTTTCCTAGAGAAAGTTATGTTCAGATAACTAAGGTAAAGTCAGAACTGCCAAAATCCTGTGTTTTGCAGAATCTGATGCAACTTCACAAAATAAACTATATTGATATATAAATATAAAAATTTTAAATGATATACCATTATAAAGCTACACGTGTGTAGTATTTTATAAATTTTACAAAACTAGATTTGGAATTTCTTAGAGCTGCCAAATGGCTTGTGATTATTTACGGCCAACAAATTGAAATTTTTCTGACAAAGGATTTTTATTTCTAGAATTGAGATTTAGGTGCACCTACGATATTATGATTTGAAATTCTAAGATATTTTGATTCTGATAAATGTTTTAAAAGTTTGAGTGCTTAGTCCCGATTAGATGAATTATGTACGGAGATTAATCTATTGTGCGAGTGCATAAATGCCGGGTGGGAGGTGATATTGTTGTGTGGGGATGAGTTACTTGTTGCCCCTTTGTTTGTTTTGTATGTTATGATTGCTTTGATTTATTTGTGATCTTATGAATCATGTAAGTTGTAAATTTATAACGAATAACAATATGTACGTGTATTTTGATTTAAAACATGAACATTGTTACCTGATGTTATTTTTTATATTATATTACTTGTGTTGAGTGATTCTAGTACCCTTTGGTACTATTTTCTCCTCACTAAGTCCATAAGACTGACCCTTCTTCTGTGGTATTGTTTTTAGTAACTATTTAAGGATGGCCATTACTGATAATGGACCTTGCCAAGTGTTTGATGGCAAGGTAACTTTTCGAAATCTCAATCTTGAAGTCAAATGGTGAAAATTTGCTGTCACACTAGAGCTGTGGGGTGTCTGGTCTTAAAATGTGTAATAGTTTAATTAATTGTTATTGTGACAAGAAATGTAATTGAGCTCCTTATTGTCTTTGTTATTGTTACTCTGATTATTATATAAAAATAGGATTATACATTTCTATTTTAGGCATGTTCCATATTACGAGGAATCTCTGCCGAAATTTTTAGTAAATTGTTATTTATTTCAGTAAACAAACTTTTACAGCTAACTTTTGTTTTATAAATCTTTATTTTTGTTCATTAGTTTGGTTAAGAGTTGTAGTTGCTTTCTTATTTTAGAGTATGGGTTACGGAGAGTTGGCAATCCATTCGTCCGGCCAGTCATGCCTCTGTGAAGGGTGTGACAACTACTCTCATACTCTCACCCACCCACCTTTCCACTCTCCCACTCTCTCACTCTCCCACTCTCATACTCTCTCCCGCACTTTTAAAATATATAATTTTTTTTATCAAATTAAATTAATTAAAAAAATTAAATACAGGTAAGATGTATACAAGTATGTGCTTGCAGATAACTAGTGTATATATATATATATATATATATATATATATATATGTTACATTGAATTTGAGTATTAAATACAAAATTAAAAATGCAAATCTCTTTGAATTTAAAAGATAAATTCAAACACTTTTAAAAAAATAATATATTTTTTCATTTATAGGTTGAAATATATGAAAATGAAAAATGGTAATATTTTATTATTAGTATAAGTCTTCATTCTTTTATTAATTAATATAACACAATTTATTAACTTTTTTTAACTTTATTTATTTTTTAACAGGTTAAAGTGGTAAAAATTTGTTCAAATTTAAAGTCTATTTATTTGAAGAGAAAATACTAAAATTCAGACTTATTTTTCTTGTAAAGTTATGTCATAGTTTGTTTTTAGAATATCACTAATAAATTTAATATATTTACTTTCAAGTATTTTTTTTATTAGGGATAATATAGTAGAATTAAAATAAATAAAAATTAAGGTTGTTATTAGGAAAATAAAATTTAAAAAATAAAGGATGATATAAAAAAAGTAAGTATTATAACACATTTGAAAAGTGAAAAGTAAAAATAAGAATTTTTGTTACTTTGGAGATACAAACATGATTTTTTAGTTTTTTACCAAAATTATTCTGTAACATAGTTAACTTTTTTATCCATCCAAGGGAAGGGGTGTAATTTACTCGAAACTAATTATGAAGCTAACCAAAATAGAATTTCAATCAAAAACACAATATTAACGATGTAATTTTTTTGGTGAAATTAGTTGGGAAAAATGTGTGGGCAAAAAGATGAAGTTGATCGGTGATTACTGGCCAGCCAAGTCGGTGTTACTAACTATTGATCTAATGTATTAGAACTATTATTGAAACTTTGAGTGTAGGTTCCCTCGACTAGTGACCAATCTTCTTCATGTAGTATGAAATATAAAAAATAATTATAATTTCTAAAAAAGAAGCCACATAAAAAGGAAGAATTTGCCTTCTAGATCCTAAATTTGAATTTTTCATCATGGAACAACTATAGATCTTTTTTTTCTTTTGGGTTTCAATATGGGTAATAAGTCATTTTATACTCTTCTAGCTTTCAGTAGTGAAAATTCACAACATCTAAGGTGCGAAAAATAGGAAAATAAGTCCAATGCAATACAAGGATCTATATACTAGCCGAGCCAAATGAACTCTTCGATCTGCATTGAAGACCAAAACAAGAACGCAGCTGACTCGATTCGCAACAAGCATGAAACCATTGTCAAAATTGATCCACTTTCCTGTTACTGATACTTGAAATTTCATAGGATTTGAAAGCCATACAGTTTGATGCGGTAGGAGAAGTCATGAAAACTCCCCAAACTCTCCGTGCAATTAAAATTTAAGAAGACGAAGGATAGGAAGGTATAAAAGTAGCCAACTCTGAATCCGAGAAAAAATGGTTCACTCTTATAAGAAAATGAGATCAGGTAAGGTAATTTTGGATCCCAATCTCCTTTCGTAAAATGGTCTCTAAGCTTTTCCCGTGGAGCCTTGGTGGGTTAAAGCCACCACCGGTACTTGGTGGCTTACAACAGAGTGAGATGTGATGTGAAGTCGGTGAGTGAGGGAGAGATTATAACACCCCCAAAAATTAATACCTAAGTTAATTGTAGGATAAGTAATTATCTTATCAGTTAAATAGGATTAAAATTTAATTACATATTATTTCATAGGGATGAGTACATGTACGAATAAAATAAGTTTAAAAATATGTATAGGATACGTATTAGTATAAGAATAGTATATACATATAGGATACGTATTAGTATAGGAGTAGTATATATGTATAAATACA
This sequence comes from Quillaja saponaria, assembly GCA_029379385.1. Taxonomy (NCBI): domain Eukaryota; kingdom Viridiplantae; phylum Streptophyta; class Magnoliopsida; order Fabales; family Quillajaceae; genus Quillaja; species Quillaja saponaria. The sequence goes on along the minus strand of CM055605.1, from coordinate 15,305,795 downwards.
TGAACTTTTATACGTATGCATACATGTATATACATACATAAAAATATGGACACATGTCAAAATCCCAACATGTAGGCATTGGAACAAAGATGGAAAAATGCTATATAGGTTACTTGCTAGGAAAGGAAATGTGATGGATTAGGTGTAACAACCATGTTGGAATAAGAAGATAAAATGATAAAATATAGGTTACTTGCTAGGAAAGGAAATGTGATGGATTAGGTGTAAGAACCATGTTAGAACAAGAAGATAAAATGATAAAATATAAGTTACTTGCTAGGAAAGAAAATGTGATGAATTAGGTGTAAGAAGGAGACTAAGTGTGGCAATTTGTAACTAATGAGGGGCTTAGTTGTAAGAAGGAGGAGAAAGGTGGAAAAGTTGTAATAATTAGGGGGGCATGTGGAAGAAATTTAGGACATAACGTGGCATGAAATAATTAACATAGAAACGTGGCTAGATAAGAGGAAGACAAGTGTTAGGAAGAAAGAAAATATGTTAATTTAGAGAATGACAAGTAGGTGGTTGTAATTTTAGAGAACTAAAAGGGTAAAACAGGAAATGAAACTTTCTCCTAAATCCTAAACCTTGGCCATGCACTATAAATAGGAGGGGGGAGGTAGTGACCAAAAGGCATAAGAAAAAGTGTAAGAAAGTATAGAAAATAAGAGAAAAAGTAAGAAAGTGAGAGAAAAAGTAAGAAAAACATAGAAAGTGAATAACCGTGAACTAGGAAGAACAAGGAGAAAACCGATCGGAAAAGAAAGGAGATGTAGGAGAAAAAGAAAGAAAAAAAGAAAACAAGGCTAAGGGTATTAGGCAAGTATTCATGCATTCTTTTGTTTTACTTTATCCTTGCTTTGAAAGCTACTTCCTTAATTACTCTTATATTCTTCAAGCTACTCTTATATCCTTCATGCATATGAAATGGAAGTGAGGAAAATGAATCCCTTTTAGGAAACTTAAAGGAAACAGGGAAAAAGGCTAATTTGCATTGCATATTCCTATATTTCAAAAACTGCCATCAAGAATCCTTCGTTGTCATGCATGAATGCTTATTGAAGTTCGACTCACTTTCCTTCATCTTGATGCGCAGATTAATTAGTACTATGGATGTGTATTGTTTTCTTTGGAGAAAGGCATGGTCTAAGTGATGAGAAAAGATGGCAAGTGGATCTGGTTTGGAAAACATAGAAGTATTTGTATTGAATACGATTATGTAGTGTGGGGTTGCTTTTGTATAAAGTAGTGATATGTTGTTAACATGTCTACCTAGTAATGGTAGTAATTTTGAAAGAAAGTCTAGTATTACTAAAATTGACTATTGTATAAGTAAATAGGTGTAATATTGACTTTGTAATCTTTGTACTAAATTTGGCTAGGCAATTCCTTAAGAGAAAGAGAGTCAAATTATTTAAAGGACAAATGAAACAAATGGTAGGATATCAATTAGGATTAATTGGTTAAAAGGCCTAGTACTAATCGATCATTGAAGATAAAATTGGGTGAATAAAGGAAATAGTACTCCTAATGGGTAATTTGGTATGTAGTCTTGATAGGAAAATATTAACAAGGTAGTAATTAAATTAAGATGTAAAGGAAATTCTAATTTTAAGGTATGGCCGAGAAAGAAGATAAAGAATTAAGGATATAAGGTTAAGAATTAATGAGGAATTAGGAATATGAATTAATCTAAGACTTGAAGAGGGTAAATTAAATAAGAAAATTAGCTAAAGGGTGTCTTGTATAAAAGTCATTAAGAGGATTAATAAATTAGGAAAGTAATTGTCGTAATGTGTTCTCTTACAACTGATAAAGAATAAAATATCACTTAATCAAGAATAGTCGAATTCGGCCATGGAAGAAGATGGAATGAACTTGGTAGATAATTTAATGAATTTGGCCATAAAAGAATAAAAAGGAAAAAGAAAAATTTAGGCAAAGCAATGGTCTAAGGCGGTTCAAGAATTAAAAGTATAAAAGGAAGGTTTCAGTCTCTTGAATAATTAAGGGTTAATTACAGATTAATTTAAGCAGTAAGATATTAATTAACTTAAGTATAGGATTAGGAAAGTAAGGTGTTACAGAGGTAGAGAACCGAAAATGAGAAAGAAGAATAAAATGAAAACTGAGAAAGTCGATATTAGGTTTATTTTCTTAATTATCACAATTGCTACGGTTGTGGGTCGTCACCCATGTAAAAAGGTTGACTTAGAAAAAATATTTGCAATTGTCTTCTTTGTTGCAATGCATACCCATAGCAAATAAGTTATTATACGTTGCAAATAATTAAAATTTTTTTATTTAAATTGGGCCATTTCTAATATACAAGCATAGTAGCAAAAGATGACATTTAAGACGGTTTTATTTGTGATGGGTCCAGTACCATCGCAAATAAGTGATTTTCTTGTAGTGACAATATAGATCTCTGACACCACAAGTAGAGCATATATATATATAAAATATATATGTACATATACATATATCTTCCTCGGGCTATTCAGCTCCCGCACACCATAACAAATAATCTCCCACAGTAACCTCGCGGGGACTGAGTTACTCGAATATATATTTATATAATCACTTAATCAAATCAAATTTATCTAAGATCCACCTGGATTCTAAATCATATTAAAAATGAATTCTCTGGCCCTATCAACCACATACAAATCATTCAAATTATCGCACAACACACTAAATAACAAATTTATGAAGATTTAGAATTTTATCACATAATTCAACATTTATATTCAACTCAAAGTACTAAACACATCTTTACCCAACAATAATATACATGTAGAAAACATTTCAAAACACAACTAGTAACAAAAAGATAATATCTTTCACTCATAACTTTATAGTTGTTAGTGGCTTCCCTTAGAGTCCAAAAGTGTCGTCGAGATAGCGTCATGTTCTAGAGCTGAAATTATATTTCCAAGTATCGTTTAGTTTCTAAATTTCATATATTATTTGTCCCTAATCATAAGGACTTGACCATAATAATTCCAAAATATTAATTTTCAAATAATTTCTTTTAGCCTTCTTGAATGGAGCTAATGGAAGAGTCGAGAACGTAGGGGGAGGAAAAAGGAGTGGAGGAGGAAGACAAAGAGAAAAAAATTCTATAAGGAAAAGAATAGGAAAATAAAATAAAAGGATAAAAAATCGGTATTTTATTTTGTTTATTCATTTATTTAGTTTGTGTTTATAACCAAACGTACTAAGTTTTTCCTTTTTATTCCCTAAAACTTACCGTTACGGTACAGAGTTATAACAAGTAAAATTTCCATCAATTCTCTAAAAAATGTCTTCTTTTATTTGAGTTTCTAATAATAATAAATCAAGATAGTAAATAAATATTTTTATTAATAAATTTGTATTTTATTAATTCTTTTAATCATGATAGTATTAAATTCTTCTTGTTTATAACACATTTATCATAAAAATACATTTTTTTTTACTTGTATATTTGTAGAAAAAGGAAGGTTAATGTTGATTGTCATTAGTGCAGCTAATGAACTTACTAATTAGACAATGCAAAATTTTAATTCACACTATTATCATAAAATTATGTTATTTTTTTTATTCCACAGATGTATGTCCGGGGCATTTTATGCACATCTTGATTGATCACCTTTCTTTTGGCCTACAACAGCTGCCCTGTATTCAACTTTTTTGTAGTAGCTGTCCCTTGTCTTGGAAGTGCAACTCCCTTATCTCCCATAGCAACTTCAAGGTTACCGTGAAGCTTTGTAGGAGTAGAGACAACAGCCTTGCCTTGCCTTGCACCCTTGTCTCCACCGTGAGGACACCAATTAAGGCAACTGCTAGCTGCCTAGTCAACAGTGGTGTGGGTAGTTTCTAAACCTCAAGTATTTACTTTATTTTCATGAAGTTCTTTCCATTTCGTTCGTGATAGTTAAGAATTAGATAAACGGTTTAGATATAAAGAAGTTAGGAGGATAAATTAAGAAGTGAAGTAGTAGAAGTGTGGTGCTTAATTAGATTATAGGTTGGTTTATCTCTTTGTGATTTAGGATATTTGATTGAGTGGAACTTTTTAATTTAAAGTTGGTAAATTTAAGTCTTGATGGCTAATTGTTTTAAAAATTTAAATAAAGTTCATTAAACAATCTACCAAGTCCATTATATCTTTTTCCTTGGCCACCTAGTATTCTACCATTTCACCAATTCTTCCTATCTTGTTTTTCACCATTTGTTTCATTTATCCTATGTAAAGAACCATCCTATTCATTTACCTAGCCGAATTAGACACTTGATTTTTCTTGGGAAATTCTACTTGGCCGGTTCTATCAAATGGACGATTAAAGATTTATAAAGGGACATAGTCTTCTATTGTATTAATTTATAAGTGGCATATTATTACTAAGACTCCACACTAAATTTGAACCCAAAGAGAAACATCTCAACTATTTTACAAGCTCCTTCTAAACTTCTATGTTAAGTCTAAACCATATTTATAGTCATAGCTATAGATAGTCATTACTAAATATTCACTTTGGACCCATTGACCATAATACCAAAACATTTATCCATCATCCACTTAGGTGGTAAGCGGTACTACACATACAGTTGCAAGAGGGCTATTTTCATCTCCCTCCTCGTGCCACCAATTAACCACTTGTCATCCTTCAGTAACATATACGGTACTGTCCTCCCAGGAACTAACAAACACAGGAAAAGTCTGCACAATAAACACTTCCATAGAAAAATAATTATCCTACACATCAAAATGAAGGAAAGTGAGTCGAACCTCAACAAGCATTCATACATAGCAAAGGGGAATATCTTGACGGCAGTTTTGGAATATAGGAATACGCAAATGCAAACTTTATTTATCCACTCCTTAGTAACATTTCTTGACCATTCATGCAAACCCGAGGCTTCTTTATGAGAACTTCATTGTACTATGGATACCACCTCTCGTATACATAGCACAGTACCATGGATACCACCTCTCGTATACATGGCACTGCCTCTCAATAGTAGGAACCATACTATGGTTTGAGTATCCTTCCTTTCAGATACCTAGCGACCTTTGTCTAACACGAACTCATGACAAGTTACTAGAATTATTAGTCCTTTCCTTTAAACTTTCCACAAAGGGAAACATTTTCATCATTTTCATTTCACAGTCATTTCATATGCATGAAGGATCATGAGAATATCATGAGGAATATGAAGGAATCAATGAAGTAAGTATGAATCAAGATGAGAAATAAGAGATCCAAGGCTGCCAAAACAGGACACCAAACCCACATCTTGGTTACAGCTTCCTTATGGTGGCTGCTATAGTTGAAGAGCTACAAAGCAAGAATAAAAGGTGACCCAAAGGGAACTCCAAAATGGGAATGGAAGAAAAGAGGAGGAAGGTGGAGGCTGCTAATAATTGGCTACACACTACAAGAAAAATAATTATCTGCGACAGGCAAAAACTGTCACAGATCGCATAAGAAACCATCATGGACGACGGGTTCCCATCGCAGAGAAGCTCGTCAAAGAAAATGGCATCATTAATAACCAATTTCTACAATAGTAAAAACAACCATTATAGATAAACTTATCTGCAACCGTTGCAGATAACCATTGTCAGTGCAAGTTAATGGCTTGCAATCTTATTAAGTAGAATCGACCGATATAGATAATTAAACTACCTTGTCTTCCTTAAGCTGTCTAAACTTTTACATTATATTTGCAATATCACTTTTAGCCTACAAAATTTAAAAACAAAAAAATTAATCTTCAAAAAAGTAAAACAACTACTTAATTTTAATTACTTCAAAATTTTGAAGCACCTGAAATAATCCTTCAATTGGCAAGTAGAGGTACACCATTAAGTCTGCTTTTGGAGCATATAAGCTACCACACATACTAGAAGGAAAACCAAAAGAAAATATCATAATGCAGATTATTTTTTCCTAAGACCATCAATACAGGGATCTACATACTAGTCGAGCCAAATAAACTATTTAGTCTGCATTGAAGACCAAAACAAGAACGGAGCTAACTCGATACGACTTAACAAGCATGAAACCATTGTCAAAACTTATCCACTTTCCTATTATTGATACTTGAAATTTTAGAGGATTTGAAAGCCATGCAGTTTGATGCAGCAGGAGAAGCCATGAAAACTCCCCAAACTCTCCCTGCAATTAAAATTGAAGAAGATGAAGAATATGAATGTATAAAAGTAGCTAGATTTGAATCCGAGAAAAAATGCTTCACCCTGATAAGAGAGCCACCACTGGTCTCTAAGCTTTTCCCATGGAGCCTTGGTGGGTTAGAGAGCCACCACTGGTACATGGTGGCTTACAACAGAGTGAGATGTGATGTGAAGTCAGTGAGTGAGGGAGAGGTAGAGAACAGAAAATGAGAAAGAAGAATAGAATGCAAACTGAGAAAGTGGATATTAGGTTTATTTTCTTAATTTTCACTATTCCTACGGTTGTGGGTCGTCACCCATATAAAAAGGTCGACTTAGAAAAAATATTTGCAATTGTCTTATTTGCTATAATGCATACCCATAGCAAATAAATTATTATACGTCGTAAATAATTAAAATTTGTTTCTTTAAATTAGGCCATTGCTAAGATACAAGCATAGTATCAGAAGATGACATCTAAGACGGGTTTATTTGTGATGGGTCCTGTACCATCGCAAATAAGTGATTTTCTTATAGTGGCAATATAGATGTCTGACACTATAAGTAGAGCATACCAGAACTTTAGAGGCTCCGGGACTACTAAATGATGCCACTTGTGACAGACTTCCATAACTTTATCTAATCTAACCTCTGCCCGATTGAAAATTTCCTCGAAATGAGCCACGTCTTATGATAGGTTCATCTCCAAACATTCGAGAACCACCTAGCCTTAAGATGAAAGGACCCTACTGTCGAGACTTTTTATGGTTCTCCCATTCTATCTGTCTTTTTAAGTATCAGTTTTCCAATTTATAAGTAGAATCCATAGCCTGAGTGTAGGTAGTATTGTCCATCACAAACACTGACCTAAACAAAGAATCTCTCAAGCCATTAACAAATCTCTTCACTCTTTTCTACTCAGTTAACACCATATGTGGAGTAAAACAGAATAATCTAGTGAATCGAGTCTCATACTCCGTCATTGTCATTCCTTTGGTTTGAACAAGCCACTCAAACTCCCAAGCATACTTATCCCTCATGCTCTTAGGTAGAAAGTGTTCAATGAAAGCTCTGTTGAACTCAGGCCGAGAAAGTGAAGTTGGCTCAGTTCAACGTTGCAGTAAGACCTTGTACCATTCCTATGCCACATCATGAAACTGGTAGCTAGTTAATTTCAATGCCCGAACAGGGATCATACCTTAATGCCACACATAGTAGGTCAGACTCTTCTAAGAAAGTATAAGGATCCTGTGTATAATCTACACTGGAAAACTTTGGTGGCTGCATCTTCCCAAAATCATGTAATGTCACAAATGCCTATTGACTTTGCTAAGCTGAAACTGGAGGATTGGCCTCTTGTAAAGGTTGAGCAGAGGAACTTAAGGAGATTGTGGTTAACCTTGTTGAGGTTGTTATTGAGCTAAAATTCCAATTCAGTCACCCATTTTTCTCTAGACTTTATCTAGTGCCTCTAAAAGTTGTTCTATATTAGGACCAGGTGCCTCCACCTTGACTTATCTAGGCTTTACCTCTACCACATCCTTTATGACCATGACCTCTTGCTACTGGCACTTGAGGACTGGTGGAACCCTAGTTGGAGCCAGCATACGATTGCCTTCCATGACCAGTAACACGGTTACTGCACCATATTGTATCTAAAACAAGCACAAATGAATTTAATATATATTTTTTATATAAGGCAAAGAATAATTCATTGCAACATTACAACTTGAAGTTTCATGATGAATTAAGACACATTACTATGTCCACATACGTCTCGGGTAACGTACGTGAACAAAGTAATCACATCCTACACTTATAGTCAAGAATCTCTAAACTGGGCTCCGGTACCAACTTATTATACACTACATAGAGGTATTAAGATTGTATTATTCAAAGATGTTCTACTTTATGGGGAAACATATACACAGGGAGCACTGTTGCATTAAGAACCAAAAATAAAAAAAAATAAAAAAACAACAATATGACACAATAATCCAAAATACACAATACATAACATTAAGCCCTAATATGACTGTAATGTTTGATTCTCAGGTCTTCAATTGTTCATCCTTTCAAGAGTATCTTGCCACAACAACTACTAGCAAGTCAAGGTACTGCTAGAGGAGTTTGAGAAGAACTTGGAGCTAAAACGATCATAGAAGAAAGAAGTATGAGTCATATAAACTCAGTGAGTGAAAGACATACCAAAAGGGTAGTAGCTTAAAGCATCATAAAGTAATAAAAAATCACAACATAACTCATTATCCAATTACAATCCTTACATAATATATATATAAATATATATATACACATGTGCATGACGTAAACCTTACATACGCAAGTAAACATATAATAAACAAATCAAACAAAGCATCCAAGGGCTGGTAATCATAGTAACTCATCTCCTGCACACCATATATATATAAAATATATATGTACATATACATATATCATCCTCGGGGCTATTCAGCTCCTGCACACCATAACAAATAATCTCCCATAGTAACCTCCCCGGGGCTGAGTTACTCGAATGTATATTTATATAATCACTTAATCAAATCAAATTTATTCTAGGTCCACCTGGATTCTAAATCATATTAAAAATAAATTATCTAGTCCTTATCAACCACATACAAATCATTCAAACTATCGCACAACACACTAAATAACAAATGTATGAAGATTTAGAATTTTATCACATAATTCAACATTCATATTCATCTCAAAGTACTAAACACATCTTTACCCAACAATAATATACATATAGAAAAGATTTCAAAACACAACTAGTAACCAAAAGATAATATTTTTCACTCACAACTTTACAGTTGTTGTTCGTGGCTTCTTCTAGAGTCCAAAAGTATCATCGAGATAGCGTCATGTTCTAGAGCTAAAATTACGTTTTCAAGTATCGTTTAGTTTCTAAATTTCATATATTATTAGTCCCTAATAGGGCTGGCAATGAGCCGAGCTAGCTCGCGAGCAGCTCGTGAGCTACTCGTCAAGAGCTCGGCTCGAGCTCGACTCGTTTACTAAACGAGCCGATCTTGAGCTTTACTTTTGAGCTCGTTTAGTAAACGAGCTGAGCTCAATCTTTGCAAAGCTCGGCTCGTAAGCTCGCGAGCCAACTCGTTAAAAATAATTAAATATATAATTTTTTAATATAATTTATAATATATAATAAATATTTATTTTTTATTTTGTAATAAATAAATAATTATATTATTTACATTAATATATAACATTAAAAATCTAATAGACTTATACTATTTTTAATTTAATAATTATAGTATAGTGTAGTATTTTAAATAGAATTGAAATAGCCAAATAGTAAAACAGCCAAACAATAATTAGAAATACAATAAAAAAAGGAAAAAAAATATAAAAAATATACAATTGAGATTTAGGAAGATAGGGTTTCATCTCTTCTTGCATCTCTGTTTTTCAACGCCGCCAACACTCTTGCCTCACGCCTCTTGCCTCTTGCAGTCTTGCCTCACGAAGCCGACCAACCATTGCTTTCCTCTCTGTTCAAGTCTCACGCCCATTGGCCTTTCTATTCTAGCCATCCATCTCTTGCTTCTCTGTTCTCACACCGTCAGCCACCCATCGACCCTCTCTCCTCACGCCGCTCTGTTCCAGCCAGCCACCTATTCCCTCTCTGTTCAAGCCTCACAGTCACACCCTCAGTCCGTCACCCCTCGGCCCTGTCACCTTTTGCCTTTCTGTTCAAGTTTCAGGGGGTCACGCATCTCACCTCTCTGTTCAAGCTTCACGGGTCTCACCTCTCTGTTTAAGCCTCACGCCTCATGCCTTGGCCTCACGCCTCATGCCTCGGCCTCGACCTCACGCCTCGGCCTCATGCCTCGGCCTCGACCTCACGCCTCGGCCTCATGCCTCGGCCTCGACCTCACACCTCGGCCTCGACCTCACGCCTCGGCCTCGACCTCACGCCTCATTCCTCGGCCTCACGCCTCGGCCTCGACCTCACGCCTCACGCCTCGGCCTCGGCCTCACGCCTCAGCCTCACGTCTCAGCCTCACGCCTCACACCTCGGCCTCAACCTCACGCCTCGGCCTCAACCTCACGCCTCGGCCTCAACCTCACACCTCACCCCTCGGCCTCATGCCTCACGCCTCAGCTTCACGCCTCACGCCTCACGCCTCACGCCTCACGCCTCACGCTTCACACTTCACATTTTTTTCAACGCCAAACTCTCAAGCCTTATAGTTTCTTCTACGCCTCTCAACTCTCAACTCTCAACTCTCAAGACTCAAGCATCACAGATTCACAGGCAAGGTTAGTAATCTCTTTTTGTTGATCATTGGTTAGTGACTTAGTGTTTATGAACTTTTAGTAATCTCCTGCTATGTACCTGCAAGGCTGCAAATAGGAGACTGAGATAGAATCTGTTTAAACATTTGCTAAAACATCCTTTAAGCATCATTACTTTGTATCATGCAACCATATCCAGCTTCCTTTGTGTTTTTCTTTTTAAAAAAATAATCCTTGTCTAATTTTATTAATGCAGGTTCTGTTATGTCAAAAAATTTAGTAGATGCACCTTTGCCTTCTGTCGAAGAGTCTATCACAGGCCCACTTTTGCTTGATCATGAAATGGATAGTACACAAGGAGATCCGATTGAAATTGATGATGATGAGGAGGATATAGATGAGGGTATACCTGATAAAAAAAGGAAGAAAAAATCTCAAGTGTGGCTAGAGTTCAAGGAGATAGAAGTTGGTGATGGCACTAAGAAAGCTGAATGTATGCATTGCAAGCAAAGGCTTAAGTATGCTGGAACTACTAATCAATTAAAGAGGCATTTGGATAACACTTGTACAAGAAGGAAGATTGCATTAAGATCGCAAAGGATGTTGAATGTGGTACCAGTGGCACCTGGTATCTCTAAAGGTGAGTCAAGTGACCTTTCCACTTTTCAGTATGATAATGCAAAAGTGAGAGATAGTATAGCAAATTTTATTCTTGTGCATGAGCATTCATTTTCTATTGTGGAGGAAGAATTTTTTACTATGATGATGAAAACATGCTCTCCTTTGTATCAAAAAATTACACGAAGTACTGCAAAAGCTGATTGTATGGCTATTTATGAACGGAAGAAAAAAAAGTTAAAGACACAATTGAAAAATGTCAACAAAATTAGTTTAACAACTGATCTTTGGAGATCTGGTCAAGAAATAGAGTATATGGTAGTTATAGGACACTTTATTGATTCAAATTGGAATTTACAAAAAAGAGTCCTTAGCTTTGTGGATGTACCTCCTCCACGTGGTGGAGTTGATATAGCTGATGCTTTATTTAAGTGCATGACTGAATGGAGTATTGAAAGTAAAGTTTTTTCTGTTTCAGTGGATAATGCATCTTATAATGATGTTGCTATTAATGTTTTGAAAGATACATTCTTAAGAAGTAAACATTTGTTGTTGGGGGGAAAGTTATTTCATGTTCGTTGCATAGCACATATTCTAAATCTTTTAGTGTAAGCTAGCTTGAGTGCAATAGGTGATGTTATTGAGAATGTAAGGGCAAGTGTGAAGTTTTAAAAAAATTCTAAATCTAGACTTTTAAAGTTTAGTGAGATAATTCAGCAATTGAAATTGTCATCTAGGAAGTTGATTTTAGATTGTCCAACTCATTGGAATTCAACTTATGAAATGCTAACACTTGCATTACAATTCAAAGATGCATTTCCCTTGTTTCAAAAAAGGGAACCACATTATAAACATCTACCTGGTGTTGAAGATTGGAATAGGGTGGAGCTTGTTTGTGAAGTTTTAGAAGTTTTCAGTGTTTCTACTAAGATGATATCTGGGAGTGAGTATTATTTGAAGAAGAGGTTGTGATAACCATTCCATAAAAATACATGCTTAGAGCAATTAAGGTTTGATAGTTTATTGTTATTGATATTATACAATCTTAGAAAAAAGAATGAAAATACTTTCTTATACTTTGTTAATTAGTTTTTGATTTGTAATAATATTAAGATTCTAGTTATGGCAGTGGCAGGCTGGCAGCAGCAGCAGTGGTGGCAGTGGCAGCGGCAGCGGCAGTGGCAGCGGCAGCGGCAGTGGCAGCGGCAGCGACAACGGCAACGGCAATGGCAGTGGCAGTGGCAGTGGCAGTGGCAGCGGCAGTGGCAGTGGCAGTAGCAATAGCACAGTGGCAGTGGCAGACTGGACTGCCATTGCCATTGGCAATGGCAAAGGCAAATTGGCAATGGCAATGGCAATGGCAGACTTGACTTTGTTGAATTTAAAAGATTTGAAGTTATTTGAGATTTGTTTTATTGCTTTGTCCTTTATTTCTTGGATAATACTTATTTAGATTGGTTTGTATGATATTGATGGATGATTTGTTATTAAAGCATTTAAATTAGATTTTAGGCCATTATTTTGATTGGAACAGGGTAAAATTGATATGGCTCACGAGCTTTAACGAGCCGAGCTCGAGCCTGGATATTTCTTCACGAGCTCTTAACGAGCTTTTGCTCGCGATCCTTAAACGAGCTCGCCTAAAATGAGACGAGCCTGCGTTAACACCCCTAGTCCCTAATCATAAGGACTTTACCATAATAATTCCAAAATATTAATTTACAAATAACTTCTTTTAGTCATTTTCTCAAACATCTTGAAAGCATACTTTGTTCCAATTCACATATATATATATATATCTTATGTGTGTAACCAAAACTAGCACCAACACTAACCACAATTCAAATACTAGATTGAAATTGGATGAATCATTTTGGGGACATTAAAGAGCTTAAATCTTGGAATTCCATAAGAACAAAACAACACTTTACCCACTATTTTTCTCACCACCTTGATCACATTCTTTCATTCACAAACCCACTCAATCTTGACATCTAAATCCTCAAACAAAACAAAAAGGAAAAGGAATCAGCTCCTAGAAAAAAAAAAGAATTACTTGAACTAGAGGTATTTGGAACTACCCCAAAATAGAAGAGTGGCTGAGCAGCTGTTGGAGGCTGTTGGAGGCTGTTGGAGGCTGTTAGAGGTGCTGTTATTTGCTGATGCGGTGGCTATTGGAGGTGTTGCTAATCCACGATAGCTACTGCTCAGCTCAAGCATGGGTATGGGAAGATCAAGACACAAGTTGCTAATGAGAAGTTGATGCTTTGGCCTGCTTGAATGGAGCTAATGGAAAAGTCAAGAAAATAGGGGAAGGAAAAAGGCATGGAAGAGGAAGACAAAGAGAAAAAAAATCTACAAGGAAAAGAATAGGAAAATAGGAGGAAAAGGAAAAAAAATCGATGTTTTAATTTGTTTTTATAACCAAACTTACAAAGTTTTTCCTTCTTATTCCTTAAAACTTACCGTTACGGTACCCAGTTATAACAAGTAAAATTTTCATCAATTCTCTAATATCGGCTTAGGTGTCCTAACTTCATTGAGACCTAACTAGATAGATAAAAAACTCGAAAAAAAATATCATGATAGTAAATAAAAATTTTAATTTAATAAATTCATATTTTATTAATTCTTTTAATCATGATAGTATTAAATTCTTCTTGTTTAATAACACATTTATCATAAAAATACATTTTCTCTTTTTTACTTATATATTTGTAGCAAAACGAAGGTTAATGTTGATTGTCACTAGTGCAGCTAATGAACTTACTAATTAGATAATGCTAAATTTTAATTCACACTATTATCATAAAATTAGGTTAATTAATTTTTTTTATTCCGCAGAGGTACGTTCAAGCCAATTTACGCACATCTCGATTGATCACCTTTTCGGTTTGGTCAAAAACAGGTCATCCACGTCAAAATTAAGAAATTTTTGAGGAGTTTAGTCCTTAAGCTCTCCCCAAGAAGATTCAAATAAAGAAAGTCAATGAAGGGAGCACAAGTTCTTAACTATTTGGTCAACCCTTGGGGTATGTTAAATTCTTCCTAGTCATATTTGTGAAGACAATTACAATCTTTATATTAACTTATATTATATGGATACTTTTTTTTTTCTTGAAAAATTAGTTTTATTTTAATTTGTATGCTTACGTGATTGGTGTTCATTACATGACATAAAAAATAAAAATCAAGAACTTATGTTAAAGATAAATACGGCTAGTGCAACGTGCATGACATAAAAATTAATTTTAATGAAAATGAAGAAATCATAGATATAAGTTATAGGTCGATACCAATTTTTCCTTTAACAAACATAATTTGGTCTTTCATAGTTTTTAAATATGTAGTTCTTCATTTTTTGTCATAACCTGATATTGTAACATTTAGAATGTTGAATGTAATAATTGTTTTAACCCAGTATCGTATAGTTCAAGTTTTAGATATAATATATAAATTTCAGTTATAAGCAACAACGACATAAACAAATTAAAAAATAACAATAAAAATTACACATGTCTTAACTCAGTATTGTAGTGATACATTTTAGTATTGTTTTTACAAAGAAATTGTGATAAACTGATATATCCTTATTTTATTATCGATGTTTTATTATATGTTTTAGAGTGTAGTGCGTAATTTATTAGGCATTTAAATAAATAATAATATAGTATACATAGTGGTATTAAATATTATAATCCGATATTCCAGTGGGTATTTTAAAATGTTGTACGTGAATTATTGTAGTTTTGTACATTGATATAACCCAACATCGTGAAATCAAATTTAAAGTATAATGTGAAAAAATTAGTTATAAGATATTTTGTTATATAGTATAAGTTTTAGTAAGTAAATTATATATGTTAACTAAATAAATTGGAAAAGTGATAACTAATGGATATATATAAATATATACACACGTAGATTCAATTTCATCCATACATTAGTCAAACTTTGACCTTGAAGTGTTTTTTCTTTCTTTCCTTTTTGGTTTGGCCATCACTCTTCTTTCTCTGGAGAAGTCTTGTCCGAGTCTTCCACCTTCCTTCCCTGTTTTTCCTCTTCATCCATCCTTGCTTTGGTTGGCTGCTACTTAGTTGTCTTTATTTCTTTCAATTTCCATGACAACCGCCTCTGTTTTCCTTCTATTTCTCTGCCTCTTGATTTTAGCATGTGCCCTGTCTTACTCCCTTTGTTTTGCCGTGAAGAAACCTTCCTTTTGTAGTGAAATTTCTCTCCTCTCTTCTTCGTTTTCACCTTGCCTTGTCTAGCCTTTAGTTGTCAGTTAGCCAAGAGGTATTGTTCTACCTTGCAGTCGTGAAAGCAGCCTTTTTTTAGCCTATAACAGCTACCCTATTTTCGAGTTTTTTGTAGCAGCTGTCCCTTGTCTTGGATGTGCAGCTCCCTTCTGTCCCATAACAACTTCAAGGTTACTGTGAAGCTTGGTAGGAGTAGAGACAACAGCCTTGCCTTGCCTTGCACCCTTGTCTCCACCATGAGGACACCAAGTAAGGCAACAACTAGCTGCCTTTTGAACCATGGTGTGGGTAGTTTCTAATCCTCAAGTATTTACTTTATTTTCATGAAGTTCTTTTTTTTTTCCTTCGTGATAGTTAAAAATTAGATAAATGGTTTGGAAATAAAGAAGTTAGGAGTGTAAATTAAGTGAAGTAGTAGAAGTGTGGTGCTTAATTAGATTATAGGTTGGGTTATCTCTTTGTAATTTAGGATATTTGATTGAGTAGAACTTTTTAATTAAAACTTGGCAAATTTAAGCCTTGATGGCTAATTGTTTTAAAAATTTAAAGAAAAGTTCATACTAAGAGGAAAGGGTTGGTGGATGTATTGAGCTAAGGAGTGAATGAAAGTGAGTAGTGGATGTGATCAAAAGAGGGTTAGTTGGGAATAAAGTGTGGAAAATGAGAGTTAAGTGGTTTTGAAGGGGTGCAAGGGGCAGATTTCATAAGTAACAGAAATTTGGTATTTCGAGTGTCTTCGGGCAGAATTAAATTAAGAGTTCAAAAGATAAAACGTAGATTATGGTCTTGAAATGTTGTCTGCAAAATTTTGTACTTGGTTCCAAGTATGTTGTGAGTTAGAGCTCTTGGACTTTGGCTAGTTCAAACTGGATTTTTAGTGCCCTATTTTCGGTTCATGTAAGGAATTGAGTGGGTTCAAGACCAACTTTAAGAAAAGTTTCTAAATAACAAAGATAGATATACCTGTTTATTAACAAACCTGGCAAATAGAATTGGATTTCGTTTTTCCTAGAGAAAGTTTTATTCAATTAACTAAGGTTGGGTTAGAGCTATCAAAATCCTACATTTTATAGAATTTGATGTAATTTCAAAGAATAAACTGTTTTGATATACACATCCAAAAATTACAAATGATATACCATTATAAAGCTACATGTGTGTAGTATTTTATAAATTTTACAAAACTGGATTCATAATTTTCTAGAGAAAGATATGACCGTTGAAGTAGACACTGATCCAAATCCCAAGTTTGAACAGTTTCAACACCTGTAACTCACTAAGTGCTTTCTATCTTTTCTAATGGTTCCTTCTACCCTATGCATTGTCAAGACATTTAAAATGTCTCTTCATTATTAACCCTATCAAATAAAGTCCAATTCATATTAATGGACATGTAATAGCTTAATGGAAAACTTTCATAAAGAAACCTATACAAGTTGAGATATAAGCTTAGTAACTAAAAGATTGTAACAATAACGTTTATGAACTAAATATTATTTGGGAATATGAATTTTAGTTCCGGATTCTAATGTGGACATGATGACGCAACTTCAAAGAATAAACTATATTGATATACAAATCTAAAAATCACAAATGATATACCATTATAAAGCTACATGTATCTAGTATTTAATAAATTTTACGAAACTGGAGTTACAATTTTCTAGAGGAAGATATGACCGTTATAATGAACATTGGTCCAAACCTCAAGTTTGGACAGTTTCAACTTCTCTAACTCATAGTTTTCTTAATGAAACCTAAAACAATACACGCATCACCCAACAATAGTGATGGAGATATATAGTAGGTAGAACATAATCATCTGTATAAATCGAATAAATCGTCAAGTCTGAGGTTGCATTGCTAAGGCACAACAACTCTATCTTCTTGTGTGAGATCCGTGGCCACCGATTAATCAATGATATATATATATATATTATTTTTCTTCTTATTTGTCAATGCATAAATAAAATATAAAGCAAGTCTTTGAAATATAAAACCATAAAATTAATATACATATCATTGATTTTAATATTAACACATGACATTAATATTTTCACTTGATTCTCCTCTTACATGTTTTTCTTGCCTATCAAGTTGTTGATATCTCTATAAATGAAGTTACATTGGAAGGTTTGTGCCCCTTATATAAAACTGGTAAATATGAAGTTAGGAAACCCAATGCTTGATTAGGGTAATGCATGCATCTAACAATTTCCAAACTTGAACGATATCACTTTTATCGAAGCTAAACCAACCATGTACATTATATTACTCTTACCTATAGTTTTCTTAATGAAATATAAAATCATACACTCATCACCCAATAATAGCAATGGAGACACGTTGTAGGTAGAACATATATCATCTATATAAAATGACAAGCCTGAGGTTGCTAAGCCACAACACAACTCTGTCTTCTTGTGTGTTATCTATGGCCATTAAATTAGTTGAAAAAGATGAATGCGATGAAAATGATGATATTAATTAGAGAATAAATTTTTCTTCATCTACCAATTACATCAATGATACATCAAAGGTATTATTCATTTAAATTCACATTAGAAGTTTTCATTTTCATTTCATAAAAAATTGTTTGTAACTATTTTTTCCCCTTGTTTTGTTTTCTATATGTGTTTAGAAATAAAGGAGGAGGAGACTGATGGTTGTTTTCCATCAGAGCAACCTTTAAACCTTACTACAAGCCTTTCTCCCAAGTTTCACAATTTTAGGTAAAGGCCCTGGCACCATACCTAGAGATCGTATATGTGGTTATACTGTCTAGGAATACTGGAGAGTAGACTTTACAATTGTGAACATGCCTACATGTTCTTTTTGTTACCGTGTGTACATATTTTCTTTTGCTTCTTTACATCTATAAATTATTGTTCTTCTTCTTATTATTTTTTTAAAATAATTATTTTATTATTGACAATGTTTGTCTATTTGATCATATTTCAGTTTGCTATTGGCATATTGAACTCATGCCCAAATGGATCCATGAGGAGGAAGCAGCAAATGGAGAATAAAATAGTGTAATGAGTTGTTAAAAGCTGAGTCATTGAACACAGTAAAGGTGAGTGAGATGTGGGGCATAATTTTTACATGGAACAAGGATGATGTGATCAATATATTTCCTAATGTTTTTGAAAAAAATGTAATGAGTTGTAAGAAAAACAATGGATAAGAAGATCATGAACATATTTGAATTTATGTTATCTAGTTCTTAGTTTTCGTTTTAAATAATTATTGGCCCATTGTGGGATAAGGCCCAATTAACGAAATATGCAATCAGGACTAACTGAGTTTTTAATTAGGTACAATTTTATATTGTCACAGATTATTTGACTTCAACAATCAAGTAAAATTTTAATCAAATCAATTTGGTCAGGTCAAGTGAATTTTATCGAAAACCTAATCATCTTGTTCGTTTGAACACTATTATTTGTTAAAGTGCATATGTATTTTTTTAATCATTTATTATCTCGATGATGATTAAGTGCTAAGTAATTGATGGATTCTTATTTATTTTAAAATTTAATTTTCAACCATTAAACCTTAACAACAAGTATCTCTAAGATACCATTAAAAAAAACAAAAAAATCCTATAGAAAAAGAGAAATTTTAATTGTAGTTTAAGAAAAATGTATTGATATAAATAAGGTAAAAAAGTATGAATTTTATTTGGCAATATAAAATTTGAAAAAGATGGTTAAAGAAACTAGAAATCCATTTATTTGATTTTGAGTTTATCTATATAAAAGTGTTTTCAAGAGAATATTTAATTATAATTGTACTTATATTAACCAGAATTTTAATGGTATTGAAAAAAAAAACACCACTAATATACAAAAAAGACCTTAAATCTCAATTATATATACAGAAATTATGGCAAAGATATATATATGAAGCAAGTAAGAGAGCAATATCATGTAATTTAATAATATGTTTTTTTGTTATTTTCATTGTCCATTTTTAGTCATGAAATATATAGTTATGTTCATAATATTGTAATTATTAATGAAATAAAAGAAATTGTGGCAGATTAGCTATATGGGTTGATACCAAATTTACATTTCACAAAAATAAATTGGTGTTTTAAAAATCTAATCCACTCGAATGGTTAGAACATTAGTTGCATGGTAGAGAAACACTGATTTGAACCATCAAAATATTTTGTGGATTGAATTGTGTAAACTGGACGACATAAGACAAATCCGGTTAGTCTAGATTTCATTTCATTTTTTTTCTTTTTTTTCTAAAATCTAAAAAAAATTAAAATTGAACTGAATTTTCAATATTTTGATAGGTCATACTAATATGCATTTAAATCCAGTTAAAAAGTTAATTAAAACCCCAAAACGTGTTATGTATCACCAAAACACGCTAATTAATATATAATATTTTGTAAATGTGATTATATTAAATGAATTTCAAATTTTTATTTTTATTTCCTAAGTTGTTAATATATAATATCAATATATTAATAATCTTATTAATGAAGAAAAATATATATTATAAATATTAAATTAAACATTTTGTAGGTGTGACTATATTAAATAAATTTCAAAATTTTATTTTTATTTTCCTAGGTTGTTAATATATAATATCAATATTTTAGTAATTTAATTAATGTCAGTATAATTATATTATATTTAATATTATGAAGATTAAATTGAATATTTTGTAGGTGTGACTATATTAAATAAATTTAAATTATTAATTTATTTTCCTAAGTTGGTAATATATATTAGTAAACTAAGTTATGTAGGCAAAATTATATTATGTTTAACATTTATAAAAATTAAATTAAATATTTATATGATATCATTGGTTAGACCACAATTAAAACTTAACTCCAAAATCAATATTGTTTTTTTTTTTTTCTTTCAATTTTTAAAAAATTGACATAAATTATGTTTTAATGTTTTAACGCGTATATTTCTTCTGTCTATTCCAACTAGGTGGATTATTACTAAGGCTAAATACTTTTATGTTTTGATGATTTGCATATAAAAATTTGTTAAAATTTATATAAGAGAATATAAAAGACAAATACAAATACTAGTAATAACTTATGTATACCCTATGAGCACGATAAATTGAAGCTTTTTTTTGTCTACAATTGAAAGAAATCAATTATTCCTCACCTCCAAGTTGTGGGTCTGATCTTCACCTTTTACTAAAAAAAATAAAATTTAAGAAAATATTCTTTGATCCTTAATTGAAAAGAGTACATATGTGCTAATATTAACACAGGAAATTAATAATTTTCTTATACACCAATGTAACTCAATTCAACTCAACTCAACTAAACCTTAAATCCCAAACTAGTTGGGGTAGGCTATGTGAATCATTTTCCTCAATTCGCATCGATCCGAGACAACATTTTCATTAATCCCTAGCACAACCATATCTTTCTTAATGACTGACCCCCATTTAAGTTTTGGTCTCCCCTTACTCCTTCTAACACCTGGCACCTGAACTAAGTTGCCTTGGTTAACTACTGTGTCTATTGGCCAACGTTGGATATGTCCAAACCAACGTAGGTGATTCTTCCTCGTTTTCTCTTCAATAGGTGCTACTTCCACCTTCTTACGATTCTCCTCATTCCTTATTCTATCCTTTCTTGTATGTCCTGTCATCCATCTCAACATTCTCATTTCGGCTACTCTCATCTTATACAAATGTTGCTTCTTAACTGCCCAACATTATGTACCATACAGCATAGCTAGTCTCGCGGCTGAATTATAAAATTTTCCCTTCAATCTATTCGAGATTTTAGGATCACATAAAACTCCCGAGGCACTCCGCCACTTCACCCACCCTGCCTTGATCCTATGGTTTACATCATGCTTAATTGCATAATCTTTTTGTATAAATGACCCTAAATACTTAAACACATCCTTTGTAGAGATTGTTTGACCGTCTAAAATTATTTCATTTGGGCCTCCTCTAGTTTCACTGAAATCGCACTATATTCAGTTTTTGTCCTACTCAATCTAAGGCCTTTTGATTCTAACGCGTTCCTCCACATTTCTAGTTTAGAATTTAAACCTTCCCTAGTTTTGTCTACCAACACGATATCATCGGCAAACAACATGCACTATAGAGCCCTATCTTGAATATTATAGGTAAGTTCATCCATGACTAAAGAAAATAGGTAAGGACTTAAGGATGAACCTTGGTGAACACGTATCATCATCGGGAACTCTCTAGTCATACCATCTACAGTCCGCACCCTAGTCATTACTCCTTCATACATATCTTTAATAACTTCTACATATTTAATTGGGACCTTCTTCTTCTCGAGTACCCACCACAAGACTTGTCTTGGCACTTTATCATACGCTTTTTCTAAATCAATAAAGGCTATGTGAAGACCCTTTTTCTTTTCTCTATATTTCTCCATTAATCTCCTAAGTAAAAAAATAGCCTCCATTGTAGATCTTCCTGGCGTAAAGCCAAATTGATTCTCAGAAACTAGAGTCTCATTCCTAAGCCTACGCTTAATCACTCTCTCCCATAGTTTCATTGTATGGCTAATAAATTTTATTCCTCGATAATTCGAACAACTTTGAATATCTTCTTTATTCTTATAAATAGGGATCAACGTACTTTTCCTCCACTCATCGGGCATTTTGTTTGTTACTAAAATCTTGTTAAAAAGATTTGTAAGCCAAGTTACTCCAATATCTCCTAGGCATCTCCAAACTTCTATTGGAATATCATTCGGGCCCATTACCTTACCATTCTTCATCTTATGCATTGCTTCTTTAACCTCCTGTGCTCTAATCCGAAGAACAAATTGGCTATTCATAAGAAATTAATTAATTATGTGTTAAAACACAATTTGTACGTACCAGGGTACTTAATCTAAATAGAAACTAAAGAGAAAGTGAGAGACTTATATATATCTGCGAGAGTTCTGCATTAATCCAAAACAAAAAAAAGAGTAAGAGATATTCAATGCTTCAGAGACACAATTGGAGCTACCTTCAAACCAATACCAAAGAGATGAAGGTAACCCCATCAGAGTTTTTTATGAACTAGCAGTTGAGTTCTACCATCACCTCCTTCTAGAGTTGGTGAGCAGAGAGCCCGAATTTGGCTTAAAACCAAATCAAAAAAACTCAAATAAGAGTTAACCTAAATATGCATGTCTATATTATGTGTGTTTGTGAGTTATATATAGGCTAAGGCATGTGGTCTAGATGTAATATGAACCGTTGAACCTGAATGATGAAATACATTAGTTACTTTCCTTTTACCAACCAATTTCGGTAATTAATATTTAGTTAACTTCCTAATTGCTGTAATGGGCATATGACTTTCCTTTTCTTTTATGCATTATAAGTTTTCTTTTATTTTGAGAAAGACTTGATTTCTATTTGCTTTAATTTATGAGGGAAACTTTCCTTCTGTTATGCATTTGTTTCCATTTTTTTTTTGAGAAATACTTCTCTATCTAATTTTTTTATTTTATTTAGGAGGGAGACTTTCCATTTTTCTTTGATTAATTTTTTTTATTTTTTTTACCCATTGTTCAGGGCTTGAATCACCTTATTTGATCAGTATCCTTTTTCATATTCAATTAGGGTTAGAAGCATATAATTGAAGAAGCAATTGTAGACCTAAGGGCTATGGCTTATGAGCTGTTGAACAAAAAACAATTGAAGTTTCCTTCTCCAGTTTGGAGTTGTTCTTTGGTTCAATTGTTTTGTTAAACAGAGAACAACTTGATATATGACTGCAGTAACTTGATGGACTCCTTCCAACATTAAGCATTGCTTCAAAGAGTCTAATAGTTAAGCTGAATTGCTGATGGACTAGTAAAAATGGGAAATGCAATCCAAAAATCTTAGGTTATTCTTTATTGTTCTTAGTTGTAGTGCTAATATGTTTATAGGTAATTTGATGAGAGTCAGTTTCCCAAGACTTTGTATTGTTTCTTACTTAATGTTATTCCCTTTTGTACCAAAAATAAAAATAAAATTGTTATATTAATTTCTATAGAGCTTGAAAAAAATAAAAGAGAAATAACTTTTTCATCTATGTAAAATAAAGTGTGTACATGCTACTGTTATGCACATGCACTATATAATCTTCTTCGTCTTCCTATTTGGTAATTTTTTATGGCTACCTTACCTCTAGTGGTTCGTATTTTTTTTTTTTTTTATAAAATCTAAAGAACAAAATGAAGAAATAAATAAAGTGGTATGTCATTTTTTTTTTTTTTATGCACAAATTGATTTAAGCTTACATATCTCACAATTTGTAAAGAAAGTTACTTACGAAAAGGATAACCAAAACAAGTTAATTATCGGTGAAGCAACAAAACTATAATTAAATTGTATGAACATTTTTTAAAATGCACCTTAGTACAAAATATTTTATATTAGCTTAGTAGTTATAACTAAAAAAAAAAAGAAAAGAGGCAGAGTATATTTGATAATAAAAGAAAGTGTCTTTTTAAACATTGGTATTATAGAAAATTTTTTAAAGATAATATATGTAAAGTAGTTATCATGTAATATCTTGTTTGATAATGGTACTAGATGAGTTGTACAATACCCAACTCTTTTTGTACGGTATTTAAGACCCAGCTGAAGTATATCATTCATTCACTATCGATTTTATTTGAGAGAATCACAACCATTTATTTATATTAACTAGTTACTTGTACTGTTAAAAAATAGAATAATTATATTTGACTCCAAAATATATTTATTTTTTATGAGCTACAAGTACAGGCCACAGAGCCACCATCTTCGCTAAGATGCAATTGGTGCTACAGTTTAGTTGCTTTTTCTAGTCATGTAGGATTCATTTTCACCATCCTATCAAGATACTTGAAATGAAAAAACACGTCAACCTAATTTTGTTTTCTTTCTAGGTTCAAGAGAATAATGTGAATTAGTTCATATCTAGCAAATTATATATCTATGTGTATTAATTTGTGCTTTTAAAAACAATTCAACTTACATGAAGAACTATTAATTTATCAATACTTAATTGGATGTTCTAGAAGCAGCTAAGAGGTTAAGGTGAGGCACGTGGTAGTGGTGGTGGTCATGGCTGTGAGCCTGTGATCAGTGGGGTGGCTACAATGGGTTGGCATTGGGTGGTGTTTTATGATGTGGTGGAGCTGGAGGTAGTGATGGTAGCAATAGCATTTGAGTGGTAGTGTCAAAAATGTTTCACCACCTTTAACCTTTAATAACATAATCTATGAAGTAAAAAAGAGGCATTTTATTATGTACACTTTTTTAGAAGGAGAAATCCTTGTTCAACTCTAGCCTTATCGATTAATAGTGTGTATCTAAAGAGTCTTTACTAATATGGAATATTGGACCAGGAATTCAAGATTATTTCTAATGCTTTGACTAACATACCATAAATCAATTTTCTATTTAAATAAAAGATATCAATAAAGGAGAAGCAAGAACAAGCAGGATATAGAAGGAAAGTTGTGATTATAAGTGGTGGTGTTGTTGGCTCGTTCCTCGTAGTCTATTCTTGATTCATGGATTTGAAATTTTAGTTTTTGAGTTTCAAATTTTGTGGGTTGGAGCCCAAGTATAAGAAAAAAATTTAGGGTTTTTTATTTGTTAAGGGTTAAATTTAAAGCATTTAATAAGATTGGGCTAAAAAACACAAATACAAAATTTATTGGCAGGTTTCCTTAAGAGATAAACAAATAGTTAGCAGGTGTGATGATTTGTCAAACTATCAAGAAAACATGTGTCCAATTTAGTCGGACATTTAATACCTAGTAAATAGAGTTTGGTATTGTATAACTCACCATGATACTATTGTTAAGAAATTAATTTATATTAGGAATTATAAAAATTAAAACCCCCTTCAAAATTCAATGAGATATAACAAAAATACAAAAAAGATAGCCATGCAAAATATAACTAGAAGAGAAGAGAAAGAACATTTAACACATAACATTTAACATGACTTGGCACCCATACCTACATCTGCAGATGAAAAGAGAGATTTTACTATAGTAAGCAAGATTACAGAAAGAATAATATCTTGTACATAGTATTCTCACACTTTCTCTATATCTTACAAGTCTCACAAGCATATTTAGTTATACTTTATAGAACTTATCCATCAAGCAAACTTTTCCTTCACTCTATAAAAACTATATTACAATCTTAATCTAATAATCAAAGTAAGTCTCTTTAGGAAATTTAAATAAAAATCTAAATAATTTTTCTTACCTAACAATAGTAAACTAATGAGAAAATTACATTCTCCTCCCTATAGATGTAGTGAAATAACACTAAGATCCAACGTTTGAAGAAATCAACACTCCCCTCTCTTGTATAGATGGAAAAGCTAACAGTGTCACAAAATAATTTGCGTAAAATACTAAAAATCATATTTGTATATCCAAAATTTCAAAATATCTTACTTTTACTTTTTTTTTTTCTTTTCAAATGAATCCTAATATTTACTTTTTTATATCATTCTTTAATTTTTAACTTATTTTCTTAATAGAAACCTCAATTTATTATTTTTATAAAATAATGTATACATATATCTATACTATTCTAAAAGTGAAAAGACTTTTATGGTCTCCTACTATATAATATATACATATTTAAATTATTTAAAAAATAAATTTAATTAATAAAATTAATCCAATCAATTGATAATTATTAAAAAATACACGTTACTACTGTGATATCTTGATAATTTAATGTATGTTTCAGAATATTCGTACATGACCTGTGTTATTAGGCGAATAGAATTTTAGGCAAATTAGGTTTAAAGTGAATAAACACTAGTGTGTGTGTGTATATATATATATATACACAGTATATAAATATATATAAACACCGTATATATATATACACACACATATATATAAATTGGAAAATGTATTTTGATTATAATATAGATTGACTTCGACTTGGAATTCATTTCATTTAAAGTGTATGGGTAAATAAAATTTGTTATGAATATAATGAATTATAAAAAAATAATTGAGTATATATATATATTTATAATTATAGATAAATTAGAGTCATAATTATCACATGTGTACTATGATATAATATTTTATTTCTAAGTTTTTTTTTCTTTGGGGCCGAGTACCTAACACTATTCTCCTCCCTTCTTGTTAGTATGATTTTCGTTGGCCTAGCCTTCCGTTAAGCCTAGCTGTCATGGGAATTAGTTGGACTGCAGCCAAAATCTTAAAAAAACTAAGCCTAGTTTTCCTTTTCCTTGCTTCGCTGCCGTGCTCTTTAAGTACTGCACCACACTCTTCCTTTTTGCTCTCCCTTGTATAGCTCTTGTGTGGCCTTGTATCATTTCTGTGTCTAATGTATTCTTCTTCCTCAACTCAGTTGAGACAGCAAAAGCAGTAGTTGCCCCCTATTTTGCATTTTGGCTATGTACTGGAGCCTCCTTTCAGTCAGCTAGTTCACCTCAAGCCATGGAGGACTTTAAGTTTAACAGCAACGGTGCCGTGTACCTCAAGTGCCAGGGCAGCTAGTAGTAAGAAGGACAACTCCCCACTCTTCCTAATCTAGCTAAGGAAGCAAAGGGAGTAAGATGCAGAAAACTCCTCCTTGACATGAGTTTTGTTAATAGCTAGTTAGTTTGTGGCTTTGATTTCTTTATATTTTTATATATAGTTTATGATTTAGAATTAAGGACTAAGATAATTCTAAGCAAAAGTTTCAGAACAATGAATATATAAGATAATTATGTCTAATTGTAAAATGAGGAAATTGGAAGTTTAAGTATGATAATATAGGACTTGTATACTCTTAAGTTAGACAAATTCTAGATAAGTAATTTAATTAGGATTCAAAGTTGGGATATAAGTAGTATGAAAAGGATGAGATATGTTGAATTCTTGGTGCATGTATATATACAAATGCATACACACTATTGGAAATTAATTATTCTTTTAAAAGTATTTGACAACGTGTATAAAAGAAATTAAGTGTTATCATATATTTAGAAGTTGACTTCCCTAGGTTATGTACGGAGATTTATCTGTTGTACGAGCGCATAAATGCAGGGTGGGAGGTGATATTGTTGTGCGGGGCTGAGTTACTCGTTGACCCTTTATTTGCTTTGTATGTTATGATTACTTTGATTTATTTGTGATCTTACAAATCATGTTAGTTATGAATTTGTAACGAATAACAATATGTACGTGTATTTTAAATTAAAACATAAACATTGTTACATGATGTTATTTTATATATTATATTACTTGTGTTGAGTGATGCCAATACCCCTTTGGTACTATTTTCCACTCACTAAGTCCATAAGACTCACCCCTCTTCTGTGGTATTATTTTTGTAACAGCATTACCAATAATGGACCTTGCCGAGTGTTTGATGGCATGGTAACACTTGAAAATCCCAATCTTGAAGTCAAAGGGTGAAAGTTTGCTGTCATACTAAAGCTGTGGGGTGTCTGATCTTATAACGTGTAATAGTTTAATTAATTATTATTGTGACAAGAAACGTAACGGAGCTCTTTGTTGTCTTTGCTGTTGTTACTCTGGTTATTGTATAAAAACAGGATTATACATTTCTATTTTAGGCATGTTCCATATTACGAGGAATCTCTGCCGAAATTTTCAATAAATTGTTATTTATTTCAGTAAACAAACTTTTACAACTAACTTTTGTTTTATAAATCTTTACTTTTCTTCATTAGTTTGGTTAAGAGTCGTAGTTGCTTTCTTGTTTTAGAGTACGGGTTATGGAGAGTCGGCAATCCATTCCTCCGACCTGTCATGCCTCTGTGAAGGGTGTGACAACTACTCTCATACTCTCACCCACCCACCTTTCCACTCTCCCACTCTCCCACTCTCCCACTCTCCCACTCTCCCACTCTCCTACTCTCTTCCACACTTTTAAAATATATAATTTATTTTTTTATCAAATAAATTAATTAAAAAAATTAAATACAAGTAAGATATACAAGTATGTGCTTGCAGATAACTAGTATATATATATATATATATATATATATATGTTACATTGAATTAAAGTATTAAATACGAAATTAAAAAATGTAAACCTCTTTGAATTTAAAAGATAAATTCAAACACTTTTAAAAAATAATATATTTTTTCATTTATAGGTTGAAATATATGAAAATGAAAAATGGTAATATTTTATTATTAGTATAAGTCTTTATTCTTTTATTAATTAATATTACACAATTTATTTAAGTTTTTTTAACTTTATTTATTTTTTAACAGGTTAAAGTGGTAAAAATATGTTCAAATTTAAAGTCTATTTATTTGAAGGGAAAATACTAAAATTCAAACTTATTTTTCTCGTAAAGTTATGTCATAGGCTGTTTTTAGAATATCACTAATAAATTTAATCTATTTATTTTCAAGTGTTTTTTTTATTAGGGAAAATATAGTAGAAATAAAATAAATAAAAATTGAGGTTGCTATTAGGAAATAAATTTTAAAAAATAAAGGATGATATTAAAAAAAGTAAGTATTATAACTCATTTGAAAAGATGAAAAGTAAAAATAAGACCTTTTGTTACTTTAGAGATATAAACATGATTTTTTAGTATTTTACCAAAATTATTTTGTAATATCGTTAACTTTTCTATCCATCCAAGGGAGGGGATTATCGATTTCTCCAAGTTTTGAACTTGTGTGATTTCACAAAAACTCAAAGGAAGGGGTGTAATTTACTCGAAACTAATTATGAAGCTAACCAAAATAGAATTTTGATCAAAAACACAATATTACCGATGTAAGTATGTTGGTGAAATTAGTCGGGAAAAATGTGTGGGCAAAAAGATGAAGTTAATCGGTCATTATCGGCTGGCTAAGTCGGTGTTACCAACTACTGATCTAATGTATTAGAACCAAAATGTTATTTACTGAAGTACATACAATTTATTAAAAATTTCAGTATAGATTCCCTGTACCTTGTAACATGCCCAAAATACAAATATATAATCCCTAGTTACATTCAACTAATCACCAATAGCAACAATATACCAAAAGGAGCTTCACACCGTTTTATAACACAACAAAGAATGAACTGAACTATAACACAATTCAAAATCAGACATCCAACCCTAAAGTGATTGCAAATTTTCATCTTATGGCTTCAAGTTCGCGATCTCAAATGCATATCTTGCCGTCATATAATCGGCAAGCCAAGTATCAGTTATTGATGCTCACAGAGATCTTGTTACTAAAAAAGTCAACAAGAGAGTGGTGAGTCTCACGGACTCAGTGAGTGGAAAATTTCCATCACCATCAACTTGTATTTTACCTTTTAAAAATTCTCAAATCCAAACATTTTAAACCATGCCACAAAGATGTAATTAAGTTTTAAAAAAGAAGTAAGGGAAATTAAGTAACTCGCACGCTTAATTCTTTTAGGCTTGTCAACAATTATATTAAGTGCATTTCATCTCATTGCTTGTCTATGTGTGTGTGTGTGTGTGTATATATGTATATAGATATATACATATGTACACTTCCCAACAAAAACAACATGATTTCATTAATTGCTATATTACTAATATTTTAACATTAAGTTAATAAGATCCATCAAAAGCTTGCGTTATCCATTTTTTTTCATCATAGTACAATTAAATTCCCTTGTTTCCTTTTTCAATTATTACTACCTATCATGTTCTTATTATTTTATCATCTTACAAGCTTCCTTGTATTTAAGTAACTAAATAACCTTTCAATACCTATTTTCTCTAAACTTTCAATTTTTATTCAAATAATCCTTAACCATAAAAGTTTTAACATACCAAAGTTTTACTCATCTTATTATAACTAGTTTCATTTAGGCATTTTTACAAACATCTTAAGGGCATAATTACTTTTGTTTCATGTGTATGTGTATTATATCTATACATACCCCAACATAGTTAACACAAAATTAATTCCTATGTTACTTATATTCCAAAATCAAACTTGAAATTGGTTTAGTTAATCAAAGTAATTAAAACTTGAATTACATATATTTCCAACTATATAATCCTATCTAATTCAAGTTTTCTTTTTCCCTTAAATGATTAACTATCACACTTTCCATCAATATCAAATTCTAACTACTCCTCCCAAACTTACTAAACTCAACCCCTCCTCAATTATCAATAATTAAAAGAAAAGAATGAATTAATTATACGGGGACATAGAAGTAGCCCATTCACTCAAGGTACATGGAAAGGCTTCCATGGCTGAAATAAGAGATCCCAAGGCTACCAAAATAAGGCAACAAACTCCTGGACGACGGGTTCCCATCGCAAATAATCCCGTTGAAGAAAATGGTATCTTTAATAACCAATTTCTACAATGGTAAAAACAACCATTATAGATAAATTTATCTGCAACCGTTGCAGATAACCAATGTCCGTGTAAGTTAATGACTTGCAATCTTATAAAGTAGAATGGACTGATATAGTAAAATTTAAAAACATAAAAATCAATCTTCAAAAAAGTAAAACAACTGCTCAATTTTAGTTACTTCGAAATTTTGAAGCACCTGAAACAATCCTTCAATTGGCAAGTAGAGGTACACCATTAAGTCTACTTTTGGAGCATATAAGCTACAATACATACCAGAAGGAAAACCAAAAGAAAATATCATAATGCAGATTCTTTTTTTCTAAGTCCATCAATCACAAGGATTATATACACAAGATTGAGCAAACTCTAATTCAGTTAAAATTCTAAGTAAAATAATGTGAGCTACTACTCATGCTAAGTTATAAAACATTTGATAAGATATGTTTTCAAATGTATATACTCTAAACTTTGTCATCCAATTCAATATTGAATGATAGCATTTGCATGTTAAAAAATATAAAAATTACCAATTTAACAATATATACCTTCATCATTTTTTCTGCATCTTCCAGTAATCCTACAGTTTCAAATGACAATATAATTCATAGCATTAATTAAAATGATAAGGAAAAAGTGATAGCTCAAATAAACATCTTCTTCACATGTTTGCATATAAACAGTCTAAAAGTATAATGCATCAACTTGCTCTACCATAGATTAGTTACAAAGTTCAAATGAGCCACAAATAGCTAGATGGTCAACTTTTACAAGTCAAGTAATTAACATAGCAACAAAACTAGACAACCTAACCATTTGAATGAACAAAGGATTGAAATGGGCAATCTAACCCCAAATAAACTCATAAATGATGAATTAAAAGTTCAATACAATAAAATTATCACCTATCTCCAATAAATCTCTAAAGACAAGCCAATATTTGTCACACCATAGAGGTAAAATACCAATGGATATTTAATTATCTTTCTAAAATGCAGTAAAACAAAATTGATATAAACCCAAAAAATTTAGGATTAGAATGACAATAAGAGCTTACCCCTGATATAGGATAGTTAGGCTAACTAGCTCTCTTCATAGTGCTCTAATAAACAACCATCCAGCCTGTGCTAATTTTCTTACTGGCATAAAAATAAAAGACATGTTAGAAGAACATCAAAGACATACAAATGCTACTATTCTTACTGGCATAAAAATAAAATAGATGCTTTACAAACTGATTGTTAGTAATAGTGACCAATCTTCTGCATGTAGTATGAAATATAAAAAAAAAAAATTAGAATTTCTAAAAAACCATTCACATAGAAAGGAAGAATTTGCCTCCCAGATCCTAAATTCAAAATTTTCATCACATAACAACTAGAGATATTTTTTTTCTTTTGGTTTTCAATATGGGTAATAAGTCAGTGTTAGCTCAACAAAATTTTTATACTCTTCAAGCTTTCAGCTACTATAAACAGTGAAAATTCACAACATCTACGGTGCGAATCTCTAAATTGGGCTCCGGTACCAACTTATTACACATCACATAGAGGTATTTAGATTGTATTATTCAGAGATGTTCTTCGTTATGGGGGAACATATACACAGGGAGCTCCATTGCATCAAGAACCAAAAAAAAAAAAAAACAACAATAAGACACAATGATCCAAAATACACAATACATAACATTAAGTCCTTGATATGATTGTAGTGTTTCATTGTCGGGGCTTCAATTGTGCATCCTTTCAAGAGTACCTTGCGACAACAACTACTAGTAAGTCAAGGTACTGCTAGAGGAGTTTGAGAGGAGCCTATAGCTGAAAAAAACATAAAAGAAAGAAGATTGAGTCATATAAATTCAGTGAGTGAAAGACGTACCAAAAGGGTAGTAGCTTAAAGCATCATAAAGTTATAAAAAATCATAAGATAACTCATTATCCAATTAAAATCCTTACATAATATATATATATATTTATACCCACACATATGGATTACGTAAAACTTATATACTCGCAAGTAAACATATAATAAACAAATCAAACAAAACATCCAAGGGCTAGTAATCGTAGTAACTCAGCTCCTGCACACCATAAATATATAAAATATATATGTACATATACATATATCCTCCTCAAGGCTATTCAGCTCCCGTACATCATAACAAATAATCTCCCACAGTAACCTCCCCGAGGCTGAGTTACTCGAATGTATATTTATATAATCACTTAATCAAATCAAATTTATCCTAGTCCACCTGGATTCTAAATCATATTAAAATGAATTCTCTAGTCCTATCAACCACATACAAATCATTCAAACTATCGCACAACACACAAAATAACAAATGTATGAAGATTTAGAATTTTATCACATAATTCAACATTTATATTCAACTCAAAGTACTAAACACATCTTTATCCAACAATATGATACATATAGAAAACATTTCTAAACATAACTAGTAACCAAAAGATAATATCTTTCACTCACAACTTTACAGTTGTTGTTCATGGTTTCCCCTAGAGTCCAAAATTGTTTTCGAGATAGCGTCATGTTATGGACCTGAACTTATATTTCCAAGTATCGTTTGGCTTCTAAATTTCATATATTTTTAGTCCCTAATCATAAGGACTTGACCATAATAATTCCAAAATATTAATTTACAAATAACTTCTTTTAGTCATTCTATCAAACATCTTGAAAGTATACTTTGTTCCAATTCACATATATATATATATATATATATATATATCTTATGTATATAACCAAAACTAGCACCAACACTAACCACAATTCAAATACTAGATTGAAATTGGATCAATCATTTAGGGAGAATAAAGAGCTTAAATCTTGGAATTCCACAAGAACCAAACAAAACTTTACCCACAATTTTTCTCACCACCTTGATCATATTCTTTCATTCACAAACCCACTCAATCCTGACATCTAAATCCTTAAACAAAACAAAAAGGAAAAGGAATCAGCTCCAATAAAACAAGAGAATTACTTGAACTAGAGGTATTTGGAACTACCCAAAAATAGAAGAGTGGCTAAGCAGCTGTTGGAGGTGCTGTTATTTGCTGATGTAGTGGCTATTGGAGGTGTTGCTAATCCACGAAAGCTACTCCTCGGATCAAGCATGGGTTGGGGAAGATCAAGACATAAGCTGCTTATGAGAAGTTGGTGCTTTGGCCTTCTTGAATGGAGCTAATAGAAAAGTCGAGAAAATAGGGGGAGGAAAAAGGCATGGAGGAGAAAGACAGAGAAAAAAAATCTATAAGGAATAGAATAGGAAAATAGGAGGAAAAGGAAAATAAAATAAAAGGATTAAAAATCAGTATTTTATTTTGTTTATTCATTTATTTAGTTTATGTTTATAACCAAACGTACTAAGTTTTTCCTTTTTATTCCCTAAAACTTACCGTTATAGTACCGAGTTATAACAAGTAAAATTTCCATCAATTCTCTAATACTGGCTTGGGTGTCCTAACTTCATTGGGACCTAACCAGATCGATGAAAAACCCGAAAAAAAAATGTCTTGTTTTATTTGAGTTTCTAATAATAATAAATCAGAATAGTAAATAAATATTTTTATTTAATAAATTCATATTTTATTAATTCTTTTAATCATGATAGTTTTAAATTCTTCTTATTTAACAACACATTTATCATAAAAATGCATTTTCTTTTTTTACTTGTATATTTGTAGCAAAAGGAAGGTTAATGTTGATTGTCACTAGTGCAGCTAATGAACTTACTAAATTTTAATTCACACTATTATCATAAAATTAAGTTAATTCATTTTTTTTATTCCGCAGATGTACATCCGGGCTGTTTTACACACATCTCGATTGATCACCTTTTTAGTTTGGTCAAAGATAGGTCATGCACTTCAAAATTAAGAAATTTGTGAGGAGTTTAGTCCTTAAGCTCTCCCCAAGAAGATTCAAATAAAGAAAGTCAATGAAGGGAGCACAACTTCTTAACTATCTTGTCAACCCCTTGGGGTATGTTCAATTATTCCTAGTCATATTTGTGAAGACAATTACAATCTTTATATTAACTTTTATTAAATGGATCACTTTTTTTTTTTTCTCGAAAAATTAGTTTATTTTATTTTGTAATGCTTACGTGATTTTGTAATAAAAGATTTTCTTTCTAGCAAATTTTCTAATGTAAATATGGCTAGCACAACGTGCATGACATAAAAATTAATTTTAATGAAAATGAAGAAATCATAGATATAAGTTATAGGTCGATACCAATTTTTTCTTTTACAAACATAATTTGATTTTTCATAGTTTTTAAATCTGTAATTCTTCATTTTTTTGTTATAACCCGATATTGTAACATGTAGAATATTGAATGTAATAACTGTTTTAACCCAGTATCGTAAAGTCAAGTTTTAGATATAATATATAAATTTCAGATATAAGCAACAACGACATAAACAAATTTAAGAAATAACAACAAAAATTAAACATGTCTTAACCCGATATTGTAGTGATACATTTTAGTGATTTTTTTACAAAGAAATTATAATAAACCGATATGTCCTTATTTTATTATCGATGTTTTAATATATGTTATGGAGTGTCGTGCATAATTTATGAGGCATTTAAATTAATAATAATATATTTTACATAGTGGTATTAAATATTATAATCTGATATTCCAGTGGATATTTTAAAATGTTGTACGTGAATTATTGTAGTTACATATATTGTTATAACTGAACATCGTGAAATCAAATTTTAAGTATAATGTGAAAATATTAGTTATAAGAAATTTTGTTATCTAGTATAAATTTTAGTAAGTAAATTATATATGTTAACTAAATAAATTGGAAAAGTGATAACTAATGGATATATATATATATATATATATATATATATACACACACATACACACCTAGATTCAATTTCCTCCATACATTAGTTTTACTTTGACCTTGAAGTTTTTTTTCTTTCGTTCCTTTTTGGTTTGCCCATCACCCTTCTTTCTTTGGAGAAGTCTTGGCCGAGTATTCCACCTTCCCTTCCTTGTTTTTCC
The DNA here is from genome assembly GCA_029379385.1 of Quillaja saponaria. Taxonomy (NCBI): domain Eukaryota; kingdom Viridiplantae; phylum Streptophyta; class Magnoliopsida; order Fabales; family Quillajaceae; genus Quillaja; species Quillaja saponaria. The sequence continues at coordinate 15,270,093 of CM055605.1, read as the reverse complement.
TCTTCATCCATCCTTGCTTTGGATGGCTGCTACTTAGTTGTCTTTATTCCTTTCAATTTCCATGACAACCACCTGTGTTTTCCTTCTATTTCTCTGCCTCTCAATTTCAGCATGTGCCCTGTTTTACTCCCTTTGTTTTGCTGTGAAGAAACCTTTCTCTTGCAGCGAAATTTCTCTACTCCTTTCTTCATTTTCAGCTTGCCTTATCTAGCCTTTACTTGTCAGTTAGCCAAGAGGTATTGTTCTACCTTGCAGCCATGAAAAGCTGCCTTTCTTTTGGCCTACAACAGCTGCCTATTTTCAATTTTTTTTGTAGCAACTGTCCCTAGTCTTGGACGTGCAGCTCCCTTCTCTCCCATAGTAACTTCAAGGTTACCGTGAAGTTTGGTAGGAATAGAGATAGCAGCCTTGCCTTGCCTTGCACCCTTGTCTCCACCATGAGGACACCAAGTAAGGGCCAACACTTGAAAGTTTTTTTTGAGAAATTATTTTTATTCTGAAATTAAGATCCAATTGATTTAAAAACATAAGAAATTCTGATGTTGATAAATGTTATTTTAATTAATCCAGTGCTTAGCCCCGGTCGGATGGATTGTGTATGGAGATCAATTTATTGTGTGGGCGCAGTAAATGCCTGGTAGGAGATGATAATATTGTGCAGGGCTGAGTCACTCGTTGGCCCTTTGGTTGCTTTGTTTGATATTCTTACTTAGATTAATTAGTGATCTTGTGTTTCATGTAAATTGTGAATTTATGACGATTATAATGTACACGTATAATGTGAATTAAGGTATGAACAATACTACATGATGTTACTATATATGTTATACAGTTGTGTGGTGTGATGCTAGTACCCTTTGGGTACGATTTTTCACTCACAGAGTCCATAGGACTCACCCTTCTCTTGTGAATTTTTTTTATAACAGAAGTTCAGTACATGGTATCACCGAGCTTGTGACTTGCCGATTGAGTATGGCAAAATATTTCCAGGATCTCAGACTTGAAGTCAAGGATGAAAGTTTTCAGTCAAACTAGAACTGTGTGGTGTTTAATTTTGGTATATGTAAAAGTGTAGTTACTCTTCTTGATTAAAATGTGGATGGAGCGGAGCTCCTTGTTGTCTTTGTGTTAGTGCTGTGTGAAATCAGGAACATAGGTGTTTGTATTTTGAGGAATGTTCCATTTTGTTGGGAACTTTTACAATGATCTTCGGTTTTAGTAAAGCTACTTTTATTCTTTAGTTGGGTCATGAGTCAGGTTTGTTACTTTGTTTTGAAGTCAGGGTTACTATAAGTTGGTGACCCAATCCTCCGGCCAGTCATGCCTTTGTGAGGGGTGTGACATTTTTCTTTTTTTTATTCTGATCAAGTGGACTGTCAGTAAGCTTATTCTTATATTATTTTCATTTAAACATTTATCACGAATTTATATATATATATATATATATATATATATATGCTAATTCTGCTAAGAAAATATCATTGTAATTAAATATTAAATTACATAGTATATATTTATTTATATTATATATTTAAGAAGTTGGACTCACGAGTTTAGCGAATCAGCTTTACCAAGATTGAGTTTCACTTGTTTGCTGAACTAATCAAAAATAAAACATAAACTCTAACTTGTTTAGAAAACTAGTTGATCTCTATCTAAATTTTTTTATCAGTAGTTCACGAATTAACTATACTTGTTGATATCCCCATAAATAAAATTACATCGTAAAACTTGTGACTTTATATAAAACTTTTAAATAGCAATTTAGGAAAGATTAAGGTAGTGCATGCATCTATAAATTTCTAAACTTGAATAGCATCACTTTTATCCAAACTAAACCAACCACGTACATTGTATTACTCTTGCTTATAGTTTTCTTAATGAAACCTAAAACCAAACACGCATCACCCAACAATAGTGATGGAGCATATATAGTAGGTAGAACATAATCATCTGTATAAATCGAATAAATCGACAAGTCTGAGGTTGCATTGCTAAGGCATAACAACTTTATCTTCTTGTGTGTGATTTGTGGTCACCAAAGTAGTTGAAGAAGATGAAGTCAATGAAAATGATGCTATTAATTAAAGTAGAAATTGTTCTTCATCAACAAATCAAATCAATGATATATATATATATATTTCTTGTTTGTCAATGCATAAAGAAAATATAAACCAAGTTTTTGAAATATAAAACCATAAAATTAATATGCATATCATTGATTTTAATATTAATACATGAAATTAAAATTTTCACTGATTATCCTCTTACATGTTTTTCTTGCCTATCAATTAGCTCACGACTTAATTATACTTGTTGATATTTCTATAAATGAAGTTACAATAGAAGGCTTGTGCCCCTTATATAAAACTGGTAAATATGAAGTCAGGAAACCCAATGCTTGATTAGGGTAATGCATGCATCTAACAATTGCCAAACTTGAACGATATCACTTTTATCGAAGCTAAACCAACCATGTACATTATATTACTCTTACCTATAGTTTTCTTAATGAAATATAAAATCATACACTCGTCACCTAATAATAGCAATGGAGACACGTTGTAGGTAGAACATATATCATCTATATAAAGTGACAAGCCTGAGGTCACTAAGCCACAACACAACTCTATCTTCTTATGTGTTATCCATGGCCACTAAAGTAGTTGAGGAAGACGAATGCGATGAAAATGGTGATATTAATTGAAGAAGAAATTTTTCTTCATCTACCCATCAAATCAATGAGACATCAAAAAAGTTATTATTCAGTGCAATTCACATTTCAAGTTTTCATTTTCATTTCATAAAAAAATATTTGTAACTATTTTTTCCCCTGGTTTTGTTTTCTATATGTGGTTAGAAATAAAGGAGGAGGAGACTGATGGTAGTTTTCCATCAGAGCAAACCTTTGAACCATACTACAAGCCTTTCTCCCAAGTTTCATAATTTTAGGGAAAGGCCCTAGCACCATACCTAGAGATCGTATATGTGGCTGTACTATCTAGAAATATTGGAGAGCAGGCTTTACAATTGTGAACATGCCTACATGTTCTTTTTGTTACCGTGTGTACATCTTTTCTTTTTCTTCTTTACATCTATAAATTATTCTTCTTCTTATTATTTTTTTAATAAAATAATTATTTTATTATTGACAATGTTTTCTCTTTGATCATATTTCAGTTTGCTATTGGCATATTGAATTCATGCCCAAATGGATCCACAAGGAGGAGGGACTAAATGGAGAATAAAATAGTGTAATGAGTTGTTAAAAGCTGAGTCATTGAACACAGTAGAGGTGAGTGAGATGTGGGGCATAATTTTTACATGGAACAAGGATGATGTAATCAATATGTTTCCTAATGTTTATGAAAAAAATGTAATGAGTTGTGAGAAAAACAATGGATAAGAAGATCATGAAAATATTTGAATTTATGGTATCTAGTTCTTAGTTTTCCTTTTAAATAATTATTGGCCCATTGTGGGATAATGCCCAGTTAACGAAATATGCAGTCATGACTAACTGAGTTTTTAATTTGGTACAATTTTATATCATCACAGATTATTTGACTTCAAAAATCAAGTAAAATTTTAATCAAATCAATTTGGTCAGGTCAAGTGAATTTTATCAAAAACCCAATCATCTTGTTTGGTTGAACACTATTATTTGTTAAACTGTATATGTATTTTTTAATCATTTATTGTCTCGATGATGATTAAGTGCCAAGTAATTGATGGATTCTTATTTATTTTAAAATTTAGTTTTCAACCATTAAACCTTAACAACAAGTATCTCTAAGACATCATTAAAAAAAAAAAAAAAAAAAAAATCCTATAGAAAAAGAAAAATTTTAATTGTAGTTTAAGAAAAATGTATTGATATCAATAAGTTAAAAATGTTTGAATTTTATTTGGGAAAATAAAATTAGAAACAAGATGGTTGAAGAAACTAGAAATCCATTTATTTGATTTTGAGTTTATCTATAAAACTGTTTTTAAGAGAAAATCTAATTATAATTGTACATATGTTAACCAGAATTTTAATGGTATTGGAAAAAAAAAAAAAAAAAAACACACCACTAATATGCAAAAAAGATCTTAAATCTTAATTACATTATACCAAAATTCTGGCAAAGATATATATATATGAAGCAAGTAAGAGAGCCATACCATGTAATTTAATTATATGTTTTTTTGTTATTTTCATTGTCCATTTTTAGTTGTGAAATATACACTTTTGTTCGTAATATTGTAATTATTAATGAAATAAAAGAAATCGTGGAGATTAGTTATATGGGTTGATACTAAATTTGCATTTCACAAAAATAAATTGGTGTTTTAAAAATCCAATCCACTCGAATGGTTAGAACGTTAGTTGCATGGTAGAGAAACACTAATTTGAACCATCAAAATATTTTGTGGATTGAATAGTATAAACTGGACGACATAGGACAGATCCGGTTAGTCTAGACTTCACTTTTTTTTTTTTTTTTTTTACTAAATTCTAAAAGAATTAAAATTTAATAGAATTTTCAATATTTTGATAGGTCATACTAATATGCATTTAAATCCAGTTAAAAAGTTAATGAAAACCCCAAAACATGTTATGCATCACCAAAACACACTAATTGATATATAATATTTTGAAAATGTGACTATATTAAATGAATTTTTATTTCCTAAGTTGTTAATATATAATATCAATATATTAATAATCTTATTAATGAAGGAAAAATTATATTATAAATATTAAATTAAACATTTTGTAGGTGTGACTACATTAAATAAATTTCAAATTTTTATTTTTATTTTCCTAGGTTGTTAATATATAATATCAATATTTTAGTAATTTAATTATTGTCAGTATAATTATATTATATTTAATATTATGAAGATAAAATTGACTATTTTGTAGGTGTGACTATATTAAATAAATTTAAATTATTAATTTCTTTTCCTAAGTTGGTAATATATATTAGTAAACTAATTCATGTAGGCAAAATTATATTATGTTTAACATTTATAAAAATTAAATTAAATATTTATATGATATCATTTGTTAAACCACAATTAAAACTTAACTCCAAAATCAATATATTTTTTTTTTTTTCAATTTTTAAAAAATGGACATAAATTGTGTTTTGATTTTTTAATGCGTATATTTCTTCTGTCTATTCCAACTAGGTGGATTATTACTAAGACTAAATACTTTTATGTTTTGATGATTTGCATATAAAAATTTGTTAAAATTTATATAAGATAATATAAAAGACAAATAAAAATATTAGTAATAACTTATGTATACCCTATGAGCACGATAAATTGAAGCTTTTTTTGTCTACAATTGAAAGAAATAAATTATTCCTCACTTCCAAGCTGTGGGTCTGATCTCCAGTTTTTACTAAAAGACTAAAAATTAAAAAATATTCATTGATCCTCAAGTGAAAGAAGAGTACATATGTGCTAATATTAAGACAAGAAATTAATAATTTTCTTATCCACCAATGTAAGAAATTAATTAATAATGTATTAAAACACAATTTATACGTACTAGGAAACTCAATCTAAATAGAAACTGAAGAGAAAGTGAGAGAGTAATATATACCTGCGGGAGTTCTTCAGTAGACCCAACTCTTTTTGTACTGTATTTAAGACCCAGTTGAAGTATATCATTCATTCACCATCGATTTTATTTAAATGAATCACAACCATTTATTTATATTAACTTGTTACCTGTACTGTTAAAAAATAGAGCAATTATCTTTGACCCAAAAATATATTTAATTTTATAAACTACAAGTACAGGCCACAGACCCACCTTCTCCACCTCTCAGCCACCATCTTTGCTAAGATGTAATTGGTGCTACAGTTTAGTTGCTTTTTCTAGTCAAGTAGGATTCATTTTCACTATCCTCTCAAGATACTTGAAATGAAAAAACATGTCAACCTAATTTAGTTTTCTTTCTGGGTTCAAAAGAATAATGTGAATTAGTTTATATCTAGCAAATTATATATCTATGTGTATTAATTTGTGCTTTTAAAAACAATTCAACTTACATGAAGAACTCTTAATTTATCAATCCTTAATTGTTATTCTAGAAGCAGCTAAGAGGTTAAGGTGAGGCACGTGGTGGTGGTGGTAGTCATGGCTGTGAGCCTGTGATTCGTGGGGTGGCTACATTAGGTTGGCATTGGGTGGTGTTTTATGATGTGGTGGAGCTGGAGGTAGTGATGGTAGTAATAGCATTTGAGTGGTGGTGTCAAAAATGTTTCACCACCTTTGACCTTTAATAACACAATCTATGGGGTAAAAAAGAGGCATTTTATTATGTACATTTTTTTAGAAGGAGAAATTCTTGTTCAACTCTGGCCTTATCAATTAGTAGTGTGTATCTATGGAGTCTTTACTAATATGGAATATTGGACCAGGAATTCAAGACTATTTCTGATGCTTTGACTAACATACCGTAAATCAATTTTCTATTTAAATGAAAGATACAAATAAAGGAGAAGCAAGAACATGCAGGATATAAAAGGATAGTTGTGGTTATATGAGATGGTGTTGTTGGCTCCTTCCTCGCAGTCTGTTCTTGATTCCTGGATTTGAAATTTTGGGTTATCAGTTTCAAATTTTGTGGGTTTGACCCTAAGTAGAAGAAAAGAATTTAGGATTTTCTTTTTGTTAAGGATTAAATTGAAAGCATTTAATAAGATTGGGCTGAAAAACATAAATACACAAATTTATTGGCAAGTTTCCTAAAGAGGTAAACAAATAGTTAGCAGGTGTGATGATTTTTCAAACTATTAAGAAAACATGTGTCCAATTTAGTTGGACATTTAATACCTAGTAAATAGAGTTTGGTATTGTATAACTCACCATGATACTATTGTTAAGAAATTAATTTATGTTGGGAATTAAAAAAATTAAAACCCCCTTTAAAATTCAATGGGATATAACATAAATACAAAAAAGATAGCCATGCAAAATATAATAAGAAGAGAAGAGAAAGAACATTTAACACATAACATTTAACATGACTTGGCACCCATACTTACATCTGAGGATGAGAAAAGTGATTTTACTATAGCAAGAAAGATTACAGAAAGAATAATATCTTGTACATAGTATTCTCACACTTTCTCTATATCTTACAGCTCTCATAAGATCCAAAGTTTGAAGAAATCAACACTCCCCTCCCTTGTATAGATGAAAAAGCTAACAGTGTCAAATGAATCATATTTGTATACATATATTTATGCTATTCTAAAAGTCAAAAGACTCTTATGGTCTCCTACTATATAATATATACATATTTAAATTATTTTAAAAATTAATTTAATTAATAAAATTCATCTTATCACTTGATAATTATTAAGAAATAATCTCCTCACTAATCTACTGTGATATCCTGATAATTTAATATATGTTTCCAGAATATTCGTACATGACTTGTGTTATTAGACTGAATAAAATTTTAGGCAAATTAGGTTTAAAGTGAAGAAACACTAATGTGTATATATATATACACACACACACACATGTATAACTTGGAAAATGTATTTTGATTATACTATAGATTGACTTGGACTTGGAATTCATTTCATTTAAAGTGTATTGGTAATTAAAATTTGTTTTGAATATAATGAATTATTAAACAATAATTGAGTATATATATATATATATATATATTTATAATTAAAGATAAATTAGAGTCAGAATTAGCACATGTGTACTATGATATAATATTTTATTTCTAAGTTTTTTTTTTCTTTAGGGCCGAGTACCTTCTTTCCTCTGTCTTTCCACCACCACACTTGTTCCTCCTCTATTTTAGTTAGTTCTAGAGTATGACAGTGTCTTCTTAAAATTCAGCTATGAACACTATTCTTCTCCCTTCTTGTTGGTATGATTTTCGTTAGCCTAGCCTTCCGTTAAGCCTAGTTGCCATGGGAATTAGTTTGCTCTCCCTTGTATAGCTCTTGTGTGGCCTTGTATCATTTCAATGTCTAATGTATTCTTCTTCCTCAGCTCAGCCGAGACAGCAAAAGGGGTAGTTGCCATGTTTTGCATTTTGGCGTGTACTGGAGCCTCCCTTTAGTCAGCTGGTTCACCTTAGGCCATGGAGGACTTTAAGTTTAATGGCAAAGCTGTCATGTACCTCAGGTGGCAGGGCAGCCAGCAGCAAGAGGGATAGCTCCCCACTCTTCCTAATCTAGCCGTGGAAGCAAAAGGAGTTACGTGCACAAAACTCCTCCTTGCCATGAGTTTTGTCAAAAGCTAGTTAGTTTGTGAATTTGATTTCTTTATATTTTTATATATAGTTGATGATTTAGAATTAAGGACTAAGAAAATTATGAGCAAAAGTTTAAGAACAATGAATATATAAGATAATTATGTCTAATTGTAGAATGAGGAAATTGGAAATTTAATTATGATAATATAGGACTTATATACTCTTAAGTTAGATAAATTGTTGAAAAGTAATTTAATTAGGATTCAAAGTTGGGATATAAGTAGTATGAAAAGGATGAGATAAGTTGAACTCTTGGTGTATGTATATATACAAATGCATACACACTAATGGAAATTAAATATTTTTTAAAAATATTTGACAACGTGTATAAAAGAAATTAAGTGTTATCATATATTTAGAAGTTGATTTCCCTAGGTTTGATAAATAAAATAGCTAATTAAGAAATATGATATGGAACTAATTAATGTAATTTTAAAATATTTGGTTAAAGAGTTAAGGAGATTTAATTTTCAAGAAATATATTTGGTGTAATTATGTATGATTTAAGAATCATGGATAGTAACTTGGAAGTGGTTATTGAAGTGAAGCAAGGGCAGATTTTGCAAGATAGAGAAATTTAACATTTCAAATATTTTCGAAACTGAATTAAATTAATAGTTCCAAAATAAAAAGTGTAGGTTAGGGTCTTAAGATGATACATGCAAAATTTCGTAACCTGATTAGAAGCATACGGATTGTTAGAGCTACGGAACTGAGTCTAGTTCCATAAAAGAATTTTAGTGAGTTTCAGTCAGTTCGGGAAACTTCGTCAAGGTTTGTGGTTAGAATTAGCTTAGGACCTCTAAATAAAAGTTGTTCTTAACATACTAAAAAGTAAATCTGGAGTGGTGCCGATTTTAATTCCTTGTTATGAATATTTAGAAGGTGATGGAACTAAAGGTTATGATTTTTGGATACTGATTGAACCAGTTTTAGTGTAACTAACTTTAGAGAGTTTTAAAGGTTGAATGAGGAATAAAGTTATGAAGATGAAGTGCTCCTATTATCTTGATAAGTTAGACTAGAAATTTTCATAATTTAATTCCCAAAATTTGAAGTTTTTATAAGCTTTGGAGTCTGTTATTTACAACCAGGAATTTTGTGAGTGCCCTATTTTTGTTTATGTAAAGAATCGAATGAGTTCAAGGCTGATTTTAGGAAAAGTTTCTAAATAATAAAGGTAGCTAACATCCTATAGATAATGTTTCAACTGGATTTTATTAAATTTGATTAAGTATGTAAGTGAAAATAAACATATATCCAAGGGTTGTAATAATGCCTAAAAGGAGTAAACTTTAAATAATTAACTGTATTAGTATATATATATATATATATATATATATATATCCAAATAATACATATGATACCTATCTATTAATATATATTTTTCTATTAATAATTCCAACAAAAGGAATTGGATTTCCTTTTTCCTAGAAAAAGTTATGGTCAGACAATTAAGGTAAGGTCAGAGCTGCAAAATCCTAATATGAATTCATGTAAGGAATATGAATTTTAGTTCCAAATTCTAATATGGACCTGATGAGATGTATGGACGCAAGTGTAAGTGACGAATGAGATCTGTTACGGGTAAGTGGTTAATTGATACCTTTAGGGGCTAGATTATTATGTTCTATTGTATGTGTATTTAAATAAATGTGCTAGTGCAATATTTTAGTGAGTTAGTTGAATTGTTCTTGCTTGAAATTGTCTGTGGTTGATAAGGACCAACACATGAAAGTTTTTTTGAGAAATTATTTTTATTTCGAAATTAAGATCCAGGTACACCTAAGATATTTTGATTTACAAAATAAGAAATTCTGATGCTAATAAATATTTTTTTAATTAATTGAGTGCTCAGCCCCGGTCAGATGGATTGTGTACAAAGATCAAGTTGTTGTGTGGGCATGTAAATGGCTGGTAGGGGATGATAATATTGTGCAGGGCTGAGTCACTCGTTGGCCCTTTGGTTGCTTTGTTTGATATTCTTACTCTGATTAATTTGTTATCCTGTGTTTCATCTAAATTGTGAGTTTATGACGATTATAATGTACACGTGTAATGTCAATTAAGGTATAAACAATGTTACATGATGTTACTATATATGTTATACACTTGTGTGGTGTGATGCTAGTACCCTTTGGGTACGATTTTTCATTTACAGAGTCCATAGGACTCACCCCTCTCTTGTGAATTTTTTTTATAACAGGAGTTCGGTACATGACATTGCCGAGCTTGTGACTTGCCGATTGAGTACGGTAAAGTATTTCCAGGATCTCAGACTTGAAGTCAAGGATGAAAGTTCGCAGTCACAATAGAACTGTGAGGTGTCTAATTTTGGTATATGTAAAAGTCTAGTTACTCTTCTATATTAAAATGTGGACGGAGCGGAGCTCCTTGTTGTCTTTGTATTAGTGTTGTGTGAAATCAAGAACATAGGTGTTTGTATTTTGAGGCATGTTCCATTTTGTTGGGAACCTCTACCAAAAATTTTCAGTAACTTGTTAATTATTACAGGAAATAAACTTTTACAGTGATCTTCGGTTTCAAAAAAGCTACTTTTATTCTTTAGTTGGGTCATGAGTCAGGTTTGTTATTTTGTTTGAAAGTCAGGGTTACGATAGGTTGGTTACCCTAACCTCCAGCCTGTCATGCCTCAGTGAGGGGTGTGACATTTTTCTTCTTTTTATTCTGACTAAGTGTATTGTCAGTAAGCTTATTCTTATATTATTTTCATTCAAATATTTATCACGAATTTTTATATATATATATATGCTAATTATGCTAAGAAAATATCATCATAATTAAATATTAAATTAGATAGTAAATATTTATTTATATTATATATTTAAGAAGTTGGACACACGAGTTTAGCGGATGAGCTTTACCAAGATTGAGTAAGACTTGTTTAGTGAACTAATCAAAAATAAAGTCTGAGGTTGCATTGCTACGACACAACAACTCTATCTTCTTGTGTGTGATCTGTGGCCACCAAAGTAGTGGAAGAAGATGAAGTCGATGAAAATGATGCTATTAATTGAAGTAGAAATTGTTCTTCATCAACCCATCAAATCAATGATATATATGTATATATATATATATTTTTTTTTTTTTTCTTGTTTGCCAATGCATAAAGAAAATATAAAGCAATTCTTTGAAATATAAAACCATAAAATTAATATACATATCATTGATTTTAATATTAACACATGAAATTAATATTTTCTCTGATTCTCCTCTTACATGTTTTTCTTGCCTATCAATTAGTTCACAAATTAATTATACTTGTTGATATCTTTAGAAATGAAGTTACAATAGAAGGCTTGTGCCTCTTATATAAAACTGGTAAATATGAAGTTAGGAAACCCAATGCTTGATTAGGGTAATGCATGCATCTAACAATTGCCAAACTTGAACGATATCACTTTTATCCAAGCGAAACCAACCAGGTACATTGTATTACTCTTGCCTATAGTTTTCTTAATGAAATATAAAATCAGACACTCATCACCCGATAATAGCAATAGAGACACGTTGTTGGTAGATCATATATCATCTATATAAAGTGACAAGCCTGAGGTCGCTAAGCCACAACACAACTTTGTCTTCTTATGTGTTATCCATGGCCACTGAAGTAGTTGAAGAAGACAAATGCGATGAAAATGATGATATTAAATGAAGAATAAATTTTTCTTCATCTACCGATCAAATCAATGATACATAAAAAATTCATTGCAATTCACATTAGAAGTTTTCATTTTCATTTCATAAAAAATTATTTGTAACTATTTTTTCCCCCTGGTTTTGTTTCCTATGTGTGTTTAGAAATAAAGGAGGAGGAGATTGATGGTAGTTTTCCATCAGAGTAACATTTGAACTATACTACTGGCCTTTCTCCCAAGTTTCACAATTTTAGGTAAAGGCCCTGGCACCATACCTAGAGATTGTATATGTAGTCTAGGAATACTGGAGAGCAGGCTTTACAATTGTGAACATGCCTACATGTTATTTTTGTTACAGTGTGTACATATTTTCTTTTGCTTCTTGACATCTATAGATTATTATTCTTCTTATTACTCTTCTTCTTGACATATTTTCTTTAAATCCAGTTAAAAAGTTAATTAAAACCCCAAAACATGTTATGTATCACCAAAACACGCTAATTGATATATAATATTTTGTAAATGTGACTATATTAAATGAATTTCAAATTTTTATTTTTATTTCCTAAGTTGTTAATATATAATATCAATATATTAATAATCTTATTAATGAAGAAAAAATTATATTATAAAGATTAAATTAAACATTTTGTAGGTGTGACTATATTAAATAAATTTCAAATTTTTATTTTTATTTTCCTAGGTTGTTAATATATAATATCAATATTTTAGTAATTTAATTAATGTTAGTATAATTATATTATATTTAATATTATGAAGATAAAATAGAATATTTTGTAGGTGTGACTATATTAAATAAATTTAAATTATTAATTTATTTTCCTAAGTTGGTAATATATATTAGTAAACTAATTCATGTAGGCAAAATTATATTATGTTTAACATTTATAAAAATTAAATTAAATATTTATATGATATCATTGGTTAGACCACAATTAAACCTTAACTCCAAAATCAATATTGTTTTTTTTTTTTTTTTCAATTTTTAAAAAATTGACATAAATTGTTTTTTAATGTTTTATTGCGTATATTTCTTCTGTCTATTCCAACTAGGTGGATTATTCCTAAGGCCAAATACTTTTATATTTTGATGAGTTGCATATAAAAATTTGTTAAAATTTATATACGAGTATATAAAAGACAAATAAAAATACAAGTAATAACTTATGTATACCCTATGAGCAAGATAAATTGAAGCTTTTTTTGTCTACAATTGAAAGAAATCAATTATTCCTCACTTCCAAGTTGTGGGTCTGATATCCAGCTTTTACTAAAAAAAATAAAAAATCATTGATCCTCAATTGAAAAGAGTACATATGTCCTAATATTAACACAAGAAATTAATAATTTTCTTATCCGCCAATGTAAAAATTAATTAATAATGTGTTAAAACACAATTTGTATGTACCAGGGTACTCAATCTAAATAGAAAGTGAGAGAGTTATATATACCTACAGGAGTTCTTCAGTAATCCAAAAAAAAAAAGAGTAAGAGATATTCATGGCCTCAAAGCCACAATCAGAGCTCCCATCAATCCAATACCAAAAAGATGAAGGTAACCCCATAAGCGTTTTTCATGAACTAGCAGCTGAGTTCTACCATCACCTCCTTCTAGAGTTGGAGAGCAGAGAGCCCCGAATTTGGCTTAAAACCAAATCAAAAAAACTCAAATAAGAGTTAACCTAAATATGCATGTCTATATTATGTGTGTTTGTGAGTTATATACAGGCTAAGGCATGTGGTCTAGATGTAATATGAATTGTTGAACTTGAATGATGAAATACATTAGTTACTTTCCTTTTAGCATCCAATTTGGGCAATTAATATTTAGTTAATTTTATAATTGCTGTAATGGGCATAAGACTTTCCTTTTCTTTTATGCATTATAAGTATTCTTTTATTTTGAGAAAGACTTGATTTCCATTTGCTTTAATTTAGGAGGGAAACTTTCCTTCTGTTATGCATTTGTTTCCATTTCTTTTGGAGAAATACTTATCTTTCTAATTTCTTTTTATTTCTATGATTAATTCTTTCTTTTTTTTACCCATTGTTCAGGGCTTGAATCACCTCATTTGATCAGTATCCTTTTTCATATTCAATTAGGGTTAGAAGCATATAATTGAAGAAGCAATTGTAAACCTAAGGGCTATGGCTATATGAGCCATTGAACAAAAAACAATTGAAGTTTCCTTCTCCAGTTTGGAGTTGTTCTTTGGTTCAATGGTTTGTTAAATAAGGAACAACTTGATATATACTGCAGTAACTTGATGGATTGCTTCTAGCATTAAGCATTGCTTCAAAGAGTCTAATAGTTAAGCTAAATTGCTGATGTACTAGTAAAAATGGGAAATGCCATCCAAAAACCTTAAGTTATTATTTATTGTTCTTAGTTGTAGTGCTAAAATGTTTATGGGTAATTTGATGGGAGTCAGTTTCCCAAGACTTTGTATTGTTTCTAACTTAATGTTACTCCCTTTTCTACCAAAAATAAAAATAAAATTGTTATACTAATTTCTATACAACTTGAAAAAAATAAAAGAGAAATAACTTTTTCATCTATATAAAATAACGTGTGTACATGTTACTGTTATGCACATGCACTATATAATCTTCTTCTTCTTCATATTTGGTAATTTTTTATGGCTAGCTTACCTCTAGTGGTTTGTATTTTATTTTTTTTTATAAAATCTAAAGAACAAAATGAAGAAATAAATAAAGTGGTATCTCATTTTTTTCTTTTATGCACAAATTGATTTAATCTTACATATCTCACAATTTGTAAAGAAAGTTACTTATGAAAAGGATAACCAAAACAAATTAATTATTGGCGAAGCAACAAAACTATAATTAAATTGTATGAACATTTTTTAAAATGCACCTTGGTACATAATAGTTTGTATTAGCTTAGTAGTTATAACTAAAAAAAAAGACGAGGTAGAGTATATTTGATAATAAAAGAAAGTGTCTTTCTAAACATTGGCCTTATAGCAAATTTTTTTAAGATAGTATATGTAAAAGTAGTTATCATGTAATATCTTGTTTGATAATGGTACTAGATGAGTTATACAATACCCAACTCTTTTTGTACGGTATTTAAGACCCAACTGAAGTATATCATTCATTCACCATCGATATTATTTGAGCAAATCACAACCATTTATTTATATTAACTTGTTACCTATACTGTTAAAAAATAGAGTAGTTATTTTTGACTCCAAAATATATTTATTTTTTATGAACTACAAGTACAGGCCACAGAGCCACCATCTCTACCTCTCAGCCACCATCTTCGCTAAGATGTAATTGGTGCTATAGTTTAGTTGCTTTTTCTAGTCATGTAGGATTCATTTTCATTATTTTATCAAGATACTTGAAATGAAAAAACATGTCAACCTAATTTAGTTTTCTTCTAGGTTCAAGAGAATAATTTGAATTAGTTCATATCTAGCAAATTATATATCTATCTGTATTAATTTATGCTTGACAAAAATAATTCAACTTACATGAAGAACTATTAATTTATCAATTCTTAATTGGATGTTCTAGAAGTAGCTAAAAGGTTAAGGTGAGGCACGTGGTGGTGGTGGTGGTCATGGCTGTGAGCCTGTGATCAGTGGGGTGGCTACAATGGGTTGGCATTGGGTGGTGTTTTATGATGTGGTGGAGCTGGAGGTAGTGATGGTAGTAATAGCATTTGAGTGGTGGTGTAAAAAATGTTTCACCACCTTTGACCTTTAAAAACACAATGTATGGGGTAAAAAAGAGGCATTTTATTATGTACACTTTTTTAGAAGGATAAATTCTTGTTCAACTCTGGCCTTATCGATTAATAGTGTGTATGTATGGAGTCTTTACTAATATGGAATATTGAACCATGAATTCAAGATTATTTCTGATGCTTTGACTAACATACCATAAATCAATTTTCTATTTAAATGAAAGATACCAATAAAGGAGAAGCAAGAACAAGTAGGATATAGAAGGAGAGTTGTGATTATAAGAGGTGGTGTTGTTGGCTCCTTCCTCGTAGTTTGTTCTTGATTCCTAGATTTGAAATTTTGGTTTTTGAGTTTCACATTTTGTGGGTTTGAGCCCAAGTAGAAGAAAAGAATTTAGGGTTTTCTATTTGTTAAGGATTAATTTTAAAGCATTTAATAAGATTGGCCTGAAAAACATAAATACACAAATTTATTGGCAGGTTTCCTTAAGAGGTAAACAAATAGTTAGCAGGTGTGATGATTTGTAAAACTATTAAGAAAACATATGTCCAATTTAGTTGGACATTTAATGCCCTGTAAATAGAGTTTGGTATTGTATAACTCACTGTGATACTATTGTTAAGAAATTTATTTATATTGGGAATTATACAAATTAAAACCCCCTTTAAAATTCAAGGAGATAAAACGAAAATACAAAAAAGATAGCCATGCAAAATATAACTAGAAGAGAAGAGAAAGAACATTTAACACATAACATTTAACATGACTTGGCACCCATACCTACATCAGCGGATGAGAAGAGAGATTTTACTATAGTAAGAAAGATTACAGAAAGAATAATATCCTGTATATAGTATTCTCACACTTTCTCTATATCTTACGACTCTCACAAGCATATTTATTTATACTTCGTAGAACTTATCCATCCCTTCACTCTATAAAAACTATATTACAATCTCAATCTAATGATTAAAGTAAGTCTCTTTAGGAAATTTAAATCATAATCTAAATAATTTTTCTTACCCACTAATAGTAAACTAATGAGAAAATTACATTCCCCTCCCTTTAGATTTAGTGAAATAACACTAAGATCTAAAGTTTGAAGAAATCAGCACTCCCCTCCCTTGTATAAATGGAAAAGCTAACAGTGTCACAAAATAATTTAGGTACAATACTAAAAATCATATTTGTATATCCAAAATTTCAAAATATCTTACTTTTACTTTTTTTTTTTCTTTTCAAATGAATCCTAATATTTACTTTTTTATATCATTCTTTAATTTTTAACTTATTTTCTTAATAGAAAACTCAATTTATTATTTTAATAAAATAAAATAAAAATAATGTACATATATATCTATACTATTCTAAAGGTCAAAAGACTTTTATGGTCTCCTACTATATAATATATACATATTTAAATTATTTAAAAAGTAAGTTTAATTAATAAAATTCATCTAATCACTTGATAATTATTAAAAAATAATCTCCACACTTTACTACTGTGATATCCTGATAATTTAATATATGTTTCAAAATATTCGTACATGACCTTTGTTATTAGACGAATAAAATTTTAGGCAAATTAGGTTTAAACTGAATAAACACTAGTGTGTATATATATATATTTATATAAATATATACACAGTATATATAGATATATATAAAATATATATATATATATATGCACCGTATATATATACACACACATATGTATAAATTGGAAAATGTATTTTGATTATACTATAGATTGACTTGGGCTTGGAATTCAAAGTGTATTGGTAAATACAATTTGTTATGAATATAATGAATTATAAAACAATAATTGTGTATATATATATAAATATATATTCATAATTATAGATAAATTAGAGTCATAATTATCACATGGGTACTATGACATAATATTTTCTTTCTAAGTTTTTTTTCTATTAGGCCTAGTACCTTCTTCCCTCTGTCTTTCCACCGCCACACTTGTTCCTCCTCTATTTTAGTTGGTTCTAGAGTATGTCAGTGTCTTCTTAAAATTCAACTATGAACACTATTCTCCTCCCTTCTTGTTGGTTTGATTTTCGTTGGCCTGGCCTTCCGTTAAGCCTAGCTACCATGGGAATTAGTTGAATAGTAGGGACTGTAGCCAAAATCTTCAAGAAACCGAGCCTAATTTTCCTTTTCCTTGCTTTGCTGCCGTGCTCTTTAAGTACTGCTACCACACTCTTCCTTTTTGCTCTCACTTATATAGCTCTTATGTGGCCTTGTATCATTTCAATGTCTAATGTATTTTTCTTCCTCAGCTCAGCCAAGACAGCAAAAGGGGTAGTTGCCCTGTTTTGCATTTTGCCATGTACTGGAGCCTCCCTTCAGTCAGCTAATTCACCTCTGGCCATGAAGGACTTTAAGTTTAACAGCAAAGCTGCCATGTACCTTAGGTACCAGGACAGCCAGCAGCAAAAAGGATAGCTCCTCACTCTTCCTAATCTAGCCATGGAAGCAAAGGGAGTTAGATGTAGAAAACTCCTCCTTGCCATGAGTTTTGTCAATAGCTAGTTAGTTTGTGGCTTTGATTTCTTTATATTTTTTTATATAGCTGATGATTTAGAATTAAGGACTAAGAAAATTCTAAGCAAAAGTTTAAGAACAATGAATTTATAAGGTAATTATGTCTAATTGTAGAATGAGGAAATTGGAAATTTAAGTATAATAATATAGGACTTATATACTTTTAAGTTAGATAAATTGTAGATAAGTAATTTAATTAGGATTCAAAGTTGGGATATAAGTAGTATGAAAAGGATGAGATATGTTGAATTCTTGGTGTATGTATATATACAAATGTATACAAACTAATGGAAATTAATTATTCTTGTAAAAGTATTTGACAACGTGTATAAAAGAAATTAAGTGTTATCGTATATTTAGAAGTTGACTTCCCTAGGTTTGATAAATAAAATAGCTAATTAAGAAATATGATATGGAACTAATTATTGTAATTTTAAAATATTTGGTTAAAGAGTTAAGGAGATTTAATTTTCAAGAAATATATTTGGTGTAATTATGTATGATTTAAGAATCAGGGAAAGTAAGTTGGAAGTGGTTGTTGAAGTTAAGCAAGGGCAGATTTTGCAAGTTGGAGAAATCTAACATTTCGAATATTTTTGAAACTGAATTAAATTAATAGTTCCAAATAAAAAGTGTAGGTTAGGGTCTTAAGATGATACATGCAAAATTTCGTAACCTGATTCGAAGTATATAGATTGTTAGAGATACGGAACTAAGGCTAGTTCCATACAAGAATTTTATTGAGCTTCAGTCAGTTCGGGAAACTTCGTCGGGGCTTGTGTTGGAATCAGCCTAGAAACTCTAAATAAAAGTTGTTCCTAACATATAAAGAGTAAATCTGGAGTGGTGTAGGTTTTAATTCCTTGTTATGAATATTTTGGAGGTGATGGAACTCAGGGTTATGATTTTCAGATACTGATTGAATCCGTTTTAGTGTAACTAACTTTAGAGAGTCTTAAAGGTTGAATTAGGAATAATGTTCTTAAGATGAAATGCTCCTAATATCTTTATAAGTTAGACTAGAAATTTTTGTAATTTAATTATCAAATATGAAGTTTTTATAAGCTTTGGAGTTTGATATTGATAACCAAGAATTTTGTGAGTGCCATGTTTTTATTTATATAAAGAATCGAATGAGTTTAAGACTGATTTTAGGAAAAGTTCCTAAATAATAAAGGTTGTTAACATCCTATAGATAATATTTAGATTGGGTTTTATTAAATTTGATGAAGTATGTAAGTAAAAATAAACATATATCTAAAACTGCCTAAAAGGAGTAAACTTTTAATAAACATCCTATAGATAATATTTAGATTGGGTTTTATTAAAGTTTCTAAAACTGTCTAAAAGGAGTAAACTTTTAATAATTAACTGTATTAGTGTGTATATATATATATATCCAAATAATACATATGATATCTATCTAGAAATATATATTTGTCTATTAATAATTCTAACAAACGGAATTGGATTTCCTTTTTCCTAGACAAAGTTATGTTCAGATAAGTAAGGTAAGGTCAGAGTTGCCAAAATCCTGTGTTTTGTAAAATTTGATGTAAATTCATAGAATAATATATAAATCAAAAAATTTCAAATGATATACCATTATAAAGCTGCATGTGTCTAGTATTTTATAAATTTTACGAAACTGGATTTGGAATTTCCAAGAGAAAGATATGACCATTAGAGTGAACACTGGTTCAAACCCTAAGTTTGTATAGTTTTAATATTTCTAATTCACTGGTATTTTCTATCTTTTCTGATAGTTTCCTTCAAACCTATACATGTCAAGATATATAAAATGTCTCTTCATTATCAACCTTGCCGTACAAAGTACAATTCATAATACTTGATATGTAAAGGCTTAATAAAATTTTTTCATAAACAAACCTATCTATACTAAATGTTGATTTTATAAATTGAAAAATGTACTTATAGCTTCGAAAAGTGTGGTTAAATCAACCACGCACGTGAATGCAATCGTAAGTGATGAATGAGATCAGTTAAAGGTGGGTGGTTAATTGTTGCTTTTAGGGGCTAGATTATTATGTGTAATTGTACGTGTATTTAAATAAATGTGCAAATGCAATGTTTCAGTGAGTTATTTTAATCATACTTGTCTAAAATTGTTTGTGATTGATATCGGCCAACAAATTGAAATTTTTCTGAGAAATTATTTTTATTTCTGGAAGTAAGATCCAAGTGCACCTAAGATATGTTGATTTGAAATTCTAAGATATTTTGATTTTGATAAATGTTTTAAAAGTTTGATTGCACAGTCCCGATGAGATGGATTATGTACGGAGATGAATCTATTATGCGGGCGCATAAATGCCGGGTGGGAGGTGATATTGTTGTGCGGGGTTGAGTTACATGTTACCCCTTTGTTTGCTTTGTATGTTATGATTGCTTTGATTTATTTGTGATCTTATGAATTATGTAAGTTGTGAATTTTAACGAATAACAATATGTATGTGTATTTTGAATTAAAACATAAACATTGTTACATGATATTATTTTATATATTATATTACTAGTGTTGAGTGATGCTAGTACCCCTTTGGTACTATTTTCTTCTCATTGAGTCCATAAGACTGACCCTTCTTCTTTGGTATTGTTTTTAGTAACAGGATTTGAGGATGACCATTACTGATAATGGACCTTGCCGAGTGTTTGATAGCAAGGTAACTCTTGGGTATCTCAATCTTGAAGTCAAAGGGTGAAAATTTGCTGTCACACTAGAGCTGTGGGGTGTTTGGTCTTATAATGTGTAATAGTTTAATTAATTGTTATTGTGACAAGAAATGTAATGGAGCTCCTTATTGTCTTTGTTGTTGTTAGTCTGGTTATTGTATAAAAACAAGATTATGCATTTCTATTTTAGGCATGTTCCATATTACGAGGAATCTCTGTCGAAATTTTCAGTAAATTGTTATTTATTTCAGTAAACAAAACTTTTATAGCTAACTTTTGTTTTATAAATCTTTACTTTTATTCATTAGTTTGGTAAAATGTTGTAGTTGCTTTCTTATTTTAGAGTACGGGTTACAGAGAGTCGGCAATCCATTCCTCTAGCCAGTCATGCCCCCATGAAGGGTGTGACAACTACTCTCATACTCTCACCCACCCACCTCTCCACTCTCTCACTCTCCCACTCTCCCACTCTCCTACTCTCCTACTCTCCTACTCTCCTACTCTCTCCCACACTTTCAAAATATATAAATTATTTTTTTATCAAATTAAATTAATTAAAAAAATTAAATACAGGTAAGATATATACAAGTATGTGCTTGTAGATAACTAGTATATATATGTATATGTTACATTGAATTTGAATATTAAATACGAAATTAAAAAATGTAAATCTCTTTGAATTTAAAAGATAAATTCAAACACTTTTAAAAAAATAATATATTTTTTCATTTATAGGTTGAAATATATGAAAATGAAAAATGGTAATATTTTATTATTAATATAAGTTTTTAATCTTTTATTAATTAATATAACACAATTTATTTAACTTTTTTAATTTTATTTATTTTTTAACAGGTTAAAGTGGTAAAAATATGTTCAAATTTAAAGTCTATTTAGTTGAAGAGAAAATACTAAAATTTAAACTTATTTTTCTTGTAAAGTTATGTCATAGGTTGTTTTTAGAATATCACTAATAAATTTAATCTATTTATTTTCAAGTATTTTTTTATTAGGTATAATATAGTAGAAATAAAATAAATAAAAATTGAGGTTGTTATTAGGAAAATAAATTTAAAAAAATAAAGGATGATATAAAAAAAAGTAAGTATTATAACTTATTTGAAAAGTGAAAAGTAAAAATAAGACTTTTTGTTACTTTAGAGATACAAATATGATTTTTTAGTTTTTTACCAAAATTGTTTTGTAACATCGTTAACTTTTTTATCCATCCAAGAGAGGGGATTATCGATTTCTCCAAGTTTTGAACTTGTGTCATTTCATAAAAACTCAAGGGAAGGGGTGTAATTTACTCGAAACAAATTATGAAGCTAACCAAAAAAGAATTTCAAACAAAAACACAATATTACTGATGTAAGTTTGTTAGTGAAATTAGTCAGGAAAAATGTGTGTGCAAAAAGATGAAGTTGATCAGTCATTACCGGCTGACCAAGTTGGTGTTACCAACTACTGATCCAATGTATTAGAACCAAAATGTTATTTACTGAAGTACATACAATTTATTAAAAATTTTAGTATATGTTTCCTATACCTTGTAACATGCCCAAAATACAAATATATAATCCCTAGTTAGATTCAACTAATCACTAACAGCAACAATTTACCAAAAGGAGCTCCGCACTGCTTTATAACACTACAACGAATGAACTGAACTATAACACAATACAAAATCAAACACCCAACCCTAAAGTGACTGCAAATTTTCATCATGTGGCTTCAAGTTGGCGATCTCAAATGCATATCTTGTCATCATACAATCGGCAAGCCAAGTATCAGTTATTAATGCTCACATAGATTCTGTTACTAGAAAAACTCAATAAGAGAGTGGTGAGTCCCACGAACTCAGTAAGTGGAAAATTTCCATCACCACCAACTTATATTTTACCTTTTAAAAATTCTCAAATCCAAACATTTTAAACCATGCCACAAAGATGTAATTAAGTTTGAAAAAAAAGTTAGGGAAATTAAGTGACTCACACACTTAGTTCTTTGAGGCTTGCCAACAATTACCTTAAGTGCACTTTATCTCATTGCTTGTCTATGTGTGTGTATATATATATATACATATATACACTTCCCAACAAAATCAACACGATCTCATTAATTACAATATTACTAATATTTTTAACATTAAGTTAATAAGATCCATCAATAGCTTGCGTTATCCATTTTTTTTCATTATAGTACAATTAAATTCTCGTTTCCTTTTTCAATTATTACTACCAATCATGTTCTCATTCTTTTATCATCTTACAAGATTCCTTGTATTTAAGTAACTAAATAACGTTTAAATACCTATTTTTTTCTAAACTTTCAATTTTTATTCAAATAATCTCTAACCATAAAAGTTTTAACATGCCAAGTTTTACTCATCTTATTACAACTAGTTTCATTTAGGCATTTTTACAAACATCTTAAGGGCATAATTACTTTTGTTTCATGTGTATGTGTATTATATCTGTACATACCCCAAAATAGTTAACACAAAATTAATTCCCATGTTACTTATATTCCAAAATCAAACTTGAAATTGATTTAGTTAATCAAAGTAATTAAAACTTGAATTACATATATTTCCAACTATATAATCCTATCTAATTCAAGCTTTCTTTTTCCCTTAAATGATTAACTATCACACTTTCCGTCAATATCAAATTCTAACTACTCCTCCCAAACTCACTAAACTCAACCCCTCCTCAATTATCATGAGTAAAAGAAAAGAATGAATTAATTATATGAGGATATAGAAGTAGCCCACTCACTCAAGGTACATGGCAAGGCTTCCATGGCTGAAATAAGAGATCCAAGCCTACCAAAACAGGGCACCAAACTCCTGGACAAAGGGTTCCCATTGCAGATAAGCCTGTCAAAGAAAATGGCTTCATTAATAACCAATTTCTACAACGGTAAAAACAACCATTGCAGATAAACTTATCTACAACCATTGCAAATAACCAATGTCCGTGCAAGTTAATGGCTTGTAATATTATTAAGTAGAATGGACTAGGATAGTAAAATTTAAGAACATAAAAATCAATCTTCAAAAAAGTAAAACAACTACTCAATTTTAGTTATTTCAAAATTTTCAAGCACCTGAAACAATCCTTTTATTGGCAAGTAGAGCTACACCATTAAGTCTTCTTTTGGAGAATATAAGCTACCACACATACCACAAGGAAAACCAAAACAAAATATCATAATGCAGATTCTTTTTTCCTAAGACCATCAATCACAAGGATTATATACACAAGATTGAGCGAACTCTATTCAGTTAAAATTCTAAGTAAAATAATGTGAGCTACTACTCATGCTAAGTTATAAAACATTTGATAAGATATGTTTTCAAATGCATATACAAATATTCTAAACTTTGTCATCCAATTCAATATTGAATGATGGCATTTGCATGTTAAAAAAAAAAAATAATTACCAATTTAACAGTATATACCTTCATCATTTTTTCTACATCTTCCAGTAATCCTACATTTTCAAATGACAACATAATTCATAGCATTAATTAAAATGATAAGGAAAAAGTGATAGCTCAAATAAACATCTTCTTCACATGTTTGCATATAAATAGTCTAAAAGTATAAAGCATTAACTTGCTCTACCATAAATTAGTTACTAAGTTCAAACGAGCCACAAATAGCTAGATGGTCAACTTTTACAAGTCAAGTAATTAGCATAGCAACAAAACTGGACAACCTAACCATTTGAATGAACTAAGGTTTGAAATGGGCAATCTAACCCCAAATAAACTCATAAGTGGGGAATTAAAAGTTCAATGCAATAAAATTATCACCTATTTCCAATCAATCATCTAAAGACAAGCTAATATTTGTCACGCCATAGAGGTAAAATACAAATGGATATTTTATTATATTTCTAAAATGCAGTAAAACAAAATTGATACAAACCTAAAAAATTTAGGATGGGAATTAAAATAAGAGCCTACCCCTAATATAGGACAGTTAGGCCAACTAGCTCTCTTCTTAGTGCTTTGATAAACAACCATCCAGCTTATGCTACAAAAATAAATCTGAAGCTCCCATGTTAAAAGAACATCAAAGACATACAAATGTTACTATTCTTACTACCGGAAAAATAAAATAGATGCTATACAAACCTGATTGTTAGTAATAATGACCAATCTTCTTCATGTAGTATGAAATATAAAAAAAAATTAGAATTTCTAAAAAAGCACCACATAAAAAGGAAGAATTTGCCTCCCAGATCCTAAATTCGAATTTTTCATCACGGAACAACTACAGATTCTTTTATTCGTTTGGGTTTCAATATGGGTAATAAGTCAGTGTTAGCTCAACAAAAATTTTATACTCTTCTAGCTTTCAGCTACTATAAACAGTGAAAATTCACAACATCTAAGGTGCGAATCTCTAAACTAGGCTCCAGTACCAACTTATTACACACCACATAGAGGTATTTAGATTGTATTACTAAGAGATGTTCTTCATTATGGGAGACCATATACACAGGGAGCTCCGTTGCATCAAGAACCCAAAAAAAAAAAAAAAAAAAACAACAATAAGACCCAATGATCCAAAATACACAATACATAACATTAAGCCCATATATGACTGTAGTGTTTCATTCTCGGGGCTTCAATTGTGCATCCTTTCAAGAGTATCTTGCCACAACAACTACTAGCAAGTTGGATGACGTACCAAAAGGGTGGTAGCTTAAAGCATCATAAAGTTATAAAAAATCATAACATAACTCATTATCCAATTACAATGCTTACATAATATATATATATATATATATCACATATGGATGACATAAAACTTACATACAAATCAAACAAAGCATCCAAGGGCCAGTAATCGTAGTAGCTCAGCTCCCACACACCATATATATATAAAATATATATGTACATATACATATATCTTCCTCGGGGCTATTTAGCTCCCGCACATCATAACAAATAATCTCCCACAGTAACCTCCTCGGGGCTGAGTTACTTGAATGTATATTTATATAATCACTTAATCAAATCGAATTTATCCTAGGTCCACCTGGATTCTAAATCATATTAAAAATGAATTCTCTAGCCCTATAAACCACATACAAATCATTCAAAATATTGTACAACACACTAAATAACAAATGTATGAAGATTTAGAATTTTATCACATAATTCAACATTTATATTCAAGTCAAAGTACTAAACATTTCAAAACACAACTAGTAACCAAAAGATAATATCTTCACTCACAACTTTATAGTTGTTGTTCGTGGCATCCCCTAGAGTCCAAAAGTGTCATCGAGATAGAGTCATGTTCTGGACCTGAAATTACATTTCCAAGTATCTTTTAGTTTCTAAATTTCATATATTATTAGTCCCTAATCATAAGGACTTGGCCATAATAATTCCAAAATATTAATTTACAAATAACTTCTTTTAGTCATTTTATCAAAAATCTTGAAAACATACTTTGTTCCAATTCATATATTTATATATATATATATATATATCTTATGTATGTAACCAAAACTAGCACCAACACTAACCACAATTCAAATACTAGATTGAAATTGGATGAGTCATTTAGGGACAATAAAGAGCTTAAATCTTGAAATTCTACAATAACTAAGCAAAACTTTACCCACTATTTTTTCTCACCACCTTGATCATATTCTTTCATTCACAAACCCACTCAATCCAGACATCTAAACCCTTAAACAAAACAAAAAGGAAAAGGAATCAGCTCCAAGAAAACAAGAGAATTACTTGAACTAGAGGTATTTAGAACTACCCCAAAATAGAAGAGTGGCTGAGTAGCTGTTGAAGGCTATTGGAGGAGCTGTTATTTGTTGATGCGGTGGCTATTGGAGGTGTTGCTAATCCACGACAGCTACTCCTCGGCTCAAGCGTGGGCTGGGGAAGATCAAGACACAAGCTGCTAATAGAAGAGTCAAGAAAATAAAGGGAGGAAAAACGCATGGAGGAGGAAGACAAAGAGAAAAAAAAATCTATAAGGAAAAGAATAGGAAAATAGGAGGAAAAGGGAAATAAAATAAAAGGATAAAAAATTGTTATTTTATTTTGTTTATTCATTTATTTAATTTGGGTTTATAACCAAACGTACTAAGTTTTTCCTTTTTATTCCCTAAAACTTACAGTTACAGTACTTAGTTATAACAAGTAAAATTTTCATTAATTCTTTAATACCAGTTTGGGTGTCCTAACATCATTGGGACCAAACCAGATAGATGAAAATCCCCCCCAAAAAAAGGGTCTTAATTTATTTGAGTTTCTAATAATAATAAATCAGAATAGTAAATAAATATTTTTATTTAATAAATTCATATTTTATTAATACTTTTAATCATGATAGTATTAAATTCTTCTTGTTTAATAACATATTTATTATAAAAATACGTTTTCTTTTTTTACTTGTATATTTGTAGCAAAAAGAAGGTTAATGTTGATTAGTGCAGCTAATGAACTTACTAATTAGATAATCCTAAATTTTAGTTCACACTATTATTATAAAATTATGTTAATTCATTTTTTTTATTCCGCAGAGGTACGTCCAGGCCATTTTACGCACATCTCTATTGATCACCTTTACGGTTTGGTCAAAGATAGGTCATGCACTTCAAAATTAAGAAATTTGTGAGGAGTTTAGTCCTTAAGCTCTCCCTAAGAAAATTCAAATAAAGAAAGTCAATGAAGAGAGCACAACTTTTTAACTATCTAGTCAACCCCTTGAGGTATGTTAAATTCTTCCTAGTCATATTTGTGAAGACAATTACAATCTTTATATTAACTTATATTTAAATGGCTCCTTAAATTCTTCCAAGTATCATAAAGTCAAGTTTTAGATATAATATATAAATTTCAGTTATAAACAAATTAAAGAAATAACAACAAAAATTAAACATGTCTTAACTCGATATCGTAGTGATACATTTTAGTGATTTTTTTACAAAGAAATTGTGATAAACCGATATGTCCTTATTTTATTATCTATGTTTTAATATATGTTTTGGAGTGTCATGCATAATTTGTGAGGCATTTAAATTAATAATAATATATTATACGTAGTGGTATTAAATTTTATAATCTGATATTCCAGTGGGTATTTTAAAATGTTGTACGTGAATTATTGTAGTTATGTACATTGTTATAACCCAACATCGTGAAATCAAATTTTAAGTATAATGTGAAAATATTAGTTATAAGATATTTTGTTATCTAGTATAAATTTTAGTAAGTAAATTATATATGTTAACTAAATAAATTGGAAAAGTGATAACTAATGGATATATATATATATATATATATATAAATACACACCTAGATTCAATTTTCTCCATACATTAGTTATACTTTGACCTTGAAGTTTTTTTCTTTCTTTCCTTTTTGGTTTGGCCACCACCCTTCTTTCTCTGGAGAAGTCTTGGCCGAGTCTTCCACCTTCCCTTCTGTGTTTTTCCTCTTCATCCATCCTTGCTTTGGTTGGTTGCTACTTAGTTGTCTTTATTCCTTTCAATTTCCATGACAACCACCTATGTTTTCCTTCTATTTCTCTGCCTCTCTATTTCAGCATGTGCCCTGTTTTACTAACTTTGTTTTGCGGTGAAGAAACCTTTCTCTTGCAGCCTAATTTCTCTCATCCCTTCTTCATTTTCACCTTGCCTTGTCTAGCCTTTAGTTGTCAGTTAGCCAAGAGGTATTGTTCTACCTTGCAGTCATTTTCAACTTTTTTGTAGCAGCTGTCCCTTGTCTAAGATGTCCAGCTCCCTTCTCTCCCATAGCAACTTCAAGGTTACCGTGAAGCTTGGTAGGAGTAGAGACAGCAACCTTGCCTTGTTTTGCACCCTTGTCTCCACCATGAGGACACCAAGTAAGGCAATAGCTAGCTGCTTAGTGAACCGTGGTGTGGGTAGTTTCTAAACCTCAAGTATTTACTTTATTTTCATGAAGTTCTTTCCTTTTCCTTCTTGATAGTTAAAATTTAGATAAACGGTTTGGATATAAAGATTTAGGAGGGTAAATTAAGAAGTGAAGTAGTAGAAGTGTGGTGCTTAATTAGATTATAGATTGGGTTATCTCTTTGTAATTTAGGATATTTGATTGAGTAGAACTTTTTAATTAAAACTTGGTAAATTTAAGTCTTGATGGCTAATTATTTTAAAATTTTAAATAAAAGTTCATAGCAAGATCAAAGGGTTGGTGGATGTATTGAGTTAAGGAGTGAATGAAAGTGAGTAGTGGATGTGATCAAAGGAGGGTTAGATGGGAATAAAGTGTGGAAAATGAGAGTTAAGTGGTTTTGAAAGGGTGTAGAGGGCAGATTTTATGAGGAACAGAAATTTGGTATTCTGAGTGTCTTCGGGGCAGAATTAAATTAAGACTTCAAAAGATAAAATGTAGTTTATGGTCTTGAAATTTTGTCTACTATTTCATAGCTTGGTTCCAAGTATGTTGTCAGTTAGAGCTCTTGGACTCTGGCTAGTTCGCACAGGATTTTTAGTTCCATGTTTTCAGTTCATGTAAGGAATTGAGTGGGTTCAAGACCAATTTTAGGAAATATTTTTAAATAAGAAAGATATATATACCTGTTTATTAACAAACTTAACAAACAGAATATGATTTTGTTTTTTCTAGAGAAAGTTATGTTCAATTAACTAAGGTTAGGTTAGAGCTGTCAAAATCCTGCATTTTGCAAAATTTGATGCAAATTCAAAGAATAAACTGTATTGATATAAAAATCCTAAAAATTAAAAATGATATACCATTATAAAGCTACATGTGTCTAGTATTTTATAAATTTTGCGAAATTGGATTCGGAATTTGCTAGAGAAAGATATGAACGTTAAAGTGGATACTGGTCCAAATCCCAAGTTTGGACAGTTTCAACACCTCTAACTCACTAAGTGCTTTCTATCTTTTCTAATAGTTCCACCTACCCTATGCATTGTCAAGAAATTTAAAATATCTCTTCATTATTAACCTTACCACATAAAGTCCAATTCATATTAATAGACATGTAATAGCTTAATGGAAAACTTTCATAAAGAAACCTATACAAATTGAGATATAAGCTTAGTAACTAAAATATTATAACAATAACGTTTAAGAACTAAATATTATTTAGGAATATAAATTTTAGTTCCAGATTCTAATGTGGACCTGATGAGATGCGTGGATGCAAGTGTGAGTGATGAATAGGATCGATTACAGGTAAGTGGTTAATTGATACCTTTAGGGGCTAGATTATTATGCTCTATTGTATGTGTATTTAAATAAATGTGCTAGTGCAATATTTTAGGAGTTAGTTTAATTATTTTTGTTTGAAATTGTATGTGGTTGATAAGGGCCAACACATGAAAGTTTTTCTGACAAATTATTTTTATTCCGCAATTAAGATCTAGGTGCACCTAAGATATTTTGATTTAAATCATAAGAAATTCTGATGCTGATAAATATTTTTTTTTAATTAATTGAGTGCTCAGCCTCGGTCAGATGGATTGTATACGGAGATCAATTTGTTGTGCAGGCGCATAAATGCCTGGTAAGGGATGATAATAATGTGCAGGGCTGAGTCACTTGTTGGTCTTTTGGTTGCTTTTTTTATATTCTTACTCTGATTAATTTGTGATCCTGTGTTTCATGTAAATTGTGAATATATGACAATTATAATGTACACGTGTAATGTGAATGAAGTTATGAACAATGTTGCATGATGTTACTATATATGTTATACACTTGTGTGGTGTAATGCTAGTACCCTTTGGGTACGATTTTCCACTCACAGAATCCATAGGACTCATTCCTCTCTTGTGAATTTTTTTTATAACACGAGTTCGGTACATGGTGCGGACTGTAGATGGTATGATTGGAGAGTTCCCGATCATGATAGGTGTTCACCAAGGTTCATCCTTAAGTCCTTACCTATTTGCTTTAGTCATGGATGAACTCACCTAAAATATTCAAGATAGGGCTCCATGGTGCATGTTGTTTGCTGATGATATCGTGTTGGTAGACGAAACTAGGGAAGGTTTAAATTCTAAACTAGGAATGTGGAGGAACGTGTTAGACTCTAAAGGCTTTAGATCGAGTCAAACAAAAACTGAATATATGGAGTGCAATTTCAGTGAAACTAAAGGAGGCCCAAATGATATAATTTTAGACGATTAGACAATCCCTACCAATGATGTGTTTAAGTATTTAGGGTTATTTATACAAAAAGATGGTGCAATTGAGCATGATGTAAACCATAGGATTAAGGCAGGGTGGGTGAAGTGGCGGAGTGTTTCTGGAGTTTTATGTGATCCTAAAATCCCGAATAGATTGAAAGGGAAATTTTATAAGTCAGCAGTGAGACCAGCTATGCTGTATGGTACCGAATGTTAGGCAGTTAAGAAGCAACATTGGCATAAGATGGGAGTAGCCAAAATGAGAATGTTGAGATGGATGACAGGACATACAAGAAAGGATAGAATAAGGAATGAGGAGATTCGTAAGAAGGTGGAAGTAGCACCTATTGAGGAGAAAATGAGGGAGAATCATCTACGTTGGTTTGGAAACATCCAACGTCGGCCAATGGACGCAGTAGTTAAGCAAGGTGACTTAGTCCAGGTGCTAGGTTTTAGACGGGGAAAGTTGAGACCAAAACTTACATGGGGGGCAGTCATCGAGAAAGATATGGCTGTGCTAGGGATAAATGAAAATCTTGTCTTGGATCGATGCGAATGGAGGAAAAGGATTCATATAGCCGACCCCAACTAGTTTGGGATTTTAAGGCTTAGTTGAGTTGAGTTGAGTTGAGTTCGGTACATGGAATCGCTGAGCTTATGACTTGTTGATTGAGTATGGCAAAGTATTTCCAGGATCTCAGACTTGAAGTCAAGGATGAAAGTTTGCAGTCACACTAATCAAGTATACTTTTCTTGATTAAAATGTGGACGGAGCAGAGCAACTTGTTGTCTTTGCGTTAGTGTTGTGTGAAAACAGGAACATAGGTGTTTGTATATTGAGGCATGTTCCATTTTGTTGGGAACCTCTGCCAAAAATTTTCAGTAACTTGTTAATTATTACAGGAAATAAACTTTTATAGTGATCTTTGGTTTTAGAAAAGTTACTTTTATTCTTTAGTTGGGTCATGAGTCAGGTTTGTTACTTTGTTTTGAAGTCAGAGTTACGATGAGTTGGTTACCCAATCCTCCGGCCAGTTATGCCTCCGTGAGGGGTGTGACATTTTTCTTCTTTTTATTCTGACCAAGTGGATTGTCAGTAAGTTATTCTTATATTATTTTCATTTAAATATTTATCACGAATTTATATATATATATATGCTAATCCTGCTAAGAAAATATCATCATAATTAAATATTAAATTAGATAGTATATATTTATTTATATTATATAGTTAAGAAGTTGGACTCACGAGTCTAGCGGATGAGCTTTACCAAGATTGAGTTTCACTTGTTTAGTGAACTAATCAAAAATAAAACTTAAACTCTGACTTGTTTAGAAAACTAGTTGATCTCTATACAAAATTTTTTACAAGTAGTTCATGAATTAACTATACTTGTTGATATCCTTATAAATACAATTACATCGTAAAACTTGTGGCCTTATATAAAACTTTTAAATAGCAATTTAGGAAACCCAATGCTTGATTAAGGTAGTGCATGCATCTAACAATTTCTAAACTTGAATAGCATCACTCTTATACAAACTAAACTAACCACATACATTGTATTACTCTTGCTTATAGTTTTCTTAATGAAACCTAAAACCATACACTCATCACCCAACAATAGTAATGGAGATATATAGTAGGTAAAACATAATCATCTGCATAAATTGAATAAATTGACAAGTCTGAGGTTGCATTGCTAAGGCACAACAACTCTATCTTCTTGTGTGTGATCTGTGGCCACCGAAGTAGTTAAAGAAGATGAAGTCAATGAAAATGATGCGATTAATTGAAGTAGAAATTGGTCTTCATCAACTGATCAAATCAATGATATATATATATATATTTTTTTTTCTTGTTTGTCAATGCATAAAGAAAATATAAAGCAAGTCTTTGAAATATAAAACCATAAAATTAATATACATATCATTGATTTTAATATTAACACATGAAATTAATATTTTCATTGATTCTCCTCTTACATGTTTTTCTTGCCTATTAATTAATTCACGAATTAATTATACTTGTTGATATCTCTATAAATGAAGTTACATTAGAAGGCTTGTGCCCCTTATATAAAACTGGTAAATATGAAGTTAGGAAACCAAATGCTTGATTAGGTTAATGCATGCATCTAACAATTGCCAAACTTGAACGATATCACTTTTATCCAAGCTAAACTAACCAAGTACATTGTATTACTCTTGCCAAAGTTTTCTTAATGAAATATAAAATCATACACTCATCACCCAATAATAGCAATGGAGACACATTGTAGGTAGAACATATATCATCTATATAAAGTGAAAAGCCTGAGGTCGCTAAGCCATAACACAACTCTATTTTCTTGTGTTATCTATGGCCACTGAAGTAGTTGAAGAAGATGAATGCAAAGAAAATGATGATATTAATTGATGAAGAATTTTTTCTTCATCTACCAATCAAATCAATGATACATCAAATGTATTATTCATTGCAATTTACATTAGAAGTTTTCATTTTCATTTCATAAAAAATTGTTTGTGACTATTTTTTCCCCTGGTTTTGTTTCCTATGTGTGTTCAAAAATAAAGGAGGAGAAGACTGACGATGGTTTTCCATCAGAGCAACCTTTGAACCATGCTGCAAGCCTTTCTCCCAAGTTTCACAATTTTAGGTAAAGGCCCTAGCTGTAACACCCTACTCTCCTAATCCTATACTTAAGCTATTTAATATTTTAATACTTAGATTAATTGGTAATTATTCCTTAATTATTTGAGGGACTAAAACTTTCTTTTTTTAAAACCCTTAATTTATAAACCACCCTAGACCATTTTCCTCCTAAATTTTCATTAAACAATCTACCAAGTTCATTATATCTTCTTCCTTGGCAGCCTAGTATTCTACCATTTCACCAGTTCTTCCTATCTTGTTTTCCACCATTTGTTTCATTTATCCTATGTTAATAACCATCTTATTCATTTACCTAGCCGAATTAGACACTTGATTTTTCTTGGGAAATTCTACTTAGCCGGTTCTATCAAATGGACGATTAAAGATTTATAAAGGGACATAGTCTTCTACTGTATTAATTTATAAGATGCATATTATTACATAGACTCCACACTAAATTTGGACCAAAAGAGAAACATTTAAACTATTATACAAGCTTCTCCTAAACTTCTAAGCTAATTCCAAACCATATATATAGTCATAGCTATGGTCATTACTAAATATTCACTTTGGAACCATTGACCATAATACCAAAACATTTATCCATCATCCATTTAGGTGGTAAGTGGAACTACACATACAGCTGTAAGAGGGATATTTTCATCTCCTTCCTCATGCCACCAATCAACCACTTGCCATCCCTCGGTAACATATACTGTACCGTCCTCCCAGGAACCAACAAACACAGGAAAAGTCTGCACAATAAACACATCCATAGAAAAATAATTATCCTGCACATCAAGATGAAGGAAAGTGAGTCGAATCTCAACAAGCATTCATACATAGCAAAGGGGAATATCTTGACGGCAGTTTGAGTATCCTTCTTTTAGGATACCAGGCGACCTTTGTCCAATATGAACTCAAGACAAGTTACTAGAATTATTAGTCCTTTCCTTTAAACTTTCCACAAAGGGAAACATTTTCATCATTTTCATTTCACATGCATGAAGAATCATGAGAATATCTTGAGGAATATGAAGGAATCAATAAAGTAAGTATGAATCAAGATGAGAAAGATAAGGATATGAATGAATACTTGCATAATACTCTTAGCTTATTTATTTTTCTTCCTTCTTTTCCTACGCCTTTTCTTCCTCCTAGTTTCGGTTCTCCTTTTCTTTTCTCCTTCCTGTGGCTTGGCTTTCTCCTTCTCTAGTTCACATTTTTCCTTTTCTTTTCCTAGCCTACGGTTTTGGTTTTCTTTTCTTGGTAATTATGGTTTTTACTTCTTTTGGTATATGTCTAGGTTTAAGGTTTTCAATCTTCTTTTGGTATGGATTTAAGGAAGTGTGTGTGTGTGGGTTTTAAGGAGACATGGTAGGTTTATATAGGAGTTCCATTCCTTGGCTTTTTCTTCATTAATGCATGTTAATCATTTCTACTTTTCCATCTTCCACTAATTTTCTTCCAAGTTGTCTACCTCCTTTACACATGTCTTTTTCTCCTAGTTTTCTCCTTGTTTACTAACACTTGGCATGTCACCTATTGTCACATGGTTTTACACCTCATCGTTGCATTTATTGAAACTTTATAACTCACCCCCTTACATTTATTACAAATTGCCACACTTAACCTCCTTCTTACACTTAATCCATCACATTTCCTTTCTAAGCAAGTAACCTATATATTTTTTTTTCTTCTTTTAATATGGTTCTTACACCTAAGTGAGCTTAATTAATGCATTCACACCTTCCTAACTTCTTTTCCATGGTTTTAGTTTGATTCTACCTAGTTTAGTTCCTTTCTTGTTCCATTCTAACTATCTCTTAACTTCCTAGTTTCATTATGACATGTTTCCATAATTACAAATGATGATGTCATGGTGATGTAATGATGTTATCATGGTGATGTCATCTTAATGATGTCTTCATCCTTAAATTCTAACTAACTTAACTAAATGATGATGTCACCATGATGATGTCATCATGATGTCACTATTTCCATATTTGGAAATTCACTTGAAATTTCCTAAATTAAATGCATAAAGTAAATGCATGAAAATTCCCACCGAATGCATGTATTAAGCTAATTATGTACTTTACCGTAATTACTACCTATTTAGCCTAGTTTAAACTAGATTAAATTTCTTGGGATGTTACATTTCTCCCTCTCTTAAAAAGAATTTTGTCCCCAAAATTCATACTAACCTCATTAAATAGTTGTGGGTAAATTTGCCTTACTTCACTTTCGTCTTCCCATGTTGCATCTATTTCTAAATATCCTTTCTACGCTACCTTTACTAATGGAATCATTTTCCCACTCTCGAACTTGGTCTTCCTAGCCACTATCCTTAAGGGTTCAACTTTTGTTTGGAGATTACTTTCTATTCCTATGGGTTCATACTCTAGAACGTGATCAGGACTCGGTTTATATTTCCTACGTTGCGAAACATGGAAAATGTCATGCACATTGTCCATGCTCGGTGGTAATGCTACTCGGTATGCTACGTTCCCAATCTTTTAAAGTATTTCATGGGGTCCTATGTACCTTGGTCCAAGCTTTCCCGTTTTTCTAGTCCTCCCAAAACCAATTAAGGATGTAATCTTTATGAATACGTGTTCACCTTCCTGAAATTCTAATGGTCTTCTTCTCCTATCCGCGTATTTCTTTTGCCTATCCGCGTATTTCTTTTGCCTATCCTGAGCTACTTTTAACTTTTGTCTAATTTTCCTAATGGCTGAGGTAGTTTGTTGGATAAGATCAGGTCCTAATAACTATTTTTCTCCTACTGCATACCAACACAATGGTGATCTACACTTTCTACCATATAACGCCTCATAAGGTGCCATTTGAAGACTTTGCTGGAAAGAATTGTTGTAGGTGAATTCTACTAAAGGTAAATGATCATCCCAATTTCCCTTAAATTCTAAGACACAGGCTCTAAGCATATCTTCTAAAGTTTGGATTGTCCTCTCGGATTGTCTATCAGGTTGTGGATCATAAGCAGTGCTAAACTTAAGTTTAGTTCCTAAGGATTGTTGTAAGGCTTGCCAAAATTTCGAAGTAAACCTTGGATCCCTATCTGAAATAATACTTCTAAGTATACTGTGAAGTCTCACAATTTCCCTAACATAAATTTGTGTTAACTTCTTCAGGGAATAATTCAACCTAATAGGAAGGAAATGTGCCGACTTAGTAAGTCGATCTACAATCACCCAAATGGCATCATTCCCACTAGTAGTCTTCGATAATCCTACAAGAAAATCAATGGTTACCTTATCCCATTTCCAAATTGGTGACTCTATGGGTTGTAATAATCCTATAGGCTTTTGGTGTTCTATTTTCACTTTTTGACACGTTAGACACCTAGACACATATTCCGCAACATCTCTTTTCATCCCACGCCACCAAAATTGAGTCTTTAAATCCTTATATATCTTCAAATTTCCAGGATGAATAGAATACCTAGACTTGTGAATTTCATCTAAGATCAATTTCTTAAGGCTACTATCCTCAACTATAAAAGTTTTAACATACCAAGTTTTACTCATCTTATTACAACTTGTTTCATTTAGGCATTTTTACAAACATCTTAAGGGCACAATTACTTTTGTTTCATGTGTATGTGTATTATATCTATACATACCCCAAAATAGTTAACACAAAATTAATTCCCATGTTACTTGAAATTGGTTTAGTTAATCAAAGAAATTAAAACTTGAATTACATATATTTCCAACTATATAATCCTATCTAATTCAAGTTTTCTTTTTCCCTTAAATGATTAACTATCACACTTTCTGTTAATATCAAATTCTAACTACTACTCCCAAACTCATTAAACTCAACCCCTCCTCAATTATTAATAAGTAAAAGGAAAGAATGAATTAATTATATGGCGACATAGAAGTAGCCCACTCACTCAAGGTACATGGCAAGGCTTCCATGGCTGAAATAAGAGATCTAGGGCTACCAAAACAGGGCATCAAACTCTTGGACGACGGGTTCCCATCACAGATAAGCCCGTCGAAGAAAATGGCGTCATTAATAACAAATTTCTACAACAGTAAAAACAACCATTGTAGATACACTTATCGACAACCGTTGCAGATAACTAATGTCCGTGCAAGTTAATGGCTTGCAATCTTATTAAGTATAATGGACTGATATAGTAAAATTTAAAAACATAAAAATCAATCTTCAAAAAAGTAACACAACTGCTTAATTTTAGTTACTTTGAAATTTTGAAGCACCTGAAACAATCCTTCAATTGGCAAGTAGAGGTACACCATTAAGTTTGCTTTTGGAGCATATAAGCTACCACACATACCAGAAAGAAAACTAAAAGAAAATATCATAATGTAGATTCTTTTTTCCTAAGACCATCAATCACAAGGATTATATACACAAGATTGAGGAAACTCTATTCAATTAAAATTATAAGTAAAATAATGTGAGCTACTACTCATGCTAAGTTGTAAAACATTTAAGAAGATATGTTTTCAAATGCATATATTCTAAACTTTGTCATCCAATTCAATATTGAATGATAGCATTTGCATGTTAAAAAAAATAAAAAAATTACCAATTTAACAATATATACCTTCATCATTTTTTCGGCATCTTATAGTAATCCTACTATTTCAAATGACAACATAATTCATAGCATTAATTAAAATGATAAGGAAAAAGTGATAGCTCAAATAAATATCTTCTTCACATGTTTGCTTATAAACAGTCTAAAAGTATAAAACATCAACTTTCTCTACCATAGATTAGTTACTAAGTTCAAATGAGCCGCAAATAGCTAGATGGTCAACTTTTACAAGTTAAGTAATTAACATAGCAACAAAACTGGACAACCTAACCATTTGAATGAACTAAGGATTGAAATGGGCAATCTAATCCCAATACACTCATAAGTGATGAATTAAAAGTTCAATGCAATAAAATTATCACCAATCTCCAATCAATCTCTAAAGACAAGCCAATATTTGTCACACCATAGATATAAAATACCAATGGATATTTTATTATCTTTCTAAAATGTAGTAAAACAAAATTGATACAAACCCAAAAAATTTAGGAAGAGAATGACAATAAGAGCTTACCCCTAATATAGGACAGTTAGGCCAACTAGCTCTCTACTTAGTGCTCTGATAAACAACCATCCAGCTTGTGCTGCAAAAATTAATCCAAAGCACCCATGTTAGAAAAACATCAAAGACATACACATGCTACTATTCTTACTGGCATAAAAATAAAATAGATGCTTCACAAACCTAATTGTTAGTAATAGTGACAAATCTTCTTCATGTAGTATGAAATATAAAAAAAAAATTAGAATTTCTAAAAAAGCACTCATATAAAAAGGAAGAATTTGCCTTCCAGATCCTAAATTCGAATTTTTCATCGCGGAACAACTATAGATCTTTTTTTTCTTTTGGGTTCCAAAATGGGTAATAAGTCAGTATTAGCTCAACAAAAATTTTATACTCTTCTAGCTTTCAGCTACTGTAAACAGTGAAAATTCACAACATCTAAGGTGCGAATCTCTAAAATGGGCTCCAATACCAACTTATTACACACCATAAAGAGGTATTTAGATTGTATTATTCAGAGATGTTCTTCATTATGGGGGAACATATACACAGGGAGTTTATTGCATCAAGAACCAAAAAAAATATATATATATATATAACAATAAGACACAATGATCCAAAATACACAATACATAACATTAAACCCCAATATGACTATAGTGTTTCATTCTCGGGGCTTCAATTGTGCATCCTTTCAAGAGTATCTTGCCACAACAACTACTAGCAAGTCAAGGTACTGCTGGAGGAGTTTGAGAAGAGCCTGGAACTAAAAATCATAGAAAAAAGAAGACTGAGTCATATAAACTCAGTGAGTGAAAGATGTACCAAAAGGGTAGTAGCTTAAAGCATCATAAAGTTATAAAAAATCATAACATAACTCATTATCCAATTACAATCCTTACATAATATATATATATATATACACATATGGATGACGTAAAACTTACATAATCACAAGTAAACATATAATAAACAAAACAAACAAAGCATCCAAGGGCCAGTAATCGTAGTAACTGAGCTCCTGCACACCATATATATATATATAAAATATATATGTACATATACATATATCTTCCTCGGGGCTATTCAGCTCTTACACATCATAACAAATAATCTCCCACAATAACCTCCCCTCTTGCAACAACAACTACTAGCAGGTCAAGGTATTGCTGGAGGAGTTTGAGAAGAACCTGGAGCTAAAAAAAACATAGAAGAAAGAAGACTAAGTCATATAAACTCAGTGAGTGAAAGACGTACCCAAAGGGTAATAGCTTAAAGTGTCATAAAGTTATCAAAAATTATAACATAACTCATTATCCAATTACAATCCTTACATAATATATATATATATACACATATGGATGACGTAAAACTTACATACTCGCAAGTAAACACATAATAAACAAAACAAACAAAGCATCCAAGGGCCAGTAATAGTAGTAACTGAGCTCCTGCACACCATAAATATATATAAAATATATATGTACATATACATATATCCTCATCAAGGCTATTCAGCTCCCGTACATCATAACAAATAATCTCCCACAGTAACCTCCCCGGGGCTGAGTTACTCGAATGTATATTTATATAATCACTTATTCAAATCAAATTTATCCTAGTCCACCTGGATTCTAAATCATATTAAAAATGAATTCTCTAGTCCTATCAACCACATACAAATCATTCAAACTATCGCATAACACACTAAATAGCAAATATATGAAGATTTAGAATTTTTTCACATAATTCAATATTTATATTCAACTTAAAGTACTAAACACATCTTTACCCAACAATAATATACATATGAAAAATATTTCAAAACACAACTAGTAACCAAAAGATAATATCTTTCACTCACAACTTTACAGTTGTTGTTCATGGGTTCCCCTAGAGTCCAAAAGTGTCGTCGAGATAGCGTCATATTCTGGATCTAAAATTACATTTCCAAGTATCGTTTAGTTTCTAAATTCCATATATTATTAGTCCCTAATCATAAGGACTTGACCATAATAATTCCAAAATATTAATTTACAAATAACTTCTTTTAGTCATTTTATCAAACATCTTGAAAGCATACTTTGTTCCAATTCATATCTATATATATATATATATATTTATATATATATATATAATATGTATGTAACCAAAACTAGAACCAACACTAACCACAATTCAAATACTAGATTGAAATTTGATGAATCATTTAGCGACAATAAAGAGCTTAAATCTTGGAATTCCACAAAAACCAAACAAAACTTTACCCACTATTTTTCTCACCACCTTGATCATATTCTTTCATTCACAAACCCACTCAATCCCGACATCTAAATCCTTAAACAAAAAGAAAAGGAAAAGGAATCAGCTCCAAGAAAACAAGAGAATTACTTGAACTAGAGGTATTTGGAACTACCGCAAAATAGAAGAGTGGTTGAGCAACTGTTGGAGGCTATTGGAGGTGCTACTGATGCGGTGGCTATTGGAGGTGTTGCTAATCCACGATAGCTACTCCTCAGCTTAAGCATGGGCTGGGAAAGATCAAGACACAAGCTGCTAATGAGAAGTTGGTGCTTTGGCCTTCTTGAATGGAGCTAATAGAAGAGTCGAGAAAATAGGGGGAGGAAAAAGGCGTGAAGGAGGAAGACAAAAAGAAAAAAATTCTATAAGGAAAAGAATAGGAAAATAGGAGGAAAAGGAAAAAAAAAACAGGATAAAAATCGGTATTTTATTTTGTTTATTCATTTATTTAGTTTGTGTTTATAACCAATCGTACTAAGTTTTTCCTTTTTATTCCTTAAAACTTACCGTTATAGTACCGAGTTATAACAAGTAAAATTTCCATCAATTCTCTAATACTGGCTTGGGTGTCCTAACTTCATTGGGACCTAACCAGATAGATGAAACCCCCCCCCCCCCCCCAAAAGAAGGTCTTATTTTATTTGAGTTTCTAATAATAATAAATCAGAATAGTAAATAAATATTTTTATTTAATAAATTCATATTTTATTAATTCTTTTAATCATGATAGTATTAAATTCTTCTTGTTTAATAACACATTTATCATAAAAACATTTTCTTTTTTTACTTGTATATTTGTAGCAAAAGGAAGGTTAATGTTGATTGTCACTAGTGCAGCTAATGAACTTACTAATTAGATAATGATAAATTTTAATTCACACTATTATCATAAAATTATGTTAATTCACTTTTTTTTATTCTGCAGAGGTATGTCCGGGCCATTTTACACACATCTCGATTAATCACATTTTTGGTTTGGTTAAAGACAGGTCATGCACTTCAAAATTGAGAAATTTGTGAGGAATTTAGTCCTTAAGCTCTCCCCAAGAAGATTCAAAAAAAGAAAATCAATGAAGAGTGCACAACTTCTTAACTATCTGGTCAACCCCTTGGGGTATATTAAATTCTTCCAAGTCATATTTGTGAAGACAATTACAATCTTTATATTAACTTATATTTAAATGGATCCTTTTTTTTTCTCAAAAAATTAGTTTTATTTTATTTTGTAATGCTTACGTGATTGTTGTTCATTACATGACATAAAGATAAAAATCAAGAACTTATGTTAAAGATTAATTTTAATTTTTTAATGATTAGAAAAATAAGAAATTTTGTAATAAAAGATTTTATTTCTAGCAAATTTTCTAATGTATATACGGCTAGCGCAACGTGCATGACATAAAAATTAATTTTAATGAAAATGAAGAAATCATATATATAAGTTATAGGTCGATACCAATTTTTCCATTCACGAACATAATTTGGTTTTTCATAGTTTTTAAATCTGTAATTCTTCATTTTTTGTTATAACCCGATATTATAACATTTAGAATGTTGAATGTAATAATTGTTTTAAACCAGTATCATAAAGTCAAGTTTTAGATATAATATATAAATTTCAGTTATAAGCAACAACGACATAAACAAATTAAAGAAATAACAACAAAAATTAAACATGTCTTAACCCGATATCGTAGTGATACATTTTAGTGATTTTTTTACAAAGAAATTGTGATAAACCAATATGTCCTTATTTTATTATCGATATTTTAATATATGTTTTGGAGTGTCTTGCATAATTTAAGAGGCATTTAAATTAATAATAATATATTATACATAGTGGTATTAAATATTATAATCCGATATTCCGGTGGGTATTTTAAAATGTTGTACATGAATTATTGTAGTTACATACATTGTTATAACCCAACATCGTGAAATCAAATTTTAAGTAAAATGTGAAAATATTAGTTATAAGATATTTTGTTATCTAGTATAAATTTTAGTAAGTAAATTATATATGATAACTAAATAAATTGGAAAAGTGACAACTAAATATATATATATATATATATATATACATACACACCTAGATTCAATTTCCTCCATACATTAGTTTGACTTTGACCTTGAAGTTTTTTATTCTTTATTTTTTTATTAATTAATATAAGTCTTTATTCTTTTATTAATTAATATAACACAATTTATTTAAGTTTTGTAACTTTATTTATTTTTTAACAGGTTAAAGTGGTAAAAATATGTTCAAATTTAAAGTCTATTTATTTGAAGAGAAAATATTAAAATTCAGACTTATTTTTCTCGTAAAATTATGTCATAGGTTGTTTTTAGAATATCACTAGTAAATTTAATCTATTTATTTTCAAGTAATTTTTTTTATTAGGGATAATATAGTAGAAATAAAATAAATAAAAATTAAGGTTGTTATTAGGAAAATAAATTTTAAAAAATAAAGGAGGATATAAAAAAAAGTAAGTAGTATAACTCATTTGAAAAGTGAAAAGTAAAAATAAGACTTTTTGTTACTTTAGAGATATAAACATGATTTTTTAGTTTTTTACCAAAATTATTTTGTAACATCGTTAACTTTTCTATCCATCCAAGAGAGGGGATTATCGATTTGTCCAAGTTTTGAACTTGTGTTATTTCACAAAACTTCAAGGGAAGGGGTGTAATTTACTCGAAACTAATTATGAAGGTAACCAAAATAGAATTTCGATCAAAAACACAATATTACCGATGTAAGTTTGTTGGTGAAATTAGTCAGGAAAAATGTGTAGGCAAAAAGATGAAGTTGATTGGTCATTAACAGCCGGCCAAGTCGGTGTTACCAAACTACTGTTCCAATGTATTAGAAACTTATTCGTAAACTTATTTACCAGACAACCATTGCAGATAAACTTATTCGTAACCATTGCAGATAACTAATGTCCGTGCAAGTTAATGGCTTGCAATCTTATTAAGTAGAATGGACTGATATAGTAAAATTTATAAACATAAAAATCAATCTTCAAAAAAGTTAAACAATTGC
This sequence comes from Quillaja saponaria, assembly GCA_029379385.1. Lineage (NCBI taxonomy): Eukaryota > Viridiplantae > Streptophyta > Magnoliopsida > Fabales > Quillajaceae > Quillaja > Quillaja saponaria. The sequence goes on along the minus strand of CM055605.1, from coordinate 15,225,851 downwards.
TCAATTTTAGTTACTTCGAAATTTTGAAGCATCTGAAACAATCCTTCAATTGGCAAGTAGAGGTACACCACTAAGTCTGCTTTTGGAGCATATAAGCTACCACACATACCAAAAGGAAAACCAAAAGAAAATATCATAATGCAGATTCTTTTTTCCTAAGACCATTAATCACAAGGATTATATACACAAGATTGAGCAAACTCTATTCAGTTAAAATTGTAAGTAAAATAATGTGAGCTACTACTCATGCTAAGTTATAAAACATTTGATAAGATATGTTTTCAAATGCATATATAAATATTCTAAACTTTGAAATCCATTTCAATATTGAATGATAGCATTTGTATGTTAAAAAAAATTAAAAAATTACCAATTTAACAATATATACCTTCATCATTTTTTCTGCATCTTCCAGTAATCCTACAGTTTCAATGACAACATAATTCATAGCATTAATTAAAATGATAAGGAAAAAGTGATAGCTCAAATAAACATCTTCTTCATATGTTTGCATATAAACAGTCTAAAAGTATAAAGTTTCAACTAGCTCTACCATAGATTAGTTACTAAGTTCAAATTAGCCAAAAATAGCTAGATGGTCAACTTTTACAAGTCAAGTAATTAGAAGAACATTAAAGACATACAAATGCTACTATTCTTACTGGCGTAAAAATAAAATAGATGCTTGACAAATCTGATTGTTAGTAATAGTGACCAATCTTCTTCATGTAGTATGAAATATAAAAAAAAATTAGAATTTCTAAAAAAGCACTCACATAAAAAGGAATAATTTGCCTTCCAGATCCTAAATTTAAATTTTTCATCACAGAATAACCAGAGATCTTTTTTTTTTCTTTTGGGTTTCAATATGGGTAATAAGTCAGTGTTAGCTCAACAAAATTTTTATACTCTTCTAGCTTTCAGCTACTGTAAATAGTAAAAATTCACAACATCTAAGGTGCGAATCTCTAAACTGGGCATTGGTACCAACTTATTACACACCACATAGAGGTATTTAGATTGTATTATTCAGAGATGTTCTTCATTACGGGGAAACATATACATAGGGAGCTCCGTTATTTCAAGAGCCAAAAAAAAAAAAAAAACAATAAGACACAATGATCCAAAATACATAATACATAACATTAAGCCTTGATATGATTGTAGTGTTTCATTCTCGTGGGTTCAATTGTGCATCCTTTCAAGAGTATCTTCCCACAACAACTACTAGCAAGTCAAGGTACTGCTGGAGGAGCTTGAGAAGAACCTAGAGCTAAAAAAAAACATAGAAGAAAGAAGACTGAGTCATATAAACTCAGTGAGTAGAAGACGTACCAAAAGGGTAGTAGCTTAAAGCATCATAAAGTTATAAAAAATCATAACATAACTCAATATCCAATTACAATCCTTACAAAATATATATATATATATAAATATATATATAAATATATATATATATACACACATATGGATGACGTAAAACTTACATACTCGCAAGTAAACATATAATAAACAAATCAAACAAAGCATCCAAGGGCCAGTAATCGTAGTAACTCAGCTTCCGCACACCATGTATATATAAAATATATATGTACATATAGATATATCTTCCCCGGGGCTATTCAGCTCCCGCACATCATAACAAATAATCTCCCATAGTAACCTCCCCTGGGCTGAGTTACTCGAATGTATATTTATATAATCACTTAATCAAATCAAATTTATCCTAGGTCTACCTGGATTCTAAATCATATTAAAAATGAATTCTCTGGCCCTATCAACCACATACAAATCATTCAAACTATCGCATAACACACTAAATAACAAATGTATGAAGATTTAGAATTTTATCACATAATTCAACATTTATATTCAACTCAAGGTACTAAACACATCTTTACCCAACAATAATATACATATAGAAAATATTTCAAAATAGAACTAACCGAAAGATAATATCTTTCACTCACAACTTTGCAGTTGTTGCTAGTTGCTTCCCCTAGAGTCCAAAAGTGTCATCGAGATAACGTAATGTTTTGAGCTGAAATTATATTTCCAAGTATCGTTTAGTTTCTAAATTTCATATATTATTAGTCCCTAATCATAAGGACATGACCATAATAATTCCAAAATATTAATTTACAAATAACTTCTTTTAGTCATTTTATCAAACATCTTGAAAGCATACTTTGTTCTAATTCGTATATATATATCTTATGTATGTAACCAAAACTAGCACCAACACTATCCCCCATTCAAATACTAGATTGAAATTGGATGAATCATCTAGGGACAATAAAGAGCTTAAATCTTGGAATTCCACAAGAACCAAACAAAACTTTACCCACTATTTTTCTCACCACCTTGATCATATCCTTTCATTCACAAACCCACTAAATCCCGACATCTAAATCCTTAAACAAAAAAAAAAGGAAAAGGAATCAACTTCAAGAAAACAAGAGAATTACTTGAACTACCCCAAAATAAAAGAGTGGTTGAGCAGTTGTTGAAGGCTATTGGAGGTTCTATTATTTGTTGATGCGGTTGCTATTGGAGGTGTTGCTAATCCCCGACAGCTACTCCTCGGCTCAAGCATGGGCTGGGGAAGATCAAGACACAAGCTGCTAATGAGAAGTTGGTGCTTTGGCCTTCTTGAATGGAGCTAATAGAAGAGTCAAGAAAATAGGGGGAGGCTATTGAAGGTGCTGTTACATGTATATTTGTAGCAAAAGGAAGGTTAATGTTGATTATCACTAGTGCAGCTAATGAACTTACTAATTAGATAATGTTAAATTTTAATTCACACTATTATCATAAATTTATGTTAATTCATATTTTTTATTCTGTGGAGGTACGTCCGGGCCATTTTACACACATCTCGATTGATCACCTTTTCAGTTTGGTCAAAGACAGGTCATGCACTTCAAAATTAAGAAATTTGTGAGGAGTTTAGTCCTTAAGCTCTCCCCAAGAAGATTCAAACAAAGAAAGTCAATGAAGTGAGCACAACTTCTTAACTATCTGGTAAACCCCTTGGGGTATGTTAAATTCTTCCTAGTCATATTTGTGAAGATAATTATAATCTTTATATTAACTTATATTTAAATGGATATTTTTTTTTCTCGAAAAATTAGTTTTATTTTATTTTGTAATGCTTACGTCATTGTTGTTCATTACATGACATAAAGATAAAAATCAAGAACTTACGTTAAAGATTAATATTTTTTTTAATGATTAAAAGATTTTATTTCTAGGAATTTCCTAATGTAAAAACAGATAGAAATAAATTATGTATGATTTAAGAATCATGGAAACTAACTTGGAAGTGGTTGTTAAAGTGAAGCAGGGGTAAATTTTGCAAGTTGGAGAAATCTACATTTCAAATATTTTTGGAAATGAATTAAATTAATAGTGCCAAATAAAAAGTGTAGGTTAGGGTCTTAATATGATACATGCAAAATTTCATAGCTTGATTAGAAGTATACGGATTGTTAGAGCTACGGAATTAGGGCTAGTTCCATATTGGAATTTTAGTGAGCTTCAGTCAGTTCGAGAAACTTCGTCGGGGCTTGTGGTTGGAATTAACTTAGGACCTCTAAATAAAAGTTGTTCCTAACATACTAAAGATTAAATCTGGAGTGGTGCCGGTTTTAATTCCTTGTTATGAATATTTTGAAGGTGATGGAACTCAGGGATACGATTTTCGGATACTGATTAAACCTGTTTTAGTGTAACTAACCTTAGAGAGTTTTAAAGGTTGGATTAGGAATAAAGTTCTGAAGATGAAGTGCTCCTAATATCTTGATAAGTTAGACTGGAAATTTTTTGTAATTTTATTCTTGAATATGCAGTTTTTATAAGCTTTGGAGTCCGATATTGACAACTAGGAATTTTGCGAGCCTTGTTTTTGTTTATGTAAAGAATCGAATGAGTTCAAGGCTGATTTTAGGAAAAGTTTCTAAATAATATAGGTAGTTAACATCTTATAGATAATTTTTAGACTGGGTTTTATTAAATTTGATTAAGTATGTAAGTGAAAATAAACATATATCCAAGGGTTGTAAAAATGCCTAAAAGGAGTAAACTTTAAATAATTAACTGTATTAGTGTATATATATATATATATCCAAATAATACATATGATACCTATCTAGAAAGACAAATTTGTCTATTAATTATTCCAACAAACAGAATTGGATTTCTTTTTTCCTAGAGAAAGTTATGTTCAGATAACTAAGGTAAGGTTAGAGCTGCCAAAATCCTGTGTTTTGCAGAAATTGATGCAACTTCACAGGAAAAACTATAAGGATATATAATTCTAAAAATTTCAAATGATAGACCATTATAAAGTTACATGTGTCTAGTATTTTATAAATTTTACGAAACTTGATTTGGAATTTCCTAGAGAAAGATATGACCATTAGAGTAATGCTGGTTCAAACCCAAAGTTTGGACAGTTTTAATATTTCTAACACACTGGTATTTTCTATCTTTTCTAATAGATTTCTTCTACCCTATACATGTCAAGACATCTAAAATGTCTCTTCATTATCAACCTTGCCATACAAAGTACAATTCATAATACTTGATATGTAAAGGCTTAATAGAAAATTTTCATAAACAAACCTATCTATACAAAATGTTGATTTTATAAATTGGAAAATGTACTTGTAGCTTCGGAAAGTATGGTTAAATCAACAACGCATGTGATTGCAATCGTCAGTGATGAATGAGATCGGTTAAAGGTAGGTGGTTAATTGTTGCCTTTAGGGGCTAGATTATTATGTGTAATTGTATGTGTATTTAAATAAATGTGCAAATGCAATGTTTCAGTGAGTTATTTGAGTCATACTTGTCTGAAAATGTTTGTCACTATTAGTGGCTAACAAATTTAAATTTTATGAGAAAGGTTTTTTATTTCTGGAACTAAGATCCAGGTGCACCTAGGATATGTTGATTTGAAATTCTAAGATATTTTAATTCTGATAAAAGTTTTAAAAGTTTGAGTGCTCAGTCCTGATGGGATGGATTATGTACGGAAATTAATCTGTCGGGCAGGCACATAAATCCTGGGTGGGAGGTGAAATTGTTGTGCGGGGTTGAGTTACTCGTTGCCCCTTTATTTGCTTTGTACGTTATGATTGCTTTGATTTACTTGTGATCTTATGAATCATGTAAGTTGTGAATTTATCACGAAAAACAATATGTACGTATATTTTGAGTTAAAACATGAACATTGTTACATGATGTTATTTTATAGATTATATTACTTGTGTTAAGTGATGTTTGTATCCCTTTGGTACTATTTTCCACTCACTAAGTCCATAAGACTCACCCCTCTTATGTGGTATTGTTTTTAGTAACAGAATTTGAGGATGGCTATTTCTGATAGTGGACCTTGCCGAGTGTTTGATGGCAAGGTAACTCTTGGGAATCTCAATCTTGAAGTTAAAAGGTGAAAATTTGCTGTCACACTAGAGATGTGAGGTGTCTGGTCTTATAATGTCTAATAGTTTAATTAATTGTTATTATGACAAGAAACGTAATAGGGCTCCTTGTTGTCTTTGTTGTTATTACTCTGGTTATTGTACAAAAACGGGATTATGCATTTCTATTTTAGGCATGTTCCATATTACGAGGAATCTCTACCGAAATTTTCAGTAAATTGTTATTTATTTTAGTAAACAAAACTTTTACTGCTAACTTTTGTTTTATAAATCTTTACTTTTGTTCATTAGTTTGGTTAAGAGTAGTAGTTGCTTTCTTCTTTTTAAGTACGGGTTATGGAGAGTTGGCAATCTAATCCTCTGGCCAGTCATGCATCCGTGAAAGGTATGACAGCTACTCTCTTACTCTCACCCACCCACCTCTCCACTCTCCCACTCTCCCACTCTCCAACTCTCTCCCACACTTTTAAAATATATAATTTAATTTTTTATCAAATTAAATTAATTAAAAAAATTAAATACAGGTAAGATATATACAAGTATATGCTTGTAGATAACTAGTATATATATGTATATGTTACATTGAATTTGAATATTAAATACAAAATTAAAAAATGTAAATCTCTTTGAATTTAAAAGATAAATTCATACACTTTTAAAATAATATTATATTTTTTCATTTATAGGTTGAAATATATGAAAATGAAAAATGGTAATATTTTATTATTAGTATAAGTCTTTATTCTTTTAGTAATTAATATAACAAAATTTATTTAAGTTTTTTAACTTTATTTATTTTTTAACAGGTCAAAGTGGTAAAAATATGTTCAAATTTAAAGTCTATTTATTTAAAGAGAAAATACTAAAATTCAAACTTATTTTTCTCGTAAAGTTATGTTATAGGTTGTTTTTAGAATATCACTAATAAATTTAATTTATTTATTTTCAAGTATTTTTTTATTAGGGTTAATATAGTAGAAATAAAATAAATAAAAATTGAGGTTCTTATTCGGAAAATAAATTTTAAAAAATAAAGGATGATATAAAAAAAGTTAAGTATTATAACTCATTTGAAAAGTGAAAAGTAAAAATGAGACTTTTTTTTTACTTTAAGATACAAACATGATTTTTTTAATATTTTACCAGAATTATTTGTAACTTCATTAACTTTTTTATCCATCCAAGAGAGGGGATTATCGATTTCTCCAAGTTTTGAACTTGTGTTATTTCACAAAAACTCAAGCGAAGGGGTGTAATTTACTCGAAACTAATTATGAAGCTAACCAAAATAGAATTTCGATCAAAAACACAATATTATCGATGTAAGTTTGTAGGTGAAATTAGTCGGGAAAAATGTGTGGCAAAAAGATGAAGTTGATCGGTCATTACCAGTCGGCCAAGTCGGTGTTACCAACTACTGATCCAATATATTAGAACCAAAAATCCAATGCATGCATCTAACAATTGCCAAACTTGAACCATATCAGTTTTATCCAAGCTAAACCAACTAGGTACATTGTATTACTCTTGCCTATAGTTTTCTTAATGAAATATAAAATCATACACTCATCACCCAATAATAGAAATGGAGACACATTGTAGGTAGAACATATATCATCTACATAAAGTGGACAAGCCTGAGGTCGCTAAGCCATAAACACAACTCTGTCTTCTTGTGTGTTTTGTGTGTTATCCATGGCCACTGAAGTAGTTGAAGAAGACGAATGCAAAGAAAATGATGATACTAATTGGAGAAGAAATTTTTCTTCATCTACCGATCAAATCAATGATACATCAAAGGTGTTTATTAATTGCAATTCACATTAGAAGTTTTCATTTTCATTTCATAAAAAATTGTTTGTAACTATTTTTTCCCTTGGTTTTGTTTCCTATATATGTTCAAAAATAAAGGAGGAGGAGACTGATGGTGGTTTTCCATCAAAGCAACCTTTGAACCATACTATAAGCCTTTCTCCCAAGTTTCACAATTTTAGGTAAAAGCCCTGGCTGTAACACCTACTCTCCTAATCCTATACTTCAGCTAATTAATATTTTGAATACTTAGATTAATTGGTAATTATTCCTTAATTATTCAAGGGACTAAATTTATTTTTTTTTAAAAACCCTTAATTTATAAACCGCCCTAGACCATTTTCCTCCTAAATTTTCATTAAACAACCTACCAAGTTCATTATATCTTCTTCCTTGGCCGCCTAGTATACCATTTCACCAGTTCTTCCTATCTTGTTTTCCACCATTTGTTTCATTTATCCTACGTTAATAACCATCTTATTTATTTACCTAGCCGAATTAGACACTTCATTTTTCTTGGAAAATTCTACTTGGCCGGTTCTATCAAATGGACGATTAAAGATTTATAAAGGGATGTAGTCTTCAATTATATTAATTTATAAGATGGATATTATTACATAGACTCCACACTAAATTTGGACCAAAAGAGAAACATTTCAACAATTTTACTAGCTCCTCCTAAACTTCTAAGTTAAGTCCAAACCATATATAGAGTCATAGCTATGGTCATTAGTAAATATTCACTTTGGACCTATTGACCATAATACTAAAACATTTATCCATCATCCACTTGTAAGAGGGCTATTTTCATCTCCCTCCTCGTGCTACCAATCAGCCACTTGCCAACCCTCGGTAACATATATGGTACCATCCTCCCACGAACCAACAAACACAGGAAAAGTCTGCACAATAAAGACTTCCATAGAAAAATAATTATCCTGCACATCAAGAAGAAGGAAAGTCAATCAAACCTCAATAAGCATTCATACATAGCAAAGGGGAATATCTTGACGACGGTTTTGGAATATAGGAATATGCAAATGCAAACTTTATTATTTTCTTTTTCTTATCCACTCCTTAGTAACATTTCTTGACCATTCATGCAAACCCGAAGCTTCCTTATAAGAACTTCATTATGGATGCCACCTCTCGTATACATAGCACCGTACCATGGATACGACCTCTCGTATACATGGCACCGCCTCTCAATAGTAGGATCCATATTCTGGTTTGAGTATCCTTCTTTTAGGATACCAGGCGACCTTTGTCCAACATGAACTCAAGACAAGTTACTAGAATTATTAGCCCTTTCCTTTAAACTTTCCACAAAGGGAAACATTTTCATCATTTCCATTTCACATTCATTTCATATGCAAGAAGGATTATGAAGGAATCAATGAAGTAAGTATGAATCAAGATGAGAAAGATAAGGATATGCATGAATACTTGCATAATACTCTTAGCTTATTTATTTTTCTTCCTTCTTTTCCTACGCCTTTTCTTCCTCCTAGATTTCACTTCTTTTATTTTATTTTATTTTATTTTTTTCTAAAATCTAAAAAAAATTAAAATTAAATTGAATTTTCAATATTTTGATAGGTCATACTAATATGCATTTAAATCCAGTTAAAAAGTTAATTAAAACTCAAAAACATGTTATGTATCACCAAAACACACTAATTAATATATAATATTTTGTGAATGTATTAAATGAATTTCAAATTTTTATTTTTATTTCCTAAGTTGTGAATATATAATATCAATATATTAATAATCTTATTAATGAAGAAATAATTATATTATAAATATTAAATTAAACATTTGGTAGGTGTCACTTTATTAAATAAATTTCAAATTTTTATTTTTATTTTCCTAGGTTGTTAATATATAATATCAATATTTTAGTAATTTAATTAATGTCAGTATAATTATATTATATTTAATATTATGAAGATGAAATTGAATATTTTGTAGGTGTGACTATATTAAATAAATTTAAATTATTAATTTATTTTCCTAAGTTGGTAATATATATTAGTAAACTAATTCATGTAGGCAAAATTATATTATGTTTAACATTTATAAAAATTAAATTAAATATTTATATGATATCATGGGTTAGACCACAATTAAAACTTAACTCCAAAATCAATATTGTTTTTTTTTTTTTTTCAATTTTTAAAAAATTGACATAAATTGTGTTTTAATGTTTTAATGCGTATAATTCTTATGTGTATTCCAACTAGGTGGATTATTACTAAGGCTAAATACTTTTATGTTTTGATGATTTGCATATAAAATTTGTTAAAATTTATATAAGAGAATATAAAAGAAAAATACAAATACTAGTATTAACTTATGTATACTATGAGCACGATAAATTGAAGCTTTTTTTGTCTACAATTGAAAGAAATCAATTATTCCTCACCTCCAAGTTGTGGGTCTGATCTCTAGCTTTTACTAAAACAAAAAAAAATCATTGATCCTCAATTGAAAAGAGTATACATGTGCTAATATTAACACAAGAAATTAATAATTTTCTTATCCGCCAATGTAAGAAATTAATTAATAGTGTGTTAAAGCACAATTTGTATGTACCAGGTTACTCAATCGAAATAGAAACTAAAGAGAAAGTGAGAGAGTTATATATACTTGCGGGAGTTCTTCAGTAATCCAAAAACAAAAAAAGAGTAATAGATATTCTTGGCCTCAGAGCCACAATCGGAGCTCCCTTCAATCCAATACCAAAGAGTTGAAGGTAACCCCATCAGAGTTTTTATGAACTAGCAGCTGAGTTCTACCATCACCTCCTTCTAGAGTTGGAGAGCAGAGAGCCCCAAATTTGGCTTAAAACCAAATCAAAAAATCTCAAATAAGAGTTAACCTAAATATGCATGTCTATATTATGTGTGATTGTGAGTTATATATAGGCTAAGGTATGTGGTCTAGATGTAGTATGAACCGCTGAACTTGAATGATGAAATACATTAGTTACTTTCCTTTTAGCATCCAATTTGGGTAATTATTATTTAGTTAATTTCCTAATTGCTTTAATGGGCATATGATTTTCCTTTTCTTTTATGCATTATAAGTTTTTTTTTTATTTTGAGAAAGACTTGATTTCTTTTTGCTTTAATTTAGGAGGGAAACTTTCCTTCTGTTATGCATTTGTTTCCATTTCTTTTGGAGAAATACTTCTCTTTCTAATTTCTTTTTATTTAGGAGGGAGACTTTCCATTTTTCTATGATTATTATATTATTTTTTTACCCATTGTTCAGGGCTTGAATCACCTCATTTGATAAGTATCCTTTTTCATATTCAATTAGGGTTAGAAGCATATAATTGAAGAAGCAATTGTAGACCTATGGGCTATGGCTATATGAGCCGTTGAACAAAAAACTACTGAAGTTTCCTTCTCCAGTTTGGAGTTGTTCTTTGGTTCAATGGTTTTGTTAAACAAAGAACAACTTGATATATGAATGCAGTAACTTGATAGACTTCTTCCAGCATTAAGCATTGCTTCAAAGAGTCTAATAGTTGAACTAAATTGCTGATGGACTTGTAAAAATGGGAAATGTCATCCAAAAACCATAAGTTATTCTTTATTGTTCTTAGTTATAGTTCTAAAATGTTTATGGGTAATTTGATAGGAGTCAGTTTCCCAAGACTTTGTATTGTTTCTTACTTAATGTTATTCCCTTTTGTACCAAAAATAAAAATCAAATTGTTATACTAATTTCCATGCAGCTTGAAAAAAAAATAAAAGAGAAATAACTTTTTCATCTATGTAGAATAACTTGTGTACATGTTACTATTATGCACATGCACTATATAATCTTCTTCTTCTTCCTATTTGGTAATTTTTTATGGCTAGCTTACCTCTAATGGTTTATAATATTTTTTTTTTTATATAATCTAAAGAACAAAATGAAGAAATAAATAAAGTGGTATCTCATTTTTTTTTTTTTATGCACAAATTGATTTAACCTTACATATCTGACAATTTGTAAAGAAAGTTACTTATGAAAAGGATAACCAAAACAAGTTAATTATCGGCGAAGCAACAAAACTATAATTAAGTTGTATGAACATTTTTACAAATGCACCTTAGTACATAATAGTTTGTATTAGCTTAGTAGTTATAACTAAAAAAAAAGGCAAAGTATATTTGATAATAAAAGAAAGTGTCTTTCTAAACATTGGCCTTATAGCAAATTTTTTAAAGATAATATATGTAAAAGTAGTTATCATGTAATATCTTGTTTGATAATGGTACTAGATGAGTTATACATACCCAACTCTTTTTGTACGGTATTTAAGACCTAGCTAAAGTATATCATTCATTCGTCATCCATTTTTTTTGAGTGAATCACAACCATTTATTTATATTAACTTGTTACATGTACTGTTAAAAAATAGAGTAATTATATTTGACCCCAAAATATATTTATTTTTTATAAACTACAAGTACAGGCCACAGAGCCACCATCTCCACCTCTCAGCCACCATCTTCGCTAAGATGTAATTGGTGCTACAGTTTAGTTGCTTTTTCTAGTCATGTTGGATTGATTTTCACTATCCTCTCAAGATACTTGAAATGAAAAAACATGTCAACCTAATTTAGTTTTCTTCTAGGTTTAAGAGAATAATGTGAATTAGTTCATATCTAGCAAATTATATATCTATGTGTATTAATTTGTGCTTGACAAAAATAATTCAACTTACATGAAGAACTATTAATTTATCAATCCTTAATTGGATGTTCTAGAAGCAGCTAAGAGGTTAAGGTGAGGCACAAGGTGGTGTTGGCTGGTCATGGTTGTGATCCTGTGATCCGTGGGGTGGCTACACCGTATATATATATATACACACACACATGTATAAATTGGAAAATGTATTTTGATTATACTATAGATTGACTTGCACTTGGAATTCATTTCATTTAAAGTGTACTGGTAAATAAAATTTGTTATGAATATAATGAATTATAAAATAACAATTGAGTATATATATATATTTATAATTATAGATAAATTAGAGTCATAATTATCACATGTGTACTATGATATAATATTTTACTTATAAGTTTTTTTTTTCTTCGGGGCAGAGTACCTTCTTCCCTTTGTCTTTCCATTGCCACACTTGTTCCTCCTCTGTCTTAGTTGGTTCTAGAGTATGTTGGTGTCTTTTTAACATTCAGCTATGAACACTATTCTCCTCCCTTCCTGTTGGTATGATTTTCTTTGGCCTAGCCTTCTGTTAAGCCTAGCTGCCATAGGAATTAGGTGGACAGCAGGGACTGCAGCCAAAATCTTCAAGAAACTGAGCCTAATTTTCCTTTTCCTTGCTTTGCTGCCGTGCTCTTTAATTATTGCTATAACACTCTTCCTTTTTGTTCTCCCTTGTATAGCTCTTGTATGGCCTGGTATCATTTCAATGTCTAATGTATTCTTCTTCCTCAACTCAGCCGAGACAGCAAAAGGGGTATTTGCCTTATTTTGCATTTTGGCGTGTACTGGAGCCTCCCTTCAGTCAGCTAGTTCACCTTAGGCCATGGAGGACTTTAAGTTTAACTGCAAAGCTGCCGTGTACCTCATGTGGCAGGGTAGCTAGTAGCAAGAAGGATAGCTCCCCACTCTACCTAATCTAGCCATGGAAGCAAAGGGAGTTAGGTGCAAAAAACTCCTTCTTGCCATGAGTTTTGTCAATAGCTAGTTAGTTTGTGGCTTTGATTTCTTTATATTTTTTTATATAGTTGATGATTTAGAATTAAGGACTAAGAAAATTATGAGCAAAAGTTTAAGAACAATGAATATATAAGATAATTATGTCTAATTGTAGAATGAGGAAATTGGAAATTTAAGTATGATAATTTAAGAGCAAAAGGTTGAGATATGTTGAATTCTTGGTGTATGTATATATACAAATGCATACACACTAATGGAAATTAAATATTTTTTTAAAAGTATTTGACAACGTGTATAAAAGAAATTAAGTGTTATCGTATATTTAGAAGTTGATTCTGATAAATGTTTTAAAAGTTTGAGTGCTCAGTCCCGATGGGATGAATTATGTACAGAGATTAATCTATTGTGCGAGCGCATAAATGCCGGGTGGGAGATGATATTGTTGTGCAGGGCTGAGTTACTCGTTGCCCTTTTGTTTGCTTTGTATGTTATGATTGCTTAGATTTATTTATGATCTTATGAATCATGTAAGTTGATGAATTTATAACGAATAACAATATGTACGTGTATTTTGAATTAAAACATGAACATTGTTACATGATGTTATTTTATATATTATATTACATGTGTTGAGTGATGCTAGTACCCTTTGGCACTATTTTCCACTCATTGAGTCCATAAGACTCACCCCTCTTTTGTGGTATTGTTTTTAGTAACAGGATTTGAGAATGGCTATTACCGATAGTGGACCTTGCCGAGTGTTTGATGGCAAGGTAACTCTTGAGAATCTCAATCTTGAAGTCAAAGGGTGAAAATTTGCTGTCACACTAGAGCTGTGGGGTGTTTGGTCTTATAATGTGTAATAGTTTAATTAACTGTTATTGTGACAGGAAACATAATGGAGCTCCTTGTTGTCTTTGTTGTTGTTACTCTGGTTGTTGTATAAAAACAGGATTATGCATTTCTATTTTAGACATGTTCCATACAATGAGGAATATCTGCCAAAATTTTTAGTAAATTGTTTTTTTTTTTTCATAAACAAACTTTTACATCTAACTTTTGTTTTATAAATCTTTACTTTTGTTCATTAGTTTGGTTAAGAGTTGTAGTTGCTTTCTTGTTTTAGAATACGGGTTACAAAAAGTTGACAATCCATTCCTCCAGCCAGTCATGCCTCCGTGAAGAGTGTGATAACTACTCTCATACTTTCACCCACCAACCTTTCCACTCTCCCATTCTCCTACTCTCTACAACACTTTTAAAATATATAATTTTTTTTATCAAATTAAATTAAATAAAAAAATTAAATATAGGTAAGATATATACAAGTATGTGCTTGCAGATAACTAGTATATATATATATATATATATATATGTTACATTAAATTTGAATATTAAATACAAAATTAAAAAATGTAAATCTCTTTGAATTTAAAAGATAAATTCAAACACTTTTAAAATAATATATTTTTTCATTTATAGGTTGAAATATATGAAAATGAAAAATGGTAATATTTTATTATTAGTATAAGTCTTCATTCTTTTATTAATTAATATAACACAATTTATTAAAGTTTTTTAACTTTATTTATTTTTTAATAGGTTAAAGTGGTAAAAATATGTTAAAATTTAAAGTCTATTTATTTGAAGAGAAGATACTAAAATTTAGACTTATTTTTCTCGTAAAGTTATGTCATAGGTTGTTTTTAGAATATCACTAATAAATTTAATTTATTTATTTTCAAGTATTTTTTTTTTTAGAAAGCAAAAATAAGACTTTTTGTTACTTTAGAGATACAAACATGATTTTTAATATTTTACCAAAATTATTTTGTAACATCATTAACTTTTTTATCCATCCAAGAGAGAGGATTATCGATTTCTCCAAGTTTTGAACTTGTGTTATTTCACAAAAACTCAAGGGGAGGGGTGTACTTTACTCGAAAACTAATTGACGCTAACCAAAACAGAATTTCAATCAAAAACACAATATTATCGATGTAAGTTTGTTGGTGAAATTAGTCGAGAAAAATGTGTGGGTAAAAAGATGAAGTTAATCGGTCATTACCAGCCGACCAAGTTCAGTGTTACCAACTACTGATACAATATATTAGAACCAAAAATTCATATGTCTTGTCTATAAAAGCACTTTCTGTTACACCCTACACGAAGGCATGATGAACCGGAGGAATGGATAACCAAACCTCCGTAACTTTGACTTCAAAACAAAGAAACAAATATGACTTTTGACTAAACCAAAAAATAAAAGTTAATTTAAAAAAAAAAAAAAAAAAAAAAACAACGTTAATTACAAAATGTTATTTACTGAAGTACATACAATTTATTAAAAATTTCAGTATAGGTTCCCTGTGTCTTGTAACATGCCCAAAATACAAATATATAATCCATAGTTAAATTCAACCAATTACTAACAGCAACAATATACCAAAAGGCGCTTCGCACCCCTTTATAACACAACAACGAATACACAATACGAAATCAGACACCCAACCCTAAAGTGACTGCAAATTTTCATCTCGTGGCTTCAAGTCCACGATTTCAAATGCATATCTTTCCGTCATACAATCGGCAAGCCAAGTATTAGTTATTGATGCTCACAGAGATCCTGTTACTAAAAAAAACATCAACAAGACAGTGGTGAGTCCCACAGACTTAGTGAGTGGAAAAACATAACCAAAGAATACTAGCTTCACTCTACACATATATATAATACATAGTCAATTAATATCAACATATCATGAATTTCAAAACAACTAAGGGTTACACGTATGCAAATATGGAAAGTATCAACCTAACAAACACAGTTCAAGTAATACACTATACAATCAAATCAAAATACTCAAAACACACAAAGACCTCAATAGAGTAACTCAGCACCTGCACACCAAACAAAAATTCTCCCCTCCGGGCAATTTTTGCCCCCACACACCAAACACAAATATATACAAAATTACTGAAATCTTCATAGCTTCTCACAAATCCATTCTTGAGGCTAAGTTACTCTAATATTTTTAATCAGTGTTAAATAATCAAATAAAAATATCCTAGGTGCACCTAGATTCTATTTCCGAAGTAAAAATAATTACAGAAAGAAAAACACTTTATTGGCCCTTATCAAACACAAACAAAGTCATAAGTCACAAGTCAAGCACAATTCAAATAACTTAATGAAACACTACACATGCTTATGATTCTATATAATTATATCAATTGAAATATACTTAAAAACTTCACATGTTAATCTAGAAACTAAAAGATAGCATTTATGTACTCTCCATTTACTAATTTTGCTCGACACTTCCTCTTATATTCACACACGACGTTGGCTAAACAACACTTTTCAATGTTACAATTATATTTTTCAAGTATTACTTAGTTTGTCAATTTTATAGGTTAACTATTTAATTATGAAAATCTATAAATACTAACTTTCATGCATTTATTTAAAGTTAACCCCTCTTAGACATTTCCACAACCACCTTGGAGATATGTTTGATTTCAATTTACATACTTAACCAAATTCAACAAAACAAAGTCTAAACATTATTTTTAAGAAGTTAGCTATCTTTTTTATTTAGAAACTTATTCTAAAAGTAGTCTTGAACCAACTCAAATCCTCACATGAACACAAACAGGGCACTCACACAATTTCTAGTTGCCAATCTCGGATTCCAATGCTTATAGAATTCTCATACTTGGGAATTAAATTATGAAACTTTCCAATATAGTTTATCAAGATGTTAGGAACAATTCATCTAATATCACTCCACTCTAAATCATCTTTTAAGACCCTCCAAACCTAAGGACTCAAAAATCACAACCATGACTTCCACCACCTCCAAAATACATATAACATAAAATTAAAACCTATAAAGCTCCATAATTGTCCATTAATATGTTAGGAATAATTCCTATTCATAGGCATTAAGCTAATTCAAACCACAACCCAACCCCAGTCAAAGTCCTCCGGATTAACTAAAGCTCACCTAAAATCCTACACGAACCCAGCTACAATTCAATATCTCTAATGATAAATACACTTCAAATCAAGTTACAAAACTTTTCAGATATCATTCCAAAACCAAAAGCCACACTTTATCTTAACTCTTAAATAATACAGTCCATAGAACACCAGAAATACCTGATTTCTCTAACTTATATAATCTAACCCTATTTTCCTTTTTTCATTAACCACTCAATTCTATATCAATTATTTCCATCACCACCAACTTGTATTTTACCTTTTAAAAATTCTCAAATCCAAACATTTTAAACCATGCCACAAAGATGTAACTAAGTTTTAAAAAAAAGTAAGGGAAATTAAGTGACTCACACGCTTAGTTCTTTTAGGCTTGTCAACCATTACCTTAAGTGCACTTTATCTCATTGCTTGTTTATGTGTGTATATATATATATATACATATATACACTTCCCAACAAAATCAACACGATCTCAATAATTCCTATATTACTAATTTTTTAACATTAAGTTAATAAGATCCATCAAAAGCTTGTGTTATCCATTTTTTTCATCATAGTACAATTAAATTCCCGTGTTTTCTTTTTCAATTATTACTACCTATCATGTTCTCATTCTTTTATCATCTTCCAAGCTTCCTTGTATTTAAGTCACTAAATAACCTTTAAATACCTATTTTCTCTAAACTTTCAATTTTTATTCAAATAATCCCTAACCATAAAAGTTTTAACATACCAAGTTTCACTCATCTTATTACAACTAGTTTCATTTAGGCATTTTTACAAACAACTTAAGGGCATAATTACTTTTGTTTCATGTGTATGTGTATTATATCTATACATACCCCAAAATAGTTAACACAAAATTAGTTCCCATATTACTTATATTCCAAAATCAAACTTGAAATTGTTTTGGTTAATCAAAGTAATTAAAACTTGAATTACATATATTTTCAACTATATAATCCTATCTAAATCAAGCTTTCTTTTTCCCTTAAATGATTAACTGTCACACTTTCCGTCAATATCAAATTCTAACTACTCCTCCCAAACTCACTAAACTCAACCCCTCCTTAATTATCAATAAGTAAAAGAAAAGAATTAATTAATTATATGGAGACATAATAGAAGTAGCCCACTTACTCAAGGTACATGGCAAGGCTTCCATGGCTAAAATAAAAGATCCAAGGCTGCCAAAACAAGGCACCAAACCCACATCTTGGTTACCGCTTCATTATAGTGGCTATTATAGTTGAAAAGATACAAAGCAAGAATAAAAGGTGACCAAAAACAAGGCAACCCGACTGAAAGTTTGAAGGCAAGCTGTTGCTGCCTTGCTGCAAGCAAACAAGGAGAAAGGGAACTCCAAAATGGGAAAGGAAGAGAGGAGGAGGAAGGTGAAGGCTACTAATCGGCCTATGAATTGGCTACACACTACAAGAAAAACAATTATCCGCGACAGGCAAAAACTGTCACAAATCGTATAAAAACCCATCATGGACGACAGGTTCCCATCGTAGATAAGCCCGTCGAAGAAAATGGCGTCATTATTAACCAATTTCTAAAACTGGTAAAAACAACCATTGCAGATAACCAATGTCCGTGCAAGTTAATGGCTTGCAATCTTATTAAGTAGAATGGACTGATATAGATAATTAAACTACCTTGTCTTCCTAAAGCTATCTAAACTTTTACATTATATTTGCAATATCACTTTCAGTAGAATGGACTAAACAAGCATGAAACCATTGTCAAAACTAATCCACTTTCCTGTTACTGATACTTGAAATTTCAGAGGATTTGAAAGTCACATAGTTTGATGCAGCAGGAGAAGCCATGAAAACTCCCCAAACTCTCTGTGCAATTAAAATTGAAGAAAACGAAGAATAGGAAGGTATAAAAGTAGCCAGATCTGAATTCGAGAAAAAATACTTCACCCTTATAAGAAAGCAAGATCAGGTGAGGTAATTTGGATCCAATCTCCTTTCGTAAAATGGTCTCTAAGCTTTTACCGTGGAGTCTTGGTGGGTTAGAGAGCCATAACTAGTATATGGGGGCTTAGAGTAGAGTGAGATGTGATGTGAAGTCGGTGAGTGAGGGAGAGGTAGAGAACCGAAAATGAGAAAGAAGAATAGAATGCAAACTAAGAAAGTGGATATTAGATTTATTTTTTTTAATTTTCACTATTGCTACAGTTGTGGGTTGTCACCCATATAAAAAGGTCTACTTAGAAAAAATATTTGTAATTGTCTTATTTGCTATAATACATACCTATAGCAAATAAGTTATTATACCATCGCAAATAATTACAATTTGTTTCTTTAAATTGGGCCATTGCTAATGTACAAGCATAGTAGCAAACTGATGACATCTAAGATGGGTTTAATTGTGATAGGTCCCGTACCATCGCAAATAAGTGATTTTCTTGTAGTGGCAATATAGATGTCTGACACCACAAGTAGAGCATACCGGAACTTCAGAGGCTAATCTAACCTCTATCCGATTGAAAATTTCCTCAAAATGAGCCACATCTTATGATAGGTTCATATCCAGACCTTCGAGAACCACCTAGCCTTGAGATGAAAGAACCTAACTGTTGACACTTTTTATGGCTCTCCCATTCTATCTATCTTTTTAAATATCATTTTTCCAATTGATAAGTAGAATCCATAGCCTGAGTGTAGGTAGTAGTGTCTGTCACAAACACTAACCTAAACAGAGAATCTCTCAAGCCATTAACAAATCTCTTCATTCTCTTCTGCTCAATTAACACTATTTGAGGAGTAAAATAGAATAATCTAGTGAATCGAGTCTCCTACTCCATCATTGCCATTCCTTTGGTTTGAACTAGCCACTCAAACTCCCAAGCATACTTATCCCTCATGCTCTTAGGTAGAAAGCATTCAGTGAAAGCTCTGCTAAACTCAGGTCGAGAAAGTGAAGTTGGTTCAGTTCAACGTTGCAGCAAGACCTTGTACCATTCATATGCCACACCATGAAACTAGTGGCCAGCTAATTTCAATGCCCGAACAAGGTCATACCCTAATGCCACACATAGTAGGTCAGACTCTTCTAAGATAGTACCTTTAGTGGCTGCATATTCTCAAAATCATGTAATGTCACAAATGCCTATTGATTTTGCTGAGCTAAAACTGGAGGATTGACCTCTTGTTAAGATTAAGTAGGAGGAACTTAAGGAGATTGTGGTTGACTTTGTTGAGCTAAAATTTCAACTCAGTCACCCATTATTCTCTAGACTTTATCTAGTCCCTCCATAAGTTGTTTTATATTAGGATCAGGTGCCTCCACCTCAACTTGTCTAGTGGCTTTGCCTCTACCACGTCCTTTACGACCATGACCTCTTGCTACTGGCACTTGAGGACTGGTGGAACCTTAGTTGGAGCCAGCATCCGATTGCCTTCCATGACCAGTAACAACATACACCAAGAATTCAACATATCTCATCCTTTTCGTACTACTTATATCCTAACTTTGAATCCTAATTAAATTACTTATCTAACTTAAGAGTATATAAGTCCTATATTATCATACTTAAATTTTCAATTTCCTCAATCTACAATTAGACATAATTATCTTATATATTCATTGTTCTTAAACTTTTGCTCAGAATTTTCTTAGTCCTTAATTCTAAATCATCAACTATTTATTCATTTCTCTTAATTCTAAATCTTATATATCATACTTAAATTATTTCTTGAAGATTTTGGCTGCAGTCCCTGCTGTCCAACTAATTCCCATGGCAGCTAGGCTTAATGAAAGGCTAGACCAAAGAAAATCACACAAACAAGAAGGGAGGAGAATAGTGTTCATAGCTGAATTTTAAGAAGACACCGACATACTCTAGAACCAACTAAAATAGAGGAGGAACAAGTGTGGCGATGGAAAGACAGAGGGAAGAAGGTACTCGACCCCAAAGAAAAAAAACTTAGAAATAAAATATTATATCATAGTATACATGTGATAATTATGACTCTAATTTATCTATAATTATAAATATATATATATATATATACACTCAATTATTGTTTTATAATTCATAACAAATTTTATTTACCAATACACTTTAAATAAAATGAATTGCAAGTCCAAGTCAATCTATAGTATAATCAAAATACATTTTTCAATTTATACATATGTGTGTATATATTTATATATATATATATATACACACTAATGTTTATTCACTTTAAACCTAATTTGCCTAAAATTTTATTCGCCTAATATCATTCTGAAACATACATTAAATTATAAGAATATCACAGTAGTAAAGTGTGAAGATTATTTTTTAATAATTTTCAAGTGATTAGATGAATTTTATTAATTAAATTTATTTTTTAAATAATTTAAATATGTATATATTATATAGTAGGAGACCATAAGAGTCTTTTAACTTTTAGAATAGTATAGATATATGTATACATTATTTTTATTTTATTTTATTAAAATAATGAATTGAGGTTTCTATTATGAAAATAAGTTAAAAATTAAAGAATGATATAAAAAAGTAAATTTTAGGATTCATTTGAAAAGAAAAAAAAAAAAAGTAAAAGTAAGATATTTTGAAATTTTGGATATACAAATATGATATTTAGTATTTTACCCTAATTATTTTCTGACACTGCTAGCTTTTCCATCTATACAAAGGAGGGGAGTATTGATTTCTTCAAACTTTGGATCTTAGTGTTATTTCACTAAATCTAAAGGAAGGGTAAAGTAATTTTCTCATTAGTTTACTATTTGTGGGTAAGAAAAATTATTTAGATTATGATTTATATTTCCTAAAGAGACTTAGTTCTACGTAGTATAAATAAATATGCTTGTGAGAGTTGTAAGATATAGAGAAAGTGTGACAATACTATGTACATGATATTATTCTTTCTGTAATCTTTCTTACTATAGTAAAATCTCCCTTCTCATCCGCGGATGTAAGTATGGGTGCCAAGTCATGTTAAATATTATGTGTTAAATGTTCTTTCTCTTCTCTTCTAGTTATATTTTGCATGGCTATCTTTTTTTGTATTTTTGTTATGTCTCATTAAATTTTGAAGGGGGTTTTAATTTGTATAATTCCCAGTATAAATTAACTTCTTAACAATAGTATCACGGTGAGTTATACAATACCAAACTCTATTTACTGGGTATTAAATGTCTAACTAAATTGGACACATGTTTTCTTGATAAATTGACAAATCATCATACCTGCTAACTATTTGTTTACCTCCTAAGGAAACCTGCCAATAAATTTGTATATTTATGTTTTCAGCCTAATCTTATTAAATGCTTTCAATTTATTCCTTAACAAATAGAAAACCCTAAATTCTTTTCTTCTACTTGGGCTCAAACCAACAAAATTTGAAACTCAAAAACCAAAATTTCAAATCTAGAAACTAAGAACAAACTGCGAGGAAGGAGCCAACGACACCACCTCCTATAACCACAAGTCTCCTTCTATATACTGTTTGTTTTTGCTTCTCCTTTATTAGTATCTTTCATTTAAATAGAAAATTAATTTATGGTATGTTAGTCAAAGCATCAGAAATAATCTTGAATTCCTGGTCCAATATTCTATATTAGTAAAGACTCCTTACATACACACTATTAATCAATAAGGCCAGAGTTGAACAAGAATTTCTCCTTCTAAAAAAGTGTACATAATAAAATGCTTCTTTTTTACCCCATAGATTGTGTTATTAAAGGTCAAAAGTGGTGAAACATTTTTTACACCACCACTCAAATGCTATTACTACCATCACTACCTCCAGCTCCACCACATCATAAAACACTACCCAATGCCAACCCATTGTAGCCACCCCATTGATCACAGGCTCACAGCCATGACCACCACCACCACCACGTGCCTCACCTCAAGTGAAGATGGTGAAATGTTTTTGACAAGCATAAATTAATACACATAGATATCTAATTTGCTAGATATGAACTAATTCACATTATTCTCTTGAACCTAGAAAGAAAACTAAATTAGGTTGACATGGTTTTTCATTTCAAGTATCTTAAGAGGATAGTGAAAATGAATCCTACATGACTAGAAAAAGCAACTAAACTGTAGCACCAATTACATCTTAGTGAAGATGTTGGCTGAGAGGTAGAGATGGTGGATCTGTGGCCTGTACTTGTAGTTCATAAAAAATAAATATAATTTGGGGTCAAATATAATTATTCTATTTTTTAACAGTACAGGTAACAAGTTAATATAAATAAATGGTTGTGATTCACTCAAATAAAATCGATGGTGAATGAATGATATACTTCAGCTATGTCTTAAATACTGTACAAAAAGAGTTGGGTATTGTATAACTCATCTAGTACCATTATCAAACAAGATATTACATGATAACCACTTTTACATATATTATCTTTACGAAATTTGCTATAAGGCCAATGTTTAGAAAGACACTTTCTTTTATTATCAAATATACTTTGTGTTTTTTTTTTTTTTTTAGTTATAACTACTAAGGGAATACAAACTATTACGTACTATGGAGCATTTTTAAAAATGTTTCTACAATTTAATTATAGTTTTGTTGCTTTGACAATAATTAACTTGTTTTGGCTATCCCTTTCATAAGTAACTTTCTTTACAAATTGTAAGATTAAATCAATTTGTGCATAAAAAAAATGAGACACCACTTTATTTATTTCTTCATTTTGTTCTTTAGATTTTATAAAAATAAAAAAATACAAACCACTAGAGGTAAGCTAGCCATTAAAAATTACCAAATAGGAAGAAGAAGAAGATTATATAGTGCATGTGCATAATAGTAACATGTACACACGTTATTTTACAAAGATGAAAAAGTTATTTCTCTTTTATTTTTTTCAAGCTGTATAGAAATTAGTATAACAATTTTATTTTCATTTTTGGTACAAAAGGGAATAACATTAAGTAAGAAAAAATACAAAGTCTTGGGAAACTGACTCCCATCAAATTAGCCATAAACATATTGGCACTACAACTAAGAACAATAAAGATTAACTTAAGGTTTTTGGATGGCATTTCCTATTTTTACTAGTCCATCAGCAATTCAGCTTAACTATTAGACTCTTTGAAGCAATTCTTAATGCTGGAAGGAGTCCATCAAGTTAGTGCAGTCATATATCAAGTTGTTCTCTGTTTAACAAAACCATTGAACCAAAGAACAACTCCAAACTGGAGAAGGAAACTTCAATTATTTTTTGTTCAATGGCTCATATAGCCATATCCCTTAGGTCTACAATTGCTTCTTCAATTATATGCTTGTAACCCTAATTGAATATGAAAAAGGATACTTATCAAATGAGGTGATTCAAGCCCTGAACAATGGGTAAAAATAAAAATAAAAATAAAATTAATCATAGAAAAATGGAAAGTCTCCATCCTAAATAAAAAGAAATTAGAAAGAGAAGTATTTCTCCAAAAGAAATGGAAACAAATGCATAACAGAAGGAAAGTTTCCTTCCTAAATTAAAGCAAATAGAAATCAAGTCTTTCTCAAAATAAAAGAAAACTTATAATGCATAAAAGAAAAGGAAAGTCATATGCCCATTACAGCAATTAGGAAATTAACTAAATATTAATTACCGAAATTGGATGCTAAAAGGAAAGTAACTAATGTATTTCATCATTCAAGTTCAACGGTTCATATTACCTCTAGACCACATGGCTTAGCCTATATATAACTCAAACACACATAATATAGATATGCATATTTAGGTTAACTCTGCTCTCCAACTCTTGAAGGAGGTGATGGTAGAACTCAGTTGCTAGTTCATGAAAAACTCTGATGGGGTTACCTTCATCTTTTGGTATTGGATTGAAGGGAGCTCTGATTGAGGCTTTGAGGCCATGAATATCTCTTACTCTTTTTTTTTTTTGGATTACTGAAGAACTCCCACAAGTATATATAGCACTCTCACTTTCTCTTCAGTTTCCATTTAGATTGAGTACCCTGGTACATACAAATTGTGTTTTAACATATTATTAATTAATTTCTTACATTAGCGGATAAGAAAATTATTAATTTCTTGTGTTAATATTAGCACATATGTACTATTTTCAATTGAGGATCAATGATTTTATTTTTTTTATTATTTTTTTTTTTTTTGTAAAAACTGGAGATTAGACCCACAACTTGGAGATGAGGAATAATTGACGTCATTCAATTGTAGACAAAAAAAGCTTCAATTTATCGTGCTCATAGGGTATACATAAGTTATTACTAGTATTTGTATTTGTCTTTTATATTCTCTTATATAAATTTTAACAAATTTTTATATGCAAATCATCAAAACATAAAAGTATTTTAGCCTTAGTAATAATCCACCTAGTTGGAATACACAGAAGAAATATATGCATGAAAACATTAAAACACAATTTATGTCAATTTTTTAAAAATTGAAAAAAAAAATTATTGATTTTGGAGTTATGTTTTAATTGTGGTCTAACCAATGATATCATATAAATATTTAATTTAATTTTTATAAATGTTAAACATAATATAATTTTGCCTACATGAATTAGTTTACCAATATATTTAACAACTTAGGAAAATAAATTAATAATTTAAATTTATTGAATATAGTCACACCTACAAAATATTCAATTTAATCCTTATAATATAATTATACTGACATTAATTAAATTACTAAAATATTGATATTATATATTAACAACCTAGGAAAATAAAAATAAAAATTTGAAATTTATTTAATATAGTCACACCTACAAAATGTTTAATTTAATATTTATAATATAATTTTTTTTCATTAATAAGATTATTAATATATTGATATTATATATTAACAACTGAGGAAATAAAAATAAAAATTTGAAATTCATTTAATATAGTTACATTTACAAAATATTATATATCAATTAGTGTATTTTGGTGATACATAACATGTTTTGGGGTTTTAATTAACTTTTTAACTGGATTTAAATGCATATTAGTATGACTTATCAAAATATTGAAAATTCAATTCAATTTTAATTGTTTTAGATTTTAGAAAAAAAAGAAAAAGAAAAGAAGTGAAATCTAGACTAACCAATCTATCCTATGTCGTCTAGTTTACACAATTCAATCCACAAAATATTTTTATGGTTCAAATTAGTGTTTCTCTACCTTGCAACTAACGTTCTAACCATTCGAGTTGATTAGATTTTTAAAACACCAATTTATTTTTGTGAAATGTAAATTTGGTATCAACCCATATAATTAATCTCTATGATTTCTTTTATTTCATTAATAATTACAATATTATGAACATAACTGTATATTTCATGACTAAAAATGGACAAAGAAAATAAAATTAAAACCATATTATTAAATTACATGGTATGGCTCTCTCACTTGCTTCATATATATATCTTTGCCAGAATTTTGGTATATGTAATTGAGATTTAAGGTCTTTTTTACATATTAGAGGTGTTTTTTTTTTTTTTTCAATACCATTAAAATTCTGGTTAACATATGTACAATTATAATTAAATTTTCTCTTGAAAACACTTTTATAGATAAACTCAAAATCAAAAAAATGGATTTCTAGTTTCTTCAACCATCTTGTTTCTAATTTTATATTGCCAATAAACACAATTAAAAGCATTGATTTAATATATATATCATTGATTTGATCGGTTGATGAAGAACAATTTCTACTTCAATTAATAGCAGCATTTTCATCGACTTCATCTTCTTCAACTACTTTGGTGGCCACGGATCACACACAAGAAGATAAAGTTGTTGTGCCTTAGCAATGCAACCTCAAACTTGTTGATTAATTTGATTTATACAGATGATAATGTTCTACCTAGTATATATCTCCATCACTATTGTTGGGTGATGAGTGTATGGTTTTAGGTTTCATTAAGAAAACTATAAGCAAATACAATGTACGTGGTTGGTTTAGTTTGGATAAGAGTGATGCTATTCAAGTTTTGAAATTGTTAGATGCATGCACTACCTTGATCAAGCATTGGGTTTCCTA
Organism: Quillaja saponaria; assembly: GCA_029379385.1. Lineage (NCBI taxonomy): Eukaryota > Viridiplantae > Streptophyta > Magnoliopsida > Fabales > Quillajaceae > Quillaja > Quillaja saponaria. The sequence goes on along the minus strand of CM055605.1, from coordinate 15,198,903 downwards.
AATTGCTATTTAAAAGTTTTATATAAGGTCACAAGTTTTATGATGTAATTTTATTTATTGGGATATCAACAAGTATAGTTAATTTGTGAACTACTTGTAAAATTTTTAGATAGAGATCAACTAGTTTTCTAAACAAGTCAGAGTTTCAGTTTTATTTTTGATTAGTTCACCAAACAAGTGGAACTCAATCTTGGTAAAGCTCATCTGCTAAACTCGTGAGTCTAACTTCTTAAATATATAATATAAATAAATATATACTACCTAATTTAATATTTAATTATGATGATATTTTCTTAGCAGAATTAGCACATATATATAAATTCGTGATAAATATTTAAATGAAAATAATATAAGAATAAGCTTACTGATAATCAACTTGGACAGAATAAAAAGAAGAAAAATGTTGCACCCCTCGCGAAGGCATGACTAGTCGGAGGATTGGGTAACCAACCCATCGTAAACTTGACTTCAAAACAAAGTAACAAACCTGACTCATGACCCAACTAAAGAATAAAAGTAGCTTTTTTTAAATTGAAAATCACTGTAAAAGTTTATTTCCTGTAATAATTAACAAGTTATTCAAAATTTTTAGTAAAGGTTCCCAACAAAATGGAACATGCCTCAAAATACAAACACCTATGTTCCTGATTATACACACCACTAACACAAAAACAACAAGGAGCTCCGCTCCTTCCACATTTTAATCAAGAAGAGTAACTAGACTTTTACATATACCAAAATTAGACACCTCACAGTTCTAGTGTGACTGTAAACTTTCATCATTGACTTCAAGTCTGAGATCCTGGAAATATTTTTCCGTACTCAATCAGTAAGTCATAAGCTCAGGGACCCTATATACTGAACTCCTGTTATAAAAAAAAAAATTCACAAGAGAGGGGTGAGTCCTATGGACTCCGTGAGTGGAAAATCGTACCCAAATGGTACTACCATAACACCACACAAGTGTATAACATATATAGTAACTTCATGTAACATTGTTCATACCTTAATTCACATTACACGTGTACATTATAATCGTCATAAATTCACAATTTACATGAAACACAGGATCACAAATTAATCAGAATAAGAATATCAAACAAAGAAACCAAAAGGCCAACGAGTGACTCAGCCCCATGCAATATTATCATCCCCTACCAGGCATTTATGTGCCCGCACAACAAATTGATCTCTGTACACAATCCATCCCACCGAGGCTGAGCACTTAGTTAATTAAAAAAAAAATTATCAGCATCAGAATTTCATATTATTTTAAATCAAAATATCCTAGGTTTACTTGGATCTTAATTTTCGAATAAAAATAATTTCTCTGAAAAACTTTCATGTGTTGGCCTTTATCAACCACAGATAATTTCAAATAAGAATAATTTGACTATCTCACTAAAATATTGCACTAGCACATTTATTTAAATACATATACAATTGAACATAACAATCTAGCCCCTTAAAGCATCAATTAACTACTCACCCATAACCGATCCCATTCATCACTCACACTTACGTCCACGCGTCTCATCAGGTCTACATTAGAATTTGGAACTAAAATTCATATTCCCAAATAATATTTAGTTCATAAACGTTATTCTTATAATCTTTTAGTTATGAAGCTTATATCTTAAGTTGTATAGGTTTCTTTATGAAAGTTTTTCATTAAGCTATTACATGTCTATTAATATGAATTAGACTTTATGTGATAGGGTTAATAATGAAGAGACATTTTAAATGTCTTGACAATGTATAGGGTAGAAGGAACCATTTAAAAAGATAGAAATCACTTAGAAAGTTAGAGAAGTTAAAACTGTCCAAATTTTGGATTTAGACCAGTGTCCACTTTAATGGTTATATCTTTCTCTATGAAATTTTGAATCCAGTGTCGTAAAATTTATAAAATACTTCACACATGTAGCTTTATAATGGCATATTATTTGTAATTTTTGGATTTGTATATCAATACATTTTATTCTTTGAAAGTGATATTTATAGGCTGAAAGTGATATTGCAAATATTATGTAAAAGTTTAGACAGCTTAAGGAAGACAAGATAGTTTAATTATCTATATCAGTCCATTCTACTTAATAAGATTGAAAGCCATTAACTTGCACGGACATTGGTTATCTGCAATGCTTGCGGATAAGTTTATCTGCAACAGTTATTTTTACTGTTACAGAAATTGGTTATTAATAATGCCATTTTCTTCGACGGGCTTATCTGGAATGGGAAGTTGTCCTCCATGACGGTTTTTTATGCGATCTGCGATAGTTTTTACCTATTATGGATAATTTTTCTTCTTATAGTGTGCAGCCAATTCATACACCAATTAGTAGCATCCACCTTCCTCCTCCTCTCTTCCTTTCCTATTTTGGAGTTCCCTTTCTCCTTATTTGCCTGTAGCAAGGCAGCAGCTGCTTCCCTTTAAACTTTCAGCTAGGTTGCCCTGGTTTTGGTTACCTTTTATTCTTGCTTTGTAGCTCTTCAACTATAGTAGCCACCATAAGGAAGCTGTAACCAAGATGTGGGTTTGGTGCCCTGTTTTGGCAGCCTTGGATCTCTTATTTTAGCCATGGAAGCCTTGCCATGTACCTTGAGTGATTGGGCTACTTCTATGTCTTCATATAATTAATTCATTATTTTCTTTTACTTATTGATAATTGAGGAGGGGTTGAGTTTAGTGAGTTTGGGAGGAGTAGTTAGAATTTGATATTGACAGAAAGTGTGATAGTTAATCATTTAAGGGAAAAAGAAAGCTTGAATTAGATAAGATTATATAGTTGGAAATATATGTAATTCAAGTTTTAATTCCTTTGATTAACTAAACCAATTTTAAGTTTGATTTTGGAATATAAGTAACATGGGAATTAATTTTGTGTTAACTATTTTGGGGTATGTACAAATATAATACACATACACATGAAACAAAAGTAATTATGCCCTTAAGATGTTTGTAAAAATGCCTAATTGAAACTAGTTGTAATAAGATGAGTAAAACTTGGTATGTTAAAACTTGTATGGTTAGGGATTATTTGAATAAAAATTGAAAGTTTAGAGAAAATAGGTATTGAAAGGTTATTTAGTTACTTGAATACAAGGAAGCTTGGAAGATGATAAAAGAATGAGAACATGATAGGTAGTAATAATTGAAAAAGGAAAGACGGGAATTTAATTGTACTATGATGAAAAAAATGGATAACACAAGTTTTTGATGAATCTTATTAACCTAATGTTAAAAATATTAGTAATATAGCAATTAATGAGATCGTGTTGATTTTGTTGGGAAGTGTATATATGTATAAATATATACACACATATAGACAAGTAATGAGATAAAGTGCACTTAAGGCAATGGTTGACAAGCCTAAAAGAACTAAGCTTGTGAGTCACTTAATTTCCCTTACTTTGTTTTAAAACTTAGTTACATCTTTGTGGCATGGTTTAAAATGTTTGGATTGGAGAATTTTTAAAAGGTAAAATACAAGTTGGTGGGGATGGAAATAATTGATATAGAATTGAGTGGTTAATGAAAAAGGGAAAATAGGGTATATTATATAAGTTAGAGAAATTAGGTATTTTGGTTGTTCTATGGACTATAGTAATTTAGGAGTTAAGATAAAGTGTGGCTTTTGGTCTTGGAATGATATTTGGAAAGTTTTGTAACTTGATTTAAAGTGCATTTATCATTAGGGATATTGAATGGCAGCTGGGTTTGTGCAGGATTTTAGGTGAGCTTTAGTTAGTCCAGAAGACTTTGACTGGGGTTGGGTTATGGTTTGAATTAGCTTAATGTCTATGAATAGGAATTATTCCTAACATATTAATGGACAATCATGGAGCTTTATAGGTTTTAATTTTATGTTATGTGTATTTTAGAGGTGTTGGAAGTCATGGTTGTGATTTTCGAGTTCTTATTAAACCTGTTTTAGTGTAATTAGGTTTGGTGGGTCTTAAAAGATGATTTAGGGTGGATTGATGCAAATGAATTATTCTTAACATCTTGATAAACTATATTGGAAAGTTTCATAATTTAATTCTCGAGTATGAGAATTCTATAAGCATTGGAATTCGAAATTGGCAACTAGAAATTGTGCGAGTGCCCTGTTTGTGTTCATGTGAGAATTTGAGTAGGTTCAAGACTACTTTTAGAAGAAGTTTCTAAATAAGAAAGATAGCTAACTTCTTAAAAATAATGTTTAGACTTTGTTTTGTTGATTTTGGTTCAGTATGTAAATTGAAATCAAATATATCTCCAAGGTGGTTATGGAAATGTCTAAGAGGGGTTAACTTTAAATAAATGCATGAAACTTAGTATTTATAGATTTTCATAATTAAATAGTTAACCTATAGAATTGACAAACTAAGTAATACTTGAAAAATATAATTATAACATTGAAAAGTGTTGTTTACCTAACAACATGTGTGAATATAAGAGGAAGTGACGAGCAAAATTAGTAAATGGTGAGTGCATAAATGCTATCTTTTAGTTGCTAGATTAACATGTGAATTTGTTAGGTATATTTCAATTGATATATTTATATAGAATCATAAGCATGTGTAGTGTTTCATTAAGTTATTTGAATTGTGCTTGACTTATGACATTGTTTGTGTTTGATAAGGGACAATGAAAGTGTTTTTCTTTCCGTAATGATTTTTACTTTCAAAATAGAATTCGGGTGCACCTAGGATATTTTTATTTGATTATTTGACATTGATTAAAAATATTCCAGTAACTCAGCGTCGGGAATGGATTTGTGAGGAGCTATGAAGATTTCAGTAATTTTCTATATATATTTGTGTTTTGTGTATGGGCGCAAAAACTGCCCGGAGGGGAGAATTTTTGTTTGGTGTGCGGGTGCTAAGTTACTTTATTTGGCCCTTTGTGTGTTTTAAGTATCTTGATTGTCCTGATTTGATTGTATAGTATATTACTTGAACTATGTTTGTTAAGTTGATGTTTTCCATATTTGCATACATGTAACCCTTAATTGTTTTGAAATTCATGATATGTTGATATTAAATGATTATATATTATATATATGTGTAGAGTGAAGCTAGTACTCTTTGGGTACATTTTTCCACTCACTGAGTCCGTGGGACTCACCACTCTCTTGTTGAATTTTTTTAGTAACAGGATCTCCGTGAGCATCAATAACTGATACTTGGCTTGCCAATTGTATGACGGCAAGATATGCATTTGAGATCGCGGACTTAGAAGCCACAAGATGAAAATTTGCAGTCAATTTAGGGTTGGGTGTCTGATTTTGTATTGTGTTAGAGTTCAATTCATTCATTGTTGTGTTATAAAGCTGTGTGGAGCTCCTTTTGGTATATTGTTGCTGTTAGTAATTGGTTGAATATAACTAGGGATTATATAATTATATTTTGGGCATGTTACAAGGTACAGGGAACCTATATTTTGTAGTTAACTTGTCTTTTTCTTTTCTTTTTTAATTTTACTTTTATTTTTTGGTTTAGTCAAAAGTCAAATTTGTTTCTTTGTTTTGATATCAAAGTTACGGAGGTTTGGTTATCCATTCCTCTGGTAAATCATGCATCTGTGTGGGGTGTGACAGAAAACGCTTTTGATAGACATGATATATGAATTTTTGGTTCTAATACATTGGATCAGTAGTTGGTAACACCGACTTGGCTGGCCAGTAATGACCGATCAACTTCATCTTTTTGCCCACATATTTTTCCCGACTAATTTCACCAACAAACTTACATCGGTAATATTGTGTTCTTGATCGAAATTCTATTTTGGTTAGCTTCATAATTAGTTTCGAGTAAATTACACCCCTTCCCTTGAGTTTTTGTGACATAACACAAGTTCAAAACTTGGAGAAATCGATAATCCCTTCTCTTGGATAGATAGAAAAGTTAACGATGTTACAAAATAATTTTGGTAAAATATTAAAAAATCATGTTTGTATCTCTAAAGTAACAAAAAGTCTTATTTTTACTTTTCACTTTTCAAATGAGTTATAGTACTTACTTTTTTTATATCATCTTTTATTTTTTTAAATTTATTTTCCTAATAGCAACCTCAATTTTTATTTTTATTTTTATTTCTACTATATAATCCCTATAAAAAAATTAAAATTAAAAATTAAATTTATTAGTGATATCCTAAAAACAACCTATGACATAACTTTACGAGAAAAATATGTTTGACTTTTAATATTTTCTCTTCCAATAAATAGACTTTAAATTTGAACATATTTTTACCACTTTAACCTGTTAAAAAATAAATAAAGTTAAAAAACTTATATAAATTGTGTTATATTAATTAATAAAAGAATAAAGACTTATACTAACAATAAAATATTACCATTTTTCATTTTCATATATTTCAACATATAAATGAAAAAATATATTATATTTTTTAAAAGTGTTTGAATTTATCTTTTAAAGAGATTTACAATTTTAAATTTCGTATTTAATAGTCAAATTTAATGTAATATATATATATATATATATATATATACTAGTTATCTGCAAGCACATACTTGTATATATCTTACCTGTATTTAATTTTTTAATTAATTTAATTTGATTAAAAATAAATTATATATTTTAGAAATGTGGGAGAGTGGAAAGGTGGGTAGGTGAGAGTATGAGAGTAGTTGTCACACCTTTCACAGAGGTATGATTGGCTAGAGGAATAGATTGTCCAACTCTCTGTAACCCGTACTCTAAAACAAGAAAGTAACTACGACTCTTAACCAAACTAATGAACAAAAGTAAAGATTTATAAAAAAAAAAAGTTAGCTGTAAAAGTTTGTTTACTGAAATAAATAACAATTAACTGAAAATTTTGGCAAAGGTTCCTCGTAATATGGAACATGCCTAAAATAGAAATACATAAACCTGTTTTTATACAATAACCAGAGTAACAACAACAAAGACAACAAGGAACTCCATTACGTTTCTTGTCATAATAACAATTAATTAAACTATTATATATTATAAGACCAGACACCACACAGCTCTAGTGTGACAACAAATTTTCACCCTTTGACTTCAAGATTGAGATTCCTAAGAGTTACCTTGCCATCAACCACTCGGTAAGGTCCATTATTAGTAATAGCCATCCTTAAATCTTGTTACTAAAAACAATACCACAGAAGAAGGGTGAGTCTTATGGACTCAATGAGTGGAAAATAGTACCAAAGGGGTACTACCATCACTCAGCACAAGTAATATAATATATAAAATAATTTCATGTAACAATGTTCATGTTTTAATTCAAAATACACGTACATATTGTTATTCATTATAAATTCACAACTTACATGATTCATAAGATCACAAATAAATCAAAGCAATCATAACATACAAAGCAAACAAAAGGGCAACGAGTATCTCAGCCTTGCACAACAATATCACCTCCCACCCGGTATTTATGCAGCCCGCACAATAGATTAATCTCGATACATAATCCATCCCATTGGGACTGAGCACTCAAACTTTTAAAACAATTATCAAAATCAAAATATCTTAGAATTTCAAATCAACATATCCTAGGTGCACCTGGATCTCAGTTCTGGAAATAAAAATTTCAATTTATTGGCCCTTATCAATCACAAACAATTTCAAACAAGTATAATTCAAATAACTCACTGAAACATTGCATTTGCACATTTATTTAAATACACATACAATTACACATAATAATCTAGCCCTTAAAGGCAACAATTAACCACCCACCTTTAACCGATCTCATTCATTACTTACGATTGCATTCACAAGAGTTGTTGATTTAACCACACTTTTCGAAGCTACAAGTACATTTTCCAATTTATAAAATCAACATTTGGTATAGATAGGTTTTTTTATGAAAATTTTCTATTAAGCCTTTACATATCAAGTATTATGAATTGTACTTTGTATGGCAAGGTTGATAATGAAGAGACATTTTAGATGTATTGACATGTATAGGGTAGAAGGAAACTATTAGAAAAGATAGAAAATCCCAGTGAGTTAAAAATATTAAAACTGTCCAAACTTAGGGTTTAAATCAGTGTTCACTCTAATAGTCATATCTTTCTCTAAGAAATTCCAAATCCAGTTTCGTAAAATTTATAAAATACTAGACACGTGTAGCTTTATAATGGTATATCATTTGAAATTTTTAGATTTTTATATCAATATAGTTTATTCTGTGAATTTATATCAAATTCTACAAAACACAGGATTTTGGTAGCTCTGACCTTACCTTAGTTATCTGAACATAACTTTTTTCTAGGAAAAAGGAAATCCAATTTCATTTGTTGAAATTATTAGTAATCAAATATCTTTCTAGATAGGTATCATATGTATTATTTGGATATATCTATACTAATACAGTTAATTATTTAAAGTTTACTCCTTTTAGACATTTTTACAACCCTTGGATATATGTTTATTTTCACTTACATACTTAATCAAATTTAATAAAACCCAGTCTAAACATTATCTATAAGACGTTAACTACCTTTATTATTTAGAATCTTTTCCTAAAATCAACCTTGAACTGATTCGATTCTTTACATAAACAAAAACAGGGCACTTGCAAAATTCCTGGTTGTCAATATCAGACTCCAAAGCTTATAAAAACTTCATATTCAGGAATTAAATTACAAAAATTTACAGTATAACTTATCAAGATATTAGGAGAATTTCATCTTAAGAACTTTCTTCCTAATACAACCTTTAAGACTCTCTAGAGTTAGTTACACTAAAACAGGTTCAATTAGTATCCAAATATCATAACCCTGAGTTCCATCACTTCCAAAATATTCATAACAAGGAATTAAAATCTATACCACTACAGATTTACTCTTTAGTATGTTAGGAACAACTTTTATACAGAGGTCCTAAGCTAATTCCAACCACAAGCCTTGACGAAGTTTCCCAAACTGACTAAAGCTCAATAAAAATTTTGTATGGAACTAGCCTCAGTTCCGTAGCTCTAACAATCCGTATGCTACGAATCAGGTTATGAAATTTTGCATGTATCATCTTAAGACCCTTATTTTTATATAAAACTATTAATTTAATTCCGTTCCGAAAATATTCGAAATGTTAGATTTCTCCAACTTGCAAAATCTGCCCCTGCTTCACTTCAATAACCACTTCCAAGTTACTTTCCATGATTCTTAAATCATACATAATTACACCAAATATATTTCTTGAAAATTAAATCTCCTTAACTCTTTAACCAAATATTTTAAAATTACATTAATTAGTTCTATATCATATTTCTTAATTAGCTATTTTATTTATCAAACCTAGGGAAGTCAACTTCTAATATATGATAACACTTAATTTCTTTTATACACGTTGTCAAATACTCTTAAAAAAATATTTAATTTCCATTAGTCTGTATGCATTTGTATATATATATACATCAAGAATTCAACATATCTCATCCTTTTCATACTACTTATATCCCAACTTTGAATCCTAATTAAATTACTTATCTAAAATTTATCTAAATTAAGAGTATAGAAGTCCTATATTATCATACTTAAATTTCTATTTTCCTCATTCTACAATTAGACATAATTATCTTATATATTCATTGTTTTTAAAATTTTGCTCAGAATTATCTTTGTCCTTAATTCTAAATCATCAACTATATAAAAAAAATATAAAGAAATCAAAGCCACAAACTAACTAGCTATTGACAAAACTCATGGCAAGGAGGAGTTTTCTGCACCTAACACCTTTTGCTTCCATGGCTAGATTAGGATGAGTGGGGAGCTATCCCTCTTGCTGCTTGCTACCCTGCCACCTGAGGTACACGATAGCTTTGCCGTTAAACTTAAAGTCTTCCATGGCCTGAGGTGAACCAACTAACTAAAGGGAGGCTTCAGTACACGCCAAAATGCAAAACAAGGCAACTACCTCTTTGGCTGTCTTGGTTGAGTTGAGGAAGAAGAATATATCAGACATTGAAATGATACAAGGCCACACAAGAGCTATACAAGGGAAAGCAAAAAGGAAGTGTATGGTACCAGTACTTAAACAGCACGGCAGCAAAGCAAGAAAAAGGAAGACCAGGCTTAGTTTCATGAAGATTTTGGCTGCAGTCCCTACTGTCCAACTAATTCCCATGGTAGCTATACTTAACGGAAGGCTAGGCTAACGAAAATCACACCAACAAGAAGGGAGGAGAATAATGTTCACAGCTGAATTTTAAGAAGACACCGACATACTCTAGAATCAACTAAAATAGAGGAGGAACAAGTGTGGCGGTGGAAAGACAGAGGGAAGAAGGTACTCGGCCCCAAAGAAAATAAAACTTAGAAATAAAATATTATATCTATAATTATAAATATATATATATATATTTATGCTCAATTATTGTTTTATAATTCATTATATTCATAACAAATTTTATTTACCAATACACTTTAAATGAAATGAATTCCAAGTCCAAGTTAATCTATAGTATAATCAAAATACATTTTCCAATTTATACATATGTGTGTGTATATATATATACACACTAGTGTTTATTCACTTTTAACCTAATTTGCCTAAAATTTTATTCGCCTAATAATACGAGTCATGTACGAATATTCTGAAACATACACTAAATTATCAGGATATCACAGTAATAAAGTGTGGAGATTATTTTTTAATAATTATCAAGTAATTAGATGAATTTTATTAATTAAATTTATTTTTTAAATAATTTAAATATGTAAATATTATATAGTAGGTAATCATAAGAGTCTTTTGACTTTTAGAATAGTATAGACATATGTATACATTATTTTTTATTTTATATTATTAAATAATAAATTGAGGTTTCTATTAAGAAAATAAGTTAAAAATTAAAGAATGATATAAAAAAGTAAATATTAGGATTCATTTGAAAAGGAAAAAAAAGCAAAAGTAAGATATTTTGAAATTTTGGATATACAAATATCATTTTAGTATTTTACCTAAATTATTTTGTGACCCTGTTTGCTTTTCCATCTATACAACGGAGGGGAGTGTTGATTTCTTCAAACTTTGGATTTTAGTGTTATTTCACTAAATCTAAAGGGAGGGGAATGTAATTTTCTCATTAGTTTACTATTGGTGGGTAAGAAAAATTATTTAGATTATGATTTAACTTTCCTAAAGAGACTTACTTTGATCATTAGATTGAGATTGTAATATAGTTTTTATAGAGTGAAGGAAAAGTTTGGTTGATGGATAAGTTTTACGCAGTATAAATAAATATGCCTATAAGAGTTGTAAGATATAGAGAAAATGTGAGAATACTATGTACAAGATATTATTCTTTTTGTAATCTTTCTTACTATAGTAAAATCTCTCTTCTCATTCGCAGATGTAAGTATGGGTGCCAAGTCATGTTAAATGTTATGTGTTAAATGTTATTTCTCTTCTCTTCTAGTTATATTTTGCATGGCTATCTTTTTTGTATTTTTGTTATATCTCATTGAATTTTGAAGGGGTTTTAATTTGTATAATTCTCAATATAAATTAATTTCTTAATAATAGTATGACGGTGAGTTATACAATACCAAACTCTATTTACTGGGTATTAAATGTCCAACTAAATTGGACACATGTTTTCTTAATAGTTTGACAAATCATCACACCTGCTAACTATTTGTTTACCTCTTAAGGAAACCTGCCAATAAATTTGTGTATTTATGTTTTTCAGTTCAATCTTATTAAATGCTTTCAATTTAATCCTTAACAAATAGAAAACCCTAAATTCTTTTCTTCTACTTGGGATCAAACCCACAAAATTTGAAACTCAAAAACCAAAATTTCAAATTCAGGAATTGATAACAGATTGTGAGGAAGGAGCCAACAACACCACCTCCTATAACCACAACTCTCCTTCTATATCCTACTTGTTCTTGCTTCTCCTTTATTGATATCTCTCATTTAAATAGAAAAATGATTTATGGTATGTTAGTCAAAGCATTAGAAATAATCTTCAATTCCTGATCCAATATTCCATATTAGTAAAGACTCCTTACATACACATTATTAATCGATAAGGCTAGAGTTGAAAAAGAATTTCTCCTTTTAAAAAAGTGTACATAATAAAATGCTTCTTTTTTGCCCCATAGATTGTGTTATTAAAGGTCAAAGGTGGTGAAACATTTTTGACACCACCACTCAAATGTTATTACTACCATCACTACTCATAGCCTCTTACATACACTTTTTTATTTGGAACTATTAATTTAATTCAGTTCTGAAAATATTCCAAATGTTAGATTTCTCCAACTTGCAAAATCTGCCCCTACTTCACTTCAATAACCACTTCCAAGTTACTTTCCATGATTCTTAAATCATACATAATTACACCAAATATATTTCTTGAAAATTAAACCTCCTTGACTCTTTAACAAAATATTTTAAAATTATATTAATTAGTTTCATATCATATTTCTTAATTAGCTATTTTATTTATCAAACCTATGGAAGTCAACATATCTCATCATTTTCATACTACTTATATCCCAACTTTGAATCCTCATTAAATTACTTATCTACAATTTATCTAACTTAAGAGTATATAAGTCCTATATTATCATGCTAAAATTTCCAATTTCCTTATTCTATAATTAGACATAATTATCTTATATATTCATTGTTCTTAAACTTTTACTTAGAATTTTCTTAGTCCTTAATTCTAAATCATCAACTATATAAAAAAAATATAAAGAAATCAAAGCCACAAACTAACTAGCTATTGACAAAACTTAGGGCAAGGAGGAGTTTTCTACACCTAACTCCATTTGCTTCCATGGCTAGATTAGGAAGAGTGGGGAGCTATCCTTCTTGCGTCTGGCTGCTATTATAAGTAGTGATGGTAGTAATAGCATTTTTTTTATATATATAATTGAACAATTTCGTGTAAAAATCGAGTATAGTGCAAGTTTTAATTATAAAAATCGAGTTTTATAACTATACGATTAAAATTAAAATTAAAAGGAAGAGTGGGGAACTATGTAAAAATCGAGTTTTAGACATAATGTGTAAATTAAAATTATAAAATAAATAAATTAAAAGAATAACTATACAATTAAACATGTTATAATTGAACAATTTAGTGCAAGTTTTGATTATAAAAATAAGAGCAAGTATAGATAAAATAAACGTTATATATATATATAATTTAAACTTACTTGATTTTGATCTTGACTTTTTCATGTAATTTTATTGATAAATGAAATTAATGTATAAATACAATAAAGCAGTATATATATATAAAACTAAGAATAATTGTGAGCCATACATTTCCTTTTTCATACTTTGACTTTACTTTTTTTTTTTTTTTTTTGTATTTTATTTTATACCCATTACAATTTTATTTTTTTTAAATTTATTCCTTCACCTTTTTGGATCAATTTTTTTTACCTTTTCTTCTCTTTGTTGCTTCCACCGCCTTTGAGATCTTTTTGTACCTTGCTTCCCGAAAATTTGAGGAGGTCCTACTTCTTTGTTTCCTGTCTTGCCCGAGGAGAACTCTTGGCAGTCAACCCTCCCTAGTCTAGCTGAAGAGAGTTCAAGTTGGGACAGCAGTAGCTGCCTCTTTGTGACCGAGCCCTGCTCTTTTCTTTCCTCTGTTTTGGGGTGGTAATGAATTCCTTACAGGACCATCCTCCTTGTAAATGCCTTTTTGCTTTGTTGGCCATTCCTTCCTCCTTCAATTTCAGTCCTTCTACTAGTTGTAAACAATCCAAATTCAATTCCAAGGGAGTCACGTAAGAACAGCTTTCTAAGTTCTAAGTAACTTTCAATTCCTCTCTCTTTATATTTGTGAATTTATTTTCAGTTTCCTCTAAATACTTGAAATGCACAAAGTCTATTGTGATTTTCTACCTTTCATTATGTCTTGGTGGCATGGTCTATATGTCAAAGTAATATTATTCAAAACATTAAGAATATTTGTAGCTCTATAAGATTAAAACACCATTGGCTTATATTAAGGATCTGCTTTGAGTCCTTTGTTTTTTTTAGTTGACGTGTATGTATGTCCAAACCAATATAAGTTCCCTAGGTGCATAGCTTTACAAGTAATATAGTTGATGGCTCTAATGACTCTGAATCAAGTTAAGCCTTAAACTAAATTGGAAATTTAAATATAGCGATATAGGAGTTGGCGAATTGTGTTAATTCTTGTAGGATATATAATCAATAGAACTTAATAAAATTGAAATCTTGAGAGTTAGGTATTAATTGCAATTGAAGCTAATGTTTGGAACTTGATGTTGGGAAATATATATATATATACACATACAACAATAGAAGGAATTTATACACCTAAGATGCTTGTAAAAATGCCTAAATGAAACTAGTTGTAATAAAATGAGTAAAACTAGGTAAACTTAATTCTTGGTCATGAGGATTTAATAAAAGTGGGTAGTGAGTATGAACAAAGAATGGTTAGTTCCTGGGAGGAAGGTATCATACATGTTACTAAAGGTTGGCAAGTGGTGGATTGGTGGTACGAGGAGGGAAATGAAAATAGCCCCCTTAACGCTATATGTGTAATTCCACTTACTACTTAAGTGGATAAAAAGGGGTAAAGGTTTTGGTATTATGGTCAATAGGTACTAAGTGAATAATTAGCGATGACCATGATTATAGATATATATATATATAGCTTGAACTTAACTTAGGAGTTTATGAGGAACTTGTAAAATAGTTGTATGGTTTCTCTTTTTGGTCCAAACTTGGTACGAAGTCTATGTGTTAATAAGTGTCTTGTAAATTAATTATGTCTCTTTGTGAAACTTTAATTGTCCATCTAGTAAAACCGGCCAAGTAGAATTTCCTAGGAAAAATAAGTGTCGAATTCGGCAATAGTAAGAAAAGGAGATGACTATTAATATAGGACAAATGAAACAAATGATAGAAAGCAAATTAGGAAAGATTTGGTAAATGGTAGAGTACTAGTCGGTCGTGGAAAATAAAATTTTAAGGCTAAGAGTTAGTAAGAAATTAGGAATAAGAATTAATCTAAGTTTTGAAGAAAGTAGTTAATATAATATCACTTAAATAAAATATAAAATATAAAAATATAAAAAGAAAATTTTAGTCTCCTAGATAATTAAGGGTAATTACCAAATAATTTAAGTATTAAGATAACAATTAGCTTAAGTAGAGGATTAGGAAAGTAAGGTGTCATAGCCACTGTCTTAGATGCCCTAGTGCTAGCTTCCTGGCGCCAATGCTCTTTGCCTGGTTGTGCAGTAGTGTCCCTTTTCTACGACTGTGGAGCCCGACGCATAGGAAATCATTGTTTGACTTCAATTTGACTTTAAAGGGGTTTTGTTTAAGTATTAAATCTTCAAAACCACAAACTAAGTTCATAATCAATGGAATTCCTAATTAAAGGCTAAATCCTAAGCATACTTAACTAGAATTCAACATCTTAAAACAAATGACTCAACTAAGTAACAATCAAACTAAAACTCAATAACATAACAAATAATATGAATAAAAAGGATATGTAATAAGTCTATTTCATAGACTTATCACACCCCAAACTTAAGGTTTGTTAGAACTCGAGCAAGAGAAAAACTAAAACACGAACGAAAATGACTAGCCAAAAATGCATCATACTAACATAATGACATCTCCAACATCCTCTGAAAAGTTTGACATGACCTTTAACTAAATGTCAACCATAGGTATCATTCAACTTCATATTTCAATTCAAGAGCAAGCAACAAATTCAAATGGATTCCCAATGTGTGCGTATGATCTTTTAATAATGGAATGCATGCAATCCGAATAGGTTTATGTCTAAGTAAATCCAACTTAACACTCAAATCCATTAGTTTGCTTTTTAACTCTCTCTCCACTAATGGAGACTCCACTAAATCAATAATCAATAGGTCTTTATCAAGCTTGTAATGTAGGCTAGGGTAATTGTATGATAAAGAAAATTTAGTGCTTAAATTCTCGTAAGCACATAGATCACTCTAGAACCTCGAAGAACTCTTTATTTCACAACCCAAGTAATACCCATTTTCCATACGCTTGTCTTTTTCACCACTTCATGTCTTTTTCTACTTTGATTGGCTTTTTCTTTTGCCTTCTTTTTTCTTCTTTTTTTAAACTTTTGTCATGCCCCCAAACTTATTTCTTTTTGCTATGAATATAGGGTTGACCTAGAGGTACAAAGATATACTCTTTTTTTTTTTCTTTTTTCTATAACTCCAACATTTCTTTCTTTGCTTAGCACAACTCAATATATTCCAAGAATGTTCAATATACCTATGAGTAAGGGTTTCAAAACTAGAATTTAAAAGAATAGTTAGGCAAAAATTTTGTGGGTGTCCAAGAAAAGGCAATATAGGCTCAAAAGGGTAACTAGCGATATAATATAAAACATGGTAACCTTAAAAAAAACTCAAACAATCTAAAAAATGACCTAAATCATGTCCCTAACATAGTTTTGTCTAGAATTTCACCTCAAGAGAGAATCAAACAAATTATAAGGTTCCTAACTAAATATAAACTTCTTAAATATAAACAGTCTCTAGATAAGCAAAAACAATTCCAAGAAAAAAATCAAGTGCATAATATGGAAATCACATCCTATAATGCTACTAACTCAAGAATTTAACATAAATGTCAAACATCACATGAAAACTAAAATATTATTATCGAATGTGGGGATTTTATCATAAAAATATAATACATCTTGACTAACTAACAACCTAAAAACACAAGCACACCAATTAAACCCTCCCCAAAACTTACGACTAACATTGTCCCCAAAAAATGTCTTGTTGAATGTGTCTAAGTTTGTAGGAGATAAAAAAATAATATACCTGCAAAAAATAAACAACAATTAATAATAACTAAAACATAAAAATAACAATAAAAAAGTTTAGAAACTTGGGTTACCTCCCAAGAAGCTCTTGATTTACAGTCATTGGCTAGACTTTTTCATGTCTTATTGCTTGTCTTCCAAAGCACTGGAGGCATTATCTTTCAAAAAGGGTATGAACCTCTTTTTATTTCTCCTATATTTCCTCTTAGAGCACGTCGTAGCTAACTCATTCATCCCATTTGACTTGTCTTTTAATTCCTTTGACCTCCCTTATTTTTGATCCTACCACTTGATAACCTCCTTCTTGATTAAGCTTTTGGTCTTCATTGGTGATTTCTTAGCAATTGAAGGGTGTTTTAGTATCAAGGATTTATCAAGAGGAATAGTTAACCTTTAATTTCCTTCTTTGTGGCTCCGTGCACCACCTCAATTGCATAACACTATTCGGGTTTAGAAGGGAGCTTCATAGCTTTAAAGACATGGAACTTCACCTTTTAGTCTTGAACTCTCATAGTAAGTTCTCATTTTTGCACATCTATGAGAGTTCTACTAGTTGCAAGGAACGGTCTCCCCAATATTATGGGAATTTCTTTCTCTTCCTTCATTTTAAGGATGAGGAAATCGGCTGGAAATATAAGCTTATCCACCTTAACTAGAACATCTTTAATTATGCCCCTTGGATAAGTTTGAGACTGATCCGCAAGTTGCAAGGTCACCTTGGTGGGCGTAGTTTTCCTTTTTTTAAGAATAAGCTTATGAAATATTGAATAAGGCATTAATTTGATGCTTTCTTCCAAATCACATAAAACTTTCCCACAAAATGTATTGCCAATAGAGATTGGGATGTTGAAATTACCCAGATCTTTAAGCTTTGGTGGTAGTTTCTTTTGGAAGATGGCACTACATTTTTCGGTCAAGGCAACCATCTCATTATCCTCTATCTTTCACTTCTTGGACAAGATGGTCTTCATGAACTTGACATAAGTGGGCATTTGTTCAAGAGCTTCAGCGAATGGAATATTGATGTGAAGCTTCTTGAATACCTCTAGAAATTTCTTGAATTGTATGTCAATTTTTGGCTTTTCGAAGCGTAAAAGAAAAGGTAGAGGTGGATGTGAATGAGCCTTCTCTTTTGGAGCTTAGGTTCTCTTTCTTTTCATTCACAATTTCCTGCTCAACTTGCTTGGAAAGATTTTCAACTTGCTTAGGAGGTACTTCCAGCTCTTTACCACTCCTTAAAGTGATAGCTTTACACTGCTCCAAAGTTAGATCTCCCCCTCATGGATTTTGCACGAATCACTAGGTAGAGCACCTTGAGGATGGTTTGTAAGGGCATTGGTCAGCTGGCCTATTTGAGTTTTAAGGGTCTTTAGTGATGCTGTTTGACTTTGAATGATGGAGTCTGTTTTAGCCATGTATTGCATGAACATGTCTTCAATGTTTAGCTTCTTTTCAGGGGCAGCCACTCTTTGTTGTGCTTGAAAACCCGGTGGATAAGTGGGTTTTGCTTCATAAGATTGCCCTTGATTGCTCCAAGAATAATTTGGGTGGCTTTTCCACCCCGGATTATAATTGTTGTATTGAGGGTTGCTGTTGGGCTGCTATTGTAATTACCTAAATAATTTGCCTGATTCAAAATTGATTGGGCACATGTTGCTTGTATAGCTATCCCCACAAATCTCACAGGCCATGACTTGGCTTTTGATTGGTTGCACCCTAAGAATGTCAATTTTCTTAGACGAGACAGCCACTTGTGATGTTAAGGCAATGAGGGCATCTAACTCATGTACCCCAGCTACTCTATGAGTTGCAAGTAGCTCAAATGGCCTTTGATAAATGTTTGAAGCCATTGCTTCCAACAACTTATAAGTTTCGTCAAAGGACTTTCCCATTAATGCACCACTAGCTGCGGCATCGATGGGGGTTCTTGTTTGGATAACCAAACCATTGTAGAAGGTTTGGACTTGTAGCCATGGTAGGGGCATTGCCTCAACAAGTCTTTGTATCTTTCCCATGCTTCATAGAGAGATCCTTGGTCTTGTTGCATGAATAAGGTGATTTCATTCCGCAACTTAGTTATTTTGGCAGGTGGAAAGAATTTTGCCAAAACCTTTTGAGCCAAGTCTGTCCATGCAGTGATGGAGTGGGACGACAAGGAGTACAACCAACTTCTCGCCTTATCTCAAAGTGAGAAAGGGAAAAGCCTTATACGAATGGCATCATCAGAAATGCCATTGCACTTGAAAGTATTGCACAACACCAACAACATCACCAAATGGGCATTTGGATCATCCTTTGGAAGGCCAACAAATTATGCCATTTGTTGGATCATTTGAATCTGGCCGGCCTTAATTTCAAAGTTATTAGCTTGGATTACCGGTCATTGGATTCTTGAATGAAGGCCTTCCACTAAGGAGACAACATAGTCCCTTAAGGCCTTAGGCTCATGTTAGTAAACCATTGCTAGATTTTTCAAGGTAGCTTATTGGTTCTCCTTTCAAAGTCTTTGAATTGTCTTTTTGATCTTGGGATCAAAAGGAACAATTTTGAAGCTACTAGCTCTTCGCATGAACCTAAAACAAAAAGGAAAAAAATCCGAATTAAAACTAGAACTAGCTGGTATTAATATTAACAAGAATAGAATAATTCTCCGACAATGGTGTCAAAAAACTTCTTGTGAAAAATACTACGCAATCACACGTATCATGTAAACAAGTAATAAAGGGTAAGTTAAGTATCGTTCCCACGAGGTATTAATTCTATCAAGCCAAGTACTAAAATTTACCAACTCCAACTTTATCTAGACAATTGAAAATTTGAGATTGTTAACTATGACTAAATTAAGGCAAGTAAATAAAACAACTGAACTTGAGTTTATGTAAAGAAAACCTAGGATTATAATTTCCCTCACACTTCACTTGACTTGCCTTTATCCTATCATGCTCAGTTATGATATTAACCTAAGGTTCCAAGTTAATTATAAGTTTCTTTCAAATTGCTTATAATTCATACCTTAGTTAATCAATTCACTATATATCTATGAGAATTGAATTAAGCAAGGTTCATTAAGAACAAACCTAATTTGGCTACACAAGGTATATAGGTGAATGAATTCGAACATATGTTATGTCATTCAAGGTTAAATATAGATTTCCTTCGTCTTCCTCTAAGTTACCAAATCTATCTAATTGGTGATTAAGTAATTAGAAGCAATAAACATAAAATGACATAAATAACAATAATATCAAACCCTAAGCAATCCATAGATAAAATTAAATCAAACTACATATGAGCTCCATTATAATCCTAGAAAAATGATTTAGTTCATGCTACTAGATGTAAACATGACTATAGCTAAGCATATCATGAAGAACATGCAAAGAAACTAAAAGGAATGAAGGAAATTAAGAAAACTAAGAGGATGTTGGTCTCCAAGCTCTTCAAAATCCTTTGCTCTTCTAGCTTTAAGTACTTTCAATTAACTCTATATCTCCAGAAATCCCTTGCTCCCTTGTGTGTTTTGATTTCCCAACATAAACATCTTTAAATAGGCTTCAAAACCCTTAAAAAGAAGTTAATTCAGAATAAGAATCGATCTGGCGCCCCAGCACTGAAATGCCGGCTCCTTAGCACTGAAAATCAAATTGCAGGTTCACGTTAGGCACCTAGGCTGCAACTTTCTAGCACCTAGGCACTGGTTGCCACTATCTTGGGAACCCCAGCTCCAGCTTCTTGGTGCCTAGGTGCCAATGCATTCTGCCTAGTTGCCTTTTTGCACAATTTTGGACACTGCGGCTCCCCTTTTCCACAGCAGTGGTGCCCATCACCTAGGAAATCATTATTTGACTTCAATTTGACTTAAAGGGGTTTCTTTTAAGCATTAAATCTTCAAAACACACAAACTAAGTTCAGAATCGATGGAATTCCTAATTAAAGGCTAAATCCTAAGCATACTTAACTAGAATTCAACACCTTAAAACAAATTACTCAACTAAGCAACAATCAAACTAGAACTCAATAACATAGCAAATAATATAAATAAAAAGGACATGTAATAAGGCTATTTCATAGACTTATCAAGAATAAACTGAATTGTAGAGAATTCATTTAAAATAACTTAAATTGTAGAGTTCATTTAAAATGATATGAATTATAATTTTTATCTTGTTTTAAACACACTGTTAGTGTAACAAGGGAATTCATTAATTTACACAATACCTTATACGAAAAAATCCTTATATCATTCCATTATTCAATGTTGCGTATTACTTACGAAATTTTATGTTAGTGATGTTAGAAGTAACTAAAATAACTACATGGAATTTATACATACTAGTCCAACATAATTTTAGATTCTATTACGCAATCCAAAAAGGAAAGATGAAAGAATCTCTTAACTATTACAATCTACTGAAATAAAATTTACGTCAAAAAACCTTGTCAAATGATTCGAGGTTCATAAAGCCCCTGTTATTTGGAAATGTTCTGTCACTTCATTTCCTCCTGAAGAACTTCAGCTAGCAATTGGTGCTGTTTGATGTAATGCGAGGTCCGCTCGATGGCTTATTGAATTCGATTAAGGAAAAACTTGTCTGAATCTAAGTCATTCTACAGTCGGGTTTATGATCTCGACTTCCCTTTCGTACAGCTCCTTGAAAGAGCTGCTAGCTGAATACTTTTGATTGCAATCCATATGAGAAATAAGGCTTTCTAATTGTATTTTTTGGAATTAATAAAACTTTAGCGTGTAGAATTTTAGACAGACGAGCTACACCAGGGGTTATACATGTAGTTATTTATATTAAAAAACTGTTTATAATAATGTTGATTATTTAAGGTAGATGACATACAGCTATTCCCAATGTATGTATGATAGAAATCCTAAACAGCCAAGGGTAGTAGGGGGATGCATAAAGGGTAAGGATTGTACTTTAATTTGAAGATAATTTATTGAACTATTAAGAGGTTGGGGACGTTAAAGGTCATAATATCATAATTGAATTAAATTAATGTCCGAGCTTTTCATTTATGTCACACCCTCAAATTAAGGATATGATTGGCCGGGAAAATGGATGACCATACCTCCGTAACCCTGAATACTCAAGTAATATGTCCTATAGACTTATAAATACATTATAATTAAGACTACTACAATATTGTCGAAAATCCTGGTAGGGGTTTCCCATATAGTGTAACATACCCATGATATATATATACACAACCTGTTTACCATAACCACATTACATGATCATATCAAAATATACAGAGGAACTCCGCTCCTAACAAAACAGAACAACACCGTAGTAAATACGATATATCCGATGACAATGCATGACGCCCTAGGTGACTGCAAGTTTTTTTTTTACGCTCCAAGTGTGCAATTTTTGAGATATACCTTGCCACAGTAGAATCAGTAGGTAACGATTCCGTTTACAACTAGCAGTGAGATTCCTAAAAACTAAAGAAAACAACCATAGAGGAAAGAATAAGTCACGAGGACTCAGTGAGCAAATCATGTACCCTAAGGGTACCAACATCACACAACACAAATATTATAGTTTTAAATGCATGTTAGAATTACTCATGCACGTACGTAATTACATTTCTCATATGATCACAAATCATTTAAAGCACGAATTACAATGTATCAATCAAGCCATTCAAACAACTAAGTAAATAACAAACAATTTAACAAGAAAAGGGCCAACAAGTAATTCAGCCGTGCACAAGATTATCTCCCTCTACCGAACATTTATGCACCTACACAACTATGTAATTCTCCGTAACAATCCAACCCATCGAGGCTGAGCACTCCATTTAAAAAAAAATAATAATTATCAATATCATAATAATTTATGTCAAATTCAAATACCCTAGGTACATCTAGACTTTAAATTTAAAATGAAAATCAGTTCTTGGAAAATTTCATGTTGTTGGCCCTTATCAATATCAAACACTTGTCATTCAATTAAATTACAAAATTAATTTATTGGCTTATTTTACCTTATAACACAACAATTCGAATATACTTAGAATTGCACACAAAAATCTGATAACCATAAAGCACATAATTCAGTCACTCCTCAACGGAATGGCTCGTCAATCCGTCTATTCTGGGAAGGTGTCAGAATGTCCTCGACATGCTCTGAAGCTGAAAAAAAAGTTCGTAAATCAATTTATACGATCATAGTGTAACCATTTAATTTCATAATTCACGTACATTCTCATTGTTAAATTAAACTTAATTTAATTCTCTAGAATTAATCCGGAGCTTAAATTATCCATTCTTATTTTTAATTATCCATAGTTTAGTTTATGTATAACAATTATTAGTTTAATTTAACCTAGTTTTCAAACTCTTTAATATTAATATAATTTCCATTCGAACTTTTAGTATTACCCTTAACTTTTCCATATTTGCCTACTTGCATTCTTTATTTACTTATCTTATATTCTTAATCAAATGTAAAAGGACTACCACCATTTCAATTTGTTAATTCTTTAACTTCCATTTAGGAACATAAATTATATGCTTATCACAATATTATTAATATTAGAGGAACCTAATGAACACATTAAAGGAGCTGTTCCAAAATCAAGGAAACGAATTTCCCTACCTACACCTTGCTGCCTCCTGTTTACACACGCCACTTGAATCCACAATAGATGTAAGGTACACTTTCCCTAATTCAGCTTCAATAGACCAAAAACAGGGCACTCAACAAAGCACCATCAACTGTTGCCACTCACTCTCCTCTAAGCGTCCCTTTTTGACGATAACACTTAGACAACACAAGCACAAGCAACTAGGAACTAAGATAATTAACTAGGCTGCAAGGAAGATAACCTACGAAAGAGCAAGGAAGATTTTTCCCAACCAACCAAGTCTGTATTTTCTCAACCCGCTGTTGAAATTTCTAAAGGTAATATACTTCCCCAACACCCAAACACACGCAGCAACAAGAAAAGAAAAGATAACTGTGCAACCGCCCTAATAAGAGAACCAAACCCCCAGCTGGTATCAAATTTTCAATCCCACAGCCTACCAAAGAAGAGCAAGGTTATTCACCAAGGAAAGGATCATACACGCTAACAAGATCACCTTCTTGGCCAACCACAACCAGCCGTTCACCAATAGGAAGGAAAGAAGCACCGCAGAATGGAGGAAAGAGTTAAGTCAGTCACAAGGAAGGAAAACCAACAAAGAAGATGAAACAAAATCATGTACTAATCAAGTAAAAGAGTCAAAGTAAGTAGAATAAAATAAGAATTTTTTTTTTTGAATGGCTTATATTAAGTCTTGGGAGATATTTATATATATATATATATATATATATATAAATTTACATTTCCTTTTACATTATATATATATATATAAATATATAGTACACATTAATAAAGTTGTACCTAAGTCAAATTCATATATATGACTTTCTTATTTAGTGCAAATAAATCAATCATTGATAATTTATATATAAATATATATATATATATACAATTACATACAAAAATTCTAACGTACACATTAAATTATCAGGTTTTAACAGTTTACTTGGGACATCGTCTTGGCAGTTCGCCCCATGTAAGGAAGGTAGTGACGACACACATCCCACGGTTATAATTAGTCTGCTAATGTTCCTTATATTAAAGCTCTTTTTGTTTGCGTGACTTCACTAACAAAGTTATTATCCTTCGTGTACACGCTTTAGGGTATCCATACATATAATATTATTGAACTGCATTCACATATGTACATTTTATATATTCTACCTTAATTTAATTATGAAAAAAAAAACTAAATATTATTAGTGTCCTTCAGGAGATCAACGTAAAGTTTAATGAAAACATCAATCATTAAACAGAGCACTACAAAAAATTTAACATAAACTTAACAAGAAATGTTACATATTTCCTACACGCACAATTAAGTACATTAGACTACTCAATATTTATCAATTTTCCCACTTAGCATCATCTATTAGAGGAATGTTCTTGATGTCAGTTTAAGAGTTCTCTTTCGAAGCCTGATAATAAACACCTTCTCCACTGTTGGAACACAAGTCAGTGTAGCTCATGAAGGAGTGAAAGGATGGACTGGAAGGATATGATGACTCACTATTGGTAGGTGAAGAAACTGAGGAGTCGCTGGTGGATGGTGGCAATGTTGACTTGGTCTAATTGGAATGGCTTGAGACTTCGTCATCAGATTCAAAATCGTAGATGTCTAGTTGAACATCAGGGCCATTACCTATGGCATTCTCATTGTCTTGCAGTCTAATATGCTTAGAATTAGCCTTCGTGACCTCATCTATAAGTGGAATCCATTCCTCTGTCAATGCAGGAACTAAATATCTAAAGGGGATAAATAATTTAACTTGACAGGAATGAGATATGGAAGAGATGGCATAGATATAAATATATGCCCGTTTTCACGCTTACATACACTAGGACCAAAATCCTAAAAATATAATTCGATAATTTTAATTTTTTTTAAAATATCACATTGTTATAATATGGACCCCCATACAATTGTAATTTTACATTTAGATTGAAACTTCTTTGAGAAGCATTCAGGTCATTGTTTACTTCAATTTTGCAGCATTAAACTTATAGCTTCAACACCTTTAGGCACTATACAATGTTTTTATTTTCTATTTATCTTTGTGTCCCACATAAAATAAACTTTCAACACTGGGAAAATTTTAACCATGTCCCAGTCGTCTGAAACATTGCCAAATTCTGGAAATCGCACGAAGATATGTCAATGTGGAAATGCCACTATTATGCTTACTTTAAAGACTTATGAGAACCCTAGTCGATGGTTTTATGGGTGTTCTAACTATTGGGTATGTATGGTTTAAATTACAAAACATTTATCAGTTTTCAATTATTAACTCGTGTAACACAAAAATATTTTTTTAAGTAAAGCATCAATGGCTGCCAATATTTTGATTGGTGTGATGTGTAGCAATCCCGCGGCGTTGTAAGGAGGTAATACTTAAGCACAGAAAAATGATCCAGGATTTGGCCAATGCTAATCATAATATGAGTTCAAACAACACAGATCTAAGGAACAATGTCCAAATTCTAACAATTACAAACGACAAGCTATCTACCATAATAGAGCAAATCAGGTCCATGGCGAGGATGGGGTACTTAATTGTAGCAGTATTGTTTGTTGTTGTAGTGGTCCTTGTAGGAAGGTTAATTTGACAGAGATTAACAAATTTGATTGTTTAAGCATGTCGGCTAACATGATTTGTACTAATTTTTCTCTTTATTGGTTCAGGTAGTTCAAAATAGAAAAAAATATCTACTGAGTAGGATTTTTTTTAGTTTAATTTTTGTTGTTGGGATGTCTTAAAACACTTGCTGGATTTGACAATGTAATGTACTAGATGGTTATAATTATATCTACTTTGAGTAGGATCACAATATTATCAGACAATGAGTTGATACTGTTTGGCTACTTAATGTAGCTAATATGTTTTCAATTTTTAGAGACACCATCTCAATATTTCAACACAGCTCCAACTAAACGTATTCTATTTATGAACTTCAAAACCTATGGTGTATTTTAATTTAAAAAGTGAATGCAAATACGAATGAATCCATGATTGATTCGTGTTGATTGATGAATACAAATTGCTATACATATTTAAGTTTAAGGGTGTGTTTGGTATAAGGTTAATAAGACTTAAATCTTAAACTTAAAATGTTTATTTGTTTTTGTTTTTGTTTCTCAGGTTTCCTCAACAACCATTACAATGAGACTAATCTCTTGAGTTAAACTCATAGTGGTTAACCTATATTAAGTGTGTACGGGATAACATTCATATAATGGTTACAATTTATTAGAGTTAAACTGTCTTTATACAAATTGATTAAAGTATAAAATCCTAAATAATAGTTTACGTTATCAGGAATTAGAGAGTTGGAACCAATCCTGACTACCCTCCTATGTCATCATTTATATGACATTGACACTAATACTCCTAAACTAAACTCAATATACTATTTAAATTAATATTTCTAATATATTTTTTACTTAGGATAGTGTAAGGATGACGATTAGGGTGAAGGTTAAGGTTATGGACATGTTTAGGGTTAAGTTTAGGGTTATGACTAGGGTTAGTGCTAGGGTTAGGGATTGGGAGATTTATTTTAATTTATAATATTATTTATATTGGTTTTATGAATTATATTATAATTAAAATAATAATTGTAATTAATATTGAATTTAGTTTAGAGGTATTAGTTTCCTAGTATAAAATGGGGACGTTGATACTAATAAATTGGAACACATTCGTATATAAAAATATGGAAATTAAGGGTATTAATTTCTTCTTAGCTATTTATCCTATTTTAGAAATCATTTCCTATTGCCTTAAGTATTTTGGTTGTCTATAAGACAACCCTAAATAATTTTTTCAATTAACTTCTATTTATACTTAATAGAAAATAATATACAATTATCACTTTTAATTTTTTACTACATAGACAATACTAACCCTATTAACTTAAAGGTCGATTGAAATTAAATGAATTTTTATACATTGCCCTAAACAAAAACTGTAACCCTACGCATCACCATAAGCCATACCCTACCCCAAACCCTAACCATAACCCTCTCCCTCAATGCACCTTAACTGTATCCCTAAATAAAATGGGTATTTTTTTACGGTAATTTAGGGTATCTAGTAAAACATTTAAAGTGGTAAAACATTGTTATGTTATCATTAATTATAATGAGAGGTTAATTGTACAAAATCCCAATTCAACAATATAAAAACAGCGATGTAATATGCTTATTTGGTTGAATGGATAGCTGGATCATCTCATATAACTATTAATTCAGTTTTTCTCATTGAAGACGTTTAAACTATAATATATATGGATAGTCAAGCACTGTATTATATTTTACAACTAAAACATGTCACAATTTATCTTGGTTTTATATTTAAACCTTTCATATTCAAAAATTATCTTGTGTAATAGGGACTATAATTTTAAATTAATCTAGTTATTTTAAAATGTCAATGAAGTTAATTACAAAGTACTCATAACTTACGAGTGAAAAATTATAATATATTTTAAAAATAAAATTTTGGCATGTATATAGAAATGTTTTGAGATAAATAGAGAGATTGGAAACCGTTGATTCTCTTCATAAGTATAGAAGAGATCTTTACAACAAGTAATAACCCCAAAAAAAAAAAAAGGTTCCATCTTAATTAAAGATATGGGAACTAAAGCCTATTAGTATCTCCTTCCATAAAATACTTAAGGAAAATATTTAAGGATAGAAATGTTTAAATTATTTGTGATTGGTTGTATAAATAAATATGAGTATTTTTAACCTCGTAAATATAATAACAATTAGTACCAAATTAAATACTATTCAATCAAAGTTTTATTGTTTTATTTACTCTCATAATACAAAATAAAACATATTGTATCACTAAAAAGAAAAAAAAAAAAGGCTTTTTTTTTTTTAGTTTTTTGCCCAAAATAAAATATTACAAACACTTTATATTCTTTATTATTTTTATTTTTATAATATATGTTAAAAAAAAACTATTGAAATTACCTAGGAAATCTGTACAAACCCCTTTTGGTCCACATAGTGCGTGGGCAATTGTTGCTAACAAGGCATGTGGAACCAAATTTTAAAATTTCGGTTACTCAACTTATCTCATTCGTGCTATTTAGTTTTCATTCTACCCTTTCATGATTTATGTTTCAAAAAATTGGACCTTTTGTCCAAAAATCCTTAAATTAATAGTGATTATCTAACTAACTATCAATTATCAATCCCAATCAATAGCGGTGATATACAAAGGTTATTCTATGATAACTAGTCTCCGAAATATTTTATTAAATTTAAAAAATTCGTATTAATTTATTAAAATTTTTTGTGATCAATGAAATATAAAGATAAAAAATTGTAGCACGTAAAAAGATAGTAATTTAACAAGCATTTATTATACTCTTATTTTTGGTTCAAAAATAAATTGGAATTTGAAAGTGAAAAACAAAAAACTAATAAATTTTAAGAGTTTAGGCTGAGTAGACCAACATCACTTTAGAAGCCAAATAACACGAAATGACAAATGGCTATATATAGCTATCGATATTATATTAGTATCTAAATATTGCTTATATTTTTTCGTAGAATAGATAAATATAATTTAAAATTTATTTTTATGACCAAAACGGTGGTTAATCAGTCACATAAATATTAATTGATATTGTAAATAATATATACATAATACAAGTAAACATCTATGGATAATTATATATGTACAACATCAGATTATTCTGAAAGCGAAAGATAGCAAAATAAAATATATTTTTGATAATTTAAATTAGATCTAAATCAAAATTTACTCCACCGTTTATTCTTTTTTCTGTGTTTCATAAATAAAATGTTAGGCTTAAAGGATTGTTTCTTTGCAAACTGCACTTCTTCATCTCATTCTTTCTTTCTGTTTTCATCTGATAAGTAAATTCCTTATGGATTCTGCCGTGGAAGATAAATTAGTAACAAATGTGCGTCATGGCTATTTAGACGAGCCAGTTGAGTTCTTCAACATTTGTCTCTTTCTTTCTCACGTTTTCTTCTATCTTTGAAGACCTTTGTTAATCTGGTAACTAGCTATAAATAGAACTCATAATATATGATTTTCTTTGCTCCAATAATTTAACTAGATATAAAAGTTTCATTGGTCAACTTTAAAACCTTATTCCTTTACAACCAACTCCTACGCCATGTGAATTTTGTTATATTTGTTTATAAATTATTCATTGTTGAAGGAATGAATTAGAGATACCATTTTAGGTCTTTGACATTTTTGTTTTGTATCTATAATATTTTAATTAACGTCTAATTTATAATTCTAGTGTGAGCTCTATCCCACTAATTGAATATGTTTTTTAAAATCATAAATTTGTTAAATGTGATTGTAAAAGCACGTATGGCTTAAGTCATTATCCCGCCAAATAAAATGTACTTGCCCCATTCATTATAGCTTCTTTAATAGCAAATGAGTCTTTGTACTAGCTTAAGCCCATTACATCATATATTCCACTTTTAACATTTGGACCATTAGTCACAGATTGTGTGCGGCCAATCTTCATTTAGTGTAGTAGTTGAAAGCATAGCATTTTTGAGCATACGGTTACAATATCATTAGCGAATAAACCAAACGCATTCGTTTGATCAACATATCTAGTCACAGACATAACAGAAAAATATCAATTGTTAAACATGGCAAAAGTGAAGCATAAGATATGATTGAACTAATTGAAATTGTAATATATGCTGTAGTTGGTCGGATATTAGTTGTATAAGTTTAAAGCGATGTTGCAGCATGACTTATAATGTATATGTGTACAAATTTAAACAATTGAAGTTGAATGGAATTACAGATTTGCATCCACAAATATATAGTAAATACATGCTTGGAAGTCTCTGTGCTTTCATGGTGCTGAAATGTTGAACATAAAGGAGTCTATGGTTGCTAAGAACAGAGCTAACTAACTCCCTTAGAAACACAAAAAGCTTGAAAAATATAACCTCTATTTTTTATTGTCTGAAAAGTTCTTATTTATTGATATTTGATGATATTTATTGTTTTTGTTTAATGTTTGAAACAATCGAGATGTGAATAATATTGCAGATATTTACAACAACTCCATCCATAGATGTCGGAGGTACAAAATCAAGATATCAATTATATATTCTTTGGCCTTATATTCATTTTGTAGTATGAGTTCATTATTGTATAGATATTATGAGGACGCATTAAGGAAACTAATAAATCATCGAATTTTTATGTATCTTAATTTCTTTATCACCAAGATGTTGGTTTTATATTGATCAGGAATTACTATGGTACTCATTTGAAAAACTTACATGCTCACAGTTTTTTATTGTTGTATCCTTTTGTATTATTTAGGTGGAGCTCTTGTAATTCCATAACCTTAATTTCCATTGTTATGTTGAATAACTACAATTGTGCCTTTGTAGGGAATGAGATAAGACAAAATCTTGTGGGAAAATATTTTGCCTGCAATGGCATCAAAATATGGAGGCCCATAGACTACTAAATAAGTTCTTGGCTCTATTATCTACATACAAGAGTGCTGAATTTTTATATATTAATAATGTTGTAATTGACTTTGATTTTGCTATTGATGAAATCTAATTCTTTTTATATAGAATTAATAATGTATAGCTTCCTTGAAATAATCCAAGATGATGAACTTATGCATTTGATATGTTTTTGCAGTTATTATTTTTGTTTTAAAATTACAAATTTATATAATACAGTCTCAATATGGATATAATGCATTTGTATATATGAATATACAAAATCCCCCTTTTTAGCTACTTAATTATTTAATTGATAAATTTCTTACAAAATAACACTAAAAGTATATACAGATTTTGGTAATAAAACTTTAATAACTCACGCCATTTTAGCTAGCATTTTTTTATACAAATTTGGTAGCAATAGAGAATGACATATGTATTAGTAGTTTTAGCAACCTTGTTTATAGCCACCAGCTTACTTGGTACCAAAATCAGTAGCTAAACCATTTTGCCACCGATTCAGTTACCAACTTGTCTACATTGGTTAATAATGTTTTTCATGTATTGCAATCAATAAACTTTGGCGTGGAAAGACTTTAGCTGTCAGCCTATGACTATACGGGCTACCAAATTTGGGATGAAATTTGCATTATAAGTAAAAAAAAAGGTTAATTTGTTTGCTTACATTTATGAATTTTTTTTATATTTATGACAGGAGGTTTAATCCTAATAAGTAGGTGCACATTAATTTGTGGTTGACCTTTATTCGGTACCTTCTGACAAGATCAAATCCATATTTTAGAACCAGTGTTGGGTCAAGCTGTTAGGATTCACTCTTTTTCAAAAATTTATGCAAACTCAATTTTCAGCATCTTTATTTTGCATATCGACTGTGAGTATAGTTTTTCTTTGTACTTGAGCTGTGATAGATCTGAATGCCTAAACTAACCTCAACTGTTCTGAGCATCTGGTTATTTCCATCCAATACTCATTTGTTGTTTTCAGTAATTAACTCAGTATATCGTCGCTAGATGCAGATGGTCACTCAGCTTTAGTGTATAGGTATTCTTTGATTTTTTAGATTCATCTATGTTCAATATAACTATAAGTTAAAAACAGCGGCCTTAGTCACCTTGACAAAGATGTCATAGCTCCCTTAATAGGTCAAGGCTGCCAACTTTATTAAAACTGAGGATGTGGATGACAATTTTTGTGTTTGATGAATGATCAGTTCACTTTGTGTAAGGTGTAATCAAGAGATAACAACTCTTAATTTAGTGGTTGGATTAGATATAAATTTAAAGCTGTAATGCATATGTTTGTAGCTAAACAGTAGAGTACTTAAGCTGAATGACAAGTGCTGAAAGTTAGTCTAGAATGTTAGTGCTGAATGTATATGTTTTAAGCTGAACGGGTAAATTTACTATTTTCTGTGTTCATAAAGCACAATCTTACAGACCGGGATCATTTTGCATTTATCTTCCATGTAACACAAATGAAACCATTAATTATAAATTTTGTTGTTATCTCAACTGTTCCCTCAATTGGTAATTTCCGTTGTACGGTCAGTTGTTGTTCATAGTACGGAATATCAGCTGATCTCATTGATAGACTCCCCTGCTCACTCACCAGTTCTGTCTACCTAATTCCAAAACTTTTTTGAACCTCATCTTTTACTCTCATCTGTTTACTACCTTCAAATTCTTAGTTGTTGTTCTAAGTGCTTTTTCTCGGATCTTCTCGTCTATTAAATCTATTTCTCTATGAACTGTTGTGTATAGCTACAGAAAATAGTATTTTTTATTTCAACCTCCTCAATAAACTAAATAATTATGTTTAGTTATTCTGCTATCTTCAGTCGGGCAGCATGACTGACCTCGAATGCTTGACCGATATCTCACCTAGTTGTTCCTTTTCAAAGCTCATATGTTCTTCACATGCTACTATTTGGTATAAAATATGGTAATGATATGCGTAGTGTATTTTAAAATTATGATGGCTTTAACCCTAAATATGTTAACTTCTTTATTTTTAGCTAGTTACGTCTTTTATTTTATAAATACTAGACATCTTCTTATGGGTAATTTGCTCACCTGCATACAGTAAGTTTTACTAATACTATGGTGCAAACTATTAATGGGAAAAGTCATGTCATGTTTCTATAATCATTTATGGATCCCGTCCAATATTATTATAAAATAATTTAATTATGTAAATTAAAACTCTTTTTACTTCACCTTTTAATTATAATTATTCAAATTATCATCTATAGATAATTAATTAATTAACAAGGCTTCCTATAAGTCAACATTAGTGCTTAGTAGCACATAATAGTATAAATATGCCTTTGAACTTTTTGTACCTTTTCGTTAACAGTTATCATACAATTTAATTTTTCTATCATACAATGACCTGATTAAAGCTAATTGTTTATGGAAATAATGTCAAACCCTATTAAACATCATGTGTCTGGATTTCCTACGTTTTTAG
Source organism: Quillaja saponaria (assembly GCA_029379385.1). Lineage (NCBI taxonomy): Eukaryota > Viridiplantae > Streptophyta > Magnoliopsida > Fabales > Quillajaceae > Quillaja > Quillaja saponaria. The sequence continues at coordinate 15,165,490 of CM055605.1, read as the reverse complement.
CTTAATTGGAGAAATACATCTCATTAACATGATCTCATCAGGATGCAAATATCCATTGCATAATTCCATGGGCTCATGTAGGTTAATTAAAAAATCCTTTACGTGACATTGCTTGCAATTATTTTCAATTATATGGATATATATATTTAATAATAACATGAATAAGATTGTACATAAAATTAATGCCACAATCTAACATTTCATTGGCTTTAGATTTTAGTGCATACTAGTAACACATCTAACAACGTATAATTTTTAAACTTGAAAATTAATTATGTAATTCTTTAGTAGTTACAACATTGAACTTATTTAAACACACCACCCTTTATCGTTAGTAAAACAAGCAAATTGACCTATCTGAATATTATCTTCTTGATCAACCATCTAAATTAGGTTGAGACTCCAGAGAACATCGTCTTCAAATTATATGAAATGTTATGCGTGTTAGCTTCAATACTTTTACATTTTTTTATTCACATACCAAGCATTTTAATGAATGACTGTAAGTGCTTTTAATCTAAGGGAGTCCACATTGAATATCAATGCTTTTACTGTTAGCCTACATAATATTAATTACGTTGCTTTGACGTGAAGTCTTAGCGTGTGCAGTTTGTAGATTGGATGCAGTATCAGCTATTAAGGCTTTACCCCATCAATGTAGTTCAGGTGTCAAATCGGTAAACCTATCATGATAATTCCATTTTAGGTTGTGAGCCTTTTAATGTGTAACAGATGGATAGAATAAAAAATAATCCATCAAATGACTATTGAACTGCTCGAGATAAGAGGGTGAAAAGATGGAAAATATAGCTGATAAAGACATCATTGAAGTGATTGATGTGGTCATCTAATGTTTAATGCAGGGGTCATAGACTTGGTTGCCACTTGGTTCATACAAAATTATACAAAATTCTTCAGAGACTTGTCACATAGTAATCGAGAAACAATAAACACTCAAGCATCATCTAGTGTAATCATAAGAGGGTATCACTGAAGTAGAAGCTGTAATGCATATTACAGCTGAATGCCAATACTGAAAGCTATGTGTTGAAATCAAATACTGAAACCTTTATATCTATAGTATTAGAAGCTGAATAGAATAGTCTGAATGAATTCAACATTTTCTCCTCGCTTCCTCTTTTGAGTAAAAAACATACATTCAGACATATTTCGAGAAAGTGATCAGAAGTAGACAATTAAGCTTAAATAGCAACTGAACAATTCAGCTGAGTTAAAATATACTTTCATTCTTCGTATATGTGTTCATTAGTAGACAATTAATCTAAAAGTGCAACTGATATGTGAGTTCAGAGTTCAATATATATGATTCAAAGAACTTGTTTAGAAGTACACACTGAATTGGAATTGCAACCCAACAAATTGAGTGACCACCATTTCTAATGTGATTTATTAGTGGAATTATACAAATTTATGAATATCAATTGTGCATAAATTTTTCCTACAGGTCAAATCAGATTGCTAAAGCAAAGTTAGGATCACACATTTCGTCAGCATTGAAATTACAGATGTTGCATCTTGGATAGTCAAAATGAGATGGATAGAATAGTTGTTTGTTTTGTGATTGTACCATGGCACCTCGGCTCGCATTATGCATAATTTTTATCATATCAAGGTGCATACAAAAGAAATGTTAAGCTAAGTTACATAAATCCCTTCTAATAGAATTACACAAAAAAATAGTTTAAAATAACACTACACAAAATCTCTTGGAGTTCAACAAAAGTTCATTATAACCATAATGCATATGGTCAGGTTACCTTATAAGTCAATCAGCAGCTTCGTTCCCCCTCTCGAAAGGCAACCTCTGGTATCATAGGATGAAGTCCCTTGGTATAAAATCTACAATTGTCAATTACAGTACCTAGAGGGTGAGAACCTTGATTTGCATTAGTAATAACTAATACAATGTATGGCTGTAATGAAAGAAATTCACATCTCACAATTCCTTGGCACCTATGTAAAATATGACATGCAAGGTTTCTTTGTTGAACATTTTTAAAGTTTGTATCAAGTATTACACTCTCCCATCTATAAATTGAATTAAGTAATACCTTAGCCGCCACATGTATTTCCTGGCCCGCTTTTTTTACTATTTCCATGTTCACCATTTTTTTATTCAACATGAGCCAAATACCACCAAAATCGCCAACTACATCAACCTTACTGACCCCATCAAAAGGTAGGCCAGATATAATTTTACTTGTAGTCTGCCTATTCTCATTTCAATCACCAGAAATATATTTAACTTATGGATTGTCATAAGTTCCTGGAAGGATCTGACAAATTCTGAGCCTTCTGCTCCCATACATTTCCAGGCTATTATCTTAATTGGAGTATTAATAATGGTGTTCTCTGGCAATGAAATATCTATTGATTCCACTCCGTTTACTACCTCCCTAGCCAACCTGGACCCAAATGTTCCTCCACATTTGTATTTTGTACTGGATATATAGCTATCTTATATTTATTTCCCCCTAGGCTTGGCTTAAGCTTTGAGCTTATGGAGATTTATGCTTTCCTTACCCACTTGGCACCTTCCACAATTAGCATGTGATTTCCCCTTGTTGAGAAAATCTTCTCTATCGAGTATGTGGTTAAGCTAGAGATGATAAAGTCGTGTTGTTTGTTCAAGTCCAGTCTTAAATATTCATTCATCGATGAATACATATCTATTTATGTTATCAATCAATGGGATGATTGAGGCATTGACAACAATCATTGAACAGGGAATCACATCATAGGCTGCATTTGGAAACAAGACAAAACTGGTCACATGGTATACATTCCCCACTTTAGTTGCATCAGTATGCACTTACTACACCTACATATCAAATTACTTGGTTGATTGTTCTACGTCATGGGTCCCCTCTATACCCATGTTGAATTCGGTGTCATTGGTATGGCTGCTATCAATAGAACGATTTAGAACCAGTTTGTGCCATTTGTGCATACCCGGAAGCCATGTATCATCTCCTGAGTAATATCCTTCCTCTCCGAAGGGGAGTTCCTATCAACCCGTCTGCTTACTCTCATTCCTCTGCTTGTTATCTTGCATATAAAATTTTCTTCCTTTTGAATTTTATATTTAATGCATATGGGGTCTTTTACCCTGACGTCAATAGCCATTATTAACATTCCTACCCTATACTCTAATTGTCGAAACTGCGATAGTAGGTTCCTCTCCTCTGTTTGATAAAGGAAACCAGATACTAGGATTAAATATTGAACATTAGCTATAGTGATAAGGGTATGTTAAAGACCTCTACAAATTTATAAAACACTAGTTTTATTATACCTAATAATTTATTTCACACTAAACAGTGTGCGTGGTATAGACTCTACACTGACATCGTCCATTCTGATGGATAACATTATATCTGAATATATTAAGTGTAACAGTTATAGTTCTAGAGTCAAAAATAAAGAATTGAGGGCTTGTTAGTTGTTAAGTTGTTATTCAACAAGTTCTTAATTGGTTATATTAATTATACCATTTTATGGGGGTAAAACATGAAATTATTTAGATAAAGGTAAAATATTTAATCATATTATTTTATTTGTATGATATTTGGGCCGAGTGTATGTAAGTGTTAAAACGAGTATATATATATCTCTTTGCAATCTATTCATTATCTCATTCCATGCAACTTAACTGAAACTTTCCCCTTTTAGTTAAGTAGTTCCAGTGTTGACAGAGGAATGGATTCTAGCCAAAAGAAATGAAATCCAATCAAAGATGACGACACGAAGATTGAAACTAAGCACATTAGACTGCAAGACAATAGGGATTACAAAGGTATTGCTTGTGATGTTCTATATGTCTTATTCAGCTTACAACACATATATACATAGGTTATAAAAAATTGAAACTCAACCTTTTTGAATAAAGATATCAACCTTCATAAATGCACTTGACATTTAATGGGGTTGTGACATCTTCAACATGTTCAATCTGACAACAATGATATTGATTCTGATGGCGAAGTATCAAGCTAATCTAAACAGTTCTAGTCATCAATCCCATCATCCTCCAGCGACTCATCATTATGTTCACGTTCTAACAGTGACTTATCATCTCCATCTGCGCTGCCCGTTCACTTCCTCAGTGGCGACACTGACTCAAATTTCGACAGTAGAGAAGGTGTTTATTACCAGCCTCAGGAAGAGAACTCTCAAATTGACATCCAGAGCATTCATCCGAATAGATGATGATGAGTTGAAATTTTGATATATATGCAGTATTTATCAACTACTTATAATTGTTTGTGTAGGTATTGTGTAATGTTGTTTAATTAGTGTATATTACATTTTATTTATTACTTTCCTTAGTGCTTGATGTTTTTCTTACGTGGTGGTGGTGCAACTGAGGCCAACTTCAGCAAGTAATCTTTATTTGGCACTCAACTATTCATTTGATAATACTAAAACTAGAAAATGATGCGTTGAATTAAAGCATTGTAAGCCAAGTCAATGGTCTCAGTGACAAGTAGGTATTTATGGGTATCATTAAACTGATCACATGGCAAGATCCTTAAGGGTAATTGGAAGATACAGGTAGTACACGTATATAATTTTATTTCGTATTCCTGATTAAGGTATCTATCCTTTACTTTGTGACATACTGAGTGAGGTAAGAACGTATCAACTATATCGCAAGTCATTTGACTGTTTGCAGCCATATATGATGATAGGATCATATGTAAGTGGTTCCTATTTTTATTCTATATTCAATTTATAAAAACATTTAGTCCAGTGTTCTTCGTGAAGATATATGCTCATAAAATTAGATCATTACTACGTGGGCACATTATTTGACTCATAGGGAGAAATATCTCAGTGGCCCACATTCATGGTTCTTGCCCCCTGTTTCGCGGTAACAATTAAAGTCTTTGGTTAAATCAAATTTATATGATTGCACTTTGATTGTAGGAAATGATTTTGAATGATAAAGATAACCTTGTTGATCATTGTGTCCAGTCATTCCGAAGAGATGAAATCTTTAAGTCATATTTAGATAATTGTCATTAGGTCAGCATGAAAATATTATCATCTTAAATTACAAATATGTTAATGTATAATAAAAATACATGATACAAAGTGTCTACTAATATCATATATATATATATTCCAATAAATGATGATAACAACCATTGGTATTTGGCCATTGTGATTACTTGGTTGGGAGTGTGAGGTATGTTGACTCACTTCCTCAACTATTGTCATCGAAGAATTAGATACACACAATACATCAAATAGTATGTTATGTCTATAATGCTTTTATATTATCCAATTTTGATATATCATATGGTACTTTTGGTAAATATAAACATTGACATGGTTGTATTGAAGCTTGATTTCTTAGATAGGCTATTTACGCTCTATTCTTTCCACCTTAATGAAGATAGTCCGTGGAAGAAAGTATTAGAGTTCCCAATTTATACACTAGAAGGGATTCCAGGACAAATATGTTATAACTCGATAGTTTACCATACATTTTGGGATGTTATACGTAAATTATCATGATTACATAAATCATAAATTTTCATGAAATAAATTAAAAACAAGAAAGTATTTGGATATATATAAGTAAATTAAAGTCCATCACCTTATTGGTTGACTTGGAACATGAAAGTTATTTGAATAAATTTTAATGATGTGTAATTTAGTATGTGATTATTAAATAAAAAAAGAATAATAATAATAATAATAATAATATATGATTATATAAGTGTATATTTAATTCTAGGATTAATATCTTCTACAAATCCACACAATTTAATTTGGCTTTTCATTAATAATTTATTTTATTGGTTTTATCTTTCTCTCTTTTTCTTGGCCAAACCGACTTACCCTCTCCCTCTATCTCTTCCATTTATTACATTCCATTTAGTTCCTTCCCCTGTTTCCTCAAGCTGGCCATGGGTCTTCATATACTTAATAGCTAAGTTAAATTATTGGTAAGTTAATCACTTTCTTATTCCTTATAGCCATAATAGCTTATGTATTAGGGAGATGAAGCTTAGGATGTGTAGAGGAAGTTTATAGCGGCTTGGCTTGCTGCTGAAATTTATTTTCACCTTCCTATCCAACGTTAACTCTATTTTTTTATTTTATTGTGTAGGAGTGGCTATCCATGATAGCACAAGAATACTGCACTTTAGCCGTGACGGGTGGCTATTTTTCTTGTAGTTAATTTAGCAAAATTGGGATGTTGTTCTATCCTTGTAATTTGGAGGTTTTATGAGTATGATTGGGGTGTGTCTTGGAGCTGTCAACAGGTTAGTTGACCACCTTGCCATCCTCCTTTTATTGCCTCCATTCTTGTGATTTTTTGCCGTTTTAGCCAAGATAAAGTGTAGCTAGGGACTGCCTTATTCTACATGAACATTTACCTTCAATTTGAAGAGTAATTCCTCTCGGTCAAAGCAGCTAGAAACTGCATATTAAATAAGAAAAAATCGTGGGAGGATGGATAAGCATTCTTTAGTGTTTAAAGCAATGTGTATAGAATTATAAGTGGTAGTTGATGTTAATTAGTTATAAAATTATTTTAGGAATTGGAAAGTGGGTAACATGAAATTTTAGAGTAAGCTAATATTGAAGTTTTATGGTATAGATTCTTGATAATTGTGAGTGGTTAAACTAATTTAAAAATGGGTATATAATAAATGAGTATTACAAGAAAATGAAGGAAATTGTAAGGATTGTGTTAGGAAATAAATAAATAAATATATATATATAGTGAATTAAAATAAAATAAAATTATAAAATGTTAAGCAAATGTAGAAAATAAGCTATATGTGTATAAGCCTTAATAATATAAATAATCAAGTAATGAATTAATTTATGAATTGTGAATTAAAAATATAAATATGTATAATTGAAAAATTGTAAATTCAATTATGGATGATCACTTTAAATAATATATGAATTTATAATTTTCAGCTTCAGATCATGTTGAGGACCTTCCGACACCTTCATAGACTAGACGGACTGACAAAGCATGTCCTTCAGCCTTGTGAGTGAATTACGTGCACTTGGTTACTAGATAATTATGTGAAATGATTTATGAGAATTTGAATATTTCAATTATGTTTGCTATTTGATATTGTTTGTGGTTGATAAGGGCCAATAAAGTGAGTCTTTTTTTAGATGATTTTTATTTCCGAAACTGAAATCCAAGTGCACATAGGATATTCTGATTTGAAATTCTGAGATATTTTGATCTTGATAAATGTTTAAAAAAAATAAAATTGAGTGCTCAGCCCTAGTAGGATGGATTATGTATCGAGATTAATTTGTTGTGTGGGCGTGTAAATGCCCAGTGGGGGTGATATTGTTATGCAGGGCTAAGTTACTCGTTGGCCCTTTGCTTGCTTTGTATGCTTTGATTGCTATGTTAAATTATGAATTCCAGATGTTGAATTGATTTATATATGGTGTGAAATGTATGGGTACAATTAAATTTAGACATGAGACTAATTAGTGATATATGTGTATTATGTGTTATATGATGTTAGTACACTCAAGGTACGTGGTTTGTTCATTGAGCCTGTGTGACTCACTTTTTCATCTGTGGTTGTTTTTTTTTTTTTCTTTTTTTTTGGGTAGCAAAGAAACACAGTTCTCTATGTCAAAATTTGCTACTTGCCAACACTGCTACGGCAAGGTATACCTCGGAATTGTATACTTGAAGTTGATAGGGCGACACTTGCAGTCACTTAGGGCTTTATGCATCATTGTATATATTGAATTAACTATGTTGATTTGACGTATTGTTAGGAGCAAAGCTCCACTGTATACTATGATATTGTGGTTTACTAGTAATTTATAAACATGATTATTTATACTTTTTATAGGGCATGTTTCACTTTACTGGGAACATCTGCCAAATTTTCAGTAAATATTATATGTTTAATAATTGCTTTATGATTTTATTGTAATTCAGTAAAGCTTTCTTAGTCTTAACTGTAAATTGTTTAAGAGTCAGTAATGCATTGTAAATAATTATTCAGGGTTACAGAGGTTTGGTTATCCACTCCTCCTGCTAGTCATACCTTTACTAGAGGGTGTGACAAGTTGGTATCAGAGCATGGTTTAGGGTCCATGACTGCAAGTAAGGGATATGTTGCTTTGTGTGTGTACATTACCCGGGGAATATGTGGACTTAGTAAGACATTTCATTTATCCTGAAACTTCAAGTTATAATTTATTTAACATACTGTCCTTCGTTTTCTTTTATAAATGTATATTGAATTCATGTAAATTTGTTTTAGATATGATACGACGTAATGGACAAGTGGGGCAGCAAAAGGCTGGCTCTGATCAAGGATCTACCGATCCCTAGGCACCAACAGTCAGAGGCAGGGGTCAACAAGGAAGCAGTAGAAGCAGAGGTAGAGGCAGAGCTACTAAACCAGCTACAGCTCCTAGTCCTGATATGAAGCAGCTGGTACAAGGATTAGACTATGTCCAGAGGACTGTATGTGATTTAATTAGAATTTTGGCCCAACAACATCAGGCTCAGCTGCAGCCACCTGTAGCTCCTCTTGTTCAGCCTCAGCAAGAGTAATTCCTCTGGTTCCAATTCAACAGGATCGGGGGGTATTTATGACACTTTATGATTTTAGAAAGATGCAGCCACCGAGATTTTCGGGGTGGACTCAGCTTAGGATACTTATTCTTGGAGGGGTCAGATAGATTGATTATAGTTTTGAGATATGATCCCATTCATGCGGTTGAGTTAGTTAGCTATCAGTTACATGATATGGCTAATGATAAGTATAAGATGTTGATACAGTGGCGGACTGAGCCTATCCTACTAGCTTGGCCAGAGTTCAGTAAAGCTTTCATGGATCGTTTTTTACTTGAGAGTGTCCAAGATAAGCATGCTCAGGATTTTGAGTGATTACTTTAGACAGAAGGCATATCAGTCGTAGAGCATGAAACATGATTTACTAGACTGTCCAGTTTTGCCCTGCATTTGGTAGCTACGGAGCAGATGTGAGTGAAGAGATTTGTACATAGCTTGAAGGATTATTTATTCAAATCAATGTTCGTGACGGACACTACTACTTATAGTTAGGCCATTGATGCTACTTACTAATTGGAGACTTGAGTATGGAGAGACAGTCTTAACGCGAGAGTCATAAAAAGGCAAGACCAGAGGATCCTTCGACTTCCAGAGCTAGAAGTTCTCATAGACCTGTGGGTCCTTCGATTTCATTCGTCCTAGTTCATCTCCTTAGGTAGCTCCTATTTTATTTGTTAAAAAGAAGGATGACTCATTTAGACTGTGCATTGATTATCCGACAGTTGAATAAAGTCACTGTAAAAAAACAAGCATCCTCTCCCCAGGATTGATGACTTATTTGATCAGTTGCAGGGAGCTAAGTGTTTTTTCCAAGATTAATCTTCATTTGGGGTATCATCATCTCCAAATTAAAAGGAAGACATTTCAAAGACTGTTTTTCGTACTCGTTATGGACATTACGAGTTTTTGGTTACGTCTTTTGGACTTACTAATGCTCCTGCAGCTTTTATGGATTTGATGATTTGGGTGTTTAAGCCTTTCTTATACCAGTTTTTCATTAGTTTCATTGATGATATTTTGGTATATTCTCAGAGTAAGGAAAAACAAGAGCAGCATCTTCGCATTGTATTGTAGACACTTAGGGAGAATAAGTTTTACGCTAAATTCTCTAAGTATGAATTTTAGCTTAATCAAGTGACTTTTCTTAAACATATGATTTCCAAGGAAGAAATTCGAGTGGATCCTAGAAAGGTAGAAGCAGTTCAGAATTGGCTTCGACCAACAAATGTTTCTGAAATTCAAAATTTTCTGGGTTTGGCTAGTTATTACAGGAGGTTCGTTGAGAATTTCTCTCTTATTGCGTCTCTTTTGACTTGGTTGACTCAGAAATGAGTCAAATTTGTTTGGTTTGAGGCTTGTAAGGAGAGCTTTTGAAAGTTAAATACTTGTTTAACCTCACCTCCTATTCTTACACTTCTCTCTAATACGGTTAGTATACTGTGTTTTATGATGCATCTCGTATTGGACCTAGTTGTGTTTTGATACAAGATGGTAAGGTAGTGGCATACACTTCCAGGCAGTTGAAGAAGCATGAGATAAACTACCTTACTCATGATCTTGAAATGGCATCTGTGATATTTGCCTTAAAGAAATGAAGGCATTACTTGTATGTTGAGACTTTTGAAATTTTCACATATCACAAAAGTCTTAAATATATCTTTAATCAGAAGAAGCTAAACTTAAGGCAACGTAGATGGATTGAGTTACTGGAAGATTATGATTGTTTAATTTTTTATCTTCCAGGTAAAGTAAATATGGTTGTGGATGCTCTGAGTAGAAAGTCTATGGGTGGTCAATCCTATTTGACAACTGTCCATGGTCAGGTTGTAAAAGAATTGCAGAGATGTATGGCAGATGGAGTTAGATTTGAGGTGTTGCCTCAAAGAGTGTTACTAGCTCATATTCAATAAAATCCACCTTTGTTGAAGCGATAAAAGCCGCACAAGCAGTTGATCCTAATATGGGTGCTAAGAAAGTTAAGTGTGATCAGGATGTTATTGATGATTTCAGAGTAGATAGTGAAGGAGTATTGAGGTATCGTGATCGGATTATTATGCCATCTGATTTGGAGTTAAAGAGGAAGATTCTTGAAGCAGCTCATTGTTCATCATTTGTCATGCATCCTAGCTCTTCTAAAATGTATCAGGATTTGAATAAATTTTATTGGTGGGATGGTATAAAGAAAGATGTCTTTGATTTTGTTTCTAAGTGTCTTGTGTGCCAGCAGGTAAAAGCTGAGCATCAAAAGCCTGCAAGAGTGTTACAAATGTTGGATATTTTCAAATGGAAGTGGGAAAAAGTTATTATGGATTTCATATCAAGACTTCCTAAGACTTTTGAGAGTTTTGATTCTATTTAGGTAATTGTGGATCGTTTGACGAAGTCAGCGCACTTCTTTCTGATAAAAACTACTTATTTAGTATATTAATATGTGAAATTGTATCTAGACAAGGTTGTTTCATTGCATGGAGTATCAATTTCTATCATTTTTTATTGGGGCGCTCAGTTTACTGCTACATTATGGAAATCTTTTCAGGAGGCTCTTGGTAGCAGTTATTATTTAGTCCAACTTTTTATCCGCAAATTGATAATCAATCCGAGAGAACTATTGAGACTTTGGAGGACATGTTACAAGCCTATGTTATGGACTTTGAAGGTAGTTGGGATCAACATCTTCAATTAATGGAGTTTGCTTATAATAATAGCTATCATAGTAGCATTCAGATGGCATCCATTTGAAGCACTTGTACAGTAGAAAATATCAATCTTCAATTGGATGGTTTGAGACAAGTGAGTATCAGTTATTAGGGATTCAGGATACTATAGAGAACGTTATGGTGATTCGTGATAGATTACGGACAGCTCAAAGAAGACAAAAGTCGTATGCTGATAACCATATGAGGCAGTTGGAGTTTGAAGTAGGTGATCACGTGTTCTTGAAAGTTTCTCCTTTTAAGAGCACTATGAGATTCGATAAAAAGGGCAAGCTGAGTCCAAGATTTATTAACCCAAATCTTGGAGAGAGTTGGAATAGTGGCATACAAGTTGGCATTGCTCCCAGATTTGGATAGAGTATATCCAGTATTTCATGTATCAATGCTTCGGAAATATTTGCTAGATGAGTCTCATATTCTACGAATTCAGGAGGTACAAATTTATAAAAATCTCATGTACGAGGAGCAACTAATAGTAATCATTGATAGACAAGTCCGTAAACTTCGATCAAAAATTATTCCTTTGGTAAAAGTTATATGGCAACATCATAGGGAAGGTGAAGCCACTTGGAAATCTGAGAGTGTAATGAAACAACAATACCCACATTTACTCGAATAATTCAGGTAACTAATATACCTTTGTAACTTACTGTTTGAAATTCAGGATGAATTTCTTTAAGGGGAAGGCTGTTATAACCCGATAGTCTAGTATACATTTTGGGATGTTGTATATAAATTATCGTGATTACATAAATCATAAATTTTCAAGAAATAAATTAAAAATAAGAAAGTATTTGGATATATATATATAAGTAAATTAAAGTCCATCACCTTATTGGTTGACTTGGAGCATGAAAGTTATTTGAATAAATTTTAGTGATGTGTAATTTAGTATGTGATTAATAAAATAAAGAATAATAATAATAATAATACTAATAATAATATATGATTATATAAGTGTATATTTAATTCTAGGATTAATATCCTCCACAAATACACACAATTTAATTTAGCCTTTCATTAATAATTTAGTATTTTATTAGTTTTGTCTTTTCTCCCTTTTTCTTGGCCAAACTGACTTACCCTCTCCCTTTTTCTCTTCCATTTATTACATTCCGTTTAGTTCCTTCCCCTGTTTCCTCAAGTTGGCTGTGGGTCTTCATATACTTAATTGCTAAGTTAAATCATTGGTAAGTTAATCACTTTCTTGTTCCTTATAGCCATAATAGCTTGTGTATTAGGGAGATGAAGCTTAGGATGTGTAAAGGAAGTTTACAGTAGCTTGCTGCTGAAATTTATTTTCACCTTCCTATCCAAACTTAACTCTATTTTTTTATTTTGCTGTGTAAGAGTGGCTATTCGTGACAGCACAAGAATACTGCACTTTAGCCGTAAGGGGTGGCTATTTTTCTTGACCATAAACTTCAATTTTTCTTGTAGTTAATTCAGCAAAATTGGGATTTTGTTCTGTCCTTGTAATTTGGAGGTTTTATGAGTAGGATTGGGGTGAGCCTTGGAGCTGTCAATCGGTTAGTTGACCACTTTGCCATCCTCCTTTGATTGCCTCCATTCTTGTGATTTTCTGCTGTTTTAGCCAAGGTAAAGTGTAGCTAGGGACTACCCTGTTCTACATGAACATTCACCTTCAATTTGAAGGGTAATTCCTTTTAATCAAAGTAGCTCAGCTAGAAACTACATATTAATAAGCAAAAACCATGGGAGGATGGATAAGCATTCTTAATTGTTTAAAGCAATTTGGATAGAATTATTTTAGGAATTGGAAAGTGGGTAACATGAAATTTTAGAGTAAGCTAATATTGAAGTTTTATGGTATAGATTCTTGATAATTGTGAGTGGTTAAACTAAGTTAAAAATGGGTATAGGATAAATGAGTATTACAAGAAAATGAAGGAAATTGTAAGATTATGTTAGGAAATATATATTGTGAATTAAAATAAAATATATTTATAAAATGTGAAGGAAATGTAGAAAATAAGCTATTTGTTTATAAACCTTAATAATATAAATAATCAAATAATGAATTAATTTATGAATTGTGAATTAAAAATATAAAGATGTATAATTGAAAATTTGTAAATTCAATTATGGATAATCACTTTAAATAATATATGAATTTATAATTTTCAACTTCACATCGTGTCAAGAACCATCTGATACCTTCACAGACTAGACGGACTGACGAAGCATGTCCTTGAGCCTTGTGAGTGAATTACGTGCACTTTGGTTACTTAATAATTATGTGAAATGATTTATGCGAATTTGAATTTTTGAATTATGTTTGCTATTTTAAATTGTTTGTGGTTGATAAGGGCAACAAAGTGAATCTTTTCTAAGATAATTTTTATTTCCAAAACTGAAATCTAGGTGCACCTACGATATTCTGATTTTAAATTATGAAATATTTTTATCCTAATAAATGTTTTGAAAAAAAAAAAATTGAGTGCTCAATCCCAGTGGGATAGATTATGTATGGAGATTAATTTGTTGTGCTGGCGTGTAAATGCCTAGTAGAGGGTGATACTGTTGTGCGGGACTTAGTTACTTGTTGGCCCTTTGCTTGCTTTGTATGATTTGATAACTATGTTAAAATTATGAATTTCGGATATTGAATTGATTTATATATGTTGTGAAACATACGGGTACAATTAAATTTAGACATGAGATTAATTAGTGATATATATGTATTATATATTATATGATGCTGGTACCCTCAGGGTACGTGGTTTATTCACTGAGTCTGTGTGACTCACTTTTTCCTCTGTTGTAGTTTTTTTTAGTAGCAGAGAAACACAGTTCGTTGTGTCAGAATTTGCTACACACTATTATAATAAGGTATACCTCAGAATTGCATACTTGAAGCTAATAAGGCGACACTTGCAGTCACTTAGGCTTTATGGATTATTGTATATATTTGAATTAACTATGTTGATTTGATGTATTGTTAGGAGCAGAGCTCCACTGTATACTATGATATTGTGGTTTACTAGTAATTTATAAGCAGGATTATTTATACTTTTTATGGGGCATGTTTCACTTTACGGGAAACTTCTGCCTAATTTTTAGTAAATATTATATGTTTAATAAACACTTTATAAATTTAATTGTAATTCATTAAAGCTTTCTTAGTCTTAATTGTAAATTGTTTAAGAGTCATTAGTGCATTGTAAATAATTATTCATGGTTACGGGGGGTTTGGTTATCCACTCTTTCAGCCAACCATACTTTTACTTAAGGGTGTGATAAAATCGAAATGTATGAATTTTGTATATTCCCAAATTTTAAAACTACATCTATACAAATATGATATAAATTATAGAAAAAAGACCAAAGAAACTTAATGATTTTATTAAATATTGTGTAGTGAGGATGATAGTGTTTTGCAGCCAATCATTGCTTTGCGGAGGATGATTATTCTAGAATTACTGATGGAGGTTTTTAACCAAAAGGCCGTAAATGTGTTGTTGAAGTCCCAAATATTTTTTATTATCATAAACACTACTTGAAGTCGTTTGCAACTGAGTGCAATAGCCACCTCAGTGAGCTTTGTTGATGACAGCAAATGTTAGTCGGGGTATGTATCACTTATTCATCGTATCTAGTTTTGAATATGATTATGTATTACGAGCAAAGTAGGAATATATTTATGTGAACAAATTGATGTTTAATTGTAATGTTTATTGTCATAAACATCCTCTAATGAATGTGTTTATCCTAAAAAAAAAGCCATTATTAACTTTCAGTGGAAGCGAGAATCAAGTCATATCCCCTCTAGATTAAGATAGGTTTACTATGCAATTATGTGTAATGTACATGAAGCTGAAATTTAATTCCAAAGCTGAACGTTCTGTGGAATAAGGCTTCATTTAGATATAATCAAATCCTGTGAGTGTTCATTTGTCACCTATATTGTCTGTTAGATTGAAAAATTTAGAGATAAGCAGTGGTGATACTATATAGAGGGACAACATATAATGCTAGAACTTATATTCTTTCTTTAAGTATAGCTGGGTAAACTTATGCTAATTTAAGATCAAGTGGTAAGACACAATTGAATGCAAAAGGCCGTCTTTTTTTAAGGGACAATGACCTAGAAGCAGGGGAAACTAGCTTCTTTACAAGGTATTGACAAATTGGATTATGCGTTTCATGTTATGGTTAAGCTAGATAATTCAAGTTAACTAGTTAGGTAGTAATAAATTGTATACTTTTCCTCTTGTTACTTTTGTTATTAATTGAGTTCATATGTGATACTTCATCTTTTTCAAGTTATATTGTTATAACATTTATAGTTGTATTAAGTTTATATGATATTTGAATTCGGATTGCCTCTACATCTAATTCTAAAAGAACATCTAATGATTCTTTTACAATATGCTAAAGATGAAACTATTTAGCATATGAAAGTACATAAGAATTTTATAGATTTTGTTTATTATGTAATTCTTGGTGACTTTGATTCATGTTTCAATTCTTCTATTCAACACAAATTCATTCAATTTTATAATCGAACCCAACTAAACAAAAAAAGAATCTTATAACAATTACTAGAATCAGTTAATAACAAGTAATTTTTGTGTTTTTGATACATAGTATATTCATATTCCATTACTTTTAAAAAGAGCAATTTGAATTTATGGTCATTTTATCTTATATAAATCACGTCCAATTCGTTGACCATCAATACATTCACAGTTTAAATTAAATAATAGATTTAGTTTGTTGAGAACACTAGTACCAACAGATGAATAAATATAATTTTGGATAAATGTTCACATTTACCATATAATTAGCACCCATCCAATGCAAATGTATAGACGACATCCATGCAAACTCACTTGCCTGTATTCAAATGGAAGTATTCCTTGCCCTATATGATCATTTGATTCTCAATACATTGCCCAAAAATAGGTGTTTTCGTGATCTCTAAGGACAACCCCCAATAATAGAAATTAATCCTTTCAAGCAACCATTATATTCTACCACATCCATCTTCATAGTAACGTCCCCCACTTTCACAATTTGGTCAGATGGCACTCGACGATCAACACTCGGCTTGGAATTACTAGATTTGGAGTGATTTGATTCCATATTATCCGTTGAAGAGTACACAAATAGTGCTTCCATAATCTCTGTCCTCATAATGTTTGCACTCATACATTAAGAGGCAACGATGTCTGATAACGTTAAGATGTCGCTTTTCAGTCTCTTCAATAATGACTCCAATTTATCGAGTCTTTTTGCAATGATTTGCATAACAAATAAAAGATATTACACTAAGTCTCCTTCATCTCATCATAAAATTCTATTATTTATCAAAAATAAAAAAATAAAAAAAAATCACTAAAGTATGTCCATAAGCAGTAACAAAAATGTTACAACCTTAGTATACTTATTCGCTATGCCTTTTGGTTTTTCCGTAAATCCATAACAACTGAGAAATACCTATATAACCACACAAACAGTCATAAACTTGGCATCATTGATGTGTGCATTTATAAACACATTTTCCAAATAGATTTAAACAAATACTAATTATTACCATTTAAACACAGAGTACATGCATTTAATCATGGACATCAATATTATCTTCTATGCTATAGATTTTTAAGTTTAAAATATCTTTCAGAAATTATATTTCAATTACATTAGAACTATGCAGTCCACCTGCCATCTTTAATCTTCTTATAATATCATTGATTTCATCCTCACCTTAAGCAATTAATCAAGGAATGACTCCTAAAACAAGAAGGCTATCTGCACCAACAATAATATTTTCTATATATAACACTTCAGTCAGTCTCACTAAAAGTTAGTATAATCGATTAATAAAAACAAATATTTTCAAAATGTGTCGACAACTACAATATCCATCAAATATTGATTACACACCATTAGGAATAATATGCAACCTTCCAACCTATCTTTATTACCTTCCTTAAAATTGCCAATTCCATGAATAAGAAATTTCAGTATCAGAGAACACCAATTTGTCAGTCCAATACAATCGAGACCCTCTCAGTTAAAGATATGATGTATATTTTGTAATGATCTACCGGAAGAGACAGGCTGCCACAAACAATGTAAACTTCATTTTAAAATATTTATCAGAAATTTGCAAACACAACAAACTAGTTTCTAATTCATTAATCATATGTGCTTCATCGTAAATTTTGCCTAGCGAATCATTGGTAGTTCCTCCAACATCAATTAAGCTAACATCTATTTCAGAACCTCAGTTTAAGAGCCCTAATATATGTCCAACATGATTAGTCATGACTTCAAAATCCCCAGATGCTAATTCTAAACAACAAGTCTTTATTTCAAATATCTCTACAAGCCACATGTATAAATCAATTCTTAACTGAGTACACTTTAATTCAAGCAAACCACAAAACCCAGATGATCTAATAGCATCTTTCTTACCTTCGTCTAAAAGTGAAGCCAAGCAATTAAAACGTGAAGGATCACAATATATTTGAGGGTAAATATGTATACAAAAATAAGCCATAATTTAATTATTTTTCATACCTCTATGTCAATAGTAGTTGAAACTAGTTAATACAACTAAGTAGAGACTTTCGAATATTATAAGTTATAAACTCGAAACAGTCAGTAGGATCTGTAATAATCCCATCTAGTCCAACACTACAAAGATCAGACTTCATCGCTTAGATCAGTTCCTATTGCGTATCAATCCCAATTTCATTTAACATCACTCTTCAAGTCCCACACAAAAAGGCACTAAAAATTAAACCTGAGAGCATCCCTTCAGCTTATGAATCGAACAATTCCTTTAAATCCCATAACCTTACATTGAGGTTTGATGAAAAAAGTACAAACTCATCGAATGAGTTTTCCTATTTCATAGGTGTCTCAGACCAACTTGGCTTGGTCCATCAATTAGAAGAGAAGAAAACTATGGGAGGAAAATATTGTTTGTATCTTATATAAGGTCCAATAATAGGTTAACAACGGTCAATAATTATGATCGAATCAAATAAATTGAACTGTTAGTTAGATTTCCACATCAGTCAAAATCACATGGGGTATGACCTTCTTAGCTTAACAGCCATTTTATTGTAAAGTGTCTACAACCAAAGATACCATTGAAGCCAATAATTATAAATTATATACCGCTTCTTTAACAATTATCTCAACCCCATCCAAATTGGTTGATTTATGTTCACAAACATATTTACTAAATTAATTAGGGTTTTAATATAAAAATGAACAAACCTTGTTTTGTCACATTTACAAAGCACATTGGGAAATGACTATATGGGGTGGTTTGGTTTACTAGTAACAATTCCATAATGTGGACTTAATGGGTTTATGACATTTGTTCTAAATAAGGAATTGATTAAAATACTAAATGACAATAAATTAGTCAATGATGGGAAGCATTGATTTATCCTCTAATGAACGTCCAATATAGATGTTAAATGCAAGGGTAGGAGCAGATGACAACAAATTTAGATAGCCCACTCCATTGTCCATTTAGACCATCATCATAATAAGTGGATTCATCTGGTAGACGCATAGAAATATCTCCTTACACTCTGTGGACTTGTTCTTTGCAATCTTCTTGAACTACTTCAATTTATGGTTCATCACACATTGATATCTAGACTATTGCATCACTAGCCATGATTGCATCCTAACGATGAATCCTACCGAATATTCATTGGAGCTTAACCCTCTTAATGACTCGATGCATCGGATCCCAGGTGTAGTGAGAAATGAGTAAGGGTTGGGTCGTCACATCCTTAGTGGCGCGCCACATCGGCGCCCAGGTGTGTGCAAAATGAGCAAGGGTTCTCACATTAAGGGCGGGTGCGGGTAAATAAGCTAATCCAAGATAAGATTCGCATAGCTACTTGAAACATAAGGACTCTAACTAGTAAATTGAAAGAGCTTGTAGATACTATGAGTAGAAGGAGGATTAATATTGCTTGTTTGCAAGAAACTAAGTGGGTAGGAGAAAAGGCAAGAGAGATAGAGAGAACAGGATTCAAGATGTGGTATACCGGTAAGACTAGAAATAAGAATGGAGTAGCGATTATTATAGATGGAAATTTAAAACGAGGTTGTTGAAATCACGAGAAAAAGTGATAGAATAATTTTAGTGAAATTGATGATAGACAAGGAGGCCTTTAATATCATTAGTGCATATGCTCCACAAATAGGATTGGAAGAATATACTAAGAAGGCTTTTTAGGATGATTTAAAGGAGAGAGTCCAAGGAGTATCGTTAGGTGAGAAACTGTTTATTGGTGTTGATTTGAACGGTCATGTAGGAAGTACTAACGAGGGTTTTGAGAGCGTACATGGAGGATATGGTTATGGAGTTAGGAATGAGGGTGGAGAGTCTATTTTAGATTTTGCAATTGCGTATGACTTGATTTTAGCTAACACTTTTTTTAAGAAACGAGAGTCGCACTTAGTCACCTTTAGTAGTAAACTGAATAAGAGCCAAATAGATTTTGTTCTGACTAGGAAGGTTGAAAGAACGGTTTGTAAGGATTGTAAAGTTATACCCGGCGAGTGTTTAGTGTCTCAACACAAACTTATGGTTGTGGATGTTGGTGTTAAGCGGCGGAAGCAAAAGCATAGAAGTAATAAGTGTATTAAGACTAGATGGCGGAATTTGAATGGAAGGAGGATGGCTCTTTTTAAAGATAAAATGTTACAGGGTGATCCTTGGAGGCTGGAGGGTGAGCCTAACATGATTTGGGATGAGATGGTGAAGTCGTATCAGGAATACGGCTAGAGAGGTGTTAGGAGAAAGTAAAGGACGTCGACCTCCGACTAAGGAGACATGGTGGTGGAATGAAGAAGTTCAACAAGCTATTAAAGTTAAAAAAGAGTGTTATAAAAGATTACACAATTGTAGAAATGAAGATAATTATAAATGTTTTAGACAAGCTAGAAAAGATGCTAAGAAAGCGTTTAGGGAAGCCGGAGGCAAGGCTTGTGAAGGACTTTACCAAAAGTTAGAGACAAAGGATGGAGAGAATGATATTTATAGGATTGCCAAGCAAAGGGAAAGATGAACTAAAGACTTAAATCGTATTAAGTGCATTAAGGATGAAGCTGATAGGGTTTTAGTTAAGGAAGACGAGATTAATGAGAGATGGTGAACTTATTTTGATACTTTATTTAATGGAGAGTCAAGGGGTGATTTTGGAGACCTTGATGATACCTTTGATCGAACAGCAAATTTGTTCGTCGGATTAGAGCACAAGAGGTTAAAGAAGCTATGCATAAGATGAAGAATGGTAAGGCATTGGGCCCAAATGATATTCCAATAAAAGTTTGGAGATGCCTAGGAGATATTGGAGTAACTTGGCTTACAAATCTTTTTAACAAGATTTTAGTAACCAAGAAAATGCCCGATGAGTTGAGGAAGATTACAGTTGATCCCTATTTATAAGAATAAAGGAGATATTTAAAGTTGTTCGAATTATCAAGGAATAAAACTTATTAGCCATACATTGAAACTGTGGGAGAGAGTGATTGAGCGTAGGCTTAGGAATGAGACTTTAGTTTCTGAGAATTAATTTGGCTTTATGCCAGGAAGATTAACAATGGAGGCTGTTTTTTTTACTTAGGAGATTAATATAGAAATATAGATAAAAGAAGAAGGATCTTCACATGGTTTTTATCGATTTAGAAAAAGCGTATGATAAAGTGTCAAGATAAGTCTTGTGGTGGGTACACGAGAAGAAGAAGGTCCCAACTAAATATGTAGAAGTTATTAAAGATATGTATGAGGGAGTAATGACTAGGGTGCGGACCGTAGATAGTATGACTGGAGAGTTCCCGATCATGATTAGTGTTCACCAAGGTTCATCCTTAAGTCCTTACCTATTTGCTTTAGTCATGGATGAACTTACCTATAATATTCAAGATAAGGCTCCATGGTGAATGTTGTTTGCCGATGATATCGTGTTGGTAGACGAAACTAGGGAATGCTTAATTTCTAAAATAGAAATGTGGAGGAACGCGTTAGAATCTAAAGGCCTTAGATTGAGCTGGACAAAAACTGAATATATGGAGTGCGATTTTAGTGAAACCAGATGAGGCCCGAATGATATAATTTTAGATAGTCAGACAATCCCTACAAAGGATGTGTTTAAGTATTTAGGGTCATTTATACAAAAAGATGGTGCAATTGAGCATGATGTAAACCATAAGATCAAAGCAGGGTGGGTGAAGTGGCGAAGTGCTTCGGGAGTTTTATGTGATCCTAAAATCCTGAATAGATTAAAAGGAAAATTTTATAAGTCGGCAGTGAGACCAGCTATACTATATAGTACATAATGTTGGGCAGTTAAGAAGCAACATTCGCATAAGATGGGAGTAGCCGAAATGAGAATGTTGAAATGGATGATAGGACATACAAGAAAGGGTAGAATAAGGAATGAGGAGATTCATAAGAAGGTGGAAGTAGCACTTATTAAGGAAAAAAGGAGGGAGAATCGTCTATGTTGGTTTGGACACATCCAACGCCGGCCAATGGACACAGTAGTTAAGCAAGGTGACTTAGTTCAGGTGACTTGGTTTAGGTGTTAGGCAGGGAAAGGGGAGACCGAAACTTACATGGGAGGCAGTCATCGAGAAAGATATGGCTATGCTAGGGATTAATGAAAATGTTATGTCGAATCTATGCAAATGGAGGAAAAGGATTCATATAGTCGACCCCAACTAGTTTGGGATTTTAAGGCTTAGTTGAGTTGAGTTAAGCCATAACTGCATCCTAGTGTACATTCGTCAGTTGAACAACTTGTTCTTGGATCAAGTTATTGTTCGCCATTACCAAATCGAGAGATATAGGCATCCTTGCATAATTATCAATCCACTACACCAACAACCAAATTATACAATAATTTAGGTTTAGGAAATTTACATTTAGGTAAATAATTAATTCTTCATAAGAGGCAAAGCATTTGTAATTAAAAATATTCAAAATTCTACACACATAAGAGATTGAATGTTAAAGCATAAGTTTAGGTAAATATCAACTCTATGATGGGTTAAGCAGGAATGATAAGCAATATTACCAGATTTGATTTTAATTACTTAACATGAGCTTTATTTACCACATTGTGATAAACGAATTGGCTCACCTCAATGATGAAACTTCTACCACATGGCTCGAACATAGTCATCCATGAAGCAACAAAAACTCCAGAGTCAACCCTGTAGATTAAAGGGATCATTTAAATTGTAACAATATAATTCTTAATCCTTTGAGTAAATTAATAATATGTGCCTTTATATATAGGTTACCTTTCTGGTTGTTGAGGCTTAACCAAATGATAATTAACGTACATTTTGTGCCCATGCGTAGTAGCTAATATTTAGAGGTAAACAAATGGATAAAGGGATCCTTTCATAGTTTTATATGTACTCCATCTTTTATGCACCTATAAATTGTTGTTGTCCACTTAACAACAGCATTTAAGCAAAATTGAATCCTTAAAACTTATTATTTCATTACATTACCTGTTTGACTGTTGCACTACATTTTCTGGCTCCACCACTTCACCTTTGATAGCATAGGGGCATTAAAATATACAGGACCATGAAAATCAGTGGGCTAAGTAAGGTTATCATTTTGATTTGCTTATTCAATCAAGCTTCGCATAATTAAGAATTTAAGTTGAAATAAATGATTTCATCATGTAAACTTCGAATTTCAATGAAAAATCACAAAATATACCTGACCATAACAATATATATTAAATCATACCATCTTACAAATTATTCAATGTCTTCGTCCATGGTGGCTCTTATTTTGTAATGAATCCACGCAATAGGCAACTTGTTTATGGCGATCAATAATCAGAAAGATTCAATGAACTTGAACATCATTAATTGAGATGTAAATCTGTGAAACATTTATAGTATGTAATAAGGAATACTAAGAATGAAAAATGGTATAAGCTTATGGTGTTATTAAGACCCTTACAAAGTTGCATCTTTCCCATACTGTCATGTATGTTTCGAAAAAGTAATCTATTGCTTAGTGGACATTTATCTCCTCAACTATAACATGATGCTATCATTGTACATGTATTAAACAAAAATAATATTTGAAATAAGGTAAGCAGTTATGAATCCATTAGCAATGATTGTTGTCATATTTGTAATATTGACAAATTACATAAACCAGTTTACCTAATAGTGGTGGCAAAAACCAAGATACCATAGTTACATCTCGTTGAAAACGCTCCTTGTGAGTATGTTTTAGAGCCAACAGTTCTAGAACCTTCAATTATAATTATAAACTATTAAACACAAATGAGAGTGTGCACACAAAGACATTTGGTGACAAGTACATGATATATCCGATGATAGTTGAAATATTAGATTTAAACTTAAAAAATTTAAAATAATATTAATTTCTTTCAAGTTAATAAGCAAGAAGAGTTCTATCTTCTTTCACCTCACGATAGGGCATCAAAGTATGAAACGTTCTACTATTTGCCCCTAAACGTTTGGTGTGAACTAGGTCCTCACTGCAAAATTTTATAAGCTAACATTACATATTACGATTTATTTTTATCATACCGGTTAATATATAAAATAAGTTATACCCTCCTCGTAATTCAAGGGAGAAAATGTATGCGCCAATTCGGATATCTGCATGACTAAGGCCCATCCATGGAGCAGGTTCAAATCTACACTTCAATCCTTTCAAACTAACATTCATCATAATTAATGTTAATGTAAATCTATTTACATTGAAGTATGGCGACTTCATTAGTTTTATATATGAATTAAATTATGCAAAATAGTGAACAAAACTAATATTCCTAAACTTGAATGAAAATGAAGACATATTATAGTACTAATATAAACCTCAGGCAGTAATCTATACGGTATATCCAGTGCATTTACCCAGTCTTGTTCCACAAAGGAAGATTGCATATAATATGATTTGTACCATCGAAGAGGTTTGACAATGTTTCCTACAGGTGCACTAGTTGAACATTGACCATTAACAGTTGTCGTGTTTGCAACAAGATCAGACGTCCTCAATAGCTGGATATCATATGTTATGTATATAATATTAGTACTGATATATATCAACCACTAATAACATGCAGTAAACCATAATGGGATAAATGTCAATAGTCAGATGTTAAGATATCATTGAAACCTCATATACCTTATTGACGTGCCTGAAAAAATATGCAGATTTAATCCTTGTAGAGACACTGGGTTGTTGAACTTTGTAATCTACAACATTACCATCAACTTCATGAACACTGGTGCAAACTTAGGTTGTCGGGGTAATAGAAGGAATACTTTTGAAGGCAAAGATGGTTTCATCTATTTTGGTTGGATCAAAGGTACCGAATCCAACGTGATTGACTCTACTTTGAGGGGTCTGAGACTTTATAGACTTACCCAATTGTGCAGTTCCTAGTAAACTATCATGGATTGAATGTTGATCTACAAGTGAAGTCTGCTTATCGGTGAAACTCCTTATTGACTGACGGGCAAAGAAGCCAACATTGAATACATTTGAGATGGTGGAAAGATTAATGTTCTCCACCTTAATCTTTTTGGGCCTCCCTCATTTTCTTTTAACTGTTGTGGTGTCAGTAGAAAGTTGCTTTGACATAACTTTTCGCTTATGATCCACCCTCGAATCAGACTTGTTATGTACTTGTAACATATGCCTTAACTTTTCCACAAACTCATCATCCTTGTTCTTTATTTTAGTTACAATTCCAATTATCCGACAAATTTCGGATTTCATTTACGTTATTTGGCTTGTCACTGAATCTGACTTACTAACAAGTTTCTGAAAATACATTTGTGAACAAACAAAGAAATTCCCAATGATATAAATGTAAATATTAAATGAGATATAAAATATATATTTTTATACATTATAAGGGATACCTAAATATCATTTGAGATTGGGATGTTTCTGTACTTGGATAAATCACTAGCCAGCACAAAAACCTACATATATGCAAATTATTTGAGGTATATTTGGAATGAATATTTAGATTGTCAAAAATATTGTAAGTTAGTTCTGTTACCCCTTCCAGATTTGCCTTCTGTGAGATTTTCCAGTTGAACATGAATTTCTCAACAAGTCTATATGTTTATAGAGTGATTCTGAAATCGGAGCCATGACGTGGCAGCCGACTGATGCTAGTAAGAAATACATTGTCCATATAAAATATGTAAAAAGAGAAACATTATATCAAACACTATATATTCATGTAAAAAAATTGCTAGTCTATGACATAAAAGTTATATTAATAATTACAATATTGTAAGTCCAGTATGTTAATTACAACCACATCATAGATTCGATCCTCTATTGGTTACCATCAATGCCTCAACACATCCTGTGATGATAGTACTCTCATATTCTTTGCAATATCTTGTTCCCTTTACGAGTCCATTAAGCACATACTTGGACCAATTTTTCATGGCAATAATTGAAGGTACTCCTACATGGAAAATGGAATTTTTTTGGGAGATTCCTTTCACTGATGGGGGAAAGGAAACTACCCATTGCAAACAACATAAACTTAACCTGAAACTCCTGTGGCAGTAAATTCATCTCCAGTAATTCCTTTACGAGGAAATCTAATGACAAGTTGAATACATCAATGTTGTATTGTCTGCAATACTTGCCCAATTCAAAGTTTAGATCTAAATCAGTGACATCGTATCCTGTATGTGGAACACCTAGGATGTCATGAATATTTGCCTAGGTGAATTACAACCTGACATCTTGAATGTCTACGACCAAGTTTTTAACATCAAACCGATCAATAACCCACTTACATAGGTCCGGACAAATGAAAGAAATACCCATACCCAACAAACTATTAAAACCAATTTTTTCTATTAAATTATCCATCCTAAATTTCCTTATCTGGTGGCATACCCCTTGAAGACAGGCTGGGTGGCAAGGAGTGTAGAATATATCCTGCAAAATGACAGCAATTAAGAAACAAAAGGTACATAAAATACCATATATCAACCTTATATCTGGATGTATGGTATAATACAAGTAAGAGATATCCTCAATTCAATAACACTTATATGTGTAGTTTACCTTTTCTTTAATCGCGACAAAATCATCAAGTAAATTGGGTGAAAGTTTACACATTTTATCTCCCTCTCCTTAAATTGAGGGTTTATTCCATTTTTGTGAAGAAAGAGCATTAAATGCATCATCATCCAAATTTGATTTTGCTTCCCAAACATCATTCTCCTTGGTTTTCCTACGTGAAATATGACAGAGTAAGATGCCTATAGAAAGGAACGATTCATCGTACATGGGCATATGACTACTCATGAGAAAAGTATCCAAGGTTTATCTTTTCGCTTAATACTCTGCCTGTTATCCATGATCTCTAGCTCTCTGCATTGGTACTTCCTACCAAATTAACCATTGTTGTATAATTACATATGTAAAATTGTGTACGTATCACATTAATAAACAATTACACCTAAAGCACTTTAGTTGGGCTAATTTCATAGCGGAGACATTAGCCTATTAAGTCTAGTTAATAAAAATTGGACATGTTGTACAGCTGAACAGCCAAATAGACGAAGTCAAATTATATAAGCAAACATTCAGAAACAATAATTTTCAGTTGCAATTCGTTGCAGAAAGTCAAGACAAATCGAGAGTTCCAAAAAAACTTTTTCTGATTTTTTATACAATCAACATAATATTAGGAACATAACATCGAAATTTCAACCAAAACTGAATAATAGCCATAAATACATTGAAATTTTCATCAATGTGTGTACATGTATATATATCCTCATATACTGAACATTACCCAGCACTGGGTGTTTAAGTAATACAAAATAAAATTGATAGAGATGGAGGTGATAAATGAAATTGTAGAATGTAACAAATATTTTCACCAAGAATATATACATAATACATCCTACAATTGAAGGGGCATTAGGATTGACAATGCCTTGCCTAAACTAGAAGAGTGGAAGAAGGAAGGTTCTGGAATAGGGGAAAGAAGATTTACAAACTATGAGTCCCCTCTCCAAGATTGGCGAAGTGCATAGATTTTGTAATTCAAATCTACAAGATCACATAAAACACCTTTACTAACCCACATTTAATGAAAAAGATATAGTACAAGCAAAACCCCATTATAAAGAAGATTTGACTGACACTTTGGTAAGTCTGCAACATCAAATCAGTTTTTTTTTTTTTTTTTTAATTAGACCCTAAAATTTGAGACGTGCTAGAGAAGTTTGAAAGCATTAAATACACTTGGTGGGACTCACTCAAGTACATAAGGTGTCAGTAATGACAAATTCAATCAACTCATTCTTGGCTATATTCAACCAGTATCCATTGATGTTAGTTAATCCTTTATAATGTGTTACAATTGTTTAATGACTGAAAGTCTAGTGGGGTAATAGGTTACCTTGTATTGTGATCGAACCATATTAACCAACCCATTATCCTGGAATAAACAACAATTTAAGCAACATGTACCTAGAACCAAACACTTAACAAAATAATTGGATGTTTCAGCAGGAAAAACCCATTAAGTGGCCCAGTTTCTAAAACATATATTTAAAATAGACCACTTTTGAAACTAAATTTGAAAGTGGACTAAAATTATCAACTCATCCTGTTACAGCAACTGCCACATCCTCAAGCCAAGAAAACAAAAATTAAATAAATAAACAGTAACTTTGTGAGCCTAACCCATAAAATTACCATTCATTTATTTTGTCTTTTACTGTAAATGCATGCTTTGCTTCATTTATTTCTTGTATTTTTTTTATTCTTTTCCTTGTTTGGTCAGAAGAAAAAATCTTCTCAAAAAAAATGAAACAATAACTTCATGGCTTGCGCTCACGAAGTTACTATTTCAATTTTTTTTTTTCTCTAAATGCATTCTTTTATTTATTATTTAAAATTTGTCCCTCTAATTTTTTTTCCTTGTCAATGCATGCGTTAAAAAGTACATTTGATTTGGAAAGCATGCATAGTACAAGGAAAAAAAAAATAGATGATAAATTTTAAACAATAATAAAAGCATGCATTTACTGTTCATTTTTTTATTTATTATTCTGGACTTAAGGATGTGGCAGCTGCTATAGCATGTGAGTTGGCAATTTTGGTCCATTTTTCAATTTTAGTTTCAAAAATGGTCCCTTTTAATTAATTTTTTAGAAAATGGATCATTTGATGGGTTTTTTCCTATTTCAGCAGGTAAAGATTGGAAGGTTTACAACCAGTGGATAAGGGAGTGAAATTCTTTAGACATTGTTACTCTATGGTTGGATGCCACGACCCAATTGTACTTGTAATAGATGGGAGACAAGTTTACTGTTAACAGTAGTAGATAATCAAAATTCCAACATACCCAACCTACATAGATTTATCATACATAAATAACAATAGTATTATTATTTTATAATTGCAATTCATATAAGTGATGAGGAGTAATCCCAGAGACGGTCATAAGGAAATTGATATAATTTATATATTAATATTATATAAGAAATGAATCCAATTTACGTCAACTTGTGTTGCCACAAGTTTGAATTGCTGTATTGGATTTGGTAAGGGAATAAGGTACAGCTGGCATTTACACACATGCAACATAGGTCAGATTTGTCTTGGAGGCTTGGAGCTGTATAATTTGTTTCGCCTTGTGAGAAAATGGTTGGAAAATAATGTACGGGCATCAGGTTGCCAATTGAGATTGGGACCAATATGAATAAAATTTCCCTATTCGTATTACCTCGTACCAGGTGCATACACCATTGATATAGTTATGTACACTCTACGAGTCTATCAGTCATGCTATTTCTAGTTAATTAGATTCAATGTTCCTGGTATAATATATTGACAACAATGTTGTAAGGATTACGAAGTTTATTTACTAACTTACTATTTTATAAGTGTAGGCATAGTTGGTCTTAAGAATTTGGAAATGAAATGCATGTGTGCATAATAAACTGTAACCCCACATACTAGAGTATAAAATAATAACATGATCCAAGCACATGACCGTGATTTGGATAATCATTTGGGTAACCTTGCTACCTATAGCAATTTCCCCTACTGGCACACCCAAGCTGATAATGCAGAGTACACTAAAGATGATATTGTACAACTTAGATATACATATGACGAAGAGTTTAATAATGGCTTTGCCTATGTAGGTACCAACATTCTGTCCTTCTGAAATTAGGAACAAAATGGTCATTGTTTTTTAGTGGCTAAAAAATTTCAGTTTGTGTTTTAGCATTTAGGTTTAGGTTTGAAGTTAATTTGTTGAAGCATATAATACCTAGCATTTAATTTTCAACAACCCAACAAAAAATCAGCACTCACCATCATGAAAACCAACATTTCTCCAACAGAAATTTTTTTTCTGGATTCGTACAATCTTCACTGAGATCAAAGTATTGAAACACATAACTACCTTCATCTTGTGTTAATTTGATGAAACAATTTGATAGGAACTATATGAGAAATGAGGGATATAGTTGTACTTTGGCAATATAAGGTCCTTGCAGTCATTTTCATTATTTATGTTTCTGTCTAAATCTGGAAGGAACGTCTTTGTTGCCAGCTAATAGTCAGTTAGCCATCACAACTAACACTCTCTTTCGATTACTCTGTTACTGATGCTAAAGCCTTACAAGGCAGTTAGGTGTTATTCCTTTTTTAGGCAATTTGTTATGAGAATTTCCTTTCTTCTTCTTCTCTCAGTCTCTTCTCTCTGTTAACCTTCTTCTTTTCATTTCTATTTCATTTTCCAAATTAAGCTCTATCACTGGTATCAGAGCTGTGATCCTGGCCAAAATGGTGAATCAGACTATTCAAAATCACACTCATCAACCAACATCTCAGGAAAAAGAGAGCCAACGCTCAGAAGGCATGATTCTAAGCATTGATGGACATATGACCTTTTTGGAAGTCTAGGTTGCTGCTGGATTTCTGGAGCTGAGAAAGTTGATTTCAAACATCAAAGGAACTGTTGAAGTGAACACAGGACCTCATCAGGAAGGTAATCTTTGAAAACACCCTCAACACTATGATGAATATAATCTGATGTCAAGACTACCTAGAGTAGATTTGCCTAAATTTAATGGCTCAAACTTCTCTAACTAGATGTGTAGAATTAAGCAATTTTTTAAGGTAGATAATACTCCATATCATATTAAGGTTAAACATGCTGCTGTTAATCTGGATGGTAAGGCTCCGCAATGTCATAAAGCCTATATGGCTTCTATGGTTGGAATTATGGTATATTGGGGGAGGTACATAGGAGATATGGCTCAGAGGTTTGGTCATGGAAAAGAAGAAGATCCTCTAGCTAAACTAGCCACTTAAGTAGACTGAGTACTGTGGATGAGTATCAGGAGGAATTTGAATCGTTATTGAACCAAGTGTCCCTGATGGAAGCTCAGGCTGTTAATCTATTTTTGAGTGGTTTGAACAAAGAACTGGAACATGCAGTCAAGTGCTTTGAGCCCAAAACCTTTACCGAGACCATGAACATTGCTAAACTACAAGAAGCTGCCTACAACTCCTTGCACACTCGACCCCATTATTCATATAAACAGCAACCACAACTACCTGCATCTAAATTACCAGCTCTGCTACCTACCCCAAAGAGCCCTCCTTTCAAAATCCATTCCCTAACTCAAACACAGCCAGACAGAATTACCCAAACACAACCAAAAACCAAGTCACTGTCAAACCCATTAAAAGCCTAAGTCAAAAGGAGTGGGAGGATAGGAGGAACAAGGGATTGTGTTTTAGGTGTGATGAGAAGTACACTCCTGGACATAAGTGTGCCAAGTCCCAATTATATCAGATTCTGATTGACTTTGATGCAGAAGCTGATCGAGAAGAAGTCCTGGACCAAAACCTCATTAATCTCTGTGAGGGACTTTAAAGGAGATCATGCTGGAGGGGCCTCTTATATCTCTTCATGCAGTGTTTGGTGCTGAGGACTTTAAAACTCTGAAGTTGAAGGGTTCTATAAAAAAGCAGCAAGTGGTGATACTACTTGACACGGGCAGCACTCACAATTTCATTAATACCTCTACTGCTAGAAGGTTAGGATGGAAGCTGCAACCAATGGCCCCATTGAGGATTGGAATAGCTAATGCAGAAATAGTCAATTCTTAATTCAAGTGTATAGACTTGGAATGGCAGTTGAACCTAATCACAATCAAGGATAAATTTTCCAGTCCTTTAGTTGATGAGCTTTTGGATGAATTGTTTGGTGCAATAGTTTTTACTAAACTAGATTTGAGATCTGAATACCACCAGATAAGGATGAACCCAATAGATATCCACAAGACAGCCTTTAGAAGCCATAATGGACACTATGAATTTATGGTTATGCCCTTTGGGTTAACCAATGCTCCTTCAACTTTCCAAAGTCTCATGAATGAGATTTTCAGACCTCATCTAAGGAAGTTCATCTTAGTGTTTTTTGATGACATTCTAGTTTATAGCAAAAATTGGAATGATAAGAGGCTGCACTTGAGAAACACTTTCCAAATCCTAAAAAACCACCTCCTATTGGTAAAGAAAAGCAAATGTTCTTTTGGTACTAACCAAGTAGAGTACCTTAGACATATAATCTCTTTCAATGGAATGTCTGTTGATAACAAAAAGGTGGAATGCATTCAGAAGTGGCCAGTACCTAAGACATTGAAGGAGTTAAGGGGATTTTTGGGGTTGATTGGATACTACAAGAGATTCATCCAGAATTATGGTTCCATTGCTAAGCCGCTGACTGTATTATTGTGCAAGAATGGGTTCAAGTGGAATTAGGAAGTTTAAGAAGCATTCCTCACACTCAAAAGTGCCATGTGTACAGCTCCTGTGTTGACTAAGCTTAATTTTGATTACGAATTTATCGTTGAGACTGATGCTTCTGATGTTGGAATGGGAGCAGTGTTAATGCAAGGAGGAAGACCTCTTGCTTATATTAGCAAGGCTTTAGCTAGTAAACATTTGACCTTGTCTAC
Organism: Quillaja saponaria; assembly: GCA_029379385.1. Lineage (NCBI taxonomy): Eukaryota > Viridiplantae > Streptophyta > Magnoliopsida > Fabales > Quillajaceae > Quillaja > Quillaja saponaria. Next base: position 15,133,108 of record CM055605.1, on the reverse strand, counting down.
TTGTGAAGAAGAAATGTTGGCTATATTGTTTGTGGTCAGGAAATGGAGCTCTTATCTCGTGGGTAGACATTTTATCATTAAGACTGACCATCAAAGCTTGAAGCATTTGCTGGAGTAGAAAATCTCTACACCTGCTCAACAAGAGTGGTTGGTTAAAATGATGGGGTATGATTAGGAAGTGAAGTACAAAAAGGGGGCAAGTAACAAGGTTACAGATACTTTGTCTAGAAGGGGAGCTGAAAAGGGGGTAATTGTTAGGAACTATATGAGAAATTAGGGATATTATTGTACTTTGGCCATATAAGGTCCTTGCAATCATTTTCACTATTTCTGTTTCTATCTAAATCTAGAAGGAACGTCTCTGTTGCTAGATAAGAGTCAGTTAGCTATCACAGCTAACACTCTCCTTCGGTTACTCTATTACTGATGTTGAAGCCTTATAAGGCAATCAGGTGTAATTCCTTTTTTAGGCAATTTGTTATAAGAATTTCCTTTCTTCTTCTTCTCTCAATCTCTTCTCTCTGTTAACCTTCTTCTTCTTTTCATTTCTAATTCATTTTCCAAATTAAGCTCTATCACAATTGTCATATAGCAGAAGGAAATAATGGAAAGCAGATGAATATAGAATCACTGGAAAAGGGTTAGACACACCTTTGACTTTGAGGTAATTGCTCGTTGTCGAAGTGTTGAGCAGTTCTATTAAGTATTGAATGACATAAAAGCACTCAAATTGCAAGGGGAAAGTTTTATATATAGTGGGTACCATGGTATTTGCAATTAAAAATAAAGGGAGGACACTATAAGAGTGTTCTACCTTTTATTAGTTTGATGGATAGTGACTTCAACACAAATGACATTATTTATCAATGATAATGACAATAAATGACAAATTATATTAATTAAAGAAGTGGGAAGTTTGTTTATAATTGTAGTAACAATTATAACCTCATCTATGGTCAGTTTATATTAAGAAAATTAATCAAGAATAGTTTTAATCTCATTAAATTGATCCATGACAGAATGGGTATCAATCATTTTAAAATTATTGAATCTAGAAATCAGAAACCTCTTACTTGTCGCATCCTCTTTCATATTTTGAAGGTTTAGGCCTTGGATCCTGAATCACATAGTGCACTTTCAGCATGGTGAGAAGAAAGTATAATTTCTTCTACCAACGATAAAAGTTTCCACCATCAAAGCGCTCCAACTTATTGAAATCCACAGCCATATCCCTCAAAGATGCAAGCATTGCCATTGTAGGAATAAGGGAAAAAAATTTCAACCTTAAGTTTGTGTTAAGAACTCTATATAAAACAGTGGAGGGAAAACAGAATATGGAATGGAATGGAATGGACTCAAGTCATGACCAAGTCGTTATCCTTAGCATTTAATTCGTCTCACAAAATGGTACAAAACGGTTTTAACGAATTTCCTCTAAGATACAATGAAGTGCTATATTGTTCTGCAATTTACACTATTGAAGAACAACCCACAAATAGTACTTCTGCAAAGTTTTTGAATTATTGTTCTATATTGTTTATGCAGTAAGCAATATAGAGGATCTGTCAAAACTATTTGAAAGAAAAAGATGCAGACATATTTATACAACAATTCATGCCTTTTGGCATTTGAATTATGACGTTTGAAGAAATAACTACCAGAGGTTACAACTCCTAGATAGTTATTTGTCTAATTTCTTGCAGCCTTTCATTTCAAATCTTAACTTATCTAAAACAAAACACAAATCAAAAACTTTTTTTTGAAAATAAATCAACAGATTGTTGGAGTAATGTTGAATGATGAAGTCACCAAGTTTTTGAAGTTCTTACATGGCCATCATTTCACTGATGAGAAGCTTATAAGTAATATATTATATAGTATGTTAAGTAATTGGCCTTACAAATTTATTGTGCAATTTCATAAAATATCTATTTAAACATGCACTTATTAATTTGGTATAGTACCTGGCTCAGACATTCACGAGGGAGAATTTTGGAATTTAGAAAGCCCTGTTACGCTCAAGTTTTCTGAACAAAAGGAAAGGTCAGTTGTATGTTTGGCCAAGGTTTCTAGTTAATTTGGGGTGCCTGAAGTGTATTTGGGGAAGGGGATTCATAGGGTGTTTGAATATTACAAGCTAAACCCAAAATGTCATTCTATGATGTTCGATTTCTATTCCCCTTCCCTGTTTCTCGTTAATGTTTTTAGTGTTTCTGCAATGGCAATTACTTCTAGTAAACTGAGGAATAGATCGTCTGATCAGTCTAAACACAGCAGCTAGTTTAGTGAATCTGAATCTGAAGCAACTACGAGGTCGGAGCCAGAAGTCATCATAATTGAATCCAACAATCATGAATGTATTATTTAAAAATCCAATCTGTCACATAAAATATATATTATATTTAAATTAATAAAATATTCATATTATAAATAAATAAAGTAAAAATTATATGTATTAAATAATATTAATATGATTTTTTTCATTATTTTAACTATTAATAGATCTGAATACGAATAGATTTTATATTATTTCCCAATTTATTTGATATTTTGATACATGCTGGTTGTTAATTGTATATAATATTATAGTTCAATTGTACGCTGTGTTGTTTCCAGTACTCGTTGTAATTTAAATTTATTTTTATGGTAAATAAACTTAATAACAACTAACTCATTTTATTTTTCATAACTGTGGTGGTGTAAATTAATGTGTCAATTAGCACTTAGATTAATAAGCTTTAAATTAGCCCATGCAAAAATAACAAATGCTCCTACATGGTAGATTCTAACATGTACATTGAACATTCTTCCTCACCCAAAGACCAAAGTTATTTGAATTACATATATTTATACTTATAACTTACATACTACAAATTCACTCAAGTGACTCAATCAATATAAGATATGCATGTGTGATCGCTATAATTGATTTAGTCTCCTCCTATTCGTCTCCGTTTCTTCTCTCCATTTTCCTTAATGGGTTGCCACAATCCAAACATGTCAGAGGTAACATATAAATGTTTAAAGGACACATAGGCCCTAGAACCGATGAACATATGCCCAGCTAACACATTTTATAAATCATTCCACATCAGCAGATAACATTGGGTGACGCTCATAAGTGTTGTTTCTGTTCAACTATAACGAATAGGTGTGATATTGTCGGCAAATGGGGGTGTGTACAGTAAACAAGCATGCATAGTTTGTATGTATAGCGTTTTGAGACAGTCGATGCAATTAAGTTAATGCAACAGTTGGTAGTAAATTCTTTTGGATCGAGGCCGTTATTTAGATTGTCATCACGCGTACAGATAGCGAAGCATCATTTCAACTTCCACCTTCTGCTTCTATACTAATTGTGTTCAATTGTTTAGTACGTCAATCCTCTCATTCCATTAAACATTACATATTCCAATCAAACGTAGATAGCTATCCAAAACGGTAAGAGGAAGATAGACGAAGTGCAGGAGCAAGGTCAAGATCGAAAGCGCATTAGAGTCGAAGAAACGGGGTCCAACTACGTCGAAGCCCCAACACAGCAGGCCCCCCTTCTCAGACGTTCCCCGCCGTCATTGCCGAACCTGCCCAGCCTCAGAACATAATGGAAAAGCCCCCAGCCGAAGGCTCCCAAGTTCCTGACAATGGTGATTTTGAAGAATCCAGAGAATCTTCTGCTACAGACTCTAAATTGTCCACATGGGAGCCATCAGATGCCATCAACTCCCTTAAGCCCCGTCCCCCCTCCCCCGAAGAATTATTTTATGAATCCCCGTCCCGTTCCCCTAGCCACTTCCCCAATGCTAACTCTAGAAGTGGGGAGGAAGGTGGATTTTTTACCACCGTCGTGAGAAATCTGAATCTGACAACGACAGTCAGAACCCAAAGGATTTTTTTGATTGATCGTAGTAGTTTTAGTTAATGTTGTTTTTATTTTTGTTTATGTTTTAAAATGTGTTGCCACCTTGTGGAACATAATGGTTTTTATGAATTAATGAAAATAGATGATTATTTTTAACGCATATCTGGTAGTTTCAATTATTAGTTATCCTAAATTTGTTGGTTCATTTCAATCAATTGAACTCGTGAAATTTGTTTCAATTGCATAAACCATGAGAAGTGACAAGTTTAAAAAGCAGTTAATAAATTCTTTTGTTCAGGACTACATAACTGGGCCGCACTTGTGAATGGGATTACATGTTGGGCAAAAAAAAAAAATTATTGTTTTTTAAATTTATGTCTAATAGGGCGCCATTATAAGACAAAATAATGTTAAATAAAACGTGGAAAAAAAATAAAGCAATTGTATACTATAGCTGCTAAATTCATTTTTCCATTAACACTGCCTCTGACTCTTGAATAGTTGCCTAGATTAGTGTCAATGTGGTGAAATGACTAAGCATCATCTCCTATGCTCAACATCTTACTGAAAATTATCGAGTCAGTCAAAAATGAAGAATACCCAGAAATAGTTAAATTGCATAATCTATGCTTCATCTACTATGAGAAATTATACCACCAAGATATTATTTTGTTTTGGTTGTTCAACAATATATACAGAATGTCCTTCTAAATTTGAGGTGAGTGTTGGAACGAATAACACCTTCATGAGTTTGTAATTCTAGATATATGCTGAATTTTCAGAGAATATGAGATGACTGTTGAAAATAATAACAGCAACTAAGTTTTATATCAGACAATATATGCTGAATGTCCAACTCAATATGACCTAGATTTCATATGACCTAGGTTTGGGCTTGTTGCAAGGTATGAAATGCAATTATACCACATTAATTCCATGTATTTTGCAAATGTCAAGATTCAATTCATAATCCATACACCTAAGATAACCAGCTTCTGTTCCATATGTATGCCGAACAGTAATTTTGTTTGTTCCATTAAGATCCAAATCCTTATTCTATAAGTTTATTAATGCATATACTATGTCAAACTCAAAGCTCAAATAAATATATAAGAATGACATGTACCTAAAAAATACCATAGAATAATTATGCAGATTGGCATCCTCCATCAGTTCTTCCTCCACATATCCGCTCAAATGTGTGTCCACTTTGCTCCCAGATTTTACCTTATTAGTGGCAGCCCAACTGCTTGCCTTGTACAGCTGCCAAATTCAGTGAGCTTACCTGGTATTTTACATCTAATTAATATACCACCGAGACACAGGGCATACATTGACAAATTATAAGTACTTCGTCTTATTTAACAGTTTACTTGTTACATTTCATCCTTTTATAGTAGTCTAGAAACTTTCATTCGAAGTAAGTGTATATATGATTACCCTTTAAATATACCTCCACTTCCTCTCTTGATTTGGATTGGACATCAAAATCATATGTTTGTACGATATTGGTAGATTTTTTAAACTGACTATCCTTTCTGTTCGAGGGCCAAGTTGTCCTGTTATGAACAGACATCCTGCAATGTCCACATCACTTACTTTTTATCTATTTTTTCCCATTAAATTTTTTGCTGCCTTCACTCCTGACTACTAATGGGTCATCAAGATTTTTTGTTTTACCATGTTGTCCCCTTGCATCCCAAAAACTCCACCTTATGTAGTCTAAGATCATTGACCTAGTTAACTAGTACACCGAGAGTAAACTTGAAGGTTTCATAAGTTCAAGTACCTACGGTTGCCACCTCACGCCATTTCATGCCAATTGCACCATGTCTAAGGACTGAAAGGATTTTATCTAGTGCTCCTTATTCTTGCAAAATAATTTATCTCCCTTAGGATTTTTAGTCCAACTCAGTAGTATACACGATGCAGGTATCTCTAACATGTCTTGGTATATCATTATAGATATGATATGGGAACATGGTATGCCAGTTGATTCAAATGAGCAGCAACTACAATTTAATCTACTATGGACACTGTCAAATACAACATAAAACAACAAATCAACTTCTCAATGTATGGAAATCTTGTACAAGCGCATCACGAGCAATTCTTTGATTTACAGAACCTTGCAACATAATGCAAAACTTAATTGTTAGCGAAAATTACAAAATGCTTCCTTTGAAAAATATTTCCTGCACTCTCCTCAAAAGCAGCAACTGATGAGGTGATTGTTGATTTACCATAACTCGAAACATAATCAGCATACAGCTCGTTATTCCCATAACATTGAACCGGCCAAAAGTTATGAAGAATATTTAACCAGATTCTGCCTACTATTCACATGGTCCTTACTCCTTGATGAAAGAGTTAATCCCATTCCCCTAGCAATGTGAAGTTGTTATTACACCTGCAAAAAAATTTCCTTTCATGAAAGCCATTGACCAAATAAACCTACTTTCGTGTATTTTTACAACCCATGGGTAACTTGCCACATCGTGTTGCTCTAACCCACCTTCTCACTAACTCCTCCTCTGTTATGTCATCAAGCATTAGTCTATTGAAAGACTTTGAGAATTTATTTTTCTTAATGTTTGATTGTGCATTCCTTTACAAGTGCTAGGGGCAGAGGCGATGTGTAGCTTCAGGGAAAACCTTTTTTATCACCTGCCTCGTTACCATGTCCCTGATACAGGTAGGATTGAGGATTAGGGTAATTTTGTATTTTGATAGGTCTATAAAATGGTATTAGGAATTGTGTTGGATGGCATACTGAATATAATGAAAATTGACAGAAGCCTTCGTCTTTCTTAGTCTTCTTTTTCTTCTTTTTCTCACTCTTTATGAATCTAAGAACCTACCTCCGGTGGTGGGGTTTGCCATAGCTAGCGCTCTAGATTCAAGCATCTACAACACCCAATTGTATCTCTCAACTGTCTTATCAATTAGTAAAGCACTACCAAAAATTACAGTTTAGTAATAATGATTTAGACCAGACAAAATTACAAGGGATTTATTGTAGACATTCTTCCTGTACGTAGTATCAAATCCCAATACATTGCAAAATACATGATAATCTACACAACTATGTTCATCTGTCTAAAAGATATATCCACGCCTTCCGCCATCTTATAAAGTATACCTTGCAAAAAATATAGGATCGCTATGATAGTTGCATTGCAAATAACTTAAAGTAGCTTCACTATGAATACCCAACTCACCTCTATTTACATTTCCAAAATTATTTTGCGGGGTCTCTCTAAATGAAATTAATTCGCTGGAAGCCACGTACTTGGCCTACCATGTAATTCATTATATCTTTTGTCATAATTCCATAGTGCCTCATACTATTAACTTATACAACATCTTCATATATGATGCCTCGGTGAGAATGCATTAAATGCCGGTGTTTTCATTGCTATCATTGGATGATTGTGATTGCCTCAAAGTATCCATTATTTAACAAGTCATTTCTCCATTACATTATCATGTAACAAACGTAAGAATGCGATGTAACCATAATGTGTTTCATCCTTTGCATTTCACTCCCGATCTACCCACTTTAAGTGTTTCTTTTCCCTAAAACCTTGAGCAAAAATTACCCATCTGTGCCATATTATATTGCCTTCTTCATCACATCTCTTATGATATCTTCTAACATCAAAACCTACCATTTTTGTATAAGTATAGTAGAAATGCTTAGCATCCATTAGGTTTTCAAATTCAAAATTTTATATCTTCATACGCTAACACTTCAATTCCCATTTCATTACACGACATATACTCACAATCCACTTTCTCCATTTTAATATTACTTATTGTTACAATATTTCATTCCTGGCCATTTCCCTAGCCTTGTCTGACAGTAAGTCAGTAACCCTCCACTTTTACCATTCTGGCCATTTCGCATGGTGTGCGCAAATAAGCCTGAACGCATCATAGCACCCACCAAGGCACAAACAAAAGAAACTCAAAAGTCGAAATATATTTTATTGTTTTGCCATTATTGGGCCCACTCTTATTAATTTTTTTTTATTTAATCTAAAAGAATAAAAACTAATTTTGGGGTTTGGGACTTAGGAATTGGACTTGGATTTAGGGGGGCCCAAATATTATTTGGGTTATATATCGACTATTTCCCTGGGCCTGCTCTGGCCGGCCCCCTGTGGGTCTGGCCCTTATGTATGTGGTAATCGAGAAAAGGGAAGAATGATTACAGTAGTTTCAGCTTATAGGGTCCTTGCATGACACTGACTTCCATTAACCAAAGCAGACCCCCCTGCACCATTTACTCAATCACTTCAACCCAACTATCATAAGTAATTAAGTATTAATGAATATCTTAGCCCTAAAAGACCAAGATTAGTGGAAGTATTTAGTTTATATCCATCTTTGCAATTGTCTCAGCATTACATACAATAAATTTTATAGGACTTGTGTATTCGATCAGGGATGAAGGGGGTAGATTTAATATATCATGACCTACATGATTAGTGATAGCTAGGTTTATAGATCACAAAATTAGTAATTATATAAATATATTATGAAGAAAATTTTGATTTTGCATATTTCAAATGTAATTTAATAATTACTTAAGTGATAGATTATTGGTGTATATGATGATATTAGTTTGATGGATAGTGACTTAAGCACGAATGACATTATTTGTCAATAATAATGAAAATAAATTACAAATTATATTGAGTAAATAAGTTACGGTTAATTTGCAAAATTTCACTAATTATACAGATTATTACAAGAAGATTTCGATGCAAAGAAACCAAAAAGATTAACCCCGAACAAGATTTTGATGCTAATCGTCACCAGCTGGCGGAATAGTTCAGGGAATACTTGGAAGTGTTCTTCAATTTAAAAACGCTCACTGGAACGGTGATTGACATCGATTCATACGACTGCTTCAAGACTGGCCATCTGAAGCATCTAATTTTAGTCTCTCACTGCATTGGTCAAACATTCAGAGGTAATTTATTCAGATTTGGTTCGCCTATTTTATGCTAATTTGACAGAGAAAGAGATTGGACTAAAAAGCTCGGTTTTAGGGAAGGAAATTGAAATTACTGAGATATTGCTTTGTAATCTTTTCGGGGTGACTGCTAGTGGATGCGATTCCACGTCAATAACATTTGAACAATCAGATCGAATGTATAAGGACTTAGGTTACAATGCGACTGTAACTAGCTCGCATCAGTTTCAGACTGAACATAGGGTTTTCCACTTATTTGTTGTAGAGAATTTATTCCCAAGGTCCGGAAGCCCCACTTCAGTATCCTAAGTTGAAGTATTTACTTGATGGACTCTGATAAAGAAGTATAAACTGAACAATGCCCAAACTGATCATGAATAAGATGATTGACTGCAATAGGATGGGCAGAACCAAGAGGAAAGGGCTGCGATATGCTATGCATTTGACCAAAATATGCAAGCATTTTAATATCCCGCTGAGCAACCATGATGAAACTAGACCTCCAGTATACATTTGTCGTAATATGAAGTGCCTAATAGGTTTGGCACAGTTAGAAGACAAAACTTAGGCTCCAAAAAATCAGGTGCATAAAGACAACTCAGCTGAAACACGAACTACTGATCAAACTGTTGGTTGCAGTGTTGATAATTCCCAAATAGGTCCAACTAACAACACAGCTCCAGTTGAGAAGTTAACAATTGAACCTAGAGAACCTGAAGTGGGAGAAGCTGAAAAGGGATACGCTGAACTACGTGACGCTGATCTGGGTCAAGCTATTGGCAATTTATCAGCTGAATCGGGAGATACTGGAATGGGAGATGCTGTACTGGTAGCCTTTGAATTGGGAGACGCTGTTGAGAATGTAACAGCTGAACTGGGAAAAGCTCAATTTGGAAAAACTGAAATGGGAGATGCTGTGCGGGGAGACTTTGAATTGGGAGACACTAAACTGGGTGATGCTGTTGAGAATGTAATAGCAGGACTGGAAGAAGCTAAAATTAGATACGCTGTACTGGGAGACGCTGATTTGGGAGAGGCTAAACTGGGAGACCATGACAATGACAGCACACTTGAAATGAGCAATGTTGAATGTGAGCATACAATTGAGCCTGTGGGGAAACCCAAAATAAAAATTCTAGTAAAGAAATAGATAAAATTCTTCAATATGTGTATAAATATGACCAGAAGATCGCATCAATGGAGCACAAGTTCCTGGGATGTGTTCCAAATATGACCTCTATTGGACCAAATCATAAAGAGATAATTGATGAGTTGAAGCACATGAGGTTGGCAGCTGAATCAATCATTGAGAAGCAAAAGGAGCTAATGAGAAAGGGAGATTTGCTTTACTCTGGAACTATCAATATAGATAAGGTATGTAAACAGACTGGTAAAGAAATAGGCCAAATTCAATAATTTTTGTATAAATTTGAGCAGAACATCACATCATAAATTCATGGGATGTGTTCCAAATATTGCCTCTGTAGGAGCAACGTAGAAGGAGATAATTGATGAGTTGAAGCTCGTAAGGTCAGCAGCTGAATCAATCATTTCCAAACAAATTAGCCTACTGACAAACAGCGATATGATTAAGTTTAGAAAAGCTATGGATTACCTGTTCACTGAATAAAATAGGACAGATATCAACAGGGCATGTTTTCTGAGAAAAGTGGTGCAGGCTGTAAAAGCACAAATGAGTGCTTATTTTTAACAATTGAAGAAAGTAGATGTCATGAACCAGGATGTTGCATGACAAAATAACAACATAATAGCCCGCGACAGGATGGAGGATCCACAGGTACTATTGGAAGCCTCCTCACAATAGAAAGGAGGCAAAAGAAAATATAAAATGAGTGATGTCATGTAGAATGTCAATGCTCAACAAAGTTATCAGAGCCAAATGATGGCTAAAATTGAGGAGATCAATGGTGCAGTAAGGGGTATGAAATGCCAAATTCAAACATTGGATGTAAATATAAACAATTATCTGGAAGAGCAATGACATAAGTGGCAAGCATTGGGCGAAAGCTTTGTGGATAAATAGGAAAAAATAATCAGAGAAAAGGGGTGTTCCAGCTCAAAAAATTCTTCTTCCCCTCAAGAATATCTAAATGTGCAGAAGAGAAAATTGATTCTATTGGGAATCAAGTTAATAACTTAGAGGTGGTCCGCATACCATGGATGAATAATGAGTTGAATGAAATCAAAGGTATTTGCACAAATGTGAGGAGCTTTGCAGAAGTGATACATCAAAACCTTTTGAAGCTTTGTGACTAGGCCAACTAAGTGAACAAATATTTTTTTACTAATTCAAGCACATCAATGTACGATTAAGTGAAATTGTGCACCACATCTCTTCTGGTTTGGGAAGCTTAGTGAAAAAGTTGATAACGGGTGAAGCAGAGAAAGAGTTTCAAGCAGAAAGGTCAAGGGCTCGGATAGCATGGGCTGTGCATTGTCCTCCTCTTTAGGAATTTTCATATATTTGGTTATACATAATTTGGTCCTGAGTAACAAACATACTCCATCAACCTTTTGTTTTGTTAGATGGATCTGTAGTATGGATTAGAACCATAATGGGACAAATTTGTCAACATTCATAATCTTTAATTGCAATATAGTATATCCAATAAGATGTCTACATTGAACTATTATGGATGAAATTAATTACTAAAATATAAGATAGCACATTAAACAATAGTAGGGGAGAAAGGAATAAAATACATATAAATACAGAGTACCTACTGGGCATTAAAAACCATAATCCATGGCAATTTTGTCTATATAACTAACAGAACTGTTTTCTGATGACAAATTGTCAGCTTTGTTAAATTCTTCAAGGCCAGGACATGTCTTGCATGAGTGACCTTCTTCATGGCATATTCTACACTGTTTGGGTTTCCTTTCTTGTGCATATTTTACAACATGTTTCTACCCTTTTGTCCGTACCCTTGTAGGGTCTTTAACAAGTTGCTACTTTCAGGAAGAGGGTTCGGAGCACTAGTTACCACTAGAGTTAACAACCGATTTATCAACTTATCTAATTCATTGCGAGCTTCGTCAAAGCCATTCTTGCTTTAGGAATCAAGATATGCCATCCACTTAGATGCTTGCAATAAAGCACCATACCTCACCGTTGATAACAATTCACTAGACATTTCTGCTCCAGTTGGTACAGAATGACTTGATTTTGCTTCCTTTGTCCCCCTGTTATGAATGCAGCTAGGAGGTAATTCCTGCATTTGCTCTTATTTCATCACAAATATAATGTGTCCACATACAATACCAGTGGATTCTAACTTACAACAAGTACATTTTAAGAAAACTTGTTTACAATACCAACCATCCCAATTGCTCAAGTTTCTCCTAAGCAGAGAAGCGAGAATACTTAAATGTGTCACTAAAGATAAAACCAACCACAATTACTGCTAGTGATTTTATGATCTCCTTCTAGAACTCTTTGAAATCTTCAAGGGTGTATACAAAGGCTGCACTTCTTTCAATAGGTACCAAAGTAGATTTAAGTATAGGCTCTCTATATAACTAACCAAAATCTGCTACAAGCTCATTGTCACGGAATTTACTTAACGCTCTTTTGTAATGGTGAACAAAATTGATTCCTTTGCACCTGGAGGTAGTCCTTACTCCAACAAACATCTTATCCCACATAAAACAATACGCCTACTGATGTTGTTTCTTATGTAACTTTTCAACCCATTGATTACCAACAAGTCCAAAACTTTCTATGGTTTTTCCTTATTCATCTGCAAATTCTTTTTCGATCATGTTACCTGAGCATTATATCTTTGAAACAAGCGGCAAACTTAGTATCCTTAATATAAGATATCGCATTTCTCTCCAAATATAACACAATCCATGTGACTATCGGACATTTTCTTCTTTAAGGCCTTATATATTGCTTTGTCACCATCCGTGACGACTGAAATTGGTTTTTTCCCATTCATTGCTTCCAACAAAGTCTCCAATGCCCAACAATATGTACCCTCTGTCTAGTCTACCAATAATGCACAAGCAAATATTATTGTTTGTCTATGATGATTAATGCCAAAGAAAATCAACAAAGGCTTGTTGTAAGCATTTTTCCTATACATAGTGTCAAATGACAAAACATCTCCAAATGCATGATTTTCTACTATGCTACCACCATCAGCCCAAAGCAAGTTTGCCAATCTATTATCTTCATCAACTGTGCACTTGGCAAAGAACATAGGGTCATGATCTCCCTTACTACCTAGGTACCCGAATGTTGTCTCAGCATCACCATCCTTCACCTCTGACTTAGGCTTTAATTGAAAATAACTGTGAAGGTCTCTACTAATGTATCCAACATTACTCCGTTTTCTGGACTGATTAACAACATACTCCATTATATCATGAGGCCTCAAGCCAGATGCACGCATTCCATCTACTTGTGCTTTATCTGAATTAGTCAACCCACGATGAGATCGAAGGAGGTGACTATAATTTGAGGGTACCATTTCATGGTTATGGTTTTCTTCAAAATGAATTACTTTCCATTGTGTACTCATCTTGTCCAAAGTGATAGGAAGTCCTGCGCCATACTCAATTCTTGTTATACGACGTGGTTCCCTTTGACGATTACCACGCTCTCAATGCTTCTTCATTCGGTGCCCCTACCGCACACAACAAATCCTCTTCTAACAATATTACCATCTTTGTTACGTCCAATATCATCAAGCTTGACACTAAAACCTTTTACCCTAGCATACTTTATATAAAATTCATGAGCATCATAAACACTATCAAAAGTCAATTCCATAATATCATCAGATGTCAGATTTAGTAACGAAAAATCTTCTGCTTCATCCTCCTCAGGCAAATTTAGGTCCTGCTCAATGTCATCGTCTCTATACTCTTTTTTCGATACCAGATATACCTTTGTCAGTTACATGTTGCCATTCTTCACCTTTAAACCTTAATGGAAAGAGATAATCAACATATGTTACAGCAACAACTCCAACATTTTTTGAATTTAGGTTCACTAAAATATTATAAGATAAATTAACAAATAATTTTTATTAACATTTACTCAGTTCCTACTATCAAATGATGTCTAATACATGTAAACTCGATATTTAAAGCTTCACTCCTCCTACAAATGCTTTGTCCGAGATGTGTTACTGCAAATGTGTTAGTCTAAATGTGTTTTAGTAGGAGATCAATAGAAGAGGACGGTGGGTGATACGGTGGGTAGTAAAATAGGGTGGTGGTCTCTGGGCTCTTGTGTAAGCTTTTTCTTATGCCTTCTCTTGCAAGTTCTGTCTTTTTATCTTCTACTTTACCAATTTTATTTTTTTGAGATTAATAAGGGCTATAAAAGATATTTTGCTAGGTAGTGTGGTGCAAACTATAAATATTGATTTTCTTTGGCAGGTTTGTTGCAAGGTAAACAAATTTCGTAGCCGTTAATGCAAGACACATGTCAAACCCATAATCTGTCCACGTCACCAACTCAGTTGGGCAGTTGTAAATCCAACTTTTCTAATTGTGCACCAATTGTGCACCGTATAGTCCACCTATAAATTAAAAGAAATATTAAGAGTATAGTTTTCATAATTATAATATTATTGTTTTAACTTTTAATTCATAATAAGATTGAATTTTCCTAATTATTTGTTTTAATAAATTCTAATAATTATAATTATTTTTTATTTTTTTTAAATTTATGAATTAATTTTTTTCAATACTATGAATTAATATTAAAAATATATTTTAACTATAATTTCTTAATATATATATCTATTATTAATGAATGTATATGGATATATCATAAACACAATCTATGCATAACACTTACCACAGAAGCTATATATATATTATTAGTTTATATTTCACTCGTGTTGCATTTGAGTCATATTTATATTACCTATAAACTAATCTTATAAAATACTTTTCATAGTTAATTTTTTTGGTGACGTATATATTTTTAATAATTTACTTACATTCTTGCATGCTTTAATATTGGAATTCATAATAGAAAAAAACTTGTTAGATATATATATATTTATATATAAACAACAACAAACAAACAAACAAAGAGCCATAATTTTATTTTGCAAAATTTCAATTGCATAACCATGAACTATTTTAATCTATATGGCAAAAAAAAAAAAAAAAAAAAAAATCAGTTATTTATCAAAATTCTAATTGATGCTTTTTTTTCCCCACATAGTTAATTTTAGTTAATTATATTTGTGGATCTATTAAATACAATTCTAATGAAGTATCAGAAAAAAAAAGAAAAAGAAAACAACAATAAAGTCAATTAGATTTAAACCATGTTGTGGTTGATTCAATTTAATTATTATTCAAAACTTATTAATATAAAATAAATATAATAATAATTACACTCTAATAACAAGAACCTTGGTACCAGTCGGGGAAAAAAAAAAAAAAAGCCCTTAAATAGTTAAGATGTTAATCAAGCGAAATCATAGTCCTAAAGAATTAAGAACAATATATACGAGATATTGAAGGACCTTTATTGATAAAACAAAATGAGATGGAGAATTTAATGTGTTAAATAATAAATAACTTATTAAATATAATTACAATCATATGATAAAAGAAAATGAAAAAAAAAAGGAAAAAAGGAAAAAAAGAAAAAGAAAAAGAAAAAGAGATTCAGAGTTTAATTTGGTGTTAAATTGTTAACTGTAAAGAATTTAATTATTGTTAGAGTTCATTATTATTAAAAAAAATATTAATATAAAAAAAATATAATTCTGTTACTATTAAGATAGTGAAGATTTAGGAAAATAATTATATTACTATTAAAATGCTATTTATATAAAATCAAATAGTTAGAAGTTGAATTAAAAATAGACAAGAATGTAAATTAAATTTTGGCTTAATTATACTTTTAGTCCCTCTAGTTTAATTTTAGTTCAATTTAGTCCCTCGAGTTTCAAAAGAGACAATTGAGTCTCTACCAAGTTTCATTTGTTGCTATTAAGTCCTTGATGTCAATTGCTATCCAAATAAATGCCCAAAAATATGACGTGGATACATTTTAATGGACGAAAATCTTACCTGGACAAACGGTATCTAACGTGGCAACAGTTTTCTCTGCCCTCTCTCTCCCAATCCCAAAACGACCCTCGTTCCATTCCCTCTACCATCTCTCCCAAACTTTTCCCTCCAATTCCTTGGTCTCTACCAAATCCTAACTCCTAACTCCCAACTCCTAAATCCCATTTTGTTAACCATTGACAGGGTTTTTGATTCCTATCGGCAGGGTTTACCATTGAATTGTGTCTTTTTTCTTTTGTTCTTGTTCCAGAGTAACCACGTGAAGTAAGGGTAAAGCTGAAGAAGACAACGTCAGGTTAGAAGATCCTCACTACATATTCTCCTTGAAACCAATGTTATTATCAATTATAAAAATTCATTTTTTGTTAACTTTTATGTTTGAAATCTATCCTACTTTTTTCCTTATAATCTTTCCAGCTTTAATGGTGTTTTTTATATGCAATGTAAAATTAGTTATTAGTCTATGTTGTGTGGGTCATGGGTCCTAGTCCTGGGTCCTGGCTTCTAGATCTTGGTTTCCTAGGTCTTAGGGTGCTAAGTGCTGGGTACTGGTCTTGGTTCCTTGCGCCATGCTAATAGTCTATATATGCTACTATTTTGCATGAAAAAGGTGACGTTGATGATGGAAGGTTCAATTTGCATTTGCATCATGGGGTCATTTTTATTAAGAGTGTGAAGATTCTGTGATGCAGTATGTGGATGGTGCTATTGAGGCATTTGTCTACCATGTAGATTACTGGTCTTATTTTCTAGTTGTGAGCATGGTTGAAAAATTTCTGTGTTACAATAGTTTTAAGAGTTTGAAGTAGAGAGCCCCTAGCATGTCATTGACACATGGTTTGATAGAATTTGAAAGTGACAAGGATGCCATAGAAATGGTTAATGCTGCCCATGTTGTGGGGTGATAAGGTTGTTGAAATGTATGTTTAGCATGTAGTTGACATTGCTATTGTAGTAAAACCTGTTCCTCCTGTTCCAGTTGATAACTCTATGGAAGAGGAGAGTATTGAAGGATATAACAGTGCTAAGGAGGTGAATACTGAGGGAGACAAAGGTGCTGACAGTGAAAGTGAAGAGTTATTAATGACTTTGACCACAGTGTGAGTGCTTGTAGTTTAGAAGATAGTGATGAAGATGATGATTGCTTTGATGAAAACATAGATGAAGATGTTGAGGAGTCAAGAAAATCAGGAAGTTATAAAAGTAGAAAACCAGCTAAAAAAAAAGAGTTATAGAAGAAGGAAAAAACAGAAGGGTGAGACATTATAACTTGCTGCACAACAACATGATATAGAAGATGAATACAATAATGATGTCTTGGTGTCTCCCTTTGAATCTGACATTAAAGATGAAAGTGCAGAGAAAAGACTTAATAGATATAGGGTAGAAAAAATTAGTAAAGACTATGTATGGAGAGTAGGAACTAAGTTTACCAATTTGGCAGAATTCAAATCTGCTATATCAGAGTGATGATTACTTAATAGAAGAAACTCAAAGTTTGTTAAGAATGATAAGGTTAGATATAAGGTTGAATGTAAGGATGAGGACTGTCCTTGGGTGGTTTTATGTAGAAAAGTAGGTAGAAAGGACATTTTTGTAGTTAAAACTGTTGGTGAAAACCATAATTGTAATAGGTCTTTCACTAACCTTTTTGCTAATGGCAAGAAAGTGGTTGACATAGTTATTAATATAGTAAAAGTGAACCAAAGGGTAAAGTTAGCTGAAATTAGGAATGATGTGAAGGAAAGATAGAATATGGGAGTTTTAAGGACAGTGGCTTACAGAGCTAGAATGAAGGCTATTGATTTGATTCAAGAGACCTAGAGGCAGCAATATTCTTAACTTTAGAGCTATTGTGCTAAATTGAGAAGGGTAAGTCTTGGGACCATATGTAAGTTGAAGTTGTGGAGACCACAACTTCATTTATAACCACACTTTGAGAGGATGTATGTCTGCTTTGAAGTTTGTAAAAAGAGATTTCTAGCTGGCTGTAGACCTATCATTGGTATTGATGGGTGCCATTTAAAGGTTGAATTTGGTGGTCAGCTATTAGTTGTTATGGCAGTAAATCTAAATGAACAGTATTAACCCTTAGCATTTGCTGCAGTGAGCAAGAGACAAAAGGACAGCTAGACTTGGTTCTTAGAAACACTATTTAATGACATTGGAGATATGAAATCTAATAAATGGGTTATCATATTAGATCAACAAAAGGTAATTAAATATCATGCTTCATTTAGTGCATTTCATTTTACTTAAAAAGTATCTTCATTAATTTTTCGTGTGTTCTTTATTAAATAAGGATTGGTGCCAGCACTTGATGAGTTACTGGAAGGTGTTGAGCACATATTTTGTTTGAAGTATCTGCTTTCCAATTTCAAGACCAAATTTGGTGCATCCACTGAGTTGAGGGACCTAGTATATATTGCTGCAGAGGCTTTATACTTTCAATTGTAGGAGAGGTATATGGCAGAATTGGAGGAGAAAAACTATGCTGCTTATGACTGGCTGATGGAAAAGCCTACCAAATACTGGTGCATATACAAGTTCAGCTTCTACCCAAAATGTGTTATGTTGATGAACAACATCACTGAGGCCTTCAACAAAACCATACTAGAGGCTAGAGAGAAGCCTATCATCAGCATGTTTGAATGGATAAGGGGATACCTAATGGAGAGGTTTAATGAGTTAAGGCAGAAAGTAGAAAGGTATAGATTTGAGATCATACCAAAGGTGAAAAAGAGGTTAGACAAGGAAATCAATGCCTTTAACATGTGGATTCTTAAGTGGGCTGATGTTGCAAAATTTGAGGCAACCTTTTGTCTTAAGAAGTTTGCTGTGGACTTGGATAATCAAATGTAGTTGCAGGTATAGTTTAATTAGTTTGTTTCTTGCATTTTTTATATATTCATTCATCATAACCTGACTTGAATTTTATTGTAGGTTTTGGGAGTTGATTGAAATTCCTTGTAGACATGCAATTTGTTACATGTACTTTAAGGGCCAAGAGCCTGAAGAATTCATCAGTGACTACTACAAAAAGCTGACTTATCAACCTTGCTATGCACCACCCATAGAGCCTATCGATGGTGAAAACATGTGGCCAGCTACCCAAGAAGATACAATGCAGCCTCCCAAATAGTTAAGACCCCTAGGAAAACCAAAAAAAGAGAAACATTAGAGTTGAGGATGAACAAGAAGAAACTGAAGATGATGGTTCCAACAGGTAGAAGAGAAAAAACACTTCACTAAAATGTAGAAGGTGCCACTAAGTTGATTATAATAGCAGATCATGCGAGAACCCAATAGCTAAAGAACAACAATCTGAAGCATAACAATCTCAAGCACAAGTAGTTGAATCTAAGTTAGTTTTTGTGGTTCCTAATGTAGAAGTGCAGATTGAAACAAGAGTTGGATGAAAAGGAAAGGGAACTACATCTGCAAGTGGAAGAGGAAGAGGCACTGCACCAAGGGGAAGAGGAAGCATTGCATCATTCTATGAAAGTCAAGCATTAGTGAATGCCTCTAGAGGCAATGGAACACCTGTAGCTCCTTGATCTGCTATATTAGAATTGTTTTCTATTTTTTTGTGAAGTGCATACTTCTTATTTATTGTGCTTGACTTTTGCAGTTGGTTTATTGTTGGCAGTATGACTTGTACTTGACTTTTGTACTTGGTTTTTGTTGACATTATTGTACTTGACTTGTGTACTTGGTTTATTGTTGACAATATAACTTGGTCTTTGTACTTGGTTATTATACTTGGTCTTGGTTATTGTATTTGACTTTTGTACTTAGTTTATTTCTTAGTATGTTGTTGTCTTGGTGTTGCTGAGTAGACACCCATGCTACTACTGCTGTTTTAGGCAGTAGACACCCTGTTATGCTGCTACTACAGGTAGCATGCAACCAACTTGGTGCTGCTGCTACTGCAGGCAACATGCAAGCAACATGTTGCTGCTAAGTAGACACTAATGCTGCTACTGTTATAGGTAGCAGGCACCCTATTGTGCTGCTGCTGTAGGCAGTATGCAAACAACATGGTGCCTGCAGTAGCAACAACATGGTGTTGATGAGTAGACACCCATGCTACTATTGTAGGTAGCAGGCACTTTGTTGTGCTATTGCATGCAAGCAACATGCAACCAACTTAGTGTTGCTGGTGCAGGTAGCATGCAAGCAACATGGTGCTACTGAGTAGACACTCATGCTGCTGTTGCTGCACCCTGTTATGCTACTGCTGCAGGTAGCATGCAACCATTATTGTAATGCAAGCAGCCAACTTGGTACTGCTGCTATACAACTAAAATAACAAAGACCACTATACAACTAAAAATAACAAGGATCATTACACTACACTCCACTTTTTACATAAACAAAATAACATAGATCAATTTTATTCATTATTACATAGCCTTACACAACTTAGGATTACATCATCCTCAATTTACACCTAACAACAAGGATCTTCACACTACTTATGAAACTTAGCCTTTAAGCTTACATTGATATACAACAAACTAAACAAACTACTTATTAAACATCAAACAACAAGAATTAAACATTGAATAAAAGCCAATATAGCCAATATAGCCAACATAGATAGAATTGCAACAATTTTCTTCTACTATTCCAACTTTACTTAAAGCCGAAAATGATCGAAAAATCATTTTCCTCTATTGTTGTACAATATGTCTTCCCCTCTTATTGATTTTTGGGTCTATCCAAATGCAGTAATTGCAACCAATAATGAAATTCCCATAAATTTGTACATCCCAGTACCTTCTACTTGCATTGTGATCCCAGACAATACATAGCATAACAAGCTCCCTATTGTGATAGAATTTTGGGCAATCATCCTTTTCAATGTAGCTGCTAGCGATATAAATTATTACAGAAGACCCAAAAACACTTGAGTAAGAAGACCCAACCATCTCAAAAAATTCATGATATAATCTTTGAAAACCCTAACCAGCATGCTTTAAGGAGGAGGAATTGGGTGTAACTTTAACAAGAACAACCAATGTCAAAGATAATCAAAAACCCCAAAAATGGCTACACGAACTTAGATTTGGAAATTGGGATTTGGGGATAGATTATAGAAGGAATGACGTCATTTTGGCATTGGGAGAGAGTGGGCAGAGAAAACTGTTGCCACCGTTTGTCCAGGTAAGATTTTCGTTCGTTAAAATGTATCCACATCAAATTTTTAGGAGTTTTTTTGGACAACAATTGACACAAGGACTTAATTGCAACAAATGAAACTTGGTATGGACCCAATTGTCTCATTTGAAACTTGAAGGACTGAATTGAACTCAAAATTTAATTATAAGGACTAAAAGTGTAATTAAGCTTTAAATTTTTATAAGGGATATTTTAGGAAATCAAATTATGTCTTTAAGTTATTTTTATATGTAGTATATATATATATATATATATATATAAGCATTCTCGCACGAGCGAGAATTTTTTTTTAGGAGAAATGTGTAAAATTCTTTTCTGCACAATCTTTTGGACCATAATATGAAGTTTTTCTTGGGAAGTGCTCTTATATCAGGGTGTGAGTCCTTCATAGCTATGTGCTTCCTTTATTAGCGTGTAAAATTCTAGAGCCCATAAACTCTTAATTGTTTATATAATAACACCTGTTACATAAAGACTTTGTTGGCTCTAGAATTTTACATGTTAATAGAGGACGTGAGCGGGTGTGAAAAACTTACACCCTCATAAAGGAGTATGTCCCAAGAAAAACTTCATATTCTGGTATAGAAGTATACGCCAAATTTTTTTTTCCACATATCTTCTAAAAAAAGCATCTAAGGTTTTTTATTATTAAAAACAAAAAATGAATGAAAGATTCTCTTCTGAAACAATGGTTTCGAGAAAAAAGAAAAAAAAATGTTTATCTATTTAACTGATTATCTTAATATGTTCACAATAGATGCATATCGTTTGACAATATTGTGTTGGGAATACTTACAAAGAAAACATTCAAATTTATGTTTGATTTTCTATAATCGTTTTTTGTTTTTTTTACTTAAATTATTGTTGATAAATACGTGAAACTTATTGCTGATAAATATGTGTAAGTTACTAATGATAAATACGTGTAAGTTATTGGTGATATATTATGTGATTGCTTATACACTTTCTTTTATAATAAGAACTTTACAGATATTGTTAGGAAAAATGGGTAAATTTCTTAATTAGAGTTGAGTTGTAGCAACTTTGTTTACCATAGTATTGTCAGGATTAATTAAGGACTAGTGATGTGCAACATATAGTGTAATTGTACATCCTTTTATTTTAACAATTTCATTTTTACTTTAAAGTTTATTAGCAATTTCAGTTTGTTTTTGATTTTGAGCTTAATAGAGCAAAATTATAATCATGTTTAACAACTTTAGAAAATAATCATGCTTTTGTTTTTGATTTTATTATATATGATTTACTTTAGAAAATAATTTAACAACTCTAGAATTTGTAGTTGCAAAGGTAAGAATGTAGCAACCAATGTTAAATGTCCTTATTTATGGAGCATGCGTGAAAATGCATGCGATTATGCTAGTATAATAAAGTAACCTTATACACTATGTATAAAAGAAATTGAAAAAAGTATTGAGCACGCGTGGAAATATGCTGGTATAATAAAGTTACTTTATATACTATTAGTGTATAGGTAAGTATTATACACGTTATTTGTATAAAGATACACTTTACATTAAGACACATATGCAAGTGTACTTAATGAATAAAAATGTATGTTTAAACAAAACACTCAAGTGTACTTAAAACACATACGCAAGTGTACTTAAATGAATAAACATGCAAAGTGTATTTATATATAAGAATCAACTACTTATTATTTTTGCTCTTATGCTTTCATTTTAATATATGTTCTCAGAGTATTAATGTACTTTACCCATTATATGTGTAAAGTTAATGTACTATTTAACTATTCAAGAGTTAACTATTGACATTTACCAAGTGTATTTGATCAAAACATGCAAAACATGTACATCTTACTATTACTATTATTATTATTATTTGCTGTGTTAAATTTTTTTTTGTTGCAAAAAACCTCATATTACTTGTTACAAATTCAAGTGTATTTGCATTCTCATTTCATACATTTTCATAGGTTGGCAATAAGCGATTATAAATCCACCACCAAGAAGGAAAAAGAAAACAAAACATTAGATAACTAGCTTAAGGAAAATGAAAATAGTTAAGAATGAAAAAAAAATATTAATAAGAACTAAAAAAAAAAAAAAAAAAAAAAAAAAACGTTTTATCATCTTGCAGGGAGCAGCTACAATGGCCTTATCTTCTCTTTTCCGCTTCAGATTCGGACTCATGTATCTAAATGTAGATTGGATATGTGATATATTGCAGGAATCATTTCCCTTCCCATGAATATTTGTGCAAGGCCAATAAAATTGTGAATTGTGAATGTAATAAAAGTTGTTCTATTGAATGGCAGTAAATTTGCTAACTAACATCCATTCTAGTATTTGGAAAGCTCTTAACTGCCAAAAGCCTTGGCTCAAAGAACACTTGATAGCATGCTTATACCTGACTTATCCTCACTTATTTTCAACTTCTTCAATAGGATGACATCTTCAAGCAGTTGCTTAGGTAGTAAAAGAACTGTAACGTGTTTCCCAAATTTATCATTAAGTTCAACTTGCTTATTATATGATAAAAAGTTTTAGTAGCTAGCCTATTCTTAAAAATAATACATATGAAGAAGTAGAACAGTTGACATGGATTTTAATACTTATATGCTATTACTAATCAATCTAAGCATCTACTTAAGTTGTTTTCCCTCAACTTTTTATTCTTAAGTTGCATTCGTTCTCCGCTTCTTCCAATATTCTCATCTTATTAGAAATTTCATATGTGGGATGCCATTAATTGTATGGTTTTATTTTAATAATAAAACGGGCTTAAGGTTTGGTCCAATTGAGACATACTGGTAAAAGCTTATATAGTTTATGTGATCATTTGGAATAGGGCTTAAGCACACTTTTTATCTGATTAGATGTAAATTGGCAGTAAGTGTAGGTTGAGTGACGTTAGGAGTCTTTAATGGGAGGACTCTTAGAGTTTTATCTGAGATTAAATAGCTAGGTGCCCTCACCTCTCTCAACATGCGTATCTTGCCCCATTGAAAGCTGCCACTAGAAAATACAGAGAGTACGGAGAGGAAGACCTGATTATATATGCATTATAGTGAGGTGTGCCTTTTTGAGGTTCTACATATCCGCTACTATGGCTAAGGCACATAAATTTTATTATTAATATGTTCTAAATTCATGTATGAGATCCTGTATAAATATTACATGTGGTATCGGAGCCTAACTTATATGGATTTAGAGCCCTGAAATTTATTTAATTGATATAAAATAATAGGGTTCATTTAAGTCAGATTTTTAAACTCAAAAATTGAAACCTTATATGTATGAAATTGAATTCCTAATATTAGGGGTTTTGTTCCTCTTCAAAATATCTTTAATTTGATATATTATTTGTTTTGATTTATTATGATCATGGGTTTTGCCTCTAGCATGTTTCTATACTTATTAGAAACTAATTGAATGTGTGAAATGAAATAATTTTTAGAAATTCGAATTAAAATCCTTTTGGGTTCAAGTTAGGGTTCATAATTTTTCAATTTTAATTGATTGACAATTTTTCTTGATATATAACATTAAATTGTTAGAGGGTTTTTGTTAGAATACTAATTTAAAACAAAATCCATACAAATTTTTTGAGAAAAACCATAAAAATTGTGGTGAAAATCCCACTTTTCTGAAAATAGGTCAAAAAGATCCGAAAATATCCAGACCGGGTCAAGTTGACTTGGCTAGAGGTTGAAGAAGCTTCAACCAATCTTGAACAAAGTCCACTCGAGCTAAGGGAGAGTGAGATTCACCCTCGGTCTTCCAGTGGTCTTTTCCTACCAAATTTTTTATGGTATTTTTTATTTAAATTTTTCAATTTTATGGTATGGTTATATTTAAAAAATTATGTGCATAAATTATAGTATTAGTATATGCTATTATGTTATCTTTAAAACTAATATAATTGCACATATTTAAATGTTAAGGCTTGTTGGATTTACATGTTTTATATGTTTTAAAACTAAAAACAGCTGGTACTCTCCCTAATTAGAGATAAATATTATCATACTCTCATGTTTTTAAAACATGTGTTAGTAGAAACTTTTGTTTTGATTCAATATTGTTTAAAGTTTGCAACATGCATTAAGTGATCATTTGAGATACTTTTGAATAGTATTTCAGTTAAGAATGATAAGTTAGAGTAATTAAATTTTTTCAGCTTGAAAAATATTATAGGTTTATATAGGTGGTTGCTACCAAAGTGGTTTATCTGTATAGATTTGTGAGATTTTCGAAAGCTATAGTACGAGATATTTCTTAAATTATTGTATATAATTTCCTGCCCAAAGGAGGTTATTATATACTTTAATTTTGGAAAATATATGAAACATATGGTTTGGGGTATACTGGCCTAGAAGATTTATCTGCCCAAAGGGGATAGACTTTTCGAAAGCTAGGATGCTCTAATTTTAGTTTCATGGGTTGATCATGAGATCCTAATAGCATATTTCATTCTCTACCCAAAGGCGAGTTTGTAATGATGCACTTTGGATTCATGTAACATAAATTCTTATTCTTGATTATTTAGTACCCATTTTGATTGACATATTGCATTCCTGGCTTATAAGGTTAGCCTAAAGGGGATGGACTTTTTGAAACCTGGGATGCTTTCGTGTTTCGGTTTCATGGGTTGAAGTGAGATCCTAATGGTATGTTGCATTCTCTGCCCAAAGGGGAGTTTGCAATGATGCGCCTTGGAATCATGAAGAATAAGTTTTATTTTTGTTATTAATTACTTTGATTCTTTGGCATGTTACATTCTTTTATTTTGAATCATCACATTTGTTGTTAGCATTGATACTTAGAATTAAGTTTTTGGAAAATGGGAGAAATCTAATAGGTTAAGCCTTATCTGCCTCAAAATGTCTATCTCTTAACATCTCATGAGTGGTTTGTCCTAAATTGAGGGTAACTTTTAAGTTTTTCAGTTCAAACATAGTTTTAGCAAGTACCTTTATGGTAAATTAAAACATACTTATCATAAGAAATCAGGATGCTGAAAAGGCATGGTAATGGTCAGAAATCTAATGTGGACAATTCTAAGTCTGTCTTGAAAATGAACCTAATGTGCTTCTAGTAAAGTTCGAGAGGTTATATGAAGGCTTATTACCTTAAATTCATGTCTTGGTTATAAAACCAAGAAATGTGTTTAAAAAGAACCTAAGTGAATTAAAGGTTAAACCTTGAGTCTGGAATGACGTCAAAGTGGATTCATTGAAGTAGTTTTTTTTATGACTCGAAAGTCATTTTAAACAAATAGGTGGAATTTGATTTTAATTTCCTTATTGGACAAAATGGTCATTTCATTTTTGATTTGGGTAATTTTAAAGTTCAAATGCTTTAAATTTTAAAATTTTTGGTGGATGTGTTTAACTTCTTCAAATGTAATACTACTCATTTCATACTAAGAAAATTTATTTCCAAAATATTTTTAATTAAAGAAAAATCCTAAATGTTTTAGCATAAACATCTAAGTCAAATTTAAGGGAAAGAGTTGAAAATCTCATAAATAATGTTATTTCCTTTACTTATTTTTAGAAACTTAAGATTTTGGGTTAAGTGCATAAGAAGAAAATTGACCAAAATAGTGAAAAATGGAAAAAATTATAGTTCAAGTCTCTTAGAGATTTTTCACACTGATTTTAGTGAATTTTATTCCACCGATTAGCACGAAAAAAAAATAAAAATATATATATATATTTATCACTTTCATTGATAACTTTTCCCTTTTTGGTTTTTATACTTGATTTAGTAAAATTCTGATTGTCTTGAAAATTTTAAAATTTTCAAAATTGAAGTTGAAATACAATTAGGAAAAGTTATTAAAACTTTAAGATCTGACCGTGGTGATAGTATTATGGCAAACATGATGTTGATAGACATGAGATTGTTTGCTAGGTACATACTAGAATGTCGGTTTTTAACCCATCATGCTTGGTAGCCCTGAACGAAGTGTTGTGGCCGAAAGACGTACTCAAATCTTTATGGACGTGATGGAAAATGTGATGAACATGTGAAACTTCCTTGAATACTTTTGGGGAGAAATCCCTAAACTGGCTTGAACATCCTTAATGGGTTCTTAGTAAATCGAAGTTTAAAATAAATTTTTGAGTTGTGGACTAGGAGAAAATCTAGCTTGAACCTTTTTCGTGTCTAAGGTTTTCAAACTAAAATAAAAATATATAACACAAATGAGAAGAAAATCGTCATATTTTCTACTCACTGTTACTTTACTAGTTATCCAAATAACTCTAAGGGAGATATGTTCTATCCACGTGTGGAACCAAGATAGTAGTATCTCACACTGCTAAATTCTTAGAATTTGATTCATTCAGTTGAGAAGGTTTTCAACTACTAGTAAAGAAAGAAAAATAAATTTGTCATCTTCACTTATATATCTTGTCACTAACTACATCACATGTACATGTGGTGAGAATAGGTGATAGGGGGAAGTTAAGAATAATTGAAAATGCATCACCTATTCTAGTTAAATTTTGTCGCACTTGTTTCTGGTGTAGTTCCTTAACATTAGAATACAGTTGCACAAGCACCTGTCTCTAGCCTACTGTCGGGAATGTGGGTTGATGCCATGTGAGGTGTGATATAGTCTATAATAAATAATGGTGTATGGGAGTTGGTTGAACTTCCATGGTTTTTTATACTCATTGGGTGCAAGTGGATTTGTAAGATTAAGAATAATTCAAATCAGGAGATTGAATGTTTCAAAGTAAAGCTTGTAATCAAAGGTTTTTCACTCAAAAAGAATGTGTCTTTTTAGTGAGACTTTCTCTACTGTCTCAACTAAAATAATAATATAATATAATAAATAAATAAATAAAATTCTTTTGGGTGATCCTGACCTTAGTGACATATTTATCAACCTTGAGTTGTTTCAGATGGATGTGAAAATATCTTTCTTGAATGGAAACCTTTTAAAGCATGTTTACATGGTGAAGGTTTCAAATAGAATGAAGATAATAATATTATTTGTATGTTTAACAAATCAATCAAATGGTCTCATACAAGCATCTAGATAATGGTTATTGAAATTTTGATGAGATAGTCATCTCTTTTAGTTATGTTAAGAATAAGGTTGATAAATGAATAAACCTTAAAGTCAGTGGGAGCAAGTTTATCAGATCTTGGTAATAGTTAATGATAACTTATTTGTTATCAATAGTGACACTGACTTATTTTGTGAGACAAAGTTGATGTTGTCTAAGCCTTTGGCATGAAGGATTTTGGGGAAACATCTTTTGTTCTTGGTGTTGAGATACATCGAAATAAATCTCACCATTGTTAGGTCTTCTCTAACAAACCTCTATTGATATAGTGTTGTATAAGTTCAATATGTATAAATGTAAGACTGGGGATGTGCCTGTTGTCAAGAGTGACAAGTTTAGTTTAAATTAGTATCTTGTTAATAAGTTTCAGAGAAAGTCTATGAAAAATGTGTTTTATGCTAGTGTTTCGTTTGTACTAGCTCTGACATTACTTTTGCAGTGGGAGTTTCTTCCAATATCCTCATCTTCCATTACTTTCAAATTCCATTTACAGCATCTTGATGGTCAATTGGTCATGTACTCCTGAAAAATCATGAGTCAATCTTGATAAGGATAAAATAAAAAATCAATTCCCCTTAGATAATGTCAAGTAGCAGAAAAAGATTTATTGTTATAACAAAACTTGCTAGTTATTAGTAGAGTGATCAAACAAAGAAGGTCATATGTTTAAATTTCCCTTGTAACCTCATATTCTGGTATATTGCTAACTTTTGTTCTTACAGTTAGTGCAACAACTTTTGTTCCATTTCCTAGTCGTAAGTCCACTTCACCTTTGCTCAGCCTTCTACTTTTTCTCAGTCCCTGCATAGAATTGCAGATATGAGAACCACTACCAGTATCTAATACCCATGAAGTAGAATCGTTAAT
Source organism: Quillaja saponaria (assembly GCA_029379385.1). Taxonomy (NCBI): domain Eukaryota; kingdom Viridiplantae; phylum Streptophyta; class Magnoliopsida; order Fabales; family Quillajaceae; genus Quillaja; species Quillaja saponaria. The sequence continues at coordinate 15,104,074 of CM055605.1, read as the reverse complement.
AGTTACATTAACTTCAATAACGAACATATGAGACATACTTTCAGAAGGCTTGTTCTTCAAACTTGCAAGATACTCCTTGCAATTTCTCTTCCAATGTCCATCATTGCCACAATGGAAGCTTTATCCCTTATCATTGGCCTTGATAGGTTTCTTAATACCACTATTAGGTTTGTGTATCTTCTTCTTTTTTTATTCCTTCTTTTTAGAAGAACTCTTGCCCTTTTTGAACTTTGAAGAGTTACCTACATACATAATGTAGTTTTTGTCCTTCTTAATAGATGGTTTAGCAGTTTTCAGCATGTTAACAAGTTCAGGAAGTGAAGCCTCTAGCTTGTTCATTTGAAAGTTCATAACAAACTGCGAGTAAGTGTCAGGCAAAGATTGCAGGATCAAATTCGTGCACAACTCAGTGTCCATATTGAAGCTTAGTTCTTTTAACTGCTCAATATGTCCAATCATCTTTAGTCTATGTTCATAGACAAATGATTATTCAGTCATCTTAGCCCTGAAGAGCTCTCTAGATATCTGATATCTAGCTATGCAACTATGCTCACCATAAAGTTCATGTAGATGCTTTATGATAACTGAAACATACTCCATCTTATAATGTTGCTTATGAAGCTCATTTGACATAGATGCTTGCATGTAGGATATAGCTTTTATATTATGCTCTTCCCATCTAAAATAGGCATTTTTTTCCTCAGCAGATGAATTCTCATAAGAAATTTTAGGAATAGGAGCCTCAAGGAAATAACCTATCCTTTCGGAATTGAAAACAATTCTCAAATTCCTAAGCCAATCCATATAATTTGGTCTAATTAAGCGATTAGTTTCTAAAATACGGATAAGTGGGTTTCCATGGTGATCTACAAATAATCAACAAATTATATTAGCTTTTATTCAGATTATTAACTACCAAATAGATTTGGTCTTTTAATCTAAATGGTACCTCCCACTATTCTCTTCAGTTTCTATTACCCTCTAAGAATGGAAAGCGAGTAACCCCATTGGAAGGTTACTTAACGGGCATTAGGATCCCATCACATATACAAATAGCCATGTGTGACACAATAAACCAAAAGTATTTGATAGGTAGATAACTATTATCAATTTCATCATATGAAATTCTTAATCATATTTAGCCCCTTAAAATTATGCAATCATGTGTGACACAACAAATTACAAAACTTTTAGTTAAGTTACTCCCACTATTTACAACAAGTATATCTCAATATATATAATTCTTGTGTGACATAACAAAATTATATAATCAAGGTATCTTATAAGCATTTAATATGCATAGATAATACAAATTATAACTAGAATTACAAATCATGTGTGACACATCAAATTTACAATCACAAGATAATTTCTAATATTATCTATAATAGTGGAGGGCTATGAATTTCATTCTTATAATGAATTTTGTTCAACTTAATATTTCTATATTTGATTAAGAGGGATTCTTGGTCAAATTTTAATATATTTAGGTCTCATCATATATCACATATATCATCTATGAGCTAGGCATGCATCAACATACATTTTAATATACATCTTATGCTAACAGGGTGGATGACTGTGGACTTTTTCTAAGTGTGATTTACTTGAGCCATAAGTAAATCACTAGGACATTCCTGGGTAAAATTATTACATGAAAATATCTCATACATTCATGAGTCTTCAATCTTTAAATACGATCCACCACATTTCTTTAAAAAATTCTATCCTATCCTAATAATCTATACATAGTATTTATTAAGAAACCTTGAATCAAATTCAAGGAGAATTACATAGGAGGGAGATAGAAAATTACATCGAGAAATAAAATAGAAAGGCGAGGCATGCAAGCCCCATTTAAATATTACAACCCAAATAATTTTACAACCATTACAAATAAGATAAAACGCATCACATAGGTCTAATGTCCATAGTCATCTACTAATCATTCATACAATCACATTGCATTTAAATAATAATAATAATAATAATAACTTGATTCCATTCTAATTGTGATTATGCATGAAGTTTCTTAATATCAAATATCCATTGATTTCTCAAATCCTAGTAACATTGGATTTAAATACTAATCAATCATAATCCAATAAGGATTTTAATAAAAATAAAATAACTCTTACATTATTTTAATTAGAATCCTACTTCTATAAGTAGTATTAAAATAAAATAACTTTTAATTTATTTTAATTAGAATTCCTAATGAAATAAAACAACTCTTGTTTATATCAATTAGGATTCTACCCTTACAATTAAAATAAAATAAAATATATTTATTTTAATTAGAAAACAACTCAGACTAGTGTTTTAAAATAAAATAACACTTATTTAAGTAATTAAGATTCTTCTAATCTCTTGACAGTGGCACATCTAACATGATTCATCATGTAATTCAAAAATTTTGTTTGTTGACATTGAAGTAATTAATTGCCATTGTCACTAATTCCTTATTTTAATTAAACTAACTATTAGATAAAGAGAAACATTTTCCCTGAGTTTTAATAAAATTTTACTGAAATCATATTTCAATAAAACTATTGAACATGCAGAGAAAATCATTTAAATCTAATTAAAATGACCATATCAAAACTAATGAATCAAATTCATAAGTTGTTCAATTTAAACACCAAGTTTTAAAACAATTTTAATTGTAAAATACTATAATTGATTTTAGGAATATTTTAAAATTTTTGATTTTTGAATTAAGATCAATTGAATAACTATTCATGAAATTGATCAAAATCAAATTAATAAATTAAAAACTTCATGCTATGAATCATATTCATCATAATTACAACAATGGAAACGATATCAATTCATAAACTAATAGAGTTGGCTCTGATACCACTGTTGGAATTTGATTACACCGGGCACAGCGAAAATTTAAAAAAATTTCGGCATAACCAAATCCTTAGGATAATCTCTATTGTTTATGATCCAATATTTTTCTATTAATCTTCTAAATAGAATATTACCTCTTGAAGTGATTAGGACAATCTTAACTTTTGATCCACAAGTTGTACAGGGTGTACAACTTCTAAGTGTATCCACATTGAATGACTTGATCAAGAGATTTGTGTTGGTTGCCAAAAATTTCCTTGTGTGCTAGCACAAGTGATGAGATTTTCTCACATCTCACAAACACTCAGTTTGCCAAAAATTCTCTGCTGAGAACTTTGGCTCTGTGTGTGTGGTATTTGAATAAAAGTTATGTATGATATTTATAAGGTCTAACCTTATTTAAGTATGACATAACAAAACTCTAGATGATAAGATTAGATCTTATTTGTTAGAAACTTTTAGATAAAATAGGAAAATCTCAATAAAGTTAATCCTATTTTAAATTTCAAATATCATTTGTTTGTAATTACATGAAAGCCCAAAAATTCTCTTAATCAAATTGTATCTATTTGTGTATGACCCCTTAGGTTCATATTAAACTGGCAGTAGGCCACATTAACTTAATGTATTTTTCAATTAGATCCATAACTAATTAATTTAAATCAAAACTAATTTTTGATTTACCCATTAATGAGAATTAATTTAATTTAATTCTCTGGTTACCTATAAGTCAAGATTAATGCCTAGCAGTATATGATGACTACCCAGATAATATAAATATATTTGTGAACCTTTCCATTGTTAGATACCGTGCAATTCAATCTTTCCATCATTCAATGTTCCTGATTAAACTTAGAGTATGGATTAATGTCAAACTCTAAATTGTTTAATCTGACGTGTCTATTTATAAGTCACAACTCATGTGGTGAAACCTAAATTCTCTAATCTAGTTTCACACCACCCTGGCTAGGGACTTTCTGAGTTATGTCTTAATTAGATAACATAGAATATTCTCTCTCTTTACTGAGAGTGATAGATCCCTTATTGTGCACTCATATACCTTCATACATAGATAGTCATACCCAACATCTATCTCTGTATAACTCACAGTAAATTATACTTAGATAGTATCAAATCATGATAACCTATGTACAAGGTACCTATGATGCCTCAGGTTTGAAGATCAATTGCACCACTACAACGAAGAATACTTATTAATAACTATGTAAAAGTCCATATGAGTATTCTATGATCGAGTAAATTTAGTGAACTTGTTCTCTAACAAGCACCTACATGTTTATTATAGTGTCAACTACACAAGTGATCATGATCTAACCGGATCATTAATTCCCATTATTAATGATCCTATCTTTAAGAATATTTAAGAACAAAGCTTAAGAAAATATATCTCATAAGCATGATCACATCATGGTTCTTATTTTCATTGCTTATACTCTATGGGATTTATCATGTTCATATTAAAGAATTAACTAGCAATTATAGTACATAATAAATAATAATACCATATAATAATGAAACATATTCATTTTATTAATAACTAAATAAGACTATATTTATAAGTAATATACCATAGACATTTAATATCATTGGCTTGTAGGGCATACTACTAACATAGAGGTGTTAGAAGTCATTGTTGTAATTTTGGGTTCTGATTGAACTTGTTTTGATGTAGCTAATGTCGGAGAGTCTTAACGGAGCAGAGTGTTGAAGATGAAATTTTTTTAATATATTGATAAACTCTATTGAAAAGTTTCATAATTTAATTCCCAAGTATGAAAATTTTGTAAGCATTAGGATCCGGTTCCAACAACCATGAATTTGTATGTGTCTTGTTTATGTACATGTGAGGATTTGAGTGGGTTCAAGATTAATTTTAGGATAAGTTCCTAAATAAGAAAGATAGTTAACTTCTTAAAGATAATGTTTAAACTTGGTTTATTGAATTGGGTTAAGTATGTAAGTTGAATTTTGAATAAATGCATGAAACTTAGCACCTTTAGTTTTTAGTAATTAAAAGGTTATAACTTATGAATTAATGAACTAGGCCATACTTAGAAAATTTAATTGCATCTCTAGAATGTATTATTAAGCCCATTAAGCATGCAAACGTAAGAGGGGGTGACGATTGAGATCAGTCAACGGTGAATGGATTATGTGATCTTTGGTTGCTAGATTACTATGTGTAATTGTATGTGTATTTGAATAGATGTGTTATATGAAAAAGAAATATGTGTAGTGTTTCATTGAGTTATTTGAATTATATGCTTGAAATTGTTTGTGGTTGATAAGGGTGAATAAAGTATTTTTCTTTCCAAAGTAGTTTTTACTTCTAAAACAGAATTTGGGTGCACCTAGGATATTCTGAGATATTATGATTCTGATAAGTATTTTAAAAAGATTGAGTGCTCAGACTCGTTGGGATGGACTGTGTACGAAGAATTAATTTGTTGTGCAGGCACGAAATGCCCAGTGGGAGGAGATATCTGTTATGCCGGGTTGAGTTACTCCATTGACCCTTTATGTGCTTTGATTGTTTTGTTTGGATTGTACATAGTACTACTTGACCTGCGTTTGTTAACTTTTATATTTTTTGTAATTGTGTATGTGTAGCATTAGTGGCTTTGAAATTTATGATATGTTGATATTAATTGACTATATATTATATACATGTGTTGGGTGATGCTAGTACCCTTTTGGTACATTTCTCTACTCACTTCAGTCTAGAGGACTCATGACTCTTCTGTTGTTATATTTTTTAGTAACACGATTTTTGGTATACATCATAGAAGAGTTCATGACTTGTCGATAGCATACTACAAGGTATTTTCAGGATTTTATACTAGAAGTTAAGGATGAAAGTTTGTAGTCACACTAGAACTATAGTATCTAAATTTTGTGTTATGTAATGTCTAATTATTTGTTGTGATGATGAGAATTGAAGCGGAGCTCTATGTATATATTGATGTTGTGTAAACTGGTTGAATGTAACCATAGATTATATGTTTTTATTTTAGGTATGTTCTAGTTTATAAAGAATCTCTACTAAAATTTTTAGTAAATTGTTATATGTTACAGTAAACAAACTTTTATAGTTAATTTTTGTTTTATAAAATTTACTTTTATGCATTGGTTCAGTCAAGAGGTCGTATTTGTTCTTTATTTTGGAGTCAGGATTATAAAGGATTAGTTACCTAATCTTTCGGCCTATCATGTCTCCGTGTGAGGTGTAACAGAGAGAATAATGGTAATGGAGTATATGTGGCCAAGAGACAAGAAAGAAAAAGGAGGAAAGTGCGAATGGATGGTCCCTTGGCAAACGAAAAGAAAAAGGATGCAAGTGGCATAGGTTGAGACACTTGTCAAATTTTAATTGGTGTACACAAGATATTTTCTAACAATTTTTTTGAAATCACAAAAGACACCAATTATTTTCAAACTTTAAAACAACAAGAATAGTAAGCAAATTTTTTTCTTTTAAGTCCTTAATTAAATAAAAATTTCACACATAAATAATTATTTTTTCAATAGTAATATCATTGGTATATAATAAAATAATTTTATTAGTTTAAAAATATTCAAATAAATTTTAAGAGCTCGCTAAAATTAATCTAACTGGTTTGAGATTCAACTGCAAGACTCGAACCCATTATTTAGACTTAGGTAAAATTATGGGTCATGACAATAACCAAATAAGTCCAAATAACAAAAATGTCAAGATAAATCACCAAATCAACTCATATTTCATTACACTATTTAAAAGAAAACTAAGTAAATCGAAAGACTTGTCCCATAGGTTTCTAAACCCCTACATTATAAGGAAATAAGATGAATGGTATATATTTCTATATATATGTATAGTTAAAGATAAAATCTGAATACAGATCTGTTAAGAACTTTGAAAATATATATATAACATTTCTATGAAAAATAAGAGTGCATGAGATATATTTGCAAAATTTAAAAGTGTTATAGTGAGCATTATCTACTCACAAATTAAGATAAACCAAATGATTCCAAAGCAACGATCACATAGCTCTAAGAGGAGTTTCTGAAGAACCTAAAACGATATCAATAAAATCAAATGAAAAATATAATTTACAAGCAAGTCCTTAAGAGTAATTCTAAGTACCAAACTTCATCTCTAGAGTTCCCACACTAAACTAGTTAACTAACTAACTTCTTATTCCAAGAGACTTTAGAATTTTTACTACTATTATAGTGAGCCCAAATGAAAAATAATAATTTATCTAAGTTAGAACCAAAATGTAAAAAGCATTCAAGGTTTTACAATTATCAAAATAAGAGGTCCTCTTGTTCTTACATTATAACTTAAATTCTCTAACATAATCATTAAACCTAAACTAACAAAACTATTTTTCATAATATTTAGTAATAGTAAGATCTAGCCATATTAATTAAATAGTCTTAGAGTCAAATAAACTTTTAAAGTGTTATAAAAACTCCCTAAATTAATTTTCAAGATAAAAAACTAACATGAAATTTTTTTAAAATATGAATATAATCCCTATATGGTATGATAAAGGAATATGCAACAAAATAGGAGAATGCCCACTTACCTAAGTGAGATTTCGAGTAGGAAAATAGTCAAAATCACCAAATCTAAAAGATTAAAATTACAAATTTCATGGGATGAAATTAGGAATAGTTTTTCCTTTCTTTTGAAGATAAACCATAAGGAATATCATGTGAAAGACTAGGAAAATGATTGGCAAGAAAAAGGTATGAAATTATTTGGTTGGGTAGTAACAAATTTGAAGGGAATGGAGTAGAAAGGAGAACGTGATGAGTGGCTGATCTGAAATAGGCAGCCATAGAAAGTGAGTTACAACTTATGGGATGGGCAAAAATGAAAAGGATAGGGTGGGTAGTTTTTACTGCCCTCCTTTTTGTTTTGTGTTTTTTTTCCTTATTTTGTGTATTTTTTTTTTCATTATTTATTTTTATTAGTTACCTAAGCATTAATTAACATTTTTATACTTGATGGAAATGTTACGGACTGAGAAAAATTAATATTTCTCTATTTGTGCTTTGTGAATAATTAAATAAATATTAATACAATAGCATAAATTATTGTACTATTAATACAACTTGAGAATATTATATAAATATATTATGAACTTACTAGATGATCCTAACTAACTATTGGGCTTACTGCAAGACTACAAATGTCACATCCTATACAGAGGCATGAATGACCGAAGGAATGGGTAACTAAATTTCCGTAACATTCACTTCAAAACAAGGGAATAGGTATGACTTTTGACTAAACCACAGAATAAAATAACTTTCATAAAACACAAGTTACTATTTACTTACTAAAATATATAACAATTTACTGAAAATTTCAGCAAAAATTCCTTGTAAACTAGAACTGTCACACCCTCAAATAGAGGTATGACTGGCCAGAAGAATAGGTAACATACCTCCGTAACCTTGAATACTCAAGTACTATGCATCTCTAACTTATTAAACACATTACAGTAAGACTACTAAAATATTACGGAATTAAAATAAAATCCTGACTCAATTATTAAACATAAAACAATTACTGAAAATATCGGCAGTAGTTCCCTATAAGATAGAACATGCCCATAATAAACAACCTGTTTACAAAGCTAACAATAAGTCATAGTATCAAAATATACAGAGGAGCTCTGCTCCTAACAAAACATGAAATCACCATGGTGAATTCAATATATATAACGACAATGCATAACACCTAAAGTGACTACAAGTGTCGTCCCTTCTGCTTCAAGTGTGCGATTCCCTGAGATATACCTTGATACAGTAGAGTTGGCAGGTATCAAATTCTGTCATGACCAACAGTGGTTTGCTGAAAACTAAAAAAAATGACAACAAAGGAAGGAGTGAGTCCCAAAGACTCAGTGAGCAAACCACGTACCCTAAGGGTACCAGCAACACACAACACATATATCATAGCTTAAAATCGTATTTAAATTTACTTATACACGTATGCAATCATGATTATCCTACAATCACAATTTACGTAGTTCACAAATTTCAACATATCAATTAAACCATACAAACAGTTAAACACACAATGGATTAAACAAACAATGGGCCAACGAGTAACTCAGCCCCGCACAACGGTATCTCCCCCTACCGGGCATTTACGCGTTCGCACAACAAGTTAATTCTCTGTCCATAATCCATCCCACCGGGGTTGAGCACTCTATTTGTTTTTAAAATAATTGTCAGAATTAGAATAACTCATATCAAATATCAAATCCAAACATCCTAGGTGCACCTGGATTTTTAATTCAAGAACCATTCTCAGAAAATTTCATTTTTGTTGGCCCTTATCAACCACACTCAATATCAAGCGATCATACTTTCAATTAAATCGCTAAAATAATAACCTTACGTATTTCTCAACATAACACATCAATTCAAACATACACATAATTACACATAACAATTCGGCAACCATAAGACACATAATTCACTCATAAGGCTCAAGAATGTGATTCAACAGTCCTGTTTGGCCTTCGATGGTGTCAGAATATCCTCGACATGCTCTGAAGCTGAAAAAAAAAAGTTCGTATATCAATTTATACAATCACAGTATAACTGTCTAATTCCATAATTCACTTACATTCTCATTATTGAATTAAACTTAATTTAATTATCTCAAATTAATCCAGAGCTTAAAACTATATATTCTCATTAGGTTTTTATTATTATTCTTATTATTATTATTTTATTTTATTTTACTTTAATCTAGATTCATATATTCCTTAACTTACTAATTATCCAGAGTTTAATTTACCTATAACAATTGTTAATTTAATTAACCTAGTTATCAAGCTCAATCAAACTCTTTAATACTAGTATAATCTCAATTCAAACTTTTAATGTTACCCTTAACTTTTTCATATTTACCTACTTGCATTTCAATTTACTCATCTTATATTCTTAATTAAATGTAAAAGGACAACATCAATTTCAATTAAATAATTCTTTAACTTTCATTTAAGAACATAAATTATATATTTATCACACCCACATTCCTATCTTAGTCTTTAAACCCACTTTACCACTTACAATCATAATCACATAACACCTACTTCTTAAGTTTATGCATCATAATATCATTAGTGAGGGCGAGCATTGGCACAACGGTAAGTTGTTCCTTTGGTGACTTGTAGGTCACGGGTTCGAGGCGTGGAAACAGCCTCTTTGCAGAAATGTAAGGGAAAGACTGCGTACATGTGTGCCCACCTCCCTCTACCCCGACAATAGCCGGGGAGCACTTTGTGCACTGGGTGAGTCCTCCTTCCATCATAATATCATTAGCATTAGAAGAACCTAATTAACACGTTAAAGGAACTGTCCCAAAACCAAGGAAATGGATTACCCCACATACACCTTGCTGCCATCTGATCCTACAGGCCAATTGAACCGCCAAAAGATGTAAAGCACACCTTCCCCAATTCAGCCACAAGGGACCAAAAACAAAGCACTCAACAAAGCACAATCAGCTATTGAAATTTAACCCTCCTCTAGGCATCCCTTTCTCACGGCAACACCTATGAACATGCAGCTAGAAACTAAAATAATTAACTAAGCTGCAAGGAGGATGACCTACAACAGAGCAAAGGAAAATTTCCAGCCAAATAGGTCTGTATTTTCTTAGCCAGCTGCTGTAATTTCCAGAAGTAATTTGCTTACCCAACCCCTAATCACACGCAGCTACAAGAGAAAAAAGGATAAGTGCATAACAGACCCAAGAAGAGAGAGCCAAAACCTCAACTATTACTGCCTTGATTGAGCTGAATTTCAGCTTTTAAACCCCCTTCTAACTTCCACTCACTGTCTACTGAAGGAAGGAGCATGAAACTCACCAAAAGCTAGAACTTAATTGTCAAGAAGGAAGGAAGTCACAGCCAACCAGCAACCAACAAAGAGCAGGGAGGAGAACTCGGCAGAAAATGGAAAAAGGACTAAGTCGGTTGGCAAGAAGACAAAGGCTAACGTGATGTAATTGGGTGACAATTTGTGGCTTATATCTAAAGCTAATTATATATATATATTATTAACTACTAAGTTCCAACTTATTTTATATATATATACATATATACATATATATATATATATATACACATTATTGATTATTTATTAACCTCAAATATTTTAGTTTTCTTATTATTATTATTATTATTTTCCAATTACGTTCAACATTTCAATATGTACGTTAAATTATCCTATTCAGGTTATTATAAGAACATGCGCCAAAATGCAAACACATATAACATGGACACATTCAACTAGGTAATAACAGTAACAATTTATACAAGGAGCTCCGCTCCATTCTCATTGTAAACAATAACAATTTGACTTCTATACAAACAAATCATTATAACCCAAAAATCCTAATGTCACTGTAAACTTACATCCTTTGGTTTCAAGTGTGAGATCCTAAAAATAACTTGTTGTAGACTATCGACAAGTCACAAACTCGATGATAATGTACCCAAAATCTTGTTATAAAAAAAATAAAATAACAATAGAAGAGTGACGAGTTCGTGAGTGGAAAAATGTACTCAAAAGATACTAGCATCACTCAGCACATGTATATAATATATAGTCAATTAATATTAGCATATCATAAATTTCAAATGACTAAGGTTACACATACACAATTATGAAAAACATAAAATTTAACAAGCACAATTCAAGTAGTACTTTGTACAATCCAATTAAAACAATCGAAGCATACAAAGGGCCAATAGAGTAACCCAACCCTGCATACCATATATCCTCCTACCAGGCATTCTTTTGCCAGCACACTAAATATATTCTCCTATATAATCCATCCGACTGGGAATGAGCACTCAAATATTTTAAAACACTTCTCAAAATCAAAGTATCTCATAATATCCTAGGTACACCTGAATTCTATTTTGAAAATAAAAACCATTTCGGAAAAAATTCATTTCTGAAACAAAAATAAATTTTATTGGCCTTATCAACTACAAACAATTTCACGCATCAAATGTAATTCAAATAACTCAAATTAAGCACTATACATGCTTATGCTTTCAAATAAACATACCTATTCAAATATACAAAACAAATACAAATATTAATCGAGGAACCAAAGGGTAGCATTTAACCATTCACTGTTTATCGATTTTACTCTTCACTCCCTCTTGTGTTCAAGTGCGTTGTTGGCTTAATCACAAGTTCCGAAGCTACAAATAATTTTTTTTCCAAGTATTTCTTTGTTTATTCATAGATTATAACTTTTTACTCTTGTTACTAGACTTTTGTTCAAATTTTGGATAATGCTTAATCCCTAAGATTCAATCTACCAAGTTCTATTCATTATATTACAATTAATTTCTTGAAGGCTTTTCAACAAACACCTTAGGAGCAACTAATTCTATTTATTGTATATATGTGTTCCTATTAATAAAACTAACCTAAATCCTTAGAATTCACATTACCTAAAATTTCAATATTAACTTAATGACATGTTGTATCTATACTTCCTAGATTAATATAAAGCTTAATTAGTCTCAAGTGACATATAGAAGGACAAATAAATGATACAGTAGCATTCCATGAAAAACAAGCAGTTATGGAACAATTACATCATCTTATCATCAAATACCAAAACTCCAAGGATTGTAGGAAAAAAAACCTCAAGACGCTAAAGGCCGCTATGTCAATTGAGTCAATTTATGTCTGTCTTATAGTGTTTTTGAAAATTGATACTTTTTTGTATTAGTGAAACTATATATACAATTCTCCCTGAAACGGTAATCTTTAGATAATACCAGGAATGAAGATTTGAATCAATCCATTTTTAATTTGATGGTAAAATGAACAATTTCAGTGGATTTCCCTTTTTCTTCTTTGTTTTATATTTTCATTTCTTTTTTGGCTCAGTTCTAAAAGAAGACTAATTTAAAGAAAAATTGAAATTTGTCTATATAGCATAATGACATGAGCAAGATGCGTCCAATCTTCTCCAAAGTTGAAACTAAAAGTAATCTTTTGTATAAGTTCTAGCAGGTAGCTGTATGCACTATATCATTAAAGGGATTTATAATAACCATAGTCCTCATTTATTCTAATACTAATATAAAAGGGGCATCAAAACCATAAAAGTCATTAAATAATATATACTATTTCAAAATCAAAGAGATATATCTGCTAATATCTTAACCATATATTAATTTTAGTACGAAATAAGAAACAAAACCAACATTCTAATAGAGTAGTTGAATTACTGTAAATATTTCATAAAAATGAATAATAAAGTATAATAGTACTTTATAGTTGATGCTAACAATACTGTAGGAAAACAATTGAAATATTGTCATTAGGAATGAAATTGAAGAATTACCTCAATCCCTTAGCTGATTTGATGATCGATGTGGAATTCAGATTTTAGTGGCTGATTCCTCTTAATAATCAAGAAAAAGAAAAGCAAGAAAAATCTAAAAGTTAGGGATGAGAATGAAATTGAATTCAGGGTGAGAGTAATACGCATCATAGTCCTTTTATGGGCTATAAAGGAGAGGAACATTTTTCAAAAACTCAAAAAGTGTTATGCCAAGCATTGATGTGGGGTTTTTGTTGGGCTTAGCCATCTATAAAAGAAAAGAGGAGGAAGGTATTGATTTTGTTTCTTTGATGCATCAATCTTGATTGCAACAAGTAAAGGAGCAAGGGTTCACAAGGATGCGTAAAACAATGAAGAACAAAGCAAAGGAGAAGCTTTTGCTAAAATGGAAGAGGAACTAAATCGGTCTAAAAAAATAGGAGAAAATTTAAATTAAAACAAGTCAAGGTCAAAGTTTAAACTTGTGGTATAAAAAAATTTCTTAATTTATTCTTGTTTATATATATATATATATTCCTTTTAGCCTTGTTTTGATTTATTATTATTTCACCTATGCACAAAATTTACACACAATTTCTAAAGCAGAATACTAACATATCGGGTTATAACAAAAAATTAGTACATTACTAAGAACAAAAGGTAAGGGTCATTACACCTTCCAGATTTGAGTTGTGGCATGCATGTATCAATCATCCATATTAAAATCAGGAACTTGTAGATTTTTTTAACAACTTGGAGCCTTACAAAACTAAAGATTCTTTCAGTAGATAAAGTAGACATGTACTCACTATATTTAATTATTACCAATAAAATTAACAAACATACCTTAAAAAAGAAAGAAAAAAATAACAAAAAATTTCTAACTTTTATGAACATGTCATAAATTTTCTTGTTTTAATGTTTAAACCCAATCATATTTAGAAAATTGACTCAAATCCATGTTCTAAAAGGGAACAAAGCACACACAATGTTCAAAGAAGATCTAAGACGTAAATTAGAATTAAAAGCCATCCATGACGTAGACAACATGTATATATTATATATCTTCTCTGTGTATACATCGTATGTCACTAGTCACTAGTCACGAGCTCTAGTTATACTTCGTTTTGTCTTGTCTAACTTTTGCTGCTTGAAGGACACATAGTGAATCATCTTCAACTGAGTCCTCTGAATATGAATGAGGGGAGCGGAGGTTCTATGAGTTTGACAGGTTTGCATTGTCTTACAATATTCTGCCTCATCATCTTTAATATTCAGGAACACATCGTACATATTTTCTACAGAAGACGAAAGAAAATAACTATAACAGATAAATATCACGTTGACAAACTCCATTACATAAGAAAAGACTTAGGCAAGGCAATAATTGTCCCCTGAGGTCAATTGACTAAACCCTGAAGTTCCAACACAATGATTCAAGAAAGGGTATGTTGAACATTACATGTCCACATATAAATGTGTATCAAACAAAGGTTCCATGCATACCTATTTTAGGCCTTCAAGTATTAGGTACTCTGGAAGTTTGCAGTTCATCGATTTGAGCAAATTTACAATAGGAAGTGTTAAAAGTCTGAATTTATCTTTTTTCAATAAAACCATATGCCTTAACACAAGAGCTTACCAAACAAATACAAGTTAACTCTAGTGTAATAATTCACAGCAACCTTAGGTGCATTTTTTTCAAGTCCTCTACAAGAAATTAAAGGAATATACTATGTTATTCAACTAGCAGGAACAAGTAAATAACAACATAATGGAAGATGCATATGCACGGCTGTTAATCCATTCAGAAAAGTCAATATCAAAAATCAAAAGTCACAAAAGCTTGAAAATATTCCATCTTACCTCCATCCAAAAAATGATTTGCAAAAGTGAAACCACATAAATATTAGCATTTGAAGAACCGTGCAGGCATGTGGGTCATATATATTTACTAAACCTTTTCATGTAGCTCTGCTGATAAAACAAAGGATATAATAGTAGTATATAAAGAAGTTTATAGTCTACATCTCTAATATTCTATCCAATAGTGCTACTTCTCTCCATATGTATGTATGCTAAATTTTTTTCCAACTTTTTATTCTTGTATGCTTAAAATAATTCAACATACAACTTCACTTGCTTTTGCACGTTCAAATAAAAATCCAGATACTAAAACGTTGCAGGATTATTATGCATAAAAAAACAAATAAATATATAAGAATTGTGAATGCAGCAAAGATTGACTATATGATACTTACATGCCATTCTTGGGCTTAATGCTTACATAAGAATCGTTATGATATAATAGAATAAAGCAACATGTTGAGCAAGAAAGCAGTTAAACCACCAAGCATTTTCCCGCCCCTCCCCCCAATTCCTACAACCAGACCCCCGAGCTATTAAAACTTCAAAACAACAATTGTAATAATCTACAATACTATTATAACTGTCCTGAAGTGATAACTTAAAATCAAATTTTTTCACACAATGTGTAAAGTTAAGTTATGGAATAAGCAAATTAATTAAATAATAGTATAATTAAATATGTTATAATTAGATATCTTATTGTAACCTTAATATACGTTTTAAATATATATATATATATATATTGTGTACTTGTTGTCATTAAGTAAATAATATTATGACCAAGTAAATTCAAGTGAGTAAATAATTAATGTATAGATATATATATTAAAATTTAATCTCCATCACAAGGAAATTAAATAAATAAACAATATAATTAGACATGTGTATATATATATATATATATATATATATATAAACAAAGCAAGAAAAATATACACCACAACTTTATATTCTATCTAACTCTACCTTGTATTCTATTCCATTTTTTTTCTCTCTCTTATTTCCTCTTAGTTGACCGAATTTGCTCTAAAATTCTTCATCCACCGACTTTCACTCCTTATCCTAGAAATTTCTGGTGCTTTCCCCATTTCAGCCAAGAACACATTGCTTTTTTCTTTCTTATGGGTGCTTGATCTTTCCTAGTTCAACTCCTTTCTTTATCTTAGTGCTATGGAACCTAATTGGAACAGCAAACTTTGTCCATGAAGCCTTCATTTATGGTGCTTGGTTTATGAAATTTCCTGCTGGCCGACGAAGGTGATTCTTCCTCTTGTTGATTTCGTTTTATTTTCCTTTTTGGTATTAGGCTGGCATGTGAGCTTTAGGAAGTCACAAGGTGCTGCTGTTTTGTTCTTGCTTGGGCAGCCAATATTTCCCATGTTTTGGTTGCTTTAAAATTTATGGTTACTCTTCACTTTCAGCCAGGCTACCTTATTCCATAGCTGTTAGCTCTTTTTCCTTTCTTGTAGCTCAGTTTGCCTTCATCTATCTTGTAAATTTTAGCTTGGTTAACTTTGTTGGCTGTGAGTTATTGGTTCCCTATTGTAACTTTGATTAGTTTCCTTCTTGAGTCGGCTGGTAGGTGGACAATTGGGAGGTGGTGTAGCTCCATTCAGCACCAAGGAGGTGTGACACTTTGCTCTATAAGGTGGCAGTAACTTGAATGTGTGGTTAAATATTTTTGATTCTAATATAGACCTGATGAGATGCGTCAAAGCTAGTGCAAGGGAAAAATAGAATCAGTTAAAGGTAAGTAGTTAATTGTTGCCTTTAGGGGCTAGATTACTATATGTAATTGTATGTGTATTTAAACAAATGTACAAGTGCATTGTTTTAGTAAGTTATTGAATTATGGTTGAGAATTGAAATTGTTTGTGGTTGATAAGGGCTAACAAATTGAAATTTTTATGAGAAATGATTTTTATTTCAGAAATTTAAATCCAAGTGCACTTAGGATATTTTAATTTGATATTTTGATAAGAAATATTCTGATTCTGACAATTGTTTTAAAAAGAAATGAGTGCTCAGACCCCGTGGGATGGATTGTGTATGGAGAATTAACCTATTGCGCGCCTTAATGCCCAGTGGGGGGAGAGATACTGTTGTGCAGAGCTGAGTTACTCTGTTAGCCCTTTGTCTACTTTGTATGTTTTGATTGCCTTGATTGCTTTAAAATGAATTGCGTTCATTAAGTGTTATGTTTCTATAACTGTGCAAGTGCAACATTAGTGATTTTGTGATTTATGTGTAAGTGCAATATTAGTGATTTTGTGATTTAGAATATACTAATATATTAAATGATTATATACATATATTATATTATATTACTTGTGTTGAATAATGCTAGTACTCTTTAGGTACTATTTTCCACTTACTAAGTACATAGGACTCACTCCTCTCTTGTGAATTTTTTTTTAGTAACATGATCTTAAAATTAACACAATTGTTGTCAACTTCTATATCCATTATATTTTAATCACTAATCTTAAAATTTAGTTATTTTCCTAGCCTCAATCCTACTTAATCCAAATTTTCCTCCTTTCTTACATCCTTACTCAACATTCTTAAATTTTAACCCACGCTTTTAACTTACTAAAACTCACTCTTAAATACTTCCTAAATGAAAATGATACTAACTCCAATGAAATCAATTAATCTAGTTGAAGAAAGAGTTTAAGTCAAAACCATAGCAATATAAAGTGGAGGTTGGTAGACTTAAAAATTTACCTGCTACCTTGAAACTTGAAGAATTACTCCCTCAATACACCTTAAGGACTGGCCAAAATGCAGGGCATGAAGAAAACAAAATGCCTACCCAAGGAGGAAACATGCCATGGCTATAAAAAGGGTTGGTGTGGCTGGTTTTAGCATGGAAAGATTTTGTTTGTCCAAAACAGACCTGCTGCCTTCCACTTCCCCTGTCACGACTAAACCACTTGGTACCATAATTATATTCACTCAATCAGCCACAAGGGCTGTAACAGGGCAAGGTTGAAGGCACACACAACAACTACTCAAGACCTTATAACCACTGCTCCCAAACTTCCTAAGCTTGGTTCCCATAAGGATCCAATTTAAGTTATTTCAAATCCTCTTCTTTACTCATAGTTCATCAGTAACAAAATCAGCTGAACAAGAGAAACACACATAGAGCAAAGCAGGGAACAAATTGTAATCAAGGACAAGGAAAAAGGCTGAACCTTACGGCTAGCCAAGGCTACAAACAACAGAAGCAAAAAGGAGTCTTACTACCCCATAACAGAGCTGCGATTCTCCTCTTGACAACAACTAAACTTTCCAAAGCTGGCTGCCACACCATAATTTCCAACACAACTTACTTACATCAAACCAAAGAACAAAGGAAGGAGATGAACTAACAAGCAAGGAGGGAAGAAATTGACTATCCAAGAGAAATTGGAGAATTTTCTAGAACAAGCTCTGCCAAAAGAAAGCATAAATTCTTTGCTAGAATAATCGAAGCAGGGGAGGAATAAAAGAGGCGGTGGAAAAAAAAAAAAAAAAAAAAGGAATCAGCTAAAATAGAAGGAAAAGGAGAAAATAAATTTTTAAAAAAAAAGTCAAAGTCACCAATAAAAATGGGTGGTGTAGGTTTATTCTTTAATTTGTGTATATATATATATTTATATGTATAAATGTTTATTTTATTCCTACATGTGTTTTTAAATATATATTCTTTTTAAAAAAAAATTTACACTACATGATCAAGCTCCTAATCAAATAGGTTTTGTCTTAATTATGTATATAATTTATATATATATAAATATATATATATATATATATATTTACTCTAATTTACATTGTTTATCAATTTACTCCCTTCTATACTCATGTTATTTATCACCATTTCTCACGTACATATTGATACTTATTTATTTGTATGATTAAAAATTTTACGTTGCCTAAATCTTGACGTCATTATATCAAATATTCTTAACGTCGCAATATCGAGTTATAACATTCTCTCCCATTTACAGAAATTTGTCCCGAATTTCAACAAAAATGATACAGATAAATTATTTACCTAAATAAATGTTAGTATTGCTGTCCCAATGTAACTTCGGTTTCCCAAGTGGTTTCTTGTTTATTGGTTTTCATCCAAGGATTAATCAAGGTTTACGAACTTGTCTACTTATATTTGCCACTAAATACTTCTCATCTGTTAGATTCTTATACATCTTTTTGCTTCTTAAATTTGTGACACATGAAACTTTTCAATGTAACTTAAATTTCAAGATTTAATTAGATCCCCTTAAAGACGAAATTAACCTCTCTGAAACATTAAATTTTAATATTTTTATTATGACACTCCAACACGCTTCCACTGCGCTACTTTGATAGTTAAATATCTAAACCCCCAATCTATATGTAGAATCATATTATATTCCTTATTTAAAATTCAGATTGATGAACTAAATCATATAATTACCTGAGTAAAATTAAATTAGCTTATATTTACTTTCAGTCTTGAATTATTTTCCTTGGTTAACAATAATTGAAAATTCGTCAATATTTACGGGTTTCTAAATTTTCATATTCCCTCTAAAGAATATCTATACATGTTCAAAAAGTTAAATTAGTTGATTAAAAGACTTGAAATATCCCGGACTTATCTGATACATATTACAATGTAGTCAGCTACATAATATAGATATGGGTGACATGAAATTTTCATGCTACAAAACTTTTGCTGCTACTATTACTAATATGCAATACTAATTTATTTATAACATTATTGTACTTTCCTCATTTATAAGTACATAATTAACTTACGTTATATCTAAAAATCCTTATTTAAATGAA
This sequence comes from Quillaja saponaria, assembly GCA_029379385.1. Lineage (NCBI taxonomy): Eukaryota > Viridiplantae > Streptophyta > Magnoliopsida > Fabales > Quillajaceae > Quillaja > Quillaja saponaria. Next base: position 15,084,132 of record CM055605.1, on the reverse strand, counting down.
TAATTTGCAGAAACCAACAATGGCTTCTATTAACAATTGGTCATTTTTATCTTTTAGAATAACTTAATGAATCTAATAAATCTTTTTAAGTGACCCCATTGATTATAAATTAAACTTATACTAGTTCATATACTAATTAGCTATTCACGGGCTGGCGATTATATTGATATTGGCAATGTAGTTTATTCAACGATAGGCCCAAATGAATAAAATGCTGAATTTACGTTGCACCTATCTGTACTAGGTTTATTCTTTGCTGTTTTATTTTCTAATTATCTTTTCAATTAAGAAAAGAAAAGAGAATACCAAGTACTATAGCACTACAGGTTTTGTTTATTCTCAATAGGACTCGTTTTCACTTACAGAGGCACTGCGGCGCCAATCCATTGCATGGTTTATGGAAGTTGTCCTTACTTTGGCTTTACGGTTTCCTGCTCATCGCGCTATGGCTTCAATCTTTAAGCACCGTGACTTCCAGCTCACTGGCTTATTAGCTTTCCTCCTCTTTGTATCAGTGTCGCGGCTTCATCTTAGTTGCACTACGACTGAGTCCTCTCTGTCTGATCCATCAATTTCTCCCTTTTAGGGTGCCGCGGCTTCATGGTATCAGCGCTGCAGCGCCAGTTGAATTGTTTACCTTCTCTAATCTGAACTAGGACACTGCAAAGACACTAAAACAAATTAAATACCAATATTTGTAAAACTACTCCTAATTAAGATAAAAACTCTTAAAATAACCTAAAACAACTCTAACACTATATCGTTGAAATTTTGTTATTCCATTCAAAAGAATATCATCTTATTTATTACTAAAATTACATGAGACCAAATCCAGATTCAAATTAACTTTAAGCTACCTGCGTGTATACATTTTACATCCATATTGATATAACATTCATTTATTTTATCTATATTTTTCCCTCTCTTTCTCTTTTTTTACATACATACATACATATATATATATTTTTTTAATCCATAAGTTCAACATTTTCAGTAAATCCACCGAGTCAAGGATACAACTGTATAAGGAGAATTTTCAAAAAATTTATTATAATACCTAACTAACCCCAATAAATTTTAAATTTCATATATGTTTTATCAAAATTTTTCATTCAAAATATTTAGCACATAAATATTTCACAAAACATCCTACAAAATATTTCATATTCAACTTCCTACTTCTTGCTTTTGAAGTCTATGATATCCACAGAAACTCTATAAGTTCAAAAGACACAATATAGAAAACAATTTTTAGAACATCACTCTTTATGATTCAAAATCGGTGATATTTCAAACGTACATTAAATTTTGGAAGGATTTTGATCCTCCAATAAATCATTAATATTAGGGAAGACAACTTCATTTAATCACCAACTATCATCACACCATTGGAAAAAAAAATTTGACAAAAGAATTAGAGCTTCTCAAGAAAACCTTTTAGAATAAATAAACTTCTTGTTTACCCAGTCTCACATCAGCATTTATACTTCCAGAAAGGAGATGTTCAATAAACATTTCATTGAATTCAAACCAACAAGTAAATTCGGTGTAACTCGCCACTGAAGTACACCTTATACTACTCATACGTCACATTATATAATTATATTTAACTAACTCCTTTGCCTAATCACCTCCTAAAACCACGCACAGCTGATCCAACTCCTTAAGAACTTATACGGATCTTAAATAAAGTCTATACTCGAAATTCTAAACAGCTACATTTTCCTAAAACCATATAATAAGAAATGTCAAAGTGTCTTACCGATAAGCATACACAGAATTATGATGATTTAGATTTTATTCTTTTAACCAATACGTGTGTTGGTTTCCAAGATTTGATATTCAATATTGGGATTAGCTTGCAAACTTGAAATTGAAAAAAAGACTTTTCCTATTTCTTAAGAAGGAAGTTCGGAAGGAATTGGATGAATTACATGTGTATAGGCTTTTTCACTATCCATTTCGCAGAAAAATAAATAGGTTTCAAAATGGATTTCTTTAATAATTCATCCAATCTACATAAAGTAGATCTTTTATTTCCTTTACTTCTCATTGTTCCTATCTAAATCTCAAAGATAATATTTTACAAACAACTATCTATATAGCTAAACCAAACTAAAGGTTTACCTCTTACGAAGGTTACTATTGCTAAATTTAAAATTTCAATTAAATTACTTATGGACCTTTACAACTTAGTTTCTCGTCAAAGACGTCTAAAATTTGATTTATTACTGAACGAAGCCATTGTTTTATTGTCTCTCATAACTCACATCACGACCACTCATAACACGAAAACTATGTATTACTGTGTCAACACTGGCACAAACCAATTCAAAGCACGTCTCATCTTTTAAGGCCAATGATGATACGTTAAAGAATCCTAACTTGAAGTTCCAGGATGAACTAAAACGCGTCACAAAGTCTACATACGCCCAAGGTAACGTACATAAACAAAGCAACACGTCTCACATTTGCAATCACAGACCTCTAAATCATGCTCTGATACCAACTTATCACACCCTTCATGAAGGCATGATTGGCCGAAGGATTATACATGAATACATACACATGATTTAAGGTAAAATATGCATATTAGGTGTTTAACACAATGCTTAGGAGAAATCAAATATTAACACATGCATAAATTTTGATGTACATAGGTTCTTTAGAAAAATAAATAGATAGGATAATAATATATGGTTTAAAAAGGATGATACTAAAATGAATGAAGAAAGATTAAAGACATGAACTAAGAGTTTGAATTTGAAACATAGTGATATTAGATGGTTTAGCTTAAGCTTTTGATGGAAACTATAATAACTAGTTACTTTAAATAAAAATTCATGAACAAGAGTAGAGAATAGTTGCTTAATGTTGCGGGTTAGGTAGTTAATGAAAATGAGTAAAAGACATCAACAGAAAGGTGATTAGTTGTTAGTAAAGTGAAGGAAATGAGAGTTGAGTGGTAAGTGAAGGGGATGTAGGGGCAAACTTTATAAAATAAAAAAATCTTATGTTTTAGGTGCTTTCAAAGTTGAATTAAATTAAGAGTTCTAAAGAGAAAATATAGCTTAGGGTATTTAAATGATGTATGCAAAATTTTGTAACTTGGTTCCAATAATTTTTAGTTAGAGCTGTTAGACTGCTGCTAGGTCCATGTAGGATTTTTAGTGAGCTTCAATCAGTCCGGAGAACTTTGTCAGAGGTTATGATTTGAATTAGCCTAGAGCCTCGAAATAAAAGTTGTTCCTAACATATGAGAGAGTAAATTTGTTATGGAGCAAGTCTTAATTCCATGTGGTGTGAATTTTGGAGGTGTTGGAAGTCATAGATGGATTTTCGGGTCCTAATTGTATCTGTTTTAGAAAAACTTATGTTAGGGGTCTTAAAGGTTGAATTAAGAGTAGAGTGATGAGATAAAATATTCCTAACATCTTGAAGAACTATACTGGAAAGTTTCGTAAGTTAATTCCTAAGTATGAAAATTCTATAACAATCAGAATAAGAGGTTGGCAATTAGGAATTTGTGCAGTGCCCTGTTTTTGTTCATGTGAGGAATCGAGCGAGTTCAAGACTGATTTTAGGAGAAATTCCTAAATAAAAAAGATAACTAACTAGTCAAAAATAATGTATAAACTTGGCTTTGTTAAATTTGGTTAAGTATGTAAGCGAAAATCAAATATATATTCAAGATCATTATGAAAATAGCTAAAAAAGAATTAACTTTGAATAAATACTTGAAACTTAGTAAATCTAAATTTTTGTAACTAAAAGGTCATAACTTAGGAATTGTCAAAATAAGTAATACTTGAAAAATGTAATTGCAGTTTTGGAAATTGTGGTTGACTCAACGATGCATGTGAACGCAAGTGTAAGTAACGAATGAAATCAGTTAAAGGTGAGTGGTTAATTGTTACCCTTGGTGGCTTGATTATTATGTGTAATTGTATGTGTATTTGAATAAATATTTTATATCAAAAAATAAGCAAGTGCAGTGTTTCAATAAATTATTTGAATTATGTTTGTTTGAAATTGGTTGTGGTTGATAAGGGTCAACTAAGTAAAATGTTTTCCAAAATGATTTTATTTTTGAAACTGAAAGTGCACCTAGGATGTTTTGATTTAATATTCCGATTTGTGATTTTTTGATTTTGTTTTAAAAGAATTGATTGCTTAGCCCCGGTAGGTGGATTTGAAGAAAGGATTCAGTGATTATGTTTTTGATTTTATTTGGTGTGCAGGCACAAAATTGCACAGTAGGAGGTGGTGTGCGGGGCTGAGTTACTTTTAACCTTTAAAATCAGTTTTACTAAAACAGTTATAGTTAGGACTAGAAAATCATAACCATAATTTTTAACACCTCCAAAATACACACAACATGGAATTATGACCTAAACCATTATAGAATTGTCCTTTAATATGTTAAGATCAATTCTTATTCAGAGGTCCTAAGCTAATTCAAACCAGAACCCATGACAAAGTCTCTAGATTGACTAAAGCTCACTAAAAATCCTGCATGGATCTAGTCCCAGTCCAACAGCTTTAACGGTAAATATACTTGGAACCAGGTTACACACTAATCCAACAACATTACTCATATTCTAATTGTTAAATACAGAGTTGTATTAGTTATTTAAAATCAATCAAGTACTTAAGTTCTAAATTTATGATAACTCTAAAATAATAGAGTTCTTTCACTATGATTTTAATTCATATTTGATGCTAATCCTAATATTTTGAGTTAGAATACTAGTCAAATATAGTGTTAGAGTTGTTTTAGGTTATTTTAAGAGTTTTTATCTTAATTAGGAGTAGTTTTACAAATTTTGGTATTTAATTTGTTTAGTGTCTTTGCAGTGTCCTAGTTTAGATTAGAGAAGGGAAACAATTCAACTGGCACCGCAGCGCTGATACCATGAAGCTGCGGCACCCCAAAAGGGAGAAATTGATGGATCAGACAGAGAGGACTCAGTCGTAGTGCAACTAAGATGAAGCCGCAACACTGATACAAAGAGGAGGAAAGCTAATAAGCCAGTGAGCTGGAAGTCACGGTGCTTGAAGATTGAAGCCATAGCGCGATGAGCAGGAAACCACAAAGCCAAAGTAAGGACAACTTCCATAAACCATGCAATGGATTGGCGCTGCAGTGAGGATAAGTGAAAACGAGTCCTATTGAGAATAAACAAAACCTGTAACGCTACAGTACTGATATGAATTTTGAGGACTTTTATTTTTTTTTTAAAATAAGAGGAAAAGACTTATAAATAGAGAGGAAGGCTGAAGTCAAGGGACACACCAAAGCTCGTGATAGAGAGTACTAAACAGCTAAAGGAGACCCAAAGAGTGACAATTTCTAGTTTATATTTTTTCTTATTTTTCTTATTTTATATTTACTTGTAATAACTATATTTTTAGTTTTTATGTTTTTTGTAGTTAGTATGGAGTAGTCGTATTAGGGGTAATGATTAAACTTACATGTAGCCGATGTGGCCTTAGTTTTAATTCAATGCATACTTTAGTTTTAGTATTTATATTGCCTTGTTCTTAATACTTCTAATTGTTTGATCATCAGTTAGATTGATTAGGAATTTGAATTTGACTTGGAATAGTCAGTTTTGGGATTAGTCTTAAATGATATAACTTATGTTTAGATTGTTCACATGATTTGGATGATCTGATTTGTTTAAGAGATATGGATATATTCTTGTACCGTAAGTAACTAGGAGATTGGTCCTTAATGAGTTTGCTTTAGAATAATTCTCATGGGAATATAGGGAATTAGACTAAGTGAAATATATAATTGCTAGACATAGGAGTATGCTAGTAATTGATTAAGAAACCTGGGTTAGTATTAGCGAATGCATGAATTAATTTGAATTAAAGTTATTAAGGTGTGGTGTGAGGTATATCGTGAACCTAGACTCAGTTTCAATGAATTTATATTTGAATTTGCATTGACTTGATTAGAGTTAAGCTGCACCATTATGATAATTAGCATTAAAAATAAGTAATTATTTCTCGTGAGAACGATCTCTACTTGTTACTATATTATTTGAGGACAATACGTGCACTTGTGTTTGTATAAATTCCTATCAAGTTTTTGGCACCGTTGCTGACAAATAATTTATTTTATTTTGTTAATATCATTATAAGCTTACTTGATTCTAATTCAAGTTTTTATTTTAGATTTTAGGTGTTATTGACATTGCATGCAAAACACTAGAGATTTGGAACTACTACCATACGATTCCAAGATCGAACGAATGCTCAGAAAGTTGAGAAAGATTCAAATCCCAAAACAATCTCGTGCAATGACTGAAGATCAAGAAATTCATGAAAACAAGGCTTTGAGGGATTATGTTGTCTCTCTTGTGCAAGGCCTTCACTCTAGCATACAAAGAATTTTGAGATCAAATAGGGCACAATCCGGATTATTCAATAAACTGCTCAGTTTGGGGGTTTACCAAGTAAAGACCCCCATACTCATTTAGTCAAGTACAATAGTGTTTCTAATGATGCAGTCCTACTTAAGCTTTTTCGTTTCTCACTCTGAGATAAGGAAAAAAGTTGGCTATATTTATTACCTTAACATTCCATCACCACTTGGTCAGACATGACATAAAAATTTCTAGCCAAATTCTTTCCTCCCTCCAAAATTGCCAAGCTAAGGAATGAAATCACATCATTCCTTCAACAAGATCAAGAATATCTTTATGAGGCGTGAGAGAGATATGAAGACCTAATGAGAAAGTGCCCACATCATGGCATTCCTAAGTAGCTGCAAGTGCAGAACTTTTATAATGGTTTGGGAAACCAAACCAGAATAATAATTGATGCTGTTGTTGGTGCTTTGATGGGTAGATCTATGGATGATGCTTATAACATTTTAGAAGAGATAGCCTCAAACTTTTATCAATATCTAACCAAAAGGTAAACATCTCGAATAGTTTTTGGAATTCATGTAATTGATGTCATTACTGCTTTGACGGCACAAGTGACTGGGTTGACAAAGAGGTTTGATAATTTTGGAGTGGAACAACAAGCTAAGGCCGCTATCTTGGCATGTGAAGCTTGTGGAGAAGATCATACAATGGACCAATGCCCAAATACTGAAGCAGTTTTATATGTTCAAAATTTCAACCATCAAACACAACTCTTACTCCAATACATATAATCTAGGGTGGAGAAACCACCCAAACTTTGGGTTGGAATTATCAAGGATCACAAGCTACAAGGCATAACCACCTCATGGATTTCAAGCTCCACAAAGGAAAGGAACTCCTTAAAAGGAGCCATCCTTGGAAGACATGTCTCGGACAAATTCTATTATTCAAAGCCAATTAGTATCCTTGAGAACATTAGAGAACAAATTAGGTAGCTAGCAAATGCTTTGACTAGTAGACCTCATGGTGCCCTTCCTTGTGATACCAAAGCAAACCCAGGGAAGAAGAGTAAGGAATAATGTAAGGCAATAACTCTTAGGACTGGGAAAGAGTTAGAGAAGCAGAAAAAAAAAAAAAATACCAGATGATGAAATCCCTATATCTCTTACTAAAGTAGAATTGCCTATTGAAGTCATAGGGGAGAAGGAAAAGAAGGTAGTTGCTGAACTTAAAAAGGCAAACCCTCCTCTTCCATTCCCCCAAAGGGTCCATAAGTAGAAACTTGACAAGCAATTCCAGAAATTTCTGGATGTGTTCAAGAAACTCCACTTAAACATTCCCTTTGTACAAGTTCTTGAACAAATGCTAAGCTATGCAAAATTCATGAAAGAATCTATCCAAGAAAAAGTAGCCGATAGATCACTTACACACCTTAGAGGAATTGCAGAGGATGTTCTAGTAAGGTGGACACATTGATCTTCCTTGCTGATTTTATAGTTTTAGACATGGAAAAGGATAGGGAGGTACTTATTATATTAGGAAAACCTTTTCTAGCTACTAGTAGGACACTTATTGATGTCCAAAAAGGTGAACTCACCATGAGTGTAAATGATCAAGAGATTAAATTTAATGTATTTCAATCCATGAAATTCCGTTAAAACCATGAAGAATGTTTTGCAATTAGCATGGTAAGTAACCATGTTCAAGAGATGTTCTTGGAAGAACATCCAAGTGACCCTCTTGAAGCTTCAATAATTTCACACTTTATAAGAGAAGATGATGATTTTAAGGAATGTATGAAATTATTAAATGCATCACCATATATGCTAAAATCCAACCCAAGATTTGAAAATCTGGATTTACCACCATCCTCTTCATCCGAATCAAGGCCATCAATTGAAGAACCTTCTACCTTGGAGCTGAAATCATTACTTAATCATCTAAGGTATGCTTTTCTTGGTCCTTCATCTACTGTGCCTATTATTATTTATGCTTCTCTTACTAACATGCAGGAAGTCAAACTCCTTCTTGTATTAAGAGAACACAAAAGAGCCTTGGGATAGACAATTGCTGACATTAAAAGTATAACCCTTCCATTTGCATGCAGAAGATCCTCATGGAGGATAACCATAAACCAACAATTGTGCATCAAAGAAGGTTTAATCCTGTAATGAAAGAGGTGGTGAAAATGGAAATAATCAAGTGGTTAGATGCTGGAATTATCTATCCAATCTTGGGTAGTCTAGTAAGTCCTATCCAATATATACCAAAGAAAAGGGGGATGACAGTTGTTGCACATACAAACAATGAACTCATTCCTACAATAACTATTACTAGTTGGAGGGTATGCATGGACTACCGAAAGATGAACAAAGTTACAAGGAATGATCACTTTTCCCTTCCATTCATTAACCAAATGCTAGACCAACTAGCAGGTAAGGAATACTATTGCTTTCTATATGGTTATTTGGGGTATAATCAAATTACCACTGCCCCAGAAGACAAAAAAAAAAACTATATTTACTTGCCCTTATGGCACTTTTGCTTTTAGAATGATGCCAATAGGTTTATGCAATGCCCTAGACACCTTCCAAATGTGCATGATGATAATTTACACCGATATAGTGGAATAAGGACTTCAAGTTTTTATGGATGATTATTCTATTTTAGGTGATTCATATGATTAATATCTCCATAATTTAACTTTAGTGATTAAAAGATATGAAGAGACCAACTTGGTCTTAAATTGGGAAAAGTGTCACTTCATGGTACAAGAAGGTATAGTTCTAGGCAATAAGGTGCCTAACAAGGGAATTGAGGTAGATTGAGCTAAGATTGAAACCATAGAAAAATTATCTCCCCCTAATTCAATAAAAGGAATAAGAAGCTTTCTAGGCCATGCCGGCTTCTATAGGAGATTCATAAAAGACTTTTAAAAAATTTCCAAACCACTTTGTAATCTCCTAGAAAAAGACACCCCATTCATATTTGATGATGTATGTCTTACTGTATTTTAAAGTTGAAAAATAGACTAATAATAGCCCTAATTATGGTAACTCTAAATTGAAACCTACCCTTTGAATTGATATGTGATGCTAGTGACTATATGGTAGGGACAGTGTTAGGACAAAAAAAAAAAATTTCACTCTATATACTATGCTAGCAAAACATTAAATGGTGCTCAATTGAACTATACCATAACTGAAAAAGAACTTTTAATAGTAGTGTTTGCTTTTGACAAATTTTGACCTTATTTAATTGGAACTTCTGTCATTGTTTTTACCGACAACTCTGCTATTAAGTATTTGATCGACAAGAAAGATGCAAAGCCTAGGTTGATAAGATGGATCCTGTTACTACAAAAAAGGGCTTTGAAAATCAAGTTGCTGATCACTTATCAAGGCTAGAAGGAGATTATTAAGTGGCTGAACCTACTTATATAAATGAAACCTTCCTAAATGAACAACTCTTTCAAGTTCTTAATAAACCATTGCCCTGGCATGCTAACTTTGTCAACTATCTAATTGGCAAGGTTTTTCCTCTTAACCTAACTTCTCAATAAAAGAAAATTTTTTTACATGTTATAAAGTTCTTTGTTTGGGATGACCTCTTCTTATTTAAGCATGTGCTGATCAAATATTAAAGGGTGTATTCCAGAGAAAGAGGTGGAGAGTATACTTCACCATTGCCATGCTTGGGAGTGTGGAGGTCACTTTAGAAAGAGCCAAACTACTAAAAAAGTGCTCCAATCAAGTTTTTATTCGCCTTCTTTATTTAAGAGTGCTAATGAATTTGTTTCCAAATGTGATAGGTGCCAAAGATAGGCAACATATCTAAGAAGAATGAGATGCCACTTAACAACATACTTGAAGTGAAATTATTTGATATATAAGGGATGGACTACATGGGTCCATTCATCTTCTTATATACCAATCAATACATTCTCGTTGTTGTGAATTATATCTTTAAATGGGTTGAAGCCACTGCTATGCCAACAAATGACTCTAAAGTCATGACTAACTTCTTGAAAAATAATATCTTTACAAGCAGTGGTACACCCCGAGCAATCATCAGTGATGGAGGGTCTCACTTTTGCAACAAACAAGTAGGAGCTATCCTTGCTGAATATGAGGTGACTTACAAGATTGCACTAGCTTATCATACATAAACAAGTGGATAAGCTAAAATCCCAAATGGAGAGATCAAGAGGATTAGTCCATCACGGAAAAACTGGTCTAATAGATTGGATGATGAATTATAGGCATACCAAATAGTCTACAAGACCTTTTTAGGCATGTCTCCCTTTTGGCTGGTTTATGGCAAGGCTTGCCATCTACCAATTGAGTTAGAGCATAATACCTATTGGGCAATAAAAAAGCTAAACTTTGACTATCAAGCTACTAGTAAAAGGAGACTTCTCTAATTGAACGCGATGGATAATTTTAAACTCAATGCTTATGAGAATGCCAAACTCTACAAGTAGAAGACCAAGAGGGTACATGATCAATGGATTGTTGAGCACCGCTTTGAGCCATGTCAACAAGTCCTGCTCTAAAATTCCCAATTGAAGCTTTTCCTGGGAAAACTCATGTTAAGATGGTCTGTACCATTCACCATTGCCAAAGTGCTTCCATATTGTGCTGTAGAACTAATAGCCACTAATCCCTATAGAATATTTAAAATAAATGGCCAACAATTGAAATACTATTGGGGAGGAAAGATTGATAATGATCATACCTCCATTAAACTTGGTGAAGCTACTTATATAACACTAAGTCAAGCTGAGGACTTTAAACCAAGCACTTCATGGGAGGCAACTCAAGTTTCTAAAACCCTGTTTCTTTATTTTGTTTTTAGTTTGTTTAGTAATATTTTAATTTGTACTATACAACCTTCATATCATCTTTTCTTAAGTAACAAAGACTAAGCCCCTAAGCAAAAGCCATGGCGCAACAATCTAATGCCACTGTGCCTCATAAACTAGAAATTACAAAAATCAAACAGAAAGCACAATGCTGCGACATTCATAAATTCAAGCCGCGATGCCATGGAAAAGAAAGCCTAGGACACTAGGACTTAAGACAAAAGCTACTAAGCGTGCTCAATCATCTGGATTGAGCTTTGATAATAGCCAGCTCATCGTTGCTGCTGCAAAAAAGTGCTTTCATGACAGGCTTGTCACGACAAAGGTTGTGGCATATTGAGGTCTAAACCTCAGCCCTGATTACTTCCTAGGGATGGCCAACCTGATTGCCAATAGATATTAGGCTAAATTATATGCACCACCCCCAGCTGGAGTCATTATAGTGGCTTGAGAATTTTACACTAATTTGGTAGAACATACCGATAGCAAAGTAATGGTGTAAGGAAAGATGATATCATTCACCAGCACCGTAATCAATACATATTATGGCATTTTGAATATCCCAGAGACTGATGAGTATGTGACCTATACCAATGGGATAGTAGATTATGATGAAGTCATCAGTGCACTGTGTTATTAAGGCTCTGTTTGGAAGCTGATGAATGGAGAACCAGTTCATTTTCAGGCCAGTCAGCTGCTATCCCCTACAAGGGCATAGTACTAATTTGTGCTTACAAACATCCTCCCTAGTAGACATGCTAGCAATGTGACTAAAGAGAGAGCTATTCTGGTGTATACCATTATTCGAGGTATGTCCATTGATGTTGGTAGGATTATTCATAGTGCAATGTTGCAAGCTGCAAACACTAGACACTTGGGAATCTGGTTTCCCTCCCTCATCATGGAACTGTGCCCTGAAGTTGGTGTCATTTGGGAGAACACAAAACTATTGGTCCTGCAGAAGAGTATCATTGATGACAAGCTCATGAAGAAGTTTCAACTCTAAAATGTTGAAATGGGTGAAGGTGATCTAGCAGCTCTAACTCAGCCCATTGGTACATAAAAGCTGAAATTGGCTCAGCGCATCTCGCTATTGGAACTGCAATGTGTAGATCATTAACAGCATAACCATGCTGACAACCATCAAAATAACCAATTACTAAGGATGATGCTGCAACAAGGAGGATGGGACCCTTTTACTTTCCCTTCTTGTTCTAAGCCACCAGCCCTATTCCTACGTCACGAGGAGGACATTGATATTGATTTCGATGACTGTAGGGAGTCTTCTTCATGTTTTGTTTTTTTTTCCTTTTGTTATTTTCTTGCTTCTTTTAAAACATTGGGACAATGTTTAGTATAAGTTTAGGGGGGTTAACTTAAAATTTTGTAATAATTCTCTATTCTAATGCTTGGTTAACCCCGAATATGTATAATTGACTAATTAGGTTGTATTATATTTTCTTTCCCATATCATGTTAAGAATATTGCAAGTTAAGTTGTGAATGATGCTCTAATATTCCCTTATTCCCATGATAGTATTATTTATGCATTGATTTTGATTTTGATAACATGCGAATATAATTTTTTGAATTTGTTATAATTCGGGCATATACTTCATATATATACTACACAAGGCTATTGTCACCTAGGGTTGATATTTTTAATAATTTTTTCTTTATAAACCCTAGACTCTTTTTGGCTTTATTAATGAGTAAGAATTCCTCTTGAGGCAAAATTCTAGGTGAAGTTTAGTTGAGAATATGATTTAAGCCATTTTTAGATCGATAGAGCCTTTGTATATCTACCAATGATTCTATATTTCTTTAGTTACCCATTTTTAAGCCTAATGGCTATTTTTTCCTTCTTTGTATCATATGCATATGCTAACCAATCCTTTGTTTGTAAGACCCATTTACACCCCATTACATTAAGTACATTTAATATACAGTTTCTTTGAGTTCAAAAGAAAGAGAGAATGAGCTCGAAGTAAGTTTATGAGAAAAAGTGCTTTATAAGGAAGAAAAGGAAAAAAAAGATATTATGTGATCATCCCCACTTGATAAAAATTAAGTTGGGAATATGTGAAAATTCTTTTATGATTCGTACAAACCAATAGGTTTAGTAAAAACAATAAAAGAAGGAAAAGGAAGGAAAAAAACGGTGGAGAACATTTATGCCACACAAAGAAGAAATATATCAAGTGATACAAATCATAAGATAAAATAATTAAAGCCCGAGTATGTGGAAACTAACACCTTAAAAAGAAAAGATGGAAAAAGAAAGGTAAACTTATGCAAAGAAATTGTGCTTAGGGTATTTGACCCAAAAATTCCATTTCATTAAACCTTTACCCTAGCCTAACATTACAATATGAATAAAAAACCTATTGATTTTTGACTAAGTATTAGTCTACATTAGTGGAAAAATGAAGGAAAGAAGAAGTTGAGGAGTTAAGATTAGTCTGAGTTATCTTGAGAATATTTTTGAAGCCATCTAACTCTAGTGACAATGCCTTGCACACCCACATGAGGTTGGCCTGAACATGATAAATTTAGAAATTATTCTTGTGTGTTATCTTGAGTCAAGTCTTTGTGATAAAGTTTGAGGATTTTTAGGAGATTAATTAGCTTATCATTGCTAAATTAATTGTAATTTTTATTTTTTGCTAAGGACTAGCAAAATACTAGGTTTAGGGTGTGATAACTCTAAAATAATAAAGTTATTTCACTATGATTTTAATTCATATTTAATATTAATCCTAATATTTTGAGTTAGAATATTGTTCAAATATAGTGTTAGAGTATTTTTAGGTTGTTCTAAGAGTTTTTATCTCAATTAGGAGTAGTTTTATGAATTTTTATATTTAATTTATTTTAAGTGTCTTTATAGTGTCCTAGTTCGGATTAGAGAAGGGAAGCAACTTAATTAGCACTGCAGTGCTGAATAACATATAGCCACGGTGCCCCAAAAGAGAGAAATTGATAGATCAGACAAAGATGTCTTAGTGGTGGCACAAGTAAGATGAAGCCATGACACTAATACAAAAAGGAGGAAAACTAAATAAGTTAGTGAGCTGGAATCCGCGATGCTTGTAGATTTAAGCCGTAGTATAATGAGCAGAAAGTCGCAATGCCAAAGTAAGACGACTTTTGTAAACCATGCAAAAGATTGGCACCATAATACCTATGTATGTTAAGCCGCGGTGGGGTACAAGATGAGTCCTATTGAGATTACACAAAACCTATAGCGTCGCAACACCATATATGCCCACGCCACAGTGCTTGTATGAATTTTGAATACTTCTATTTTAAATAAAATAGAAGGAAAATGCTTATAAATAGAGAGGAAGACTAAAATTGAAAGACATACCAGAGCTCGTGATAGAGAGTGCTAAGGAGCTGAAGGAGACCTAAAGAGTGACAACTTCTAGTATCTATTTCTTCTTCTTATTATTTTCTATTTACTTGTAAGGGCTATATCTTTAGTTTTTATATTTTCTGTAGTTTGTAAAGAGTAGTCATATTCTAAGGATAACGATTGAACTCACATGTAGCCAATGTGACTTTAGTTTTAATTCAACACATGCTTTAGTTTTAGTATTTATATTGCTTGTTCTTAATGCTTCTAATTGTTGATCACCAGTTAGATTGATTAGGAATTTTGAATTTGACTTGGAAGAGTCAGTTTTAGGATTAGCCGGAGATGATATAACTATGTTTAGATTGTTTATATGATTTGGATGATTTGATTTGTTTAAGAGATAGGGGTATACTATTTTACCATAAGTAACCAGGAGATTGGTTTTTAATGAGTTTGCTTTAAAATAATTCTCACAAGAATATAGGAAATTAGATTAAAGGAAATATATAATTATTAGACATAGGAGTACACTAGTAATTGATTAAGTAATCAGCATTAATATTAGCTAATGTATAAATTGATTTGAATTAAAGTTATTAAGATGTGGTGTGAGGGATATTATGAACTGAGACTTAGTTTCAATATTTGTAAATCGAATTTATCTCTGAATTTGCATTGGCTTGATTAGAGTTACGCTGCACCAAAGTGGTAATTAGCATTAAAAAAAGTAATTATTCTTCATGGGAATGATCTCTGAGAACGATATATGTGCTTGTGTTTGTATAAATTTTTACCAATTTCTAATATCAATCCAACCAAGTTTTACTCATTATGCTATCTTTTAAGCATTTTATCAAATATTTTAAGAGCATGCTTTATTCTCATTCATGTGTATGTGTAAAACTATAGATATATATATATATATATATATATATATCTATAGATACACTATGAAACAAATACATTTCCATATTCCTTATATTCCAAACCTTAGCTTTAGAGTTAGTTTAGCTATTTTAATGCTTGGATTGTATATACATTTCTAACAATAATACAACCTAATCCAATTTTATATTTTTTTTTTTCCAATTTACCTATCAGTCGAAGTGCAGAATTCCTTCCCTACTCATCCCTATTTTGAATCACATCTTGAAGAGCATCGAGAAGAACATGGTGAATGTGAATGAAGGCCAAGATAAATGAAGGCCCTTACACCTACTATTCTGCACTATATCATTTGCAAGATAAATGAAGGCCAATCTTTGCTCACATGGAGAGGAATGAAATTGCCTATCCCTGATATGAATGTTATGGAAAATGGGCCTCGGGTTATGTCATCAATGGATCAGAACTTTTAAGCCCAACCATTAACAGCTTCAATATGTTGTGTTTAACTAAATCAGGCAGTTAGCAATTAGTTAAACTTGCTAGCAATTAGTTAGGCTGTTAGTCTGTAAACAACTAGCCGTTAGAACTGTTAAACTATTGTAACAGTTAACAAGCTTGTATTAAAGACAAAATGAACATTGTAAAAGGCATTTGAAATCAAACTAAGAATTGGCTGAGGCCTTTTTCCTCTTTCTCTCTCAACTTTCTTCTTCTCTTCTACCTAACTCTACAATTCTAGCAGCCCATTATTAGGAGTTGGTTTTGCCCTTAACAAATTGGCATCAGAGCTCGACTTGGCTCTAAAATGGTGAATGTGAATGCAAATTTTATTGATTTACGATTGACACCTAAGGAATCTTGAATTGTAAACATGGATTCCATAATTGATTCATCCATCCAAGAATTAAAAGCCGATTCTGAAGCCAAATTCCAAGCAATGGTGGAAGTCAACAAAGTAAGGTTTCAAGAAGTACTAATAGCCATAAATGCATTGCAGAAGGACAAGGAGAACCATCAACCATCACCCTATGAAGGAGAAACACCACCAATACTCCCTAACCCTCCCGGTATACACTTTGCTCACTAATAAAGAGCCGATCCTTAGACTAATCAGTTTGTACCACCAGTAAAGGAGATACCTCTAGTCAGAGAAGCTAAATAGAAAGAAGGCTAAGAATTAGGGTTGAAAAATTACCATTTGCTTAAGAGGGTTGTCCAAGTGGAATTTCCACAGTTTGAAGGAGACAATTTAAGAAGCTGGGTGTTTAAATGTCAAGAGTTCTTTGAAATTGACTAGACCCCAAAAGACTTGAAGGTTAGGTTGGCTAGTTTGCATTTTGGTAAAAAAAAGTGGTGGAATGCTACTAGGGGTTCAAGAAAGAAAGAAGGATGAAGAAGGTGTCATAGGAGGAATTTGTGCAAGAGTTGCAAATTAGGTTCAAAGGTAAACTACTATCTAGGCTTCTTATTGCATTAAAGAAGCTTAAACAAACAGGCAATGTTGATGATTACAATGATGAGTTTGAGTTGTTGAAAGTTAGATGCACACTACATAAGGAGGCACTGTTAGATCATTATCTTGGTGGTCTTAAGGAGGAGATTGTGCATAGAACCAGTCTAGTGGAAATAAAATCCTTACCCTTTGCTATAAACTTGGCAGAAACCTAGGAAAATTTATTAATGTCCACCATATACAGAAAACTTTAGTAGATTTATAGTAAACTATCACCACATCCTAATTTTGTACCCAACCCTAGATTTAACCCACATTTTCCAAGTTACCAAAACCATAATTCCCATTTCAGTTCTAAAGACAAACCACTCCACATAAATCCTTACAAACCTATAGATAGTACAACCTTAAAGAAACCATCTTTTTCAATGTCAAAAGTAGAAATGGAGGAAAGAAGAAAGAAAGGTTTATGCTTTTGTTGTAATGAAAAATTCAATCTAGGCCAAAATTGTATAAATGGGAGGTCTTTAATGAAAATCACTGTAGAGGAAGAAGAGGAGTTAAAAGGTGAAGAAGAAGATGCTATGTGTATGACTAGTTATACTCCAAAAGAGATCAGTGAAAAAGGCATAGCTATTTCTCTATAACCTATGAAGGTTAAAAATTAATGGGGAATGTAGCAGGTCAAGGACTTAAGAGGTTCTAGACTATGAAGGTTAAAAGGTTTGTGATATAGCAGGAGGTAGTTATTTTGATTGATAGTGGAAGTACTCATAATTTTGTGCACTCAGAATTAACAAGAAGATTGGGATTGAAAATAAGGCAAACTAAGAATATGGAAGTGTTAGTAGCTAATGGCTCTAAACTTATCATTTCTTCCTTATGATACAACCTGAAATGGAATATGTCATAAACTGGGTGTAGTGCAGACTTCCTGGTGACACCTTTAAGAAGTTATGATTTGGTCTTAGAAGTGCAATGGCTAGCTTCTTTGGGAAACATCACATGGAACTTCCTGGAGTTAGTCATGGAATTTGGCAGCGAAGGTAAAATGATCAAGTTGCAAGGGAATATAGGAGTAGTGGTAAGCTTGGATAGTAGAAAGGAGCAGCCAAGTGGTTACAGAAAGGCACCACCAGTATGCTGATCCAAGTACATAAGGAATAGATGGACATTAATAAGAAATAGCAGCATTCTTCTCCGTATCACTATCTTAGGCTGAAATGGAAACTAAGATAAATCCAACTAAACTATCTGCATTACTATAGGAATATACTGATGTGTTTGAGATTCCACAAGCTTTGCCACCCCTCAGACCATTTGACCATGAAATCACTCTTAAAGAAGGTTCAGAACCCTTTACTCTCAAGCCTTACAAATATGGCCTTCTGTAAAAAGACATTATTGAAAAGTTACTCAAAGAAATGTTAGACAATAAGGTAATCTGACCTAGTAGTAGCTACTTTGCTTTGCCTGTTGTGTTAGTGAAGAAAAAAGATGATATATGGAGGTTTTGCATAGATTATAGAAAACTCAACCAGCTTACAATAAAAAATAAGTTTCCTATTCTTTTAATAAAGGAGCTACTTGAGGAGTGGATATCACTAAATCAAAATAGCACCATAATATATTCATAACACAGCCTTTAGAACTCATGAAGGCTCTATGAATTTGTGGTTATGCCCTTTGGGCTGAAAAATGCTTCTACAACATTCCAAGGGCTTATGAATTGTATATTCAAGCCTTTTCTAAGAAAATTTGTGTTAATTTTCTTTGATGACATATTAGTCTATAGCAAATCTGGGAAGGAGCACATCCATCTAAGACAAGTGCTACAACTATTAAAGGTGCATGTACTCTATGCTAAGAAAAGCAAATGTACTTTTACAAGTACTCACATAGACTAGTTAGACCATATAATCTCTGAAGCTAGAGTTGCTGTAAATCTAAAAAAGATCACTGTAATGAGTAAATGGCCAAGACCTACTACAGTAAAGGAGTTAAGAGGTTTTCTAAGCCTGACAGCCTACTACATAAGGTTTATAAGGGATTATGGTAAGGTGAGCAAGGGTTTGAATATGCTGTTTAGGAGAATAGGTTTGAGTGGGGACCAACAGCTGATGAAGCCTTTAACAGACTCAAGATTTTGATGACTCAAGCCCTAGTCCTTACATTACCAGATTACACTGATACATTTATCACAGATGCTTCTGGTTCTAAAATTGGTGTTGTCTTATTGTAAAAATGACATCTATTGGCATTTTTTAGCAAAACATTAGGACCCAAGCATTTGGCCCTGTTTATTTATGAGAAAGAACTAATTGCAATTGTCTATGCAATTAACAGGTGGAGACAGTACTTGATAGGAAGACATTTTATTATTAAAAAAAATCATAAAACATTGAAACACTTATTAGAACATAAAGAATGCAATCCAGTATTACAGAAGTGGCTGACTAAACTACTGAGGTTGGATAATGAAATTCAATATAAGAAAGGAAAGGAAAACATTGTGGTTGATGCTCTTTCAAGAGTGACAATAGATGCAAATAGCGAAGTTACTTGCCTAGTAGTGTCTATTGTCACTACAGACCTGGTTCAGAGAGTGGTGATAAGTTGTAGTGAAGATGCTAAGCTAATGAAAATTCAAAATGAAGTGGAACAGAGGCAAGGCAACCATAAGCACTATATAGTGTTCCAAGAACAAGTAAGAAGAAATGGAAAAATAGTTGTGGGACACAATGAGGAATTGAGAAAAGAGTTGATGCAGTTATTTCATGCTCAGGAGGCTACTCTAGAGTATATGCCACAATTAAAAGAATTAACAGCTCATTCCATTGGAAAGGACTGCAAAAGAGTGTCAAAAACTTCATTAGAAATTGTGAGGTATACCAAAGATTTAAAAAGGAGACACCAGGAATGCTGCAACCATTACCAACACCTAAAGGAATCTGGTCATCCATCTCTATGGATTTTAAAATAGGATTGCCAAGGTATAAGGGCAAATCTATTATCATGGTCATTGTAGATAGACTCTCTAAATTTGGGCATTTCATTTCACTGCAGCATCCATATATTGCATTAATAGTAGCACAGGCATTCATGGATAGAGTATATAGTATCCATAATCTGCTAGAAGAAATTGTAATAGACAGAGACATTGTGTTCATGTCAGGTTTTTGAAAAGAACTCTTCAAAACCTTGTAGGAGAAGCTGTATTACTTAACCATCTACCATCCACAAATTGATGGTTAGATAGAGGTAGTGAACAGCTCATTAGAGACTTACCTAAGATGCTTCTCAGGAGATGCACCAAAAACTTGGGTGAAATGGCTACCTATAACCCAATGGTGGTATAACTTCTTTCACCATTCATCCATTAACATGTATTCTCATCAAGCCATGTTATGTCAACAACCTCTTATCCGTGTACCTTATGTAAAGAAAGACTCTAACAATGTCTAAGACACAATGTCTTTCATGTATCACTTTTCAAGAAGAAACTTGGACAGCATGAAGTATACCAGCAACTGCCAAGTTTTCAGTGAGGATGAACAATTAACATTGGAACCTATGGCTATACTAGGCAGAAAAATGATTAGAAAAGCTAATAAGCCTATTGAGTGATAATACAGTAGTCTAATAGCTGTAGAGATGACTGTACATGGGAGGACTATAATGCTTTGAGAGGCAAGTATCCTTAGTGGGATCCTTGTGGACAAGAATTTGCTAAAGAGGAAAGCATTGATACGAATGTTATGGAAAATAGGCCTCAAGTTATATCATTGATGGATCAACACTCTTAAGCTTAACCATTAACAACTCCAATATGTTGTGTTTAACTAAATGAGAAAGTTAGCAATTAGTTAAACCTGTTAGCAATTATTAGGTTGTTAGTCTATTAATAACTAGCCGTTAGAACTGTTAAACTATTGTAACAGTCAACAAGCTTGTATTAAAGACGAAATGAACATTGTAAAAGGCATCTGAAATCAAACTAAGAATTGGCTGAGGCTTATTTCCTCTTTCACTCTTTACTTTCTTCTTCTCTTTTACCTAACTCTACAATTCTAGCTGCCCATTCTTGGGAGTTGGTTTTGCCTTTAACAATCCCATGTTTCAACAATTGGTTTGGCTTTATACATATGGAAAATGCACCAATGTGATGGAGTCTCTATGTTTGTCTATGAATTATATAACTATTCAATATCAATGCAAACTTTAAATCCACTAAATTCTACATCACATTATCCCTACATAGAAGCCTGCCATTTTCTTCCTTTGAATTATGTTCAAAAACACAGTGCCACCTCCAAATCAAACTTCAATTACAAAACCCATAGTACCCACTAAGTTCATAATATACAAAAATACCACTTTCTTGAATAATAGCCAAATGCATCAAAGGAAGGAACCCTTAATCTCGAGTGATGGAAGTTACACCCACTAATATTATGGACAAAACAAAATCTGGGTACTGCTCCATCGATATACTGCTTAAGTTTCTAATGGAAAAAGTTTAGTAAATTAAGATTTGGGAAAAAAAAAAAAAAAAAAAAAAAAACCCTTACCGAAAGGAAAACACCTTTAACCACCTGGGATGGGATCGTCGACTACAAGGATAGGGTACAAGACAAACTGCTAGACGTGAGTTAGACCACAGCTAGAAGGAGGAGCTTCACGGCAAAGGTGGTGGTGTACATGGTGAGCTTTAGCTCCTTATGGGAAAGGGCAAAATCAAATAAGCAAGAGAATGAAGCAGAGCAAAATAGTCTAGAATAGTAGAGAGCAGGGGAGAAAGAAATAGTGGAAGAGGAGAGGAAAAAAGGGAAAGAAAAAGTAGGAAAGTAAAGTCAAAGTCAAAATTAATTAAGTTTAGTTTAGGTGTATATACACTTTATATATATATATCTATGTGTAGTAATTACTCATTTTGTTTCATTTTATTTTATATACTACAAGTTACACAAAATTTTCTCAATTTTTTACGAAAATTTCTTAAGTTAGCATTATGATATCGGGTTGTAACATAAACTAACTATGTAAATCAAATTCCATTCACACAACTTTCTATCAGTGTATATGTAAAAAAAAAAAGAACTTACTTCCAAATCCTTTAGCTCGATATGTCTTTCAGTAACTATATTTGTCACTTTCTAGTGTTGAACAATAATCTATGGGAAAAAACAATGAATGAAGAAAACACTACAGGTGAATAAAACAACAATTACAACCATTGAAATCATGCTATTAATTGCTAGAAACTTGTAACACCAGTAGTTAATTAGTTTATTAAAACTATTTCTTCAATGAATTAAGCACATAATGAAAACAAATTTTCTCAAATTTCATACTCTGTTATGCATATCCTACCTTACAAATAGATAAGGTATAGCTAAAGGACAACAAACAAAGTCCTCTTTCTTAAAGATCAATACCTATACTTAGCATGTGACTTCTAATTTTTCAATTCATCTAGGATCAAGGAAGAGACAATAAGCTAAGTTACACATAATTCATAGTATGAAAAAGTCGCAAGAGGAATGAAAAACTAACATGAATAAATATATATGTTTTTTGTAAAAGTAAAATAAAATTGAGTTAAATTATGAGCTACTTTCATAAAGCAATCAAGTCATATATTCAAGGGTCACATTCAAGCTCTATCAAATAAAACGGCTAATTCTTCCAAAATTTATGTCATTTTGTGGATTTTGAAAAGAAATGAAATATTTTCTCGTAAGTCATGAAATAAATGATAAGAAGAAAAATATATTGAAATAAGCATGAGAGTACATGATAATAAATTGGGACTAAGACATTAAAAACTAAAAGGGTGAAAGAGAATCTGACATACACAAAATATACACCAACAAAACAAAAATTTCTTCTGTGGTTTAGATTTTAATTAATTGTATTTCTAAACCCAATTTCCCTTGTTCCATAAATAGCTTAAATAGATTATAGTAACCATAATGTTCCTTGAAAAATTCAATAGTTCAATCAACCCAAGTTGACATAACCAATAACTAGAATTAGATAGAATAATACCTAGAAGTCACAAGTTGCTTTAGCTTGATAACACAATCCCTGAACAAAGCAACATTGCTAATAAAGAAATTAAAGGTGTAAGCAAAAAACAAAAAATAAAATTCCTAGTTTCACTTATAACAAGCTAAAGATAAAAGGACCAAGCAACATTACTGATAAAGAAAAATCAGGATGATGATAACAAGTACATATGGCCACAACAATTTCATGCATTCAGATTTGAATAGTGATTAACTGTTTAAAAGGAAATTAGGAAAATCATGATCACTTGGTTGGTAGAGCAAACCAAGCAGATGCTATCACCAAAAAGAAAATAAAAATTTAACTCAGAATTTGAATAGAACAAATACCAGATTTAATCATGCTAACCTGTTCCATCCAAATTTAGCCATGTTCGTGAATAAATTAAAATTAACTAATTACTGCTTACTTTGGCTAGACAAATAATTATTTAAATAAAATACTTCACTGGTGGGGTAACACCAAGTTCTTAAAAAGCTTTATAAATCCTAAAATTTGGGATATTAAGGTTCAGAAAATATGCTAAAAATGATAACATATTTTCATATAGACTTTCCCTAATGGATAAATACAATTTTGGGGGTGTTTGTTTCGAGTCATAAGAAATATCTCTGTGGCATATGTTGCCTGAGTAGTGTAATTCCAAACAAATATTTCCCAAATAAAACTTTGTCTGTGTTTGATTATGTCATTTTTTATCTAGGAGATAAAAATAGTTTCCAATTCTCATGTTTGGTTAAAAAAACTTATTCCCTGGAAAATGAACATTTTGACATAAATATCCCTGGATGAAATTAAATGCAGCATACAATTAAATAATACACAATATCTAACAAACTAAATATCTTATACCTATATAACATTAAATGTTGCATACAATTCTGTTGAGGAGAAAATATCGACTAACAAATGGATGGAAAGAAGCAAAGGAAGAGACATTGTTAACATATCCACCAAGTTCTTTGATAGGTTCCCATCTCCACCATCATCAGAACCAGTCAACCTTCCACCCAAATGAAGAGGAAATTTCTGCAGTAATAGAAGAGAGCCAACGTCTAACTGGAAGTACCATTTCTCCGATGTTTTAAGGTTCTACAATAGGAAAACAAGACCATGCCTAGAAACAGCCTTAGAAAATGACTTTGGAAGGACTGAGGGATCAACTTCAACTAGAACCTCAATCCATAACATAGGGAATGCACATCCACTCCCTTCATTCTTAAGTTATTTTACTTTGCACACTAAATCACTCGAATAGCTATTATCCTTCTCAAGAGATAAATTGCTTTTAATAAAGGCCTATAATAATCTTCTAAATGAATGATAAACAAAAATGGTTGATCTGGGTAATGATTTAAAAAAAAATTCTATCAAAGTTGACAAAGGAACAAGAGGACATAAATTTTTGGTGCAGGACATAAGCCACAATAACTACAAGTAAGAAAATGAAAGGTAATGTTACAGCATATGAAATAAACAGATTTCTGATTCCACTATGATGCAGCATATTCTTATATTAAATCAATCCATATCTAGAATGCTTCAAGTACAAAAAAACTTGGTTTGTCCAACCGTATGCAATATATCAAAAGAAGGACATGATATTAATAGAAACCATAAATCTTATGTAGCATATGCTACCAATAGAAACACCTATCTAAAATATCATATGCAACATATGCCATAAATAGAAAATTGCGAATCACACTACTGCCTACTTTTTAAAAACATGCACATGATAAAAAACTAGTTGATCTCATTAAAAACAGTACTTCTTGTCATAAAGTCAAACCATAAAAAACTATTGTTCTTTAGTATTCATCCAACTGAAACATTAGGCCTAAACCCCTATGTAGACTAAATATACACATAAGATATTGTTCTTTAAATCCAAAAGAGGTTTGAAATCAATCAAAATAGAAAAGCTTCACTTGTTCTCTTTCTTTCTTACTAGTGTTATCACCTTCACAATTCAATATTTTTACGTACGTTTTAAAATATTCGTATGTAACTTGGTGGGACGAGGTGAATAAAAGTTTATCCGAAGAAAAAAATTAAAATAAACAAACATTGGTTTATTTATACCTATATTTATGAATTAATCTTTATTACATTATTGGGTAACTTAAAACTTGAAAAGTGCTTATATAAATTTTATTGTTAAGTGAAAACTAAAAAGAAATCAACTAGAAAACAATTATAATTTGTATAAATATATATACATAAATCTAGGCCTTTAATCTCCACCTTTTAATTTAGCAATTTTATATTGTTGTGCATGGTTTTATTTATTTATTTTTTTCTTAGTTTTTTTTTTTTCCCTACAACCGACTTAGCTTTACGGTGGAGAGAAGATTTTTTTTGGTGCCGTGAGCTTTCCTTCCTCCCCTGTTCTGGATTCTTCTAAAATTGTTCCATTGGGGCCGAGTTCTTCTCTTCTTTTACATTATTTTTCTGCCTTTTAATCCATAGTAGTCATGTTATCCTTCTTGATCTCCATGAATTGCAGCCGTGAGATGCACCATTTTCTTGGCTACGTGAGTTTAGTGGTCCTGTCTTCTATGTGTGCCATTCTCCCATCCCTCCAAACCACCTTTACAATGCTCCTCCGTGTAACTCTGCCATGGAACTTATCACCACCATGGATAATGTCACTTCCACCTCTACGGCACCATCTAATAATATAAGAGGGGATTTCACTCTGCTTTACCCTCTC
Organism: Quillaja saponaria; assembly: GCA_029379385.1. Taxonomy (NCBI): domain Eukaryota; kingdom Viridiplantae; phylum Streptophyta; class Magnoliopsida; order Fabales; family Quillajaceae; genus Quillaja; species Quillaja saponaria. Next base: position 15,058,396 of record CM055605.1, on the reverse strand, counting down.
GTGTTGCCTCTGCTCCTCTTATTTTGTTGCCGAGAAGTGTTTTAGTTCTGTTGGCAGTAAGCTTGTTTCCTTATAGTAGCATCTCCTGGCTTTTGGTGGGTAATCATTGTGCTTGTGGTGTGGTGTTATTGGAGAATGAATTGAAGTGAAACAGAGGCAACAGTTGGAAGTGTAGCCTTGCCTTGTCTCGGACGTTTGGTGGGGTTGTGGAGCTTAACAACATTTCATTTCTTCTTCTTCTCTTCTGGTTGCCATGGAGCATCCTTGGAAGAGTGCAACAGCTGAAGGTGGGAACCTACTATAGAAAATTTTAGCCAAGAGGGAAGGGATGTGTAAGGCAGTAGCTCTGCCTTTGTGTGGGATTTGTTCTTACCTAGTACCCTTTTGATTCAAGGGTAAACTTAAACTAGTGAAGGAGCAAGGGTAAGGGACTCTTTATATAACTTAATTTTAGTTTAAGTAGGGTGACTAATTTTCTTTCACTTAAGAAGTTCATTGATTGAAGTGTGTTAGGATTTTAGAAGTAGGATGATTATTGATTTAGGTTGCGAAATTGATAAACGGAGTTAAATTGAAAATGAAAGAAGCAAGGTATACATATGTTAATATATCCAACCTTATCATTTTGATCTTTATAATGTTGTTAATAATGGATCAGTTTAGACTTAAGAATGAATTGTATGGAAGGTAAAAGTTTAGGATTTAATTATGTTAGGGTTAGATCGGTATAGTTAAATTATAGGATCACTATAATTGTGATAAATTCTTGATAGAGGCTTAAAATTGAAATTCAATATTTGGTTTATAAATAAAATGGAAAACTATAGGCTTAGGGTACAATAGTGATATATAGATATCTACAATCATAAAAGTAATTTAACTTTAGATTTTGGTTAAGATGAGCAATAAAAGTTAAATATTAATAGTTGCAGGTAATTTAAATTATGTAGGTGTCCATTGTTAAAGATCTAATTGGAAAACATGAAAGTGGATTAGTTTAGTGATAAATTATATAAAGTAGAATTTTTGATTAACTAGACATATGAGGAGGTTTAGGTACGGGGAAGAATTACTTTAAGATTAAGATTAAAGTAAAAACATTAAGATTATCAGACAAAAGAAAGCTGCAGGAAAACCAAAAACCACGTTGATACAACTGGTTTTGAGAGACATCAGATTCAACTTTGAAGGTTAAAGGAGTTCTCCGGATGACATAAATTAATATGTATATATATATATATATATACCAATAAAAGGATATCACTGCACAGACATGCTACATAAATACAGACGCACATAGAAATATAAAAACTTACTAGCGATATACTATTATAAAGCTTAGTAATTAAAATGTTATAACAATAACATTTAGGAACTAAGTATTATTTCGAATATGAATTTCAGTTCCGGACCCTAATATGAACTTGATGAGAGATGCGAACGCAAGTGCAAGTGACGAATAGAATCAATTAAAGGTGAGTGGATAACTGCTGTCTTTAGGGGCTAGATTAGCATGTGTAATTATATGTCTATTTGAATATATGTGATATATGGAAAGCAAGCACGTAGAGTATTTCAGTAATCTATTTGAATTATGTTTGTTTGATATTGGTTGTTTTGTTTGACTTTGATTGTGGTTGATAAGATCCAACAAAGTGAGGATTTTATTAAAAATGATTTTTATCTCCAAAATTTAAAAAAAAAAAAAAATTCAGGTGCACCTAGGATGATCTAATTTAAAATCATAAGAAAATTTTGATTCTGATAAAAGTTTTTTAAATTGAGTGCTCAGCCCCGATGGGATGGATTGTGTACGGAGATTGATTTGTTGTGGGGGCGCGTAAATGCTCGGTAAGGGGTGATAATGTTGTGCTGGGCTGGGTCACTCGTTGGCCTTTTGGTTACTTTGTTTGATATTATTGCTCTGATTAATTTATGATCCTGTGTTTCATGTGAATTGTGAATTTATGATGGTTATAATGTATACGTGTAATGTGAGATAAAGTATGAACGACTATTACATGAGATTATACGTTTGTGATGAGTGATGCTAGTACCCTTTGGGTACGATTTTCCACTCACGAAGTCCATAGGACTCATCCCTCTCATGGATAATATTTTTTTCAGGAATCCAATACATGGCATCGCCGAGTTTGTGACCTGCCGACAGAGTATGCCAAGGTATTTTCTAGGATCTCAGACTTGAAGTTAAGGAAGAAAGTTGCAATCATACTAGATTGTGGAATGTTTAATTTTGTATGATGTAATAGTCTAGATATTTGTCCTCGTGTCATTGTTTGAAATTAAGAACGCATATGTTGTATTTTGAGACATGTTATATAAATTTTCAGTAAGTTGCTATTTATTTTAGAAAAATAAACTTTTACAGTGAACTTTTATTCTATAAAAGTTACTTTTATTCTTTAGTTGGGTCAAGAGTCATGGTTGTTACTTTTTTTTGAATTCAGGATTACGGAGATTTGGTTATCCAACCCTCTGGCCAGTCATGCCTCTATGAGGGATGTGACAACTAGCATTATGTTATTGACTACAAACTAAACCCTAAAATCCCAAAAGTCATCATCCTAACAAAACCATAGAATCCCAATTTTAGAAAATCCTAAACTCCTATTTTTATAAAACCCTAAAATCCAAATAACAAAAAACCCTAACCCAAATACATAGATTAAGTACTAGTTTCATATACATATAAGGGAAGATTCAGTAACTTACCTGATTGAAGCCCTAAACAATGGACTACACAGAGGCAATGGCGCCGCAATGCCAATGAAGGTAGCACCGCTACTTATTTTTAGGGAATTCCTAGTTCAGTTAAACTAGGATAAAGAGGCCTATATATGGAGGTGAAGGCTGAAGACGAAAATACATACCAAAGTTAGTGAGAGAGAATTCCTAAGGAGCTAGTGAAGAGCCAGAGCTGTGATAACTTATAGTCTTCTACTCTCTTCTTGTTATTTTCTTATTTACTTATAATGGCTATGTCTTTTATGTTATTGTTTTCCGTAGTTAGTATGGAGTACGATACTCATACTTACGTAGGTAAAAAATCCATGACAACTTTTTCATGCATTAAACCTTCAAAAAACAACAACTAAGTCAAAATAAATTAGACCTCATATAAATACCTAATTCCTAGCCAAAATCAACAAGGATTCAACATCCTAGTACGATAAGGACTAAACTAGGAATCCAACTAAAAACTAAACAAAATCAAATTAAAACTCGAAAACATAGCTAAAAATATTAGTCAAAAAAGATATGAAATATATCTATTTTACGGAGTTATCATACCCCTAAACTTAAGGTTTGCTAGTCCTTGAGCAAAAGAAACACAAATGAAAATAACTAGCAAGAGATGAATCAAACTAATTCAATGATTTCCAAAGTATCCTTAAATGTATATTTTAAAACTATTAAGTCAAGGACAATCATTCAAATTTATGATTCAATTCAAACACTAGTTTCATTCTTGAATAGATTTCCCATGTGTGTTTACCTGATCTTTTTACAAAGAACTACAATATAATCCAAATAAATTTATGTCTATGAAAAGTAAAGCATCGCACTCAAACCACAGAAGTTTGCGTTTCATCCTTCTCTCCACTAATATAGACTAACACTAAGTCAAGGATCATTAGGACCTTATAAGCTTGTAATGCAAGGTAATGGTATTATAAAATATATTTATAAGGCTTAAGATCATGCTAATCACATTATTCATTCTAGGATCTTTAGTTTCCATACCACGTATTCACATTTATTTTTAATTTTTTCCCTTTCCCTTTGCCCTTCTATATATATATATATATATATTTTTTTTTTTTTTTTTTATTTTTTTTGGATCAAAATTTGAAGTAATTTTCATCATAATTTGAAATAATTCCCATACTTCAAACTTAAAATTAACATTGTCCTCAATGTTACAAGTAAGAGCACAAGGTATAGTACTTGATACCTTAAGCACAAATTTACTTCTTAACAACTCCATGTGTACCCCAAACTTATTTCATTCTATTATGAAGAACAAGGTGAACATGGGATACAAATATAATTCTTTTTCTTCTTTTTACTCCACCCACTCTCCTTTTTTTTTTCTTTTTTCTTTTTTTTCCATCATATAACTCTGTAGTTTTCCTAAAAAACCAACATGCTTAAAAGTGAGAGTGCAAAAGGAATTTAAATAAGTGATAGGGGAAAAAAATTATTGTAGTTTACAAAGAAAACTTCAAATTAGGCTAAATGGGGTAAACTAGAGATAACATATGTCAAGATCGGCTAGAAACTCAAATAGTCTAAAGATAACTTAAATAATGTCCTTAACTCAGTATTATCTAGGATTTTGCCCCAAGAAATAATCAAACAAATTCTAGAGTTCTTAACCAAAACTAAACTTCCTTCACATAAATGATCTCTAAAAAGGTATATCAAGTCTAAGCAAAAGATCAAGTGCATATATGTTGGAAATCACATCTTAACAATGTTTTACTAACACAAGAATTTAACATAAACTCAAATTATGAGCATAATAAATTATGCGCAAATTATGCTCATAATTTCCCAAATGCCAAATTCACAATTAACTACAATATTATCATTAGATAAAGGAAATCATCAAAAAACTATAAAACATCTCATACAAAGCACTAAAAACCAAGAAACACAAGTACACAATAAACCCTCCCCCCCAAAAAAAAAAAAAAAAACTTAAGATAAACATTAAAATCAATGAAAAAATATAAAAAGAATAAGGATAAGAAAAACTCCATGTCAATGTAGCAAGACGAAGAGCTCACTAATCCTTGTCCTTAGTAACGCCTAAATTAGAGGGAGTTAAAAAATAATAAACCTGTTAAAAAATAAACAGCACTTAATGAGAAAACTCTCAATAAGAACTAAAATATAATTTTAAGAGAAAAAAAGACAAAAAATTTTCAAACTTGGGATGCCTCCCAAGAAGCGCTTGATTTATAATCATCGGCTTGACTATTGGAAAAGTGCTCCTAAACCAGTGGCTCCCATGGTAAGTGTCATATAACACGATATATAGGTCTTGATTCAAGATACCCTCAAGCTTGGCAATATGTGAAAGTACTTGGCAGTTCACTCAACAGCACTTGGTTTTAAAAATCTTGCTTGGTATTGGAAGAGGAATGATACTAGGAAGGGTGGTGGAGAATTGGCTGCATGGGGTCTTCATAAATATAAAATTCAATGGCTACTTGTAACTCTAGATGTTGTGGTTTTTCTTCTATCTATGTCTTGAGTTGCTTCCTCACGTTGAAAGTCTTCAAATTGAAGGTTAATAATTTGGTCATACTATATTTTCTTATGAATTCTTTTTCTATGACCAAAATATGCTTAATAGGTTGGGTACCATGAATTTTCTCATGTGATTCATCTTTTATGAAGTGAATACATGGTGGAAATGAACTTTATACCCATTCTTCAGATATCTCTAAAGCTTCTCACTTGGTGTAGGCACACCTTTACTAGGTGAAAGTTCATTCTCACTTAATGTGGACTCACATCCACTCTAGTTGATCTAACATTTAATACCCTTGGAGCTTCTATAACAATAACGATCCCTATTCCTTGATTGGTTTGACAGAAAATCTTTCCAATTTGTAATCTGAAGATAGAAAACCACAATGATTCCAAACATAGGGAATGAAAGGATAGTCCAAGGTCTCCAACAACTCATAAGTTTTGTCATCTTTTAGATTCATAAAATCTCCACCAGCTAGCCTATCAACTACTTTCCTTGTCATATCCCGCAAACTATTGTAAAATATACGGAGTTGAAGCCATTTAAGTAGGTTGTGATTTAGACACATGCTCATCAGACAGTTGAACATCTCCCAAGCATCTTGGAAAGTTTCCAAGTCAAATTGTGAAATATGTAATGTTGAAATATTGAGTATACATCTTCAGAGTACCTCACAAAATAAACAACAAAATAAAATTAAAAAGAAAAAAGAAAAAAGAAAAAAATAAAGTTAAATAAAAACAGTTTGAATTAAAATTAAGATTGCTTGGTATTAATATTAACTAAAATTAGTATTAGTAAAATAATTCTCCGGCAACGGTGCTACAAACTTATTAGCGAATTTAATCACACAAGCGCACGTATCATTAGCAAGTAATATAGAGTAAAGTAGAGTGTCGATTCCACGAGAAATTATAACTAATGTTTAGTTAAGTACTAAAATTAACACAATCTTAATTTTATTGAAACAATCAAATTAAAGATGCAAACTCTAATAATAAATTGAACTTAAGCTAATGACAAATTAAACTAGAGAATTCAATGGATAAAGGCCTAGAATTACAATTTTTTTAACACTTCACTTTACTTATTATTTTCTTGTCTTGCTTATTTATGACAAAGAATTATCAACTTAGGGTTCTAATTCAATTATAAGCGTATTTCTATATCTTATAATAATATTTTCCTTAGTTAATCCACTACTATTCTTATGTGAATTAGACTAAGACAAACTCATTAAAATTAGACCTAAATTGGTTGTTCAAGGCATAATATTCCTATCCTATACACAAATCAAATTCAACAATTATGTATATGAATTCAATCAAATGCTATTTCATTCAAGGGTAAACCTAAATTTTTTCCAATCTCTTTTAGGTTACCACAACAATCTAAGGCTAAACCTAAATTTTTTTCCAATCTCTTTTAGGTTACCATATCAATCTAATTTGTAGCTACTAATCGATCAATACTTGTTGGAAGATTTAGCAATCACAAGATAACAAATGCACAAATTATGGGCATCCTAACAATTAACTTATATAATATCTCATCTGCGTTTTTACAATTTCTACGCAAAATTGTTTCTTTTCTTTAATTCAAAAGTTGACTATATACAAAGACAACTAGGAAGAACCAAAGTTACAAGCACAGAAGAAGCTATCTTTTATACATGAGAGGTTAAATTGGTATAATTCGAAAAGATGGGTACAACATTTTTCAAAGTTAATTTTAAGAGGACTGAGTTGCATCTTATTAATATTTAAGAGATCATAACTGAAACTAAGACTAGCCAGAAATATGACATCAAAGAAAAAGAATAATCCTAAAACCTTGGAGATACATGGGCCTCCAATGGATTCTTCATCACCACAGTGAATTCCTCTTTCTCTGACAAATCAACATCACATCCTTCTTTCGTCTTCCACTCAAATTTCCAAACCAAATTTGCCACAAAATACTCCAAATGCAACAACGCCAAACCAGATGCTGGGCACATTCTCCTCCCTGCTCCAAATGGCATCATCTTAATCTCTCTGCTGCCCGTTATGTCAAACACTTCCCCTCCTTCATTATTACACTTCTCATTCAAAAACCTCTCTGGCTTAAACGCCATTGGTTCCTCCCAAACATTTGGATCCCACCCCATCTCTGCCACCATGAAATTCAGAGTCCAATTTTTAGGCACAACATAACCATTCAAAACCGCGTCCTCTGTCACTGCGTGTGGCAACACAAAGTGGCCTGGTGGATGTCTCCTCAAACCCTCCAAAATCACAGCCTTTAGATACTGCAATTTACTCAAATCTTCTTCTTTCACTTCATTTTCATCTGTGTTTTCCATAACTCCTTTAATTTCCTCCAAAATCCCTTTCTTGGACATGTGGGTACTTCACCAAATTCGCCATAACCCATTGCAAAGCCGTAGACGTTGTATCTGTACCAGCGTTGAGAAACTCAGAGCACAGACTCACCATTTCACCTTCGTCAAGCTTCCTCTTGTCCTCCGGCAACTGCAAATCCAAAAGCGTATCCACATACGACAACACGAATTCATCACCCACTTGGGCTAATTTTCTCTCTTCCTTTGCTTTCTTTCGAGCCCGAATCAAAGGAATCAACACCTCTTCATGCCCCCTCCTCATCTGAAATAACTCATTCCAACGCTTGCGGAACAACACCTTTCCGATTCTAGGAAAGAAATTGAGGATATTGAATTTGTCTATGTTCAACAGAATACGTCGCTGAGCCACTTCGATCTCTTTGATTTGTTTCTCATCAAGTTTATCGCCAAAACACATGAGTACCAACAAACAGAACATGGCGTACTGGAAATGGTCGACACCCGTATCGATTTGCCCAATTCCGACTCCGATTCAAGGCGGAGGAGGAGAATCTCTAAAACCCACTTGCGTGCAAGAGAATAGGATTTCACTCGCAGTGGGTGGAGTATCTCGGAGGTGAGGTTGCGACGGAAGAGTCGCCATGTTGGGCCGTAGGAGGCAGAGTTGATATTGTGTTGGTTGCTATTGAAGATTTTAGTGGTTGCGTGAGCCTTAGGGCGGTCAGAGAAGACGGCGCCGTTTTGGATTAAGGCATGGTGGGCAAGGTTGCGGTCGGCGATGAAGACACTAGGGTGAGAGCCAATACGGAGAGCGACAATAGGACCGTGTTTGGCATGAAGTTTTCTGAGAATGTGTTCAATTTCGGTCTCCGATTTGCGGAGCCAAACAAGGCTGCTTATGATGGGAAGGTTAAAAGGACCAGGAGGAAGAGGATGAGAAGGAGAGAGAAGGTTGAGAATGGCTTTGAGTGAAACAGCGAGACAGAGTGAAACGATGACAATGAACCAAACGGATTCCATAGGCACAGAGAATTTGGATTGGAGGACAAGAAAGAAACGGGGATGAGTATTTGTAATTATGGATGAAGTGTTGTCATTATGTGTGAAGAAGGGATAAACGAAGAACAATGGCAGCCAGGACGTGGACGTTAATTTCATAAAAATATTCAACGACTTCAAACTTCATATATTTGGAAATTTCTAAGTAAACACAAACATTTAAACACTAGCAATAATAGAAGTGATATTCACAAGTAATCAATGCTAAGTGATTAAAGCCATGATCTAAGCAGATAATGACTATTAAAATGACTGCAAAAGCACAGTCTATTAATTAATATATTTTTCATTCATTTCTTAAATATATACCAGATAATGACTATTTACTACATTAATGCAAAAAACAGTCCATTAATTAATATATTTTTAATCGTTTCTAAATATATATATAGAACCTCATTCCACTTCAAATATTCAACGACTTAACTTCAAATATTTTGAAATTACTAAGAAAGCAGAAACATTCAAACACTAGCAATAATGGAGATGATATTCCCAAATAATCACTTTTACTGATTAAAGGCATGATGTAATTAGATAATGACTATTTGTTAAAATGTCTGCTAAAACAAGGTCTATTAATTAATATGTTTTTTACCGTTTCTTGCAAATATAGGGTTGGCACTACCTAGTTTTATAGGTTGACAAAAAAGTAGAGAAGAGTACGCTTAATTTTTGTCCTTTAGTAGAGTTGTAGTCTACCTAATTAATTTTGTAATTCACATATCACTATCTTACAAAAATTTAATTTTTTATTTTACCCTTTGTGCATATATAGTATATATAAAAGAGACTTAAAGAAATAATATTTTGATTTCTTATTTTACTTTTTGTCTATATTGATTTTCAATATTGCCACACTTTTTTGATATCTATCACAATACAGTCATTCTCTTAATTGATTATTATAATAAGATTAATTTTAAATTATAAATATATAACTAATTAAATGCATATAGTTTTGTTCTTATATGAGTTGTTCAACTACTTTATAATTTTAGAGTTTGAATAAAATTAAAATCTTAAAACTTAATAAATTTAATGCATTGTTGAACATTTTATGCCAGTTTGCTCTTACTGGTAATGATAGTGCCTTAGAACAAACCAGATCTATGTACGAAGAACTACAAGTCTAAGTAGGAGTAACTAATTAATACTCCATTATCTCTGGTATGACTAACTGTTTGTAGTATGTTTTACAAGCTAATGATTTTAAATGTCTATGGTATATACTTGTAAATAGAGTCTTATTCAATTATTATTAAAATGAATAATTTAATTATTAGTTGGTATTATTATTTATCATGTAGTTTAGTTGCTAGTTAATTATTTAATATCAACATACAAGCAATGAAAATAAAAATTATGATATGATCATGCTTATGAGATATGTTTTCTTTACCTTTATTCTTAAGTACTCCTAATTATAAGATCATTAATAATGAGAATTAATGATTCGGTTAGATTAGTACATGTTATATTTTCTTAAGCTTTATTCTATGTGGTTTAATTATCTACTTGATTAGTTATTTCTCTTTCTTTTTATTCATTTATTTTTTATAACCCAAAAGTACTAAGTTTTCCTTTTTACTCCATAAACTTAGCATTACAATATCAGCTATAACAAAGGGGGAAAAGGGAGATACACCCCCAAGTAGGTCTTCCAGGAGAGTCCATCATTGGGCCTCCTAAATAGAAAAGATAGCGGTGCTACTAGATCACTCAAGATTCTGGTTGGAGTATATAGTTTGGCTGAACTAAAATAAAAGAGCAATTCAGTTAAAAGTTCGACCAAACAATAGTCATCTCCCCATTTGTAAGTAAGTAATAGACATAGAACCTAAGGGTGACACGTAAGGTTCAAAAAGAGAGAAATTATCTAGGGATCTACAAAGACACAGATCTATGATCAAGATATGACATGAATAACTCTATAGTAACATAGACCCAAGATGTATATTGCGAAAATTGAATAGGAACCTTTCCTAATATTTTAATGATCCTAGATTGAGTACTATCACTAAATTAAATTATAGAAAATTCAAGAGTAAAATATGGATAATTCTTAAAATATCATAAATATGCCTTGAAATAAAACACTGATATCTATAAGAATAAAAACATGAGCATAACATATAATGGCATGACATATTTTTCTCCTTTTTTTTTTAATACTTACTTTCTTTTCTTTTTTTTTTCTTTTTAAAGAAAAATGCTTCAAAAGAAAAAGATAACGTACTAGATAGTAAATAAAAAGTTGGAAATTGGCTAAAACGCCATAATTTAATACCTGGTTCATATGGTGTGTTGCCTAAATATAGAGTTTGACATGTGGAATCAAGGCGTGAATATTTTGGCCGCTTATGCGTCAGTTTTTTTGTTGTTTTTCAAATATGCGTGTTCAATTTCTGTAAGGGATCAGATTGTTATTGGGACGGTTGAAGGTGGTGGTTATCAGTGGTTAGAGGGAGAAGGAGGTGGAGGTGGAGACATATTGTTTTCAATTTTTTATTTTTTTTAATTTTTTTAATTTTTTTTAGGGTGAACTATTAGGATGTTGGCTCTGATACAAAATTTGATGCTGGATAACAGGTGAAATAGAACATTAGGGAGAAGAGAGAGAGGGGAGGAGGATTAGTTAGGAAAGCAAGATTGGGCGGGATAATTAGATGAAAATTAGAGTTTGAGAAACTTGCAAACATGCAATCAATATTTAATTTTCAATTTGTGAAAATCTCATTAAACAAGTGCATACTAAGTCTTTATATAGATTTACATAAAACTCTAGAATAAAAACGTAAATAGCATAAAATCTAAAATTATAATAGTAAATACTAATAAATAAATTCATATGTTATAGTTTTACATAATAAAATATATAATAACATAATATAATAAACTCCAATATAATTGTATAATTGTTCTCCATCAGGGTTATCTATCAATTATAACTTAAATAAAGGTGTTACGCCTAATTTGATAATTGATGAAAACTATTGCAAATTGAGTTGTAATTCATGATAATAAAGTGCAATTGACTCTTAAAAATAACTTAAGTTAATTATTGTAAATAAATAAATGAATTAAAGATTTCTTAGATTCTGATATTAATGAAAACTTATACATTTTGATGGATTATATAACATTACTAGAAGGATAAAAGAAAGGAGGTGATATGTAGACGACTCCTAATTACTTGGCAGTCCTGTTTTATGAAAGCCAAGGAACTTAACCTGTTTTCTATATTTTCTTAAAATTTTTGAAAACAGTGAAAATTATGCAAACATGGTTAACTATTAGTTACTCTTTAAAACCAATGGACCAAACCTATTCGGATATATCGAATCTCTTTTCTTCTGACTTGAGCTGCTCCAGCTTTCTTCTTCACCTCTTTGCATTCATAATCTCATAGCTTATCTCAAGTAAAACTCACAAAATCAAAGCATATTTCTCTTCATCGCGATCTACTCTTATATGATTTTTTTGTTGCACAATCGATGTCTTGGACTATTTCTTTCCCCTAAATTTTTTGTTATTAGTAGATCTTCACTTTTTAAGGTTGACATATACAAGTAACTAATAAATAGGCAAAAGTGCTCGGTTTATTAGTGTTGCACAGACTATATAATTCCTTATGGGTTCTAGTGTATTGTTTCGAGGATTATTATGAATATCACTGTTAGTGAATTAAATTACTTTATCATGAATTTTGCTTATTTATTTATTTATTTTCTTGTTTGGATTTGATTATTTTTGCTTCTTTATTCATCATTAAAGGTCAGACTTCTATAGAAGCAATTTAGCGCTTCTTTTTTATTTACCCATTACTTACATTACAAGAAACGTTTTTTACGTCTGTCAATTGCAGATGTAAAAGGTGACAATATAGACAGTTAATCATTTACTTTTGTCGTTAAATGAGATAAACATATATAGTGACCATAAACTCATATTATTTTATTCGTCTAAGCAGACGTAAAACTTATGCGCGCCTATATTCATGCATGTGCATGACAGATGTAACATGCAAACGCAAATAATTACTTGACACATATCAGAGTCTGGCTTTCAGATGATGCAACACCGATACATATATATTTGTATTGCAGAGGCAAAAAAACAGATGCATTATTTTTTCTTTATTTTTAGAATTTTATCTACTTTTATAGAAGGCAGATGTAGATGGGGAAGATAATTTACTTATTTTATTTTTATTTAATATTTAAGTTTACACCTAGTAAATACTTGTATAAAAGTATATTCTACATTCAAATTCCAAATTTTATATACATAATAAAACATTATACAAACAACCATCCTAAACTTAATATTGTTTACAATTGTAGAAAAAATAATCTCATAACCTTAGTCTTCATCATCTCGAGATTGTTGGTTATCCTAACTAAGGTGCGGATGTAGAAAGGTGTAACCGGAAATAATCAAAATAAATAAGTTATACTTAACTTAATATACATATAAGTTAAAAATCTAGCTGAGACAAATTAAACAAAATTTTCGAAGTTTGGCCTTAGATCATACCCGTTGATCTAAATGAATTTTCTTTTCTTTCATGCTGGTACTTGCAGAATCCGAAACATACTTCTATTTGACCGTTTTACCCCTCAAATCCTAAGTTACAAAGATTTTGTCTTGAAATTGTAACATTTACCTAATATCCTAATAGTTGATCCAAATGACATTCTATTTTTTTATACAACTCTTAGCCGTCCCCATAATAGTGCCAATGCTCTCGAAATTTGAAACTAACACATTTGATCGTTTTGGCTCCCGAACCTAAAGTTACAAAGTTTTTGCTTTGAAAATGTAATATTGGCCTAATATCCTAACTGTTAATCCAAATGACATTCTGTTTTGTCCTACAGGTCTTATTCATCTCTATGATCATGTCGATACTCCCAGAATCTTAAACATATTTGTATTTGACCATTTTGCCACTGAACCCAAGGTTACAAAGTTTTTGGCTTGAAACTGTAACTATTGGCCTAATATCCTAACTATTGATCCAAATTACATTCTGTTTTTTTCATACAAGTCTTATTTATCCTCACGGTTGTGCTGGTATTCCCAAAATCTGAAGCAAAATTATATTTGATAGTTTTATCCCCTGAACTCTAAGTTACAATAGGACCGTGTTTGGCATGGTGGGCAAGGTTGCGGTTGGCAATGAAGACACTTGGGTGAGAGCTAATACAGAGAGCGAAAATAGGACCGTGTTTGGCATGAAGTTTTCTGAGAATAGGTTCAAATTTGGAGTTTGATTTACGGAGCCAAACAAGGCTGCTTATGATGGGAAGGTTAAAAGGACCAGGAGGAAGAGGATGAGAATGAGAGAGAAGGTTGAGAATGGTTTTGAGTGAAATAGAGAGACAGAGTGAAACGACGACAATGAACCTAACGGATTCCATAGGCACAGAGAATTTGGATTGGAGGACAAGAAAGAAACGGCTATGAGTATTTGTATTTAATTGGATGAAGTATTGTCATTATGTGTGAAGAAGGGATAAACGAAGAACAATGGCAGTCAGGCAACGGATGTTAATTTCATAAAAATATTCAACGACTTCAAACTTTTGGAAATTACTAAGAAAACACAAACATTCAAACACTAGCAATAATAGAAGTGATATTCACTAGTAATCAATGCTAAGTGATTAAAGCCATGATCTAAGCAGATAATGACTATTAAAATGACTGCAAAAGCACAGTCTATTAATTAATATATTTTTCATCATTTCTTAAATATATACCAGATAATGACTATTTACTACATTAATGCAAAAAACAGTCCATTAATTAATATATTTTTAATTGTTTCTAAATATATATATAGAACCTCATTCACTTCACCCAAAAAAATTAGCGCCGAATGCTTCAAGGACGTGGACACCTTTAGTAATTAATTTGTGTAAAGGTAAAATGATATAAAAATTTATAGAAACCGTTTTATTTTGTCTTATATGAGGATACTATTTTACTTATTTACGAAATAAAATTAATTTGTGTAAAGGTAAAATGATATCAAAATTATAGAAACCATTTTATTTTTGTTATATGAGGATACTATTATGCTTATTTACGAAATCAGTTCATTCGTAAAAAATTTATTTGTGTAAAGGTAAAATGATATAAAAATTTATGGAAACCCACTTAATAAGTTACCTTTTTATTTATTTTTATAAAATGAGGGTACTAGTTTATTTATTTACGAATCAATTAGGTGGCCTACACATTTTTTATTTTACAAATCAATCCTTCTTACTTTATCTTACAATAGCTGATATTCCCTTAATAGCTGCCTTAACAGTTGATTAGACAGCTCCCTTAATAGCTGATCCCTTAACAGTTCCCTTTTATTGACTTGATTCGACAAGTCAAAATTACAATCAAAACCAATAACAGATGCCACATTTACTTCATATTTTCATAATTGACTTTAATTTATTCATGTCTATTTTAATGTTCTTTCTTTTTTTTCCTCCCTTAACTGCTCATTCAATCACATTGCCTCTATTTTTTATTCTAAGATAAAATCTAATAATTTATATTTTATTTTATTTTAATTAACAAGTATAATGGATGTCTAAAAAGTCAAAAAGTAATAAACATATGATAATGTTAAAAGATTTTGAACCAGTAAAAATACAACACAAAATAAAATGATATATCTCCAACCAATGAAATTAAGAATTAGAAGATTGACTTGGTCTGGCAACTTAAATTACAATGAAAACCAATAGTAAATGCTATATTTACTTAATATTTTCCAAAATGTTTAATAAGAAATTGTTTAAAAAAATATATATAGCTAGTTCTTTTAATTGACTTAAATTATTCATGTCTATTTTTTAATGTTCTTTTTACTTTCTCCCCCTCTTATTTGCATAATTTTTACATGTACTTTTTTTAAAAAAAAATATTTTTTTTTTGAAAAGTTTTTGTATTTTTTTTTTCATCTGTGATTTAAATGTAACATTAATCTCACAAATAATTATAAATTATGCATCCTATTCTTAAGATCATTAGTACGTAATAGAGTATTTATTTGCATGATGTAAGCAGATAATAAATATTTATTAAAATGACTAGAAAAGCACAGACGATTAATTAACATATTTTTCATTGTTTCTTAAAAATAATAGGCCTTTTTTTAAATTTCTTTTGAACCAAAGATGATAATTAAATAAAAACCACTCCAAGGAATTCATCGGGTGATAAAAAATGTGTGATTTTTAAATATTGATTTTAGGTTTGAATATTTTTCAGAGACTATAGATAGTAAAATCAAGCTTATCTATTATTTTGGTCCTTCAGGATTGTCAATTTCTAGTTTGGTTCTTAAATAATTTTTTTAGTTATTTTTATCTTTCAAGATTCAAAATTTTTCAATCAAATTCTATTTTTTTATTTACATATTATGAATTAACGAAATAATCATACTTGGCATAAATATAATAATGTGCTTGAGTTGTTTTTGTGTCTTACAAAACCTTTTTTTTTTTTTTTTTCATTATGCGAAATTTATTTATTTATACATAACATGAAAATGAGAGAATATAACTTAATTGAAAATTTCTGAATTATAGAGGATGAAATTGATCGGTAACATACATAACAGACTAAATTAAAAACAAATGCAATCATGAGAGATTAAAACAATAGTTAAACCTAAAATCTTTATAAATTTTTTAGTCGTAATATGAATGACCCACCTTTGACTGAGTCGAAGAGTTGATTTGTTGAGATGTACGTAAACTAGTTTAAACACACTTGACCGCTAAATAAATAAAAAATAAAAACCAATGCCAAGAGGAAAAGACATTATATAGTATTTAAAGTAAGAAATATATATTCTATAAATTTAGAGTAAAATCTTCATAAATTTTTTAATTCTAGTGTGAATGACCTATTTTTGATCAAACTAAAAAGCTCATAAGTTGAGACGAACGTAAATAGACCAAAACATGCTTGACCATGGAAGTTTTATAGTGCAAATTTTCACATTATGCATTGATATGTTTCTATTTTGTCAATGGTACTACTGCCTTAAAATATAATATAAATTTATCTTATAGAACATGTTCAAATTCGTCATAAGCACATTTTAAAAATAGAAAAAGAAAAGATATATAAAATTAAAAGGAAGGTGGCAAATGTTGACCGGTCCAAGCTATCTATTTCTTAATGATTACTACTATTATTTTCAAAAAAAAATAAAAAATAAAAGGGAGATGTATTATACAAGTGGAATAAGACATAAAACCTTACTCTAATGATGGAGGACATATCTCCATTTACAAGAAAAAAAATAAGAAACATACGAGACTGTCCCATTACAACTAAATGCATCAATAATTAGCTTATCTTTTAAAATTTAATCAAAGATAAATCAAATCATTCAAGTTGAAAATAAAAAAAAAAATATGAAAATAATTTTAGGGATAGACCTGGTGGTCAAGAAAGAGTAATTCTTTCATTGACTTCTAAGTTTGAAATTTTTTTTTTTTTGGTATTTGCCTGATTGTCAAGAAGGTGTAGATGTTTCATTCACTGACTTTATCAGTTTGAATCTTTTTGTGGAAGTCGTGGAGGGTAAATCCCCAAAAATTTTCTTGTACAGAAGTGGATGGTGGTCTACCTTTGATCATATCAGAAATGTGATAAGTCTAGTGTGCATAAACTAACCCGACACATTTTACTTATAAACTCGAATAGAATGAATTCAAACTCAAATTCATTTTAAAATATTAAAATTTTTAGGATATTTTGGAAAAGAAATTTAAAAATTATTTAATTTAAAAAAAAATATTATTTCAAATATTAATTCAAATTCTAATATTATTTCAAATTATTTATTGAATATCAAATCGAATAATACATTATCCAGAATTGAATTTGAATTCGAATTCCACTGGTGGTTAAGAAAGTATGTTACTTTCATTGAGTTATGTGTTTAACTCTTTTAATGGTTGTTTCTGGTAATCAAGAAAGTATATTCTCTTCATTAACTTCTTGGTTTGAATCTCTTGGTGGAAGTCATGGAGAGTAAATTCATCAAGGTTAGGGTCAGGGTTAGGGTCAGGGTCAGGGTCAGGGTCAGGGTTAGGATCAGGATCAAGGTTAAGATTAGGTTTAGGGTTGCTCCATTCATTGACTTTATGGGTTTGAATCTTTTGGTGTAGGTCGTGGAAAGTAAAATCTCCATAAATTTTCTAGTTTTGACATAGATGGTTTGCTTTTGATCAGACTTGAAATATGATTGGTCTAGTGCTCATAAATTGACGCAGACACATTTTACTCATAAAATTTCATATTTCAATCTGAATTCGAAAAAATATTCAAATCTTTAGGGTATTTTGGTAAAAATAAAAAATAAAAAGATATTTCTTAATTGTTTTAATAAAAATATTATTTTGAATATTAATTCGAACAAGAATACTATTTTGAATTATTTTTCGAATATCAAATTAAATAATACATTATTCGAATTCGAAGTTGAATTCAAATTGGAATACGAATCGAATAGCATTTGACTCCGAATTCAAATAATCCAATTCGAATTTCACCCAAACTGGTGGTCAATAAAGTGTGTTCCTTTCATTTATTTATAAGTTTGAATCTTTTTATGCTGGTTTGGTAATCAAGAAGGTGTACTCTAAATTGAACTCCAATTGGACTTGAAAAAGGCTTCCTTTAAGCATTAAACCTTGAAAACACACAAACTAAGTTATGAATTAATGAGATTCATAATTAAAGGCTAAATTCTAAACAAACTCAACTAGAATTCAAAGCTGTAACTTAGGTTAGGGTTATGGTATGATAAAGGGATTTTAAGGCTCAAATTACCCTAAGCACATAGATCACTTTAGACCCTTAAAGAGCTCTTGTCACCACCCAAGTAATACTCACTTAGCATACTCTTTTATTTGCACCATTTCATGTATTTTTTTTTTTTTTTTACTTTGCTTGACTTTTTCTTCCCCTCTCCCCCCTCCTTGTTTTTTAACTCTTGTCACACCCACAGACTTATTTCTTTTTATTATAAATATAAGGGTGATCAAGAGGCACAAATATATACTTTTCTCATTTTGTTTTCAATAATTCCTACCTTTCATCATTTTCTTAGCAGAGCTCAATATATTCTCAAAATAATTAACATGCCTAAGAGTAAGGAAGAGTAAGGGTTCAAAACTAGAATTTAAAAGAATGACTAGGCAAAAAGTTTATGGGTGTCTAAGAAAATACAATATAGGCTCACTAGGATAAACAAGGGACATAAAACAAAACATGGTTAGATTAAAAAGGCTCAAACAGTCTAAGAATGGTCTAAATCATGTCCATAACTTAGTTTTGTCTAGGATTTTGCCTCAAGAGAGAATCAAACAAATTATGACCTAACTAAATATGAACTTCCTAAACATAAACGGTCTCTAAATAAGTAATACAATCCCAAGAAAAAGATCAAGTGCATAATATGTATAGAAAATCACATCCTATAATGCTACTGTCTCAATAATTTAACATGAATGTCAAAGATCACATGAAAATTATAATATTAGCATAGGACGAGGGCATTTCATCATAAAAGCATAATACATATTGGCTAACTAATAACCTAAAAACACAAGCGCATCAACCTAAAAACACAAGAACATCAATAAAACCTTCTCCCAAACTTAAAACTAACATTGTGCCTAATGTATAAAATAAAAAAATAAAATAAAAAATTCAGATAGAAAGACTCATTGGCATTGAAGCATGGTGGAAAGCTCATTAATCCTTAGCCTTGTTAAAAGCATCTAAGTTTGTAGGAAGTAAAAAATGATGAACCTGCAATAATAAACAACACTTAATGAGAATATTCCCACTAAGAACAAAAATAAAAATAAAAAAGGAAAATTTAGAAACTTGGGTTGCCTCCCAAGAAACGCTTAATTTATTGTCATCAGCTTGACTTTGGCATTCTTAACCCTTGTCTTTCAAAGTAATGGAGGTTTTATCTTTCAAAGAGGGCTTGAACCTCTTTCTATTCCTCTTGTATTTCCTCTTAGAGCCTACTTTAACCAACTCATTAATGCCACTAGGCTTGTCCTTTGCTAGCTTTGACCTCGCCGATTTTCGATTCCACCATTTGATGACTCTCTCTTGATTGAACTTTTGTTTTTCAATGGTGGTTTCTTAGAAATTGAGGGTGTTTAAGTATCAAGGATTTATCAAGAGGAAAATTCAACTCTTGATTTCATTCTTTTATGGCTTTATGCACCACCTCATTTGTATAGTACTCCTTAGATTTGAAAGGAAGCTTCATAGCTTTGAAGATATGGAACTTCACTTGGTCTTGAACTCTCATAGTAAGTTCTCATTTTTGCATATCTACGAGAGTTCGATCGGTTGCTAGAAATGGTTTCTCTAATATTATGTAATTTTCTTATCTTCTTCCATGTCAAGGATGAGGAAGTCGACTGAAAATATTAGCTTATCCACCTTAACTAGGACATCTTCATTGATTCGCCTTGGATAAGTTCCAAATCGATTGGAAAGTTGCAAGGTCACCTTGGTGGGCTTAATTTTTCCTTTTTAAGACCAAGCTTGTGAAATATGGAGAAAGACATCAAGTGGATGCTTGCTCCCAAATCACATCAAGCTTTCCCATAAAATGTAGTGCCAATCAAAATTGGGATGTTGAAACTACCTGGATCTTTAAGTTTTAGTGGTAGTTTCTTTTGGAGGATGACACTACACTCTTTGGTCAAGGCAACCATTTCATTATCCTTTATTTGCTTCTTCTTGGACAAGATTTCCTTCATGAACTTGACATAAGTTGGCATTTGTTCAAGAGCTTCAATGAATGAAATGTTGATGTGAAGCTTTTTGAATACCTTCTAGAAATTTCTTGAACTGTATGTCAAGTTTGGTTTTTAGAAGCCATGAGGTAAAGATAGAGGTGGATGTGAATGTGTTTCTTCATGTTGAGTTTGATCTTCTTTCTTTGCATTCATAAATTCCTCCTCAACTTGTTTGTTAGGATTTTTAGCTTGCTTGGGAGGTGCTTCAAAGTGATAGCCTTGCAATGTCTCCAAGTTTGGATCCCCCTCTCTCGGATTTAGTTCGGTATCACTAAGTAGAGCACCTTGAAGACTGCTTGTAAAAGCATTGGCCAACTACCCTATTTGAGCTGAAGAGTTCTTAGTGATGCCACATGGCTTTGAATAATAGAATTCATTTTAGACATGCATTGCATGATCGGTTGGCTTCTTTTGGGGCAGTTATTCTTTGCTATGCTTGAAAACTCGGTGGATATGTGGGTTTTGGCTTCATGAGATTACCCTTGATAACTCCAAGAAAAATTTGGGTGTTTCTCCACCCCAAATTATAATTGTTAGAGTAGGGATTGTTGTTTGGTTAATTGCCTACAGAGTTTGCTGCCTCCACAGTATATAGGCACATATTAGTGGCATGTCCATCCCCTACATATCTCACAAGTCATGACTTGGCTTTTGCTTGGTTGAACTCCAAGAGTATCAATCTTTTTTGACAAGATAGCCACTTGTGCAGTTAATGCATTAATAGCATCCAACTTATGAATTCTAGCTACTCTTCGGGTTAACAACCTTTTGGAAGGCCTTTGATAATTATTGGAAGCCATCTCCTCCAATAACTTATATGCTTCATCAATGGACTTCTCATTAGTGCACCTTTGGCTGCTATATCAATTATGGTCCTTATTTGGTGCACTAAACCATTATAGAAGGTTAAGGCTTGTAGTCATGTTAGTAAACAATATAGGGGTATTTTCTATGCAACTCCTTGAATGTTTCCCAAGCATCATATAAGAACTCCGAATCCAATTGCATGAATGAAGTGATATCTTTCTACAATTTCGCTGTCTTGGTCGGTGGAAAGAACTTAGCTAAGAATTTTTGGGCTAAGCCTTCCTACATTGTAATGGAGTTAGGTGGGAGTGATAGTTACCAGCTCTTTGCCTTGTCTCAAAGTGAGAAAGGAAAAAGGCGCAACCTTAGTGCATCATTTGAAACTCCGTTGAGCAAAAAGCTCCAAAAGGCTTCATATGTGAGAGTCTGGATCATCATTTAGTAATCTAGCAAATTGATTCATTTGTTGAATCATTTGGATCTAGCTGGGTTTGATTTCAAAATTGTTAGCTTGGATAGGTGGCCTTATAACACTCGAATAGAAGCCTTTTGCTAGAAGGACTACATAGTCCCTCATGGCTTAGGTTCTGGATTTTCAACCAATGTTGGCTCTTGATTCGAAGCTTGTGACTTCTCCTTCCTAGGTCTTCGGTATATTCTATTGATCCTGGGATCGAAAGGAAGGAAGAACTTCCAAGCTTCAGCTTCATCTTATGCACAATCAAGAGTACATGAAAAGTGAACAAAAAAAAATTGAAAGTTTGAATTAAAACTAGAAATGACTGGTATTAATATTAACAGTATTAGACTAATTTACTACCAGGAGTGCCAAAAACTTGTTGTAGGTTTTAATATGCATGTGCACAATTTAAATAAGAAATAGAGAGTAAGTAGAGATGGTTCCTATGAGGAATTGAATCTAACTATTATTAAGTACTAACATTAACCAATCCTAATTTTATCCAAACAGATGAACTTTGAGAGATTTATAACTAAATTAAATTAAACTAAAGCAAGCAAATGTAAGAATATAATGGAGAAAACCTAGAATTACAACTTCCCTCTACACTCACTTAAATCATTATTATCTTATCATGCTTAGTTATGATACCGAATTATTAACTTAGGGTTTTTATTCAATTAGAAGTACCTTTCAAATTGCTTATAATAATATTGAACTTAAACAATTCACTATATTTTATAAGAATTGAGTTAAGCTAGATTCATAAAGAATAGATCTAACAATGGCTACACAAATTATGGAGGTATATTTCTATCTTACATATAAATCAAATTCAAATAAGCATGTCAGTGAATTCAAACAAGTCCTATCTTATTCAATGCTAAACCTAGATTGCCTTTGTCAAGGTTCCTCTAAGTTACCAGATCAATCTAATTGGTAGCTAATCAATTAGAAGAATTAAGCATATAATAAAATAAATAACTCATAAAGCAATCAAATTATAAACATAAAACCAAGCTAGATGTTAAGTTCCATTGCAATCCTAGAAAGGAAACTACTCCATGCTTTCTAATGTAAACATGGATTCATATAAAGAAAACATAAAATAAATAGAATGAATGGAAAGAGTAGAATGAAGAAAATTGATAGTTCTCAAGCTTCAATCTTCAATCATCCTAAGCTCTTTTTGCTTCTTGCACTCTTGATCATCTCTTAAACTTCATACTTTCTTAGCTTAACTTGTGTGTTTTGATTCCCCAACATAAACCTCTTTAAATAAGCTTCAAAACCCTCAAAAAGAGTTATATTTGGACTAGGAATTTAGTAGACATTGAGGCACTAAAATCCAGAAGAACTTCACATGCAGTTTCGTGGCGCCACTTTAGTTTGCCCCTGGCTCCGTGGCACCAATGCTCTTTGCCTCGGTAAATTCTTGCATGGATTTTGGCACTATAACACCCTTCTTTCAAGGATGTAGTGCCCAACATGTAGAAAATCCTTGTTTGATTCCAATTCGACTTCAAAGAGGTTTCCTTAAGCATTAAAACTTAAAAACACACAAAGCAAGTTAAGAATCAACGAAATTCAAAATTAAAGGTTATATCCATAGCAAACTCAACTAGGATTCAACACCTTAATATGAATGACTCAACTAAATAACAATCAAGATAAAACTCAATAATATTGCAAATATTATGACTAAAAAGGACATGTCAATATGGTTATTTCATAGACTTATCACCCAGCTGACAATAGATGGGATAAGGCCTCCATATTTGATCAAAGGTTGTCTATCTATCTACGAAGAGCTCAAATGTGATTTTTTCCTTTGGTGTTTGCAAAGTTGCACAAGGAATTCATATTTGTTGTCAGTTTAAGGCTTTAATCAAGTAAGTTACTGAGTTTTTTCCTTTTATGTATGTGAAGTTGGTACTAAATGTGTGCATTTGGGTTAGGGTTTTCCGAAATTAGGATTCTAGGTTTTTTGAGATTAGGATTATATATTTTTTTGAAATTGAGATTCTAAGGTTTTGCTGGTATGATGAATTTTGAGATTTTAGGGTTTAATTGGTAATCAATAATTGTATTGCTAGCCAATAAAAAAAAAAAAAAAAAAGAGAATAAGGGTAACTTTTATGTATTAACTAATTTTAAAACTCTCTCAGGTAGCTTTTTTTGCCGTTACTCTTTCTAGATAGGCTAGATATCCTAGCTTTGAATCCATTTTGTCTTTTCTTTTTCCTTTATCGATGCATGTGTAGAAAACATTCAGACAAGTATCCATCTTCCTCATTAGTCCATGTTCTTCTTTATTTAGTTCCATTAATATGATTCTCTATTTTAATTTCATTTATATTTGAGTTGCTTACCTCCATTAATCAGAATGTTTTGTTTATTTAAAAACTAACGATGTTAGAAGGACCCACTACTTAGTCTCATTAGTTTGGTTAATTTGGTTAAATGTTATGTTGGCTGTTGATGTAATATTTTTGGAAAATAAATGATAACTTGTTATTGTCTTTATGTTAGAAGGGCCATCTACTTTCTTGTATTGTTAGCTTTATAGTACTAGATAGCTAGTTTTGCGATCTTATCTAGTCTAATCGAGTTACTCCCTGCATTCCCCAACTTCCAACCAATAAATAAACTTGCTCTAAACCAAAAAAAACAAGAGTTTAGTTAATTATGAAAGGAGATGCTCAAGTTTGTTCAATGTTTAACTTTATAATTTAGTATACTACAACTCTATTTTTGTACTGGATTAATGTTCCTGCTGTTGTTTTTAATTTCAAACACCTGATATCATTCCCTGTTCTCCCATGCATAAATCCTAATTAAGTAGCTAGTTTGAAGAGACCTTCACCTTCCTATAAATATAGGACTTCCTCACTTCATATATATCACCAAGAAAGCTTCTCAGATCCACATCCACAAACTATAAAGCCAATAATACAAGAAACTTGAAGTTAATAGTTGGCTTAGGAATCTTGGTTTTGCTAAGATCAACCTTCACAACTTAGAACCAAAGCCCGTCTCCTAATTCAAAATTCACAACTATTACACAAAAATAATACTGTTTCCTATCATGTATATGCATTTATTAGGGTTCTTAAATTACTTTCTATATCCCATTTGCATGTTCCTATAAAAAATACCCCTAGTAAAGTGTGCCACCAGTTTTTTCTCTACTTATATTCCTTTCCATTTTGTTCCCTAAAAATTAATGTGATTGATTTGTTCTTTGACACTATATTAGACTAGTACACTAATATAGTATTGCTTTCTTGTCTCACATAAACCCTATCTCGATTCTCATTTGATACCATTGACAAAAAATATGAAAGTTCTGCTCTATTAGACAAGTACACATAAAATATTGATCATTATACTATTCTATTTTCTGTTGGATGTTAGATAATAGATTTGATACCATTGATAAAGAATATAAAGGTTATGCTCTATTTGTTGCTACATTTTCACATGTTAGACAGTTTGACATTACTTATACAGGTTTACATAATTCTTTTAGTTTCTAAAATATACTTTAAGAATTAAAAAAAGAAGAAAGAAAAAAAAGAAAATGAGATGCTTACAATAAAAGTATCATTAGGAATATGAATGTTGATAGGATTGTCTTTTAAAGTGACTTAGCTTGCATAGAGAAATATAGGATAAATAGAAAAATATTTAGGAACTTATGTTGTATGCTTAGGGGGTCTGGAGGTTTAGTGCCTACTAGCAATATGGGTATCGAAAAGATGATAGCAATTGCTCTCAATGTAGTGGCTGATGATGAAAACTTTAGAACTATAAAGAGACAATTCAAGAAACCAATTGAGACCTTAGGCAGAGTTATGAAAAAAGTCATACACTCTATATTAAGATGCCATAGATTCATTTTCAAGCAACCACAACCCATTCAAGAAAACGACAATAATAATAGGTGGAAATTTGTTAAGGTAAACTCATTTTTAAATAACCTTGTAGTTTATAACTTTGAAATGAGTCATATATTATCTTACTAATTTCATATCTTGTAAAGTCTTATTAGAATTGTTTGGGTGCACTTAATGGCACCCATATCAAAATGAATGTTTTGAGTATAGATAGGCCTAGATTTAGGTCTAGGAAGAATAAAATCTCAACTAATGTATTAGGTATTTGTGCTCCTGATATGTAATTCATTTATTTGTTGGCTAGATGGGAGAGTTCTTTTGCTGACTTTAGGATACTAAGAGATGCAATATTTTGGAGGAATGGATTGATTATTTCTCAAGGTAAACAAACTAAATTGTACAATTTTTAATATAGTACTAGGTTTTAGGTATTTATATATAACATCAACTAAAGCAGTGTTATAATTTTTATTATGAGGTACTTATTATCTTTGTATTGTTGGGTACATGAACTATAATGGTTTCCTAATACCTTATAGAGGTATAAGGTATCATTTGAAGGAATTGGGGGCATGTTCTCTATCTCATACTGCATAAAAAAACTTTAATATGAAACACTCTTAATCTAGGAATATCATTAAAAGAACATTTAGAATACTGAATAGTAGATGAAGGATACTTAGTGGAAAAGAATACTATCCTTTTAAGATGCAATGGACGATTATAAAAGCATGTGCCCTGCTACATAATCACAGTAGAAAAGATATGCAAGTGGATCCTTACAAAGTAGTTTATGATGCAGAGATTTAAGAGTATGATGGAAATCTGCTGAATGAGGAAAATGAAAATAGACTTTGATATGTGGAAGCAAGTGAGGCTTGGATTGAATAAGGGATAACTTGGTAGATGATATGTTTATGAATTGGAGGGTAAGAAGATGCTTAATTTCAAAAATAAATAATTTATTTTTTATTTACATGATATATTAAGTGGTGGATATTCAATTTTTATGTTTGTTTGTTTATTTAATAAAAAAGAAAATGATTTATGTAATAAATGACTTATATGTATTAATTTTATAAATAAAATTTTATGGTTTCCTTACAAGTTGGTTTGTGTGTTTTGTTGCATAATTGTTTAATTCATTATGTAAAACAATTTAATATGGTTGGTTGCTTTTATAATTTTTTAGCTATTCTTGAATGTTAGTATGTGTGGTTTGTTCCATAATTGTTTACTAGGTTTTACTATGTAGAAATGTTTAGACAAGGGTATACAAAAAAAAAGGGAAAGGGACTGGTAAAACCAAACACCATTGGATTGTTATTGAGGATTTCAAGCTAGTAGAATGCTTGGAAGACTTTGCAAACTAAGGGAATTAGAAGTAAGATAATGGGACATTTAGAGCAAGTTATGTAGGGCCAGTTGGAAGAGTGGCTGCATAAGAAATGGAGCATGGTATCTTTATTGAATGGTGTAAAGTATATATAGTTTAAGTTAATTTGTAGTTTAATTTTCATATTTTAAAAATTGTTAATTTAACACTGGATATTTTTTGTTTATAAGTGATAGAGCCACCTTACTGCAAATGGATTAAAAGGGAAGTATTTCCTTTTCTTTCATATATTAGGGAAGGTGTTTAATAAATATAGAGCTAATGGAAGAAGTGTAAAGGGTGCTACAGATGTAGTAGAGACAATAACAGAGTAGGCACTGAAAAGGGAAAAGGCAATGGGAGTGGATGCGTTTGTGACTATAGATAAGGCTACAGACTATGATGTTGAGCTAGATGACTATGTGGACATTTCACAGCCTATGGTAGAGGATGAAAACATCATTGAAGTGGTCTAAAACTTAGATAATGCATGTGAATAATAGTGGGCAATAGCAAAATAGGGGCCAGAAAGGTCTAGATATGGGAATAGTTCAGTGGAAGATTTGGTGAATATTGTGAAGAATTTAAGGAAGATTTTTGAAAAGGCAAGTGTAAACATTAGCATGATTGCTAAATGTTTTGAGATTAAGGTAGATGGAGCTGAGAAGATCCTGAATGTTTTTGAAGCTATTTCCAAGGTTAAAGCTTCATTCCAATCTAGTGGATTATAGTTGTTGAGATATTAAGCTTGATGGGAGCAAACCAAACTTCTGCCTCTCTCTTCCAGATGACCAGAAGTCATTGTGCCTAGAGATTTTTTTGAGTATTGACTGATACTGATGGGAAAACTATGGAGCTAACCTTCTAGTGTCTTCTAACTAGTACATTTTTTGAAGTTATAGGGAACATTAAGCAAGGAAAAATTAGAAAACTGTAAGTAGCTTCTGTATAGACAATCTTGTGAGAGAAACAATATCTTTTTTTGTATATTTTGGTCTTCATAGGGGTTTAGGCCATTAATGTTTCAATTGGATGAATATTGATGCACAATTGTTTATATGATCATTTTTAATGATAAGAATTACTATTTTTAATGAGATCAGTTTCTATTTTGCTAAGCATGCTTTGATTTGTAGTTGTAATTGTATTGTTTGTTAACTTATGTAGATAATGTAGCTAGGCAGTAGTGTGATTTGTGATTTTTTTTGTTAGTGGCATATGCTACATATGATATGCCGAACATGTGCTTCTTTTGAAATGCTGGATAGGTGCTTCTTTTGTTTATTATATGCTTTTTTGGCATTAGTTTTTTGGTTGGACAAACAAAGTTTATTTGCATTTGGAAAATTGAAGATATGCATTCATTTAGTATAGGAAGATGCACTTAGAAAATTAGTTTTTTGTTTGAGTAATTAGTTGTTAGGCTCTTTGTACTTTCAACCAATGTAGCATAGTTTTCTGTTATGCTACTGTGGTTTTCTGATTGCTTCCCTTTTGAATGAGCAACAACTGAAATATTTATTGTGAAAGATGTTAGTTAACCCACTGCATATTGTTATTTTCAACAAGTCATAAGCATAAATAATTGAAATGTCATTTTTATCTTTTTGAAAGCACATGACATATATGGTGATTCATGAGTACTGCTGTAGTTTTTTGTCCAAACTCAAATGAAGGTTGGCATCATTCTAGCATAGAAGATTTTACTTGGCTAAATTTCTATTTAGTTATGTTTGTAGTGCATTAATCACAGTTAATCATAGATGACTTATGCATAAGATGCCTTCATTTTAAACAGGTCACATGCTGTGGAATAGTGGAAAATTTTATTTACTTGCTAGAAAAGTATACATCATATTCATCTTTCATGAATTTGAACTTGTATATTTTGGCAATGTTAAAATGATATCATTAACTAGAATGATATATATTTTATAGTTTATATTTTCTCCACAACATAATTGTATGCAGCATCTAGGTATATGATATTTAGTCTGTTAGGTATGGTTTAATCTTTGATTGTATATAACATTTAATTTTATTCAAGGACATTTTTGTCAAAATATTCATTTTTCTAGGGAATATATTTTTATAACCAAACAAAGGCATTGGAAATTTTTTTTTATCTCCTGGATAAAAATGGCCTAACCAAACACAAACAATATTTTTTATCTGCTCCAGGCAACATATGTCGTAGGGATATTTTGTATGACCTAAAACAAACAACTCCTTATTATTTGTTTACTTAGAAAAATCTTAGTTTAGATTTAGGAGCTTAACAATGGTATTAGAGTTAGCAATGAATCCAAGGGACATAAAACTCAATCACAATCAAATTGAGACAGAGCAAAGCATTAGGTAAGATCATGGTGGAAATCCAAGATGAAATGCAAAGCATATGTGAAAGACTAATACCCTCAACCATAGCACAACCAAGCCAGCCATTACCATAATCCCAAACTCCTTTTTACCAAGCATACTACAAGATTGATTATCTATTTTCTTCTCCAATCAAAGACTATTATTCGCTTAACAATTAGTTTGAAGCTATTGATCACCAAGTGATTGATGAAAGTCCAATTGCAACTATAGCAGTTGCACAAGAATTAAGGGAAGAAAAGGAGCAGACAAGATATAGTGGTACTAAATTTGAGGTTACTGGTTGTATACTTAAGGTTGACAAAAAACAAAACATTAAAGAAAAATGTTTTGGACTCCATGGCTTCAGTGAGAAGCTTAAACCATAGATAAAGAGTGAGGCTGAAGCTAGAGTCGACCATGGAGTTGTCATGGGATGGATAACTGAAGTTTTGAGTTTTGTCTCAATTCCTTCTCATAAAGAGGTCATTGTTTCAAGAACTGCAAACAAAGTAAAAGAAGAACTTCCCCATTACAACTACAGATCCACCAAAATTGGGTGTTTATGTGAAAGACAATGTTCTAATAATTGATTTGGCAAGTGAGACTGATATGGTTAATGAAGAAAAAGATAAAGAGTTTTGGAAACAAATTCAAAAAGTTAGAGAAGGAGTATGGGGGGATACGAATCTATTATTTTCAAATTTCAATCACCGGACAAAGGTGGAAAGGTTGTTCTATAGTCTAGAATAGAAATGGTGGTTCAATGGTTGAAATAGGTGAATGAAAAGATCTTTCTTCATATTGGTTGTAAAGCTCTCATGCAAGAGTAACTATATTTTCAGATAAGGTTTGAGTTTTACCCTCTTGTGGACAGTGGTGTTTTTAAGGGGAAAATTTTTACATGTCCAAAGTGAAAGTACAGTGTTTTGATCTTCAGCTCAGTCAGTTAGGTAGTTTTAGTAGATCAGCAGGAGGTGTTCGAGGAATCTATTAGGTTGTTAGGATAGCTACAGTATAAGGAGGGGGAAGGCTTGCAGTATAATTGCTTTGTTTAATTTGATGAATCTCTCTCTTAGTGTTTGTTTCATTATAAATTTTTAGTTTAGATTTAGGAGCTTAAAAAATTAATTGACAAAAATTGCCATGGTTGCCATAATTGTTGCATAAGATGGTTGGCGGGGATGGGGACAACAGTGAGCAAAGCAGGAGAAAGAAGATGATAAATTTTGTTTTGGTTTTATTATTTTAAGTTGAGCAATTTTTTGTTTTTATTTTGTTTTGTTTTTTTATGGGTCCTCAAACAAATTGGATGGGCTGCTTTTTGTTGTATCTCAATTAATGAGAAAGAACTTAATATTCTAATTAGTGTCACCCAAAATCAAAAATTAAAATGTTCAAAGTGTGACCCAGTAAACAAAAATAATAATTTAAAGAATTAGAAAACTTAATAAAAATTAGACATAGAAAGTAACACAATAAATAATGGATTGTAATATTTAAAAATAATAAATAAGTTAAAAAGAGTAAATAAGGGTGTTTCAAGGGGAAAAAAAAGTCATGCTAATTAATAGGATGTGACCTTAAAAAAATTGGTTATAACAATGAGGTTATTGCTTTTTTATAATACTATCAATGATTAATTTAAGCAAGTGATTGGACAAATCTAATTAATTTTTTTAGTTTCTACCCACAAACCTCAGTTTCTGGGAAATTGAAACGCATTATTTTATTATATTTTATCCACAAACTCTCTAGGTTTGTGGGTGACCTTCAAATCCCAAAAACCACAATATTCCTTTCCCTTCCCTCGACAAATTTAGAATCATATGCCTATTGTTTCTGCAACCCACCATCTTGTTTCTTTCTATCAAACCCAACCTCCATTGAGAATAAAATTCTCGTATTCAAGCTTCTCATTACTCACTACTCTCTTTCTAGGGTTTCACATCTCTCTTTTCTCTTTATTTCAAGTTTGCAAGCTAATCTCTTGGGACTGCAATGGAGAAGATGTTGTTCGAGGTTGCTTTTTAAGAGCATACAAGACATAAGGTGTAACATCTCCTAAATTATTACCTAAATTAATTATAGGATAAATAATTATCTTAAGAGCTAAATAGGATTTAAAATTTAGTATCAAGATTATACATATTATTCCATGTATAGGAATAGTACATGTGTGTATAAAATATATATAAAAGTACATATATGAGTAAAATATACATATAAATACATGTACATATATACATACATACACATATATACATATATGGGAAAAATACATGTGCATGAATAGAAAAACATAGACAAGTGTAGGCATTGGAACAAAGATGGAAAAAAAATGTTACATGCTGGTGTTGGAAGAAGAATGGAAAATAATAAAATATAGGCTACTTGCTAGAAAAGAAAATGTGTGGAATTAGGTAAAAGAAGAAGATTAAATGTGGCAATTTGTAATAAATGAAGGGGTTTATGTGTAGGAAAGAGAATAAGTATGGAAATTTACAATTAATAAAGGGACTTAGGTGTAAGAAAGAGAATGAGTGTGGCAGCTTACAATTAATGAAGGGGCTTAGTTGTAAGAAGAAGGAAAAATGGTGGAAAAGTTATAATAATTAAAGAGGCATGTGGAGGAAAGTTAGGACATAAGGTGGCAAGTAATAATTAACATTTAAAGGTGGCTAGACAAGTGGAAGACAAGGAGAACACTACGTGTCCGTGAAATGATTAAGTTGGGCATGTGTAAGGATTTACAGAAACAAGGTATACATGAAATGATTATGGTGGATATGTGTAGAGATTTAAGGAAACAAGGTGTACATGGAATGATTAAAGATGACATGTGTATAGATTTAAGGTAACTAGGTTACCTAGATGAGAGAATCTAAACTAGGAAATAGGAGGCAAGTGTAAGAAAGGAAAGTGTACATGTTAATTTAGGTGATGACAAATGAAAGATTGTAATTTTAGGAAACTAGAAGGGTAAAATGGGAAACAAGCATAAAACTTCTCCTAATTCCAAGCCTAGGCCATGCACTATAAATAGGGGGGAGAGGTGACCGAAAATGATATAGGCAAGGAAAGTGTGCACAAAAGTGAGAAAAAGGGAGAGAAAGTGAGAAAAAGGAAGAGAAAGCAAGAAAAAAGAGAAAAAAAGTGAGAATTTAAAGTAGGAGGATTCGGTTACAAGAGGAAAAACAAAGCCATGTACCGTGTGTTTTCTTATTCTATTAGTTTCATTGAATTTGAAAATGACATGTTTTATAAGAAAATGAGTTATGCGTAACCGAAGAAAATAAAAGGTGTGGAATTTGCACGGTTTTAGCACTTTTAGTTTGTCTTGACATTATGTTGCTTAAACTATAGAATGGATCCATATCTAGAAGAGATGGTACAATGAAGTACCGAAAGTCTTGCAGGGCGATGTCTCATGAGATGGTACCATGATGTGTCAAAGTCTAGAGACAATGTCTCTTGTGATTGATCCATATCTAGAAGAGGTGGTACAATGATGTACCAAAAGTCTTGCAAGGCGATGTCTTATGAGATGGTATAATAATGTGCCGTAAGTCTAGAGATAATGCCTTAGTTTGCATATTGGCAAGAAAGGTCTACAATGGAAAAAGTGCTTGCATGAAAAAAGTTTCTTGTATTTCCATATTATCAAACTACACATCAACCTTCCATTTTATAATGCATGTTAAAATTTATGTCTCATGCTTTTAATGTTGAAGTGCAGATTTATAGCTAAGTGGATTTTGTTTTGGAAACATGAAAATAGTTGTCTTGAAATGCAATTATCTGTGTTATGCTACTGGAATGGGAAAAGTATATGAGAATATGTAAAAATAAGCATAGTGAGAAGAATAGCCTTAGTAAAGTTGTAAAGGCTCCTCTTGATGTTATGTATATAAACTAGATTAATGAATAGTAGTTGGAAATCGAGCCTCCAAGTCTCTTAATTCATTTTCAAAAAGGTTTATTTCTTGATTAATTGATTTTGATAAATAAAGACTACATAAATAAGAGTAGTTCCTAAACCTAGAAAAATTATGGAATTTAAGAAAAAGGAATAAGGATTCAACAATCAAGGCTGTATAAAGCTTATGTACAAGAAATTTTAAATTTTGGATAAGGAAATTGGCTAATATTACCTTAATAGTTCATTAAATTAGTTAAGTAATAACAAGATGATTATAACTCAATAAGGCGCTAATTGAATTAAGTAAAGGATAAAGGAAAGTGGGGTGTTACATAAGGTGCCCTGAAAATTACTCAGAAAAGAGACACAAGGAGTGTAGAAAAAGGTTTTTGTGTGTCCAGATCCAAGCTTTTTGCATAATGACCCTTATCACGTATTAGATCTTGTTGGTATTAAGAAGCATTTTAGAAGAAAGCATAGTAATCATAACCTGTAGGTTTGTGAAAAATACTCCGAAGGGTATGCTATTCAATCTGATTACAAAACCCATTTCAAGACATGTTGTATTAGAAGCCATTCTTATGACTGTGGCCGCATGCTTTTCAGGTTTGTGATTTTCTTTTATTTAATTTTTTGCATTTCCCACTTCTTGAACTAACTAGTTTTCAATTGAAGAAAAATATA
Organism: Quillaja saponaria; assembly: GCA_029379385.1. NCBI lineage: Eukaryota > Viridiplantae > Streptophyta > Magnoliopsida > Fabales > Quillajaceae > Quillaja > Quillaja saponaria. The sequence continues at coordinate 15,024,337 of CM055605.1, read as the reverse complement.
TAGATTTGTAAGTTAAAATGTATGGGTTCTTTGTTTCTTCATTGAATCCTTAGCTAGACCCCAAGATAAGGATGTTATATTTTCTTTGTTTCAAGTGTGCTTCATATATTTGCAAAGTTTTCAAATTTTAAATATTATTTGTAGTATGTCAAATCCAAGAATATTTTGCCAATAGTACATGACCTCATGCTTAATTCTATAAGTTGGCTAATGGATGTTAAGAATAGTGAATCACAATAAGAGAGTTTTTTATAGGCTACAGAAAACCCAATTGACTACTAAAACAACTAGTATCTATGTTTGCATGTAGTAGGCAAGGAGACCCCCCATTAATCTTCTTTGCTTATTAATTTATTTAATATTCTGAATCTACCCATATAATCCATAGAACAAATCCTTAATTAGTTTTATATTACTTTCTTTGTTAGCAGCCCTACATGAATAAGAGTAATATCATAATTGCTTTCTTGACTTAGTTATAATACCTTCCCTTTTTTTATATTTCTACTAACTCCACGAAACCACTAAATTTTGACAAAAAAAGAAGGTTTCTAATCTCTGATCATGCTTATACAAATGCTTCTATTCCTCCAATTAATATAGGACTTGTTTTGTTCCATTGATGGTTGTCATTTGTTTATTCAGTCTCAGTCTTATAAGGAGTTAAGAGATGAGTTTGATATATGAAAGCCTAATCGATGTCCACACATTCCTGCATTTAAGTTGTTGTTTTTCCCTTATCTAAAAACTGATAACACTACTTAATTTTTTCACTTTCTTGATAAGTTATTTGGAAAAAAAAAAAAAAAAGAAAGAGAAAGAGAGAAAATTGACTACTGCATTTCATCAAACACCCTTTTGACTTCTAATCAACCCAATATTCCCTGAATATTCTTGAAACTTCTAGGAATTGATGAATACTAACCATTCCTATTGACATAAAAAACTATAGAGATTCTCTGAATGTGACTTAATTATATGATTCTAAATTTATTAGCACTGTACACAATGGATATAATAAGTTAAGAGATTTTTCATGTTTTATAAGGACAAAGGGTGTTATGGATTTATCAAAACTTAAGAAAAATGTTGATGGCATGTCTAGTTAAAACAAAAATGCCAAGCTTAGTAAAACTAGTTCTATTTTCCTTCTTGACATATTTTTGTTGGTTTATTTGACCAGTGCTAATTGAGCCCCTGGTAAATTAGTCATTCTAATTACTGAACGAATTTCTCACATTGCAAGTATTTAGAAGCTACTGCCCTTAGCCTTAAATATTTTTGTATTTGCAGATACTTTTAGTTAGATTAACAATATCTTCATAATTTAAATCCATTTTCTTGCTTGTACATCTTCCTCATCCCCCATTTTTGCTTCTTAGAAAATGATAGAAATAACATACAATCCCAATGTACAGGAAACTTGAATTTGTTCAGGCTCATCTGCTCAAGTTAGAACAATTCCACTAATCTATAAGGAAATTGGTTGTTTTCCTCTTCTTTATTTACAACCATGATGTCATTGTATGCATGGTGTCATTTATCACATGCACAGATGCAAATATGTTTCCTCCCACTTGTTGTGAGAAAGTCCATATAAATATTAATTATTATTAAGCATTATTACTTTAGCTATTGTTTAAAGAAGCATGGCTGCACATTGCATAAACTTAACTATGATGATTTACATTTTCTTATGTGTAATGAAAGCATGACTTTTGTATTCTTCTACAATCATTGAAGGTGGAAGTAGGATAAATCAGATGGGGTTTTTCATTAATTTTATATCTAACATGAAATAAGCTAGATTTATTATGTTGTCTACTCGTCTTCCAAATCTATTCGACATTCTGAAGGGAGAAAGAAGTAATCTAGTAAAGCTTGATTGGTTGTGGAATAAGTAGTACCAAGTAAAAATAGCAATGTGGTTTTCTACATATATATATAAACAAAAACAAAAAGAATCTAGATGCTACTTTAGGATAACATAAAAATAAAAAATAAATAAATAAATAAATAAAAGAGAAGTTAGGTGTCTTTTCAATATCTCCTTTTCTAATTCTCAGTTGTGTGCCATAGTCCAACTGGGTGTTTTATGTTTGGTAGCCAACATATCTACTGGCTTTCTGGCTCGAAGGTTGTGGATGAGAATAAACAGTTTTTCTTTCATAATAGTCTTCCTATAAAGCAACATGATGATTAACTTATTTTTTACTACTCACCTTGCTTATGAAGTTGCATACTTTATGACATCCTTGCTCTTTGCCATGATCAATCTTGTAATACTCAATGCGTGACAAGTGGTATTTATGTGTTTTAGAATTATATGTTAGTGAGCCAAATATGTAGAATAAAAGGCGTGACAAGAATGACATTCAATTCCACAACATACACACAAAATCTAATGGCTTGAATTTCTTTTTAATTTGGATCCAAAAGTATGATTAACTAGTCATCATTAGGGGCTTCACATGCCTAAATTACTTTCTCTCTTTTGTCAATGACATATATCATTAAGTGAAGCTCTTATTTCTATGTCATTTTCCTTCATTCTTTTATTGTTTTCAAGAAAATCGTAATAATGTTTTTAATATAACTTGCTCTTTTATATTTTCCTTAATGTTCATGGATCTTACCTGTCATTATTCTCTTATTTGTTCCATAAAATGTCAGTCAACATAAACTAAACTATCTTAATTTTGCAATTTATTTGTCTTTTGCTTTTCTTACATTTCTTACATATTATTTATCCATAAAAATATTAAAATGTGTTGCATGATGAAATTTTGTTAAAATGTATCATAAAGAGCTTCTCTTAGGGTCAGCATCCTTACACTTACTCAACAATGTTTGATTCAAAATAAGCAACCTAGATTTTGATACTTAAATTCATTGGCTTATTGTTTGGTGGCTTCTCAGAGTTAGCCTCTCTTTCTGTTGTTTTGTTGTTTCTTATTTACTATGATTAATATATAGTCATAAACTTAGACTTGTAGAAGTGTATGATCAAGTATTAAGATTTATTTAAAAAAAATATACTTTACTATTTTTTTATTAGTTTATTTCTTAAAATTATAGAAGTTATAGTTGTTATTATGAATCTTAGCAGCTTCTGAAGTCTACAAGACAATTGCAAAGGTACCCAGTTCAAGCATATCCAATATTTGGTATGTTATTTTTCTCTTTGTTGTTATACAGTAGTGCATAGCATTTAGCTTGGATTGTTTATATTAAGATTTGATTTGACCAGCTGATGTGTCCTCCATGTGGCTGACCTGTAAAAAGAAAGCCTTTTGGACCTGTGAAAACTCTGATAATCAAGTCGATATTTGATTAAAGTATAAAAGCTGAAAAACTATAAAAGAGTAAGGTTTAAGAGAACAACATGTTTTTTTTTTAGGTTTCGAGCTTTTTTATATAAGAGTTTTGTTGGAGTATTAATCATAATAGTTATGATATCTGTTACAATACTAATGATATCCGTTATATAATAATAGATGACAATGACATCTGTTATAATATTAATGGTTACAGTTACAGTTCAGATTAATCTGTTATATCTTAACAATGCCACGTGTAATAATATCATTGGATTAGTACAATCCTGTATTCTCACTAGTCCCCCAAAACCGAGTTTAATGAGCATAGAGACTTGAACTAATGATTGAAGAAATCCCAATTAGAATGGGTGTTTTAAAAATAAATTGACCATATACCTGGGTCATGTTCCCCATTTGAGGGGTGCACTTTTTGTGCTAAAAGTTTTGAAATTTTGGTGTTATCACTAATATGATGCATTGACGGTGTGACATTTTTATCACTGATCTTGTATTCCTTATAACTTACCCCACTTCACTCCACCTTATTACTCCCACGTTTGTCAATGCAAACTAAGAAGTTTAGACTTGTTATGATAGTATTTTATGCTTAATTTTTGCCTGTTGATAGGGACTAATATGCAATTATATTAAACTGCATTGAAATAAACAAGCATACCTTACTTTGAGTAATAAGGGTGAAAATCTGAGATTATTTACTGATGGCATTATGGGTGATTACCTAAACTTTGATGATGTTATAGCTTACTGGGTGAAAACCTAAGCTTGTTGGCTTTGTAGCCATTTAATTTCTTTGGGTACTTTGCCCAGATGCCAGCTTTTTAGCTTGTGCTGTCAATATGTAGTTGTGTTAAACTACATGTAATAAAATAAACAGCGTACCTTGCATTGAGCAATATGGGTGAAAACTCGAGCTTATTTTGCTGATGTTTTAGCTTTGTAGCCATTTTGATTTGTCTGGGTACTTTGCCTGGGCGTCAACTTTTTAGCATGTGCTGTTTATTCCCAGCTTGACTATAGGCATTTTAGCCATGTGTCATCTCCTCGGCTCTCTCTTCTGGTCGAGTGAAAACCCAATACTTTGGTGATTTAGTATCTAAGGTATCTCGCTGAAAAGTTGCTTATGCCTCTCCTGGGTGTCGGCCTATTATGTTTAGACTTTTATAGTCGTGAGGGGGGACATATTGGATGTCACTCCTCCCAAGAACTGTCACTAGCTACAAAGCTATGTACATGAGCTCTTTTGAGCTGTTATGATGATGGGCAATAGCCTCTTCCATTTTGAATGTGATAAGCTCATCTTGATTTAGTTGATTTGTGCACGAAGATTTTCCTAAAATGTATTTATAATTACAGCTAAAAAGCTGAGCTCAATAAAAAATTTGTCAAATCCGCAAATGTGAGAATATATATTGCTAGCGATAGTAATTAATAATATTTTAAACAACTTATATAAACTTTTGGTTTACCGTTCATGGATTTCGATTGTGTAATTTTGAGATTTGACTTAGAGTTGTATGTAGAAGAAGAAACACTTTTCTCTTGCGGTCATTACTTGACCTTCGTATATGTCGCTTATCTGTACTAATCTGCATGCTAAATTACTTAAAACATTTATCAAACATCAAATAATAAATATGACTTAGTTGTCAGTTGACTAGAGTTTGCAAATATATAATAGGTTTTTTCTATTGGTTGTAGTAAAAGCCACCAATTTGTAAAATTAAATTCGATTGGAGATAATAATAATTTATAATGGCCGATTGTAAGGCCGCAAATGTATACAATTAATATTTGAATATATAGGAGCATATACACTCAACTATATAACACAAATCAATTTATTGTTATGTGAAAATAATCTAGAGCAATTAAAACTTATACCACTGTCTAATTACATTATCATTACTACTATTCAAACGATGACTAAATCCTAATTTCTAGCCAATTGTATCCTCACATACCATCATTATTTATCATGCAAATTTTATAAGTGCAACTAAGATGTATCCAAGTTATCTCAAAATATATGTCCTTAAACCTTAATTGTTAATACAACCGAAGTGTATAACCACCATGTATTAGCATGAAAAAATGAGTTCAACCATGTTGTAGTGGAGCTCGGCTCAATTATAGACAATAAATAATATAATAATATTTCATTGATTGATACATTTATTTAGATGAACATAATTGCAATCAAATTTGATTGGACTCTAACGGCAGATATTGGACTTAAAGAAGTCCATCTAAATAAATGGCATTTTGTTTTAAATGCTTTTTACTTAATTTTGAGAAAAATAAAATAATTAACAAATCTTAAATGTGAAATGAAAAGCCTTCAGCTATTAAGGCACATGAGCTAGGTAAATTGTAAAGGTGAAACAACACCTTTCGTGTTTTTTTTTTTTTTTTTTTTTTTTTTTTTTTTTTTTTTTTTTTTTTTTTTGTGTTTGTTTATTTAATTTTGTGTACTTGGGAACTTGTATTGCTTGGCTGCACATTACCGAATGATGATTAGAAAAAGAACCTCAGGGCTTCCATGGGATTGGTTCATCAGTACAATTTCAAGATTGCTATGTAAATTGAAGAATGTAATCTACCAATTTTATTAAGTTGTTAGATCTATTTTGGTGTGGAAATTAAAAAATCCAAATACTATTAGTTCCATAGAGGGCGCCAATGTTAAGATTAGATTTGACTAGTTGAGGTGTCTTCTAAGTGGCTGACTTATAAAAGGGTGATCTTTTGAACTTGTGAAACTCTGACAATCAAGTCAGTATTTGATTAGAGTATAAAAACTAAAAAGTTATAAAAAAGTAACATTTGAGATGACAACCTATTTTATTTTGAGGTTTCAAGCCTTTTTACATAAGAGCTCTGTCAAAATATTAATCACAATAGTTATAACATTTGTTACAATAATAATAACGTCCGTTATATAATAATGGACAATAATGACATCCGTTATAATATTAATGGTTGCAATTACAATTTGGATTAATCCATTAACCATGCCATGTGGAATAATATCATTGGATTGATACAATCTTGTATTATCAGTTTACAACTCCTTGTTGCTGATATTGAGACCTACCTCAGTTATTAATTGGCCATCTTTAAAGAGGTTTATTATAGTATTTTTTTTTTTTCGATTGCTTGTTTATGTGGGTTTAAAATTGGTTTAGAATAGATTGTGTTTTGAAGCAAGCTATAGTAGCAATTATTTTTTCCTAGGAAAGTAGTAGGGGTACTTATATGCAACATGACTAATTCTACCAAACTTATTTATTTTCCTCCTTTTCTTGAAGATGCTTTTTTAGTAATTGCAGTTATGTAGCATTTGCAATTTGAGTTCGTTATTTAAATTGGTTAGTTTTGGGCGTGAAGTGTAAAAGTGACAAAATTATGCTAGGTAATGTTTACGCAAATGTTTAACCTTGTGACTTAAAACATAGCTTGTTTCTGATTCATATACCTAAGTTCATATATTTATCTAGATTATTTCTTATATAATTTCAATTTTTTTTTGGTTAATTACTCATTTTTCATTTTAGCAGGGTGCATCTTCTAGCAGTGTAAATGATGATGTAGGATCTTCATAAGGATGACGACAACGATGATGATCTTGATGATGTTCTGTAGCTAGCTTATAGTTCTATTAGGTTTAATTTAATTGTTCAACTGTAATTGTTGACATTACGTGTTTCTGTGATACTTTTTATTAAATATTGACAAAACTTTAAATATCTAATGAATTTTTTTTATGGATAATATGGACGGATGTTTAATAATAGGTTTGATTCATTTGTTAAAAAAAAATGGAAATCATAACTATGATCTAAATGGATTTTTGTTTTTTCTTACAAGTCTTATTTGTTCTCATGGTCTCGTCAGTACTCCTGGAATCCAAAATGGACTTGTAATTGACCGTTTTTTTCCCTTGAACCCAAACTTTTAAAGTTCTAACAATAAAATTAAAAGTTTTGCTAATATCCTAACCGTTGATCTAAATAGATCGATATTTCTTCTTCCATGTCTTCTTTGTCTCCACAGTTGTGTTGGTACTCTCGGAATCTAAAATGGATTTATATTTGATTATTTTGCCTCCCCGAACCCAAACTTTCAAATTTTTGCATTTATACTGTAATAAACTAAAACTCTTGCATTATGAAAATAAAATTAAAAGAATGTATATTGCAGATGGTTGAGGTGACAATGTCGAAAGCGGTGGACATACCTCAACTCTCTCCTAACTAACTCCTGTACAAACTCCATCTGCTCTGAAGTGAATCCTCTAATGTTGATGAAGATGAAGCCGTTATTGTAGATGAAGATAAAACTCCACTACATCCTTGGAGGATGACAACCTCTAGGCATGACTATGTAATAAAATGCATGTGTAATTAGAAAAATTCACTCGCTTATGTTTTCATAATCCAAAACTTATAACTAATATCTTAATAATTCCTAAACTAGTATACTTGCAATGTAACCAAGAATACCCTAACACAAACAATCCTTTTTGTTCATCCTTCTGGACAATCATACATCTCTTATATTTCTCTCTCATTCTCTGCTTGGAACCAAGTTAAAAAGGCATATATACAAAGTAAAGTACATATAGTTATCATTTTGCTACAACACTACTTAGTACTATCCTATTTACACAATGCCAATATCAAAACAAAATTTAACAATTAATGAGACAACATTAGCTTCTGTAAGGTTTAATGTAATTATAGACAATAATCAAAATAACATAGTCTTTTGTATAACTTAACTTTGCCTCAAGCAATTCAATGAAAACTAACAGCATTGCTATATGGTTCTAAAATAAGACAGCTAGGTGGAAAACCAAGCAATTGGAGAAAAGCAATTAAAACAAATTTGGATAGACATAGACTAATGAAAACCCCAAGAGAAACTCTAAGAAACTACTTATTCTCATGAATGAAGGAATATTCTGAGCTAAAACATAGTTAGATCTTCAACCCACACACAAACAAGAAAATGTAGAGCTAAAACATGTAACTTTAAAAAAAACGCGTCATAATTTCACATTTTATCTTTAACATATTTTCACAAAAGATGCATGGAGATGTAAAGAATTTTATAGAATGGAATGTCACATTTTCAACATAAAATAAGATTTAGTTTGGAACCCTAAGTTCACCTACCTTAACTCTATGCTTTTATCACATTAAACAAGATCAATTTAATTCAATAAAGGCACCACAAGCTTTCTAATTGAGTAAGCTACAAATTTTGTTCTGAAACATTTCGTAATTTTTAGCTCAAATATGTCATTTTACCTAAACTTATGAAATTAGTGCAAAATTAGGCAGCAAGGATTGTTGCCATTATCTAGGCCAAAACCCACACCTACTGGTCATCAATTGAGCTTATACAAAGCTTAAATAGCTTCCTCTAAATTTCTAAACATTTTATATTCAAACCTTAACCTTTGATTCAACTCATAAGACCTGTAAAGCCTGGTTACACTAAACAGGATACAAAACAAAACCTGAAAACTGAATTGGTTGTTTAGAGCCTTACACATTCCAATTATTTCTAAATCTTGCCAAGCTTGAGGGCATGTTAAATCAAGACCCATATATCGTGTTGTATGGCACATTTTATGGACAAAGGCTGCTTGTTTAGAGTATGGCATAGTCAAGCCGAGGACTATAAACCAAGCGCTTCTTGGGAGGCAACCTAAGTTTATAATTTTTTCTATTTTAGTTCATATTAAGTGTTCTTTATTATTTTGGTAGGTTTATCATTTTTTATCTCCTACAAACGTAGATGCTTTTAGCAAGGCCAAGAATTAACAAGCTTTCCACCATGCTTCAATGCTAGGGAGATTTCTATCCTTTTTCAGTTTATATTGTAACATTGGGGACATTGTTTGTCTTAAGTTTAAGGGAGTGTTTTATTGATGTGCATGTGTTTTAAGTGTATCATGTTTTAGTATGTTGAATGGTTGAGATGCTATTATGTTGGTGTTGAATTCTTGATTTAGTAGCATTGTAGGATATGATTTCCAACATTCATTGAGCACTTGATCTTTTTATTAGAATATATGCTTATTTAGAGATAATTTATATTTAGCATGTCTACATTTGGTTTATAGCCCTAAATTTTTTTTAATTCTCTCTTAAGGCGAAATCATAGACAAAACTAAGTTACGAACATGATTTAGGCTATCTTTTGACCGTTTGAGCTTTTCAAGCTTACCATAGTTTAACTTATATCCTTAGTTACCCCATTGAGCCTATATTGTCTTTTCTTAGATAATAATAATATTTTTGCCTAACTATTCTTTTAAATTCCAGTTTTGAATCCTTACTGTTTGGCATATTGATCATTCTATGAAAATATTAAGCTATGCTATAAGAAAAAGAAGGAAATGTTGGAATCTTAAAATTGTGGAGTTATAATTGTGCCTTTTGATCACCCCTATAATCATAATGGAAAGAAATAAGTTTGAGGGTGTAACAAGAGTTAAAAAAAGGCAAAAAGAAAGAGCCTACAAAGAAATAAAAATATATGAAGTGGTGAAAAGAAAAGAACAAATTAAAATGAAGGTACTTGGGTGGAGAAGAGAGCTCATCAAGAGTCTAGAGTGATCTATATACTTAGGGTAATATGAGCTTTAAATTTTTTTTATCATACTATGACCCTAAGCCTGCATTACAAGCTTATAAAGACCTAATGATTCTTGACTTTGTTGAGTCTACATTAGTGGAGAGAAAGATGAAAAGCAAACATATGGGGTTTGAATGCTAAACTGATTTCGATAGACATAAACTTATTCGGATTGCATGCATTCCTTATAAAAATTTATTCACACACACATTGGAAATCCATTTGAAAATGATGCTTGCTTTTGAGTTTAACATGAGTTTGAATAATACCTTATGGTTGACATTGAGTTGAGATTCAATGAAGCTTTTGAGGATATCATTGGAATATCATCATGTTGTGTAACGCATTTTAACCACGTCTTTTGTTGTGTGTTTGTTTGTCTTTTTTACTCGAGGACTAGCAAAATTTGAAGTTTGGAGTTGTGATAAATTCCCAAAATAACTTATATTACATCTCATTATGCATTCATTTTAGCTATGTTCTTGAGCCTTATATTGCAATTCGGTTAGTTTTAGCTTAGTTTGTAGTTTGTGTCTTGTATTGAGTTTTCGTGTTTTAGTTGTTTTGCATCGGTTTTAGCTTCTAATTAAGAATTTAATCCTAATTGGTTTTTGGTTATGTATTTTGAAGGTTTAAGGCTTCAAAGAGTCAATTTTGAAGATAAAAAACACAAGGGATGGAATTCTAGCTTGTAGGGCACTGTTTCGCACTGTTCACGCTACTATTGAAACAGTGGCACTGCAGCACCAAAGAACTAACGCCTATTCATCATTTGAATCTGTCTTTCTCGCCTAGGTGCTAGCTGAATACTAGCATTCTTGTTTTCGCCCGAAATGCACTGAACTCTAATTTTTAAGGGGTATTTAAGGGATATAAACTAGAGTTTGAAGGCAGATGAGTTTAGGATGTTTTTTTGCAACTTAGGAAAAGGTTGAGAGGCTTTGGAGGAAAATGAGGCAATGGGAGAAAGAGGAGCAAGAAGCTTGAAGTTCAGTGGCAACCTTCATGAGTTTTCTTCATTTCCTTCTTTTTTCTTTGTTCTTTGTGTTGTATTGATGAATTGTTTAGTTCCAACCATGCTCAATTTCTGTAGAATGAATTAATTCTCTTGTCCTAGGATTGCAATTGAACTCACATTTAGCTTGATTTTGTTTTTCCTCAGAATTGATTATGAGTTGTGGTATTTATGTTATGTGTATCATTCCAAGTTTAATGCTTCTAATTGCTTGATCTCTAATTAGATTGTTGTGGTAATTTAGAGGAGCCTTGACAAAGGAAATCTAAATTAGCCTTGAATGATATAATATTTGTTTGAATTCATTTACATGGATAGTTGGATTTGATTTGCATATAGGATAGACATATACCTATATGTCATGTGTAACTAAATGAGGTTTTCTCTTAATAAATCTTGTTTAATTCAATTCTCATAGACACATAGCGAATTTGTTAAATGTGGTATAATTATAACCAATTCGAAAGATACTTATAATTGAATTAGAATCCTTGGTTAATATCATGATATCATGAATATAAGGAAGATAGGATAAATGCAAGTTAAGTCAAGTGTAAGGGAAATTGTGTTCTTTGGCTCATCTCAATATATATATTTTCATGTTATTTTGTTTAGATAGTTTAATTATCATTTCAAAGTTCATTGTGTGGAGAAAATTAGGATTGATCAATTTTAGTATTTAACATTGTTAGATAATTCATCGTGAGAACAATACTCTATTCATCATTTTATTACTTGTTAACGATATGTATACTTGCGTGGTAAAACCGACAACAGTGATAAATAAACAGTAATCTCCAAAAACTTTTATTAGTAAATAAATAAAAGTAAACTAACAACAATCACACATCTCTTGCAAAAATTAAAAATTAGTTCTCATGTAGATGCTATAAATATATTAAGATAAAGAGCTTCCAATAGCTAAAGATGATAATTAATTTTCATATAACATTTACTAAAGCTACATATAAACACTTGGAATAAGTCTGTAGCTTCTTTTCCAGTCCAATCTTTGAAGTCTTACAGGGATCAATGATAATTAGTTTCTCCTAAGTCTTTCGCATTTTCTTACATGAACTTTTCAAAAGAAAACTCAACTTTTGCCCATGCATAGTAAATAAATCTTACCAATATGAGGTCTAAAGTGAAACATAGTGGCGCAAATGTCCAAACTAGGAGATTCTCAAGATCCTAATCAGCAGTTATAAAAAAAATATAGTTGCACAAATTTCCCAAGTAAACAAAATGTTTCTTTTGGATTTTTTAAATTTAGCCAAAAGCTTAAATTGATAAGAATCTGCCCCAACTACATATCTGAAGCCTAATTTATTTTGTTCTATTTATTATTTTTACAACCTCCGAACTCCTATTTTTATATAAGAGATAATTTTGTACTTTATAGACATTTTTCTAACATGTTTAATAGATAAATACAAAGTGATTCCTATTACAAGTTGGTACTAGAGACAATCCTAGTAAATAAAGGATATCTATATGGCTTTCCATATGACATTGCTTTAATAGTTACAAGTTTCAGCAAACATCTCATTTTTAATGGTGAAACATAAGCTAAAGCTAAAAAAAAACAAAACATTACCCATAAAACAGATAACCCACATTAAAATATATATAACAAAAATAATATGTGAAACAAATAGAGGTGTATTAGAAAACCTCACCTAACAAATTACAAAGAAACTTAAAGAGAAATTCCTTAATGGCCAATAGAGTAAAAGACAATGATTAAAGTTTAAAAAGATAATTTCAAACCACTAACAAGATAACTACAATTTTAGCGGAGTTTAGATCAGTATGTAACTTCTGCCTAAAAAAGAAGGGGAAAAAAAAAAAAAAAAAAAACAAAACTACAATAAAAAGTCAAATAATCAAAATTTAATTTTTTATAATTTTGCAGCATCCTAAAAGAATTAAGAAACAAAGTTGTTTAATGAAATAGAAGAAGAACCCTAAAATAAGAAATATACCTTCAGAAATTATCCGTGACTTTTAATGTTTAAAACTAGCTACAAGGATGCCACTCAAAAAGCTTCTTCTAAAGCTGAATGAAAGAAATTTTACTTATAGCCTAAATGCTAAAATCAAGATATAATTCATTATAGGCTAAGAGAAACACATATTCAAAAGCCTCATATTTAAATGCAAACCTTAATAGAATACCTAAGTCGAAACCGAATTCAGAAACCTCAAGTTTGAATGCCAATGAAGGACATTAGTAAAAAGGGAGAAAGAAAGAATAGAAGGGGCTCAAGTTTACAGAATTCATAAGGATATGAGGGAAGAAGAAGAATAATAAAAAAACGAGTTAGGTTTTAATTTGAGAAAAAGTATATGCATCTGCCACCTTGCAAACATAGGTATAGTAAGTTAGAGAGGTAGATACTAAAGCAACAGGCATATATAAGTTTGTGAAAAAGAGTGTCAAAATTAAACTAGTATATGCGTTTGTAAAATAGTATCACTGTTTGTTTTTAATTTTTTTTAAATCAATTTATGTGTCTACATAATTGTAGATGTAGATAAATAAATTGCAAATACAAATAATGGTTATCTACAATCCATAGCTGACAAAAATATTATAATTTCTTACAATTAAGTATCTATGTCTGCCAATATGGATACAAGTACATTAAGTTGTAGACAATGTACAAAATTTTTTTTTTGTAAAATTATTACATTTTCAATGTTTGTAACCTACATGCACATATAATGAAATCACGAAAGAATAAAAGTTTATAGAAATGATGCCAATATTAGATAACTACGCTTACAATAATAGATTCTGATATAAAAAATGCATACACAAATATGTTCGAGAAATATGGTGCCAAAAATAATCATCCTTTTTGTTTGTTTTAGAAGTAGCTACATTTGTTTTCTTATGTTTTTTAGAACTTTCTATTTCTACAAATATGCAGAAACAGATAATCGAATTGTAGATATAAATAGTATGCGAATAAGGTAATTTCTTTTAGATTACCGCTTCCATTGGATTACTAGATCATAAGCACCTATTGAGTTAAGTATTCAATGAGGAGAACCTCAAAAGAATGCGTGTCTTTAAATGGTTCATATTGGTCAACACAATGGTACATTAAGTGCTATCCAATGCGTGTCTTTAAATGGACTTTGAAGTTTAGGCTAGATCAAGACTTTTCAATAGTTTTGATATGGATTATCTTGCCAAACTTGCTTATTCATTTTTATTCAAAAGAATTACTATAAGAAATGACTTTATGCAGATGGTACGAATACAAATGTAGTTGATTATTTACGACTACATCAAGACACAGGAAAGCAGACACAATAACCTTAGCCCCAGATATCTTTTCTACATATGAGCATATACAGAAGATTATCTGTATCTAAACAACTATGTTTGGAGGGTAGACACAAAATTTGGATGCCTAAATTTTTATTTTTTTTTACCACCTATCAGCTTTTAAAAAACGCAAACACAATATGTCTGAGTCTACGATATAGATGCAGAAAATACATAAGCACTTAATTTTAAATTTATAATTTTTTCTACATCTACAAATGATAGACGTAGAAAATCCAACATGCTGACGCAGATGGTATAAATATTTTGTTTTCATTATTTTACTTTTATGTAGTTTGTAATTTTGTACATGAAAATGTCTGTATAAAAGTATATTTATATATAAATTTGAAATTTCATATAAATAAAAAAAAATTATACAAAATTCATCAAATATGAGATTAAAATTATTTACAAATATCGTAGAAAAAACCATTTCATAAACATAAATTGTCTTCATCAAGTCAAGTTTGCTCGTTATATATCCTGACTGAGATATGACGCTATTATTGTAGGATAAGGTGCAGCTTGAAATAATCAAAATAAATAAGTTCTAAATAGTTATACTTAACCTAACTTAATGTGTATTTAAGTTAAAACTATAACTTGGAAAAATTAAGCAAAATTTTCAAAGGTTTTGCCTTGAAACTGTAACACTGTCCTAATTTCTTAATTGTTAATCTAAATGACATTATGTTTCTTTCTCTAAGTCTTATTCAGTCTCCACGGTGGTGCTGGTACTCCCAGAATCCAAAATGAGCTTTTATTTGACAGTTTTGCCTTCTGATCCCAGAGTTACAATAATTTTGCCTTAAAACTATAATATTATCCTAATATCCTAACTATTGATCCAAATGACATTTTGTTTCTTTTTATAGGTCTTATTCGTCCCCGCAATAGTACCAGTACTCCCGTAATTCAAAACGGATTTGTGTCAGATTATTTTGCCTCCCGAACCTAGAGTTACAAAGGTTTTTCTTTGAAACCTTCTCCAAGGCTACCGTAAATAATACAATTGAGTAAATGCTACAAATATGGTTGCATAGGTCACTGGATTCGTGATTATCCCTTCAACTCTTTTAATAAAAAAATTCAAATTCAAATAATTGACTACCCAAAGTTGGGAACATGCAACATAAGAATATGTAATACAATTGAAATATGTACGAAATAAGCCTTATTATGAATGTATTGAAATATATATGTAATAAGTCGTTCTGTCAATGCATAATAATTGGATCATGGCAATAATTGAAGGTAAGAATTATTTAGAAAGTGCTGTGTTAAATTAAGTTTAGAAGTTATTTTATTGAGACTTTCCTTTCTTTATCATCTTCAAATTTTGCAAGATTAGTTAATTAGAATATATATATATATATTCAAGATTTTCTTACGTAAATAAGACATTAATTTGTATAAATATAGTTTTAAGATTTTAAGGCATATGAGTTAATTAATTAACCTATCTAGGTATTTGGATCATTTCTTAGATTGAATTAAATTAATATTTTTAAGGTTAATTAAGGCATGGATAAAACTATTTTCATGATTTTAAGGTATTAATTTAGATCTTTATTTGGAGTTAAACTCATTGGATATGATTTATTTAAGGAAAAGCTAATTAACACTTAAGAAAATATAAATCTAATTAATATATAAGAGTTTGGACAAGTTAGACACTAGATAATTATATTTTTACTTAATTTTTCAACCATTAGTAGTATCTAGCTAGGCACCATGATTTCAATTCATCCCATACCTAAATCATATATAATAATACAATACCAATATCCCGTCTCTCAATTTATCATTGTTTGAGTAGATAATGTGTTATATTCAAGCAAGAAACTTTCAAATCTATATAGATGTATATATATAACTACCTAACAAACAATATAGAAATATTACTATGTAGATATATATATATATATGCATACCTTTTAAGGACCTCCCTTAGATCTAAAGCCAACGAGGTGGATTAACAGCGGTGAAGAGGTGGCCGCACTGCGGCGGCAGGTCATCAGACGGTGTCCTGTGTTGTAGAGGATTGGAGCTGCAATGATGTAGGAAGAAAAGGAAGGAGGAGAAAAGAGAGCCACAATCTAATTTAAAATGGATAGACTTTCTATGTCTGCCACTGCAGACATAGTTACATTAAGTGGCAAATTCAAAAAATAAGATATTTTTTTTAAATTATATTTTATTACATGCTTCTTCACATAGGCATACACAATTAAGGACAACGCAAACATAAATAAATTTAACAAAATTTGGCACTAATTCAAAATATCAACATCTGTCCACATAGACGCTGGTGACAAACAACAGACGTAGGTGTGCTCGCAGAATATGGCACCAAAAGGTACATTTTGTTGCATCTTCATTTCAAGTTTCAACATCTGCTACTTTTATTTTTTTCCCTACTATCAGCATCTGCATGTGTGCAGATGCAAAAGCACTAATTGCAGATGCAAATAGTATATATCTGCATCTGGGTTTTGAGTGTTCTTTTTGGCATACATAAATATAGTGATTTCTAGTAGTGAATGTCTTTTCGTTATTGCAAGCATGGTGGGCAAGCCACTTAAGCTTGATGGAGCAACGACGTCAAGATCAAGACCAAGTATTGCATGAATATATTTTGAGTTGAATCTTTTGAAGCCATTTGTTCGAAAACTTTGAATAAAGTGTGGGGTAAAGAAAGGTTTCTTTCAAGAAATTGGGTATGAGAATATCCCAAAATATTGTTCTCATTTTTTTAGATTAGGACATGACATGGAGAGGTGTAAAGTAATTCTAGATTTTCAAGATCAAGAAGGTAGTGTGGCTGCCAATAAACATGAGGTTGTTATAAGCAAGAATTCTTAAGATGAAAGAAAGAACTTAGTACTCTTTGAAAAGAGAGCATTCTAAGGGGAATAAAAAGGTATGGAAATGAAAGGAAATGATGAAAGTGGGATCACAATAGAGAGGAATTTACCTTCAACAAATTTTAAGGGAAAAGTGTTCATCAATGGTAAGGAAGTGACTTTACTTAAGGGTGAATCTTCTAAATTAGTTATGCAATCTATTGCTTCAAATCAAGTGTAGGAATCAAGGAGTTTTGATGTTCTTGTTGATGCGCAAGATGGAATTTTGCAGAAAAATTATTTAGTCTCTTTAGAGCATTTCGAGGCAGCATGTATTAAATGAAGTATTTGACAAGGGGTGAAGGGTAGTGATCAATTTATTAGGAAGGAAGCCTCAGCCAAAGGGAATGAAGGATATATGGAGCATTGAAAAGAAGTTTCGTTTAGTCATTTAGAAGATAGGCAAGAACAGGTTCAATTTTCTCAAGACAATATTCATGATGTTCAAGAAAGGGGGCAAGATATGGCTACCTTCGATATTTGCTTGCAAAATACTTCTAATGAAGTGCAAGAAAGTCAAGATTTGTGCGAAGAACATCAAGAAAGTGTATTGAGTAAAAGAAGTAGTCATGTTAGGCAACAAAAAGTTAAGGGCATTTCGATCGAGACATCCAACAAGTAAAACTGTGAGGCTTTTATAGAGAGGTTGAGTTTAGATAACAGTCCTTTTCAAGGTCAAAATTTTTTTGCTATAAACACTATGAAAGATTTAGATAGAGTTATACATACATTGAACCTCTATCCCAAAAACGATTAACAAAGTCCACAAGCTTATGATGGTCAGCCTTTGTGTTTCACAAGGGAGGGCAACACACTTAGTTCGATTAGAGATGGTCTTGAATTTATAAAGGCTTTAATGGGTACAACCTCTTCTACTACTTAATGATGAATTTATTATATTGGACATGTTATAGGGATTAAAAATGTTAGAACAAGGTGTAGACTTCTTCTGTTGAAAAAATTACATAAATGTTTCTTTATTATGATTGTTTCAAAACCAAAAATGTCCTTTGTATGACTTGAAAGAGTTGAAATGATATTGTGATTTACACATCTGCTTGCTAATATAGATAATAATTTGTGGCCATTTAGGGATGATTCTTTTTCTTGTGAGACTATCATGAATTCAAGGCAACAAATATCCTTGAAAGTGACTCATATTTGAGTAAATTCTTCTATTTTCCTTACTTTAGTTTATGCTAAATATAGTAGGGTAGGTCGTACGGATTTATGGTATGCTATGATATAGGTTAATTGTGAGGTGGGTTCGAGTGGTAGGTTAGTTTGAGGTGATATCAATTGTATTCTAAATCAAGATGAAGTTTCAGGTTGTCAAGCTATATTTCATTTTGAATCTACTTTGGATTTTATGGGTACCTTATCAGTTTTGTAATCTTTATAAAGTGTCTTCTTCAGGTTTGGTGTTCACTTGGAAAAACAAAAGACATGGCATGGCTCGAATTCTAAAAAAGTTAGATCATTTCTTTATGAATTCTAATTAGGCTGATGTTGCCTATCAATAATGCTATTGGCTATCGTCATTAGCATCTTCTAGTGCTATATTTAGGTTGCCTTCTCTTTGTTGGTAGAAAGAAGGCATCTTTTTTTCCAATATGGTTGCTAAAATTTAGTTGAGAATAGCTTCTTGGTCTTCCAAATATCTTTCTCAAGGTAGAAGGTTAGTTTTAATCAAGCATGTTCTTAATTATATACCATTATACTTATGAATATTTTGAATCCTCCAAAGGCAGTGCTTGTTAAAATTGAAAGTGTTTTGCCTAATTTATTTTGGGGTGTTAACGAGAGTAAGAGAAAATTCCACTAGTGTTCTTGGAAAAATGTTTGCTTATTTATAAAGGAAAAAGCCCTTGGAATTAGTTCACTGGTTGATATGTCTATGGCATTTTCTATGAAACTTTGGTTTGGCTTATGGAAAGGTCAGTCTTTATGGTCTCATTTTATGTTGGCTAAATACTACAATAACATGCTTCCTGTTGTGGTGAACCCATCTTATTTTTTACCAATACGGAGATGGTTGGCTGCTTGTAGAAATTTGATAGAACCAAATTTGGTTTGGAATGTTCGTAAGGGTTCAATTCAAGTTTTTGGTTTGATTAATAGTCTAAGGTTGGTCCTATTTACTTGCTTATTCAAGAGGTTCCAAGACAGTAAGAGGGTTTGAGGTTAGCTGATTTTCCTCAATTAACAAGTACGGAATGAGAGCTCATTCCGAATATTGTTTGTCAAAAAGTGGAAGAGCAACTGATTTTTGATGATGTGGATGATTTGTTAATTTGGGTAGTTGATAAAGCAGGTTTATTTCCCACCTCTTCCACTTGGGAGGTAATTCGCATGGTAGTACTTAATGCCTTTTTTAGAGTAGTCATGGAAAACTCTGCTTCCAGTGAAAATTTCTATTTTCTTTTGGAAACTGTTGTTTGGATTTCTAGCATTGGACAGTACAGTTGTAAGGTTTATATGCTAGGGGGTCTTGTTGTCGATGTTGCGCTCATTATGAGGTGGAAACTATTCATCACCTTTTCATATCTTCACAAGTTGCAAGGGATTGCTTTGACATTGATTTTGTTGTAGTGACTGTTCATGATATGTTTAATATTTGGTGGTAGCAAGGTGCTAACTCTTTTGCAAGTTATTTGAGATCGATACCTCCTTGTTTGATTGACTGTGAGATTTGGAAAGCTCACAATGCAAAAGAGTTTAATATCATTGCCATGATTTCTTTAAGTGTTAAAAATAGATCTTAAAGGTGCTTAGTCTTATTTGTTCATCGTTAAAAGTTAAGGTCAAGGTGTTATTGAAGGATTATTATTAGCTCTGTTTTTTCCCACTTCATCTTTGGAGAATGTCATTATATTATATTAAAATGACAACCCCCATCTCCTTTTAGTTAAACTTAATTGTGATAAATGTTCACATGATAATCGAGGTAAGGTATTATAATAAATTACCAGATTCGACAAGTTCATCTCCATAGTTTTTAGTCCTAAGTTCTCTGAATTCCATCGACTGTTGAGTTCTCTTTTCCTTTCATCTTTACTTCCTCTTTAGAAATAGTTAGAAAATCTAAGGAGTAATTAGTTATTTTGGTCATGTTTTGGGGTTTTTACTAGTTGGCTTTTCTTCTGATTCTTTTGGAATAATAGAAAGATTGTAAATATTTATGGAGATTAGCAATTTCTTAAAAAAAAAATAAAAAAAAAATAAAAAAAAAAAGAACTTGAAAGCTAAATATGAATTTTATATAATTGTCTTTATCCTAGAACACATCCCACACATTTAAATGGAAGTGGCAAATGTAGTTGCTACTACAGAAAATTTATGATGTATATTTATGTGACAAAGTAAAGAGTAGTATGCATTTTGAAATAAGAAAACAGAGTCAAATGCTAAAATAGTTTGTCTTTGCCAGTTTTACCCAATAAGGAAGCTCAGAGATTCTATTCCTTTTGGACCATTCATTTTCTTTTTTCTGTTTGGTTGAGAACCAATTAAATGAATACCTTTCCTTTCTTAACAAGGATTGTGATCTTTGGATTTAATGGATTCTCAGAAAATTCGCGCTAACTTTGAACTTGGTATACAAAGGAACAATATTATACTAACTATTTCTTTTTCAATCTCTTGATGAAGTTCCCAAAAGGAAAATAGGCATCGAAATGGCTTTTTGGTAAATAAAATTTCACTTGTAGTTTCAATTTCTCATTCTAAGATTGAGCCTTTTAGAAATTGGCTTTCACAAATATTAGAATGTTTCTCGGCGAGAATATTTTTTATGTGTATCAGTCTGTGTGTGAGAGGCAAAGAAACAGAAGGAGAGAAAGTTGGTCCAAAACATTTCACGTTGGAAACAAAGTTTCTAACTCTTCTTTTGTAGCTATCATAGTCCATTTTCACTTTGATTTCAATTGTCTAAAAAAAAGGAAGCAAGCCAAAAATTAGATTTAAATGAAAAAGTGGTATAAAAGAGAACCCAATAACTCAGAGAGAGAAATAGGGTAGTGAGTTGATGTGAACCTGCATTGGTTTACGTTTCTTCCTTGGGATGGAAAACAAGAATGAAATTCAGATGAAAATCCTTTAAGGTGCTGTTATATTGCTAACATAAGATTATAAGGACAATATCTCCAAATGATATGATGTGGCTTCTACTTATGATGCTATTAGAGCAGAATGGGTACTTTTATTGTTTTTAAACTACTATCACTACAAGAAAACAAGGTATCAGAGACGAAAAAATTCTGTCACTGATATTAAAAACACCCTTTCTAATACTTATCATAGATGGGCTCCCGTTTCAAATATATCTGTGTCTGCAATTCCTGGCACTGATAGTTTATTAGAGATGCAAAAACCCGTCTTATAAAAAATCAGAATACTAGAGACAAGATTGTCGTCTCTATTATTCTTTTTGCCATCTCAAATGTTTTAATTGTCCCCAGTCTCTATTATTTTTTATGATGTCTATGAAAAGTTAACATATTTTTTAATATTCCTATAAAAACATGTACATAAGCAATTAATTTCCAAACCTATATAACACAAGTTTAATAACAAACATGTTTATTAAGACTAATCAAGGGTTATTCAGTTGGTGCCATCTTGATTGCTACTGAAGTCATTATGTTCACACACCACTCAATTAATTATAATGTTCATAGCATCACTCCAAATTAAATATGAAATTCATAACATCATTTCAAAATAAAAAAAATTCAAAACACCACTCCAAAATAAAGTAGTTCATAGCATACTTCAACAGACAAGGTTCATAATGAAACAAACATATTTATCAAGATTAATCACAAGTTATTAAGGTTGGTGTCATCTTGACCATTACTGAAGTCATTTATGTTCACTAGCCGGTCAATGTAGAAGCATTCCTCTTAAGAAATTGAAAACAAAAATTTGAGTTAGAGGTTGCAATAGAAAACTAGCTTAATCAATGCTTTGTAACACTATGCCCACATAGAAATTAGAGAATTTAATCAAAGAGTAATCGTCAATGTTATAAATTAAACTGGCTTAATCTATTTTTTGATCACAAATAATATATTTTGAGTTCTGGGTCAGGATTGACTAGTCTTGAATTGAAGAGTTGCTATACAAAATGAAAAGCACAAGAACAAAGCAAAACATCTCTTTGAAGATAAGTTTAGAGAAATGAATCAAAACAAGTGATAGATAAATCATGTAGTTTCTTGCTCTCTAGATTAAAGAATGAAAAAGGGATGGATCAAATTAAAATCATATACAACTAAGAAATCTACTGCAGCTAAACATTCTACTATAGATTTATCATACAAGCATTAATAGGAAATAGAAATTGAAATGAAAGACAATGAACAATTGAAGAAGGGAATTAAAAACAAACAACTGAACTTAAGCATAAATTAAGAAATTACCAATTTTGTTTAAATTGGACTTCCATTATCTTTATGGCTGGATGGGTAAGAAAACACCTTCTATAGTATGCTTCCTGAATAATTCAGAACTTAACTACCTTAGATATAGACACCTTTTACCGAAAAGCAGATGAATAAGAGCATGCATTCCTAATTTGTTTATGAACATGTAACCTTTGAAGATGACAAGCCTTCGGTGAATATATTAATTAGCACAAACTAAAAGTTAAAAGTAGATTACAAGAAGCAAAAACTCTTAAGCAGATTGCAGAAAGTCTATTTTGAAATGGCAGTTGCAATAGTGAAAAAACAGAACAACCCCACTTATGATTTGTCATTCCATAGGATAAACAGAAAGTTAAAAGCAAATTACAAGAAGTAAAAGCCTGAAAATTGCTACAGAATTAGAGCTCAACTCCAAATCATAATATAACATTTAGAGGTGGAGTTAAACATTGGGGAAATATTGTTAAAGAATCATACATTAGTACATTTACTTACAACTTAGCAACATTAATATAGTTTATGTTTCTTGTTTAATGATTGCCTGATTTGCAATATAAACCTAGAGTTGCTAGCTACCTCACAATAATATGATGTACCAATATATATAAAGGACATTGCAAGCTACTTTGGAGGTATAATGAAGGATTGTAACAACAAAGCTTCCACCTTGCGTAGTTTTAAGTCTCCTCACATTAAAAAGGATGGCAACAAAGTTGCACATTATCTTACTACTTGCTCTTTAACTACTCATTATGATTGTAAATGGGTGGAGATTGCTCTCCCTGATGTTGATTACATTGTTCACTTTGATTTTCCATTAATGAAATCCTTAACGCACTATACCCTTAAGTAAATGCCTTCATCATAAGGAGAAGACCTGTTATTAACCTAGGGACATAACTTAATATAAACAAATCAACATTATTGTAATTTTTTTTTTTAAAGAATCTAAAAAAGTTCCATTTAGTTTCCAAGCAAGGATGTCTAAAATGCCAAGATAGAAAATACAATCATAAAATTAATAAATTAGTTCGTCTTTAGAGGCTTATCTAGGCTTCCACCAACTACTTCAGACTCAGCTCTAATCTTTGTATGAGAAAAATTACTCCTATCATAATTTGTCACATGACACTTACAAGGCATCAAAACCATAAATTACAAGGTGTCATGCATCACACCAATATTCTTACATGTAATAAAAATGACTAATGAGATCCTAACGTATGGCATTAAATAAAAAAATCATAAGCCACCACGAGTTTAAAATAATTTACAAGTCAATTACATGTAGATATTTCATGGCCAAAAATATCGTACCACATGTCAATTATAACAAATGGAAAAAAAATTTCTCAAATGAAGCCATGACATAAGCCTTCCAATAAAACTATACCACGTTATTGAGGGCTCCCTCATTATTGCAGAGGACAATTGAAGCATCAAAGGTGTTATAACTCTCATAATCCCTAATAACGTAAATTCGAGTTTTAGATATAATGTGTAAAGTTACGTTATAAAAATAAACAAATTAAATAAATAACAATGTAATTGAACAAGTTATAACCGATATTGAAATATGAATTTGAACAATTAGGCATAACTCAAAAAATATATATATATAGATATAAAATTAAGAGTAATTATACATCATGCATTAGTTTGACTTAACTGTAATTTTAAGATTTTATCCTATGTGAAATTGTATGTTATAACCCGATAATTTAATGTACTTGTTAGAATGTTTGTACTATTATAACCTGATATATTTTTTGTACGCGTTGGAAGGTTGTGCGTAAAAATTGTTGTGATTAATGTGTGCGAATCTATATACATATAAGTACATAATGCAAAAATTAAATTTATCACATTATTGAGTGATTCAAAATTTTATTTATTTCTTGTATAAATTTTATAAGTAAATTGTACGTGTAAACTAAAGTAATTGGTATGAAAATAATGAATATATATATATATATATATACACCTATTTAATACACATCTGGATGCAATATTTCTCCACAAATTAGAAATAGCTTTGACCTTAAAAGTTACTTTTATTTTTTTTACTTTACTCTCCTTTCTTTTAGCTATGCAGCCGCCTTCTTTCTCTAGAGAATTCCTTGCCAGATTTTTTTACACCTCCACCGCCTTACTTTTCCTTTTCTTGCTCTGTTTTCACCAAGCTTCCTTGTTCTTGCTTTCCCATGCTGTGGCCATGTACCCCTTCATGACAGTCACCTCCATAACACCTAACTTAGCTCTACTTCTTGTCGTGTTCATTGTCTATGCAAGCTCCAAAAATCTCTAGCCGCTGTACACCCTTGCAACCAAGTAGGATACCTTCTGGTTTTGGCCGTGTAGAAGGATGAAGCTGTCTGGTTTTTTGGCAGCAGCTGGATTCACATTTCCAAACAATTCATGGGTGTGGGGGCGTTGTGTTAAAGGCATGGTTTTAACAGCTCCAAATTAGGATGTTTAATAGCCAAAGTAAGTATACATTTCTGTTTAAGGTTGCTGTCCCTGTTTTGGGGCAGCAACTCTATTGTGTTTGCCTTATTCCTACTTGGTTAATAAGAAATGGAATGGTGGGATTTTTGGTTAAGCTAATCATGGCAAACAATAAGAGTATACATAAAACTCTTCAATCCGTGAGTCTTGAATAAATAAGCTAAGTTAAGAATCCTTTTTAATTAAACATATACTTAGAGTGTTGGTAAGAATTGGAAACGTAAACAAAGGTTAGAACAAGAAATACATACAATAGTTGTAATTAATTATTGGAAATAAAAAGCTTGAATTAATTAGGAGGCTTGCTAATCTTTCTTCTGTTTTATTAACCTGACCGTGGGTTTCCAATTAGTGGGCATCTAAATTGAAGCTTTTGGTGAGTAATGGTATGAACAAAGGAGAGTTAAGTGGTTTTGAAGGATGTAGGGGCAGATTTCGTGGGTAAAATAAATTCAGTATTTTGAGTATTTTTGGAGTATAATTAAATGAAGAGTTCAAAAGATAAAATGTAGCTCATAGTCTTGACATCTTGTCTACAAAATTTCGTAGCCTTATTCCAAGTATGTTGTTAGTTATAGCTGTTAGACTCCGGTTAGGTCAGGCATGATTCGTACTTCTCTGTTTTTGGTTCATGTAAGAAATTGAGTGGGTTTAAGATAGATTTTAGGAAAAGTTTCTAAATAATAAAGATATATATACTTGTCTATTAATCAACCCAACAAACGGAATTGGATTTCGTTTTTCCTAGAGAAAGTTATGTTCAATTAACTAAGATAAGGTCAAAGCTTGTCAAAAATCTTGCGTGTTGCACAATTTAATGCAATTTCAAACAATAAACTGTATTGATATACAAATTTAAAAATTACAAATGATATAACAATATAAAGCTACATGTGTCTAGTATTTTATAAATTTTATAGAACTGGATTCGGAGTTTCTTAGAGAAAAATATGACCGTTAAAGTGGACACTGGTCCAAACCTCAAGTTTGGACAGCTTTAACATTTTTAACTTACTAAATGATTTCTATTTTTTTCTAATGGTTCCTCCTACCATATGCTTTGTCAAGATATTTAAAATGCCTCTTCATTATTAACATTATCACCTAAAGTCTAATCCATAGTAATTAACATGTAATAGTTTAAAGGAGAACTTACATAAATAAATCTATATAAGTTGAGATATAAGTTAGTAAGTAAAAGAGTATAACAATAACGTTTATGAACTAAATATTATTTGAAATTATGAATTTCAGTTCCGGATTCTAAAGTGGACCGGATGAGACACGTGAATTCGAGGATTGAGCGAAGAATGTAATTCATAATACAGTGAGTGGTTAATTGCTGCCTTTAGGGGCTAGATTATTATGTGTGATATATGGAAAGTAAGCTAGTGGAGTATTTCAGTAAATTGCTTGAATAATGTTTGCTTGATATTGGTTACTGTGATTGACATTGATTGTGTTTGATAAAGGCCAACTCGTGAACATTTTCTGGAAAATGATTTTTATCTCTGAAATTAAGATCCAGGTGCACCTAGGATACCCTGATTTAAAAGCAAGAAAAATCCTGATTCTGATGAATATTTTTTTAATTTGAGTGCTCAGCCCCGGTAGGATGGATTGTGTACGGAGATTAATTTGTTGTGCGGGCGCGTAAATACCCGGTAGGGGGTGATACTGTTGTGCGGGGCTGGGTCACTCGTTGGCCCTTTGGTTTCTTTATTTGATATTATTTATTTGATTGATTTGTGATAGCGTGGATCATGTAAATTGTGACTTTATGATGATTATCATGTATACATGTAACGTGAGTTATGATATGAACAATGTTATATGAGGTTAATATATATGTTATACGTTTGTGCTGAGTGATGCTAGTACCCTTTGGGTACGATTTTCCACTCACGGAGTCCGTAGGACTCATCCATTTTGTGGATAATATTTTTTTTCAGGAGTTCAATATATAGTGTCGCCGAGTTTATGACCTGCCGACAAAGTACGGCAAGGTATATTTCAGGATCTCATACTTGAAGTTAAAGATGAAAGTTTGCAGTCACACTTAAGTGGTGGAATGTCAAATTTGGCATGATGTAATAGGCTAGACATCTGTCCTCATGTTATTGTATGAAATTAGAAAAAAACTTATTTGTCATATTTTGAAACATGTTATATAACTTTGCAGTAAGTTACTAATTGGTTCAGAAAAACAAACTTTTACTGCAAATTTTTATTTTATAAAAATTACCTTTATTTATTTTTTGTTGGGTCAAGAGTCGTGGTTATTACTTTGATTTGAATTCATGATTACGGAGGTTTGATTATTCAACCCTTCGGCCAGTCATGCCTCTGTGAGGAGTATGACATTGTATGTGTAAATAAAAAAAAAATTAATGGAGTTATTATATAGATATAATTATGTATATAATTGAAATTGAATATGTACCACAAATATCCAACAAATCTTGACTTTCAACTTTATTTTTTTATTTATTCCTTTCCTTTCCTTTGTCTTATTCTTTTGGTAACCGAATTGTTTCTCTTTTAGAAGCCCCACTACCTTTCTTTTCTCTAGAAAATTCCTGGCTGAGCTCTCTACTTTCTCCCCTATTTTTTTTTTTTCCATGAAAAGTCCCACTAAAAAAAAAAAAAAAAAAAAAAATAGCTCCACCAAACCCAAAAAGTTTCTTTGCTCATTTGCTTTCAATTTCTCTGTGAAAAACATTCTCCTTTATTGTCTGAGAGTTTGTGGCCAAAATACACTTGGCTAAGGACATTGAGGTTGCTGGGCGTGGGTCATTTACAGCCAAGGATTACCAAGACGCACCTCTGGCGCCGCTTATTGTTTGTGGTGGAGCTAATGAGCTCGCTGTTGGGTTCAACAAAGGTAAGGAATTGGGCACTGAGATCATTAGGATCTTTTGTGGGTCTATACTGTGTTCTCTGTTACTGATCCCAAGAGGAGTGCTAGAGATTTCCATTTCCCTGTTTTGGCTCTACTTCCTATTATGTTTGCTATGTTCATGGTTCACTTGGCCACCATCCCAATTACCGGTACTAGGATTGCCCTTGTTATAAGTATTAGAGCTGCTGTAATTTACAATCAACACAAAGCTTGTCATGTTTGACCGTTTTGGGAAAAAAAAAAAAAAGTGGGTGAATTAAGATAATATGCTTAATTGTGAATACCCCTTTTAGAGTTCTAGGGGATATATATTTTACACATTTGTTTCAGATGCTCTCCTCACATCTTGGATTTACAAATGCTGCATGTAATAGATTGTTGGAATCTTTTTGGTCAAATTAGGTACGATTTCTCCTTAATATAAATTTGAAATGTTTAAGTGGAATTTGATTGAAGCTAGTAGAGAAGACTGGTTAAAATATTGGAATTTTAAATACTAATTTATGGTGTACTTAAGTAATTGAAATTAAAAAAATCTTGGCATATAAAATACATATTTAAGAGAGTGTAAATTGTGAACAAAAGTTTAAAAACTAGAAATACATAAGGTATATATATATATATATATATGTTAATATAGGAATTGTATACCTTAAGTTTTGATGAATTCTAAATAATTAGTTTAAATTAAATTAAAGTTGGAATATGAATAAGACGAAAACTTGATAATTCAACTTTTATGGTTAATGATTAATTGAATTTGAATAAAAAATATAATAACACAAAATAAATATCATTGATTCTTCACCTACAAGTCTAGATGACGTAGCAATCTTAGCTATGACATAAAAGCCCAATTTCGAGGAAGTCATGCCTTCGATGATGGTGAACGCTGCTACTGCTAATGAAAGAATAGCAAGCATGGAGTGTGCAATTGAGAAGCTAACCAACAACGCACGTGAATGCTAGATGAAGTGACGAGCAATATCAAAAAATGGTGAGTGGTTAATTGTTGTCTTTGAGGGCTAGACTATTATGTGTAATTGTATGTGTATTTAAATAAATTTGAAAGTGCAATGTTTTAGTGAGTTATTTGAATCATGCTTAATTGAAATTGTTTGTGGTTGATAAGAGCTAATAAATTGAAATTTTTCTGAGAAATTTTTTTTTTTTTTTTCTGGAATCAAGATTTAGGTGCACCTTAGATATGTTGATTTGAAATTCTGAGATATTCTGATTCTGATAAATGTTTTTAAAAAAATGAGTGCTCAACCCCGATGGGATGGATAATATATAAAAATTAATCTGTTGTTGTGCAGGGATGAGTTACTTGATGGCCCTTTGTTTGCTTTGTATGCTATGATTGCTCTAATTAATTTGTGATTCTATGACTTATGTAAGTTGTGAAGCTATGACGATTACAAATGTATACGTGTATTTTGTATTAAATTATGATGTTATCATATATGTTATATATTTGTGTTGGGTGATGCTAGTACCCCTTGGGTACAATTTTCCACTCACAAAGTTTGTAGGACTTATCACTGTTCTGTGGTTATTTCGTTTTTAGTAATAGGATCTCGAGGATGGCTGTTACTGATAATGGACTTTGCGGAGTGTTTGGCAGCAAGGTTATTTTTAGAATCTCAATCTTGAAATCAAAGGATGAAAGTTTGTAGTCACATTAGAGTTATGGGATTCCTCGTCTTATGTGGGGTAATAGTCTGATTAATTGTTGTTATGATGAGAATCAGAGCATAGCTCCTTGTTATCTTTGTTGTTGTAGTTGTTATTGTATAACAATAGGAATATGTTTTTAAATTTTATTGGCATGTTCCACTTTAAGGAAAACCTTTGCCAAAATTTTTAATATATTTTTTAGTTAACTTATGTTTTATAAAATTTACTTTTACTTTTTAGTTTAGTCAAGTGTCGTGTTTGTTTTTTATTTGAAGTCAGGGTTACAGAGGTTTGGTTATCTATTCCTCTGGCCAGTCATACCTCAAATAGGGGTGTGACAAGTTGGTATCAGAGCATGGTTTAGAGATATGTGACTGCAAATGTAGGACGTTGTTGCTTTGTTTACGTACGTTACCTTGGGCTTATGTGGACCTAGTGACACGTTTTAATTCATCCTAAAACTTCAAGTTGTGATTCTTTAACGCATTATCCTTGGCCTTATATGATAAATGAGCGTGAAATTCATTTTTGTTTGTTTAGACACGACGACGCATAGTGGACACGTTGTTAGTTGTGTGAGATACTAGAATATTGGCATCGACCAGGAGTTAATCAGATTTTAGACGTCTTTGATAAAAAATTAAATCATAAGAACCATGAATAATTTAGTTGAAATCTTAAATTTTGCAATACTAGCCTCCATAAAAGGCAAACCCTTCAGTTTAGTTTAACTAAACAAATAGTTGTTGGTAAAACTATTATACTTTAGATTTAAATAAGAATAATGAGGATCAAAGGAAATAAAGGATCTATTTTATGTTGACTATATGAGCTATTAAAAAAACCCACCTCAACCCTTTTTTTTTTTATCACTATGAAATGAACCGTGAAAATGCACATATATTTGTAGTTTATTTATTTTCTTCCAAGCTCTCTTTAAGAGGTATGAAGAGTTTCCTTTTTAAGATTTCAAATAATGCCAATATTGAATATTGAATCCTGGAACCAATACAATTAGTGGTTAAAAGAACAAAGTCTAAATCACCTTAGCTCTGAGTATAACAAAGTTTTTTACTAAGCATTGCTATTTGAAAGCCAAAGGTGCGGATGTGAGATTGGTTAAACAAGGAGTTTATTGGTTCTAACATGTTTCCTTTAGATGCTCTTGTTTTGTTGTTAATATAAAAGATGATTCGTTTCGACTATGTAGTGATAACCGTTATCTAAATGAGGTTATATTGAAAAATAAGTTCTCCTCACTAGTATTAATGATTCGGAATATCGCCAACTCCGAATCAAGAAGAATAACATTTGAAGAATTATTTTCCGTACTCGATGAAATTATAATAAATTTTGAGTTATGTCTTTTGAACTCACAATGTTTTTATAGCCTTTATAGATTTAACAGCTTTCAAAGATTGTGCTAAATATTTCAAGTAGGAAATTGTTACAACAATGTTGGAAGTTGGAAATTTATTGAATTTAGTTAAGTATGGTGATGTGTGAAATGAAAAGTTATGTCTAAGATTTATGGAACTTTTTACCAGATTCGATGATATTTCATTGAGTTCTTATGTTTTTTTATTTAAAATTTAGATTATCCAACTATTTTAGAGATAAACTCAATCTAGAATATGCACCATAAAAGAAAGTACTAATTAAACCGATAATAATAATAATAATTTTAGTTACAATATTTATTAATTAAAGAAGAATCCTTCTAGTAGTATCGATTATTTATTGCATTTTTCTCCACATTGCAATAAATAGTTATGTTAGAGACATAAACAATCATAGATAATTACGAAATGATATTATCTGAATAAAACAAGATAAAATTTTCAATTATGTATTTAATATTCCTTTCATTTTTTTAATGGAAGAAATAATTAGAAAATGAAATAGTAGTACAGGCTCGTACAGTTCTATTCAATTTTTGTTCATTTGGGTTTAATTGTGTTGTTACTTCATAATTTGAATGGGGTATATCATTTAATGAACTGCGAGTAAATATTGACGTAAAGAGAAATGTTAGATACCGTTAGTCCATGAACGATCAAGCATTGTATAATTTTATATAGATTATATTTAGGACCTTTGGGGTCTTTTCAAAGGATCTAAACGATCCTAAAAAAAATATTCTTGTTGACTTTTTGTAAAGTATTTGTTGGGCTAAGGCTTCCAAATATATCGTAAATTAAATCCGTGCTGTTAAATAACCAGCCCCCAAAAAATAGGAAGGGTATAGTAGTATTATAAATAACCTAGTATAAAATATTGGTGATAATATTAGCAAAAGAATGTTCTCCGGTGCTTCCAGATATATGCCACATACAACAACATTATCCGTCACCTTTTGTTCAAATTCGGGATGAATTTCTTTTAGGGGGGGGGAGATTATTATAACTCTCATAACCCGATAACATATATTTGAGTTTTAGATACAATGTGTAAAGTTACGTTATAAAAATAAATAAATTAAGTAAGTAATAGTGTAATTGAACAAGTTATAACCGATATTAAAATATGAATTTGAACAATTAGGCCTAACTCAAAAAAGAAAAAAAAAAAAAAAAAATATATATATATAGGTAAAAACTAAGAGTAATTATACATCATGCATTCATTACTTTGACTTAATTGTAATTTTAAGATTCTGCCCTATGTGAAATTGTAAGTGTAAATAAAGAAAATTTAATGGAGTGATTTTATAGATATAAATATGTATATAATTGAAATTGAATATGTACCACAAATATACAACAAATCTTGACTTTTAACTTTATTTTTTTTTTTTTTCCTTTCCTTTCCTTTGTCTGGTTAACCAAATTGTTTCTCTTTTAGAAGTCCCACCGCCTTTCTTTTCTCTAGAAAATTCCTGGCAAAGCTCTCTACTTTCTCCCCTGTTTTTTTTTGCACTGAAAAATCCCTACTCAAAAAAAAAAAAAAAAAAAAAAGCTCCACCAAACCCAAAAAGCTTCTTTGCTCATTTGCTTTCCATTTCTCTGTGAAAAACATTCTCCTTTATTGTTTGAGAGTTTGTGTCAAAAATACAGTTGGCTAAGGACATTGAGGTTGCTGGGCATTGGTCATTTACAGCCAAGGCTTACCAAGACCCACCTCTGGCACTGCTTATTGTTGGTGGTGGAGCTAACGAGCTCGCTGTTGGGGTTAGCAAAGGTAAGAAATTAGGCACTGAGGTCATTGGGATTTTTTGTTGGTCTATACTGTGTTCTCTATTACTGATCCCAAGAAAAGTGCTAGAGATTTCCATTTCCCTGTTTTGGCTCTACTTCCTATTAGGTTTGCTGTGTTCATGGTTCACTTGACCACTATCCCAACTACCGGTACTGGGATTGCCCTTGCTATAAGTATTGGAGCTGCTGTTATTTACAACCAAGACAAAGCTTGTCATGTTTAACCGTTTTGAAAAAAAAAAAAAAAAAGGTGAATTAAGATAATATGCTTAATTGTGAATACTCCTTTTAGAGTTCTAGGGGATATATATTTTACGCATTTGTTTCAAATGCTCCTCCTACATCTTGGATTTACAAATGATGCATGTAATAGACTGTTGGAATATTTTTGGTCAAATTAGGTAGGATTCCTCCTTAATATAAATTTGAAATGTTTAAGTGGAATTTGATTGAAGCTAGTAGAGAAGACTAGTTCAAATATTGGAATTTTAAATACTAATTTATGGTGTAGCTTGAGTAATTGAAATTAAAAAAATCTTGTTATATAAAATACATAATTAAGATATACCAATACATAGTTTAAAAACAAGAAATACGTAAGGTAGATATATATATGTTAATATTAGGAATTGTATGCATAAGTTTATATACTATTATTGAAATAAGAAGTTTAGGATTCAAACATGTTAATATAGGAATTGTATATTTTAAGTTTTGATGAATTCTAAATAATTAGTTTAAATTAATTGAAGTTGGAATATGAATAAGGCGAAAATTTATGGATTTGTGTTGAATTTCTTGATGTAGGTATATATATATATATATATACACATCAATGAAAATTATATACGTCTTCAAGGTAGAATGAGTAAAACTTGATATATTCAACTTTTATGGTCAAGGATTAATTGAATTTGAATAAAAAGTCTAAGATTACAAAATAAAATATCATTGGTTAAATGGTTAAAGAAAGAGAAAATCTTGGAACTTGAAGTGATATAGGAAAATTCATAACTAAAACTCTTAATTGATTTTAAGTGGTTAATTTATTACAAATTCAACATTTGAAAATGAGTAAGATGGACTTAAGGGTTTAGTGTAGTTTCCTGGTATCTATATGTGTGTGTGTGTGTGTATATACATACATGAATCAGAATTAAAGTTGTCCTCAAGATAGTTAGTAAAATGCTTAAGAGGAATTGGTTTCTAGGAAATGTATGAGAATGGATATCTAAGTTTTCGTAATTAAAAGATTATAACTTATAAAATAAACAATCTAAATAGTATTTGAAAATTTTAATTTCAGTTCCAGAAAATAATGTTGTGCCAACAACGCACGTGAATGCTAGATAAAGTGATGAGAAATATCGAAAAATGATGAGTGGTTAATTATTGCCATTGGGGGCTAGATTATTATGTTTAATTTTATGTGTATTTAAATAAATGTGCAAGTGCAATGTTTTAGTGAGTTATTTGAATAATGTTTGTTTGAAATTGTTTGTGGTTGATAAGGGCAACAAATTGAAATTTTCCTAAGAAATGATTTTTATTTCCAAAATCGAGATCCGGGTGCACCTAGGATATGTTGATTTGAAATTCTGAGATATTCTGATTATGATAAATGTTTTTAAAAAAGTTTTGAGTGCTCAGCCCGGTGGGAGTGATACTGTTGTGCAGGCTGAGTTATTAGTTGGCACTTTGTGTGCTTTGTACGCTGTGATTGCTCTAATTAAGTTGTGATTCTATGAATTTTGTAAGTTATAAAGTTATGACGATTACAAATGTGTACATGTATTTTGTATTAAATCATGAGTTTATTATATATGTTATATATTTGTGTTGGGTGATGCTAGTACTCTTTGGGTACAATTTTCCACTCATGGGATCCGTAGGACTCATTCCTCTTTTGTGTTTATTTTTTTTAGTAACAAGATCTCGAAGATGGCGGTTACCGATAATGAATTTGCCAAGTGTTTGGTAGCAAGGTAATTTTTTTAGAATCTCAATCTTGAAATCAAAGGATGAAAGTGTGCAATCACATTAGAGCTGTGGGGTTCCTAGTCTTATGTGGGGTAATAGTCTGATTAATTGTTATTATGATGAGAATCAGAGCAGAGCTTCTTATTATCTTTGTTGTTATAGTTGTTATTGTATAACAATAGGAATGTGTTTTTAAATTTTATGGGCATTTTTCACTTTATGGGGAATCTCTGCCAAATTTTTTAATAAATTGTTGTAAGTTTCAATAAACAATTTATTTTTATTTTTTTGTTAACTCATGTTTTATAAAATTTAATTTTACTTTTTAGTTTAGTCAAGTGTCGTGTTATTTCTTATTTGAAGTCAAGGTTACAAAGGTTTGGTTATCCATTCCTCCAGCCAGTCATACACAATGAAAGGGGTGCAGAAAAAGGTATGCGAAAGGACAAAAATTTCTCCAAAGCTTTAAGTTCCTAACTTCAACAATCGGTCAACTTTGCAGTACCTTCAAGACAACCAAAAGTGCTCTAAGATTTGCAAAACCTCAAAGATTCCTGCGATCAAGCTACAAGTTCACAGAAATCACACTATCTTCTCAATCAAGATCAAGATGTCAAGCCCTCAAACTGAATAAATTCCTTAGGAGATTGAATAAGAGGATTTCACTCTTTATTATATAAGTACATAAACAGAGTATGTACCAATTTATTCAATTAATATAAATATTGATTTGTACATGATTTTTTTTTTTTACTTTTAAGACTCAAAATTTGTGTTCACAAATTTTTAGCTCTCTTGGTGAGACAACACTGCCTTTTATCTCTTTCTTCTTTCCATAAATCTTTACATCAACTTGACCATATCCAATGGTCTCAAAAAAGAATATCACCATGGTCGTTGCCACCAAGCTGCTAACAAAAAGGTTGCCTCTAGTGGCGCCATCTTAGAAAATATTAGTGGTCAACTTTTTGACGTGCCCGTCGCCCATCATGCTGAGACTCGAGTGAATACTACTCTATTCATTATCTTGGATGTTCTTGCTGGTAGGTGCAATGACTGTCGTGTGAAGTTTGGGAATTCGTCTTCCATGAAGTCTTCCGGATCAGAGAGCGTCACACAAAAAATGAAAAGGATCAACTTCTCCTCTGCTAGCTCTTAGTTTGATTCTTCACCTGCAAGTCTGGGTGACAAAGGAATCTCAGCTATATGACATAAAAGCCCAATTTAGAGGAAGTCATGCCTTCCATGATGGTGAACGCCACTACTGCTAATGAAAGAATTGCAAGCATGGAGTGTGCAATTGAGAAGCTAACTAATACAGTGTAAGAAATGGCCTTCCAAATCACTGATCTTGTCAATAAGCTTAATGGGAACTTTCCAGAGGGTCAAAACCTAACACATTTTTTAGGAACCACTCAAGCCCCTACTACCAAGAAAAAAGGAGAAGGCAACTACGATTAAAGGAATCTCTCAGCAAATTTCCACTTCTCTTGCATCATTCTCACTCCAACTGTTGCAGGATATCTATCATCACCAACACTATCTGGGCACATTATGAAAGACCAACTCAAAGCTCACTTATGTATTCGAAGCCATACACCAAACGCATCAATAACATGAGGATGCCAGAGGATACCAACCTCGCAAGTTTAACCAATTTGACAGGAAAGGTAATTCAAAGCAACACATTGCCTATTTTGTGGAAACTTGGAGAATGTCAGAACACGCATTGATTATTTGGGTGCGACCTCTCAAAGGAAATCACTACAAGAAATTACCATAACTGTGTCTACAATAATACAGACTCAGAGAATCCAAATGCAAGAAACTACTATTTGCTTCTGTATTTTGTTTATCTGAATCTACATGATTGTAGATGTCGAGAAGTTCATAAAAAATTTAATCGCATATGCAGATACTATGTTGCAGGTGCATTTATTGGTTTATTTTGGAGCCATTTTTCACGGGCTTTTCAACCTCTGCATTGGTAGATGCAAATAAAAATTTTATTTTATTTTTAAAATATGTATATCACTGTCATCTATAATGCGGATGCAGATAGTTTTCCCCAAATCAAAACCTAACCCATGAATTTTCTTTCTTCTTCCTTTTTTTCTCTTTGTAACCAATGTACCTTTCTCTAAAAACTCTCCCATTTGAAAACTCTCTCACTTTAAAACCTAGCCAGCTCCGTGGAAGATTGCCATCGGAATGCTTGTCATTTTCCTTGTTCACTTGTCGGGAATTTCATATAGCCAGCTCCGTGGAAGATTGCCATCGGAATGCTTGTCATTTTCCTTGTTCACTTGTCGGGAATTTCATATATTTAGAGGTACTTTTCTCTCTGTCTATTTCACTAGGTTTCTCGTTTTTTTTTTTTTTTCTTCTTGGTATTTGCCCTAAGTGTCAATATTCCTCATGACTTGAATACATTGGATTGCAATTGATGATCATCTTTGTTATTGTGATTACCTTTTTTCTACAAGTTGTTGTATTAATAATAACATTTGGAATAAAATAGAATACTTAATCTAGTTTCCGTACTAGAGAGAGTGTGGAAGTTAGAAGCCTTTAAGCTGTTGGCTGTTTTTTAGTTGTAAGGGAAAGGATTTGTACCGACCTAACTTTCTTATTGTTCCTTTCCCTAATTGACAATAAGCTTGACTACTAGAAAATGGAAAATTAATCTTTAATACCCTGTAATCTTAGTTAGGCCAAATCCCTCTATCTTAAAGTTGTTCTTTTTTCTTCTCTTTCTGTGTTTGTCTGCCTTGTGAAAAACAAAAGCTTGGTACTTTCTTCATCTCCCTAGGTAAACTTTTTAATACTGTAAATCCAATATATATTAGTGCTAGGAAAAAAAAAAAGTAAGGGGGTCTATTTGATTATTTGAAGGGGTCGGCCGTCTTCTTACTTGAATATGCTAATGTAAGGTGTGTACACACTGATTTACTTCTTAATGAAGTGTGTGACTTGCTTTTCATATATATAATAATGGCGTATTGGGTGTGTGCCTAACCAACTGTTTTATTTGTTCTCTTTCGGTCCTGTATTAAGGAATTCACTCTATCATGTTGCTTTGCCATATTCTATATGTCTATTGGTGCATGCCATGGGTTGGAATAAAAAATTTATGTCTTTCCTACCTCCAGAATGCATTTCTTCTGCCATCTAAGTAGTTCAAACTTTGAGAGTTTTATTGAATATAATAATACACAGGTAGAAATTGAAGTAGTTGCATGTAAGCTTCAAATTGATATGATAATTAGTCTTTAACTGATAACCAAACCTTTTATTTCTTAATCATCTTGGTCATCAACACAGAGATTCTAAAATAGAATCTTCTACAAAGTAAATATAAGATATTGTCCAGAGTAGAGGGCAATGGGTTATGTTGGAAAAGAATTGTGTTTACACGTGTTGGGAGTACATACCTCATCTTCCTTTGAGATCCGCTCTTTCATATTATTTTGTTTGTTAATCTCCTACTTTTGAGGCTATTTCTATAGTTTTATAATTACATTAGAACTCATAGGCGTTGTACATCAAATGTACTTTTCACACAATTTTTACTTTATTAATATCTTTAATGTGATCAGTGATAGAATATGCAACATAGGGTATGGTCATGCTATTTTTAGCATCATACCAATGAAAGCCACTTTTTGGGGCTTATGAAATGTGATCTTATGCTTTGGAGGTTATAAATTTTATTTAAGTAAAGAACTTTTGCATGTTGAAAGCCATTAATTAGTACTTCAGGTCGGGCATCCGCATTTCTAGAGTGAACTTTAATATTGGAAGAGCCAAAACTATAAAAACAAGTGGCTAGTTTGATTTAATGTCTTTATTAAAAGTTCTTTGATTACGTTTCAGTTGGTTTGCATATTTAGGTATCTCCAATTATCTTTTGTGACTTGAGGATACTTTTGGCATATCTCTAGGAGATGTAATTAAGTAGGAACTAGATTAGCAATTGCTGATTCTTGTGTTGGTTATCAAGGTTTAATCTTCCAGGAAGTAACTCTGGAACTAAAGTTCATGACTTCGGTTATCCTTTCATATTAGCATTTAAGTATTATGTGCTATTTGATGTGTATAAAAATATATAATATATATATATATGTAAGAAATATTTGAATGAGAATGTTATATGTTTTATTTATGTAGCGGTATTATTTATACAAATGTAAAAGTTGATTTATTTCTACAATTAAGCTAAAATTATAAAACGTGATTTTAGAAAATTATGACATAATTACAAGACAGAACTAGAATAGATAATGAATGTAGATTGATTTCTTTTTGCTGATTTCATGCTTGATTGGTCATCATTTGTTGTACTTATTAATTTAAAAAACTTACTTTCTACTTGCATTTTTTCTACTGCTTGTTAGTATTTTTCCTATAACTAGTATGAACTCCGTACATGCCTTAATGAACTTCTCTTTATACTGAAATCTTGAAATTGTCGTTGAGTAGAGATATTGATAATTGTGTTTGTTTATTAATTAGAGAAACTTGTAGGTTCTTTGGCCCTAAGAGGTTCTTTAGTTTTGAAGAGACCACTATTGAATAGATAGTCTCCTTTGGTTGGATTTTTTTTTTTCATGACAATGATGTTAATTGTCTTCTAGAAGCAATTAATTAACAACAATGCTACATACACACAACATCCTCACACAATATGCCACATTAGCTTTTTAAACATCCCAAAATCCTTTTTTTCCACTTCAGCCACAATTCCTTCTTTTTTTTTTTTTCCTAATTAAATTTTTCCCTAATTTCTCCGTTCCTCCTTTTTTTTTTCCCCCCACTACTGTGTATTGAGCTCTTGGCCGACTTTTGCTTTTCTCTCTCAGCCTCTCTCTTTGGACAATAAATCTCAAACCTTCATTCTCCACAAATTTAACTTCTATTGTAATCTTCTTTAGGTAATGATTTAATTTCTATTTAGTCTTCAATCCCCTGAATTTGAGCCCAATATGCATGATAGATACTGAAATTGTTGAGAATGGAGGGCTTAGGGTATATAAATTGAAGGAAACAGAAAGGAAAAGAAAGGGTAATAGGAGAATTCTACTTCTCTCCATTTATAAATTAATATCAGCATATCTAAACGTAGCAAACTATGTCGTTTTTCTGATTGGATTTGCATATTAGATTCTCCCTCTTTGGGATGATTTATAAATGACTTAATGTTCTGATACACCAAAATAACCATGCAAAGGTGCTATTTCAATAAAGTTTTGTTTTTCCATGCTTGAAGTGCTTAATTGAAATTGGGTTTGTTGGGGATTCCTACTTTGTACTCATTCATATTTTAAGCTTATATGAGGACTTAATTCAGAGTCTCCAAGTTTAGTAATATAATTCTCTTAGGAGTTGGGCTTATCAAAAATTAAAAATTTGGTAGGCAGGTAGGAAAGTTGTCAATTCTGTAGTAACTAGCAGTCTCACTTAGCTACTGAGATGCTATTGTTGTTTATTCTTTTTTGTCATCAAAATATGTACAGTGCAATAGGTTTATCTATATCATGTATAACCAAAAATTACTATTTACACTTGTTGTACACTATTAGTCTCCCTTCCATTTGTTTCGGCACTATGTAGAAAACCCTTACATAACCTGACAATAGGATCTTAATTCAATGTATATTTGATTGTTGTTCATAAAATATTTTCTTAATTTATTTTAACTCAGACTATTATGTATTTTTTTTTCATCTAGGAGGGTTTTGTTAAAAATTGGGTAATGCACTACTATTCTAATCAGAGCATTTTTTAATTTTTTTTGTTGCTAAACTAATCAACCCTACTTGAAAAAGAAGAAAAAAACAATCTATATTATCAAATTAATCTTTATTTTATCTCTTTTATCGGCAATTGGTTCTACTAATTCAATTCTCAGATAAATAGAATTTTCAAATACATTAATATGTTTTTTTATTCAATTGGAGATATTTTGCTCATTGACAATTTTTTAATATATATATATATATATGTGTGTGTGTTGTGTGCTAATATTGGTTAATTCCTTTTTTATGAAGCAGAAAAATGGAAGACAAAAATGTCCAAATTGCTCAACAGAATGATAAAGCAATAGGTGACAAATAAAATGAGAATTCCATGAATAATGATGATGATCCTATTGAGGTTGGTGATGACAACAAAGGAAGTATAGACAATAATTGTGAATTGATTCAAACTCTAGTGAAAGGGATGGAATTTATATCAATTCATGCTGTTAAAGATTACTACAAGAGTTATGGACGACAAGAAGGGTTTGGTGTAATGACAAGAAATTCCAGAAAGAATAAAGTTACTCAAGTTTACGAGTACATTACGCTGGCATGTTCTAGGGAGGGAACAAATAGAAGTAGTAATTCACAGTCCAATATAAACTCAAAGCCGACTGGAAAACTGCTTTGTCCAGTTCATATTAGTGCATCTTTATTTCCAGATGAAAGTTTAAACTACTTACTATTTCGCTTGACCATAACCATAATGTGAGTCCACATAAAGCAAGACTTTTCAGAAGTCACAAACAACTGAATGCACATGCAAAGAGAGTTCTTCAACTAAATGACCGATTTGGTGTAAGGTTGAACAAAAATTTTCATTCTCTTGTAATTGAAGCTGGTGGATATGAAAATTTGAATTACACTGAAAAAGATTGCCGAAACTACATTGAGAAAGAAAGAAAACTCAAAATTCAAGAAGGTGATGGTGAAGCCCTTCAAAAATATTTTGCTAGAATGCAAGATAAAAATTCAAACTTCTATTACTTAATGGATTTGGATGAGGATATTCGTGTGAGGAATGTCTTTTAGGCAGATGCAAGAGGCAGGGCATTATATGAATCATTTAGGGAGGTAATCACATTTGACACAACATATCTTACTAATAAATATGATATGACTTTTGCTCCAATTGTTGGAGTTAATCATCATGGACAGTCTATACTATTAGGTTGTGGTTTGTTGTCAAGTGAGAATACAGAATCTTTCGTGTGGTTGTTAGAGGCATGGTTACAATGCATGTCTGGTGTTCCACTAAAAGCAATTATTACTGACCAATGTAAAGCTATGCAAAGGGCAATTGAGAAAGTCTTCTCTAAAGCTTGACATAGGT
The DNA here is from genome assembly GCA_029379385.1 of Quillaja saponaria. Lineage (NCBI taxonomy): Eukaryota > Viridiplantae > Streptophyta > Magnoliopsida > Fabales > Quillajaceae > Quillaja > Quillaja saponaria. The sequence goes on along the minus strand of CM055605.1, from coordinate 14,982,254 downwards.
GGTGTTTGTGGCATATAATGAAAAATATTCCTGAGAAGATTGGGAAATATAAAAATTACGAAAACATCAAAGCATGTTTGCAAGGTATTGTGTATGATACTGTTATAAGTTTGGATATTAGTGGGATTTGATGTTTCACACTTTCCAAATCTTTCATCATATGAGAAGGATATTAATGGAGAAATACATCATCCCCACTGAGAGCCAAATTTCTACTTTTAAGCCAATGTTCTTTCTCTACTTTTATGGTATTGCAAGTTCTTCTTATGTTATAATCATTATTGTTTTGTTTTTTCCATCATATAAGAAATGAAGGAAAATGTAATTTGAAAAGAAAAGAAAAAATGAAAAGTCAAATTAATTCCCCCTAATGTTCAATAAATGTTGTTAAGTCATTCCACATTTGGGATATGTTAGAAACTTCAGGAAATCTTGAACAAGATCAAAGCATTTGCGAAAAGAAGTATAGAAAATAGTAATGCCTTCTATATTAAAATTTTGTAAATCAATTGTCTTGTACGTTGAAACAATAGAATAACCAATTGGTATTAAATACAATGGCACTAGGTTTCCAATCTAAAAAGAGAAACTTTCCTGCCAAAACATATTTTTCAGGCAAAGTGACCACAACAAAAATAAACATAAGTGTAAACACTTTTCAACTCAATAAGGATATATACTATCAGGCAGGAGCTTCTCTTCTTCAGCCTTTTGAATTAGAAGCCACTGAGCATCTCCAATTTCAACAACCTATAGCCACTTAACACCTGAATACTGATGGAAAGAATCAATTACTATGTCTCCTTATGGGGTAGGCTTGTAGAGACTAATGCTTTATCCATGAAAATATTGTGGGCGTGTTTCCTCAAAGATGTTTTATTGTTGATCTTCACTTAAAGCAAGCACTAGATTAGAAAATAATAACGATAAGCCTGGCACCTTTAAGCACATCTTTGAAGTTTCAAACCTAACATAAATTCTGAAGCTTTCTAAGGAGATTTATTAGGACAAACAAAACAAAGTTGATATATAAGCTGATGCCGAAGGGCTCTCTCCATGTACTAATTAAAGAAAACTATTTCAAAATTACTAAAGCAAAACACCAAATGAAATTCAAAGAAGACTACTTCTATCCTAAGAAGTTGAAATATTAATATATATTTATATGAGCTGAAAATCCTAGAATTTTTTTCTAATGAATATGTTAAATCAAAGCAAACATTGCATAGCTCTAAAGAACCATATTCTCTTTCTTATTTCTATACTCTCAAACTTAATAACGAACTCATCCTTCAAAATCAAAAACAACGAAATAAGGAATCATAAGAAAACCAACTAACTAACATAGCTATATTATTAGCCATAAATCTGCCCACATAATTGTATAGAAATATTAAATTAACAATTAGTTGACAATAAGTCCCCAATTTATACAATAAACGAAAACTTAAAAATACTAATGATTTTATTGTCTTATAATAGGGGGTTGGCAACATAGTTTGGGTGGTGGCCATTGACGTTATCAGTAGCGTGGGGTAGGAGAAGTTGAAATGGTGGTCATTGGCAGTATCATCATAGTGATCGTCATTGTTAGAGGCTCAACTACAGATTTTTAAAATTCCCTAAGTAAAAATCAAACAAATTGAGGATTGAAGACTAAATAGAAATCAAGTCATTACCTGGAGAAGATTACAACAGAAGTTTGATTCGTGGAGAATGAAGGTTTGAGATTTACTGTCCAAAGGGAGAGACTGAGAGAGAATCAAAGTCAGCCAGAGCTCTGTATGGCCATATGGCCATAGCGAGGGAAAAAAAGAAGGAAGAGAGAAATTAGGGAAAAAAAAAAAGGAATTGTGGCTGACGTGGAAAAAAAAAGGATTTTAGGATGTTTGGATACAAGTTTAAAAAGCTGATATGCCATATTGTGTGAGGAGGTAGCATGTGAGGATGTTGTGTGTATGTAGTATTGTTGATTCATTAATGATCCAACTGAAGGTATAAATCTTTAAGGTTAAGTTATATTTTTGGTCCTTATAAAATTACTCGTATTTCACTTTGGTCCCTATTATTTAATTTGTTGTAATTGGATCTATATAATTATAAAATTGCAACAATTAGGCGCCCTTACTATCAATACTAACACTAACAGAAGTGATGTGGACTAAGGTTGATGACATGATTAATTGTCTTTTACATGAAAAACATATGTGAATTAATAAATCAATATTAAATTGTCACATGACTTTAATATTTTATTTCTTTATTAAAAAGATATTTATATAAAAAAAAATTAAAACTCATTCTCTCTTCATCTCCTTTCTCACTCTACTGTATCCTTCACTCTTGTCTCAGCCATGGAAGCTTACCCGAAGAAATGATTAAATCCCTCCTTCCTCAACCTCAACAACCCATACACCATTGGTTGGACATATCCATTATACTGCCTTTATTATAGTCCTTCCCTAAGATGGTACCACTCACCAACAACACTGAATTATGTTCCAGCTAGCCAACCTTTTGTTTTGTCTTCTTCGTCTCACCCTTGAAGCACACTTGATGTTCCACTCACAACCCGTACAAATCAAGACTTCAATTACAGAAATACAATTATAATTGGGGAAAATAGAAATAGGCAGACTCTAAATCAGACCATCCATCTTAACGACGGTGTTTACTCTGAGGTGCCAAACAAAACATTTCCACTGTACTTGAACTCGGATGAACTAGATCAAAGAAATGGAACTTATAAATCTCTTTCAAATCTGACATTGGAATATAATGAAAAAAAAATCAAGAATGTCAGTTTTGGATAAAGGGGACAAAATTTAACAGGATTGGATTGGAAACAGATGTGTCTGGACTTAACAATGGCAGATTATAGGCAAATCTTCATCTAATTTCTTTATTTTCCTCCTAAATTGAAGAATCAGGTTCATGGCCCAATTTGGGAGTTTTTGGGTTTCTGAAATTTTATCGTACTTCTCATCTAAAAATGGAGATGAGGGTTCCTGATGATTATTGAGTTTACAATAGAGAGCCAGTGATGTATGGGTTGTTGAGGAAGGAGTGTTCTGATCTGTGCTTCTAAGAGATAAGCTTCCATGGTTGAGATAAGAGATAAGGCTATAATAAAGTGAGAAAGAAGATAATGGAGAGAGAATAAGTTTTAATTTTTTATTTATAAATATCTTTCTATTAAAGAATTAATTTTTTAAAAAGAAAATAATATATTGAAGCCACGTGACAATTTAATGATGTCATAAACATTAACCATATCATCAACTGTTAGTCCACATCACCTTTTATTAATGTTAGTATTGACGATAAGGATCTAATTAGTGCAATTTTATAATTATGAGAATTCAATTGCAACAAATTAAATGGTAAAAACCAAAGTGAATTATGAATGTAACTACAGGGACCAAAAATATAATTTAACCAAACTTTAAACTAAGCATCTTTAGTGTCATTTACTGTTTACAATAAAAAGTGAAGAATACTTTATTATTATTATTATTATTTTAATTGAGCTGTAGTGTTGTTGGTTTGTTAAACATTTCTAGATTGTTATTACACAGTTATGCCTAGAGGACATTGTACCCCCTCCCCCCCTTTCGAGGATGTTTTGGATCTTCTTCATCTTTGGCTACAACATTGGTTACGTCTCCATCAACAGCTACAACTCCACTAGCTCCCTTTACGGATACAACTCTAGTACCTCCACCTCTATCTACAGCTGGATCTCCACCTTCTAGTGTTCCGTTACTTGTTTCATCCTCGAAGCAGTTTAAGAACCTTTCTAAAGTGGGCTCAGATCAGGTATTATTGAGATTGGGATCTGCACTGACATGTAAGTTACAATTTCAAATTTAATAATGAATTTTCTATTTATTGATTTTTTTATGAATTTCAATGACATACTTAATTTGTATTGAAGATTCAGGTCATGATCAGAATGTCGAGGGGCAAATCTTGAGCCCTGTGTAGAGGACGATGTCCCCCATAAGACAGGCGACGTAGCTAAGTGTGCCATTGTAACACCCTACTTTCCTAAATCCTTTACCTAATCTACTAATAAACTCTTAAGTCAATTTAATTAGTAATACTTTTATTACTTATATTTTCTACATCTTTATTTCCTTCTTACGGTGATTCTTGTAAAAAATTTCTTAGACATTCATTTTATTTCATACGGCCATGATTAGTAATCTTGCATTTTATCTTTTCTTCCAATTAAATTTGAGTCCATGCTACTCTATTTATTAACTAAGGTTTACCTAAGAACTGTAGCTTATGAATAGTGAATTAATATTCCTAGAGATATAATTTGCAAACTACTTTTCATTTCACTAAGTTATTTATTTATACGAGCCAATTTTAGTAATACTAGACTTCCTTCCAAAATTTCTACCATTACTAAGTAGACATGTTAAGAACACATTACAACTTTATACAAAAGCAAACCCCATATTACATAATTGCAATTCAATACAAATACTTCCATGTTTTTCAAACAAGATCCAGTTGTCATCTTTTCTTATTATATGGACCATGCCTTTCTCCAAGGAAAATAATACACATCCATGGTGCCAATTAATCTGTATATCAAGATGAAGAAAAGTGAGTCGAACCTTAACATGCATTCATACATAACAACGAAAGATTCTTGATGGCTGTTTTAACTGAATGCATGAATACTTGCCTAATACCTTTAATGTTTTTTTTCTTTCTTTCTACTCCTCCATCCTTTCTTTCTCCTCTTGGTTTTCTCCTTCTCTTTCCTAGCTCACGGTTTGCCTTTTTATTTTCTATCTTACTATTTCTCTCACTTTCTTTGTTTTCTTACTTTTTTCTCTACTTCCTCACTTTTTCTCTCACTTCAGTGTACACTTTATCTTGCCTATGCATTTTTAGCCACCACCCCCCTTCCTATTTTAAAGTGCATGGCCATGGCTTGGATTTTAGAAGAAAGTTTCATTTCCTATTTAAACCTTTTAGTTCTCTAAAATTACAACCACTAGCTTGTCATTCTCTAAATTAACATGTGTTCTATCTTTCTAACACTTGTCTTCCTCTTATTTCCTAGTTTAGATTCTTTAATTATTAGTAAGCCACCTAGTTACCTTAAATCTCTACACATGTCTTGTTAATCATTCCATGTACATCTTGCTTCCTTAAATCTTTACACATATTCACCATAATCATTTCATGGACACCTTGTCACCTTAATTCCCTACACATGTCCTACTTCATATTTCATGGACACCTTATTTCCTTAATTCTCTACACATGTCCTACTTAATTATTCTATGGACACCTAGTGTTTTCCTTGCCTTCTACTTGTATATAAAACTTTCTATGTTAATTATTAACTTGCTACCTTATGTCTTAACTTTCTTCCACATGCCCCCTTAATTATTACAACTTTTCCACCCTTTTCCTCCTTCTTACAACTAAGTCCTCTTATTAATTGCAAATTGCCACACTTATTCTCTTCCTTACACATAGCCCATTCATTTATTACAAATTGCCATACTTGATCTTCTTCTTACACCTAATTCATCACATTTTCTTTTCTAGCAAGTAACCTATATTTTATCATTTTCTCTTCTTCTTCCAACAACACCATATAGTATTTTTCTATCTTTGTTCCAATGCCTACACTTGTCCATGTTTTTTATACATATATACATGTATGTATACGTATATACGTATATGTATTTATATGTATTTTATATGTATATGTACTATTCCTATACATGGATGAATATGTAATTAAATTTTAATCCTATTTAACTCATAAGATAATTACTTATCCTATAATTAATTTAGGTATCAATTTTGGGGTGTTATAGCCATGAGTGCACCAAGGGGGGAAAGGGGTACGAATAAGATTGCCCCTCCCATCATATTGAGGAGGATCGCCCATTCATTCACATACCCGGAGACAAGTAAATTATCTTCATATTTTTTTTATTCAATTTTATTTATACCTTGTATTTTACTAACGTTTGTTTCTTTTTGTTTGTATCGCAGAGCATTCATTGTGACAACCCCAAGGACACAAAGGTGGGCACTACCATTTCTAGTATTATCATGAACCACCTTCCAGGTCCGCTCTTCCACTACCGGACGTTGCTAAGTCTTCCACTCGCTTAGATGCATTGATGAAATCAAAACTTTGAGTTTTAACCAAAAACTTGACAAGTTTAGATTTGGGAGGGAAAATGGTCAAATACTAGGCCGTTTAGAATTCTTGTGGCATGACTATGGGGACGAATAAGGCACGTAGAAAAACAAATGGAATATCTGGATCTATGGTTATGATTTTAAGCCAAACTTTGAGTTTCAAGACAAAAACTTGTGAAGTTTGAAATTGGGGACTAGACAATCAATACAAGTCTGTTTTCAATTTCAAGATTACCGGCATGACCGTGTAGATGAATAAGACCTATAGGAAAAAACAAAAATCCATTTGGATTAGCAGTCAGGGTATTAAGCCAAACTTTGAGTTTCATAGAAAAAACTTGCCGAGTTTAGGTTCAGGAGGCAAAATGGTCAAGTACAAGTCTATTTCGAATTCTGGAAGTACCATAATGATTGTGGGGATTAATAAGACTTGAAGAAAAAAAAAAACCAATTGGATTGACGTTTAGGATATTAGGCCAAACTTTGAGTTTCAAGACAAAAACTTTGAAATTTGGATACTAGTAGCAAACGGTCAAATACAAGTCTGTTTCGGATTTTGAGAGTAGTGGGATGACCATTAGGATAAATAAGACCTATAGGTAGAAACAAAAATATAGTTGGATCAATAGTTAAGATAATAGGCCAAATTTAAGTTTCATACCAAAAACTTTGAAAACTTGTGTTGCAGGGGGCACAACGATCAATAGTAGTCCATTTTGGATTCCAGGAGTATAGTTATGACTGTTGGGATGAATAAAGCTTGCAAGAAGAAATGAAAATCCATTTGAATCAATGGTTAGGATATTAGGCCAAGCTTTTAGTTTTAAGGCAAAAGCTTTGAAAATTTTGCCTACTTTGTCCAAGTTAATTAATTAGAATTTTAATTTATATGCATATTAATTTAAGTATAACTTATAACATATTTACTTTTATTATTTCAGGTTCCACCTCTTATGTTCCGGCCTTCACATCTTAGTTAGGCGGACGAAGATGCATCAGATGACGAAGATTTAGGATTTGGAGATGAGAATTTTTAGATTTATATATTTTTTATTTATTGTAAATAATATTGTTATAATAATTTTTCTAGAGTATTTTTTTATTTATATAAAATTTAGATTTAAATATAAAAAATTCTTTCGAAATAGGTATTTTATAGCTATAAAATGAAAAATAAAATAAAATAATCAAATTATTTTCAACATCCGTGTTTGCATTTGTATTATCTAACGTCTACATTTTGCAAACACAGATAAAATTCAATAAAAAAAATTAGTGCTTTTATTGTGCAAACACAATTGTATTTACGTCTACATTTCAACATTTGAATGCCAGACTCTGATACTTGGCAACCAATTATTGGCATCTACAAGTTACGTCAGCCAGATAGACGTAGAAAATAACATCCGAGTCTAGGGTTACTCTTGCTTATCTTTGTCTATTTGCAAATGCAAAATCTGTGTTTGTATTGTGACTTTTTGGCTCTGCATTTGGCAGACACAAATAATGCCTTTCTTCTAGTGACTACTTTTGATTGGGGATTTGGAAGCAAGAGTCGATTGAGAATTGGGAGTAGCTTTAGGAGAATTCGTTAATTGTTTTATAGCACAAAGTGCGCAATTAATTTGATAGAGCTCATGACACAAGTTTCGTAATGCAAGCACACATTTCGTTGCAAGTAATATATGATTAAATGGAGTGCCTATTCCACGTGGAATTACTACTAATATTCCTCAACTATTCTATTAAGGGAAGTGAATGAAAGAATAAGTTGTTGACTTCATTTGGAAGCACATTATTTATCGGTATGGTGTTCTACTATACAACATTACCTATAACGAAACGTAATTCGACAATCACTTAGTGCACAAACTTGTTGAAAAATTCAAGTTCAAGCAACATAAGTCCTCCATGTTCAAAGCAGAAGCCAATGGACTTGCAAAAGCCTTTAACAAAACTCTTTGTAGTATACTAAAAAAAGTAATATCATGAAATAAAAAGGATTGGCTTCAAATAATGGGTAAAGCTCTATGGGCATTTCCGACCAATTACTATACTCCAACACAAACTATTATGTATTCTCTTGTATATGGCATTGAAGTTGTGTTTCCCCTAGATTTACAAGTTCCATCTTTGCGAATGGCCATTCAAGAAGGTTTAACGGAAGAGGAAAATGCAAAATTGAGTTGCAAGAATTAGAAGCCCTCAATGAGAAAAGACTAGAAGCTAAAAAACGTATGGAATGCTACCTATCCCTACTTGCCTAAGCTTTTAACAAGAAAGTGTATCCCCGATCTTTTCCAATTAGTGATCTAGTTCTAGCTATTTAAAGCCTATTAACATCACACATTTTTTTGTCTAATTGGGATGGACCACATGTGATCATCGAAGCTTACACGAATGGAGCATATAAGATTGTTGACAATGATAGTTTATAAGTTAGCCCTATCAATGCTAAATTCATGACAGACTGCAAGTTCACTGAAATTCTTTCTATGAAACTCTTGGTTTTTTTTTTTTTTTTTTTTTTTTTTCATGTGACTGAATTTAGTAAATAACTAAGCTGCCTTCATACCCAAAACAAAACATCAAGTCAAAATGTAATTCAGGACATCAATTCTTTTGTTTAGTTTAGTCGTACACAGTTTATACTCGTGCTAGCCAAGAGTAATGCAATGTGTTTTTTTTTTGGTTTCATTTCTCCGTACACAGTTTATACTCTTGTGGGCTAGGAGTAGTACAATGAATTGGGCTAGGAGTAGTACAATGAATTATTATTTATTTTTAGTTTTTTTTTTTTTTTTAAAGTTAGTTTATAATTTATATTCACACGGCCCAGGAGTACCATGCAGTTTAAGCTTATGTGACTAGGAGCATTGGTCTTTTAGAGTGAGATGGTGTGCCATTTGATAAATAACAAAGCACACGAAGAAAATGAAAGCCAAATTGAAATATTATCAAAATTCAAGCCAATAGTTTAATTATAAAAAGAAGAGAGTACATTGCAATGAAGTAGTAGACAATGATAAATAAAACCAAAAAATTCAAGACATCCACTTTAGATAATAAAACTCCATGCATTCAGCTTCAAAGAACTTCTGTGTTGTATCTAGAGTTGTCATATCATGCTTAATCAAAAGATTACTTTGCATTGTTGTCAGCAACTTTGGCCCTGAGATTCTTGATATTATTATCAATTTCCTGAAGCTCTTTTAACAATGTTTCTCTTTGAGAACAAAAGTTCTCCAAATCATTCCGCAGAGAAATGGCCTCCTTAGCAATATATTTTGTCGCCTTACCCACTTTGCACTTTTGTGTGTTTATCTCTATCATATACTGATTATGTTGCTCTTGAATCATTCTTTTAGAAAAGGTTAGCTTAATTTTCAAGAATTTAGAGACATTCTACATATAGGTGCTAACTCTATCCTTCAAAGCTAATGAATCAACACCATAACTCCCAAATAATTCAAAAAGTTGAGTGAAATGATCTTTAGAACTCAAAATTTTCTCAAAAGAATTGCGGGTTATTATTCCTATAATCAAATTCCCAATAAGAGCAATCGCTTGCTTGTTCACTTCATGTGTTATAGCTTCAACTTCGATTACAAACACTTCAGATGGTTGGGGTGCGAACTTTCCAGCATGGCACGTACCAAGAGAACCTGCACCATCAGCAGATGTCATGTCGCTAAGCTCATACTCTTTCAATTTACTAAAACGAAGTAGTGGTACAATTAAATCGGGATAGTTACTAGGTAAGGGTGTACCTTTTGCCATCAAGTTTGGGACATGCTTGTTGAGGCTCTACAATCGAAGGGTTTTTTATCTACTTAGTGACTTCAAACAAACTCGGACTATGGATAGACTCTTCGCTTCTAGAGACAAAGTCTTGAGGTAAGGCATAAGCTTCATCCACAATGACACAATCGTCAATTCCAATATGAAATAAGTCAAAATAAAGCACATCATATAGATACAATTTAAAAAAAAAAAAAGAAAAAAAAAAAAAAAAGGCAGAGAGAAAGAAGAGGTCTATATAGTTGTTTTAGCTACAAATGGTCTTCACATGCATGTCACCAGTTGGACAAGGTTTAGGTTGATATATGGATTATTTAAATGCAATTTGTCTTGGACAATGATTGTTGCTAGGATCTCCAAACTCTAGTTTCGCCCACTTCTCAATGCTAACTTCATAACCCTTTCTCGCTCTCGTTTGAAGGAGAAGATATGCTACAAATATATAAGAGAAGCTACCAAGAAGAGATTGTCTGCCATTAGAATCGTGTTCATTCATATCTCTTTCGATGGTGTGAAGAGTGATAGTAATTTGGCACCAATCGTAGAAGGCACGGACTATGTCAGGACTTTGAGATTTGTTAGAAGCATTAATAAAATCAAATAACCCAGATTTTTGTAAGGCGTTTTTGTTGCAATGTAAGACATCTACTGACCATCCTTCATACAAATTAATGTAATTCAACAAGAAGAGAAAAGTGGGTGCTCTTTGTCACTTTGTTAGACATAATCTTATCACCTAAGGTAGGGATGAATCTGACTGAGGAGTGTCATGATGAAGATACGAATGCAAAACTTCTCAAATGTCCTTCTTATTATCATCTATCAACACATAATACCAATCTTACAGGGTAGTAGGAGAATCTAGTCTATTCCAAGGACCTGCGAGGGCCAGTAATCGATCGGCACACCAGAAGAGCAATTCATTCACTATAACCTTCATCCTCCTCGCTCACGATTAACAAATAAGTTTTGTGTGTGGTCTCATGCTCTTTGAAGAATACCATTATCCTAGAAATCAAGGAAAAAAAAAAGTGATGGAGTCAATATATATAAGTAAGTATATATCATTCAACACATTAAAGGAAAGAAGAAAAAAAAAGATAGCATGTAGTCGGCAATTAATTTAGCGTTGTTCTTGTTAAGCATAATGTTCAATTAAATTCAAGACTCTTTAAAGTCGCCTTTAAATATGGTGATAGTGAGTCCCAAGTGATGGAGTAGTAACAATGAGTCCAAGGTGAAGGATGAAAGTATATACTCAGAACCAACCAAGAGTTTGTCGTAGACAATGAGCTAGAGGCCGTGGGCAGAGATTCAAAATCGAGGCAAGTGAAGGACACATCTATTTTTTCTTCAATCAGGTGGAGTAGTGATGGTGAGTCCAAAGCCAGGGACAAAAGTGTATACTCAAAACTAACTAAGATTGTGCTGTAGACAATGACCTTAAGAAGTTGGACAAAGATACAAACAACTGAAGGAGGCGTCTTTGTTTTCTTCAGTCGGTTGAGTAGTGATCGTGAGTCTAAGGCTAGGGATGAAAGTGTATACTCAGAACCAACCAAGAACATGCCATAGACAGTGAGCTCAAGGTTGTATAAGAGGATACAAAATCAAGACCAGCCAAGGATGCGCCTATGATATCTTTATTGGATGGAAAATTTGAGGCTCTAAGAGCATAATTAAAAAAATGCTCTAAATTAGGGATTATAGTGTGATCCAAAGCTAGTAGATGTGATTGATGTTCATAGAATCACTTATAGACACCACATAGAAGACAAATTGATGCTTCAAAAATAATGAATGCAAACTTAAAAAATAGAAAGAAAGAAAGAAAAAAAAAGAAAAAAAAGAAAAGAAAAAAAAAAAAAAAAAAAAAAAAAAAGAAGCAAGGATTGTCAAGGGTTTTTGTTGGTTCATGTTGAAGTATTGAACTAAAGATACACTTGGGCTAATTGTTTGCTCCAAGGAATTTTATATTTGTATATAATATATGATGAAGCGACCAATATGAGTATTCAATAGAGGACCAAACTTTAGGATATATATATAAATAAACCTGCCTAAATGCCGGGAACTTCAGGAGAGCGGTGTAAAAAAATTTTGTTATATTGACTTGAATGTTGGTCGTACAAGGTGTTACCTTGAAAGAAAAGAAAAACAAAAAGAAAAATCAAAATAAAAAGGAAGACTAAGCCTATGGTACTCTATGTGTGCATGTGATGCCATGTTTAATATGGTATGATCGCATGCCACCTATTACCAATAGTTTTGTCATCATGTGAATGTGAAGAATAAATTTGGATATTAGCTTTTACCTACCTAGCCAAAATAGAATAACTATGTATGTTGCCATAAAAAAATTAAAAATTAAAAAGCAAAATATATATGAAAGAGGCATATGACAATGGATGTTACTCGAAAGCTCCTTTAAGATGTCAATTGAAAAGATTCCTTCCGTTAATAATTGTTAAGCAAGTCTTCACCGTTGCATAAAAGAATAGAGAAAAATGTTAGTGGCACGCAAGTGTCATAGGCAATGACACATGCATCTTGGAATGATGTTGCTGCTTGTTGGTGTTATAGTGAAAGAAACTCTTATAAGTCAGTGAATATATATAGGGTTCTTTGAAAACACTAAACTAAAGGACAAGCACTACCTACTAGAGAGGATGGGAGGCGGCATTCTAACAGAAAAAAAGGAATGTGGATATATAATTCAAATTAGAAAGTGTAGCGTTACTTTCAAGCTTGGCCCATAACTAAATCACTGGATCAAGCTTTAAACTTATTATGCTTATTTTTATTGCGTGGCCTTTTTTGCAATATGCAAGACAATGCACATTAGGCTGCATCACATTAGGCTGCATGTGGATGATCCAAGGTAACCAGAAGTGCAACTAAATAATTCCTAATATTCCATACACAAAGCAAAAAAATAACAATAATAACTTGTGTGAAAGATCAAGACTTATCCACTTTTCATAATTGACACATGGTGTGATTTTGTTGGCCATAAAATGTCTACATGTAATTGACCTGTAAATTATTTTATACATGTGGCAACTTGTAATTTGTTCATTTAATGCGACATGTTATGTTCTCATTTGTAATTTATGATTTTGATAGCTTGTAAGTATCATGTAGCATCGAGCTCTCCTTAAAATTCTACAATAGAGGGCTCCCTTACTATTGTAGAGGACAGAAAATTGACGCACTAAAGCTCCACGAAAGAATAAAAAAAATTTCCAAAGTTTTAAATTCATAACTTCAACAATCGGTCAACCTTGCAATACCTTCAAGACAACCAAAAGTGCTTGAAGATTTGCAAAACCTCAAAGATTTATGCGATCAAGCTAAGTGCCCACAGAAAATGCACCATTTTCAAGATCAAGCTGTCAAACCGTCAGACCAAACAGAATCCTTAAAATATTGAATCAATGGATTTCACCCTTTATTATATAAGGACATATATAGAGTTTGTACCAATATAGTCAATTAATATAAATTGTTATTTGTATATGATTATGTCTATTCACTTTTCAGGTCCAAAATTTGTGTTCATAGTCTTTTGCTTCATAACCTCTGACAACTCTTTATCCAATTCAAATAGCTAACACTTCTAAATTTATTTCTTTCTCCTTCCTTTAAGACTTCCATACTTTAGATGTAAGATCAAAGCATTTGGAAATGGCTTCATCTTAAAATACCAAATAAGACAAGAAAACATATGACTTGCACTCAACTACTTTTAATCCTGCAGAAAAACATGAAAAATAAAACGATGACTAGTTTGCAAATGATGAACAATAATTAAACCAGCTAGCATTTCCTTATTTAAACCACTTTTAAAGTTACTCAGATGCCCTAGACTACGAAGAAAACTTGATATCCTTATTTGTGCAATAGTATAACTAAGGATGTCAGGATTAAGATTTGATTTCACAAAGTTATGCTATGAGAGGTTTCAATTCTATAATGACCATCTTGGATTGAAAAATAATACTTTACCTAAGACCATGTTCTACACCATCTCTATTTTATCATCTGGGAAATGGGCGAGAGACTTTTAAGGCGGATCACTAGAACTCTTTTAGTCCACCACTTGATGCTTAGGATATTTAATTATTTATTTTATTTTATTTTTTTTAAGAAGAAAATGAACTTTTTCATTAAGGAAAATCTATAAATACAATCATCATTAGGTCTGGGAGAACATCTTCCACCCAAGTACAGTTAATATGAAAAGAAAGTGAGGACTAGCTAAATGATGAGCCACCTTAATACCAAGTCTTTTAGTAAGAGAGAAACCCAAGTTTCTAAATTTTCCAGAAAAATCTTTGCAATCTTACACTAAACCTCCAAAATAGCTATTTTGGGGACTTTAATCTTTTAACGCGTCAAAATGAACCAAACAATCAGTCTCAGCTACAACCTCCCTTAACCCTAAGTCAAATGCTAAGGTTAATCCATACATTAAGTTAAGGCTTCTGCCACTTGAGATTCAAATACAATCCCTTTGTTCCATGTTGCAGGCCCTATGGTTTATCCTTGGGATTCCGAATTATAGCTCCAAACCCAGAAGCCCCTCGTCCAAATGCAGCTGCATCTATATTAAGCTTGAGTATGCCGGCTAGAGGAACTTTCCATTTCACTATTTCAACACTTGGCCTTAAATTGGAACTTCTCGCATTCTCCTTTCTATAATCTTCTAATAGCATTTAACCGTGTTGAATTATGGCACTTATTTGGGTCGTTTTCTTTTCGAATAGAAGCCTATTGCCTTCCATATGCACCATGATATGGCCGCAAAGCCTTCTTAATTAGGTTTAAGATCTCAATTCTTCTATCTAAACTAAGAGTACAGTAATTAATCAATTACATATACAATTAGCTTTTAAGCAATAACTAGAAAACTTAATTAAAAGTTATTGTCTTTGTTTAGAGTACTAAATCAAGAGAATTATTACAAACTTTTCCCTAAAAGTTTATTGTAATTTAAGGTTTAACTAAAAAGGTAAAATTTCAAACATGATTCAAACTCACCAACATTCCCTGTAGGTATATATATATATATGTCTTATATGTTGCTTTGACTTAAATAGTAAACTTCTTTCTATTAAAAGAATTATAGAATTATAACGAGAAGATACTATAAATCATCACTTGCAATAGTTATCAATGAATGTAAGGAACAAAGTGCTTGTCAGTGTGATGGCTACACTTGTAAGACTACTTGGGATGGTTATGAATGCAAGTGTAAGGGGAATTTTCTATATATAAAGGAGCAAGTTGTCTGTAAAGTAAAATACTATAAATCACCACTTGACATTACATTCATTACATATCAAAAACAAACATTGATGAATGCTAATGGGTTTTTTGGCTTTTGGTTTCCTTGCAAATATGAGTCTTTGTATAACTATCCAAGGATATTTTTTGTCTTTATCATGATGGTACTACCCAAACAAACTATTATAACAAAAACAATAATTATCCGATTTCTGGTAGTACAACTACGCATAAAAATTTCAAAATAATATGCCATGTTTAAGCCTCTTCCCACAAGAAAACTAAAAGGTTGTTTAGTTCTTTAATTATATTACATGACTAACAAAAACTAAAAGGCTTCAAAATCTCATGTTATTAGTCCCTTACAACTTGCAATAAATGCAAACCTTTTCAACTCTTTTGAAAAAAAAAAACAACTGCATACTGTTGTCAATAACCTTTTATTAATCCAAGTTTAATCAACTAGCATTTTTCTGCATAAAGTTATAATTATTAGATTACTGACGTTCCTTGTCTATCCATTCAATAAACTAATGAGATCACTACTTAAGAAAATGAATATTGAATAGAGATCTAATCAGTTTATTGAATGGATGGACAAGGAACATCAATAATCTAATAATTATAACTTTATGCAGAAAAATGCTAGTTGATCAAACTTGGATTGATAAAAGGTTATTGTGATTCACAACATATGATTTTTGAAAGAATTGAAAAGGTATGCAGTTGTTTTTTTTTCAAAAGAGTTGAAAAGGTTTGCATTTATTGCAAGTTGTAGGGGACTAATAACATGAGATTTTGAAGCCTTTTCCTTTGTGGGTCATGTAATATAAAGTGGTAACATGAATTAAAAAAAATAATAACATCTTGTAAAGGTCATAGTGGATATAAGAATTTTCTGATTCACAACATATTATTTTTGAAATACATAAATAGTTACTTGAACAGGACAACATACAATGGATAAACCCCGGCATACATTTAATTTCATTCACTTTAATATATATTTTTTGACTTTTTTTCTTGTTTGATAACAATTAGGGAAGATGAATTACTATTATTATTATTTTTTTTTTTAAAGTATGTAGTCTATGACAGTCTAAAAAAAGAACTAAGCAACCTTTTAGTTTTCTTGTGGGAAGAGGCTTAAACATGGCATATTATTTTTAAATTTTTGTATATAGTTGTACCACAAGAAATCAGATAATTAATGTTTTTGTTATAATAGTTTGTTTGAGTAGTACCATCATGATAAAGACAAAAATATCCTTAGATAGTTATACAAAGACTTATATTTGCAAGGAAACCAAAAGCCAAAAAACCTATTAGCATTCATCAATGTTTGTTTTTGATATGTAAGACGACTGACTTGCTCCTGTAATGCCAAAAAGCCAAATAACCATATGATTCAAGTTAAAGGGTTGGAAAGTGCCAGAGAAGCACTACAAAACAAATTTTTATATAAATAAGTGAACATACATATATAAGACAATTAAATATGAGCCACACAAGTTGAATATTTGACTTTGATATTTAAGCTTTTGTCCTTTGTTATATTGCATGTTTTCTTCTTTTCTTTTTGGTGATGCACTGCCTTCCTTTCATTTCCTTCTACCAAACCTCCCCTACTCCTTTCCTTCTTGACGCTAAGCTTCATTAGCTTGAAGAATCTGAAATTTTTTTTTTTTGTTTTTTGTGTCAAGTTTAAGGTATGGGTTATCCTCCTTTCTCCTCCCTTTATTCTAAGCTGTTGCCTTCTTCCTTGTGTCATAGATATTACTTCCTTTGTCAAGTGTATATGTTCTGTTTTGGCTTGGGAATTTTCAATCTAGTGCGTATACTTTCCTTGCTGTGAGCCTAATGGTTCTTGGCTGTATGTGCTTGTAATCATGTGGTGTGTATGAGAGGATTAAGAGTGAGGTTTATACTGGCTATAATAGGGCTAAAATCATGCTCTAATTTTTTTGGTTGCTATATCCGCGAGGGAGGTGAAGCAAATGGCAGCACCTCTGCCTTGCTTTACCTTTTTCTTGGTTGTAGGTCAATGTATCTCTTGTGGTTTGAGTTCAGGTTGCAAGCCTGCTACCATGGGTTACCGAGAGGATGCTGGGAGCTTAAACTATTTTTAATTGCAAGTTATAAACCTATTCCTTGGGAGATTTATCTTAGTTTAGGGTGTTTTGTTAACAAGAAAATAGGTGCAGGAATTTTCTTGCTTTAAAACTTTGATTTGGTTAAGTTGGTTGTATTGGTTTAAACATTGTTAAACTCTTAAAAGTAAGTTAATGGTAAGTTCTTTAAGTTTAATTAGAATAGTAAGTTAAATAAGTTATGATTCAAGTGTATTATATATATATATATATATATATATATATAGGATTAACGAATTAAGAAATTAACCTTGAAATAATTATTGTAAGAGTTTTATTGAATTAAGATCTTGATTTAATTAAGTTAATTTTTTTAATTTAAATGTTGTTTGTTTGTTTATAGGAGTTAGTTATAATTCCCCTAAGTCTAATTTGGCATGTAAAATAAATAATTAAGATGATGAAATTGAATATTCCGAGTTCTAATTAAGTTTAAACATAGAGTATAATTTGAATTTCATAGTGAAATATGAATAAAGTAAAATAGGTAAATCATAGAGGATTCTTTAGTATAAGTATAGATATACCTATTTAAGGAACATAAATATATCTTAAATACATTCGGTAAAAAAAAGAAAAAAATTTAGCAGGAATTAATATTTGAGTTAGATGTTAAGGGTGTAAACATATACGATTGAGAAATTGTAAATTTATTTATAAATGATTACTCCAAATAATACATGATTTTATGATTTTCAGTTTCCGATCGTATTGAGGATACTTCGACACCGTCACAGTCCAAATGGAACAACGAGTCTCATTCTTGAACTTGGTGAGTGGATTATATGCTCTTTAGTTGCTAGATTATTATTTGTTATTGTGTGTGTATATGAATTATGTTTGATGACTGAAATTGTTTATGGTTGATAAGTGCCAACAAAGGAAAATTCTTTGAGAAATGAATTTTACTTCCGAAATTGA
Source organism: Quillaja saponaria (assembly GCA_029379385.1). Taxonomy (NCBI): domain Eukaryota; kingdom Viridiplantae; phylum Streptophyta; class Magnoliopsida; order Fabales; family Quillajaceae; genus Quillaja; species Quillaja saponaria. The sequence goes on along the minus strand of CM055605.1, from coordinate 14,963,904 downwards.
AAAATCCAGGTGCACCTATGATATTTTGATTTGAAATTTTGGGATATTCTAATCCTAATAAATTTTTTTAAATATTTGAGTGCTCAGCTCCCATGGGATGGATTATGTTTGAAAATTAATCTGTTGTGTGGTATTGAGTTATTCTGTTAACTCTTTGCTTACATTGTTTACAATTATGAATTTCAAAAAATTTGAATTGAATTATATATGTTATAAAACATGTGATTCGTGGTTTTATGAGAATTACACGTACGTGCATGTACTACTAAATTAAAACATGAATATTATTACTTGAGATTAAAAGATGATATATGTGCTTTGAGTGATGCAAGTACCCTTTAGGTACAATTTTTCACTCATTGAGTTTGTAGAACTCACCCCTCCTTGTTGATTTTTTTTAGTAACAGGATCTCAAGGACGACTATTATCAATAATGGACTTTGTCGAGTGTTTGAAAGCAAGGTAATTCTTCCGATCAATCTTGAAGTGAAATGGTGAAAGTTTTGGAGTCACTAGAGTTGTAAGGTGTCTGGTCTTATGTTGTGCAATAATCTAGTTGATTGTTTTCGTGATAAGAAACAGAGCTGAGCTCCTTGTTTATACTGTCTTTATTGTAGTTGTTGTTGTTGTGTAGAAATAGGAAAATGCATTATTTATATTTTGGGTATGTTTCACATTGTGTAAAATCTTTGCCGAATTTTTCAATAAATATTATATATTCAATAACAAGTCTATGTTTAAAATTTAATTAAGTAAAGATATTCTTAGTTTTAAATATAATTGTTTCGAAAGTCATGTGTGTTTAGTAATGATAAAGTTAGGGTTACAGAAGGTTGGTTCCTCAATCCTATGGCCAGTTACGTCTCTATGAGGAGTGTGACATTTTTTTAAAATCTATAAGTTATCATTGTAATGCTAGTACCAAAAAGAGAAAGAAAAAAAAAAACAAGAAGATAAATTTATATATAAAAAATAATAATAAAATGTTACAATTTTTAGAAATTAGTTAGTTCGTTCAAGTGGGGTTATAAGTGTTATTTTAAATTAAAAGAATCAAAAATTGTAATTACTATAAAACTTATCTAAACCCTAACCAATTATATATATTATTATAATGTGTAAAAAAAAAAAAAAAAAAAAGGAAGAGAAAGCTTACGGGTAAAAGGTAGAGAGTTGTGGAAAAATATTAATTATATTTTAGTCCCCTTGAGATATGTTGTCAACTGCTTAAATTGGATCATTCTTCTTTGAATTCTAGTTTGTATTTTGATTGTAAAATTGTGGATTTGGTCTTAAACCCTCACTTTTCAATAAAATCAAATTTGTATGAATCTAAACTTATTTTGGGTTAATACCTTAGGGATTTTGTAGAGTTTTACACACTTAAAAAAAATAGTAAAAAATGAAATAAAAAATTTCAATGACTAAAGAAAACTAGAAGTTTTTATTTTAGAGAAACGTTTGTTGTGAGTACTAATATCTTAATTTTGAAAATATTCATTACATAATAACCCTAATTATGGATAAAACATATATAGATCGTAAAGATAGAATTTAATATAAAACTTGAAATTAGCAGTGGAGTGAATGTGTGTAGGCATGGAACATTGTTTCTAGGAGAAGAAGAAGATGATGATGAAAAAGCAATTATGTGTTTTAATATAAATACAAAAGAAAAAGGAAAAAAAAACTTTTAACGTGGATCCTAATTGATTTTAAATATTATTATATTTTATATTACCTATTGGAAATATAATTTTTGTAGTAAAAGTGTAAGTATTTTATTTATACTTTATTTATTATTTAATAATCGACAAATAATTGAAACTTTAAAAAAAAAAAAAAAAAACCTTTTAATATGGAAAAAATTGAAAAAAATTATGAATAATTCAGAATAACCTTAGAATAAATATAGTACGAACATATTTCAACTACATCTTAAACTGTTGATGTTTTCTTGATAAACTAAATATTTAGATATTTAAGGTATATAGGTAATTTTTTCTTTATACTAATAGCACCATAAAATTCAAACTTTAACATTTTATTATTTTTTGGACGTGAAACTCTCTTATGATAAGCTAGACATAGTTTGGGTAAGTAATTAATTTATCATGCAACTCTCTTCTATTTTCGTGACTATCTAGTTCTTTCCTTGGATACTACCACTAAGAGAGATGTTCAATTTTGTACTCATTTGTAGGTTACTAGATTTTGTGGTTGTGCTCGGCTTGTGACTTCCGGTTCTTAATTTTCACATTTAGGTTTTTGAGGTAAGATTTTGTGAGATTTATGTTTTTGACAAATGTCAAGATTGTTAAAACTTGTAATATTGAAAGAAATTTGTTTCCATTATATTAACAACTCATTGTGACTTTTGTTTTGAGCTTTCAGTCTGACTATATATTGTATTATTGTTGTCACTGTTATTAGGGTTTAAATATTAGAATATAGTTGTTCTAGAACTATTATTGATCGACTAGTGCCACTGAGGTTTCAAGGGTAGCCATAATCATGTATGTGAGCTAAATTGATAATAACTATTTATGTAAGTGAATATTTAAATTACTTTGCATTCCACCACCTTGTGACTTTTAAATTTAAGATACTGAGATGTATTATTAAGATTGATATTGTATAGGTGGAGCCTTACATGTGTGTAGGATGAAGCTTTAAACACATGTGTCATTGTCACGTGCCTAGTTTGTGTTCAATGGGTTTGGGCTTGACAATCATACATAGCCTATTGGATAATTTCACAAAAGTTTATGTTTTTCATAACATACAAATAAAATATGCAAACATAAACATAAATATATAATGCAGAATCATCATGTAACATTACTTCTATACAAAATATAACTTTTTTTTAGTTTAATATAATGAAATATAAGCAAAAAAACTCACCTCCACTTTTTTTAATAAAATTTTCAGCATTACTTCTTAACTTTTCCTACAATGTGATAATGAGATTTTGAAAAAAAAAAACAATAGCTAAGAACCTTACGAGTAAGCCACAATGCAGTTCTTGTAAATAAAAACTTTGCAGAGACTTTCAGGTATAAATGCATGGATCTCAAGGTATCAAATACATCAGGAATGCAATAATATTCAAGCTTCGAACAAGAAATACTTACGTCAACTCTATCTATTCATTTACAGGTAATAAGCAGTGACAGAGTTTATGATTAACTGGTGATTTATCTGAGATTATATTATGTGGTCTCCGAGAGCTAATTTGTGAGGTCTCTGATATTAGGTACCATTAGATAGCATGTTTTCATGGTCTATAATATGCGATCTCTGATATGTTGTTTTCTTGTAATGTTCTCCCGTTAAAATTGTGATTTAAAATTAATTAGTTGTAGAACGAGTATCAAATTTTGGACATTTTCTACGTACTAATACTCATGCTATTGTTTTGTAGCATAGTTTGTAGGCCCATAAATATTGCCTAATTCTTCACAGTTCAATCATCATCCCATACAAAAAATGCATCCCTTATAGCCTCCAAGTTCCCCTTGCTTAAACCATTTACAGCCATAAAGATATGAAATTACAGTTGAAACAAGTCTGTGAGAAGGAAATTGAAGTAGTTGTGACTTAAATTTTGTAGAAAGTATGAAAATAAAAATCAGAGATTCAAGTTCAATTTTTGTATATAAAGAACCATTTGGATATAAGCCACAATACAGTTCTTATGAATAAATTTTTTGCTAATGAATGGATCTTAAGGTATTAAGTGCATCAAGAATGCAACAAGATTCAAGTTTCACACAACATCTTGTTCATCTTTCAAGACAACAAAATGTTCAGAGGAGGTTTTATGTGGCAGTTGGTTTATCATTAGAGACCGTGTTTTGGCAGTTTTTAATATGCAGTCTCTGATACATCTTTTTTTGTAGTGTACTTTTGTGAAGAATATTGAGGTTTTAAATCATCCAGTTGGGTAAACTGTGTCAAATTTTTGACATTTTCCACTTACTAATACTTTTGCTAATGGTTTGGGAGCACAGTTTGCAAGCTCACAAACCTTGTCTAATTCTTTACAGTTCAATAATTGCCTTGTACAAAATGTATCCCATGTGGCTTCCAAGATTTATTTTCCTTGACATTATGATCCACTTCAAATTGAATTGGAAAGAATATGCAAAGAAACAGGCTAAACCATTAAAAGCAATAAGATATGAAATTGTAGTTTGTATCATATTATAATAGGAAAATTAAGGAAGGTGTTATTCTAATTCATATAAAGTATGAAAATAAAAATTTTGAAATTGAAGTTGAATTTTTGCATAAATAAAAAAAAAAAATCATTTGAATATAAGCCAAAGTGCACTTCTTATAAATAAAAACTTTGCAGAGACTTTTAGGTATAAATGCATGAATCCTAAGGTATAAGGTGCATCTGGAAGGCAATAAGATTCAAGTTTCGCACAATAGTTGTTTAAGACAACAAAATGATCATAAAAGGCTTTATGTGGTAGTTGCTATGTTTTCTTCTAGGCCTTCTGCTACCAATTTATACAGTATCTTAATCGCAACTAGTCCTCAAACCACTCACCACCTATATAAATTGTTTACTAACAATGAAAGAATTTGTGTAGCATTCCAACTGGAAGTAGTTAAATCAAGTCTATCTTTTCATTTATAGGTAATCATCAGAGACAGGATTTTTGATTAATTTGTGATTTATTCAGGTTCATATTGTGCGGTTTCTATAAGCTAATTTGAGATCTTTAATATTAGGCACCAATAGAGACTATCTTATTGCGGTTTTTAGTATACATTCTTTGATATGTCATTATCTTGTAGTGTTCTCTCATGAAAATTATTGTGATTTTAAATCAATTAATTATGATATGGTGTTAAATTTTAGACATTTTCCACTTACTAATGCTTTTGCTATTAGTCTAGGAGCACAGCTTGCAGGTTCACAAACCTTGCCTTGTTCTTCACAATTTAATTATGGTCCTGTACAAAATGTATCTTATGTGGCCTCTGGGTTTCATTTTCATTGACATTATAATCCACTTAAATTGAATTGGAAAGAATATGCAAAGAAATAAACTAAACCATTAAGAGCCATGAAGATATAAAATTTTAGTTGGAATCAGAATGTGATAGGGAAATTGAGGAAGTTATTACTCAAATTCGTATAAAGTACGAAAATAAAATTCCGGAGATTGAAGATAAATTTTTGCATAAAAAGTCTCTTTTGGATTCAAGCCACAAAGTAGTTCTTATGAATAAAAACTTTGCAAAGGCTTTTAGGTATAAATGTATGAATCTTAAGGTATTTGGTGCACCATAAAGGTAGCAAGATTCAAGTTTCTCATAATAGCTTTTTCATCTGTTAAGACAACTAATTATTCAGAAGAGGCTCTATGTAGTAGTTGGTATAATTTACTTCTTCTGCTACCAATTTGTATAGTATCTTAATCCTAACTAGTTCTTAAACCACTCACTACCTATATAAGTTGTTTACCAACAATCAAACTATTTGTTTAGCATTCCAACAAGAAATGCTTATATCAACTATATCTCTTTGTTTACAAGTAATCAATAGCATTAGGCTTTGTGATTAATTGGTGATTTGTCTGAGACTGTACTATGTAGTCTTTAAGAGTTAATTTGTGATCTCTAATATTAGGTACTATGAGAGACCATGTTTTCACGTGAAAATTATTGTAATTTTAAATCACTCAATTGCTTAACCATTGTCAAATTTTAGAGATTTCTCATTTATTAATACTCCCGCTAATGGTTTGGGAGCACAACTTGCAAGCTCAAAAACCTTGTCTAATTCTTCACAGTTCAATAATCGACCCGTACAAAAAATGCATCCCATGTGGCCTCTAAGGTTCATTTACCTTGACATTATGATCTACTTCAAATTGAAATTGGAAAGAATATGCAAAGAAACAATCCAAACAATTAAGAGATGTGAAGATATGAAATTATAGTTGGAATCAGACTATAATATGGAAATTAAGAACATTGTTACTCAAATTCGTATAAAGTATAAAAATAAAATTCAGGAGATTGAAGTTGAATTTTTTACATATAAAGAACTATTTATATATAAGCCACAGTGCAGTTCTTATGAATAAAAACTTTGTAGAGACTTTGCAGTATAAATACATGGATCTCAATGCATAAGGTGTCGGGATTGCAACAAGATTCAAATTTTGTATAATAACTTTTTCATCTTTCAAGACAACAAAATATTTAGAAGAGGTTTTATGTGATAGTTAGTATGTCTTCGTCTGTGCCTTTTGCTACCAATTTGTAAAGTATCTCAATCGTAACAAGTCCTCAGGCCACCCATCTTTTGTATAAGCTTCTTATCAACAATTAGAAAATTGGTCTAGTGTTCTAATAGAAAAGCTTATGTCAACTCTTTCTCTCCGTTTAAAAGTAATCATCAGAGACAGGGTTTGTGATTAATTGGTGATTTATCTGAGACTGTATTGTACAATATCTGAGAGCTAATTTTCTGATCTTTGATATTAGGTGTAATTAGAGGCCATGTTTTTGTAGTCTTTAGGATATGGTCTCTGATACATCTTTTTCTTATAGTGTTCTCTCCTAAAAATTGTTGTGGTTTTAAATCAATTTGTTTTGTAATCAGTGTCAAATTTTGAACATTTTTCACTTACTAATACTCCTGCCAATGGTTTGGGAGCACAGCTTGCAAGCTCACAAACCTTGTCTAATTCTTCATAGTTCAATAATCGCCCCGTACAAAAAGCATTCCATTTGACCTCCAGAATTATTTTCTTGACATTATAGTCGACTTCAAATTAAATTGAAAAGAATACATAAAGAAACTGGCTAAATCATTAAGAGCTATGAAGATATGAAATTGTAGTTGAAAATGTGATAAGAAAATTGAGAAAGTTGTAACTTAAATTCATATAAAATATTAAAATAAAAATTAGGAGATTGAAGCTGAATTTTCGCATAAAAAAAAACCATTTAGATATAAGCTACAATGTTGTTCTTAGGAATAAAAACTTTGCACAGGCTTTCATGTATAAATGGATGGATCTTAAGGTATCGGGTGCATCAGGAGGCTTTATGTGGTAGTTATTATGTCTTCTTCTAGGCTTTCTGCTACTAATTTTTATAGTATCTCAATCGCAACTTGTGCTTACACCACCCACCCACCACCTGTTTGCTTTCCAACAATCAAAAAATTCTCTAGCATTCCAATAAGAAACTCTTATATCAACTATATATCTTCATTTACAGGCAATCATCAATGATAGGGTTTTGTGATTAACTAGTGATTTATCTAAGATAGTATTATGTTGTTTCTAATATTAGGTACTAGTAAAGACCGTGTTTTTACATTCTTTGATACATCCTTTTTTTTGTAGTGTTCTCCTATGAAAACTACTAAGATTTTAATTCATCCAGTTAAGTAAGCGGTATCAAATTTTGGACATTTTCTACGTACTTATACTCTAACTAATGGTTTTGGAGCATAGCTTGTAGGCTCACAAACCTTGTCTAATTCTTCAGAGTTCCATAATCACCCCCATACAAAATGTATCCGATATGACCTCTAGGGTTTAGCTTCCTTGACATTATGTTCCACTTCAAACTAAATTGAAAAGAATATGCAAAGAAACAAGCCAAACCATTAAGAGCCATGAAGATATGAAATTGCAGTTGCAACCAGACAATGATAGGAATATTGAGGAAGTTATTACTCAAATTCATATGAAGTATGAAAATAAAATTCAAGAGATTAAAGTTTAATTTTTGTATATCAAGAGCCATTTGGATATAAGTTGCAGTACAATTCTTATGGATAAAAACTTTGTAGAGGCTTTCAGGTATAAATGCATGGATCTCAAGGTACTAAGTACATTAAGAATGCAGTAAGATTCAAGTTTCGCCCAACAACTCTTTTATCTTTCAAGATAACAAAATATTCAGAAGAAGCTTTACGTGGTAGTTGGTATGTCTTCCTTTGGGCTATATATTACCAATTTGTACAATATCTCAATTGACTACTCCTCAGGCGACCCATCACCTTAATAAGCTATTTTTCAGCAATTAGAAAATTTGTCTAGCGTTCCAACAAGAAACGCTTATATCAACTCTATCTCTTCGTTTATAAGTAATTATAAGCGACTGGGTTTGTGATTAACTAGTGATTTATCTGTGACCGTATTATGTGGTCTCTGAAAGCTAATTTTTGGATCTCTAATTTTAGGTACCATTAGAGACCGTATTTTTGCAGTCTTCAGTATTTGATATCTGATATGTCCTTTTCTTATAGTGTTATCTCATGAAAAATGTTGTGATTTTAAATTAATTTATTACATAATCGATATTAAATTATGTTCATTTTCCATTTACTAATACTCTTGCTAATAGTTTGGGAGCACAGCTTGCAGGCTTACAGACTTTGTCTAATTCTTCACGATTTAATAATCGCAATGTACAAAATGCTTCCCATGTGGCCTTCAGGGTTCATCTTCATTGATATTATGATCCACTTCAAATTGAATTGGAAAAAATATACAAAGAAATAGGCCAAACAATTTATAGCATGAAGATATGAAATTTTAGTTCAAATCAAATTATGATAAGGAAATTGAGGAAGTCGTGACTCAAATTTGTAGAAAGTATGAAAATAAAAATTGGGAAACTAAAGTTGAATTTTTATATATAAAGAACCATTTGGATATGAGCCACAATGCAGTTCTTATGAATAAAAACTTTGTAGAGGCTTTCAAGTATAAATACATGGATCTTAATATATCATGTGCATCAGGACTGCAACAAGATTCAAGTTTTTCATAACAACTCCTTCATCTTTCAAGATAACAAAATGTTCAAACGTGGCTTTATATGGTAGTTAGTATGTCTTCCTGTAGGTTTTTTGCTACCAATTTGTATTGTATCTCAATTGCAACTAGTCCTCAGACCACCTACCACTTGTATAAGCTACTTACTAACAATCAAAAAATTGTCTAGCATCCAACAAGAAACGCTTATATCAACTCGATCTCTTTATTTACTGGTAATCATCAGTGACAGGGTTTATGATTAACTGGTGATTTATCTGAGACCGTATTGTGGACTCTCTGAGTTCTAATTTACAGTCTTGATATTAGGTACCATTAGAGATTGTGTTTTGCTGTCTTTAATATATGGTCTCAAATACGTTCTTTTCTTGTAGTGTTTTCTTGTGAAAATTATCGAGGTTTTAAATCATTCCATTGCATAACCAGTGTCAAATTTTGGACACTTTCCACTTGTTAATACTCTAACTAATGGAACGGTTGCAAAACTTGCCGGCTCACGAACCTTGTCTAATTCTTCACAGTTCAATAATCACCCATACAAACTGCATCCCATGTGGCCTCTAGGTTTCCTCTTCCTTGGTATTATGATCCATTCCCAATTGAATCGGAAATAGTATGTAAAGAAACAAACCAAACTATTACAAGCCATGAAAATATAAAATTGCAATCAAAATCTGACTGTGAGAATCAAATTGAGGAATTTGTGACTTTAATTCGAAGAAAATATGAAAATAAAATTCCAGAGATTGAAGTTGATTTTTTACCAAAAAAGAACCCTTTGAATACAAGCCACAATGCAATTCTTATGAATGATATCTTAGTTAAGGCTTTTAGGTAAAAATCATGTATCTCAAGTTATCATATGCTTCAAGAATGTAGCGAGATTCAAGTTTTGCATAGCAGCTCCTTCATCTTTCAAGACAACAAAATGTTTGGAGGAAACTTTCTATGGTAGTTAGTATGTCTTCCTCTGGGCCTTCTGTTTCCAATTTGTATACCATCTCTATCGTAGCTAATCGTCAAACCACTCTATTACACACCTGTATATGCTGCTTACCAACAATCAACAAATTTGTCTAGCATTTTAACAAAAAATGCATATATAAACTCCATCTCTCTGCTTACAGGTAATCATCAGTGATAAGGTTTGAGATTAACTATCGATTTATATGAAAGCGTATTTTGCAATCTTTGAAAGCTAATTTTTAGTCTTTGTTAGGTACTATTAGAGACCTTGTTTTTGTAGTCTATAATATAATGTCTTTGATATGTTCTTTTTCTATAGTGTTAATCCATAAAAAAACATTGAGGTTTTAAATTAATTAATTGCACAACCGGTGTCAAATTTTGGACACTTTCAACTTGTTAACACTCTAGCCAATGGTTTGGGCATAGCTTACTGGCACAAAAACCTAGTCTAATTTTTTATAGTTTAATAATCGTTCATACAAAATGTATCCCTTGTGGACTCTAAAGTTCATCTTCCTTCACATTATGATCCACTTCAAATTGAATTGGAAAGAATATGCAAAGAAATTGTAGTTAAAATCAGATTATGAGAAGGAAATTGAGGAAGTTAGTGACTCACATTCGGAGAAAATATGAAAATAAAAATCAGGAGATTGAACTTGAATTATTATATCAAAAGAACCATTTCGATATAAGCCACAATGCAGATTTTATGAATAAAAACTTTGCCGAGGCTATTAGGTATAAATGCCTAGATCTCATGCTATTAGGTGCAACAGGAATGCAGCAAAATTCAAGTTTCTATAAGAAACACTTATATCAACTTTGTCACTATATGTAGAGATAATCATGAGCGACATTACATTAAATCATCACTTGCAATAAGGAGAAGATGCTATAAATCATCACTTGCAATAGATATCAATGAATGTATAGAACGAAGTGCTTGCCAGTGTCATGGCTACACCTGTAAGACTACTTGGGATGGTTATGAGTGCAAGTGTAAGGGGAATTTTCTATATACAAAGGAGCAAGTCGTCTGTAGAGGTAAAATATTGTAAATCTTCACTTGACATTACATTCATTATATATCAAAAATGAGCATTGATGAATGCTAATGGGCTTTTTGGCTTTTGGTTTCCTTGCAATTATGGGTCTTTCTATAACTGTCCAATGATATATTTTGTCTTTAATGTTGGTACTACCCAAACAAACTATTATAATAAAAACACTAATTATCTGATTTCTGGTGGTACAACTACACATAAAAATTTCAAAATAATTTGCCATGTTTAAGCCTTTTCCCACAAGAAAACTAGAAGGTTGTTCAGTTCTTTTTTTAGAGTGTCATAGACTACATACTTCACAAAAAATTAAAAAAATAATAATTCATCTTCCTTAATTGCTATCAAACAAGAAAAAAAAGTCAAAATATATATTAAAGAGAATGAAATTAAATGTATGCTGGGGATTATCCATTGTATGTTATCTTGATTCAGGTAACTGTTTATCTACTTCAAAAATTATTTTTTGTGAATCAAAAAGATGTTATATCCACTATGACCTTTACATGATGTTATTACTTTTTCAAATTCATGTCACCACTTTATATTACATTACCCATAGCGGAAAAGGATCCAAAATCTCAAGTTATTTGTCCCTTACAAATTGTAATAAATGCAAATCTTTTCAGCACTTTTGAAAAAAAAATTAAAATAAAAAAAATACAACATATTGTTGTCAATTACCTTTTATCAATCCAAGTCTGATCAATTCCCATTTTTCTGCATAAAATTATAATTATTAGATTATTGTCACTCCTGTTCTATCCATTCAATAAACTAGTAAGATCTCTACTTAAGGAAATGAATATTGAATAAAGATCTAATTAGTTTATTGAATGGATAGACAAGGAGTTAAGTTTGGACTGGGTAGAGATATATTAAATGAATATTGAGTAGAGATCTCCATTCAATAAACTTTTTTGCCGAGTATAAAATGTACAGAAAATGTCATAATGATATTGTCAAGTACTACTTAACAATTATTATTTGCTAGTTATTACTAAACATAAAAGGGATGGACTAAGTAGAAATTCACTACTCTTTAGCTACTAAGACAAATCTTTTTTGATATAGAATTAGACAAATAGGTAGGTTATCTATAAAAATAATAATAATAATGAAGAAAATGGGGTTAGAATTTTAAAATAAGTTTAGTAAGCTTTATACAAAAGGAAAGTAACTCATTATATTGTTTTAGTTTATTAGGTTTTAAAGCAAGTTTGAATTGCAGTCACTTTTCTTTCTAGCTAAGTATGTAATATTTGTATTATGGGCTTGAAATTTTCATGGAAGCCGTACAGATAAATAATGAGAAAATTACTATAACCTATAAATGTGGTTACTTTGCTGGAAATTAAGGCCTTAGCCAAGCTAGCAACCTTAGGTTTTCAAAGTATACATACAATTTTTTATTAGTAATATGATTGTTAGACTTTACAGATTTATAATTAGTAAACTAGCATCAAACTGATGTTGCAGAAAAAATCCACATTCAATCTTCGAAGTCATTAAAACACACTACAAGATCATGGTTTTAATAATTTCAGAGTAGAGTTTTCAATTATAAAATAGTAATTTATGCAACTTATTCGAAAGATGTCCAAATCTAGTGTGTTTTGGTGAAATTTTTCATAATTAAAATATTTTAGACTTCTTTTACAAATTCTTAGAACTTAGCTGCCAGTAGCTATTTAAAATACAAAAATATACATGTTAGCTACCTCTCATAGTATTCTATAGCAAGGGGGAAAATAAGAAAATCACTTTACTTAGCTACTAACTTTTTGCACCTAGTTTGTCTAACTGAGAAGCCATAATAGAGCCCTATAAAGTTGTGTATGCCTGAACCAAAAAGCAAAAGACAAAAAGAAGATAAATTAATAAAATATTACAAGTTTTAGAAGTTACTTAGTTGGCTCAAGTGGCGTTAAAAATGCTATTTTCAATTAAAGGAATTAAAAATTGTAACTACTATAAAACTTACCTAAACCCTAACCAATTATATATATTGTTATAGTGTAAACCCTAACTTTTCAATAATATAAAATTTGTATGGATCTAAACTTTTTTTGGGTTGATACTTTGGGGGTTTTGTAGAATTTAGACACTTAAAAAAAATATATATTAAAAGGTAAAATCAAAAACTTCTATGATTAAAGAAAACAAAGGTTTTTATTTTAGAGAAACCTTTGTTGTGAGAACTGATATCTTTATTTTGAGAAAATTCATTATATAATAACCCTAATTATGAATAAAATATACATATAGATTATTATGATAGGATTTAATATGAAACTTGAAATTAGTATTGGAATGGATGTGTGTAGGCATGGAACATTGTTTCTACAGAAAAAAAAGAAGATGAAAAAAATGTATTTTAATATAAATATAGAAGAAAAAGGGGGAAAAAAACTTTTAGCATAGGTCCTAATTGATTTTTAATATTATTATATTTTATATTACCCACTGAAAACATAATTTTTGTCGTAAAATTTTAAGTATTTTATTTATACTTTATTTATTATTTAATATTGGACAAATAGTTGAAATATTTTTTTAAAAATAACTTTTAATATGAAAATAATTGAACTAAATTATGAAAAATTCAGAGTAACCTTAGAATAAATATAGTAACAACATATTTTAACTACATCATAAACTATTGATGTTTTACTTGGTACACAAAATATTTAGATATTAAGGATATATACGTAATTTCTTATTTATATTAATAATTCAAGAAAATTTAGAATTTAACTGTCACACCCTTCACCGAGGTATGACTGGCTAGATAAATAGATAATCAAAACTCCATAACCTTGACTTCAAAACAAGAAACGAACACAGCGCTTGACTAAACTAAAAAGTAAAAAATAAATTTTATAAAATAAAAATTAGCTACAAAAGTTTGTTTACTGAAATAAATAACAATTTATTTAAAATTTTGGCAAAGGTTTCCAGTAAAATGGAACATGCCAAAAAAAAAAAAAATACATAACCTTGTTTTTATACAATAACCAAAGTAACAATAACAAGGACAACAAGGAGCTCGACTCTGTTTCTTGTCACAATAACAATTAATTAGGCCATTATGCCTTATAAGTCTAGACACCCCACAACTCTAGTGTGATTACAAATTTTTACTCTCTGACCTTAAGATTGAGATTCTCAAGAGTCACCTCACAACCAAACACTCAGCAAGGTCCATCATTAGTAATAGCTATCCTTGAGATCCTGTTACTAAAAAAAATAACCACAGAAGAGGGATGAGTACTATGAACTCAGTGAGTGGAAAATAATATTCAAAGGGTACTAGCATTACTTAACACAAGTAATATAATATATATAATAACATCATATAACAGTGTTTATGTTTTAATTTAGAATACACGTACACATTTGTAATTGTCATAACTTCACAATTTACATGAATCATATAATCACAAAGTAATCACAGCATACAAAGCAAACAAAGGGCCAACAAATAATTTAGCCTCACACAATAGTATCACCCACCACCTGGCATTTATGTGCCCATATAATAGATTAATTCTTCGTACACAATCCATCCCACTGAGGCTGAGCACTCAATCTTTTTAAAATACTTATCAGAAATAGAATATCAAATCAAAATATCCTAGGTGCACCTGGATCTTAGTTTTGGAAATAAAAATCATTTCTCAAAAAATTTCACTGAAATACTGCATTTGCTTATTTTTCATATATCACATATACTCAAATACATATATAATTACACATAATAATCTAGCCCCCAAAGGTAACAATTAACCACTCACTTTTAACCGATTTCATTTGTCACTTACACTTGCGTTCACGCATCTTATCAAGTCCACATTAGGTCCGAAACTAAAATTCATATTTTCAAATTATACTTAGTTTATAGACATTATTGTTATAATCTTTTAATTACTAAGCTTATATATCAACTTATATTGATTTCTTTATGAAAATTTTCTATTAAGTCATTACATGTCAAGTAGTATGAATTGTACTTTATGTGATAACGTTGATAACGGAGAGACATTTTTGATGTCTTGACAATGCATAAGGTAGAATGAACTTGGGGTTTGGACCAGTGTTCACTCTAATAGTCATATCTTTCCCTAGAAAATTCTAAATTCAGTTTCGCAAAATTTATTAAATACTAGACACATGTAGCTTTATAACGGGTTATCATTAGCAATTTTTAAATTTGTATATCAATACAGTTTATTCTTTGAAATTCCATCAAATTTTGCAAAACACAGGATTTTGACAGCTATGACCTTACCTTAGTTAATAGAACATAACTTTATCGAGTTAATTCCATTTATCGGGTTTATTAATAGACGAGTATATCTATCTTTATTATTCATAAATTTTTCCTAAAATTATTCTTTAACTCACTCAAATCCTCATATAAACACAAACAGGCACTGCCCAATTTCTGGTTGCCAACCTCTACTTTCAATGCTTATAAAACTCTCATAATTTGGAATTAAATTATGAAACTTTCCAGTCTTGCTTATCAAGATTTTATGAATATTTCATAGTTCAGAACTCTACTCCTAATTCATTCTTTAAGGCCCCCTATCATTAGTTACATCAAAACAAGTACATGACCCGAATATTCGAACAAAGACTTCCAACACTTCCAAAATACTCATATCATAAAATTAGGACCTTCACAACTCCAGAATTTTTCCTTAATATGTTAGGACTTTATGTGGTAGTTACTATGTGGTGCTTATAATTAATAAGAAAATTTGTCTAGAGTTCTGACAAGAAACGCTTATATCAATTCTATCTCTCCATTTATAGGTAATTATCAGAGACAGGGTTTGTGACTAATTGGTTATTCATCTGAGACTGTATCGTGTAGTCTCTAGGAGCTAATTGGAGATCTCTAAAATTAGGCACTAGTAGAGATCGTCTTTTTGCGGTCTTTAGTATACGTTCTTTGATACGTCTTTTTCTTGTAGTGTTCTCCTATGAAAATTATTGTGATTTTAAATCAATCAATTGTGAATCGATGTCAAATTTTGGACATTTTCACTTACTAATACTCCTGTTAATGATATGGGAGCACAGCTTGCAGGCTCACAAACCTTGTCGAATTCTTCACAATTTAATAACTGTCCCGTACAGAATGCATCCTATGTGGCCTAGAGGGTCCAACTTCCTTGACATTATGATCTAATTCAAATTGAATTGGAAAGATTATACAAAGAAACAACCCAAATCATTAAGAGCTATGAAGATGTGAAATTGTTATTAAAATCAAATTGTAATAAGAAAATTAGGAAATTATGTCTCAAATTCAAATAAAGTATGAAAATAAAAATCAAGAAATTGAAATTGAATTATTGCATAAAAAGAATCACTTGGATATAAGCTACAATTTGTACAGTATCTCTATCCTAACTAGTCCTCAGACCACCCACCACCTATATAAGCTGTTTCCAAACAATCAAATTATTTGTCTAGCATTTGAAAAAGAAACATTTATATCAACTCTATCTCTTAGTTTAGAAGTAATCATCAGCATTAGGGCTTTGTGATTAACAGATGATTTATTTGAGACTATATCGTGCGGTCTCTTAAAGCTAATTTACAATCTCTAATATTAGGTACCATGAGAAACTGTGTTTTTGTGATCTTTAGTATGCAATTTTTGATATGTCCTTTTCTTGTAGTGTTCTCCTGTGAAAATTATTGTGGTTTTAAATTAATCAATTGTGTAATCATTGTCAATTTTTTGACATTTCTCACTTATTAATACTCCTCCTAATGGTTTGGGAGCACATCTTACAAGCTTAAAAACCTTGTCTAATTCTTCACAGTTCAATAATTGTCTCGTATAAAAAATGCATCCTATATGGTCTCCAGGATTCATCTACCTTGACATTTTGATCCACTTCAAATTGAATTAGAAAGAATATGCAAAGAAACAATCCAAATAATTAAGAGACATGAAGGTATAAAATTTTTGTTAGAATTAGACTGTGATATGGAAACTAAGAAAGTTGTTACTCAAATTTATACAAAGTATGAGAATAAAATTTAGGTGATTGAAGTTGAATTTTTGCATATAAAAGAACCATTTTGATATAAGCCACAGTGCAGTTCTTATGAATAAAAACTTTGCAGAGGCTTTGCGGTATATATACATGGATCTCAAGGCATAAGGAGCTTTGGGATTATAGTAAGATTCAAATTTTGCACTAATAACTCTTTCATCTTTCAAGATAACAAAATGTTCAGAAGAGGCTTTATATGGTAGTTTGTATGTCTTCCTCTGTGCCTTCTGCTACCAATTTGTACAGTATCTCAATCGTAACTAGTCCTCATACTACCCACCTCGTGTATAAGCTGCTTACTAATAATTGAAAAATTGGTTTAGCATTCTAACAAGAAGAGCTTATATCAACTCTTTCTCTTTGTTTAAAGGTAATCATCAAATATAGGGTTTGGGATTAATTGGTGATTTATTTGAGGCCTATTATGCAGTCTTGGAGAGCTAACTTTCATTATCTGATATTAGGTACAATTAGAGGTCGTGTTTTTGCTATCTTTAGTATGTGGTTTCTAATATATACTTTTCTTATAGTGTTCTCTTGTGAAAATTATTGTGGTTTTAAATCAATTTTTTGCATAACTGGTGTCAAATTTTGAAAATTTTCCACTTACTAATACTCTTGCTAATGGTTTGGGAGTACAACTTGCTAGCTCACAAACCTTGTTTAATTCTTCAACATTCATCTTCATTGACATTCTGATCCACTTTTAATTAAATTGGAAAGAATATATAAAGAAACATGCCAAACCATTAAGAGCCTTGAAGATATCAAATTGTAGTTGAAATTATGATCCACTTCAAATTAAATTGGAAAGAACATGCGAAGAAAAATGTCAAACAATAAAAAACCATGAAGATTTGAAATTGTAATTGAAATCAGACTATGATAAGGAAATTAAGGAAGTTGTGACTCAGATTTGTATAAAGTATGAAAATAAAAATCAGAGATTGAAGTTCAATTTTTGTATAAAAAGAACAATTTAGATATAAGCCATAATGTAGTTCTTATGAATAAAATTTTTGCTAGTGGATAGGATCTTAAGGTATCAAGTACATCAGAAATGCAACAATATTCAAGTCTCACACAACAACTTGTTCATCTTTCCAGACAATAAAATGTTCAGAGAAGGCTTTATATGGTAGTTGGTTTGTCTTGCTCTGGGTCTTTTACTACCAATTTGTACAGTATCTTAATCATAACTTGTCCTCAGAACACCCATCCCCTGTATAAGCTTATTTCCAACAATCAAAAAATTTGTCTAGCTTATACCAACTCTATCTCTCCATTTATAGGTAAATATCAGCAACAGTGTTTATGATCAACTGGTGATTTATCTGAGACTGTATTGTGTAGTCTTTGAGAGCTAATTTACGATCTCTAATATTTAGTTACCATTAGAGACCGTGTTTTGGCAGTATTTAATATGTAGTCTCTAATACGTTATTTTCTTATAGTGTACTCTTGTGAAAAATACTGAGGTTTTAAATCATCCAGTTGGGCAAGCGGTGTCAAATTTTTGACATTTTTCACTTACTAATACTCTTGCTAATAGTTTGCGAGCATAGCTTTCAAGCTCATAAACCTCATAAACCTTGTCTAATTCCTCACAGTTCAATAATCACCCTGTACAAAATGCATCCTATGTGGCTTCTAGGGTTCATCTTCCTTGACATTATGATCCACTTCAAATTGTATCAAATTGTGATAGGAAAATTGGGGAAGATGTTACTCTAATTCATATAAAGTATGAAAATAAAATTTCGGAGATTGAAGTTGAATTTTTTGAAAAAAAAAAAAAAAATTCATTTGAATATAAGCCATAATGCACTTCTTATGAATAAAAACTCTGCAGAGGCTTTTAGGTATAAGTACATGGATCTTATGGTATAAGGTGCATCAAGAAGATAGCAAGATTCAAGTTTCGCATAACAATTCTTTCATCTTTCAAGACAACAAAACGTTCATAAAAGGCTTTATGTGGCAGTGGTTATGTCTTCCTTTGGACCTTCTACTACTAATTTATATAATACGTCAATCACAACTAGTCCTCAGACCACCCACTACCTACATAAGCTATTTACCAATAATTAGAAAACTTGTCCAGCATTTTAACCGAAAGCAGTTATATCAAGTCTTTCTCTTCGTTTATAAGTAATCATCAGAGACAGAGTTAGTGATTAACTTATGATTTATCTGAGACAGTATTGTGCGGTCTGTATGGGCTAATTTGAGATTTCTAATATTAAGCATCAGTAGAGACCATGTTTTTGCTATCTTTAGTATGCATTCTCTAATATGTTGTTATCTTATAGTGTTCTCTTATGAAAATTATTGTGGTTTTAAATCAATAAATTATGATCTAGTGTCAAATTTTGGACATTTTCCACTTAGTAATGCTCTTACTACTGGTCTGGGAGCACAACTTGCAGGTCACAAAACTTGTCTTGTTCTTCACAGTTTTATAATCGCTCCGTACATAGTGCATCCTATGTGGCCTTTAGGTTTCATCTTCCTTAACATTATGATCCACTTTAAATTGAATTGGAAAGAATATGCAACGAAACAAGCTAAACTATTAAAAGCCATGAAGATGTGAAATTTTAGTTAGAATCAGAATGTGAAAGGGAAATTGAGGAAGTGCATGGATATAAAAGTCTCTTTTGGATATAAGCCATAGATTAGTTGTTATGAATAAAAACTTTGCAGACGCTTTCAGGTATAAGTTCATGGATTTCAAGGTAGAAGGTGCATCAGAAAGGTAGCAAGATTCAAGTTTTGCATAATAGCTTTTTCATCTATTAAGAAAACTAAATATTCAAAAGAGGCTTTATGTGGTAGTTGATATGTATTCCTCTCAGCCTTCAGCTACTAATTTGTACAATATCTCAATCCTAACTAGTCCTTAGACCACCCACCACCTATATAAGCTGTTTACCAACAATCAAACTATTTGTCTAGCATTCCAACAAGAAATGCTTATATCAACTCCATCTCTTCGTTTACAGGTAATCATCAGCATTAAGATTTGTGATTAACTGGTGATTTATTTGAGACTGTATTGTGAGGTCTCTGTGACCTAATTTATGATATCCAATATTAGGTACTATGAGAAACTTTATTTTCATGGTCTTTAGTATGCGGTCTCTGATACGTTCTTTTCTTGTAGCGTTTCCTAGTGAAAATTGTTGTAATTTTAAATTACTCAATTGCATAACCATTGTCAAATTTTTGACATTTCTCATTTACTAATACTCCTGCTAATGGTTTAAGAGCACAACTTGCAAGCTGAAAATCCTTGTGTAATTTTTCACAGTTCAATAATCACCCCTGTATAAAAAATGCATCCTATGTGGCCATTTATCTTGACATTTTGATCCAATTCAAATTGAATTGGAAGAATATGCAAAGAAACAATCCAAATAATTAAGAGACATGAAGATATAAAATTGTAGTTGGAATTAGGCTGTGATATAGAAATTAAGAAAGTTGTTACTCAAATTCATACAATTTTTGCATATAAAGATCCATTTGGAAATAAGCCACAGTGCAGTTATTATGAATAAAAACTTTGCAGTATAAATACATGGATCTCAATGCATAAGGTGCATCAGGATTGCAGCAAGATTCAAATTTTGTACATTAGCTCTTTCATGTTTCAAGACAACAAAATGTTCAGAAGAGGCTTTGTGTGGTAGTTAGTATGTCTTCGTCTGTGCCTTATGCTATCAATTTGTATAGTGTCTCAATCATAACTAGTCCTCAGACCATCCATTTCCTGTATAAGCTACTTTCCAACAATCGAAAAATTGGTCTAGTGTACTAACAAGAAAAGCTTATATCAACTTTATCTTTCTATTTAAAGGTAATAATCAGAGACAGGGTGTGTGATTAATTGGTGATTTATCTGAGACAATATTGTGCAATATTTGAGAGCTAATTTCGATCTCTAAAATTAGGTGTAATTAGAGATTGTGTTTTTGCAATTTTTAGTATGTGGTCTCTGATACATCCTTTTCTTATAGTGTTCTCTCCTGAAAATTATTGTGGTTTTAAATGAATTTGTTGCATAATTGGTATCAAATTTTGAACTTTTTTCATTTACTAATATTCTTACTAATGGTTTGGGAGCACAGCTTTCAAGCTCATAAACCTTATCTAATTCTTCACAATTTAATAATCACCTGTACAAAAAACATTCCATTTGACCTCCAGGATTCATCTTCCTTGATATTATGGTCCACTTCAAATTGAACTGGAAATAATACTCAAAGAAACAAGCCAAATCATTAGGTACTATGAAGATATGAAATTGTAGTTGAAATCATAATGGAAATTACGGAAGTTGTAACTCAAATTCATATAAAATATTAAAATAAAAATTTGGAGATTAAAGTTGAATTTTTGCATAAAAAGAACCATTTGGATATAAGCCCACAATGTTGTTCTTAGGAATAAAAACTTTGCGGAGTCTTTCACGTTTAAATGCATGGATCTCAAGGTGTCGGGTACATCAGGAATGCAATAAGATTTAAGTTTTTTACAACAGCTCCTTCATCTTTCAAGTCAATAAAATGTTCAGAGGAGGCATCATATAGTTGTTATTATATCTTCCTTTAGGCCTTCTGCTACTAATTTTTATAGTATCTAAATCGCAACTTGTGCTCACACCACCCACCACCTGTATAAGCTGCTTTCAAACAATCAGAAAATTTCTCTAACGTTCCAACAAGAAACTCTTATATCAACTTTATTTCTTCGTTTGTAGATAATCATCAGCGATAGGGTTTGTGATTAATTGGTGATTTATCTAAGATAATATTGTGCAGTCTCCAATATTAGGAACTAGTAAAGACCGTGTTTTTGCATTCTCTGATATGTTCTTTTCTTGTAGTGATCTCCTGTGAAAACTACTGAGGTTTAAATTCATCCAGTTAGGTAAGCAGTGTCAAATTTTGTTCATTTTCCATTTGCTAATATTCCTGCTAATAGTTTGGGAGCAAAGCTTGCAGGCTCATAAACTTTGTCTAATTCTTTACTATTTAATAATTGCCATGTACAAAATACTTCCTATGTGGCCTCTAGGGTTCATCTTCTTTAACATTATGATCCACTTCAAATTGCATTGAAAACAATATACAAAGAAATAGGCCAAACAATTTAGAGCCGTGAAGATATGAAATTTTAGTTGAAATCAAATTGAGATAAGGAAATTGAGGAAGTTGTGACTCAAATTTGTAGAAAGTATGAAAATAAAAATTAGGAAATTGAAGTTGAATTTTTGCATAAAAAGAACAATTTGGATATAATGCACAATGCAGTTCTTAAGAATAAAAAGTTTGTAGAGGCTTTTAGGTATAAATACATAAGATATCATGTGCATCAGAAATGCAATAACATTCAAGTTTTTCACAACAGCTCCTTCATCTTTCATGATAACAAAATGTTCAAATGTGGCTTTATGTGGTAGTTAGTATGTCTTCCTTTGACCTTCTACTACCAATTTTTATAGTATCTGAATCGTAACTAGTCCTCAGACCACCCACCACCTGTATAAGCTGCTTACCAACAATCAAAAAATTTGTCTAGCATTCTAACAAGAAACGCTTATATTAACTCTATTTATTCTTTTATAGATATCATTAGTGGCAAGGTTTGTGATTAACTGGTGAGTTATTTGAGACCAAATTGTATGGTCTTTGACCTAATTTGCGATCTCTGATTTTAGGTGCCATTAGAGATTGTGTTTTTGCAGTTTTTGATATGCGATCAGTGGTACATCCTTTTATTGTACTGTTATCCCATGAAAAATATTGATGTTTTAAAGTAACGAGTTGGTAAACGGTTTCAAATTTTTGATATATTTCATTGACTAATACTACTGCTAATGATTTGGGAGCACAATTTGTAGGCTTACAAACATTGTCTGATTCTTTATAATTCAATAATCGCCATATACAAAATGCATCCTATGTTACCTTTAGGGTTTATCTTTCTTGACATTATGATCTACTTCAAATTGAATTGGAAAGACTATGCAGAGAAACAGGCCAAACCATTAAGAGCCACGAAGATATGAAATTGTAGTTGAAATCAGACTGTGATAAGGAAATTAGGATGTTTTAACTCATTTAGGTATAAAGTATGAAAGTAAAATTTGGAGATTAAAGTTGAATTTTTATTTTAAAAGAACCATTTTAGTAGAAACCACAATGCATTTCTTTTGAATAAAAACATTGCAGACGATTTCAGGTATAAATGCTTAGATCTCAAAGTCTCAGGTGCATCATGAATGTAGCAAGATTCAAGTTTTGCACAACAGCTCCTTCATCTTTCAAAAAGATAAAATATTTTGGGAGGTTTTATGAGGTAGTTGGTATGTCTTCTTGTGGGTTTCTTTCTACAAGTTTGTATAGTATCTCAATTGCAACTATTCCTCAGATCATCTACCACTTGTATAAGCTACTTACCAACAATCAAAAAAAAAAAATTTTAGTGTTCCAACAAGAAATGCTTATATCAACTTGATCTCTCTGTTTACATATAATCATCAGTGACAGGGTTTATGATTAACTGGTGATTTATCTGAGACCTTATTGTGGGGTCTCTGAGATTTAATTTGTAATCTCTAATATTAGGTACCATTAAAGACTGTGTTTTGCGGTCTTTAATATAGGATCTCAGATATGTCCTTTTCTTATAGTGTTCTCTTGTGAAAATTCTTGAAAATTTTAATCATTCAGTTGCATAATCACTGTTAAATTTTAGACATTTTCCACTTGCTAACGTTAGCCACAATGCAGTTCTTATGAATGACATTTTAGTAAATGATTTTAGGTATAAATCATGTATCTCAAGGATTTTAGCCACTTCAAATTGAATTTGAAAGAATATAATTTACAAAGAAACAAACCAAACCATTAAGAGCCATGAAGATATGAAATTGTAATTAAAATCAAAATGTGAGACGGAAATTAAGGAAGTTGTGACTCAAATTCATAAAATGTATGAAAATAAAAATTAGGATTTTGAAATTGAATTTTTGCAGAAAAGGAACATTTAGATATAAGCCACAATGTAGTTCTTAGGAATAAAAATTTTGTAAAAGCATTCAGGTATAAATGCATGGATCTCAAGATTTCAAGTGCATAAGGAATACACCAAGATTAAGTTTTTCACAATAGCTCCTTCATCTTTCAAGACAACAAAATGTTTGGAGGATGTTTTATGTGGTAGTTGGTATGTCTTCCTCTGGGTTTTTTGCTACTAATTTTTATAGTATCTCAATTGCAACTGGTTGCCATACTACATACCACCTGTATAAGCTGCTTACCAACAAATAAAAAATTTTCTTGCATTCCAACAAGAAATGCTTATATCAACTTTATCTCTCTATTTACAGGTAATCATCAGCGACAAGGTTTGTGATTTACAGGTGATTTATTTGAGACAGTATTGTGCAGTATCTAAGAACTAATTTGTGGTCTCTGATATTAGGCACCTTCAGAGACTGTGTTTTTGTGGTCTTTCATATGCGGTATCTGATACGTCTTTTTGTTGTAGAGTTTTCTCATGAAAAATATAGAGATTTTAAATCATTAAGTTGGTTAACCGGTATCAAATTTTGGACATTTTCTACTTACTAATTCTCTTGATAATGGTTTGGGAGCATAACTTGTAGGCTAACAAACCTTGTCTAATTTTACATAGTTAAATAATCGTCAAGTACAAAATTCATCCCGTATGGCCTCGAAAGTTAATCTTCATTGACATTATAATCCATTTCAAATTGAATTAAAGAACATGCAATGAAAAATGCCAAACAATGAAGAGCCATGAAGATTTTAAATTATAAGTGAAATCAAACTATGATAAGGAAATTGAGGAAGTTGTGACTCAGATTTGTATAAAGTATGAAAATAAAAATAAGAGATTGAAGTTCAATTTTTGTATAAAAAGAATCATTTGGATATAGACCACAATGCAATTCTTATAAATGAAATTTTTGCTAACGGATGGATCTTAATGTATTAAGTGCATTAGAAATGCAGCAAGATTTAAGTTTCACATAACAACTTGTTCATCTTTCAAAATAACAAAATGTTCAGAGAAGGCTTTATGTGGTAGTTGGTTTGTCTTCCTCTGGGTCTTCTGCTATCAATTTATACAGTATCTCAATCACAATTAGTCCTTAGAACACCCATCACCTGTATATGCTTTTTACCAACAATCAGAAAATTTATCTAGCTTATACCAACTCTATCTCTCCATTTATAGGTAATCATCAACAACAGTATTTGTGATTAACTAGTGATTTATCTGAGACCGTATTGTGTGGTCTCTGAGAGCTAATTTGCAGTCTCTGATATTAGTTACCATTAAAGACCGTGTTTTAGTGGTCTTTAATATGCAGTCTCCAATACGTCTTTTTCTTGTAGTGTACTCTTCACAATTCAATAATCGCCCCGTACAAAATGCATCTCATGTGGCTTCTAGGGTTCATCTTCCTTGACATTATAATCCACTTCAAATTGAATTGGAAAGAATATGCAAAAAAATAAGTCAAACCATTAAGAGTAATGAAGATATAAAATTGTAGTTTGTATCAAATTATGATAGGAAAATTGAGGAATGTGTTACTTTAATTCATATAAATTATGAAAATAAAATTCCAGAGATTAAGTTGAATTTTTGCATAAAAAAAATCATTTGAATACAAGATATGGTGCACTTCTTATGAATAAAAACTTTGTAAAGACTTTTAGGTATAAATGCATGGATCTTAAGGTATAATGTGCATCAAAAAGGCAGCAAGATTCAAGTTTTGCATAACAGCTCTTTCATCTTTCAAGACAACAAAATGTTCATAAGAGACTTTATGTGGTAGTTGATATCCTTTCCTCTTGGCTTTCTACTTCTAATTTATACAGTATCTCAATTGCAACTAGTCCTCAGACCACTCACCAGCCTATATATGCTATTTACCAATAATCAAAAAAATTTTCTAGTGTTCCAACTAGAAGCAGTTATATCAAGTCTATCTCTTCGTTTATAAGTAATCATTAGAGACAGGGTTTGTGATTAACTTGAGATTTATCTGAGACCATATTGTGCAGTTTCTAATATCAGGCACCAGTAGAAATCTTGTTTTTGTGGTCTTTAGCATGCATTCTCCGATACATCATTATCTTTTAGTGTTTTCCCATGAAAATTGTTGCGGTTTTAAATCAATCAATTATGATATGATGTGAAATTTTGAGAAAGTTGTTACTTAAATCTTGTCTTGTTCTTCAAAGTTTAATAATCACCCCGTATAAAATGCATCCTATGTTATAGGAAAATTAAGGAAATTGTTACTTAAATTTGTATAAAGTATAAAAATAAAATTTCACAAATTGAAGTTAAATTTTAGCATAAAAAGTCACTTTTGGATATAAGCCACAGAGTAGTTCTTTTGAATAAAAAATTTACAGACGGCTTTCAGGTATAAATGCGTGGATCTTAACGTATAAGGTGCATCAAAAAGGTAACAAGATTTAAGTTTTGCAGAATAGGTTTTTCATCTATCAAGATAACTAAATGTTCATAAGAGGCTTTGTGTGGTAGTTGGTATGTTTTTTTCTCAGCCCTCTGCTACCAATTTGTACAGTATCTCAATCCCAACAAGAAATCCTTATATCAATTCTATCTCTTCATTTACTAGTAATCATTAGTATTAAGGTTTATGATTAATTGGTGATTTATCTGCGATTGTACTATGCGGTCTCTAAGAGCTAATTTATGATCTCTAATATTAGGTAGTATGAGAGACCATGTTTTCAAGATCTTTAGTATGCGGTCTCTGATACATCCTTTTCTTGTAGTGTTATCCCCTGAAAATTGTTGTAATTTTAAATCACTCAAATGCGTAACTATTGTTAAAATTTTGACATTTCTCATTTACTAATACTCCTGCGAAGGGTTTGCGAACAAAACTTGCAAGCTGAAAAATCTTTGTCTAATTCTTCATAGTTCAATAATAGCCTCATACAAAAATGCATCCCATGTGGCCTTTAAGGTTCATTTACCTTGACATTATGATCCACTTCAAATTGAATTGGAAAGAATATACAAAGAAACAATCCAAACAATTAAGAGATATTAAGATATGAAATTATAGTTAGAATCAGACTATGATATGAAAATTAAGAAAGTTGTTACTCAAATTAGTACAAAGTATGAAAATAAAATTCAGGATATTGAAGTTGAATTTTTACATTTAAAGAACCATTTGGATATAAGCCACAATGCAGTTCGTATGAATAAAAACCTTGCAAAGACTTTGCGGTATGTATAAATACATGAATCTCAATGCATAAGGTGCATCAGAATTGCAGCAAAATTCAAATTTCTTACAATAACTCTTTCATCTTTCAAGACAACAAAATGTTCAGAAGAGGCTTTGTGTGGTAGTAAGTATGTCTTCGTCAATGCCTTATGCTACTAATTTGTACAGTATCTCAATCGTAACCTATCCTCAAACCAACCACCTCTTATATAAGCTGCTTATCGACAATCCGAAAATTGGTCTAGCGTTCTAACAGTAAAAGCTTATATCAACTCTTTCTCTCCATTTAAAGGTAGTCATCAGAGATAGGGTTTGTGATTAATTGGTGATTTATCTAAAACTGTATTGTGTAATATCTAAGAGCTAGTTTCTGATCTCTGATATTAGGTGCAATTAGAGACCGTGTTTTTGCAGTCTTTAGTATGTGGTCTCTGATACATCCTTTTCTTATAGTGCTCTTTTCAAAAAATTGTTGTGGTTTTAAATCAATTTGTAGCGTAATTGGTGTCAAATTTGGAATATTTTCCACTTACTAATACTCCTGCAAATGGTTTAGGAGCACAGCTTGCAGGCTCAATAATTGTCCCGTACAAAAAGCATTTCATTTGGCCTCTATGATTCATCTTCCTTAACATTATAGTCCACTTTAAATTAAATTAGAAAGAATATGCAAAGAAACATGCTAAATCATTAAGAGCCATGAAAATATGAAATTGTAATTGAAATCAAAATGTGATAAGGAAATTGAGGTAGTTACAACTCAATTTCATATAAAATATTTAAATAAAAATTAGGAGATTGAAGTTGAATTTTCGCATAAAAAAAACCCTTTGGATATAAGTCACAATGCAATTCTTATGAATAAAAACTTTACGGAGGCTTTCACGTATAAATGTATGGATCTCAAGGTATCAGGTACATCAGGAATGCGATAAGATTCAAGTTTTTCACAACAACTCCTTCATTTTTCAAGATAACAAAATGATCAAAGGAGGCTTCATATGGTATTTATTATGTCTTCCTCTAGGCCTTCTGCTACCAATTTTTACAGTATCTCAATCGCAACTTGTGCTCACACCACCCACCACCTCTATAAGCTGCTTTCCAATAATCAAAAAAATTTCTCTAGCATTCTAACAAGAAACTCTTATATTAACTCTATCTCTTCATTTATAGGTAATTATCAACAATAAGGTTTGTGATTAACTGGTGATTTATCTAAGATCATATTGTGCAATCTCTAATGTTAGGTACAAGTAAAGATCGTGTTTTTGCAGTCTCTAATACGTCATTTTCTTGTAATGTTCTCCTGTGAAAACTATTGAGGTCTTAATTCATCTAGTTAGATAAGCAGTGTCAAAATTTGGACATTTTCTACGTGCTAATACTCTAACTAATCGTTTGGGAGCATAGCTTGTAGGCTCACAAACCTTGTCTAATTCTTCAAAGTTCTATAATCACCCCATACAAAATTCATCCCTTTGTGGCCTTCTGGGTTTAGCTTCCTTAACATTGTGATCCACTTCAAATTGAATTGGAAAGAATATGCAAAGAAGTGATCCAAACCATTAAGAACCATAAAGATATGAAATTGTAATTGCAACCAGACAGTGATAGAAAATTGAAGAAGTTATTACTCAAATTCATATAAAGTATCAAAATAAAATTCAAGAGTTTGAAGTTGAATATTTACATATATAGAACCATTTGGATATAAGTCACAGTGCAATTCTTATGGGTAAAAACTTTATAGAGGTTTTTAGGTATAAATGCAGGGATCTCAAGGTATAAGGTGCATCAGGAATGTAGTAAGATTCATGTTTCACCCAACAGCTCTTTCATCTTTCAAGACAATAAAATATTCAAAAGAGGCTTTATGTGATAATTGGTATGTCTTCCTCTGAGCCTTCTACTACTAATTTGTACAGTATCTCAATTGATTACTTCTCAGACCACTCATCACCTGTATAAGCTATTTTTCAACAATTGCAAAATTTGTCTAGCGTTCCAACAAGAAACGCTTATATCAACTCAATATCTGCATTTATAGGTAATTATCAGCAACTGGGATTGTGATTAACTAGTGATTTATCTGTTTTTGTATTATGCGGTCTTTGATAACTAATTTACGATCTCTAATATTAGGTACCACTAGAGAACGTGTTTTTGTAGTCTTCAGTATGTGGTATCTAATATGTCTTTTTCTTGTAGTGTTATCTCATGAAAATTGTCATGATTTTAAATCAATTCGTTGTATAACTGATATCAAATTTTGTTCATTTTTCGTTTACTAATACTCGTACTAATAGTTTGGGAGCATAACTTGTAGGCTCATAAACTTTGTCTAATTCTTCACAATTTAATAATCACCATGTACAAAATGCTTCCTATGTGGCCTCCAAGGTTCATCTTCCATAATATTATAATCCACTTCAAATTGAATTGGAAACAATATACAAAGAAA
The DNA here is from genome assembly GCA_029379385.1 of Quillaja saponaria. NCBI lineage: Eukaryota > Viridiplantae > Streptophyta > Magnoliopsida > Fabales > Quillajaceae > Quillaja > Quillaja saponaria. Next base: position 14,934,175 of record CM055605.1, on the reverse strand, counting down.
CAGGCCAACAATTTAGAGCCATGAAGATATGAAATTTTAGTTGAAATCAAATTGTGATAAGGAAATTGAGGAAGTTGTGCTCAAATTTGTAGAAAGTATGAAAATAAAAAAATTAGGAAACTGTAGTTGAATTTTTACATAAAAAGAACCATTGGATATAAGCCACAATGCAATTCTTAGGAATAAAACTTTGTAAAGGCTTTCAGGTATAAATGCAAGGATCTCAAGATAACATATGCATTAGGATTGCAACAAGATTCAAGTTTTTCACAACAGCTCCTTCATCTTTCAAAACAACAAAATATTCAATTGTGGCTTTATGTGGTAGTTGGTATGTCTTTCTTTGACCTTTTACTACCAATTTTTATAGTATCTGAATCACAACTAATCCTTACACTACCCATAACCTGTATAAACTGCTTTCCAACAATCAGAAAATTTCTCTAGCATTCTAATAAGAAACTCTTATATCAACTCTATCTCTTCGTTTATAGACAATTATCAGCGATAGGGTTTATGATTAACTGGTAATTTATCTGAGATCGTATTGTGTGGTCTCTAATATTAGGTACCAGTAAAGATCATGTTTTTGCAGTCTCTGATACATCCTTTTCTTTTAATGTTCTCTCGTAAAAACTATTGAGGTTTTAATCATCCAGTTAGGTAAGCGGTGTCAAATTTGGACATTTTCTATGTACTAATACTACAACTAATGGTTTGGGAGAACAACTTGTAAGCTTACAAAACTTGTCTAATTCTTCAAAGGTCTATAGTCACCCTATACAAAATGTATCCCATATGGCCTCCAGGGTTTACCTTCCTTGACATTATGATCCACTTCAGATTGAATTGAAAAAAATATGCAAAGAAACTACCTAAACCATTAAGAGTCATAAAGATATGAAATTGTAGTTGCAACCAGATAGTGATAGGAAAAATGAGGAAGTTTGAAAATAAAATTCAAGAGATTGAAGTTGAATTTTTGCATATAAAGAACCATTTGGATAGAAGCCACAATGCATTTCTTATGGATAAAAACTTTGTAGAGGCTTTCAGGTATAAATGCATGGATTTTAAGGTATAAGATGCATCAGGAATGTAGCAAGATTCAAGTTTTGCCCAACAACTCTTTTATCATTCAAGACAACAAAATGTTCAAAAGAGACTTTATATGGTAGTTGGTATGTCTTCCTTTATGCCTTTTACATCCAATTTGTACAGTATCTCAATTGACTACTCCTCATACCACCTATCACCTGTATAAGCTATTTTTCAACAATTAGAAAATTTATCTAGCATTCTAACAAAAAACGCGTATATTAACTCTATCTCTCCATTTATAGGTAATTATCAGCGATTGGGTTTGTGATTAACTAATGATTTATTTGTGACTGTATTATGTGGTCTCTAATAACTAATTTACAATTTCTAATATTAGGTACAATTATAGACCGTGTTTTTGTAGTCTTTAGTATGTAGTGTCTGATATGTCCTTTTCTTGTAGTGTTATCTTGTGAAAATTGTTTTGATTTTAAAATAATTAGTTGCATAACTGGTGTCAAATTTTGTTCATTTTTCATTTACTAATACTCCTGCTAATAGTTTGGGAGCACAACTTGCAAGCTCACAAACTTTGTCTGATTCTTCACAGTTTACTAATTATCCTGTACAAAATGTTTCCCATATGGCCTCTATGTTCATCTTCCTTAATATTATGATCCATTTCAAATTGAATTGGAAACAATATACAAAGGAGCATGCTACACAATTTAGAGTCATGAAGATATGAAATTTAGTTGAAATTAAACTGTGATAAGGAAATTATGACTCAAATTTGTAGTAAGTATGAAAATAAAAATCAGGAAACTGAAGTTGAATTTTTGCATAAAAAGAACCAATTGGATATAAGCCACAATGCAGTTCTTATGAATAAAAACTTTACAAAGGCTTTCAGGTATAAATGCATGGATCTCAAGATATCATGTGTATCAGGATTGCAACAAGATTCAAGTTTTTCACAACAGCTCCTTCATCTTTCAAAACAACAAAATATTCAATTGTGGCTTTATGTGGTACTTAGTATGTCTTTCTCTGACCTTCTACTATCAATTTTTATAGTATCTGAATCATAACTCATCCTCAAACCACCTACCACCTGTATAAGCTACTTGCCAACAATCAAAAAATTTGCCTAGCGTTCTAACAAGAAATGCTTATATCAACTCTATCTCTTCGTTTATAGGTATCATCAATGACAGGGTTTGTGATTAACAGGTAATTTATCTGACACAAGATTGTATGGTCTTTGACCTAATTTATGATTTTTGATATTAGGTGCCATTAGAGATCGTGTTTTTACGGTCTTTAATATGTAGTCAATGATACATCATTTTCTTATACTGTTCTCCCATAAAAAATATTGAGGTTTTAAAGCATCGAGTTAGTAACCAGTTTCAAATTTTGGACATTTTCCACTTACTAATACTAGTACTATTGGTTTGGAAGCACAGTTTGTAAGCTCATAAACATTGTCTGATTCTTCATAATTCAATAATTTTCCTATACAAAATGCATCCCATGTTGCCTGTAGGGTTCATCTTATTGACATTATGATCAACTTCAAATTCAATTGGAAAGAATATGCAAAGAAACAGGTCAAACCATTTAGAGTCATGAAGATATGAAATTGTAGTTGAAATCAAACTGTGATAAGGAAATTAGGATGTTCTAACTCAAATCTATATAAAATATGAATGTAAAATTTGGAGATTGAAGTTGAAATTTTACTTTAAAAGAATCATTTAAGTAGAAACCACAATGCATTTCTTATGAATAAAAACTTTATAGAGGTTTTAAGGTATAAATACATAGATCTCAATGTATTAGGTGCATCAGGAATGCAGCAAGACTCAAGTTTTGCACAACAACTTATTCATCTTTCAAGAAAATAAAATGTTTTGGGGAGGCTTTATGAGGTAGTTTGTATGTCTTCCTATGGGCTTTTTGTTACTAATTTATACTGTATCTCAATTGCAACTAGATCTCTCATACCACCTACTACATGTAAAAGCTACTTACCAACAATCAAAAAATTTGTCTAGTGTTCCAACAAAAAATGCTTATATCAACTTGATCTCTCTGTTTACAAGTAATCATCAGTAACAGGGTTTATGATTAACTAGTTTATTTGAGGCCGTATTATGGGGTCCCTGAGATCTAATTTCGATTGTCTGATATTAGGTACCATTAGAGATTGTATTTTGTGGTCTATAATATGTGGTGTCAGATACGTACTTTTCTTGTAGTGTTCTTCTGTAAAAATTATTGAGGTTTTAAATCATTCAGTTGGGTAATTGGTGTCAAATTTTAAACATTTTCCACTTGCTTATACTCTAGCTAATGGCTTAGGAGCAAAACTTGCTAGCTTACAAACCTTGTCTAGTCTTCATCATTCAATAATTGCCTCGTATAAAATGCATCCCACGTGGCCTCTACGTTTCCTCTTCCTTGGCATTATGATCCACTTTAAATTAAATTAGAAATAATATGTAAAGAAATAAGCCAAACCATTAAGAGCCATGAAGATATAAAATTGCAATCGAAATTTGACTGTGAGAATCAAATTGACGAATTTGTGATTCTAATTCGAACAAAGTATGAAAATAAAAATCTGGAGATTAAAGTTGATTTTTTACCAAAAAAGAACCCTTTGAATACAAGCTACAATGCAGTTCTTATGAATGACATCTTGGTAAAGGATTTTAGGTATAAATCATGTATCTCAAGTTATCATATGCTTCAAGAATACAGCAAGATTCAAGTTTCGCATAGCAAGATTCAAGTTTTGCATAGCAACTCCTTCATCTTTTAAGACAACAAAATATTATAAGGAAGCTTTCTGTGTAGTGGTAGCTTCCTTTGGGCCTTCTGTTGCCAATTTGTACATCATCTCTACTATAGTTAGTCATTAGACCACCATATCACACACCTGTATATGCTACTTACCAGCAATCAACAAATTTGTATAGCATTTCAACAAGAAACTCTAATATCAACTCTATCTCTCGGCTTATAGGTAATCATCAGCGATAGGGTTTGAGATTAACTATCGATTTATATGAGTGTATTTTGCGGTCTTTGAAAGCTAATTTATGGTCTCTGTTAGATACTATTAGAGACCTTGTTTTGCAATCTATAATATAATGTCTTTGATATGTTCTTTTCCCACAGTGTTAATCCATAAAAATTGTTAAGGTTTTAAATTAATTAATCACGCAACCAGTGTCAAATTTTAGATACTTTTAACTTGCTAATACTCCAGCTAATGGTTTGAGCATAGTTTGCCGGCACAAAAACCTTGTCTAATTCTTCATAGTTCAATAATCATCAATATAAAATGCATCATATGTGGAATCCAAGGTTCATCTTTCTTGACATTATGATCTATTTCAAATTGAATTGAAAAGAATATGCAAAGAAACATGCCTAACCATTAAATGCATGAAGATACAAAATTATAGATGAAATCCGACTATAAGAAGGAAATTAAGGAAGTTGTGACTCAAATTCAGAGAAAGTATGAAAATAAAAATTAGGAGATTGAATTTCAATTAATGCATAAGAAGAACCATTTGGATATAAGCCACAATGCAGTTCTTATGAATAAAAACTTTGCTAAGGCTTTCATGTATAAATGCCTAGATCTCAAGCTATCTGGTCTAACGGGAATGCAGCAAGTTCAAGTTTCTATACGAAACACTTATATCAACTTTGTTTCTATGTATAGAGGCAATCATGAGCACCATTACATTAAATCATCACTTGCAATAAATAGAAGATACTATAAATCATCACTTGTAATATATATCAATGAATGTAAGGAACGAAGTGCTTGTTAGTGTGATGACTACACTTGTAAGAATACTTGGGATGATTATGAATGCAAGTGAAAGGGAAATTTTCTATATATAAAGGAGCAAGTCATCTGTAAAGGTAAAATATTGTAAATCATCACTTGACTTTACATATATTATATATAAAAAATTAGCATTAATAAATGCTGATAGGCTTTTTGGCTTTTAGTTTCCTTGCAAATGACATTTTTTGTGTTTATCATGTTGGTACTACCCAAACAAACTATTATAATAAAAAAACTAATTATCTGATTTCCTAGTGGTACAACCACACATAAAAAATTTAAAATAATCTACCATGTTTAAGCCTTTTCCCACAAGAAAACTAAAAGGTTATTTAGTTCTGTTTTTTTAGACTGTCATAGACCACATACTTTACAAAAAATAAAAAAAATAGTAATTCATCTTCCCTAATTGCTATCAAACAAGAAAAGAAGTAAAAAATATATATTAAAGAGAATGAAATTAAATGTATGAAGGGGTTTATCCATTATATGTTATCCTGATTCAGGTAACTGTTTATCTATTTCAAAAATCATCTTTTGTGAATCAGAAAGATGTTATATCCACTATAACCTTTACAAGATGTTATTATTTTTTCAAATTCATGTCAGCACTTTATATTACATTACTTACAAAGGAAAAAGCTTCAAAATCTCAAGTTATTTGTCCCTTACAACTTTCAATAAATGCAAACCTTTCCAACTCTTTTGAAAAAAAACAAAAAAAACTGCTTACTGTTGACAATTACCTTTTATTAATTCATGTTTGATCAACTAGCATTTTTCTGCATAAAATTATAATTATTATATTACTGTCACTCCTTGTCTATCCATTCAATAAACTAGTAAGAACTCTACTTAAGGAAATGAATATTGAATAGAGATTTAATTAGTTTATTGAATGGATGGACAAGAAGTTAAGTTTAGATTGGGTAGAGATACATTAAATGAATATTGAGTAGAGATCTCCATTCAATAAACTTTTTTGATGAGTAAAAAATGTGTAGAAAATGTCATAATGATATTGTGAAGTACTACTTAACAATTATTACTTGCTAGTTACCACTAAACATAAAGGGGATGGACTAAGTACAAATTCACTACTCCTTAGCCACTAAGACAAATATCTTTTTGACATAGAATTAGACAAATAGGTAGGTTATCTATAAAAATAATAATAATAATGAAAAAAATTCTGTTAAAATTTTAAAACAAGTTTAGTAAGCTTTATACAAAAGGAAAGTAACTCAGTTTTACTGTTTTAGTTTATTAGGTTTTAAAACAAGTTTGAATTGCATTGATTTTTCTTTCTAGCTAAGTATATAATATTTGTATTATGGGCTTGGAATTTTCATGGAAGCCATACTGATAAACAATGAGAAAATTACTATAACCTATAAATGTGGTTACTTTCTTGGATTTCAAAGTATATATACACTTTTTTATTAGTAATATGATTATTAGACTTTACAGATTTATAATTAGTAAACTAGCATCAAATTGATGTTGCAGAAAAAGTCCATATTCAATCTTCGAAGTCATTAAAATAAACTACAAGATTATGGTTTTAATAATTTCAGAGTGGAGACTTCAATTATAAAATTGTAGTTTGTGCAACTTATTGGAAAGATGTCCAGATCTAGTGTTTTTGGTAAAATTTTTCATAACTAAAATATTTTAGAGTAAGTACTAGTTTCTAAATACAAAACAAATTAAGTAGCTTAAGAAGTAACAAAGAAAACTACAAATACATGCAGAACAAGTATATAAAAGAAAAAAAGAATCTATTGCTTATTGATTCATCCCCTAGAACACATTTGATCAAGCAAACCCACTTTAACAACTGAATTACCTGAACTCATATTTAACACAACTAGCGAATAGTGTTGAATCTAGATAATCTTCTCCTATTACCAACTTCAATCTCAAGGGAAAAACTAAAACAAATATATCTTAATGTCAAAAAAAAAAAAAAGTAGCATAGCGCACTGCAATCATGATTCAGAAGTACACTAAAAATCCAAACTAGTACATGAATTTAATCATATGAAACTTCAAGAGCTAGATACAAATTATGATTAGAAGAAAAGTATGAAAAATGAACAAGTTCCAGTTATGCTTCAAAACATAGCATATATATCTTGCAATAAATAGTGAGGATTCAGAAACACTTAAAAGAAGAAAAAGCATAGCAGTAGAATAGCTTGAAGAAAAACCAAACTTTTAAGAGCCGTGATCAATACTCAAATTCGTATAAAGTATGAAAATAAAAATCAGGAGATTGAAGATCAATTTTCGTATAAAAAGAACCCCTTGGATATAAGTTTTCAGGTATAAATGGATGGATCTCAAGGTATTAGGTGCACTAGGAATGCAGCAAGATTCAACTTCACACAACAGCTTGTTGATCTTTCAAGACAACAATTTTTATTTGGTAGTTGCTATATTTTCCTCTGGGCCTTTTGCTACCAATGTTTACATTATCTTAATCACAACTAGTCTTTAGACCACCCATCACTTGTATAAGTTACTTACAATTAATAAGAAAATTTATATAAAGTTCCAACAAGAAACGCTTATATCAACCCTCCCTCTCCGTTTACAAGTAATCATCAAAGATAGGGTTTGTGACTAACTGGTGATTTATCTGAGACTGTATTGTGCAGTTTCTAGGAGCTGAATTTGAGATCTCTAAAATTAGGCACTAGTAGAGACCGTCATTTTGTGATCTTTAGTATACGTTCTCTGATATGTCCTTTTCTTGTAGTATTGTCCTGTGAAAATTGTTGTGATTTTAAATCAATCAATGTCTTTTTTTTTTCTTTTTTTTTTTAATACTCATGATAATGGTTTGGGAGCACAGCTCACAGGCTCACAAACCCTGTCTAATTCTTCACAGCTCAATAATTGTCCCGTACAGAATGCATCCTATGTGGCCTCCAGGATCCAACTTCCTTGAGATTATGATCCAATTCAAATTGAATTGGAAAGAATATGCAAAGAAACATGATAAATCATTAAGGGCTATGAATATATGAAATTGTTATTAAAATCAGACTGTGATAAGGAAATTAAGGAAGTTGTGTCTCAAATTCAAATAAAGTATGAAAATAAAAATCAGGAGATTGAAGTTGAATTATTGCATAAAAAAATCATTTGGATATAAGCCACAATATAGTTCTTTTCACTAAAAACTTTGCAAAGGCTTTCAAGTATAAATGCATGGATTTTAAGGTATCAGGTACATAAAGAATGCAGTAAGATTCAAGTTTTTCACACCTGCTCCTTCATCTTTCAAGACAACAAAATATTCAGATGAGGCTTTATGTGGTAGTTGGTATGTCTTCCTCTGGGCCTTCTGCTACCAATTTTTACAGTATCTTAATCACAACTAAGTCCTCAGACCACCCATCACTTGTATAAACTACTTACTAAAAATCAGAAAATTTGTCCACCGTTCTAACAAGAAACACTTATATCAATTCTATTTCTCCGTTTATAAGTAATCTTTAGCGATAAGGTTTATGATTAACTAGTGATTTATCTGAGACCATGTTGTGTGATCTTTGAGAACTAATTTGCGGTCACTGATATTAGGTACCATTAGAGACCATGTTTTTGCTGTCTTTGATACATTCTTTTCTTGTAGTGTTGTCCCGTGAAAAATACTGAGGTTTTAAATCATCTTATTCGGTAACTAGCATTAAATTTTGGACATTTTCCACTTACTAATACTTCTGCTAATGGTTTGGGAGCACAATATGCAGGCTCAAAAACCTTGTCTAATTCTTCACTGTTCAATAATCGCACCATATAGAATGCATCCCATTTGGCCTCCAAGGTTCATCTTCCTTAACATTATGATCTACTACAAATTAAATTGGAAAGAATATGCAAAGAAATAAGTCAAATCATTAAGAGCCATGAAGATAATAAATTGTAGCTAGAATCAGATTGTAATAAGGAAATTGAAGAAGTTGTTACTCAAATTTGTATAATGTATGAAAACAAAATTCAAGAAATTGAAGTTAAATTTTTCCATAAAAAGAGCATTTTGGATATAAGCCACAGTGCAGTTCTTATAATTATAAACTTTGCAGAGGCTTTCAGGTATAAATGCATGGATCTCAAGGAATAAGGTGCATCAGGCATTCAACAAGATTCAAGTTTCGCACAACAGTTCTTTCATCTCTCAAGATAAGAAAAAAGTTTAGAAGAGACTTTATGTAGTAGTTGGTATGTCTTCCTCTAGGCCTTCTGCTACCAATTTATACAGTATCTCAATTGCAACTAGTGCTTAGACCAACCACCACCTGTATAAGCTGTTTACTAACAATCAGAAAATTAGACTAGTGTTCTAACAAGAAATGCTTATATCAACTCTATCTCTTTGCTTTTAGGTAATCATTAGTGACAAGATTTGTGATTAACTGGTGATTTATCTGAGGTCGTTGTACAGTCTCCAAGAGCTAGTTTACGATATTTAATATTAGGTACCATTAGAGGCCATATTTTTTGTGGTCCTTAGTATGCAGTCTTTGAAACGTTGTTTTCTTATAGTGTTCTCTTGTGAAAATTATTGTAATTTTAATTCAATTAGTTGCGTACCCGATATCAAATTTTAGACATTTTCCACTTACAAATATTACTGTTAATGGTTTGGGACCACAGCTTGTAGGTTCACAAAACTTAGCTAATTCTTCACAGTTCAATAATCGTCCCGCACAAAATATATCTCATATGGCTTCTAGGATTCATCTTCCTTGACATTATGATCCATTTCAAATTGAATTGGAAAGAATATGCAAAGAAATAATCCAAACAATTAAGAGACATGAAGGTATGAAATTGTAGTTGAAATTAGACTATGAAATGGAAATTGAGAAAGTTGTTACTCAAATTCGTACAAAGTATAAAAATAAAATTCAACTGATTGAAGTCGAATTTTTCCATATAAAGAACCATTTTGATATAAGCCACATAATAGTTCTTATGCATAAAATCTTTGTAAAGGCTTTCAGGTATAAATACATAGATGTCAAGGTATAAGGTATATCATAAAGACACGAAGATCCAAGTTTCGCACAACAGCTCTTTTATCTGCCAAGATAACTAAATATTCAGAAGAGGCTTTATATGGTAATTGGTATATTTTCCTCTAGGCCTTCTACTACTAATTTGTACAGTATCTCCATCCCAACTAGTTGTCAGACCACCCTCCACCTACATAAGCTATTTCTTAACAATTAAATTATTTGTCTAGCATTCAAACAAGAAACGCTTATATCAACTCTATCTCTTGGTTTAGAGGTAATCATCAGTATTAGGTTTTGTGATGAAAAGGTGATTTATATAAGACTGTATTGTGCAGTCTCTTAGAGCTAATTTGCAATCTCTAATATTAGGCACCATGATAGACTGTGTTTTCGCAATCTTTAGTATGCGGTCTCTGATACATCCTTTTCTTGTAGTGTTCTCTAGTGAAAATTGTTTTGGTTTTAAATTAATCAATTGCATAATCAATTGCATAATCGTTGTCAATTTTTTGACTTTTCTCACTTACTGATACTCTTGCTAATGGTTTAGGAGCACATCTTGCATGTTCAAAAATCTTGTCTAATTCTTCACAATTCAATAATTGCCCCATATAAAAAATGCATCCCATGTGGCCTCTAGGGTTCATCTACATTGACTTTATAATCCACTTCAAATTGAATTGGAAATAATATGTAAAGAAACAATCCAAACAATTAAGAGACATGAAGGTATGAAATTGTAGTTAGAATCAGACTGCGATATGGAAATTGAGAAGTTGTTACTCAAATTCGTACAAAGTATGAAAATTAAATTCAAGAGATTGAAGTTGAAATTTTACATATAAAGAACCATTTTCATATAAGCCATAGTGCAGTTCTTATGAAAAAAAACTTTACAAAGGCTTTACGATATAAATACATGAATTTCAAGGCACAAGGTGCTTCAGGATTGTAGAAAGATTCAAACTTTGCATAACTCTTTCATAATTCAAGATAACAAAATGTTTAAAAGAGACTTTATTTAGTAGTTGATATATATTCCTCAGTGCCTTCTGCTACCAATTTGTACAGTATCTCAATCATAACTAGTCCTCATACTACCCACCTCTTGTATAAGCTACTGACCAACAATTAGAAAATTTCTTTAACATTTTAACAAGAAGAGCTTAAATCGACTCTTTCTCTTTGTTTAAAGGTAATCAGCAAAGATAGGGTTTGGGATTAATTGGTGATTTATCTGAGACCGTATTGTGCAGTTTCTAAAAGCTATTTTTCAATATCAGATATTAGGTATAATTAGAGACCATGTTTTTGCAGTCTTTAGTATGTGGTCTCTAATACATCTTTTTCTTGTAGTGTTCTCCCATGAAAAATGTTGTGATTTTAAATCAATCTGTTGCTTAACCGGTGTTATATTTTGAAAATTTTCCACTTACTAATACTCCTGCTAATGGTTTGGGAGCACAGCTTGCTAGCTTACAAACATTGTCTAATTCTTCACAATTCAATAATCACCCCAAGATCTTAATTTGTGAGAAAAATACATAGAGTAAATAAATCACAGTAGGGATGTATCAGAAAATTTGAACTTTTTCTTCCATATCAACAACATCCTATGTGGTCTCCAGGATTCATCTTCCATGACATTATGATGCACTTAAATTGAATTGGAAAGAATATAGGAAAAAACAGGCTAAACCGTTAAGAGCCTTGAAGATATCAAATTGTAGATGAAATCAAAATATTATAAGTAAATTGTGGAAGTTGTAACTCAAATACATATAAAGTATTCAAATAAAAATTAGGAGATTGAAGTAGAATTTTTTCATAAAAAGAACTATTTGGATTTAAGCCATAATGCAGTTCTTATGAATAAAAACTTTGCAGAGATTTTCACATATAAATGAGTAGATCTTAACATATTTGGTGCATCAGGAATACGGCAAGATTCAAGTTTTTCACAATAGCTCCTTTATCTTTCAAGAGAATAAAATGTTTAGAAAAGGCTTCATGTAGTAGTTGTTATGTCTTCCTCTAGGCCTTCTACTACCAAATTTTATAGTATCTTAATTGCAACTTGTTCACACACCACCCTTCACATGTATAAGCTATTTTCCAATAATCAGAAAATTTGTCTAGTGTTCCAACAAGAAACGCTTATATCAACTCTATCTCTCCATTTATAGGTAATCATATGCTACAAGGTTTGTGATTTATCTGAGATCTTATTATGAGGTCTCTGATATTAGGTACTAGTAGAGATCGTGTTTTTGCAGTCTCTAATATGTCCTTTTCTTATAGTGTTCTCTCATGAAAACTATTGAGGTTTTAAATCATACAGTTGGGCAAGAGGTGTCAAATTTTGGACATTTTTCACTTACTAATACTCCAACTAATAGTTTAGGAGCACATCTTGCAGGCTCACAAACCAAGTCTAATTCTTCATAGTTTTGTAATCACCCCATACAAAATGCATCCCATGTGGTTTCTAGGGTTCAATCTTTAATATTATGATCAAATTCAAATTAAATTGAAAAGAATATGCAAAGAAATAACCAAACCATTAAAAGCCATGAAGTTATGAAATTGTAATTGTAATACAATAAGTTATTACTCAAATTTGCATAAAGTGTGAAAATAAAATTCAGAACATTGAAATTGATTTTTTGCATGTAAAGAACCATTGGATATAAGCCACAGTACAATTCTTAATCGCAAAGGCATTCAAGTATAAATATATGGATCTCAAGGTATAAGGTGCATCAGAAATACAACAAAATTCAAGTTTCACCTAATAGCTCTTTCATCTTTTAAGATAACAAAATGTTCAAAAGTGGCTTTAAGTGGTAGTTGGTATGTATTCCATTAGGCCTTCTTCTTACCAATTTGTATAGTATCTCAATCGCAACTACTCCTCAGACCATCTACCATCTGTATAAGTTATTTTCCAACAATCGGAAAATTTGTCTAGTATTTCAACATGAAACGCTTATGCAAGTCTATCTCTCCGTTTACAAGTAATTATCAACAACTGGGTTCGTGATTAGCTTGTGATTTATCTATGATTGTATTATGCAGTCTCTAATTGCTAATTTGCGATCTCTAATATTAGGTACCATTAGAGACCGTGTTTTTACAGTCTTCAATATGTAGTGTCTGATACGTCTTTTTCATATATTATTCCCTCGTGAAAATTGTTGTGGTTTTAAATTAATCAGTTGCATAATTGGTGACAAATTTTATTAATTTTCCATTTACTAATACTCCTGCTAATAGTTTAGGAGCACAGCTTGCAAGCTTATGAACCTTGTCTAATTCTTCAAAGTTCAATAATCGCCCCTGTAAAAAATGCATCCCATGTGGCCTCCAGGGCTCATCTTCCTTGACATTATGATCCACTTCAAATTGAATTGGAAAGAATATACAAAGAAATAGGCTAAACAATTTAGAAGCCATAAAGATATGAAATTGTAGTTGAAATCAATTCTAATAATGAATTTGAGAAAGTTATGACTCAAATTTGTAGAAAGTATGAAAATAAAAATCAGGAAACTGAAGTTGAATCTTTGCATAAAAAGAACTATTTGGATATAAGCCATAATGCAATCCTTATGAATAAAACTTTGTAGAGGCTTTCAGGCATAAATGCATAGATCTTAAGGTATCATGTGCAGCAAGATTCAAGTTTTTCACAACATCTCCTTCATCTTTCAAGACAACAAAATGTTCAAAGCAAGCTTTATGTTGTAGTTGGTATGTCTTCCTTTGAGCCTTCTGCTACCAATTTTTATAGTATTTGAATCATAATTAGTCCTCAGACCACCTACTACCTGTATAAGCTACTTACCAATAATCAAAAAAATTTGTCTAGCATTCTAACAAGAAACACTTATATCAGCTCTATCTCTTCGTTTATAGGTATCATCAGCACAAGGTTTGTGATTAATTGATGATTTACCTGAGACCATATTGTACTACCTCTAAGAGCTAATCTGTGGTCTCTTATATTAGGTGCCATTAGATGTCGTGTTTTTGTGGTCATTAATATACAGTCAATGGTACGTCCTTTTCTTGTATTGTTCTCTCATGAAAAATATTAAGGTTTTAAAGCATCTAGTTGGTAACTAGTTTCAAATTTTGGTTATTTTCTACTTACGAATACTACTGCTAATGGTTTGGGAGACATAAACTTCATCCAATTCTTTACAATTCAATAATTGCCCCTTACAAAATGTATCCCATGTTGCCTTCTAGGTGCATCTTCCTTGACGTTATGATCCACTTCAAATTGAATTGGAAAAAATATGTAAAGAAATTGGCAAAACCATTAACACCTATGAAGATATGAAATTATAGTTGAAATTAGATGTGACAAGGAAATTAGGATGTTGTGACTCAAATACATATAAAGTATGAAAGTAAAAATCTGGAGATTGAAGTTGAATTTTTACATAAAAAGAACCATTTCAATAGAAACCATAATGCATTTCTTATGAATAAAAACTTTACAGAGACTTTCAGGCATAAATACTTAGATCTCAAGGTATCAGGTGCATCTGGAATGCAGCAAGATTTAAATTTTGCACAACACCTTCTTCATCTTTCAAAAAAACAAAATGTTTAGGGAAAAACGCTTTATGAGGTAGTTGGTATGTCTTCCTGTGGGCCTTCTACTTCTAATTTGTATTGTATTTTAATCACAACTAGTCCTCAGACCACCTACCAGCTACATAAGATGCTTACTAACAATCATAAATTTTTCTAGTGTTCCAACAAGAAATGCTTATATCAACTCGATCTTTCTATTTACACATAATTATCAGTGACATGGTTTGTGATTAACTGGTGATTTATCTGAGACCGTATTATGGGGTCTCTGAGATCTAATTTGCAATCTCTGATATTAGGTACCATTAGAGACTGTGTTTTGCAGTCTTTAATATGCAGTCTCTGACACGTCCTTTTCTTGTTATGTTCTTCTGTGAAAATTATTGAGGTTTGAAATCATTCAGTTGCATAATCGGTGTCTAATTTTTTATACTTTCCAACTATTAATACTCCAGTTAATGGATTGGGAGCACAACTTGCCAACTCATGAACCTTGTCTAATTCTTCACATTTCAATAATCACCTCATACAAAATGCATCCAATGTGGCCTTTAGGTTTTCTCTTCCTCGGCATTATGATCCACTTCAAATTTAATTCGGAATAATATGTAAAAAAAGAAGCGAGACCATTAAGAGCCATGAAGATATAAAATTGCAATCGAAATCTAACAGTGAGAATCAAATTGAGGAAGTTGTGACCCAAATTTGAAAAAAGTGTGAAAATAAAATTCAGGATATTAAAGTTGATTTCTTTCCAAAAAAGAACCCTTTGAATACAAGTCACAATGCAGTTCTTATGAATGACATCTTAGTAGAGGCTTTTAGGTATTAATCATGTATCTCACGTTATCATTTGCATCAGGAATATAGCAAGATTTAAGTTTTGCATAACAGTTCCTTCATCTTTTAAGATAACAAAATGTTTAGAGGAAGCTTTCTGTGGTAGTTGGTATGTCTTCCTCTAGGCTTTTTGTTGCCAATTTGTATAGCATCTCAATCGTAGCTAGTCATCAGACTACCTTATCACACACCTGTGTAGACTACTTACTAACAATCAACAAAAATTTTTGGCATTTCAACAAGAAATGCTTATATCAACTCTATCTTTCGGCTTACAGGTAATCATCAGTAATAGGGTTTGAGATTAACTATTGATTTATATGAGACCATCTTTTGCAGTCTTTGAAAGCTAATTTACGGTCCTTGTTAGGTACCATTAGAGATTGTGTTTTTGCGGATTATAATATGATGTCTTTAATATGTTCTTTTCCTATAGTATGCATCCGTAAAATTCGTTAAGATTTTAAATTAATCAGTTTCGCAGCTAGTGTTAAATTTTTGACACTTTTAACTTGCTAATACCCTAGCCAATGGTTTGAGCATAGCTAGCTGGCACACAAACCTTGTCTAATTCTTCATAATTCAATAATTACCCTAAACAAAGTGCACCCTATATGGCCTCCAGGGATTAATCTTCCTTGATATTCTGATCAACTTCAAATTAAATTGCAAAGAATATGCAAAGAAATAGGCCAAACCATTAAGATCCATGAAGATATGAAATTGTAGTTGAAATCAGATTGTGAGAAGGAAATTGAGGAAGTTATGACTCACATTGGGAGAAAGTATGAAAATAAAAATCAGAAGATTGAACATGAATTATTGCTTAAAAAGAACCATTTGGATATAAGCCACAATGTAGTTCTTATGAATAAAAACTTTGTTGAGGCTTTCATGTATAAATGCCTCGATCTCAAGCTATCAGGTGCATTAGGAATGTAGCAAGATTCAAGTTTCCAACAAGAAACACTTATATTAACTTTGTCTCTATGTTTAGTGGTAATCATGAGCAACAGGGTTTGTGATTAACTGGTAATTTATCTAAGACTGGATTATGCAATTATGAGCGCTAATTTGTGGTCTCTAATATTTGGTACCATTAGAGCACGTGTTTTTGTAGTTTATAATATGCAGTCTTTGATATGTCTTTTTCTTGTAGTGTTCTCACATGAAAATTATTAAGGTTTTAAATCAATCAGTTGCGTAACTGTAGTCACATTTTGGACATTTTTCACTTACTAATACTCCTGCTAATGGTTTGGAAGCACAGCTTGCAGGCTCACAAACCTTATTTATTTCTTTACAAATAAATAGTCGCCCTGTACAATAATGCATCCTATGAGGCCTGAAGGGTTCTTCTTCTTTGACATTATGTTCTATATCAAATTGAATTAGAAAGAATATAATATGCAAAGAAATAGGCCAATCCATTAAAGGCCATGAGGAAATGAAATTGTAGTTGAAACTAGACTGTGATAAGGAAATTGAGGAAGTCATGAATCAAATTCATAGAAAGTATGAAACTAGACTGAAGCTGAATTTTTGCATAAAAAGAGCCATTTGGATATAAGCCATAATGCAGTTCTTACAAATAAATATTTTGTGGAGGCTTTTAGGTATAAATGCATGGATCTCAAGTTATCAGGTGCATCAGGAATGAAGCAAGATTCATGTTTCCAACAAGAAACATTTATTTCAACTCTATATATTTGTTCATAGGTAATTATCAGCGACTGTGTTTTTTATTAACTTGTGATTTATCTAAGACCATATTGTGCGGTTTCCAAGAAATAATTTGTGGTCTTTGTTATTAGGTAGTATTAGAGATCACGTTTTTGCAGTCTATAATATGCGGTCTCTATTATGTTCTTTGCTTGTAGTGTTCTCTTATGAAAATTGTAGTGGTTTAAATCAATCAGTTGCACAACCAGTGTCAAATTTTTGACATTTTCCACTTACTAATGGTTTGGGAGCACAACTTGCAGGCTCACAAAGTTTGGATAATTCTTCACAGTTTAATAATCATCCTATACAAAATGCATACCATATAGCCTCCAGGGTTCATCTTCCTTGACATTTTGATCCACTTCAAATTGAATTGGAAAGAATATGCAAATAATAGGTCAAACCATTAAGAGCCATGAAGATACGAAATTGTAGTTGAAATTAGACTGTGATAAGGAAATTCAGGATGTTGTGACTCAAATTCATATAAAGAATGAAAATAAAAACTAGGATATTGAAGTTGAATTTTTACATAAATAAATAAAAAACTATTGGGATTTAAGCCACAATGTAGTTCTGATGATTAAAAACTTTGCAGAGGTTTTCAGGTATATATGCAAGGATCTCAAAGTATCAGGAGCATCGAGAATGCAGCAAAATTCAAATTTAGCACAACAGCTCCTTCATCTTTCAAAACAACAAAATGTTCCCGTGGAGGCTTTATTTTGTAGTTGTTATGCCTTCCTTTAGGCCTTCTGCTTCCAATTTATACAGTATCTTAATCGCAACTAGTCCTCACACCACCCACCACTTCTATAAGCTGCTTATCAACAATTAGAAAATTTGTCTAGCATTCCAAAAAGAAACGCTTATATCAACTACATCTCTCTGTTTATTTACAGGTAATCATCATTAACAGGGTTTGTGATTAACTGATGATTTATCTGAGACCGTATTGTGCGGTCTCTGATATTAGGTACCATTTGAGATTGTGTTTTTGTAGTCTTTAATATGCGGTCTCTGATACGTCCTTTTCTCGTAATGTTCTCACGTGAAAAATATTGAGGTTTAAAATCATCCATTTGGTAACTGATGCCAAATTTTTGACATTTTCCACTTACTAATACTCCTAGTAATGGTCTCAGAGCACAGCTTGCCGACTCACAGACCTTGTCTAATTCTTCACAATTCAATAATCGACTCAAACAAAATGCATCCCATGTGGCCTCCCTAGTGTTCCTCTTCTTTTACATTATGATCCACTTCAAATTGAATTACTAAGAATAGGCAAAGAAACAGGCCAAACCATTACGAGCCATGAAGATTTGAAATTTTAGTTGAAATCAGATTGTGAGAAGGAAATTGAAGAAGTTGTGACTCAAATTCATATAAAGTATGAAAATCAAAATCAAAAGATTGAAGTTTAATTTTTGCATAAAAGAATCATTTGCATATAAGCCACAATGCAGTTCTTATGAATAAAAACTTTGTCGAGGCTTTCATGTATAAATGCCTAGATCTCAAGATGTTAGGTGCATCGAGAATGCAATAAGATTCAAGTTTCCAATAAGAAACACGTATATCAACTTTATCTCTTCATTTACAGGTGATCATCAGTGACAGTATTTTTGGATTAACTTGTGATTTTTATGAAATTGTATTGTGCAATCTCCAAGAAATAATTTGCAGTCTTTGTTATAAGGAAGCATTAGAGATTGTGTTTTTTTGCAGTCTATAATACATGGTCTATTACATTCTATTCTTGTAATGCTCTCCCATAAAAATTGTTGTAGTTTTAAATCAATTAGTTGCTGTAACTAGTGTCAAATTTTGCATATTTTCCGTTTACTAGTACTCCTACTAATGGTTTGGGAGCACAACTTACAGGGTAACAAACCTTGTCTAATTCTTCATAGTTCAATAATCACCCTATACAAAATACATCCCATGTTGCCTCCAAGGTTCATAAAGATTGACATTATGATCCACTTCAATTTGAATTGGAAAGAATATGTAGAAACATGTCAAACCATTAAGAGCCATGAACATATGAAATTGTAGTTGAAATCAGCTTGTGATAAGGAAATTAAGGAAGTTGTGACTCAAATTCATATAAAGTATGAAAATAAAAATCAGGAGATTGAAGTTGAATTTTTGCATAAAAATAACCATTTGGATATAAGCCACAAAACTTTGCAGAGGTTTTCAGATATAAATGTATGGATCTCAAGGTATTATGTGCATCAAGATGCAGCAAGATTCATATTTCCAATAATAAACACTTATATCAACTCTATCTCTCTGTTTGCAAGTAATCACCAGTGATAGTGTTTCTAATTAACTTGTGATTTATCTGAGAACGTTTTTTGCTAATGGTTTGGGAGCACAACTTGTAGGCTTAAAAATCTTTTCGAATTCTTCACAGTTTAATAACTGCCCCATATAAAATGCATCCCATGTGGCCTCCAGGGTTCATCTTCTTTGACATTATAATCCACTTCAAATTGAATTGGAAAGAATATGCAAAGAAATAGGCCAAACTATTAAGAGCCATGAAGATATGAAATTGAGGAATTTATGATTCAAATTCATATAAAGTATGAAAGTAAAAATCAGGAGAATGAAGTTTAATTTTTGCATAAAAAGAACCATTTGGATATAAGTTATATTGCAGTTCATATGAATAAAAACTTTGTAGAGGCTTTCAGGTATATACATGCATCTCAAAATATCAGGTGTATTAAGAATGCAGGAAAATTCAAATTTCTCACAACAGCTCTTTCATCTTTCGAAGCAACTTAATCCTCAGAAGAGGCTTTATATGGTAGTTGGCATGTCTTCCTCTGGGCCTTCTGCTGCTAATTTATACACTATCTCATTTGCAACTAATCCTCAAACCACCCACTACTTATATAAGCTCCTTACCAATAATCAAAAAATTTGTCTAGCATTCTAACAAGAAATGCTGATATCAACTATCTCTCTTCATTTACAGGTAATCATAAGTGACAAGGTTTATGATTAATTAGTGATTTATCTAAGACTGTGATTTTGTGGTCTATAAAATGCTATCTCTAATACATTATTTTCTTGTAGTGTTCTCTAGTGAAAATTGTTATGGTTTTAAATCAATTAGTTGCATCACTGTTGTAAAAATTTGAATATTTTCCACTTTCTAATATCCTTGTAATGGTTTAGGAGCATAACATGTAGGCCCACAAACATTGTCTAATTCTTCACAATTCAATAATCGCCCTATACAAAAATGCATCCCTTGTGGCCTCTAGGTTTCCCCTTCCTTAACATTATGATCCATTTTAAAATGAATTGGAAATAATATAATATGCAAATACTTCAAATTGATGGAAATTGAGTAAGTTGTGACTCAAATTCATAGAAAGTATGAAAATATAAACCAGGAGAGAGAAGTTGAATTTTTGCATGAAAAGAACCATTTAGATATAAACCATAATGCGGTTCTTATGAATAAAAACTTTGCAGAGGCTCTCAGGTATAAATGCATAGATCTTAAGGTATCAGATGCATCAGAAATGCAGCAAGATTCAAGTTTCACCCAACAACATCTTATTCATTTTTTGAGACAACAAAATGTTCAAATGAGGCTTAATGTGGTAGTTGGTATACCTTTTTTTGAGCCTTTTACTGCCAAGTTGTACAGTATCTTAATTGCAAGTTGTCCTCAGACCTTCCACCACCTGTATAGCTGCTTACCAACAATTAGAAAATTTTTCTAGCATTCCTACAAGCTTATCCAAGTTGTATTAGAAGTGTCCAAGCTTGAAAGGAAGTTGAAAGGGGTTAAAAGGGCAAAACGGGATTCCTAGGCACTAAAAGGCCCCATGGCGCCAACTTTTGGGTGCCTAGGGGCCCTAGCCTTTCTACCTGTATGTAATATCCAGCACTGCAAAACTTGATTTCTTGGGGCTGGGGGGCCCGACGTACTGGTTTTCATCCTCTTTTACCATATTGATGGTATTTTGATGCTTTACTCTTGTGCATACAACAAAACATGAAAACTTAATTAAAAACATTTTAAATAAATTTGAAAAAAAAAGAATGATGCAAATTAAAGAGCTTTGGGTTGTCTCTCAAGTAACGTTTGATTTATAGTCATTGGCTTGATTATTGGAATAGTGCTTTTAAACTAGCAGCTTTCGCCTATAGCAAATGTCCTATAATACTATATATGGTTCTTGATTTAAGATGTCCTCAAGCTTGGTAATATATGGAAGTAATTAGCATGCGCACTTGAACATCACTTGGCTTTAGAATACATGCTTGGTCTTCGAAGAGGTATGATGTTAAGGAATGTGGTGGTGGAGTTGGCCACATAAGGTCTCCATAAATATAAAATTTAGTAAACAATGTAGGCTCCAAACGTTGTACATTTTCTTCAATGAATATGTCTTAAGTTGCTTCCTTACTATGAGAGTCTTCTTCTATAGCTAATTGAAACTAAATAATTTGGTTATCATGGATATTATCATGTGGTTCCTCTTCTACAACCAATTTAGGCTCAATTTAGGTACCATGAATTTTCTCTGGTGATTCAACTTTTAAGAATTGAATACATTATGGAAGGGAACTTTGTGCCCATTCTTGAAACATCTCTATAGGTTCCTCATTTAGTGTAGGCTTAATCTTACTTAATGTAGACTCACTTATGGGTATGAAGGAAGAGGTCAAGGTCTCATAAGCCAATTTTGGTACGTCGTGATTTGGACATATACTCAACATATAAATGAACCTCTCCGAAGCCTCTTGGAATGATTGTAAGTTAAATTAAGAGAAACATATGAGGCTGAAATATTTAGTAAACATCTTCAGAATACCTCACAAAACAAACAATAAATAAAAATAAAAAGATAAATAAAATAAAATAAAAATAGTTTGAAGCAAAACTAAGATTGCTTGGTATTAATATTAGTTAAAATTAGTAAAACAATTTTCCAACAGCGGCACCAAAAACTTGACATGAATTTCGTAACATAAGCGCATGTTTCATTGCAAGTAATATAGTGATTAAGTACAGTGTCGATCCCATGAGAAATTGCCACTGATATCTAGCTAAGTACTAAAATTAACACAATCCTAATTTTATTCAAATAATCGAATTATGGTTGAAAATTCTAATTTAAACTAAAAGTAACTAATGACAAATTAAGCTTAAGAATTCAATGGATAGAGGCCTAGACTTACAATTTCCCTCGGCACTTTACTTCACTTATTATATCTTAGCATGCTTAGTTATAGTATCGAATAATTAACCTAGGGTTCTAATTCAATTATAAGGATATTCCTGCATCTCGTAGATATATATCTTACTGGTTAGTTCACTGTATTCTTTTGAGAATTGAGTTAAGTAAGATTCATTAAGATTAAACCTAAATTGGCTACATAAGGCATATAGGTATATTCCTATCCTATACACAAATCAAATTCATCTAATCATGTGAATGAATTCAAATAAGTGTTATATCATTCAAGGTTAAGCCTAAACTCCCTTTTCTAAGTTTGTTTAGGTTTACCATATCAATCTAATTGGTAGCTAATCAATTAGAAGCATTAAGCATAGAATGAAATAAACAATCCAAATACCAAAACCTAAGCAATCAATAGATAATAAAAACCGTGAAGCTACATGTTGAGTTCAATTGTAATCCTAGAGAATAATAATCTACCTAGTGTAGACATGAACTCAAATAATGTAAACATCCAAGAAATATAAGAAAAGTAAAGATAAAGTAGAATGATAGAAAGTCGATATGTTTTCAGTCTTTAATCTTCAACTTTCAAGCTACTCTTGCCTTTTTACACTCTTAATGGCCTCATTTTTCTCCAAAAAATATTAGTTTAATTGTGTGCCTTGAGTCCTCAAGCTAGTACCCTTTAAATAGGCTTCAAAACCCTCAACTTGAGTCTAATTTGGATTGTTTATCGAGTCAATGTTGCGACGCTCAAGTTGGTGTGAAAAATCAATGAAACAGAAGTCTGGCAATGCCATTGGCATAGTGGCACCATTTCTTAACACCTCAGCACTTCCCCTAGTACCTTAACATAGGGAGCTTCTGGCATCAACATGCTAGTTTTGTGATTCTTACAATTTTAAGCCCAAACCTCCAATGGTACTCCTTTAAGCATTAGACCTTCTAAACACACAAACTAAGTTAATATAAGTTAGAACTCTTAACCTAATCCTAGCCTAGATCAACTAGGACTTAACATTCTAATTTGACAAGGACTTTAACTAGGATTTCAATTAAAACTAAGCAAAAACAAACTAAAACTCTAAAACATAGTTAAATTAATATAAGTAAAAGAATGTAAAATAACTCCATTTTCAAGAGTTATCAGTTTATCATTCAACTTAGGGTGGTTCCTGACATTGTTAATCTAATAAAGCTATATTGCGATAACAATGGGGCTGTTGCAAAAGAAAAGGAAAGGCGGTATCATCTGATTAAGAAAATCATTGATAGGATAAAGTCCATTCCTACTAATGAGAATGTGGTAATTCGCTTATCACAATGGAAGCATGATCATCACTTTGATATGATAAGACTTGGATATTTTAGTAATTAGCTCTTGACCAAGTAGGAGATTGTTAGTATTAGTGTCCAAGAGTCAGTCAATGGTCAGTTGTAATGACACTTTATTTGTATTTAATGCATGTAATATTAATAGGCTTTCTTTACAATTGTGTTTAAATGAGATTTAGTTTAACCATGCCTATAATGTCCCTAGAATAAACATTGTGTATGCATAATTTTGATGTTGATCATAATTATGAGATATGACATACACAAAGTATTATACTAAAATATTCCTAGTAAATGAATCATCAAGAATAGGGATATTGATGATTCTTTGAGACTAGTATATGTTGTGTCATTCTCTTATAAAAAGAGTATTTATCTCATAAACTAAAAGCATGGTGATGTCAAGACAAATATATGGATTCATGTTAGTGGAACAGTAATTTTAATTAAACTAACACAAGAAACCATGTAGAGTATTTACTCACGTGTTAATGGAAGAGTATTTATCTCATAAACTAAAAGCATGGTGATGTCAAGACAAATATATGGTTTCATGTTAGTGGAACAGTAATTTTAATTAAACTAACACAAGAAACCATGTAGAGTATTTACTCACGTGTTAATGGAAGTTCTTAAAGTGTTAGTCGTACTAGTGATCCTTTCACTTAAGATCATCTTATTACCTTATAAGCAAGATTTAAAATTTTGTGTCGAAATGCTTGAAACGGGTGAAACGTTTCTATTTCTACATTATCTGAAATGAAATTCACTTAAAGAAATGCAACTATCGTTTCCACACAAAACGGGGTCGTTTCCATTGTTTTTATACAAAACAGGATTGTTTGCATCGTTTTTACAGGAAATGGGTCAACATAAATACAGCATTTTCAAAATTTGAAAATCTAATGTTCTGGCTCTAGTTTTCTTTTTATTTTAGGATTTCAAATTATTTTTTTTTTTAAATCTTATATAATTTAGTTTAACTTGGTAATAGATAACATTAAAATTTCAGACCGCATATATGTTGGTTCAAATAAATTTCATTAAATATGGGTTGAGCAATACTATCAATTTTCTCTTACACAATTTTAATATTCTGGATATGCACCTACTATTCACTCTATTGTCGTAATTTGATATTTTTCTCCAATTTGTATGTTTATGTTAAGAATTTTACTTTAATATGTATTTAATAGTATTCTATATACTAAATTAATTATGTTGGATACCATTTCTCAAATCGTTTCTGTTTTTGGACTTATCGAAACATGACCTCGAAACGAATTTTAGTTCAATCTATGTTTTTTAATGTCATTCCCCTTATCCTGTAATAAGGATAATATATGGGTGATTATTGGACATATAATTAAGCATGAATGATAGATAAAAAATTCATCATCCTTAGTAAAGAGGATGAATATCCAATGGCCTCTTGAGACAAGTATGTCATGTTTTGAAAATCTTTGTAAAGTGAAAGAGATTAAGAAAAGTGTTTTCTTAAATCTCTTTAAGGAACAAAATGTAAACTTGGTTTCAAGTACTAACATATTTAAACAAAGGTAGGGTTGAAACTAGAATCCATGCGCTACATCTTACTTGGGATATGATTGATGAAAAGATTGAATTGCACTATAACCATTTAAGCACTGAAAGATTTGATCAATGATGTGAACCTCACTTAGACTTGGGTGGTCATGATAAATTACTAGATATCAATCTTGATCAATATATGTAAGTTGGTTGGTTTAACAAAATAAAAGTTAAATTAAAAGTGTTATAATTTAACTGTACTTCTTAGAAAGAATCCAATTACGTTTATTATTAACTACAAGAGAACCTAATGGATTACACACTTTAATTGACTTAGGCAAAGAAACTAGAAGGATTAATAGAATCTTGGAATTAAGAGGAGCAGTGTCTTTTGGTTAGAGATTAAGTTAGAAATAATAATATAGTGGTTTTGGTCCATGATTCCCTATCATGTGGTGTATATAAGCTATCCATATAGTTAAGTTTCAAGCATATAAGAGTAAAAATGTAATTTGTTACCTATACATATAAATATGGCAAGACTTGTTTTCTTGAAAGTCAAGAAAATGTCTAGTGTAAATCCTAATTGGATTTAGGGCACTAGGAATCTAAAGGCTCATTAGTAATCATAAAAGGATTATGGATTGCTAATAAGGTTTGAGCATTAAGGCCTTGGGCTTTTAGGTTTAAACAAATCCAAAATATGGAACGATTATAATCCTACAATCATAACCGCCCCACCTATGTATGTATAAATAAGGGATTTCAACCAAGAATACAAGACAATCACAAGTGACACTTTTATGAGAGTATTCGGTTAAAAGAGAAACCAAGTACAAGAAGGAGTTCTTGAGAATCACTCCTTCTTAGCTATGACCCCCTTACCTTGAAGTGAATGAGTTTTGCTTCGAGGAAAATCCTTCATTAACGATTCAACCAAGTGGAAGCTAGCACATATTATACGAGTGGAATCGATGTCTTCAACCATTTTGAAATGGTAAACTTTTCTTAAAAAGTTTTTGAATCGATCAATTATTTGAACTATAACAGTATAGGCTTATTCGTTTGAATAGCTTGCTAACCATTTATTCTTTTGTGTTTGATTGGGAATATCATTTTTACAATTCGTGGAAGAACACCAAGCATTTCTGCTACCACAACCAAACTAGTTGCAACAAGATAGCTTCAAAAGGTTAGTTTTATTCTTTAGCTTTAGTATTATATGACTAATTGAATACCTACATTCTTAGTTTGAGAAATTTTAATTATTCCGCCGCATATGCATAGTGTGCATGATCCTTAATTCCCAACAAATTTGTGCATTAGCTGAAAATTTTCTCAAAAATATGTTATCAATCATTTGTACACAAACAGGTAAACTTGCTTAGCTGAAGTGTTTTAACTAATAGTACGTCACTTAATGCCTTTATCTGAGTACCTTACATTCAACTAAGTGAATAACTTCTAGGTTAAATTCAATCAACCTATGTAATGTCACACCCCTCATAGAAGCATGACTGGCCGGAGGAATGGTAACCAAACCTTTGTAATCCTGACTCAAATAAAGGAACGACCATGACTCTTGATTCACCAATGAATAAAACCAAGAAATTATGAAGACAAAAGTTAACATTAAAAACTTGTCGATTACAACAAATCACAACTTACTGAAAATTTCGGCAGAGGTCCCCTACAATATGGAACATGCCTTAAAATACAATCCTATAAACTCTTTTTATTACTCAACACAATACAAAGACAATAAGGAGCTCTGCTCCGCTCACATCATCAACAAAACAAGTACTAAAATATTACATCATATCACATTGACACCCACAGTACTAATGTGACTGCAAACTTTCATCCTTGACTCCAAGTATGAGATTCCAAGGTATACCTTGTCGTTAAATCCTTAGCAAAAACCTCGCATTAGCGGTTAACTTCTATTGACGTCCTGCTACTAAAAAAAATAACCACAGGAAAAGGGTGAGTCATACGGACTCAGTGAGTGGAAAATTGTACCCAAAGGGTACTAGCATCACACAACACAAGCATATAACATACGTAATAACATTGCGTAACATTATTCATATCTTAATTCACATTGCACGTATACATTGTAACGGTCATAAATTCACAATTTACATGATACACAAGATCACAAATTTATCAAAGCAATTATATCAAACAAAACAACCAAAGGGTCAACGAGTAACCCAGCCCCGCACACCAATATCACTCCCTGTCGGGCATTTACATGCCCGCATACCAAATTAATTTCCCGTACACAATCTATCCTATCGTGGTTGAGCACCCAATTTTAAAAATATATATCAGAATCAGGATTTCTCACAATTTTTAAATCAGAGTATCTTAGGTGCACCTGGATCTTAATTTCAGAGATAAAAATCATTTTCCAGAAAATGTTCACGAGTTGGCCCTTATCAACCACAATCAATGTCAAACACAGCCATCAATCTCAAACAAACATAATTCAAATAAATTACTGAAGTACTCTACTAGCTTGTTTTCCATATATCATGCATATTCAAATAAACATATAATCACACATACTAATCTAGCCCTTAAAGACAGCAATTAACCACTCACCTGTTACCCGTTTCATTCGTCACTCACACTTATGTCCATGCGTCTCATCAGGTTCACATTGGAATCCGGAACTGAAATTCATAATTCCAAATACTACTTAGTTCATAAACGTTATTGTTATACTCTTTTACTTACTAAACTTATATCTCAACTTATATAGGTTTATTTATGAAAGTTTTCCTCTAAACTATTACATGTCAATTAATATGGATTAGACTTTAGGTGATAAGGTTATCAATGAAGAGGGCTTTTAAATATATTGACAAAGCATATAATAGGAGAAACCATTAGAAAAGAAAAGAAAGCATTTAGTGAGTTAAAAATGTTAAAGCTGTCCAAACTTGAGGTTTAAACCAGTGTCCACTTTAACAGTCATATTTTTCTCCAGGAAACTCTGAATCCAGTTCCGTAAAATTTATAAAATACTAGACACAGGTAGCTTTATAATGGTATATCATTTGTAATTTTTGGATTTTTATATCAATGCAGTTTATTGTTTGAAGTTGCATCAAATTCTGTAACACGCAGGATTTTTGACAGCTTTGACCTTATCTTAGTTAATTGAACATAACCTTCTCTAGGAAAAACGAAATCCGATTCTGTTTATTTGGTTTATTAATATACAAGTATATATATCTTTATTATTTAGAAAATTTTTCTAAAATATGTCATTAACCTGCTCAATTTCTTGCATGAATCAAAAACAGACCACTAAAAATCCTGCATAAACTAGTTGGAGTCTAACAGCTATAACTCACAACATACTTGAAACCAAGCTACGAAATTTTGTAGACAATATCCCAAGATCCTAAGCTACACTTTATCTTTTGAACTCTTAATTTAATTCAGCCCTGAAAGCATCCGAAATACACGATCTCTTTCACCCACGAAATCTGCCCTGCATCCCTTGAAAACCATTCAACTTTCACGTTCTAACACTTCAACCACAACTAACACTCTTTTGTCCGTACCCATCAATCCATAATATTAATCAACCATCACTTACTCTTACTTATGAACATTTTTATTCATTAATTTAAAATTTTGTAGCTTAACACTAACCTAGTCCAATTTCATGTTTCCTAGTTCATTATTCAATAAGTTGATTTCCATTATTGAAAGGCTTATGGAAATGAAGGGAACGGCTAAGAAAATAAGAGGACTTGGCTGCTATGAAGGAAGGATGCGGCAAAATCAGAAGGAAAACAAGACAAAATAAGAAAGCTTCATCCACCAACTCCAATTAATTGAACAAAACAAGAAGGAAAACAAAGCACACCACAAGGGATTTCAAAATTGCTACCCAACCATACCTCACGACCACTTGATTCAAGGAAAAGAAATGGAACCTCACACACAAACAAAAAGGAAAGAAGATGATCCTCTCCCACAAGAACGATTTAAAACAGGGCAGCAAGGGAGCTGAAAACAGAGGATTCAAGGGAGTTTCAAAGCTGTAAGAAACTGAAATTTCAGAGCTTGAAAAAGACTATCTAATGGCTGGAGCATGGAAAAAAAACTGTTTTTTGCTAAGTGAAAGGAGCTGATCGGTGACCTTACAAGTGCTTGGGGTTGAAAACAAAATGAATGATCACAAAAGTAAGAAACCAGCTACACCACGGGTTCAATTGGCTGCACTTGAAGGGAAACCAGAATTTCTCTAGCCATAGCCGAAACAAGGAAGATCATAGCTCAAAGGCGGTGAAGGATTGCTGCTAGAGAATCGGCCAATACGGAAAAAAAGAAAAAAAAACATTAGAATGATTTAGAGTTAAGAAGTAAGGGCGGTGGAGACCAAATTGAGGAAGTAAAATCGTTCCAACAGAGTAAAGCAAGAAGAAAATCAAAGTACAATAAAATATGATAAAAATACAAAGTCAAAGAGTCAAAATTACATTATGAGATCCATATAAAATATTGACATATATATATATATATATATTTATATTTATGTATATTTCCATATTTTTCTAATTTAATATTTTATTTACACATTTGACACGCATTAATAAAATTTATATACGTAAATTTCAACTCCTTATGTCCATCACTAATATAATATAAATTAATTTTCTATTCACGTATGTATATATATACGTATAATATACATAAGTGTTTATTTATTTTACTTCCACTTCGTATAAAAATTTTATCCATCTATTTACTCAAGTTACGTACGAACCTGTTAAAATGTACAGTAAAATATCGGGTTATAACAATTATTTACATTATACCTTTAATTACACTTATACCTTGTTTACTATTAAAATTTTACACAGTCATTTCTACAAGTCGATTATTACGTTACCAGGTTGTGAAGGTTATATCATGTAAAAACCAAGAATTCAAGCTATTGATCGATGAATACTTGTTTAAAGATTTAGCAATCACCAGATAACAAATACAGACAGTTAACTTCTATAATATCTCAAAGTGCATTTTGCAATTAATACACAAAATTGTATCTTTTCTTTAATTTAAAAGTTGAGTATATACAAAGAAATGGAAAGCTACAAAGTTATAAGCATAAAAGAAGCTAGTAAAAGAAGCAATACTGATTGCTTCTTCGGCCAACAAAAGTGGAGTAAGCTTTCATAAGGTCAATAAACTTTCCGATATTAAATATATACCAAACCAAAAAACAATCATTTTATAAAACAATACTTGAAATAAAATGATCACTCATGCCTACCTAACTAGCTCTTAAGAAAAATTATTTTAGTCCAAAAAGCTATCTTTTTTACATGAGACGTTAAATTGGTACAATTTGAAAAGATAGGTACAATAGTTTTCAAAGCTAATTAAAGAGGACTGAGTTGCATCTTATTAATATTTAATAGATCATAAGTGAAATTAAGAGTGTGTTTTGGAACCACAAAAATTGTGAAATTCAATTTATTCTAAATGAACTTTGATTAAAATCTTGTATTTGGTATCTATCTTTCATGAGAATTCAATTTATTCTAAATCAAAATTAATATGATTTGTTAAGAATTCGATTCAATTAGA
This sequence comes from Quillaja saponaria, assembly GCA_029379385.1. Lineage (NCBI taxonomy): Eukaryota > Viridiplantae > Streptophyta > Magnoliopsida > Fabales > Quillajaceae > Quillaja > Quillaja saponaria. Next base: position 14,903,342 of record CM055605.1, on the reverse strand, counting down.
TTAAAATACATATATATCCTTTATTTTTACTTCTCATATCCATATCTCAAAAACCACAACCCTTCCTTTTTCTTTCTATCCCATTTCTCATCTCATCTCATCTATTCTCTTCTCTTCTTTCTTTCTTCTCCCTTCCCCTCATTTCTCTTCCCTCCTTATAATGTATTAGACATGTACTAATGATTTAAGTTACTTTTGTAAGAATTTTTTTATTTTTTACTAAAGCAAGGGCAATTTTATAAAAGTATTAAAATAAAATAAATTCCATTAATTATAATAATATTTCAAACACTATAATTCAATTTAATTCATTTAAATTCTACAATTTAAATAATTTATTATAAATATTGAGAAATAATTTAAATTGAATTGAATTAAAATGGAATGAATTGAATTGAATTAAATTGAATAAAACTCTCATTTATTCCAAGCTCACCCTAAAATATCTAGAAATACGACACCAAAGAAAAAGAATAATCCTAAACCCTTGGATATACATGGCCCTCCAATGGATTCTTCATCACCACAGTGAATTCCTGTTTCTTTGAGAAATCAACATCACATCCTTCCTTTGTCTTCCACTCAAATTTCGAAACCAAATTTGCCACAAAATACTCCAAATGCAACAACGCCAAACCAGAAGCTGGGCACATCCTCCTCGCTGCTCCAAATGGCATCATCTTAATCTCTCTAGTGCCCGTTATGTCAAACACTTCCTCTCCTTCATTATTAGTCGTCTCATTCAAAAACCTCTCTGGCTTAAACGCCATTGGTTCTCCCAAACATTTGGATCCCACCCCATCTCTGCCACCATGAAATTCAGAGTCTCATTTCTAGGCACAACATAACATTCAAAACAACGTCCTCTGTCACTGTAAGTGCATTGGTGGATGTCTCCTCAAACCCTCCAAAATCACAGCCTTCAGATACTGCAATTTCGGCAAATCATCTTCTTTCATTTCAGTTTCATCTTTGTTCTCAATAACCCCTTTAATTTCCTCCAAAATCCTTTCCTGGACATGTGGGTATTTCACCAAATTCGCCATAACCCATTGCAAAGCCATCGACGTTGTATCTGTACCAGCGAGAAACTCAGAGCACAGACTCACCATTTCACCTTCGTCAAGCTTCCTCTTGTCCTCCGGCAACTGCAAATCCAAAAGCATATCCACATACGACGACACGAATTCATCATTCTCTCGGGCTAATTTTCTCTCTTCCTTTGCTTTCTTTTGAGCCCCAATCAAAGGAACCAACACTTCTTGCTCCCTCCTCATTTGAAATAACTCATTCCAACGCTTGCGAAACAATACCTTTCCTATTCTAGGAAAGAAATCAAGGAAATTAAATTTGTTTAAGTTCAACAGCATATGCCGCTGAGCCTCTTCGATCTCTTTGATTTGCTTCTCATCAAGTTTATCCCCGTAAAACGTGAGGACCAACAAACAGAACATGGCGTACTGGAAATGGTTGACAACCCGAATTAATTTGCCCGATTCGGACTCCGATTCAAGCTGGCAGAGGAGAATCTTTTAAACCCACTTGCGGGCGCGAGTATAGGGTTTGATTCGTGATGGGTGGAGTATCTCTGAGGTGAGGTTGAGGCGAAAGAGTCGCCATTTGGGGCCATAGGAGGCAGTGTTGTGTTGATACTGTGTTGGTTGCTATTGAAGATTTTACTAGTTACGGTAGCCTTAGCGCGGTCGAAGAAGACGGTGCCATTTTGGATTAAGGCATGGTGGGCAAGGTTGCTGTTGGCGATAAAGATGGCAAGGAGAGAGCCAATATGTAGAGTGACAATAGGACCGTGTTTGGCATGAAGTCTTAAGAATAAGTTCAATTTCGGTTAACGGTTTGCGAAGCCAAACAAGGCGGCTTATGATGGGAAGGTGAAAAGGACCAGGAGGAAGAGGATGAGAATAAGAGAGAAGGTTGAGAAATGCTTTGAGTGAAATAGCAAGACAGAGTGAAACGACGACGATGAACCAAATAGATTCCAAGGGCACAGAGAATTTGGAATTGGAGGAAAAGAAAGAAACGGGGATGAGTTTTTGTGCGTGGGTGTGGTGGGGAAGAGTTTATTTAGTTAAAATATTCACCGACTTCAAAGTTCAAACACTACCAAAAAAATACTTTTTAAAATAATTTTTATGGTTTCTTATAAAACAAAGTTATATTATAGTATTAAGCAATATATGAATTTTTATGGTTTCTTAAAGAAAAGTCATTAGTCAGATATCTAAATTCACGGTCAAATGGTCCAAATTATTTATCTCTAATTAATTTATTTTTAAGATTTAATCAAAGATCATACGCTAGCTAAAACTTAAAATTTTATAAACTACCAATATTAATTTAGTCAGTTGATTGGACAAGTCTAAGTTGATGACATTTCTATTTAAAAATTCATCACATCATTCATGTTCTAAAATAAATTAATTTGATAATCATGGATATGAACTCTTTGAATTAAAGAAGAGGTCAACAATAATTCACTAAACTAATTTTAGTGAGTCCACTCAAATAAAAATATATCTTAAATATTAATTGAAATACAAAATTCACTATGTTTTATTGTTTGAGTTACCAATTTACATATATATTGCAATGCACGAGGATTTAGAGGATTTATAAATAAATAAATAAATTCTTATGAACCAAAAGAATTTAGATAATTAAATAAAGACCAATACACTAGAGGATTAAACTAGTGTTCAACAAGATATATTCCTTTCATTGATTTATTGGATTCAAATCCTCTTTAAGGAGGCTTTTGACTTCATCAAGAGATGTAATTAAATTATATATAATGCAAAAAAATATATATATATAACCGATAAACTCTCAAATATAGCAGATATGAAACTCTACAATGACAACTAAATCACCACCAATAATTAATTTATCTTTTAAGATTTAATCAAAGATTGATTATATCATATAGGCCATTTAAATTTTTTTTTTATTTTTTTTATTTTTATAAAACGTATCAATACTTAATTTTGCCAAGTAATTGGATAATCTAATTTGATGGCACTGCAATTTCAAAATTCTATAGCATCATTCACTCAAACATAATATACTTATATCTTAAATATTAGTTGTTATAAATTGCATGGTTTTTCTTGATTACTTTAAACAAAAAATTCTAATTTTTATATTAAAAATAAAATATTTAATTATATAAATTACAATAAAATATTTGTTTATATTATCAAAAAGTACTCAAAATATCTTAGAGGAGATATATATATATATATATATATATATATTTTTTTTTTTTTAAGAACCAAAAGAAGATACTTATATAAAGATCAATATAAGAAGAAAAGGCATTAAATTACATGTGAAGTAAGGATATATATATATCCCACCAAGTCTAAGTATAGCAGAAGCCTTATATATTGGTTTACTACTATATTTTTATTTTCTCTATGCTGCTAGCCTACTACTATCACAAAATATAAATAAATTTATTTCATAAAACCCGTTCAAATTGGTCATAAAGCACATTTGATGAAAAAAAAACTTAAGAAATCAGAAAATAAATTGTCATCTTATTGATTCAGTATATGGTACTTCGTAGTTGAAGTACAATATTGGGGAAATTCGAACTTGAGATCTCATGGTTCTAATACCTTCTTCTTAACAAAATGAGCTAATACCTCACTGGTTGTCAATATAGATAGTTTAATTACAAGAAAAAAAAGAAGAAGATGAAAATAGATTTAAAAGGAAAAGACATTAAAAAACTTATACAATGATAGTTTATTTTTTGTCTTGAGTTAATTCTTAGATTAAGAGATAATTTTAATGGTTATGGGTTATTTTCTAATCATGACTCAAAATAAATTTAGTTCATAAAATTTACATATTGAGCTTTAGTAAATTTGGTTTTTTTATTTTTTATTTTTAATAAATTATGTTTGTAAACAATTTTTTAAGGAAATTATCAAATACTTCCCCCAAACTTACTTTAAGATCACTTTTTTTTAATCAATTTCCATGCATGATTAATGTGTTCAAAGTAGTAAGGTGCAAATGGGGTTATTCAAGAAGGTTTCAACTAAAATGCAAGGGAATTAGAAAGATAAGGCTTTAGGCTCAAAAGTGGGAGTCTAAGGATATAAAAACAAAGGTGGATAAGAAAGGCTTAACTGATCCAAGGATGGCCTAAGTCATGTTTTCAACTAAGTCTAATGGTTATTCTAACTATTGTTACATTTACTACATAAGCTGCATGTATTATTTAAACAAGTAATAAAGAGTTAATGAGATTGTTCTCACGAGGAATTAAGTCTATCAAGTCAAGTACTAAAATTTACCAATTCTAAAATTATCCATGAATAATTGAGATTTTTAAATAATGATTAAATAAAGCAAACAAATAAAATAACTAAACTTGAGATTATGTAGAGAAGGCCTAGGAATATGATTTCACTCACACTTCATTTGAATTACCTTTATCCTATCATGCTTAGTTATGATATTATGTTATTAACCCATGAAGATGGCGGTTTTCAAGCTCTTCGAAATCCCTTGTTCCTCTAGCTCCAAAGCACGCTCAATCTCTTTTTTATCACGAACTCCGGACTATATCTAAACCTTAGCCTCCTCTTTTATTTATAGACTTGTTCCTTCTATTTTGAATAAACTAGAAGTCTTCAAACTCCTTAAAATCCATACAAGCGCTGCGGCTCAGGCATATATAGCGCTACGGTTTCACAGGATCTATATAATCTTAATAGGACTCATCCTTCGTCATGCTATGGCCTCACATTCATAGGCACTGCAACATCAATTCCTTGCTTGGTTTGTGAAAGTCATCCTTCCTTTGACGTAGCGGCTTCATCTTTATCGCATTGCAGCATCTATCTTCATACGCTACGGCTTCAAGCTCCCTAACTTATGTACCTTTCTCTCTTTGTATTAGCGTCGCAGCTTCATAATGGTGGCGCTGTGACATTGTTCTCTCTGCATTTTTTCCTTAATTCTTCCTTTTAGGGTGCCGTGACTTCATTTTATGCAGTGCTGCCATGCCAGTTGATCAGCTTTCTCTTTTTAATTCACATTAGGACACTGTAAAGACACATAAAACAAATTAAATATCAAAATTCAGAAAACGACTCCCAATTGAGATAAAAACTCTACAAAATTCCACAAAAAAAAAGAAAAACCTAAAATAAATCTAACACTATATTTAACTAGTACTCTAACTTAAAATATCAGGATTATGATCAAATATGAATTAAATTTATAGTAAAATAACTCTATTATTATAGTGCTATCACACTCCTAAACCTAATATTTTGTTATCCCCTAGCAAAAAGAAAGAAAATATCACAAGTAATTATCAATGACAAGCTAATTATTCACCTAAACATTCTTAAATTTTATAACAAAGACTTGACTTAAGATAACACACAAGTATAATTTCTAAATTTATCATGTTCAAGTAATCCTCACGTGTGTGTGTGCAAGGCATTGTCACCAGAGTTAGATGGCTTCAAAAATATTCTCAAGATAACTCTAAGACTAACTCTAACTTCTTAACTTCTTTTTACCATCCTCTTTCCACTAATATAGGCTAATACTTAGTTAAGAATCAATAGGTCTTTATTTAGCTTGTAACGTCAGGCTAGGGTAAGGTTTGATGAAATGGAATTTTTGGCTAAAACACCCTAAGCACAACTTTCTTGTATGAGTTCACCCTTCTTTTCCACCTTTTGGTTTTCAACACCTTAATTCCCACATACTCGGGCTTCAATGTTTCCATAAGTTTATATCACCCAATATATTTTCTTTTTGTGTGCAATACATGCTCCTCACTTTTCCCCTATTTCCTCTTTCTTTTCCTTTTTTTTTTTAAATATATATATATCAAACTTTTGGTTTGTAGGAATCGTGAAGGAATTTTCATGTAATCCTCCCACCTAGTTTCTTTTCTTTGTAGGGGATGATCATATAATATCTTTTTCCTTTTCTCCTTTGTAATGCACTCCTCTTCATAGATTTGCTTCAAGCTCATTCTCTCTTTAAACTTAGTGAAACTACATATTCAATGTGCTTAACGTATTAGGGTGCAAATGGGTCTTACAACAAAGGATTTATTAGCATATGCTTGTGTTAGAAAGAAAAAAGAAATAGGCATTAGGCTCAAAAATGGGTAATTAAGAAAATATGAAATCATTGGTGGATTTACAAAGGCTCTCCCAATCCAAAAATGGTCTAAATCATGTTCTCAACTAAGCTCCACCTAGGATTTCACCTCAAAAAGAATTCTTACTCATTAAGGAAGTTAAAAAGAGTCTATGATTTATAAAAAGAAAATTATTAAAAACATTAGCCCTCGGCAACAATAGCCTTGTGTAATGTATATATGAGGTATATGTCCTAATTATAATAAATTCAAAATTATTTTTACATGTTATCAAAATCAAAATCAATGCATAAATAATACTATCATGAGAATAAAGGAACATTAGACATCATTAAAAAATTAACTTGCAATATTTTGAACACGCAACAAAAAAAAACACAATACAAACAACTTAATTAGTCAATTATGGATCATCGGGAGTTAACCAAACATGAAGATAGAGAATTATTACACCATCCAAACCTAAACTAAACATTGGAAAAGAAAAGCAAGAAAATAACAAAAGGAAAGAAAAGCAAAAGCAAAAGAAAACTGCCCCTCATGCCTCGAAATCTATGTCAATGTCCTTCTCAGATCTTAGGAATGGGGTAGGTGGCTCGAGACAAAGGAAAAATGTGGAAGGATCTCATCCTTCAATACAAAAAAATTGACCTTTTCCCACAAAAAAAAGTTTGTGGTTATTAACTATATTACCCACAAACCCATCAAATTTTGTTATCATCAATTTACCGACCAACATTTTGTCGGTATGTTTGTCGGTATTATGGTAGGTATTAAATTTTCACTCCCACAAATTTTACCCATAAACTCTTGTCTGTGGCTAAAATTTTTTATCTTTCACCCATAAACTTATGTTTGTTGGTAAGTTCTTTTCTTGTTACCCACAGACTTTAGTTTGTGGGAAATAAAAACTCATAATTTTGTTATGTATTACCTACAAACTTTTGCTTGTAAGTAAAAAAAAAATTAGCTTATACCCACAAACTTTGGTTTGTCGGTAATTTTTATTTTTTTTTAACCCATGAACTATAATTGTAGGAAATATATAGATATACACTATTTTGTTATAGATTACCTACAAACTCTATGGTTTTTGGGTGATTTTCAGATCCCTAAATCCTCAATTTTTCCTTCTTATCCTTTCCCTCAGACAAAATTAGAATTGGCTGCTCTCTTTGCATCAACCTACTAACTTGCTTTGGTCAAACCCAATCTCAATTGAAGGTAAAATTTGTACTCAACTTCTCATTACTCTCTTTCTATATAGGGTTTTACATCTCTTCTCTTTACTTCAGTTAGATAGATATATCTATTGGAATTTTTAACTCCGACAAAATTGGTTACCAAGCATAGGACAAAATTTCACATTTTTAGAAACTGATCTCCTTAGTTCATGTTGATGTCAAACCGGAAAGGATGACTATGGGTTTTGTTTCAGGTTTGCTTCACAATCTTGGAAGAATAAAATCACTTTTTATTTATTTCTTTTCTTTTGTGAATTTTTCTTAGTCTGAAACTGATCTCCTTGCTTTCCTTTTCAATGGGAGTCGATTGAATTGTTTTGTTAAGTATTTTATGGAATTTGTACTTGAGTTAATTGTTGTTTTTTAATAGTAATTGAACAGATGAATATTGTAAACAACTTGGATAGTACAGGCTTTAGGATGGTATAGCCTATGGATTCGAGAAGACAAGATCCCTGAGTGTTCTTAGGCATCATGAACAAGAAGATTTTGCAGTGAAAAGAAGAAAGAAAAGCGTTGGAAAAGCAAGCAGAGCAATAAAATTATTTTCTTCTACATCTTTTGTGAGTTCTAGTCTTTCCCCACTTAAAGCTTTGTTTTGTCTTTTTTATCTTCCTTTAGATACGCCTTTAACTGACACTAAAGAAAGAAAAGAATATGTATTGGAAAATGCTTTGTTGGACGCTCTTCATGTGGTCCATAGGAAATGGCTCTCACAATTTGATTTCTTTAACTCTGATTGCTTTTTCTTTTGTATTTGAGTTGTGGTTGAAATTTGAATATTTAATTATGTGTGGCATATATGGCATGCATAGTTATGGCCAATGATGGCTTGCTTTCCAAGTGGGTATTTGTAAATACAGCTTTCATCATTCATTGTCATGCAAATTATATAAGAATTAAGACCAATTTTGAGCAATTGGGATGAAGCTAGTGGGAGTCTTGTGAATCTTATAAGGTTGGACGATATATAATTTATTTTAGTTATTTATTAAGAGGTCTTATTGCTTAATTAGCTAATGTCAAAGTTAAATGTATTGCTACATAGTTTGGTGGCATATTGGTGCATGTCTTGTGAATCTTATAAGGTCATGTTAGAAACATAAGCATTGCTTTCCCAGGCTGAAAAGAAAGGAAATGAGCTTTAGTGAATTCCAATAAAAGAGAAAAAAAAAAGTACTGTGGAATATATAGCATGCCTTGTGCAGCAGAACAACATAAGGATGTCTGACTAGCTTCATTATAGATATCTCACTCTTTATCTGCACCATACCAGACAATGATTTTGAAGAAGACATAAGATATCATAGATGACCAATATAACATAACTAGAAACTAGACCATTGCTTGGTTGCTTGTTTATTTAATAAGTTATTTACAAATTGTCTTTTTTATTTTATTTATTTAATTTTTTATTTATTTACAACTTTATTTTTAAAGGGTACCTATCATAATTAAACTATACTTTTGTTTTGGTTTATAGCTAATGTACATGAATAGATATTCATTGAAACTGAAATAACATAACTATCTTAAATTGAAATTGAAATAACATAACTATCGTAAATTGAAACTGAAATAGATATTCATTAACACAAATACATGCACATGAGTAGGTCCCAAAATATAACATGGGTGATGATAGCCGAAAGCAATACTGGCTATGCATATTAAATGTTTGATTGTTTGTCTTTTTGACGATTTAAGCAAAAACCTCCCATTGTTTGATGCCATAAAATCCATGAAACAGAGCAGTCCATGTCGAGAGGAGTTTATGTTTCTCTCTCATTGAGTCACATGCAAACATGCACCAATTCATTGAATTTGACATATAATATGAAGCTTTAGAAAATGAGTTTATGGAGTATAAAAGTGGGTAACGATAATAAGGACATGTAGATTTCTCTATGAATCTCATTAATTGCTTCACTATTATGACTTTTTCTATGTTGCATCCTAGCTTGCATACACTACAGTCTTGTATATCATTGTCATTTTCTTTGCTTCATGGAAAGTTTTATTAAGCCTGAAGTTATGCAACTTCCAAATATTTTATTTTTTTTCTCATAAATATCACACACATTTCTATTCTTAAATGAGTTTTAAATTTAATTGAATTATTTGTGAGCTTCTAGAAGTGTTTCTAAGGGAATATATTGATAAAATATTATTAACAAGAATAGCTGAAAGTGCATGTCTTTCAATTAAATTCCCTTAATTACCTCTTTATTACTCAATGTTTTTGAAAGAAAGTCTTGTTGTTGTCATTATTATTTCTCACTATTAATTACTCAATGTTTTAATCTAATTGTGCTAATTATTGTGGTGAAGAATTTTTGCCAATATGGATGAAGGCTGTAGTTGGTTTGAGGGTGATCGTAGTTGGATGGAACATAGAATTGAAAACCAAATGCCTACAGATGAGTTTTTGTCTAATGTTGAGAAGTTTCTTGATTTTGCGTATAGTCATCCAAGGATTATGAAAGGAAATACAATTCGATGTCCTTGTCGGGTTTGTAAGAACAAAAAGTGGAAGCTTTGAGATTAAGTAGCCATTGACTTATATAAGAAGGGTTTTGTAAAAACCTACAAGTGGTGGACCTTACATGGGGAGGCCGAGACTTGGTTAGGGGAAAGTTCAAATAATCGAGATGTTAATGTTGGTAATTCAAGCAATCCATACGTTGATATGGTTTTGGATGCTGCTGGTCTAGATTTTAATTGGGACGGTGAGAGTCGGATTTGCGAGGAGTCGAATTGTGATGCCCAAAAATTTTGTGACTTATTGAAAAATGTTAACGAGCCATTATGGGAAGGTTGTGACTGGCATAGTTGGTTATCAGTAGTGACACAACTATTAAACTATAAATCAGAGTTTAATTTGTTAAGAGCTTGTATGACCAGTTTGTTTCAATTATTAAGGGTATGTTGCCTAAAGATCAGAAATTACCTAAAATTTTTATCGATTTAAGCAAATGGTCAAGAAATTAGGACTTGGGTATAAGAAGATATATGTATGTCCCAACGATTGTATACTTTACTATGGAGAAGAGGATAAGAAGTTGCGAGAATGTCGTATAAGTAAGCATTCGAGATATCAACCCAAGACTCGATCATGTAAGATTGAAGTACCTTACAAAATTTTGTGTCACTTTCCACTTGCACCTAGGCTCCAAAGGCCTTTATGTCAAAGAACACTGCTCAACATATGACTTGGCATGATCAGAGATGTGCTAATAGTATAATTATTCACCCAAGTGATGGAGAAGCATGGAAACACTTTGATGACAACTATCCATCGTTCTCTAACGAACCAAAAATATTAGATTGGGTCTTGCCATCGATGGGTTTTGCCTATTCAGTCATTCATCAAATGGTCATTCTATATGGCCCGTTTTTGTTACTCCTTACAACTTGCCTTTTAACATGTGCATGAAATAGCAATATTTATTCTTGACATTGATTATTCCTGGTCCTAAGTCTCCAAAGAAAAATTTAGATATCTACTTAAGACCTCTTATTGACGACTTGAAGAAGTTGTGGGATGTGGGGGTTAACACTTATGATGCATACAGGGGTGAAAATTTTATAATGAGAGCTACACTTATGTGAACCATTAGTGACTTTCCTGCTTATGGAATGCTATCGGGTTGGAGTACACATGGAAATTTTGCTTGTCTATATTGCATGGAACAAACAAAATATTTTCTTCTTCCTCATGGTCATAAATAGTCCTGGTTTGATTGTCATCGACAATTCTTACCTACTAATCATCCTTTCAGAAAGCAAAAAGATAAATTCCAAAAGAACACAATAGAGAAAGCTTTACCGCCACCACAATTGTCTAGGGAAGAAGTTTGGAATCTTCTTAAAAGACTTAATCAGATAACCTTTGGAAATGCATTCAGTAAATAAATAATTTCAAGATTTGGGAAACAACATAATTGGGCAAAAATAAGTATATTTTGGGAATTTCCTTATTGGTCAACTAATCTTATTCGACATAATCTTAATGTAATGCATATTGAGAAGAATGTTTTCGATAATGTATTCAATATAATGATGAATATGAAAGGTAAAACCAAGGATAATCCAAATGGGAGGATGGATTTGCAATTATTTTGTAAGCGTCCTGAGTTGGAAATGACTAATGTTAATGGGAAACTTGTTATGCCAAAAGCTTCTTACAGCTTGTCTAAACCTTAAGTGAAGGAAGTGTGTCAATGGATAAAAGGCTTAAGGCTTCCTGACAGGTATGCTTCAAATTTAGGTCGTTGTGTGGACATGGATGAATCCAAGTTGCCCAGTATGAAAAGCCATGATTGCCACATGTTCATGCAAAGACTAATCCCAATTGCATTTCACGATTACTTACCGAAAAGTATATGGGAAGCATTTACTGAGCTTAGTAATTTTTTCAGAGATTTATGTATGAAAGATTTGTGTGTGGAGCATATGGAGATGCTTGAGAAAAATATTTTTTGTCACTTTATGCAAGTTGGAGAAAATATTAGTAATGGGTTATTTTGATTCAATGGAACATTTGACTGTGCACGTACCTTATGAAACAAAAGTGGGTGGACCTGTGCATTATCATTGGATGTATTCATTTGAAAGGTTATTATATCGGTCTTAAACTAATCGTATTTGTACTTTTTAAGGATGACGTTTAATTTAAAAAAAAAGGTTCAAAAGAAGGCTTGCATCGAAGGTTCTATTTATTGTTGATGATGATATAATTGAAGAAAAATATGATGATATTCTTGAAAATGAAGATGATGATGAAGAGGATAATGATGAATTAGAAACGGATGACGAAGAAGTTGGTTTAGAATACGATTTTAATAATAATATGCAAGATGATTAATCAAAATTGTATGTGATTTGTTTATATAGATTCCATAGTTATTATTACTTATTAATTATGTTTGATATTTATAGATTTAAATATTTATGATTCTTTGACTTGTTATTGGAATTGTTACAAAATCATGGTCCATAGTATTCATGGATCCGAGTAGAATGCATCTTGTGACCCTCCTAGTATGAATTAGACAAGCCAAACCACACACAAATCAACTCAGTCTAGCTGTGCCACACCTTTATCATCTCAAGCGGGTTTTGCCTTACCTAGATCACCATTTCAGACAAGTTCTGCCTTACCTAGGTCTTCATCTCAGGTGGAATCTGCCTTACCTAGATCATCTCAGTCAACCCATGCCTTTATTCCACCTTCACCAGGTATTTCTTTATATTTAGTTTGTATTTAAATAAAAATTTACCCCTTATAATCATTGAACTAATTAATCTAGGCCTATTGTTGAATAATGCAGGTGATTGTGATGTTGGACTTATAATGGATTCATCTGGCATAACTCACCACTAAGCACATCTGGAGATTTGTCCACATCTAAGGTTCTTATCATTGAGCCACCTGTAACTAGAGGATATGCACACCTAAATCCCCCGTCCACAAACCCTGTTGATAGACCTTTGATTAGAATTCGTACTGAGAGGTATTAATTACTTATTTATATTGTTATTACTTATTTATATATACTAAAGTATGCTAACTTCTATTGTTATTATTTGTGTATCGTTTTTATATTCAATGGAAAAGTTAATGCACTAATTTCTTGTGATATTTCAAGCTCATTATAGGTTTGAGACAGAGCAAAAGGAGAAAGATGGTAAGATTGTGTTTGAGAAGATTGCAGGTCGACGATATAAGAATGTGTTAAGAGATGCATGAGCCAAGGCAAAGATAATGTGTAAAACCGAGGACATTAGCAAGTGTGAAGGTTGGATGCCTGATTGGATGACGACAAAAAATTAGTGAGGGCTGCTTCAAATTTGGAGTAGTGAACAATGGAAGAAACGTTCCATAGGAGGGGAATCAATTGTTAGACATGCTGGAGGATCAATCTCGATGCTGCAACATAAGGAGAAATTGGTATTGTTGTAATTTAATATGAAAACGTTAAATATAAAGTTTTATTCCTTTATAACTTTCAAATGGTTTTGTAGAAAAAGAAAAAGACAATGATCCGTCTCTTTTAAAAGTTTTCCACCACATCCATAAGAGAAAAAAGACTAGACAATATGATAACCCAAAGTCACAGATGATTTCTGTTAGTTTACAAATATTCACTAACATTTTTATATTTATGTGTGTGTGTATGTGTGTGTACATATACATATCTATGCAAATGAATCTTTAACTAATATTTATTAGGATTGTAGGAAGAATACAAGCTCGAAGTTATTGAGAAATATGGAGAAGATTGTGATGCTCATCCCTCATTTGATCCAGACATTTAGGTTAAAGGTGACAGGGGGAGTACAAAAAAGGGGAAAGTCTATGGATGTGGAACACCTTGGTGCCGCAAGAACCTTGTTTGGAGATAAGATCAATTCATCTCGTTCCTCATTACAATCTACCGCAACATCACAACCGGATATTCCATCAGCTAAGCAGATTCACACACTAGAGCAACAACTAAAGTACCAAAAAAGGAAAACTGATGAAATAAGTAAGTAACTATCTCTATTTCAATATGCAATCTGAAGTTTTTAGATAGCAAGATAACTAGAGAGCATTAAATAAAACTTGTAGAAACAAATAGGATCCAATTCGGATACACGGTTAGAATTTCATGCAAATGTTTTAAGTTTTTGACTTTAACTTAGCTACTTTTAGTTGTGAAGGGCAATAGTGACCAAAATATGTTCAAATGATGAGACGAGAATTTCAACATGTTAATGCCATTAAATAAGATTTGTAAGAACAAATGGCATCTAATTCAAATGCACGGTTAGAAGTTTATGCAAATGTTTAGGTTTGTGACTTAAACTTAGCTAGTTTTGGGTGTGCAGTGTTAAAGTAACCAAAACATGTTCAAACGAAGAGCCATGTATTCCACCACATTCATAACATTGAATAAGACTTATAGGAACAAAATGTATCCAATTCATATCCACGGTTAAGATTTTATGCAAATATTTGAGTTTGTGAATTAAAATAAATTTAGTTTTCGGTGTAAAGGGCAATAGTGACTAAAACATGTTCAAACAATGAGCCAAGAATTCTAACACATTCATGCCATTGAATAAGATTTGTAAGAACAAGTGGCATTCAATTTGGATACAGGGTTAAGATTTTATGCAAATGCTTGGGTTTGTATTTTAAATTAGTTAGTTTTGGCTGTGCAGTGTGAAAGTCACAAAAACATGTTAGGTTATGATTTTTCGCAAATGTTTATGCTTGTGATCTAAAGAATAGCTTGTTTCAGATTGACATACCAAGTTTATATCTTTACCTAGATCATGTCTTTATATTTTCAATTTTTTTTATTAGTTATTCACTTTCCTTTCTAACAGGATGCATCTTCTAGAGGTGTAGATGGCGAGGAGATTCTTCATGAGGATGGCAACAATGATGATGATCTTGATGACATTATGTAGGTAGTTCATAGTTCTATTAGGCTTAGCTTAATTATTTAAATGTAGATGTTGACATTGTGTGTTTATATGATGTTTTTTATTAAATGTTGACAAAACTTTAAATTTATGATGAATTTGTCTTATGGATAATATGGATGAATGTTTATTAACAAGTTTGATTCATTTATTGAAAAAAAAAATGAAAATTAGGAATGTTTTACCCACAAACCGAGTTTGTGGTAAATTAAAAAAAAAAAACATAATGTGAAATAATTATCCACAAACTTGTGTCTATGGCAATTACCACAAATTCTCATAGTCAATACCTGCAAATATAGGTTGGTGGGTATTAGTCACAAACCACAAGGTTGGTGGGTATTACCCACGCACCAATGGTTTGTGGATGAAAACCAATTTCACCAACAAATCACCAATCACAATTTCCCACAAAATTTACCAACAAAAGTTTGTGGGAAATGCCCACAAACTTTGAAAGTTTATGGGAATTACCCATAAGAAATTACCCACAAACCATTACCCACAGAATGTTTGTCGGTAAGCTTTTTCCCACAAATTTTATACCATTTTCCCATAGATTTGGTTTGTGAGAAAATGTCATTTTTCTTGTAGTGCTTGTTATTATGGCATCATCCTTAACATCTGATTAGTTTAGTGATAGACAATATATGTGTGTTGCCAATGATCCACACATTGTACCTCCAATCTCAAAATTAGTTGAGCCTAAAGTCAGTTTCTGTGTACCAATAGGTTAGGCTAAAGCTGTTGAATCACCTTTACCAGCTTCAACATTTCGGATTTGAAATTTGTTCATAAGTTTGTCATAATGGTACCCTTGGGTAAGATCAATAACTCTGTATCCTTCCAGAGTACATTAGTTCCATGGCATAATTCCTTAATAAGTGAGGGAAACCAGATACCTAAGTGCTCAGAGTTTGCTGCTTGTAAGATTGCACTATTAATAACTTTACCAACATCAATGGACATATCTCTAATAATAGCATACACCAGAATGGCTTTCTTCTTAGTCACATCACTATCATGTCCATTAGGAAGGATGTTGGTAGGCACAAAGTAATACCAAGCCCTTGTAGAGGCTAGCAGCTGACTGGCCCAGAAATGAATTGGCTCTCCATTTGTCAGTATCCATATAGCGCCTTGATTGCACAATGTACTAATCACTTCATCATGGTCTACTATCCTGCTTGAATAAGTCACATACTCATCAGGTTTGGGGATATCCAATATATTATAAAATACATTGATTACTGTGCTTGTGAAGGAAATTATCTTCCCTCACACCATGACTCTACTATTCATGTTCTCGACTAGGTTAGCACAGAACTCCCGAGCCACTGCAATGACTCCAGCTGAGGTTGGTGCACATAAATTGGCCCACTGTCTACTATTGATCAGATTGGCCATCCCAGGAAGTAATCTGGGCTAAGGTGTAAGTCTCGTTGTGCCACAACCTTCTTTGTGACAAGCCCATCATGAAAATGCTTCTCAGCTTCATCAGAGATGAACTGGCTATTGTCAAAGCTTGGTCCAAATGATCAGGCATGCTTGGTAGCCTTTGTCTTGGGTCCTATTGTCCTAAAAAACAACTCCAAAATAATCCCAACCCCAACATTACCCAGCAACAATGTCAACCACATCCTCTTAATTCATAAAAAAGGTCTCAGACAAGCACAATATTTAGATAAATCCTCAGGCATGTTATCTCAATCTTATATCATTTATTCAAGAATCCTCAATATGTATATCCATCCCCTCCAAACTTATTTCACTATTAATGACTTATCAAGAACATTAAAGAATTACAGGTGAGGGTTACATTGATGTGATATACATTCATACAACATCAAATTCATGTACCATTACCTAATAACTTATCACCATGATAGAAAACATAGTACCCATATAACCAAAAACCTAAAATAAAAAATTATGCATAGGATCCCCTAAAGATTATATCTACCCACAATCCATTAAACATTTAAGCAAACAACATAAGAAAAACATTCTACCTATAAGAAAATTTGTAGATCATAAAGTGAAAGGAAATAGTACTTACTTATGTTGAAGTAATTCCAAATACAATGCAAAACATGATGTGGATGAGAGGTTTTAGTGTGA
This sequence comes from Quillaja saponaria, assembly GCA_029379385.1. Lineage (NCBI taxonomy): Eukaryota > Viridiplantae > Streptophyta > Magnoliopsida > Fabales > Quillajaceae > Quillaja > Quillaja saponaria. Next base: position 14,886,338 of record CM055605.1, on the reverse strand, counting down.
GATGGATGAAAGGCACTATAATAGTATTGGCCTGGTGCTTTATGGCCTAAAACCTTTGATTTCACGATTTGGGGTACTTAAGGTATAGGTTGTGGTGGTTTTGGTTTTGAATTTTCATTTAAAAAAAATAGAGATCACGACATGGCACTGCTGCATCAATATATAGGTGTTGTGGTGCCATAGTGCTATGCCCTAGAATTTGAAAATTTTGAAATATGAGGGTTGGAGCCTTGGTTTGCAGAACAAGGTGCCATGGCGCATGGTTCTCTGTGTAGAGCTTTTTTGTTTTCTAGGTAAGTGGCACCATGGTGGTGCCAAGAATATGAAGCCGCGGCATTAGGCTTACTACCTAAACTGTGTTTTCATTGTTGATTTAAGCGCCATGGCATGTTTATTTGGAGTGCCATTGTGACACCTTACCTTCTTAATCCTATACTTAAGCTAATTGTTATCGTAATACTTAAATTAATTGGTAATTACCCTTAATTATTTAGGAGATTAAAATTTTCTTTTTAATTTATCTTTATTATTTAAACCGCCTTATACCGTCTTTTCATCTAAAATTTTCTTTTTATCACCCTTATTCTTTCATGGCCAAATTCATTAAGTCCTATTTTACCAAGTTTATTCCATTTTCCTTTTTTAGCCAAATTCATCCATTTTATTTAAGTGATATTTTATTTATTGCATCAATTACCTTCTTTAGACTTAAATAAATTCTTATTCCTAATTTCTTACTAACTCCCAGCCTTATATTTTATCTTTCATGACCGACTAGTACTTTACCATTTAGCCAATTCTTCCTAATTTGTTTTCTACCATTTGTTTCATTTATCCTATATTAATAGTCATTTACTATAGCCAACTTAGACAATTGTTTTTCCTAGGAAATTATATTTGGCCAGTTTTACTAAGTGGACACTTAAAGTTTCACAAAGAGACATAATCTTCCATTTTATTAATTTACAAGACACTTATTATCACGTAGACTTATACCAAGTTAGGACCAAAAAGAGAAACCTTACAACTGTTTTACAAGTTTCTCCTAAACTCCTAAATTAAGTCCAAACTATATATATATTTATAATTATGGTCATCACTAATTACTCACTTAGGACCTATTAACCAAAATACGAAAACCTTTACCCATCATCCACTTAGGTAGTAAGTGGAATTACACATATAGCTGTAAGAGAGCTATTTTCATCTCCCTCCTCTTACCACCAATCCACCACTTGCCAACCCTCAATAACATATACGATACCATCCTCCCAAGAGCTCAAGAATACAGGAAAAGTCTGCACAATAAACACTTCCATGGAAAACTAATTATCCTACACATCAAGATGAAGGAAAGTGAGTCGAACCTCAACAAATATTCAAACATAGCAAAGGGGAATATCTTGATGGCAGTTTTAAAATATAGGAATATATGCAAATGTAAACTTTATTCTTTTCTTTTCTTATCCACTCCTTAGTAACCATTCTTGACAATTCATGCAAACCTAAGGCTGCCTTACAAGGACTTTGTGTACTCTTACTTCGTATTGCCTCTTGATAGAAAGATCCATACTATAGTTTCAGTATCCTCCCTTTTTGGATACCTGGTGAACTTTGGCCAACATAAACTCAAGATAGGTTACTAGAATTATTAGTCCTTTCCTTTAAACTTTTCACAAGGGAATCATTTTCATCACTTTCATTTCACATTCATTTCATATGCATGAAAGATCATGAGAATATCATGAGGAATATGAAGGAATCAATGAAGTAAACATGAATCAAGAAAAGAAAGGTAAGATATGTGTAAATACTTGCCTAATACCTTTAGCTTATTTATTTTTATTCCTTCTTTTCTTACGCCTCCTTTTCTCCTTCTTTCAGTTGTCCTTTTCTTTTCCCCTTCCTACTGCTTTGCTTTCTCCTCCTCTAGTTCACTCTTTTCCTTTTCTTTCCTAGGCTACGATTTTGATTTTTCTTTTCTTGGTGATTTCAGTTTCTACTTCTTTTGGTGTATGTCTAGGTTTAAGGTTTTCTTTCTTCTTTTGGTATGGATTTAAGGAAGTGTGTGTGTATGGGTTTTAAGGAGACATGGTGGGTTTATATAGGAGTTCCATTCCTTGGCTTCTTCCTCATTAATGCATGTTAATCATTCCTATTTTTTCATCTTCCACTAGTTTTCTTCCAAATTGTCTACCTCCTTTACACATGTCTTTTTCTCCTAGTTTACTAACACTTGGCATGCCACCTATTGTCACATGTTTTTACACCTCATCCTTGCATTTAATGAAACTTTATACCTTTTGTCAAATGTCTTACAACTCACCCCCTTGCATTTATTCCAAATTTCCATACTTAACCTCTTTCTTACACCTATTTTATCATATTTTCTTTTCTAGCAAGTAACTTATATTTTATTATTTTCTTTCTTCTTTTAATATGGTTCTTACACCTAAGTGAGTTCAATTAATGCATTCACATCCTCCTAATGTTTTTAGTTTGATTCTATCTAGTTTAGTTCTTTTCTTGTTTCATTCTAACTATTTTCTAACTACCTAGTTCCATTATGACATGTCTTCATAATTACAAATGATGATATCATGGTGATGCAAATGATGATGTCATGGTGATGTCATCCTAATGATGTCTCCATCCTTAAATCTTAACTAACTTAACTAAATGATGATGTCATCATGATGTTGTCCTCATGATGTCATGGTATGATGTCACCATTTCTAAATATGAAATTTTACCTTAAAATTTCCTAAATTAAATATATAGAATGAATGTATGAGAATTCTTACCAAAATGCATGAATTAAACTAATTATATGCTTAATTGTAATTAATACCTATTTAGTCTAATTAAACTAGATTAAGTTTTTCAAGATGTTACAGCCACGACTCAAAGCAATTTGGAAACTTACCTAGGTTTTGTTTTTTATCGCGCCACGACTTGAATTCATAGGTGTTATTGTACTATGCTCTCTGGTTGATTTTGTGGATTTCAAATTATCAGCGCTGCAACGTGATGTGTTCTTGTGCTATGGTATTAATGCATTGTGCTGAAGGGTTTAGTCTCTGTTTCCTGATTAGAGGACTTTACTGCAGTTCTCTCTTTTCCAAAATGTCCCTCGTAGTTTGAGAAATGGCAATGCTAAATAATACTTTGAATTTCTTCTTCCAGAACACACCTTCTAAGAATCTGATTAGCATATTGCTTAAACATGAAAGGGTCATCCTATACATAATATTTGACATCATGTAAAAAAAAATTTCTTGGAAAGTCAAATTAGGAAGAAAAACCTTACTCACAATATAGTTAACAAAAGCAGCACACCATGGTAACTTTGGATAATCAACCTAAAAAAGTTGTTCATCTAGAAAATTTTTGTTGATCAAGGAGTAATCAACAATTTTCTCACCACCTTCCAACCTTGATAGATGGTCTGCCACTTAGTTTTCTATTCCTTTCCAATCTCTAATTTCCAAGTTAAACTTTTGAAGTAAAAGTACCCATCTAATCAACCTGGGCTTTGCATCCTTTTTGTCAATCAAATACTTACTAGCTAAGTGGTCAATATAAACAATAACTTTAGTTCCAATTAGATAAGAACGAAATTTATCAAAGTAAAACTACTGCTAACAATTCTTTTTCTATGGTGGTGTAATTAAGCTAAGCCCTAGTCAATGTTTTACTAAAATAATAAATAGAGTGAAAGATCTTATCCTTTGTTGTCCTAATACTACACCTACCACATAGTCAGTAGCATCACATACAAGTCTAAAAGATAGGTTCCAATTAGGAGTCACAATTATTGGAGCAATGATTAATCTTTGCTTTAACTCTAAAAATGCAGTAGACATGCTTCATTAAAATCAAATGGAGTGTCTCTTTCTAAAAGGTTATATAATGGTTTTGAAATTTTTGAAAAATCCTTAATGAACCACCTGTAAAAGCCTGCATGCCCAAGAAAGCTTCTAATAACTTTTACTGAATTAGGTTATGGGAGTTTCTCTATTGCTTCAATCTTAGCCTTATCCACCTTTATGCCCTTGCTAGAATCCCTAAAAACAGAAAAATCATCCATGAACACCTCAATAGTTTGCTCAACCATATCAGTAAAAATAGCCATCATGCATCTCTAAAAAGTGGCAAGTGCATTACACAAACCAAACGGCATCCTTCTAAAAGTGAAGGCGCTATAGGGACAAGTAAATGTGGTATTTTCTGTAAGGAAATTGATTATGCTGGGCACAGCGAAAATTTAATAATTTTTGGCATAACCAAATCCCTAGGATAATCTCTATTGTTTATGAACCAATGTATTTTCTATTAATCTTATAAATAGAATATTACCTCTTGAAGCGATTAGGATGCTATTAACTTTTGATCCACAAGTTATACGGGTGTACAACCTCTAAGTGTATCTACATCAAATGACTTAATTAAGAGCTTTGTGTTGGCTGCCAAAAAAATCTCCTTATGTGTTAGCACAAGTGATGAGATTTTATCACATTTCACGAACATTTAGTTTGCCAAAAATTCTCTGCTGAGAACTTTAGCTCATTGTGATATTTGAATAAAAATTACGTCCGATATATATGAGGTCTAATCTCATTTGAGTATGATATTACTGAACTTAGATGATAAGATTAGATCTTATGTCTTAGACTTTTAGATAAAAAAGGAAAATCCAAATAAAGTTAATCCTATTTTAAATTTCAAATATCATTTGTGTATAATTCCATGGAAGCTCAAAACTTCTCTTAATCAAATTATATCCTTTTGTGTGTGACCTCTTAAATTCATATTAAACTGGCAATAGGCCACATTAACTTAATGTATTTTTCAATTAGAACTATATCTAATTAATTTAAATCAAAACTAATTTTTGATATATCCATTAATGAGAATTAATTATTAAATTAATTCTCGGATTACCTACAAGTCAAGATTGATGCTTAGCAGCATAATATGACTATCCAGATAATAGAAATATATTTGTGAACTTTTTCATTATTAGCTACCATGCAATTTAATGTTCCTGGTTAAACTTAAAATATGGATTAATATTAAACCTTAAATTGTTTAATCTAATGTATCTATCTATAAGTCATAACTCATATGGTGAAAACAAAATTCTCTAATCTAGTTTCACACCACTCTAGTCAGGGACTTTCTGAGTTATGTATTAATTAGATAACATAGAACATTCTTTCTTTTTACTAAGAGTGATAGATCCCTTATTGTGCACTAATATACTTTTATACATAGATAGTCATACCCAAATCTATCTTTGTATAACCCATGGTGAATTATACTTAGATAGTATCAAAGTATGATAACTATGTAAAAGAACATTTACACCAACAAAGAATACTTGTTGCCAACTATGTAAAAGTCCATATGAGTATTCTATGATCAAGTCAATTCAGTGAACTTGTTTTCTAACAAGCACCTACATGTTTATTATATTCATGAGCTCAATCACCATTAACATTTAAGCTAACATAATATATACTAATCTAACCGAATCATTAATTCTTATTTTTAATGATCCTATGATTAGGAATATTTAAGAACAAAGCTTAAGAAAATTTATCTCACATGCATGATCATATCATGGTTCTTATTTCTATTGCTTATATTCTATGGGATTTATAATGTTCGTACTAAAGAATTAACTAGCAATTAAAGTACATGATATATAATAATACTATATAGTAATAAAACATATTCATTTTATTAATAACTGAATAAGACTGAATCTACAAGTAATATACTATAGACATCTAATGTTATTGGCTTATATGATATACTACTAACAATCTCCTACTTGCACTAAAGCCAATTGTTTTTGTATCTCATACCCATCCTTTCAAAATGGCGATCCAAATTTTGTTGAGACAATAGTTTAGTGATGGATCTATTATATTATCATTTGTTGATACTGTTTGTATATTCACATCACCCCTATCAATGATTTCTTTATTCAAATGAAAATGCCCAAGATTGTGTTCGGTCTTTTAGTGAGACATTGGTTCCTTTGCATGTGCTATGACTCTAATACTATCACATAACAAGGATACTAGATTAATAATATCAGGAACCACACCTAGCTCATTGATGAACTTTCTCATCCAAATAGCTTATTTGGTAGCTTTATGGGCAGCAATATATTTAGTCTAGTGGTTGAGTTTGCAGTGGTGTCTTGTTTGAAAATTTTCCAATGCGCCTCTCCATCATTCAAGGTGAATACATACCTTGATATAGACTTACTATCATCCTTATCAAATTGAAAACTTGAGTTTGTAAAGGCATTCAATTTTCAAATCTAATCCTCCACAAATGATAAATAAATCTTTAGTCATTCTTAAGTACTTAAAAATGTTCTTCACTACCTTCCAATAACATTCACCAGGATTAGACTAATATTTACTTGTTACACTAAGTGCATAAGCAACATCAGATCTAGTACATACCATAGAATAAATGATAGATTATATTGCCAAAGCATAGGGTATTCTACTCATGAATTCGCTTTCTTAAGGTGTCTGAGGTGACATCTTTCTAGAAAGAGTAATTTCATGACTTAAAGGAAAATAGCCTTTCTTGGAATCATTCATACTGAACTTGTTTAGTATTTTATCTATGCATGTAGATAGGGATAAGCCAAACAACTTTTTAGATCTATTTCTATAGATCTTAATCCCTAAGTTATAGGTAGCTTCACCCAAATTTTTCATGGAGAAGTTCTTTGATAGCCAAACCTTGACTGATTGTAACATAGCTATATCATTCTAATAAGTAGTATGTCATCCATATATAGGATCAAGAAAGCAACAACGCTTCCATTAACCTTTTTGTATACACAAGGTTCATCTGGATTCTTAATAAAATCAAACATTTTTATTATTTCATCAAAATGGATGTCAACTTCTTGAAGCATACTTGAAGTCCATAAATGGATCTCTGTAGCTTGCATACTTTGTGTTTGTTATCATTAGATATAAAACTCTCAGGTTGTGTTATATACACATCCTCTTCAATGTTTCCATTGAGAAATGCAGTTTTACATCCATTTGCCATATTTCATAATCATAGTATGCATCTATAACAAGTAAAATCCTAATGGATTTAAGCATGACTACAGGAGAAAAGGTTTCATCAAAATCAAGTCCTTGCTTTTAACTGTATCCTTTCACCATTAGTCTTGCTTTATAGGTTTCAACTTTTCCATCTACTCCAATCTTCCTTTTGAAGACCCATTTACAACCTATAAGTACTATACCTTGAAGTGCATCAACCAAAGTCCATACTTTGTTAGAGTACATGGAATTCATTTTGGATTTCATGGCTTCTTACCACTTCTTAAAGTCAGTGTTATACATTGCCTCTACATAGGTAGTAGGATCCTCATCAGTTATAATAAGTTGACCCTCATCACCCTTAATGAGACATTCATAATATCTCTTAGGTGGTTTAGGTATCCTTCTAGACCTACATAAAAGTTGTGTACTTTAAGGTTCCACTTCAATAGGCATATGAGTTGACAGTGTATCATTTGCTTGTGGTTCTTGTGATATCTCATCAAGTTCTATCTTGCTCCCACTATTTCCTTCTAGCATAAACTCTTTTTTTAGAAAGATAACATGTTTTGAAACAAACACTTTTTGTTCCAATTGATGATAGAAATAATATCCAGCAATTTCCTTAGGATACCTCGTAAACCTACACTTAATAGATTTTGTACCTAGCTTATCTGATTATAACTTTTTACATATACAAGATAACCCTAAATCTTAATGTTACATTAAGAATTAGGTTTCTTCTATTTTCATATCTCATATGGTGTTGATGATACAATCTTAGAGGGTACTCTATTGGGTAGGTAGGCAACAAATAGTAGGGCATAACCCCAGAAATAGGTAGGAAGATCAGTGTAACCCAATTTAGACCGAACCATGTCTAATAATGTTCAATTTCTCCTTTCTGACGTACCATTCATTTGTGGTGTTCTAGGAAGAGTCCATTGAGAGAGAATTTCATTCTCTTTTAGATGATTAAGAAACTCATTGGATAAGTATTCACCTCCTCGATCTGATCAAAGAGTTTTAATACTCTTCCCAATTTGTTTTCAACTTCATTTCTAGATTCTTTAAACTTTCCAAATAATTCAGATTTATACTTCATTAAGTGTACATACCTATACCTAGAAAGGTCATCAGTAAAAGTAATAAAATAGGAGTAACCTCCTCTAACAATGACTGTTAAAGGTCCATACACATCAATATGCACTAACCCTAATATATCTTTAGCTTTTTCTTGATATCCACTAAATGGAGATCTAGTCATTTTTCTTATGATAAGCTTCACAAGTTAGATAGGATTCAAAATCTTTTAATTTTAAATAACCTTCTTTGACCAACTTTTGAACTCTATCTTCATTAATATGACCTAGTCTTAAGTGCCACATATATGAATAATTTACTTGATATTTCTTCCTTTTTTTTGAATGTTCAATATTAAGTACATTATCATACATATTAAGAATATAAAGACCATCATCTAAAATACCAGTACTATAAAATTCATTACAAAAATAAATCTAATAACATTTATTCTTAAGAGAAAATTCATAACCTTCTCTATCAAGTTTAGAAACATAAATAATGTTTTTAACTAAAACTGGTACGTAGAAGCAATAATTAAGTTCTAATGTTTTTCCAGATGGTAAAACTAAGCAATAGGCTCCCATAGCTAGTGCAGTAACTTTTACTCTATTTCCTAGTCACAAGTCCACTGCCAGTATTTAATACCCATGAAGTAGAATCGTTAATAGTTATATTAACTTCAATAACAAACATATAAGATATACCTTCAGAAGATTTGTTCTTCAAACTTGCAAGATATTCCTTGCAATTTCTCTTCCAATGTCTATCCTTGCCACAATGGAAACATTGTTCCTATCATTGGTTTTGTTAGGTTTCTTAATACCACCATTAAGTTTATGTAGCTTCTTCTTTTTAGAAGAACTCTTGCCTTTTTTGGACTTTGAAGAGTAACTTACATAATTTGGTTTTTTTCCTTCTTAATAGATGGCTCAGTAGTTTTCAGCATATTAACAAGTTTAGGAAGTGAAGCCTTTAACTTGTTCATATGAAAGTTCATAACAAACTACGAGTAAGTATCAGGTAAAGATTACAGGATTAAATCCATGCACAACTCAATGTCCATATCGAAACCTAGTTCTTTTAACTATTCAATATGTCCAATTATCTTTAGTCCATGTTCATAGACAAATGATTGTTCAGTCATCTTAGCCTTGAAGAGCTATCTAGATATCTGATATATAGCAATGCGACTATGCTCACCATAAAGTCCATGTAAATGCTTTATAATACTCCATCTTATCATGTTACTTCTGAAGCTCATTTAACATAGATGCTTCCATGTAGCATACAACTTTTATATTATGCTCTTCTTATCTAAAATAGGCATTTTCTTCCTCAGCAAATGAATTCTCATCAGGAATTTTAGGAATAGGAGCCTCAAGAACATAACCTATCCTTTCGGAAATGAGAACAATTCTCAAATTCCTAAGCCAATCCATATAATTTGGTCTAGTCAAGTGATTTATTTCTAAAATACAGGTAAATGGGTTTGCCATGGTGATCTACAAATAATCAACAAGTTATATTAGCATCTATTCATATTATTAACTACCAAATAGATTTGGTCTTTTAATCTAAATGGTACCTCCCATTATTCTTTTCGGTTTCCATTACCCTATAAGAATGGAAAGCGAATAACCTCATTGAAAGGTAACTTAGCGGGGATTAAGATCCTATTATATATACAAATAGCTATGTATAACAGAACAAACCAAAAGTATTTGATAAGTAGATAACTATTTTCAATTTTATCATATGAAATTCTTAATCATATTCAGCCTCTTCAAATTATGCAATCATGTGTGACATAATAAATTACGTAACTTTTACTCAAGTTACTCCTACTATTCATAACAAATATATCCAATATATATAATTCTTATGTGACACAACAAATTAAAGAATTTGACAGATACAAAACTGCATTTACAGTTCCTTTTGGTTAATACGAATGGAATGTAATGCCTTTTGGATTTAAAAAAATGCTCACTCTGAATTCCAGAGAATCACGAACGATATTTTTAATCCTTATACAAAATTTATCATTATTTATATTGATGATGTTTTAGTCTTCTCAGAAAATGTTGATGAACAATTCAAACATCTCAATATTTTCTTTGATATTACAAAACAAAATGGTTTAGCTATTTTTAGTACAAAATTTAGTCTTTTTCAAATAACAATCAAGTTTCTTGATCACAATATTCACTACAGAACTATCACTCTAATCGATCGGGTTATTCAATTTGCTAACAAATTTTCTGATCACATCATTGACAAAACTCAGTTACAAAGATTTCTACTTTGCCTCAATTATGTTTTTGATTTCTTTCCAAGAGTCAGTAATCTTATTAGACCTTTGCATGATAGACTTAGGATTGATCCTTCTTCCTGGTCTGACATCTATATTAATATAGTCAAACAAATTAAGCTTAGGATCAAGCATTTGCCATGTTTGTATCTTCCTGATCCTAAAGCTTTCAAAATTATAGAAATTGATGCCTTTGACATTGGTTATGGTGGCATTCTTAAGCAATCCATCAGTGGCAAACAACATATCATAGCATATGCATCCAAACATTAGAATTCTGCACAACAAAACTATTCTACCATCAAAACAGAATTTTGCCAGTTAGCAAGCAATTTTATCTTCTTTTGATTTTGAGATTGAATATATCAAAGGTAGCTTTAATTCTATTCTAGATTATCTTACTTAAGAATTCTTGCAGGGTAGGTAATATGCCTCAAAAAAAGAAAGAAAAGGTTGTTGAGCCTCCTAATCCAAAATCAAAAACCCAATCCAAGAAGAACCATCCAATTCCTCAGCCCAATCAACTCAAAAGTAATCTAAAGAGTCTTATGCCTTTCCCATAAAGACCCTTTTAGCAATTCAGTAATCAAACCAAAAACCTCTTATCCTTTCAAAGCAATCTTGGGCTGACATTGCTGACAAAGAGCAATCCTTCTATTTCAAAAGATTGCATCTAGTTCAATCAAGATGATTTCGTTCAGGCTATCACCCAGCTAGCCCAATCAGTGACAAGGTACCTTCAGGTAAGGAATTTGTCTTTCAAACTCTTGCAATCTCCTCTCAAAAATCACAATCTTTTTATGTGCCAATTTCTTCGGTCCAAGCTATTCTACAAATGGAACCCTATTTTTTTTTACTAATAATCCTCAATTAGTTCATCAAATAGTTTTCTCACCAAATTGGCATTTTATGTTCATAGACATTTCAAAAACCCAGAAATATTATAAATTTATTTTGGTTGATAGTGATTCTGTTACTATTAAACATTATAAGTCAAAATCGGATGCTAATTTTATTACGCATTCCACTATCTAAATCCTAAAGGTAATCCGTCCTTTAGAGTGGAAAACTGATCTTTTCTAAACTAGTAAATTCTCGTAGCTGTTTAATCGTATTGGTTATAATTACTGAGATTATCAAACCACTTGGTACAATGTCTTCAATTTTTAAAATAATGACTATAATCATTCATCACTTATATTTTTCAAGGACGAAGTTCAGTATAACTTCTTTCATTGATTCTTTCAGTGGTGGTCACTACATGGTCCTTGTATAAAAAATCTTCTAGATAAAATAGCCAATGACCTACTTTATTTTGATAAACATTTCAATATACCTAATCGTAATCCTGTACTATTGCATTTTTTCTCAAAATTTGTACTAGCATATATTTATGTATGGCAATACAAGTACCCCAAAGACTTTCAAGGTTATCAGGGTCCTTTATAAAATGTGCCTCCCTTTTTTAGGCAAGGCTCAACACAATTGTAGACAAGCTTTAATGCCTTAAAGGTTTATGCCACTTTAATCAGGAATTGGTTCCAGCAAAATCTCCAGTTTATAAAAATGTCTTTTTCAGAAGTCACTCAATTCTTACAGTAGAAATTCCAAATTATTGCCAAACATGCTTCTTGTTTAAGCAAACAGGAATATCTTCAGAAGCTCAAAACCATGGTTCAGCTGTTACAAGCATAAGAATATGCAAATGATGAATCTTTCTCTGTACCTCAAAGAATTGATAGAAAATCAATTTCTAGTTCCTTTTCCAGAGTTTCGGGAAATGGTTATACTAACTATGCCCAATCCAATGAAGACGATTGTTACGGCATCAACTTTAAAGATGACTAAAACAGTTAAATTTTTCTCTATTGATGTACTTTTCAGTAGATCACAGTAGCAATTACTGTAGCAAGCTGCGGCAGAATATTGTTACAACACGGAGCACTGTAGTTTTTTATTGTAGCTGCTACTGTTCAAAATAATAAATTTCAATTTCTTATTTAAAGAGAGTTGCATCTCTCATTCAAGTAAGTTTTTCATTTTAGAATTCTAAGCCAGGTTTAATCTGAGAGCTTCCTTAGATATTCCTCTAGAACTGTCCTTTACTTATATTATTCTATTTTATTTCTGTCTTTAATTTCTACATATCTCTCCCCCGGATTATCTTGTAGACTACCGCTACTTCTCATTTCTTTTTAATTTATGCATTTCCCTTCCTTGGATTAGCGTGCGGACTATCACCACTTTTCATCCCTTTTAATTTCTGTCTTACATTTCTATCTTTAATTTATGCATTGCATAGCATAATCCTTTTAACAGTCCTGCTGCCCCCTGCTTCACTACCCCCATAATCTTCCTCTGCTCTTAAGTCCTCACCGATTCTCTATTTGGTACCAGAGCCAAGAGGGAAGTAGGGATGAAAGTGAGAAGATTTATCTTGTTTTACTTTTCTATCATAGATCTGAATATTATAACCTGTGCAATATTATACTTCTTTATTGATAACATAAAAAATATTTCAAGTGAGACTTATTATTGGCAAGAAGGCCTGTTGAAGGACATGGTTAAGCTCGTGTAAGGCAGTAAGTTCCAACTACCGTAGCTTGTTGAGAGTTTTATTGACCAAATTAAACTGTATGATTTTACTAGGAATAAATCTTTAGATCTAATCTAGTTTAGTAAACTGAGATCAACCCTCATCCGTACACTCCTATGGAACCTAACATTTTGGTACTAAAGGGCTCAAGTTAGTACACATATTACTTTTCTCCTCTTTGTTTTTTAATTATGTTGAGATCTTTTTCTTGCTATTTTTTTACTTATTCTTCTCCTAAATTTTCTTTTCAATCTAACAAAATTTTTAAAGAAGAAATCATTTTGAAGAAATCTCTCAATCAATAGACAATTGGAAAATTCTAAAAATTCAAAGCAATGAAATTTAAAACTCAATTCCATGTTCACCCTTAAAAGTGACTATACTATCAAAACTGTTGAACAAATAATTCCAATTGACTTTGATTGTGAAGAAATTACTTTTCTTTCAAAAAAAATCTGTAAAAATTCATAAGCAAAAATACAATTATCTGTATCTTGGATGCATCCAAATTATAGCAAATCCCATTGACAAGAGAAGACCTTAACACCTTTATTCTCTTAGGTATTCGTGACTATCGAATGATCAATTTTTATGAATCCCTCTTAGGCACAGTTGAAATTAGTCTTTGTAATGGTCTGATCTATTTCAATTATTTTTCAAACATGACAATCTCTTTGCAAGATAAAAATATTTTACATTCTTTAGTCCTTAATGTTAACTTTCAAATTTTAATATAAAATTTGGATCTTTCTCGATAGCTTTAGTCTATTGTATATAATATAAAGTAATGGTATATGCTTTTACTTCAAAATCTCTCCAACAACGAAGAAAAGGAGAAACAGTAATGTTTCTAACTATTCTTTTAAAAGCAAACGTTACTATTCCAAAATCAATCTCTGGAAGAAGTTAATCTTCCTGAAAAATGAACTTTTGATAAGGTTATGCCTGTTCTGGATCAAAAACCCTCCTCTGTTTCTAAGATTACTCAATACCTCATAGGTAAAGGTAGAAATATCTTTTAATAGAATAACAGTTAGAGAAATTTTGGATCAACTTATCAAGACTCAGCAAGAAATTATTGTTTTTTAATTCCTTTTATAATTCATCTTCAAGGATTAGAAAACACATCTAGGATTCCTATAGCTTAATACACCAAAGAAAATGACAATCAATCTGAAAAATCTCATTCTCTGACTTTTTAATCTTTAAATGATAACCTGGAAATCAATACAATTCAAACTGTTTTTCAAATTGATAAATAATCCATTAGAAAATATTTTTATCAAGAAAAACACAATCTTGTAAGAACTTGGTTTTTTGAAAAATTTACTAGTTCTAAAGACAAAAAATTCTAAATTTTTTTTAAAAATTTACGAAAACTCATAAAGTTCATATTCTTTTCTTTGAATGGTTTGAAGTTTATATAAAGGAAAAGAGTATCAGTTATCCTTGCTCCAAATCCATAAATGTTAATACTCAAAAAACAAGAAATTGGATAACTTATAAGGATGAGATTATTAATTCAGTTTTTCCTCCTCATAAGTTCCTAAAAATTCCTGCCCAAAATCATGTTGGAAAAATGGTTCTTATACTAGCAACTCCTTTCAAAAATAAAGATTTAACTGAAACAATTAATTTTAAAGATATTCAATCTTTTTATGAATAAAATAATTATACCAATTATTATCTTCAAGTTATAGGAGATTATCTCTTGAATCCAAAGCTAATATGCAAAGTGAAAATCATGTTTTCACTCCTTACCAGATTCTAACAAAAATCAAAAAAGAATTAAGTTCTAGTTTGAAATTCTCTTCTCAACATGAACTTCTTAACAAAATCTCTAAACAGATTATCCAAATAGAGAGAAATATTGTTCTTGACACTTCTCAACAAACTAATTCCTCTTTTACAATGAACAATTTAAGTGATGTAAATTTTGTATTAGAACAAATTGATTATTCTGGAAAAATTTCCTAAAAAGAAATTAATCCGATTCAAAATACTAATTGCCGAAAGCCACAAAAATTGTATTATCTTAGAACTTCTCTTCCTGACTTAGTCATAGAAGAAAAATCTCAGATAATCAATAACTCTTATAGTGCAAACAACATCTATGAATGAAACATAAATGGCCAATCTGAATACAATATTCTTAATATGTTGTAGCAAATGACTATGATCAATACTGCTTATCAAATCTCTCATAATTGTTCTGACCAATCTATTCTTAATATTTTAATAGCTGATTTTACTAGTCAATTAAAAGGATGGTGAGATAAACATCTCACTGAAGATGAGTGAAGCTAAATAAACTTAGCCATAAAAATTGATACTGAAGGAAATTATCTCCTTAATGAAGAAGGAAATCAAATCCAAAATTACGTAAATACTCTTATTTACGGCTATTACAAAACATTTCATTGGAGATTTGTCTATATGGCATGACAAATCCTCTGAACTCTTTTCCAATCTTAAATATCGAACCCTTGCTGACTTTAAATGGTATAAAGATATCTTCTTCACCAGAGTTTTCTCTAGATCCAATAGTAATCAACTTTTTTGAAAAGAAAAATTTCTAGCTGGTTTTCCACTTTTTTAGGAGACAAAGTTAGAGAAAAAATATGAAATATTAATAATAGAATTATTTTATATGAACAATTGACTTACAGACAATTTTGCAACTATGTCTAGAAAGTTGTTTCAAAAATCGGTCAAGATGACAAAATTCCAAGACAATTAGTCAAAGAAAAATCTTTTAATTGCAAAGATTTAAGAAGTTTCTATTGTCAATATGATTTTGATTGTCCTCAAAGTTCATCCAAACTAAAAAAGAAATATCATTCTAAACCTCCAAAAACTTGTGAAAAATCTTCCAGAAATGAAGCTGGCAAAAGAATTCACAAACACAAAAATCATAAACGTGCTTCTCAATATTTTCAAAATAAAGATAAACCACTTGTTATCTATTTTAAATGTTACAAACCAGGTCGTATTGCAAAATACTGCAGAATTACAAGAAAAATCAAAGCTTTATATATCGATGAAGGTCTTCTTGCTCAACTTCATTATCGTCTAATTGAACATTTATGTGATAGTAAAACTCAAACCTCTTCTGATATTGAAAAAATTAACAAATCCAAAATGATGAGGAAGCCTCTTCAGATTCATCTCCTGAAACTCTTGAATATAATGTCCTTACTAGAGAACAAGATTTCTCTTTGAAGTCATTTCTAGGCCTCCCAAATGATAAAGATAAGAAAAATTATCTTTACAAACTCAAAGAAACCTTAGAAATCCTAGAAAAATCAAGCAGACCTCATCACAATCTTCCAATAGTTGCTAACTCTTTCAATCTAAAACATGTTTTATCCAGATTTAACTTTGAGAAAAAACTTGCAACCCTTTAAGATCTTCAGCATGAAGTTTCAAAATTCAAAACCAAAGTCAAATCTCTTAAAATTCAACAACAAGAAATATTTCAGCATTTCAACTCTTTCAAAAAGAGAAGAAAAATCCGTATTTTGAAACATTCTCATCAAAACATTCAAAATTTTCCTCTTCAGATGAAAACTTAGATCTTTCTGGTGATAATTTTCTCAATCTAATCACTCGGGTTTCATATTAGAAAAGGTATATCCTAATCAAACTTATCATTGAAAAATCCTTTGTCCTCGAAATAGTTATCTTGTTTCATACAGAAGCAAATTCAAGCTATATTCTGAAAAGACAACTTCCAAAAAAATTTTATAAAAAAACTTCTGAACAATTAATTTCGCCTAATAATTCTGATACTATAATCCATTACAAATGTTCCAATGTAATAATTGAAAACTCTTATTTACAAATTTCAACAATATTTCTTTTTGCCAAAAAATCAGTAATTTAGTCATCCTAGATACTGATTTCATTAGGCAATTAAATCCTTTTTGGGTAAATAAAGGTATATTCAAAGAAGTTATGGGTCAAACCATTTTCTTCCTTTTCCTTAAAAAACTCACTTTCAGGAATCTCAATTTTCCCGAAAATAAACAAAAACAAATCAATTTTATTTCTGATGAAATTTCTTTCAAAAGAATAGAAAGTCAACTTAATAATTCAATCATCAAAAACAAAATAAAAATTTTAGAAAAGAGAAACCCAGATGTAAATCTATTATGATCTTCCAAATGCTTTTTGAAAAAGAAAAAAAATGATATGGTAGAGCTTCCTTATGAAAAATATTTTTATTAAAGAAAAATTTCTATAAAGCTCGTCCAATATAAATGAATCAAGAAATTAGTGATCTTCTTACCAAATGAATAATTAGCAAGTGCAAAAGTTTTTAGTCTTGTTCTACTTTTTATGTAAATTAAAATGCAGAAATTGAACGTGATATTCTCCGTTTAGTCATCAATTACAAATCTCTCAATCAAGCTCTTCAATGGATTAACTATCCTATTCCTAACAAAAAAGATCTACTTAATCGTTTGTACTCTTCAAAACAGTTTTCAAAATTTGACCTAAAATTAGGTTTCTAGCAAATTCGAATTAAAGATTTTGATAGATACAAAACTGCGTTTACAGTTCCTTTTGATCAATATGAATGGAATGTAATGCCTTTTGGATTAAAAAATGCTCATTCTAAATTCAAAAAAATCATGAACGATATTTTTAATCCTTGTACAAAATTTATCATTATTTATATTGATAATATTTTAATCTTCTCACAAAATGTTGATAAACATTTCAAACATCTCAATATTTTCTTTGATATTATAAAACAAAATGGTTTAGCTATTTTTAGAACAAAATTCAATCTTTTTCAAATAACAATTAGGTTTCTTAGTGACAACATTCACCACGGAACTATCACTCCAATCGATTGAGCTATTCAATTCGCTGACAAATTTCCTGCTCACAACACTGATAAAACTCAGTTACAAAGATTTTTGCGTTGCCTTAATTATGTTTCTGATTTCTTTCTAGGAGTCAGTAATCTTATCAAACCTTTGCATGACAGACTTAGGATTGATCCTCTACCTTGGTTTGACATCCATACTAATATAGTCAAACAAATTAAGCCTAGGGTTAAGCATTTGCCATGTTTGTATCCTCTTAATCCTAGAACCTTCAAAATTGTAGAAACTGATGCCTTTGACATTGGTTATGGTGGCATTCTTAAGCAATCCATCAATGGCAAACAACATATCATAGCATATGCATCCAAATATTGGAATTCTGCATAACAAAACTATTCTACCATCAAAAAAGAGATTTTAGCAATTGTTTTGTGCATTTCCAAATTTCAAAGTGATTTACTAAATCAAATTTTTTGGTTAAAGTAGATTACAAATCAGCAAAAGAAGTTTTACAAAAAGATGTTAAAAATCTAGCATTAAAACAGATTTTTGCCCGCTGGCAAGCCATTTTATCTTCTTTTGATTTTGAGATTGAATACATCAAAGGTAGCTCCAATTCTATTCCAAATTATCTTACTCGAGAATTTTTTCAGGGTAGATAATATGCTACTAAAAAAGAAAGAAAAGGTTGTTAAGCCTCCTAATCAAAAATCAAAAACCCAATCCAAAAAGGAACCATCCAACTTCTTAGCCTAATCAACTCAAAAGAAATCTAAATAGTCTTATACGTTTCCCATAGAGACCGTTTTAGCAATCCAGCAATCAAACCAAAAACCTCTTGTCCTTTCAAAGCAATGTTGGGCATACATTACTGACAAAGAGCAATCCAAATTAGTTGTCCTTCCTAATTCAAAAGATTGCATTCAGTTTAATTAAGAAGATCTAGCTCAGGGTAACACCTAGCAAACCTAATCAATGACAACGGTACCTTCAGGTAAGGAACTTATCTCTCAAATTCTTCCAATCTCCTATTAAAAATCACACTATTTTTATGTACCAATTTCTCCAACCTAAATTATTCTTCAAATGGAACCCCATTTTTTTACTAATAATCTTTAATTAGTTCATCAAATGGTTTTTTGACCAAATTGGCATTTTCTGCCCATAGACATTTCAAAAACCCAGAAGTATTATAAATTTATTTTGGATGATAGTGATTATGTTGCTATCAAATATTATAGGTCAAAATCAGATGTTAATTACATTATGCATTCCACAATCTAAATCCTAAAGATAATCTGTCCTTCAAACTGGAAAATTGATCTTTTTAAAACCCACAAATTCTCCCAGCCGCTTAATCCTATTAGTTATAATTATTGGGATTATCAAACCGCTTAGTGTAATATCTACAATTTTTAAAATAGTGACTGTAAGCATTCATGATTTATATTTTTCAAAAACAAAGTTCAATATAACTTCCCTTATTGGTTCTCCTAGTGGTGGTCACTACATGGTCCTTATACAAAAAACTTTCCAGATGAAATAGCCAATGACCTACTTTATTTTGATAAACATTTCAATATATCTGATCATAATCCTATACTATTGCATTTCTTCTTAAAATTTGCACTAGCATGGATTTATGCATGACAATATAAGTACCCCAAAGACTTCCAAGGTCATCAGGGTCTTTTGCAAAAGATGCCTCCCCTTTCAGGCAAGGCTCAGTAAATTGGTGGACAAGCTTTAATGTCTCAAAAGCTTATGTCACTTTAATTAGTAATTGATTTTAGTAAAATTTTTAGTTTCTAAAAAAGTTTTTTCAGTAATCACTTAATTCTTATAGTAGAAATTCCAGATTGCTGCCAAACTGGCTTCTTGTTCAAGTAAACAGGAATATCTTTAGAATCTCAAAACAATGGTTTAGTTGTTACAAGCAAAAGAACATGCAGATGATGAAGCTACCTCAACCCCTTAAAAAGTTGATAAAAAACCAGTTTCCAGTTCCTCTTCCAAAGCTTCGGGAAATGGTTCTACTGACTATGTCCAATCCAGTAAAGATGACTGTTACAACATCAACCTTAAAGATGACTAAAATAGTTGAATTTCTTTCACTTTTCAGTGGATCACTGTAGCAAGCTGTGGCAGAATACTGTTACAACACGGAGCACTATAGTTTTTTACTGTAGTTGTTACTGTTCAAAATAGTAAATTTCAATTTCCTATTTAAAGAGAGTTGTATCTCTCATTCAAGCAAATTTTTCATTTCAAAATTCTAAGCCCAATTTAGTCTGAGAGCTTCCTTATGTATTCCTCCAGAGCTAGTCCTCCACTTGTATTATTTTGTTTTGATTACTACTAATAACATTTTATTTTTGTCTTTAATTTTTGCATATCCGTTCTCCTAATTAGCGTGTGGACTAATGCCACTTCTCATTCTTTTTTAATTTCTACATTTCCCTTCTCCTGATTACCTTGCGGACTACCAGAACTTCTCTTTCCTTTTTAATTTATGCATTTTCCTTTCTTGGATTAGCGTGCAGACTAACGCCACTTCTCATCCCTTTTTAATATCTATCTTTAATTTATGCATTGCATAACATAATCCCCTTAACAGTCTTGTTGCTCCCTACTTCACTACTCCTATGATTTTCCTTCGCTCTTAAGTCCTCACCAGTTAGAAACCAACTCTTACTAGTCATTTTAAAATAAAATAACACTTATTCAATTTTAATTAAGATTCTACTAATCATAATAATTTTGTTTCAAAAATTATATTAAATAAATAAGGAATAAATCTAAAAGAATAAAAAATATATATATGTATGGCGGTTGCACATCAACGTGATTCATCATGTAATTCAAAAACAATTTTATTTTATTTTTGACAATTCGGTAGTACATTGCAAATGGCAAAATGATTCCTTTATTTTAATTAATCTAATTTTTAGATAAAGCAAAATAGTTTCCATGAGTTCTTAATAAAAAAATTTACCGAAATCCTATTTCAATAAAACTATTGAACATGTAGAGATAATTATTCAAATCTAATTAAAATGATCATATCAAAACTAATGAATCAAATTCATAAGTTGTTCAATTTAAAACACCAAGTTTTAAAACAATTTTAATTATAAAATCCTATAACTGATTTTACGAATACTTTTAATATTTTTGACTTTTGAATTAAGATCAATTGAAGAACTATTCATGAAATTGATCAAAATCAAATCGAAAAATGAAAACTTCATGCTATGAATCATATTCATCATAATTTCAACAATGGAAACAATATCAATTCATAAATTAATAGAGTAGGCTCTGATAACACTGTAAGGAAATTGATTATGTCGGCCACAGCGAATATTAAAAAAATTTATGCATAACCAAGTCCTTAGGATAATCTCTATTGTTTAGGAACCAATGTATTTTCTATTAATCTTATAAATATAATATTATCTCTTGAAATGATTAAGAAAATCTTAACTTTTGATCCACAAGTTGTACAACCTGTACGATCTTGAAGTGTATCCACATCAAATGACTTGATTAAGAGCTCTGTGTTGGCTGCCAAAAAAATCTCCTTGTGTGCTAGCACAAGTGATGAGATTTTCTCACATCTCACAAACA
The DNA here is from genome assembly GCA_029379385.1 of Quillaja saponaria. NCBI lineage: Eukaryota > Viridiplantae > Streptophyta > Magnoliopsida > Fabales > Quillajaceae > Quillaja > Quillaja saponaria. The sequence goes on along the minus strand of CM055605.1, from coordinate 14,864,786 downwards.
TTCAGTTTGCCAAAAATTCTCTGCTGAGAACTTTGGTTCCCTATGATATTTGAATAAAAGTTACATCTGATACATCTAAGATCTAACCTTATTTAAGTATGATATAACTTAACTCTAGATGATAAGATCAGATCTTATCTCTTAGACTTTTAGATAAAATAGAAAAATCTTAATAAAGTAAATCATAATTTAAATTTTAAATATCATTTGTCTGTAATTGCATGGAAACCTAGAACTTTTCTTAATCAAATTATATCCTTTTGTGCGTGACCCTTTAGGATCATAATAAACTGGCAGTAGGCTACATTAACTTAATTTTTTTTCAATTAGATCCATATCTAATTATTTAAATCAAAACTAATTTTTAATTTTCAATTAAATTAATTCTCGGGTTACCAAAAAATAAAGATTAATGCTTTACAACATATGATAACTACCCAGATAATATAAATATATTTGTAAACCTTTTCATTATTAACTACCATGCAATTCAATATTTTCATCATTCAATGTTCATAATTAAACTTAAAGTATGGATTAATATTAAATCTTAAATTGTTTAATCTGATGTATCTATCTATAAGTCATAATTCATATGGTGAAACCTAAATTCTCTAATCTAGTTTCACACTACCCTAGCCAGGGACTTTCTGGGTTATGTTTTAATTAGATAACATAAAACATTCTCTCTCTTTACTGAGAGTGATAGATCCCTTATTACACACTTATATACTTCTATACCCAATATCTATCTTTGTATAACCTAGGGTGAAATAAGGTATTTATGATGCCTTAGGTCTAAAGATCATTTGCACTTCTACAACGAAGAACACTCACTAACAACTATGTAAAAGTCCATGTAAGTGTTCTATAATCGAGTCAATTCAATAAATTTGTTCTCTAACAAGCACCTACATGTTTATTATAGTTTCAACTACACAAGTAATCATAAGATCAATTTCCCATAACATTTGAGCTAACATAACATGTACTAATCTCACCAGATCATTAATTCTCATTATTAATAATCCTATGATTTGGAATATTTAAGAACAAAACTTAAGAAAATATATCTCACAAGTATGTTCATATCATGGTTCTCATTTCCATTGCTTATATTTTATGAGATTTATCATGTTCACACTAAAGAATTAACTAGCAATAAAAATACATGATAAATAATAATACCATATAATAATGAAACATAATCATTTTATTAATAATCGAATAAGACTGAATCTATAAGTAATATACCATAGACATCTAATGTCATTGGCTTGTAGGGCATACTACTAACAATTTCTTGGTCCTCCAGGGCTATAGCTATTTAAAAAATTGTAGAATTGCTTACTTTCCAATCGATCAAGCAATTGATCGATAAAGGGAAGAGAAAAATGGTCTTTCCTTGTGGCCTTGTCGAGCTTGTGGTAGTCCATTCATACTTGCCATTTGGTCACAATCCTTGTAAGGATGAGTTCATTCTTGGTGTTAGCCACAATTGTCATCCCTCCTTTCTTTGGCAAGCATTGAATTGGGCTTACCCATGAGCTATTCGAAATGGGGTATATGATACCTGCATTTAGCAACTTTATCACTTCTTTCTTGACTACCTCTTTTATGATTGGATTGAGTCTTCTTTGATGTTCAATAGTAGCTTTGTGATTATCCTCCATCAAAATTTTATGCATGCAAAATGAAGAACTTATGCCTTTAATGTCGGCTATGTCCATCCTAGTGCCCTCTTGTGTTCTCTTAGTACAGGAAGGAGTGACTCTTCCTGCATGTTAGCAAGACCATAAGAAATAATAACCGACAAAGTAGATGCAGGACCAATAAAAGCATACTTGAGGTGTGCTGGCAATGGCTTTAGTTCTAATGTAGGTGGTTCTTCAATGGAAGGCTTATTATGAAGGTGAAGTATTTGACAGTTTCATGTACTCAACAAAGACACCGTCTTCTCTATTAGTATTAGAATTATAAATGCTTCAAGAGGATCATTAGGATAATTATCTAAATATACCTCTTGAGTTATTTCATTTACCACATCAAAAGAAAAATATTCTTCATGGTCAGCAGGAAATTTTATAGCATTAAAAACATTAAATGTTATCTTTTGGTCTTGAATCCTTATGGTAAGCTTACTATTTTGCACATCAATTAGGGTTCTAGCTATAGCTAAGAAAGGTCTCCCAAGAATGATAGGGATTTCCCTATCTTCTTCCATGTCAAGTACAATAAAATTAGCAGGAAGAATTATTTTATCAGCTTTACTAGCACATCCTCTACTGTTCCCCTTGGATAGGTTAAAGACCTATCAACTAGTTGCAATGTCACTAATGTAGGCTTAACTTCCCCCAAACCCAATTTCCGATATATAGACAAAGGCATTAAATTAATACTAACTCATAGATCACATAAAGCCTTACCAAAAAATTGAGTACCAATAGTATAAGGGATCGTAAAACTACATGGATCCTTTAACTTTGGTAGGAGTTTCTTTTGTAGTATAGAACTACATTCTTCAGTGACAGCAATTGTTTCATACTCACTAAATCTCCTCTTCTTGGACAGGATGTCCTTCATGAACTTGACATAGCTCGGCATTTGTTCTAAAGATTTAACAATAGGATGTTGATGTGAAGCTTTTTGAACACTTCTAGGAACTTTTGGAATTGCTCGTCAAAAATTTTTATTTTTTTAAATCTTTAAGGAAAGGGTAGTGGAGGAGTAAGCACAGCAGATTCATTAGGTTGATCTTTTTCCTCATTCTTTGAAGTGCCTACTTCAATTGGAACTTCAGCTTATTTATTTTTCTCCTCAAGTGTCTTACCACTTCTAAGGGTGATAGCCTTGCATTGTTCTTTGTCTTTCCTTGGATTAGGTTCGGTGTCATTAGGAAAGGCTCCTTGAGACCTATTTGTAAGAGCATTGGCCAACTGGCCTATTTGTGTTTCAAGAGTTCTCAAAGAAGCTGCTTAACTTTGAATTACTGAATCTGTCCTCAACATGTATTGCATGAACATGTCTTCCAAGGATGGCTTTTTCTCAGGTGCCACCACTGGTCTTGCTTGTGGTTGAAAACCGGGAGGATAGTTAGGCTTTGTAGTACTTGCATTCCTACTAAAATTTTGATGGTTTCTCCATCTGGGTTATAAGTGTTGGAAAAGGGTTGTTTTTCCTATTATAATTGCCCATATATTGTAATGCTTTGATGTTTGGCCATTGGCCATTAGTATGCCTATCTTAGCATATTTTGCAAGCCATGACTTGATTCTTAACTGCCAGAACCCAAGAGTATCAAATCTTTTAGTTGGACTAGCCATTTGTATCGTTAAGGCAGTGACAGTGTCTAACTCATGTACCCTAGCTACTCTACAAGTTTCAAGTTGCTCAGATGGACATTGATAATTATTTGAAGCCGTTGCTTCCAACAGCTCGTAAGCTTCATCAATGGACTTTCTTATTAATGCATTACCAGCTGCAGCATCAATGGTTGTTCTTGTTTGGCTAACCAAACCATTGTAAAAGGTTTGGACTTGTAGCCACTTCGGAATGCCATGGTGGGGGAATTGTCTCAACAAGTCTTTGTATTTTTCCCACGCTTCATAAAGAGATTCTTGGTCTTGTTGCGTGAAAAAGGTGATTTCATTTTGCAACTTAGCTGTTTTGGCCGGTGGAAAGAACTTTGCTAAGAATTTTTTAGCCAGGTCCTTCCATGTAGTGATGGAATGGGATAGCAAGGTGTACAGCCAACTTCTCCCCTTATCTCCCCTTATCTCGAACTGAGAAAAGGAAAAGCCTTAGATAAATGGCATCATCAAAAACATCATTACATTTGAAGGTGTCACACAACTCTAAGAGCATCACCAAATGGGCATTTGGGTCATTGTTTAGAAGGCCAGAGAATTGCGCCATTTGTTGGATCATTTGAATCTGGCCGGGTTTAATTTCAAAGTTGTTAGCTTGAATTACCAGCCATTGGATGCTAGAATGAAGGGCTTCCACTTATGGGACACCATAGTTCCTTAAAGCCTTAGGTTTTTGTTCGTCAGCCATTGCTAGAGTTTTCACAGTAGCTTGTTGGTTCTCCTTTCAAAGTCTTCTAATTGTCTTTTCGATCTCAAGATCAAAAGGAACAACTTCCAAGCTACGAGTTCTTCACATAAACCTGAAACATGAAAGAAAAATCTAAACTAAAACTATAACTGGCTAGTATTAATATTAGAATAATTCTCGAGCAACGGTGTCAAAAACTTATTATTAGATTTACTATGCAAGTGCACATATTGTTTAAACATGTAATAAAAAGTAAGTGAGATCGTTCCCACGATGAATTAAGCCTATCAAGTCAAGTACTAAATTTACCAATTCTAAAATTATATAGACAACTGAACAATTGAGATTTTTAATTATGATTAAAATAAAGCAAACAAATAAAATAACTAAACTTGAGATTATGTAGAGAAGGCCTAGGAATATGATTTCACTCACACTTCATTTGAATTACCTTTATCTTATCATGCTCAGTTATGATATTATGTTATTAACCTAGGGTTTTAAGTTAATTATAAAAATCTTTCAATTGCTTATAATTCATACTTTATTTAATCAATTCACTATATGTCTATAAGAACTGAATTAAATAAGATTCATTAAGAACAATCCTAAATTGGCTACACATGGTAAATATGTATATGTCTATCCTATATATGAATTGAATTCGAATCAATAAAGTAAAAGAATTCAAACATATGTTATATCACTCAAGACTAACCTAGATTTCCTTCTTCAAGGTCCCTCTATATTACCAGATCTATCTAATTGGTGATCAAGCAATTAAGAGCAATAAACATAAAATGATATAAATAACATAAATACCAAAACCTAAGCAATCCACAAATAAAACTAAATCAAATTACATGTGAGTTCCATCATAAACCTAGAAAAAGGAATTAGTTCATGCTACTAGACATAAACATGACTACAACTAAGAAAATCATAACAAACATACAAAGAAACTAAAAAGAATAAAGGAATAAGAAAAAACTATGAAGATGGCGGTCTTTAAGCTCTTCAAAATCCCTTGTCTTTTCTAGCTCCAAAGCACGCTCAATCTATTCTCTATCACAAACTCTAGACTATATCTAAACCTTAGCTCTCCTATTTTATTTATAGCATTTTTCCTTCTATTTTGGATAAACTAAAAGTCTTCAAACTCCTCAAAATCCGTACAAGTGCCGCAGGCTCAGACATATATGGCACTGCGGCTTCACAGGATCTGTGTAATCTTAATAGGAATCATCCTTCGTCATGCCAAAACCTCATATTCATAGGAGCTATGGCATCAATTCCTTACTTGGTTTACAAAAGTCATCCTACCTTTGATGCCACGGCTTCATCCTCATCGCGCTGTGGCATCTATCTTCATGTGTTGTTGCTTCAAGCACCACGGCTTCATAATGGTGGCATTGTGGAGTTGTTCTCTCTGCCTTTTTTCCTTAATTCTTCCTTTTGGGGTACCGCTGCTTCATTTTATACAGCGTTGCGGTTCTAGTTGATTAGCTTCCCTTCTTTAATTCACACTAAGACACTACAAAGACACCTAAAACAAATTAAATATCCAAATTCGGAAAACTACTCCTAATTAAGATAAAAACTCTTCAAAATTTCTAAAAACAACTCTAACACTATATTTAACTAGTACTCTAATTTAAAATACCAGGATTATGATCAAATATGAATTAAATTTATAGTAAAATAACTCTATTATTCTAGAGTTATCAACCAGACCATCTTGACTTGAGTTTTCACGGGAAGTGTCTCTACCAGGAATTGTACAATAGGACTTGTAGCCTTGGTTCAAAGTGATGCTCAACATTAATTTGATCATGCAACCTTTTAGTATTCTCCTTATAGAGTTCATCATTCTTATAAGCATTGAGCCTAAAGTCATCCATCTCATTTAGTTAGAGAAGCCTCTTGTCACCAACTACCTCAAAGTTGATAAGCATTGTGCTCCAACTCAACCAGGAAGTGGTAAGCCTAGCCGAAGACTAGTCAAAATGTTGACATAGCTAAAAGGGTCTTATAGGCTATACAGTATACCTAGAGTGCATCATCTACTCGCTTATACCAATCCTGTCTAGAAGGACATACCATCTTTTCTAAAATTCTCTTAATCTCCCAATTGGAGACCTCAGCTTGTCCACTTGATTATGGATGATACGCTAATGCCACCTTGTGTGACACCCTATATTTAACAAGAAGGGCCCCTACTTGTTTGTTGCAAAAGTGAGACCCTCCATCACTAATGATGGCTCAGGGTATGCCAAAGCGTATGAAGATGTTCTTCTTGAGGAAATGTGTCATAACTTTGGAGTCATTGGTTGGCATAGCAATGGCTCTCACCCATTTAAAGATGTCATCCACCGTAACAAGGATGTATTAATTGGTGTATGAAGAGATGAAAAGACCTATAAAGTCCATCATCCATAAATCAAACAACTCAACCTTTAGAATGTTGTTAAGTGGCGCATCTCATTATATATTGCCTATCCTTTGGCACTTATTGTAACACCTCCAAAAATTAATATCTAAGTTAATTATAGGATAAGTAATTATCTTATGAGTTAAATAGGATTAAAATTTAATTACATATTATTTCATAGGAATAAGTACATGTACATATAAAATACTCAAAAAATATGTATTAGTATAAGAATAGTATATACGTATAAAAATACATATATGATACATATTAGTATAGGAGTAGTATATATGTAGAAATACATGAACGTATATATGTATACATACATGTATATACGTACATAAAAATATGGACACATGTAGGCATTGGAACAAAGATGGAAAAATGCTACATGGTGATGTTAAAAGAGGAAGAGAAAATAATAAAATATAAGTTACTTGCTTAGAAAGGAAACATGGAGAATTAGGAAAACAATAAAATATAAGTTACTTACTTAGAAAGGAAACATGGAGTAAAATATAAGTTACTTGCTTAGAAAGGAAACATGGAGAATTAGGAAAATAATAAAATATAAGTTACTTGCTTAGAAAAGAAATGTGGAGAATTAGGAAAATAATAAAATATAAGTTACATGCTTAGAAAGGAAATGTGATAGATTAGGTGTAAGAAGGAGGTGAAGTGTGGCAATTTGTAATAAATGCAAGGAGTGAGTTGTAAAGACATGTGTAAAGGAGTAATGATTAACATGCATTAATGAGGAAGAAGCCAAGGGATGGAACTCCTATAAATACCCCCCCATGTCCCCTTAAAACCCACACACACACATTCCTTAATCCATACTAAAAGAAGAAAGATAACTTTAAACCTAGACATACACCAAAAGAAGTAAAAACCATAACCACCAAGAGAAGAAAGCCAAAACTGTAGACTAGGAAAAGAAAGAGGAAAACATAGACTAGAGGAGGAGAAAACTAAGTCGTATAAAGGAGAAAAGGAAAGGAAAACCGAAAGAAGGAGGAAAAGAGGCATAGGAAAAGAAGGAGGAAAGATAAATAAGCCAAAGGTATTAGATTAATTAGTACTATGGATGTGTATTGTTTTCTTTGGAGAAAGGCATGGCCTATGTGATGACAAAAGATAGCAAGTGGATCTTGTTTGGAAAACATAGGAGTATTTGTGTTAAAATACAATTATGTAGTGTGGCGTTGCTTTTGTATAAAGTTATGATGTGTTCTTAACATGTCTACATAATAATTATAGTAAATTTGAAAGGAAGTCTCGTATTGCTAAAATTGACTATTGTATAAGTAAATATGTATAATATTAACTTTGTATCTTTGTGTTAAATTCGGTTAGGCAATTCCTTAAGAGAAAGAGAGTCAAATTATTTAAAGGACAAATGAAACAAATGGTAAGATGTCAATTAGGATTAATCGGTTAAAAGGTCTAGTACTAATCGATCATTGAAGATAAAATTGGGTGAATAAAGGCAATAGTACTCCTAATGGATAGTTTGGTATGTAGCCTTGATAGGAAAATATTAATAAGGTAGTAATTAAATTAGATGTAAAGGAAATTATAATCGTAAGGTATGGCCGAGAAATGAGATAAAAGAATTAAAGAAGTCAAGGAGAGATTTCTGTCTCTTGGATAATTAAGGGGGTAATTACAGATTAATTTAAGCATTAAGATATTAATTAACTTAAGTATAGGATTAGGAAAGTAGGGTGTCACACTTATCACATTTGGAAACAAATTTATCAGTTTCATTTAACAAAGTAGGCCAATAAAAAATTAATTGTAGCACTTTTGTAGTTGTTCGCCTCTTTCCAAAATGACCTCTGTACTTCAAAGCTTGGCAGTGATGGAGTATGCTATCAACTTCTTCCTCCAAACACACATTCTTAAAATCTAGTTAGCACAATGCTTAAACAAGAAGGGGTCATCCCAAATAAAAAATTTTAAATCTTGTAAAAACTTTTTCTTTTATTGAGAAATAATTTCAAGAGGAAATTACATGGAACCTCTTATAAACAACTTGGAAGAGTTATTCATCTGAGAAAGTTTCATGGGAAAGTTTCATTGATGATTATTGGCTCAGCCACTTTGTCTTCCTTTTCTATCCTTGATAAGTGATTAGCCACTCGATTCTCAAAGCCCTTTCATTCTCTAATCTCCAAGTTAAATTCTTGAAGCAATAAGATGCACCTTATCAACATAGACTTAGCTTCTTTCTGATTAATCAAATACTTAATAACAGCGTGGTCAGTAAAAACAATAATAGAAGTTCTAATAAGATAGGAATGAAACTAATCAAAAGCAAACACTATTGCTAAAAGTTCTTTTTCAGTTATGGTATAGTTTAGTTAGGCACCAATTAATGTCATGCTAGCATAGTATATAGAGTGAAATATATTTTCTTTATACTGCCCTAAACTGCTCCTACCACAAAGTCACTTATATCACACATTAATTCAAAGGGTAAGTTCCAAATAAGGATCACAATTATGGGGGTAGATATAAATTTGTTTTTCAACTCTAAAAATGCAGTTAAACATGCATCATCGAAGATAAATAGGGTATCTTTTTCTAGGAGATTGCAAAGTGGTTTGGAAACTTTTGAAAAATCCTTTATGAATACCCTAAAAAAGCCAGCATGATCTAGGAAGCTTCTAATTCCTTTTATTGAAGTAGGGAGTAGTTTTTCTATAGTTTTGATTTTTGCTCTATCTACCTCAATCCCCTAACTAGATACCTTATAGCTTAGAACTATATCTTCTTGTACCATAAAGTGGCACTTTTTAGGTGTCTTCACTTCTTTTAAGAACAAAGTTTAAACTATAGAGACATGTATCATATAAATCACCAAAAACAAAAAAATCATCCAAAAAAAGCTTCAAGGCCTTGCTCTACCATATAGGTGAAGATGGCCATCATAAGATTTTATCTTAGAATAAAAATAATTGTAAAGGCGCTCCTTTTGCGTGGACAAAATCCTCATAGAGGACAATCATAAGTTACCATAGAGCATTAAAGGAGGCTTAACCCTATAATGAAAAAGTTGGTGCAAAGGAAATCATCAAGTGGTTGGATGCTGGAATTATCTATCCAATTTTGAATAGCCTTTTTGTAAGTCCTATCAAATGTGTACAAGAATATGAACTCATTCCAACAAGAACCATGACTCGTTGTAGGGAATGCATGGACTACCATAAGCTAAACACAACCACGAGGAAGGACCACTTCCCCCTTCCTTTCATTGATCAAATGTTAGACTCGTTGGCTAGTATGGACTATTATTTCTTTTTAGATAGTTATTTGAGGTATAACCAAATATTTTATTTTATTTTAATTAACAAGTAAATTTAATTTTAAAAAGTCAAAAAGTAATAAACATAAGATAATGTTAAAATATTTTTAACCTGTAAGAACATAACACAAAATAAAATGATAAATCTTCAACCAATGAAATTAGAAGATTGATTAGGCAACTCAAAATTACAATGAAAGCAAATATTAAATGCCACATTACTTAATATTTTCCAAAATTTTAAATAAGAAATTTAAATATATATATATATATAGTTAGTTTTCGTAATTGACTTAAATTATTCATGCTTATTTTTTAATTCTCTTTTTATTTTCTCACTTAATAGCTACCTTAACAACTGATTCAATATAGGCTTTACAAATATTTCTATTCAAAGATAAATCTTATAATTCATATGTTATTTTATTTTAATTAACAAGTAAATTGAATGTTTAAAAAGTCAAAAAGTAACAAATATAAGATAATGTTAAAAGATTTTAAACCAGTAAGAATATAACACATAATAAAATGATAAATCTCCAACCAATGAAACTAAGATATTGACTTTAGGCAACTTAAAATTACAATGAAAGCAAATGGTAAATGCCACATTTACTTAATATTTTCCAAATTTTAAATAAGAATTGTTCTAAAAAAATATATAATTAGTTTTCATAATTGATTTAAATTATTCATGCTTATTTTTTAATGTTCTTTTTATTTCCTCACTTAACAACTATCTTAACAATTGATTCAATGTGGCTTTACAAATATTTTTATTCTAAGTTAAATCTTATAATTCATATGTTATTTTATTTTAATTAACAAGTAAATTGAATGTTTAAAAAATCAAAAAGTAATAAACATAACATAATGTTAAAAGATTTGAACTAGTACTAATATAATACAAAATAAAATGGTAAATCTCCAGGCAATGAAATTTGGAGATTGACTTGAGTTGGCAACTCAAAATTACAATGAAAACCAATAATAAATGCCACATTTACTTAATATTTTCCAAAATGTTTAATAAGAAAATTTTTAAAATATATGTATACATATAGCTAGTTCGTGATTGACTTATATTTTTCATGTCTATTTTTTAACGTTATTTTTATTTTCTCTCCCTCTAATTTGTATGATTTTTCCATCTATTTTTTATATAGCTAGTTTTCGTGATTGACTTAAATTGTTCATGTCTATTTTTTGACGTTATTTTTATTTTCTCTCCCTCTAATTTGCATGATATTTCCATCTATTTTTTTTTTTTTTTTTTACAAAAAGTTTTATGTTTTTTTTTTTTCACATGTGATTTAAATGTAGTATTAATCTCAAAATTAATTATCTACTAATTTAATTAATTACAAATTATGCATGATGTAAGCAAGTAATGACTTTTTATTAAAATGATTGGAGAAACACTGTTAATTAATTAACATATTTTTCATTGTTTCTTGAAAACAAGAAGCCTTTTTTAAATTTCTTATGTACCAAAAGACGATAATCAAATAAAAACTACTCCAAGGAATTCGTTAGGTGATCAAGAATGTGTGATTTTTGTTTATTGACTTTTAGGTTTGAATATTTTTTGGAGAGATTATGGATAGTAAAATCTTGGCTTATCCATTATTTTGGTCCTTAAGGATTGTAGCAGCTTTCAATTTTGTTGTTCAAGAATTTACTTAGTTAATTTTATTCTTCAAGATTCAAAATTTTTCAATCCTGTTATATTTTTTCATTTACATGTTGTTAATTAACCAAATAACATATTGGCATAAATATAATAACATGCTTAAGTTTTTCTTATGTCTACAAAACTTTTTTTGCATTTTATTGTTAATTAATCATACATAACATGAGAATGAAGGAATATCACTTGATTGAAAATTTATGAATTATAAAAGATGAAATTGACCGGAAACATTCTTAGAGGACTAAATTAAAAAACAAAGGCAATCATGAGAGACTAAAACAGTAGTAAAACTACAAATATTTTGGACTCGATATGAATGACTTGCCTTTAACTGGGTTGGAGAGTTGATTTGTCGATATACATAAAGTGATCTAGACACACTTATCCACTAAATAAATAAAAAATAAAATCCAATACCAAGGGGAAAAGACATTAAATTGTATTTAAAGTAAGAAATATATAACTGAATTCTTCCCTTTTATGTATGTGAAGCTGGTACTAAATGTACATATTTGGGTTAGGGTTTTCCAAAATTAGGATTCTAAGGGTTTCTTAAATTGAGATTATATCATTTTTAGACATTTAGATTCTAGAGTTTTGTTGGGATGATGAATTTTGGGATTTAAGGGTTTAGTTGGTAGTTAATAACTATAATGCTAGTAAGAAAAAGAGATAATACGGGTAGTTTTTCTATATTGACTTATTTTAAACCTCTTTCTAATAGCTTTTCTGCCATAAGTCTTTCTGGATAGGCTAGATATCTAGTTTTGAATCTAATTTAACTTTTCTTTTTTCCTTATCGATGCATGTATTGAAAATATTCAGACATTCTATCTTCCTCATAAGTCCATGTTTTTCTTTATTAGTTCTATTAATCTGGTTCTCTGCATTTATTTCATTTATGTTTAAGTTGCTTAATTCCATTAATTTGTACGTTTTGTTTGTTTATAAACTGATGATATTAAAAGACCAATAGCTTAGTTCCATTAGTTTGGTTAATTTGGTTGGATGTTTTGTTTCGCTGTTGATGCAATGTTTTTGGAAAATAGATGAGAACTCGTTATTGTTTTTCTAATAGAAGGACCATCTGCTTCCTTGTATTGTTGGCTTTATAGTACTAGATAGCTAGTTTTGTGTTTTTATCTGGACTAATTGAGCTACTTCTTGCATTCCCCAACTTCCACCCAATAAATAAACTTGCTCCAAAACCAAAAAATCTAGAGTTTAATTAATTAAGAAAGAAGATACTCAAGTTTGTTCAATGTTTAATTTAATAATTAAAGTATACTGCAACTCTATTTTTCTACTAGATTAATGTTCCACTTTTGTTTTAAATTTTAAATACGAATATCACTGCCTATTCTCCTATGCATAAATCCTAATTAAGTAGCTAGATTGAAGGGACCTTTACCTTCCTATAAATATAGAACTTTCCCACTTCATATATATCACCAAGAAAGCTTATCAAATCCTCTTCCACAAACTATAAAGCCCACCATACAAGAAACCTAAAGTTAATAGTTAGCTTGGGAATCTTGGTTGCTTTTTTCATTCTCTTTTTGCTAAGGTAAAAACTTCACAACTTAGAACCAAAAACCATCTCCCAATTCACAATTCACAAACTATAACACCAAAATAATATTGTTGCTTATTATGTATATGCATTTATTAGGGTTCTTATATTACTTCCTCTATCCTATTAGCACTGTTCCTATAAACAATATCTCCTAGTCAAGGGTGTCACTAGTTTTTTTTTTTTTTTTTTCTCTTTATATTCATTTCCATTTTGTTCACTAAAAATTACTGTAATTGATTTGTTCTTTGACACCTTATTAGACTTGTGTACTAGTACAATATTGTTTTCTTATCTCACATAAACCCTCTCTCAATTCTCATTTAATACCATTGACAAAAAATTTGAATGTTCTACTTTATTAGACTAGTGCACATATAATATTGATCCTTATACTATTTTGTTTTCTTTTGGATGTCCGATAATAGATTTGATACCATTGACAAAGAATAAGAAAATTATGCTCTACTTGTTTTTGCATCTTGACATGTTCTACATTTGACCTTACTAATATTGGTTTACCTAGTTCTTTTAGTTTCTAAAATGTCCTTTAAGAATAAAAATAAATAAATAAATAAAGGAAAAAGAAAATGGGATGCTTACAGTAAAAGTTTCATTAGGAATATGAATTTTGAAAGGATTGTCTTTTTAAGTGACTTAACTTGCATAGAGAATCATAAGATGAGTAACATTTAAGAACTTATGTTTTATGCATAGGGGGCCTGGAGATCTAGTACCTACTAGCAATATGTATTGAAGAGATGGTAGTAGTTGCTCTAAATGTAATAGCTGGTGATGAAAAATTAAAACTATGAAGAGACAATTCATGAGATCAATCAAAACGTTAAGCAGAGTTATGATAAAGGCCATACACTCTATATTAAGATGTCATATGCTCTTTTTCAAGCAATTAGAACCCATTCAAGATGTCATAGGTGAAATTTTTTCAAGTAAACTAATTTTTAAATAACTTTGTAGTTTAAATAAGTAACTCTGAAATGAGTCATATATAGTCTTACTAATTTCATTTCTTGTATGGTCTTATTAAAATTTTCTAGGTGAACTTGATGGCACCGACATCAAAGTGAATGTGCTGAGTACAGATAGGCCTAGGTTTAGGACTAGGAAGAATGAAATCTCAACTAATGTTTTAGGTGTTTGTTCTCTTGATATGTAATTCATATATTTGTTGGCTAGATAGGAGAGTTCTCCTGCTGATTATAAGATACTGAGAGATGTAATTCTTTAAGAGGAATGGTCTAATTATCTCCCAAGGTAAACAAACTAAATAGTGCAGCTTTTAATATACTACTAGGTTTATAGGTATTTTTATTTAACATCAACTAAACTAGTGTTATGAGTTTTCTTACTAGGTACTTATTATCTTTGTGGTACTGGGTCTATGAACTGTAATGGTTTTCTTGCACCTTATAGAGGTACAAGGTACTATTTGAAGGAATGGGAGACATGTTCTTTACCTAATACTGTATAAAAATACTTCAATATGAAATACTCTTCAGCTAGGAATATCATTAAAAGAGCATATTTGGAATGCTAAATGGTAGATGAAAGATACTTAAGGGAAAATCATATTATCCTTTCAAGATGCAATGTAGGATTATAATAGCATGTGCCCTGCTGCATAATCACATTAGAAGGGAAATGCTTGTGGACCTTTATAACGTAGTCTATGATGCAAAGATTCAGGAGGATGATGGAAATATGTTGAATAAGAAAGATGAAGACAAAGTCAGATATATAGAAGCAAATGAGGCTTGGACTACAATGAGGGATAACTTGGCAGATTATATGTTTACTAATTAGAGGGCAAGAAGAGGCCTAATTTGAAGAATAAATAATTTATTTTACATGATATATTAAGTGGTTGTGGATATTCATTTTTTTTTTTTTTTTGTTTATTTAATGGAAATAAATAATTAGCACTCTTGCAAATGATTTATGTATTAAATGACTTATATGTATTAGTTTTGTACATGAAATTTTATGGTTGTCTTACAAGTTAGATTGTGCATTTGTTGCATAATTGTTTAATAGGTTTTTGTTTAAATACATTATGTAAAACAATTTCATATGGTTGGTTGCTTTTATAACTGTTTAGCTACCCTTGAATGTTAGTTTGTGTGGTTTGTTTCATAATTGTTTACTAGGTTTCCGTTTAATTACATTATGTAAAATTGTTTAGATAAGAATGAATAAAGAAAGGGGAAAGGGATTGGCAAAACTAAACATCATTGGACTGTTATTGAGGATTTGAAGCTAGTAGAATGCTTGGAAGACTTAGCAAATTCAGGGAAGTGGAAGTTAGATAATGGGACATTTAGGGTAGGTTATGTAGGTTAGTTAAAAGAGTGGCTGTATAAGAAATAGCCAGGTACTGAGCTTAGGGCAATCTACACATTGATTCTAGAGTGAAGTAGCTGAAAAAGTAATACTTTGCTATTACTAAAATGCTAGGTCCTAGTGCAAATGGGTTTGGTTAGAATAAAGAGTAGATGTGTATGACAATGGAATAGGGCATCTTTATTGAAGGTGTAAAGTATATATAGTTTAAGTTACTTTGTAGATTAATTACAATATTTTAAAAAGTGTCACTTTATCATTGGATATATTTTATTTATATGTGACAGAGCCACCCTATTGCGAATGGGTTAAGAATGAAGTATTTCCTTTTCTATCATATACTAAGGAAAGTGTTTAGTAAAGATAAAGCTAGGAAGTGCAAAGGGTGTTGCAAATGCAGTAGAGGCAATAGACAAAGAAAAGGACATTTGAAAAGGAAAAGGCCAATGGGAGTGGATGAGTTTGTGACTATAGACAAAGGTGTTGAGCTGGATGACTATGTGGACATTTCATAGCCTATGGCAGAGGATGAAAACATCAACGAGGATGTCCAAAACTCAAGTAATGTGAATAATAGTAGGCAGCAGCAAAATAAAGGCAAGAAATGGCTAGATGGAAGGATAGCTCAGTGGCAAATTTTGTGAATATTATGAAGAATTTAGGAAAGATTTATGAAAAGGCAGCTACAAACATTGACATGATTACTAAATTTTTGAAATTGAGGCAGATGGAGTTGAGAAGAATGACCAGAAGCCAAAAGCCATTGTACCTAGAGTGTTTAATGAGTATTGACTGATGTAGATGGGAAAACTGTGATTCTAACCTTCAAGTATCTTCTTACTAGTATATTCTTAAAGTTTTAGAGAACATTATGTAAGAAAAAGTTAGAAAACTATACGAAGTTTCTATTTAAATAGTCTTAATAGAGGAATAATATCTTCTTTTTTTATATATTTTAGTTTACATTGGGTTTTAGCCTTTTAATATTTTAGTTGCATAAATATTGATGCATAGTTAATTTTTTATAGCCAGTTACCTTGAATGATAAAAATTATTATTTTTAAATAACCATTTTCTATTTTGTTAAGCATGCTTTGATTTGTAGTTGTCATTATATTTGGAGACAAAGTAGCTAGTTCTTTATCATGTGCATGTTGCTTAAAAACTAGGCAGTAGTGTGATTTGTGGTTTTATGTTGGTAATATCTATTGCATATGATATGTAGGATATGTGCTACTTTCAATATGCTGGGCAGGTGCTTCTTTTGATATTAGTTTTTTGGTTTGACAGATAAAGTGTGTTTGCATTTGGAAAATTGGAGATATGGATTGATTTAGTATAGGAAGGTGCACTTGGAAAATTAGTTTTTTTTTTTATTAACTAGTTGTTAGGCTTTTTGTACTTTCAACTAATGTTGCATAGTTTTCTTTTCTAATGTTGTGGTTTTCTGACTACTTCCCTTTTGAATAAGCAACAACTTAAATATGTATTGTGAAAGATGTTAGTTAGCTCATTGCATATTGTTATTTTTTAATAGGTCGTAAGCAGAAATAACTGAAATGCCATTTTTATCTTTTTAAAAGCACATAACATATATAGTGATTCATGAGTACTGCTAGTAGTTTTTTTGTCCAAACTCAAATGAGGTTTGACATCATTCTAGCATAAAAGATTTTACTTGGTTGAATTGCTATTTAGTTATGTTTGTAGTGCATTAATCATAGTTAATCATAGATGACTTAGGCACAAGATGTCTTAATTTTCAACAAATCACAAGCTATAGAATCATGGCTAATTTTGTTTCTTTGCCAGAAAAGTATGCAACATATTCATCTTTAATGGATTTGAACTTATATATTTTGGCAATGTTAAAAATGATACCATTCACTTGAATGATATTTATTATATAGTTTATATTTTTTTTCCATAAAATAATTGTATGCAGCTTTTAATTTTATCAAGGTATATGATATTTAGTCTGTTAGGTATGGTTTAGTCTTTGATTGTATGCATCATTTAATTTTATTTAGAGACATTTTTGTCAAAATGTTCATTTTTCTAGGAAATATGTTTTTATAACCAAACAATGGTATTGGAAATAAATTTCATCTCTTGGATACAAAATGGCCTAACCAAACATAAACAATATTTTTATCTGGAAAATGTTTATCTGGAATTACATAGTAGCACTTGTATTATCATGTAAACTTATAATTTTATTAAAATTATGATTATATTCAACCAGTTGTTGTATCATCCATAACATCTGAGCACAACAACTTTTAGCTGCTACATATTTAGCTTTAGTAGTGGAAAGAGGAACAAAATATTGTTTCTTGTTTAACCAAGAAACAAGAGAGTGACCCAGAAATTGGCAAGTGCCACTAGTACTCTTTTTGTAAAGTTTGCATCCAACAAAATCAATTCCAGAATATTCAATTAATTCAAAAAAATTTCATTTAGGGTAGAAAATACCCAGAGATTAAGTTACATTCAGATATTTGAAAATTCATTTAATAACATTAATGAGATTCTTTTGGACAATTCTTATAGTGAGTACAAAGGAAAACCCTAAACATGATATGAAGTTTATCTGTAATAAGATAAAGTACTAAGCCAATCATAGCTCATTAGTTTTTCTCATCTGTGGACTCATTCTTGTCAAGTCTTGTTGATGTTCCTATGATAGTTTCAATTGATATTGTCAACTATAATCCAATTTTTTAGTAGATCCTTTGTATATTCAAATTGATTGATGAAGATTATTTTTTCGAATAGATTTACTTAAGAACTAAGAAAATAATTGAGTTCTCCATCATGTTCATTCAAATTCATCATGAATAGGCTTAGCAAAATCTTTGCAGAATAATTCATTAGTAAAATCTGAACAATGACCAAGTTAGATCCTTTGTGCTAGATGAAAAGAGTTGTGTCAATTTTATCTTGATTAAAACTATTATTTAGTAAGAATTTGTTTAATCTCTCATACCAAGCCTTGGGGGTTTGCTTCCGACATAAAGAGCATTTTTTTAGCTTAAAAGCATGATCAGGTGTATTGAAGAATTCAAACCCTAGAGATTGTTCAAAATATGCTTTTTCATTTATGATGCCATTGAAGAAGACAATGTTGGCATCCATTTGATAAAAAGTGAAGTTTTGAAAATGCAAATGCAATTAAGAGTTTGATAGCTTATAATCTAGCAACAAAAGCAAATGTTTCATCAAAATCAATACATTCTTTTTGGTTATAGCCTTAAGCTACCAACCTTGCTTTGTTTATGATTGCTATACCAAGATTGAACGAGATCTTCTTGCGTAGCTTCAATCCAGGATTCAACATTTTCAGCTTCTTTGGTTCTATTTGAAAAAGAAATGTTTTGAAGGCATATAACTATTGTAGCTTAGATCTTGTTTTTACCGCTAAGGATGGATCTGATAGCACTTGATCTAGTAAATGACTTCTGACATATTTCCAACTTTTTGGAAGTGATTGAGTGTCAGTATTTGCATCTTTTGGCTCAATAGTCATAAGAACAATTGGAGAAAACTCTTGGTTAAAACATCAATAAGTATTTTAGCTAAAGGATCAATTATGTTCTCATAATGTTCAGTTGGTGGCTTTTCTATTGTAAGATAGTAAATTTAAAACCTGCAATTTATTTTTTACCAGTAAATAAATTTGCATCAAACTCATCAGTTCTACTAATAAGAGGAATATGCTCATCAAAGACAACATGTATTGATTTTTTAACGACTATATATCTTTTGTTAAAAACTCCATAAGATTTGCTAGTTATTATTAAGTAACCTAGGAAATACCTTCATAAGATCTGGATTATAATTTGTCTACATTGTCTTTGTTGTTATTATTATTAAAATATTTGCAACCAAAGACATGAAAGTATCCAATATTAGGTGTCCTAACTTTTCATAACTTATATGGTGTTTTACCTAAAATTGGTCTTACTAGAGTCCTGTTAAGAATGCAACATGTTGTGCTGACAGTTTCAGCCTAAAATTAGTATGGAAGAGAGTTTTTACATAAGGTACTAATTTCTATAGAGTTCTTGGAGCTGAAAAGAGTGCAAAAGTGATATAAGGTACTAATTTTTAAAAAAATTTCCACAATCACTTCTAATTTTTGACATGCAAAAGTATTTTTCTTTTCAAACTCATTTGCAAAAAGTTTTAAAAACTTTAATGATATTATATTAGTGAGAAAGAAAAAGTACCTAAGTGAATCTTAAATAGTCATCAATGATGACAAAATCATATTTCTTTCCTCAGAGGCTTGCAGTTTGAGTAGGATGAAATGGATCCATATGAAGTCATTTCAATAACCTTGAAATATAAATAATGTTTTTGTTTTTGAACTATGTTCTAGTTTGTTTTCCAAATTGTCATGCATCACAAACCTTTTCAAGATCAAAATCATGTGTGTCAATTAAGCAATCTTTTCAGACAACTTGTTCAAGTCTAACATCATCACCACAGGTTGCTTCTTGATAAATCCTTCCAATTTCATAGTTTTATAATCCACAATGCCAAAATATGCATGTAATAAAATGAGAGGTTCTCCTATCCTTGTTTCTTTTTCAATATCAACTAAATCATGGTTGCCATCACTGCTTGTAGCAATATAGGCATATGCTCCTTCATTCTTATTTGCATCATAGTTTGTCAAGACCTAAAATAATTAAGTCTTTTTACACTTGTGCCTTAGGGAATATTTTTCATCATATCTCTAACAGAGACCTTGGGCTCTTTTCTCCTCCTAGTCCTTTTGAGTCATACTTTTGATTGGCTTGATAGTAGCAACTGTTTTAGGATTTGGCAGTGAATTATGTGTTTGTATTTTAGGCTGGTAATTGGATTGATAAGACATGTGTGTTATTGAATACATTAGGTTTGGGAGTTGACAACAAAGGTGGTAATTTGGAGTAAGTTTGGGTTCTCTTTGTCAGGGCATTAAAGGTGTTTTCATGAAACTTGGATTAAGCTCATGGTTTGGATCAATATTATAGATTCAAAGCACCTCACAACATTTTAATTTCTTTACTCAGACAACTTAGGAAGAAGCTGATGGCATGGTCTTCTTAAAGAATTACTTGATTTAAGAGTGTTTCGAATTTTGTTTTTGGAATTCTTGTACTAAACTATATTGCTTCAATTTTGCAACTTTAACCAATGGTTCTCCCTCCGTAAAGTGACTAAAGCTTTGAGTCATGTCAACTAAATGTTGTCTCCCTTAAACATGTTTACCAGTTAGAGACATGATATAGGATTTATGCCATCATTAGGCTCTACCTTCTAGATTCAATGAAACCTATTTGATTTTCACATTTTCCAGAGTTTTATCAACTTCAAAAAATTGTTCTACCTTATACAACTAATCTTTAAATAAATCCCCCTCATATTTTGAAAAATACTCTGGGAAACCTAGAACATAGAAATAAAGACTAACCCTGCAATATCTAAGCAAAACTAAGTACCAACTATTAAATGATATTTCATTTGCTAGATTATCCCAAAGGAAAAAAAAAAAAAAAAGATTTCTTTTAATAGTGCCTGTTCAAAACATATGACTAGGAAAAGTTAATGTTTCTCCTTTATCAAATCAAGCAACAGTGAATTTGTCACATTTGGAGACTAAAGGAAGAATTGAAGGAATTGACACTTTCGTCAGTGAGAACAATTCAATTTATCATGTTCTCTTTGTAGATGGACTGAAGCATAATTTTGAAAGTATCAGTCAACCTTGCAATAGAAGACACATAGTAATCTTTAATTCAAACCGCTTTCTAATAATGAGTATCCAAAACAAGGTAAAATTCATAGGTCAAAGAAGGAACAAAATTTATCTTGTTTAATAAGTAGCACACACAACAACTACTCCACTGATAAGAAGCTGGGGTGTAAGCTGCAACCTATAGCCCAAAATAAGGGTCTCAGTAACCTATGGTGAGAAGGTGGTTAAACAATCTAAATGTATGGACTGCAATGGCAAATACAAAGTGAAGGGCTTCAGGATGAATTCATTGTAATTTCTCTTATAAGTTGTGATGTGGTCTTTGGCATATAGTGGTTCTCCCTAAAAAAGCAAGCATTGTGGGATTAAGATAAATTTCATATATAATTTATGCATGTAGGAATGACAGTGTTGTTGCAGGCCTTGCAAGGTAATATATTGCAATTAACATAAGGCAAGAACCTATCCAAATTGATTGTAGGTGGTACTTAATCCATCTTAACCCACTTACAGCTATCAACGTGTACTACAATAGCTAGTATGGACTGGAATAAACTAATGTGTTCCAGCACAAACACTCAAGTATTATCTAAGCCCGAGGTAACTGAGATAATTTCATTACTAGCAGAGATTGAGTCTATCTTTAAGAAGCCTAAAGGCCTTCCTCCTGAAAGGGCATATGATTACAAAATAATCATGAAGGATGAATCACAAACTATGAAGATTAGACCCTAAAAATATGATGTTGTGCAGAAAAATGATATTGAGAAACAAGTCAATAACAAGCTGCAGTCTTAGGATAACATTCATACTACTGCTTGTGAATCAGCATGTATGTGAAAAAAAACCAAATGCTCATTTGGTGCCAAAAGAGTAGAATACTTAGGCCACATAATCTCTCATGAAAGAGTAGCTGCATATGACAAAATAATAAACAGTGTTAAATCTTTGTTAATCCTAAAAACTATGAAGGTGAGAAGATTCATTGGCCTCACTAGTTATTACATGAGATTTATAAGAGGTTATGGAAAAATATCTAAACCACTCACTAAAACATTTTGCAAGGAAGCTTTCAGCTAGAACAAAGAGGCTTGAATAGCATTTGAAAGGCTAAAAGATGCCATATGCTCTCTTCTAGCCCTAGATATGCTAGATTTTTCATATGACTTTGTGATCGAAACATATGCATTTGGCTTAGGAAGTGGAGTTGTCCTCACTCAAAATGGGAGGCCATTTTCATAGATAAGTAAAGCCTTCTTACTAAGGCTTTTGTCACTAGCTTGGAAAGTGGGTTTGTCCTCACTTAAAATGGCAGGCCACTTGCATACATAAGTAAAGCCTTCTTACTAAAGCTTTTATTCCTTTTTGCATTTTACCTATGAAAGAGCACATATTGTCCTAAAGTAATATAAAGTAAATAGAGTATTGTTCCACGAGGAATTGTCACTAATTCTAGCTAAGTATTAAAATTAACACAATCCTAATTTTATTCAAATAAATGAAATTATGGTAGAAAAATCTAATTTAAACTAACCTTATCTAATGAAAAATTAAACTAGAGATTTCAATATATAAAGGCCTAAAATTACAATTTTCCTCAACACTTCACTTGACTTATTATTATCTTATCATGCTTTGTTATGGTATAGAATTATTAACCTAGGTTTCCAATTCAATTATAAGCATATTCCTATGTCTTAAAAATATAAATCTCACTTAACTAACTCACTATATTCATATGAGAATTTAAGTTAAGCAAAACTCATTAAGATCATACATTAATTGGCTATACAAGGGCATATAGGTATATTCCTGTCGTATATATGAATTAAATTCAAACAATCATGTGAATGAATTCAAACAAGTGTTATATCACTTAAGGCTAAACCTAAACTCCCTTTCCAAAATTTGTTAAGGTTTACCACATCAATCTAATTGGTAGCTAATCAACTAGAAGCAGTAAGCATCAAATGAAATAAACAATCCATATACCAAAACCCTAAGCAATCAATAAATAATAAAAACCATCATGCTACATGTTGAAAACAATTGTAATCCTAGAGAATAAATTAGTTCATGATACCTAGTGTAGAAATAAACTCAAATAATAGAGACATCAAAAGAATACAAGAAAATTAAAGAAGGAGTAGAATAAAAAAAATAGATAGGTTGTCAATCTTCAATCTTCAATCTTCAATATTCAAAGCTCCTATTGCCTTCTTGTACTCTTGATGGCCCCTTTTTCTCTAGAAAATTTAAGCTTAATTATGCCTCCAATTATATACAGTTGTATCCTCAATGCAGTGCCTCTTTTATAGGCTTCAAAACCTTTAATTTGACTTCAATTAGAACTAGAAATCGAGCCAGCACTGTGATAAAAACTTCCCAGCACCGCAACCAGGAAAATCGATGAGTTTTAGGCTTGATGCCACTGGCCTCAACTTTCTGGTGCCTCGGCACTCCCGCTAGCATTTCAGAGCGAATTTTCTGGCGCTTCAGCGTAAGGGTTTCTGGCAGCAGCATGCTATTTTGTGACTTTTTCAATTTTGAGCCCAAATTCACCTTTAATTTGACTTCCAATGGGACTTCTTTTGGAATTAAACTTTCCAAACACATAAACTAAGTTAGTATAAGTTAGAAATTATATAAAACACCTAATCAAAGCATAAATCAACTAGGATTCATCATCCTAATACGATAAAGACCTCAACTATGATTTGATTGAAAACTAAGAAAAAACTAACTAAAATTCTAGAACATAGCTAAAATAATATGAGTAAAAGGATGTAAAATAACTATATTTCCAACAGTTATCACACCCCTAAACTTAAAGTTTTAATAGTTCTTGAGTAAATGAAAAACTAAAAACACAAAAAAAAAACGAGAAGCAAGAGATGAATCATACTAATTCAATGACTTCCAAAGTATCCTTATATATATTCTTTTAAAAATATTGACTTATGGAAAATCATAGCCAATCATACAAATTTTTATTCAATTCCAGTATTAGTCTTATTCTTAAATGGATTTCCACTTTTGTGTGTGTGCATCATCTCTTTACCTAGAACTTCAATGCAATCTAAATTAGTTTATGTCTATAAAAATTAAAGCTTAGCATTCAAACCCCATAGGTTTGCTTTTCATCTATCATCTCCACTAATATAGACTACACTCGGTCAATGATCATTAGGATTTTATAAAGCGTGTAATGTAAGACTAGGGTAATGGTATGATAAAGGACATTTATAAAGATTAAAATCACCCTAAGCACATTTTTCATTCTAGGACCTTTTGTAGGAACTCCTTTCATATCCCAAGTAATACACCCATACTTGGCTTCCACTTTTCTTTTATCTCCCATAAATTCAATTTCTTTTCTTTCTTCACCCTTCCTTTTTTAAAAAAAAAAAAATCAAAATTCAAAGGAATTTTAACCATAATTCAGAAGAATTCTGATACCCCTAAACTTAAAATTAACATTGTCCTAAATGTTACAACAAATAGCACCAGATATGAAAAACTTCCTTTATACTTGAAGCACAAATTCCCTCTTAACAACTCCATGGAAAACCCCCAAAATTATTTCATTCAAGAAAGAAGAATGGGGTGAACATGGAGTATATGTATATTTCTTTTTATCCACCCACACTTCTTTTTTTTCATCATATAACTCCGAAATCTTCCTAGAAAGATCAACATGGTTAAGTGAATGATATAAAAGAAAATTAAAAAGGCTAGGAGAAAATTAATGTGGTTAAACAATAAAATGTCAAATTAGGCTCAATAGGATAAATTAATGATACAATATATCAAGGTTGGCATGAAAAGCTCAAACAGTCCAAAGATAGCCTAAATTGTTTTCTTAACTTAGTATTGTCTAGAATTTCACCTCAAGAGAGAATCAAACAAATTCTAGAGTTTAAATTAAACATGAACTTTCTAAACATAAACAGGCTCTAAATAAACATGTCATTCTAAGGAAAAGATTAAGCGCATAAATTTTGAAAATCACATCCTAACAATATTATTAACACAAGAATTTAACATAAACTCAAATCATGCCCATAATTTTCCAAAAGCCAAAATTACAATTCACCACAATATTATCATTGGATAGGGAAATCATTGATAAAGCATAAAACATCTCAAGCAAAAGACTAAAAACAAAAAGTACACCTAACAAAACCTTCCCCAAACTTAAGATAAACTCGAAACTTAGTATTATATATATAAGGAATAAGGATAAGAAAAACTCCCTTGTCAATAAAACAAGATGGTGAGCTCACTAATCCTCGTCCTTAGTAACATCCAATTTGGAAGGAGGTAAAAAATGAAATACCTATAAAAAAAATAAATAACACTTAATAAGAACTAAAACATAAGCTAAAAAGAAAAAGACAAAAATTTGCTTGACTATTAGAAAAGTGCTCCTAAACAAATGGCTTCCGCCCATAATAAGTGTCATATAACACTATATATGGGTCTTGATTCAATATGCCCTCAAGCTTGGCAATATATTGAAATAATAAGCTCGTGTGCTTAACATCACTTGGCTTTGAAATCTTGCTTGGCATGTCTAGAGGTATGATGCTAAGGAAGGTGGTGGAGGAGTTGGCCACATAGGATCTTTATATATGTAAAATACAGTGGCTAATTTAGGTGGAGGAAGAGTTGGCCACCTAGGATCTTTATAGTTTTTCTCTTTAGTGGCTAACTTAGATTCAAGAGCTTGTGATTTTTCTTCTAGGATTAAGTCTTCAGTTGCTTTCTCATTATGAGAGTCTTTTTTTATAACCAATTGAGGTTCAATAATTTGGTCAACATAGATTTCATCACATGGTTGTTCTTTTTTAACCAAATTATGCTAAATAGGTTAGGCACCATGAATTTCCTCATGTGATTCAACTTCTAAGAATTGAATACATGGAGGAAGGGAATTTTGGTATCCCTTCTTGAAACATCTCTATAGGCTCCTTACTTGGAAGTTAGTTAAACCTCTCCCAAGCATCTTGGATTGATTCCAAGTCACATTGAGTAAAACATGTGAGGTGAAAATATTGAGTATACATCTTCAGAATACCCCACAAAAAAAGCAACAAAATAAAATTAAAAAGATAAAATAAATAAAACAATTTGAAGTAAACTAAGATTTCTTGGTATTAATATTAACTAAAATAAGTAAAACAAATCCCCAACAACGACGCCAAAAACTTAACATAAATTTTACCTATGCAAGCGTACGTATCGTCCTTAAGTAATATAGAGTAAGTAGAATATCGTTTAACTAGAAATTGTCACTAATATCTAGCTAAGTATTAAAATTAACACAATCCTAATTTTATTCAAACAAAAAAAATTATGGTAGAAAAATCTAATTTAAAACCTAACTAATGACAAATTAAACTAGAGCTTTCAATGGATAAAGGCCAAGAATTACAATTTCCCTCAACATTTCACTTGACTTAATATTATCTTATCATGCTTAGTTATATTATAAAATTATTAACTTAGGGTTCTATTTCAATTATAAGTATATTCCTATATCTTATAAATATATATCTCACTTAACCAATTCACTATATTTCTATGAGAATTTAAGTTAAGCAAAACTTATTAAGATCAAACCTTAATTGGCTACACAAGGTATATAAGTATATTCTTATCCTATATATGAATTAAATTCAAACAATCATGTGAATGAATTCAAACAAGTGCTATATCACTCAAGGCTAAACCTAAACTCCCTTTCCCAAGATTGTTAAGGTTTACCACATCAATCTAATTAGTAGCTAATCAACTAGAAGCATTAAGCATCGAATGAAATAAACAATATATATATACCAAAACCCTAAGCAATCAATAAATAATTAAAACCACCAAGCTACATGTTGAGTTCAATTGTAATCCTAGAGAATAAATTAGTTTGTGCTACTTAGTGTAGACATAAACTTAAATAATATAGATATCAACAAAATACAAGAAAAGTAAAGAAAGAGTTGAATAATAAAAAATCGATAGGTTATCAGTCTTCAATCTTCAATATTCAAAACTCTTCTTACCTCTTTGCACTCTTGATGGCCCCTTTTTCTCCAGAAAACCTAAGCTTAATTGTGTCTCCAATTATGTATATTTGTATCCGCAAGGTAGTCCTTCTTTTATAGGCTTTAAAACCCTCAATTTGATTTTATTTTAGACTAGAAATCGAGTAAGTGCTGCAGCAGTAACTTCCTAGCATCACGGCCTCAAAAATCAACTAGTTTTGGACCCTGGCAGTGGGCTTGGCTCCGTGACCTCAGATTTCTAGCGCCTTAGCACTCCCATTGGCACTTTAGTGTAGAGGCTTTTAAGCACAAGTGCTTTTCCAATTTAACTTCCAAT
This sequence comes from Quillaja saponaria, assembly GCA_029379385.1. Lineage (NCBI taxonomy): Eukaryota > Viridiplantae > Streptophyta > Magnoliopsida > Fabales > Quillajaceae > Quillaja > Quillaja saponaria. Next base: position 14,837,235 of record CM055605.1, on the reverse strand, counting down.
GGGACTCCTTTTAGAATTAAACTTTACAAATACACAAACAAAGTTAATATGAGTGAGAAGTCATGTAAAACACCTAATCTAAGCCTAAATCAACTAGGATTCATTATCCTAATATGATAAGGACTTCAACTAGGATTTGACTAAAAATTAAGCAAAAACAAACTAAAACTCTAGAACATAGCTAAAATAATATAAGTGAAAGGATGTAAAATAACTATATTTCTAAGAGTTATCACTTATAAGAAGGAGATGTTAGCTATTATATCTGTTGTGAGAAAATGGGCCTCTTATTTGGTGGGTAGGCACTTTATAATTAAAAAATATCATCATAGTTTAAAGTACCTTCTTAAGCAAAAAATTATAAAACCAGCCTAACAACATTGGTTGGCTATGATTATGATATCAAATATAGAAAAAAAGCCACTAATAAGGTTAGTGATACCTTATTTAGGAAACCTTTTAAGAAGTAAGTTGTAGAGGAAATACTAGTGTTAATGGCAATGATTGGAATCTTTATTTATTTAATTCAAATAATTCAACAGACATGAGATCAAGATAAGCAATTACAAGAACTCATCTCTTAGAAAGTGAAGAACAATTCCCAATTTCCAAGTATGAGTAGGAACATCAATAGCTAAGAAGAGGTAGGAAGCTTGTGGTGGTTAAGAATTCTAATATGAGAAAAGAATTGGTACACTATTTTCATGACAGTGTTGTTACAGCTCACTTAGGCTACCAACCTACCTTGAACAGAATCAAGCAGGTGTTGTACTAGAAATGAATGAGGAAGGAAATTGGACATCATATTAGGGACTGTGTGCTTTGTTAGAAAACTAAACACTCTCATACTACTGCCCATTGCCCATGGCCATTTACAATAGAATCTTCCTCAATAACTTTTGGACATAATTGACGAGGTTATAAGAGGTTAAACTAAAGCTCTCTACAGCTTCCCACCCCTAGACTGATGGTTAAATTGAGATCATTAACATATGTCTTGGAACTTACTTAAGATGTATGTTTAGGGATACGCGTAAAGAATGGTCTAAGTGATTACAATTAGTAGAATTTTGGTATAATACCAATTTTCACTTTACTGCTCATGTAACTCCTTATGAAGTGGTGTATCGGCGACATCCACACCTGCATTTTCCATATAGGCTAGGTGATTCCACTAATGAATCTATAAATAGAATACTAACTGCCAAGAAAGCCTCACTTAGATTGTTTAAACATCATCTGCACTGGTTCCAAAATAGAATGAAGGCTTAAGCAAATAAGAAGAGCATTGACAAAACATATGAACAAGGCTCCTAGGTGTACCTTAAGTTGCAACCATACAAACAACTTTCAATAGTCAAAAAACTATTCCAGAAGTTGGCATACAGATATTATAGTCCATTCCAAATCTTGAAAAAGTTAGGAAAAAATGGCATATCAGCTTGCACAAACATCTACTTTTAAAATTCACCCAACTTTTCATTATCCAAATTGAAGCAACACAATGGAAGTGCACCTATCTATTTACATTACTAGATTTTTCAGAAATTGGAGAGCTTGTACTGCAACAACAAGCCATCCTTGACAGAAGGGTGATTAAGAAGTATAACAAGGCAACAACACGGGTCCGTATCCAATGAGAACACATTTTTCCAAAGGATGCAAGTTGGATGATCTGACTCAGTTTTCTCATAAATTTTATCAATTTAACACAAACACTAGAGGACAAGTGTTCACTGTAAAGGGGAGGATTTGTTAGATAATAATGGAAAAAATATTAATTTTGTACTTTTATGTGGATAAGTGAGGACCTTAATGTAAATACATAAAAGTTTGTTACTATTAGTTGGGGATCAAAGTTTGTTAGCTAATAGTTGATCTGGCCAATCAGTTAGTCTAAGCTATTAGTATAAGATGTTACTATGCATCCTATGCACATAAAATGGAATATTTAAAAATTACCAAACCAAGAATATAGGTATATAATTAATTTTTTAATATGAAAGCTAAAGATTAAAAATAATCTCTTGAAGCTTTCTTAATGCAGCTATTTTAATTGTTTAGTAAGGACGCTTGGAGTTCCTCCACAAATTGTCAAAACGATACTCCGAATCAAACACATGAAACGACAAATGATTAGCAAACTATTTCAAACGAAAAGCCTTTAGTGATATAATTCATACAATTAACCAGTTCAAAAACCTTTTAAAAAAAGTTTACCTTTTCGAAATAGTTGAAGGATTCAATTCTACCCTTGGGATACATGCTAGCTTACATTTGGTAGAATTGTCAGTGGAGAGAGTCTTTGAAACAAAAATTCCTTTGCTTTAATCTAAGGGGTCACAGCTAAGAAGAAGGAATTGACAAGAACTCTTTCTTTGTCTAGGTTTCTCTCTTGGCCAATTTCTAAAAATGTGGCTTAAGTCATTTCTTGCAATTGTGGTTTAAGTCATTATATACTTAAACCAGCCCATGAAACTTAAATCAGTCTTGTTAGTTGGTCAAACTATTGTTTGTGTTGCTTTGGCTGTAAACATTTTAGATGGGTATAGATGTGGTTTACTTTTTTGTTTCCCCATTTTCAATTGGGACTTCTTAAACTTAGACTTAGTATTTTAGGTTAAAGTTTACTTCTTGTTTATTACACAGTCATGCCTAAAGGATGTCACACCCACTTTCGAGGACATCTTGGAGCTTTATCATCTCTATCTACTAGAGCTGCTTCATCTCCATCTACTAGAGCTGCTTCATCTCCATTTACAATACCAACATCATCTCCATCTACTATAGTGGCTTCATCTCCATCTGCAACTCCTATACTTCTAGCTACCTCTATAGCTCAAGTACTTCTAGCTCCCTCTACAACTCCACCTCCACCTCCAACTCCTTCTACAGCCCCACCCGCAGTGTTCTAGTACTTGCTCCATCCTAGGAGCAGCTTCGAGACCTTTCTGACGTGAGCTTAGATAAAATCCCATCAAGCTCCGAATCTGCACCGACACGTAAGTTACAATTTCAAATTTTGATAATGAATTTTGTTTTATTGAATTTTTATAAATTTTATTGTTCTAACACAACTTAACTTGTATTGCAGCTACAGGTCATAATCAAGATGTCAAGCATAGGGTAGATCTTGAGCTCCTTGTAGAGGACGAGAGGCAAGAATAAGGATTGCCCTTCCTCATAAAGTTGAGGAAGATCGCCCACTCATCCACATAATTAGAGACAAGTAAGTAAGTTATCTTTATAATTTTATATTCAATTATTCATATACCTTGTATTTTACTAACGTTCGTTTCTTTTTGTTTGTATTGTAGAGCATTCGTTGGGGATAACCCCTAAGAACAAGAAGGTTGCGACTACCATTTCTAGTATAATAATTAAGCACCTTCCAAGTTTGCTCTTCCAGTACCAAAAGTTCCCGGAGAATAAGAGATTCTTATGCTATAATGATTTTATGGTAAGTTCAATTTTTTTATTGCTTAAGTTTTAATTTCATTTTAATATGTTGTTAAATTATGTACAACATGCTTTTGTTTGTTTCTTTTTGTTTGTATTGTAGAGCATACGTTGGGGACGACCCCAAGAACACGAAGGTGGCGACTACCATTTCTAGTATAATAATGAAGCACCTTCCAAGTTTGCTTTTCCAATATCAAAAGTTCTTGGAGGACAAGAAATTCTTATGCTATAATGATTTTATGATAAGTTCAATTTTATTATTGCTTAAGTTTTAATTTCATTTTAATATGTTATTAAATTACTTACAACATGCTTTTGTTTTGCAATTTATGGTACAGAGACAGTATAGGGTTACTCCGATGAGAAAGCTGCATCTCGAGCTGCGTTTGATGTAGTGATGATGAAGAGATGCAGCGATGCCTTCCAGAAGCTACTTGCGGGATTAAAGATGAAGCAGCCATCGGGCCCATTCACTTGGAAGGAGGATGGACGTCTAGATTGAATCTTACAGAATTGGTGAGAATCCTTGTGTGATAAGTAGGAAAACTCTAACTTGCACAGGCACTCTTGGATGATGAGCATATATGAATGCTTTCAGCTCCATCAACACAGCTATTCACCAGAAGTGACTGGTTAGTAATAATTTATTTAATAAATATTAGTTGTAAATTTGTATCACAATATTGTTAACTAATACTATATTAAAAAGTTTGTACAAGAGCAAGTGTTGGGTCAAAAACCCACAGTTGTTGAGGTTTTTAACCGCACTTACAAGAGAAAGTTTGGTGACTTCATTGTCACAAAGTCAAAGGACATTAGTGTAAGTATGAATCAACATTTTTTATTTTACATAGTTGTTATTATTTTTTAATGTACATAACCTGTCATCATTTTGCAACAGAAGTTTAAGGCGATAGAGGCGGTAGAGCTAGGATAATCTAGCACCAGGTAGTAGGATAGTGCTAATACACTTGCTGCACTAGCTTCTGCCCCCATGAGCAACCCAGCTCTCTTCTTGAAGCTAGAGGGCCACAAGAGGAAGGAACTTATCTACGACTTTGGGGGTTGTATCAACTCCCAACAAGTATTGGGTGAAGTAGTCAGGTCTGCAACTTCCACCACCACTGCTCACAGCTCCGCTACATCTCTATCTTCTATGGGATTCACTCAAGAACAGATGAAGCTTGAATAGGAGTTATTTAAGAGAGAGTTGGGGTCTATCCACCACCTCTAACACCGCCAACCCAACCATCTTTGATATGTATTATTTAAATTTCATATTCATAATGCAAAATTTTTAGTTTATTTTTATTTACATGCAAAAACATGTCAAGTTTAAGTTTGGGGAGAAAAACGATCTAAAACTAGCTAGTTTAAGATTCCGGTTGTATTGGCACAACCATAAGAATGAATAAGACTTGTAAGAAAAGTTAAAAATTCATTTAGATCAACGATTAGGATTGTATGACAAGATTTAAGTTTCAAGGCAAAAAATTTGCCAAGTTTGGTTTTGGGGGGCAAAATGGTCAAAAATTAGTACATTTAAAATTTCGGTAGTACCATAATGACCGTGAGGACAAATAAGACTTATAAGAAAAGTCAGAAATCCATCTGGAATAATAGATAGGATTTTAGGACAAAATTTGAGTTTTAAGGCAAAAACTTGCCAAGTTTTGTTACAGGAGGCAAAACGGTCAAAAATTAGTCAGTTTTGGATTTCGGAATTACCAGAGTGACCGTGTGATGAATAAGACTTGTAGAGAAAGCTGAAAATCCATTTAGATTAATGGTTAGGATTTTATGAGAAAATTTGAGTTTCTTGCCCAGTTTGGATTCGGGGAACAAAATGTTCAAAAACCTAGCCCGTTTAAGATTCGGGGAGTACCAGAACGATTGTGGGAATGAATTAGACTTGTAAGTAAGGCCAAAAATCTATTTGGATTAATGGTTAAAATTTTAGGACAAAATTTGAGTTTCAAGGCAAAAATTTGCCAAGTTTGGTTTCAAGAGGTAAAAAGGTCAAAAATAAGTACATTTAGGATTCTGGGAATATCAGAACAACCATGGGGACAAATAAGACTTGTAGAAAAATCTAGAAATCCATTTGGATTAACTGTTAGGATTTTAGGACAAAATTTAAGTTTCAAGGAAAAAACTTGCCAAATTTGGTTTCGAAAGGCAAAACAATAAAAACTAGTCTGTTTAGGATTCCGGGAGTACCGGAACTACCGTAGGGAAGAATGAGAATGTAGGACAATATGGAAATCCATTTGGATCTTAATTTATATGCATATTAATTTATAAGTGTATATAATTTATAACATATTTATTTTGATTATTTCATGTTCCACCTCCAACATCCAGGCATTTGCAGTTGAGTCATACTGATGAAGAAGTTGGAGATGATCATGAAGACTTAGGATTTGGAGATGAGGCCAATATTTAGATTTATATATTTTACTTTCATTTATTATACTATTGTAAATAATATTGTTACAATATAATAGATTAATTTTTGTATATTAGCCACTAGAAAAAATTCTTTTGAAGCAAGTATTTAGAGGTATAAAAATAACAATTAAAAAAACTCTAGTTATCTATCTCTGCGTTTGTTTTATTGCGTCTGCATGAGGCAAACGCAAATAACTTATAGAAAAATTTAAAATAATCTACGTCTACCTTATCCTATTAATATTATAACAAAAGTTATCATGTCCAATTACAACTGTAACTGTCTCCATAATTATCTAATCGAGGCCACTATTTCTATAAAAAAAGGGATAAAACTCTAAAGGTAAATCAAGTTAGTCTCTACAACTCTTACTCTTTACATCTTTTCAACTTATTTACTTTAATTATACCCACTTAATTTTCGGAGTTTTCCCAAGTCTCCAGAACTACTCAGGAACCATGTGATGGACATCTTAGATGGTCAAATCCATATTTAACATTGGTGTCATCTTTGGGAATCTTATAGGATTTGGGTTTTCCAATCCTTACACCAGAATAGATAGTCAAATATTACACTATACTTGCAAGAAAAAGAAAAAGATTCCCGGAGGCCGAACTTGAAAACAACTTGATCCACCTCTAACTATTTACCTTGGCTCCATGTGTTTGCTAGGCTAGAGCTCCAAAGGTCAACTCCAATTTCTCGACTTAGCTTCAGACTTCTGGCTTGACTCGACTTTTCATTAGTGGTTCTAATTGAATAGTCAGCTTAACAAAGATACCAAAAAAATAAAATAAAAATTAGATTTCATTTTGTACTTGCTCTGCATTAGTAAATTAATGCTCATAAATTAACAACAATTATATGATTAGTATCTGGAATTTTTCATGTCCAATGATGATCATAAAAGGAAAAAGAAGAAGGTGAGGGCAGAGGCAAATATTTTGTTTGTTCATTTTATAATTTAAGGGCATGAAAGTGTGAACTTGTTTGATGAACTTCTTAAGCCCAAGTTCAACCACATTAAAATACAGGTTTCAATTCATTTTATTTGAAAATATTTGTGTCTTTGTGTTATGGTTTAACATGAATATTAAATATCAAGTACTTGGTCAATATGCATAATAAGCAGTCCAGTAGCATCATGTATGTTTTGTTTTACGCCTTGCTCAAAAGACTTGATTGTAATAGCTAATTGCTTCATGGCATGTACGGATTTTTATGCTTAAATTTATAGCTTTACATCCAACATTTTGAAATAACTTTAAAATACTTGTTGATTGTAATCTTTTACTTATCAATGTGGGAATAAGCATATATATGAATATATATTTGGATTCAGTGCATATTGCACATTCAGATTTTATTGAATGTTATATTTATGTTCGGTTCAACCTTATTCGAATTCAAGCCACCTAATGGCCAAATTTTATTGAATGTTATATTTACGTAATTACAAAAATAATTGTCCACATTAGCGAAGACTAATCTAGTGACACCAATATATAGAGTACATTGATATTCTTAGATTGGCTAGCTTATCACTTATACATGATACGATAATTTGATTGAACAATATGACATTATTATTTAATTAAGGGGATTGATTTCCTATAATAATTAGTTCATTTACAATATACTTGGCCTTGACGCCCTTATCATCCTACAAATGGCCCTTAAAAATAATTATTTCCATCGAATAATATTACATTTGTGATAATTGGTGTTTGGAGGGTAGTGTGGTGATTTGGTGTTTAAAGGGTAGCTTAGTGATTTGGTATTTAGCAGCTGGTATTTGATTGTTATCTCCATTGAATTTATTTAAATGAATTTGTGGTTTTGACTATAGTTAATAGAAAATACTTGTTATATATTCTCAAACTCGAGTAAATTAACGACTGAGTCATATGCTTATTACTTAGTACTTGATAAACATTTTCAAGTGGTTTAGCATATAGGTCAGTATATAAGAATAAAGAATATGGAGGTCAAATAATGACAACAAAAGGAAAATATTCTTCCCCCACATTGCAAGCTACATACAGCTCATAATCAAATCATCAAACTCGAATGGTCAACACTCATGAAGAGTAAACCAAGAGGTTATGAAAGTTATATTTTTAACATATTATTGATTATTATTTTCAACAAGATATTTTTACATATGTGGATTTAACAACTCTTCTATTAAGCTTGGCTTTTCAACCACAATTATGAAAATTGTTGCAGGAAAATCTTCTTGCATGAATAAGATAAGCTCATCTTGTTCAACACGAAAGAGGTTATCGCCCTCGATTATAAAGCCAACAAATAGCTTTTCACCTAGACATACATAGCTTTTTAGCTTTATAGCTGATAGTCTTTAAGAAGAGTAACATCAAATATGTCCTTCCTTGCTACTATAAAGGTCCAGGTAAAATAATCTGACCCCAAGGAGAGGCAATAAGCAGCTTTTCAACTAGACCCTGGATACTAAATTGCCAAAGGTACCTGGATTTTACCTGACCTAGAGAAAGAGCCTGAAGAGATGACACATAGCTAGAACGTCTATAAACACACTCAGGGTGGGACCTATACAATACTAGTGGCTAGGAAGCCAATAACACATCAACAAATCTCGAGTTTTCACAAGAATGCTATGACATCATCAACATTCTCGGGTTTTTACCTATATTGCTCAAAGTAAGGTATATTTTTATTTCAATACAATTTATATACACTGCTTATTAGTACCCTATTACATAGACAAAAATTCAGTATAGACTCATATCACAGCAAGCTCGAACTTCTCAGTTCACATTAAAAAATGTGAGAGTAATAAGGTGAAGTAGTTATAAGGTTCCATAGAGCGAGATAAATTATAAGGTGGAGCAAAACATGTACATATAGCATCACATCAGTGATAAAAACATCTTAACATTGAAAAACAGCAGAATAACATCACATTAGTACTAATACTAGCAGAGAATAATATCAGTGATAGCATTAATTGCACCCTACAAATGGCAAACACGACTCAGGTATATATTCCATTTATTTTTAAGCACCTATTCTAAACATCATTTCTTGAACATCTAGTTCAAGTTTGCACTCTCCATAAACTCCTTTTTAGGAGGACTAATGATAATATCGAATTGTACAAATCCAATAATATTATTACACATTGTCTGATCAATGTATAATGGTTTAATTCGAATTGTAACTACCACCATAATTATCCTATTAATATTATATTAGATGACATCATGTCCTATTTTAACTGTAACTATTTTTGTAATTATCTAATTGATGTTATGACATGTGACATAATCTTATTAGCCATTGTATTTTATATGAAGAGGATGAAACCCCAAAGGTAAATCAAGATGGTTATCTACAACCCATACTCTTTATCGCTTATTTACTTTGATTATATTGACTTGATTATTAGAGTTTTCTGAAGTCACCAAGACACCTTTAGAGCCACGTGGAGTACAATTCATCTAGTTAAATCCAGTTTTAATAGAATTAAATAACCTAATTTTGAAACTATAAATACTTGATTGCATTATTTTGAACTATAAGAATGTAATTAAATTTTAATGTAAATTATAGAAATTAAGGTGTTGTTATTTTCACAACCAAAGTTTATAAATCCACAATATATTTATTAGGCGAAGTTTATCCTTCATTAATTAAAAAATTAAATCTTTTTCATTTAATATCTTTCTCCTTGTCAACTACCAACATCCTTACTCTTTTCAATCTCTTACTATCTTTTCAAATCCTAAAATCCATTCTTTTCTTAATCTCTTCCTCGTTCCATCCCTGCAACTCTTAATCTCTTAATGTATCTTTCTTTTCCTCCACAATGCTTTCTTTAGAATCTTGCTCATGTTTGTAATCTGCAAAACCGGTCTTGCTTTTTCAGTCATATCTCGCTACTTTTCTCATTGGTCTCCCCATTCATGACTCGTGAATAATTGTCTAACTTCACCATTGATGAATTAATTTCATGATATTAATTGAATTCAAGTTTAAGTTTTTGTTTTGTTTTTGTTTTTGTTTTTGTTTTTGTTTTTGTTTTTGTTTTTGTTTTTGTTTTTGTTTTTGTTTTTGTTTTTGTTTTTGTTTTTGTTTTTGTTTTTGTTTTTATTTTTATTTTTTATTTTTTATTTTTTTTATTTTTTTCTGTTTTCTATGTTAATTTGGGAAAAAGAAAGAATAAAATGAGAATAAAAATTCCTCTGGTAAAGTTAAAACCCTCCTAATCCTTGTGTTATACTATTTTGTTTATTTACAATGACAAATCTATAAAAAAATTATTTCGTATAAAATAGAAATTAATTGAATAGAACAAAAATCAACAACATCTAGGAAAAATTTGTTGATGAATTATGATTGTTAAGACAATATATTGCCATGTAAGGCTCTATTTGGATTGATGGCAATGACTATGGATTGGAGGCAAGGACAATGGTTTAAGACCATGGTCACCATGGTCTCTTCCTTGCCACATTTTATCGTGTGTTTAGATTGTCCAAAGTGATAATGACCTGAGAATTAAATTTGTGTGCAAATTAGCAAAAATTAAAGTCCCTAATTAGAGTGAATTTTGTTGGTTTAAGTTGATATATTTGGAATGATAAAAAGAGAATAAAATTGGACGACAAAGGGCATAAAAGGAAAAAAGAAAAAAAAAAAAAAAAGAGGAGAAACTACGTCTTGGAACCCGTGGGATGCCAGTCGTGGCATGCCAATAGGCTGCATCGGCATCTTAGGATGCCAATCCTAATAGTACCTTAGTGTGTTTTTGGGTTTCACAAAAGCTATGGTTTATGACCATGTTTTGAAAAACATATTTTATGTATAAATTATTTGCCAAAAGGGGCATTTGTTTTTAGTGTGTGTTTGGATTGTTCAAAATTTCTATTAGTGGAGGGACAAAATCAAAATAAAGTCAAAAGATAAAGGCCATAAAAAATGATGGGGATGCATGGCAGAGAAACCCCTAAGCCGTTTCTCTGACGAGCATTCTGGTAGTGAAGGACAGGCTACATCAAATAAAGTTACATATGGGCCCTAATTCATATTCTCATACACTAAAATTATACATTTTTAGTTGCTCATCATCAATAACCATTCCAAATTTGTATATACTACCCCTCAAATTCATTAGTGAACTTAGGCTTGGTTTGGTAATGCTATGACTTTCCTGTTGTGAAAAAATCACTGTCAAAAAATCATAGAAAGCCTATTTGACAAATCTTTTATAAAAGTTAACGTGGGTAGTAAAGTAATTAAAATTGTGTTTAGTAAAACAAATCATAATCTGCTATTAATGTATAAAATGAAAAAAATAGATATCATTAATATTCATTAACTTTCATTATTCTTAATGAAATATGGAAAGGTAACTCAAATACTATTTATATTTTCATTCTTCACTTTTTTATATATAAATATATATATATATATATACTTGTCCTTTCAAGATATAGCTTGAATCTGCTCCTGTATCAAACAGAGTAACTATTTAAAGGATAAAGGTTTTTTCAATTATAAGTTTAATTGGGATATACCATTTTTGATATTTAACCCGAGTGATTAGATGGAGAAAATTGTCACTAGAAATATCTAAGTTTTCATCCGAAAAGGAAGACTCATAATATTTTGATGAGGATGTCTTAAAAGACAGATTTTTCTTCTCTTTTTGCAAGAATTGGATTGCTGAAATATTTTCTTGTTGTTGAATTTTAAAAGCTTTGACTTCAGTTTTAAGTTTTGAAACTTCATGTTAAAATTTTTGAAGAGTTACAAGTTTCTTCTCAAAATTGAATCTGAATAAAACATCTTTTAAATTAAAAGAGTTAGCAACTATCAGAAGATTGTGAGGAGGTTTGCTTGTTTTTTATGGGGTTTCTAGGATTTCTTTGAGTTTGTAAAGATAATTTTTCTTATCTTCAACATTTTGAAGGTTAGTAATGACTTCAAAAAGAAAATCTTATTATCTAGTGAGGACATTACATTCAAGAGTTCTTGAAAATGAATCTGAAGAGGTTTCGTCATCATTTTCGATTTGGTTGATCTCTTCAATATTAGAAGAGGTCTGAGGTTCACTATCAGATGAATCTTCAATTTGAAGATAATCAAATTGAGTTAGAAGACCTTCATCAGTATTTAAAGTTTTGATTTTCTTTGTAATTTTGCAGTATTTTGCAATATGACCTAGTTTGTTAAGACAACAGGTAGTTTATCTTTATTTTGAAAATATTGAGGAGCTCATTGTGATTTCTGTGTTTGTTAATTCTTTTGCCACCTTTATTTTTGAAAGATTTTTCATAAGTTTTAGGTGATTCAGAATGATGTTTCTTTTTTAGTTCATTTGAACTTTGAGGACAATCAAAACTATATTAAGAACAGAAACTCCCTAAATCTTTACGATTAAAAGATCTTTCTTTAGCTAATTGTCTTTGAATTTGTTCATGTTGACAGATTTTTAAAGTAACTTTCTAGACATAACTGCAAAGCTATCAATAAGTTAATTATTCATATAAGATAATTTCATTTTTAATTTTTCATATTTTTTTCTAACTATGTCTCCTAAAGAACAAGAAAGACCAGCTAGAAATTTTCTTTCCAAAAAGGTTGATTACTATCGGACCTAGAGAAGACTCTGGTGAAGAATGTATCTTTATACCACCTAAAGTCAGCAAGGGTTCGACACTTAAGATTGGAAAGGAGTTCAGCAGATTTGTCACACTATATAGACAGATCTTTGATGAAATATTTTATGATAACGTAAATAAGAGTATTTATGAAATCCTGAATTTGATTTCCTTCTTCGTTGAGGAGATGATTTTTTTCAATATCAATTTTGATGGCCAAGTTTATTTGGCTTTGCTCATCTTCAGTAGGTGTTCATCCTACCATCCTTTTAATTAATCAGTAAACTTGGTTATTAAAATATTAAGGATAAATTGTTCAGGACAATTATGAGAAATTTGATAAGCAGAACTAACCATGGTCATTTGCTGCAACATATTAAGAATATTGTATTTAGATTGGCCATCTATATTTCATTCATAGATATTGTTTGCACTGAAAGAATTATTGATTATCTGAGGTTTTTCTTTTGTGACTAAGTCATGAGGAGAAGCCCTAAGATAATACAATTTTGCGACTTTTGCCAATTGGTATTTTGAATTAGATTAATTTTGTTTTGAAATTTTTTTTCCAGAATTATTAGTTTGTTTGGATACAAACCGCATCATTTAAATTATTAATTGTAAGAGAAGAATTAGTTAGTTGAGGAGTGTCGGGAACAATATTATTCTTCGATTTGGATAATTTGTTTAGAGATTGTGTGAAAAAGTTCATGTTGAGAAGAAGATTTCAAACTAGAACCTAATTCTTTTTCAATCTTTATGGGAATTTGGTAAGGAGTAAAAATAGGGTTTTCACTTTGTAGATTAGATTTGGATTCGGAGTAAGACTCAAAGAGATGATCTCTTATAGCTTACAAATAATAATTGGTGTAATTATTTTGTTTGTAAAGAGAGTGAATGTCTTTGGAATTAAGTGTTTTAGTTAAATCTTTAGTATTGAAATGATTTGCTGGTACTAAAACCATTTTTCCAAGCAAGATTCTCTGCAGGAATTTTTAGGGATTTATGAGGAGGAAAAATTGAATTAAAAACTTGATCTTTATAAGTTATCCAATTTTTTGTTTTTTGAATATTTACATTTATGGATTTGGAGAAAATATAATTGATACTCTTTTTCTTTGTATAAACTTCAAACCATTCAAAGAATGAAATATGAATTTTATGATTTTCCATAAATTTGTAATATAAGTTTTGAATTTTTTGTCTTTTAGAACTAGTAAATTTTTTCAAAAAACCAAGTTCTTTCAAGATTGTGTTTTTCTTGATAAAAATATTTTCTAAATGATTCCTTATCGATTTAAAAATAGTTTGAATTGTATTAATTTCCAGTTTATCATTTAATTCAGATTGATTATCATCTTATGTAGTGTATAAAGCTCTAGGAATCCTAGATGTGTTTACTAAATCTTGAAAATGAATAGTTGAAGGAATTGAAGAACAAGAGTATCTAGACGAACAAAAATTTCTTGCTGAGTCTTGATAAGTTGATCCAAAATTCTTTTGATTGTTTGTTCTATTAAAAGAGATTTCTACTTTACTTGTGGGCTATTGAGTAATCTCATAAATAGATGAGAGCTTTTGATCCTAAACAGACATAACCTTATCAAGAGTCTATTTTTCAGGAAGATTAACTTCTTTCCAAAAGATTGATTTAGGAGTAGTAACGTTTGCTTTTGAAATATCAGTTAAAAACATTACTGTTTCTCCTTTTCTTCTTTGTAAAGATTTTGAAGTGACAGTAGATATCATTGCTTTATATTATATACTATCGATTAAAGCTATTAGGAAATATCTAGATTTGATATTAAAATTTGAAAGTTTAACATTCAAGACTAAAAAATCTAAAATGTTTTTATTTTGCAAAGAGGTTGCCATGTTTGGAAAACAATGGAATAGATTGGATCACTACAGAGACTAGTTTCAACCGAGCCTAAGAAAGATTCATGAAAGTTAGTCATACGATAGTCATAAAGACATAAGAGAATAAAGGTGTTAGGTGTTAAGTTCTTTTCTTGTCAGAGGTTTTACTGTAATCAATATGTATCTAAGATGCAAATAATTATATTTTTGCTTATAAATTTTTAAAAATTTGTCTAAAAGTAAAAAAATTTCTTCACAATCAAAATCAATTAGAATTATTTGTTCAACAGTTTAATAGTATGGTCACTTTTGAGGTTGACCATGGAATTAGGTTTGTAAATTTCATTGCTTGAAATTAATGAAATTTTTGAAATTTTCCAATTATTTATAGATTGAGAGATTTCTTCAAAATTGATTTCTTATTTAAAAATTTTGTTTGATTGAAGAGAAGATTCAGGAGAAGAAGAAGTGAGAGAAGAGTAGGAAAAAGATCTAAACATAATTAAAAGATTGAGAGGAAAAAGCAATAGGTATACTAACACATCCCTTTAGTATCAAAACCTCATGTTTTATAAGAGTGTAAGGATGAGTATTAATCTTGGCTTACTAGACTGGATTAGATCTGAAGATTTATTCCTGCTAAAATCATACAACTTTATTTGGCCAATAAAACACTCAACAAGTTATGGTAGTTGGAACTTACTGCCTGACACGGGTTTAACCACACCCTTCAATAGACCTTATTGCCAACAATTGGTCTCACTTTGAGTATTTTTTATGCCATCAATAAAAAAATATAATTTTGCACAAGATATAATATTCAGATCTAAGGCAATATTTTTTGTCCTCGAAACAGTTGCCCAATTTGATACAAGAGTAAATTCAAGCTGTATCCTAAAAGGCCAAGTTCTAACAAAATTTTATGAAAAAATTTCTAAGTAGTTAACTTCAGCTTATGGTTCTAAGATCATAATTCATTACAAATGTTCCAATGTAATAATTGAAAACTTTCCCTTACAGATTTCAATAACATTTCTTCTTGCCAAAAAGATTACAAACCTAGTCATCTTAGGTACTGATTTCATTAGACAATTAGGTCCTTTTTGGATAAATAATAGAATATTCAAAGAAATTATGGATCAAACCATTTCCTTCCCTTTTCTTAAAAAATTTACTTTTAGAATCTCAATCTTATTGAAACTAAACAAAAACAAAACAATTTTCTTTCTGATGAAATTTCTTTTAAAAGAATAAAAAGACAACTCAATGATTCAACTATCAATAACAAAATAAAAATATTTGAAAAAAAAAAATCCAGATACAAATATATTATAATCTTTCAAATGCTTTTTGGAAAAGAAAATATCACATGGTAGATCTTCCTTATGAAAAAAAATTTTATAAAAGACAAATTCCTATAAAAGCCCGTCCAATACAGATGAATCAAGAACTACTTGATTTTTGTTAAAAATAAATTAAAAATCTTCTTTCCAAAGGAATAATCTGCAAGAGCAAAAGTCTTTGATTTTGTTCTACTTTTTATGAAAATAAAAATGCAAATATTGAACGTGGTACTCCCTGTTTAATTATCAATTACAAGCTTCTCAATCAACCTCTTCCATGCATTAGCTATCCTATTATTAATAAAAAGATCTTCTCAATTGTTTATACTCTTCAAAACTATTTTTAAATTTTATTTAAAATTAGGTTTTTGGCAAATTCAAATAAAAAAATATGATGATATAAAATAGCTTTTACAGTTCCTTTTGGTCAATACAAACGGAATGTAATACCTTTCAGATTAAAAATGCTCCTTCTGAATTTCAAAGAATCATAAACGATATTTTTAATCCTTATACAAAATTCATCATTGTTTATATTGATGATGTTTTAATCTTCTCACAAAATATTGATGAATATTTCAAACATCTCAATATTTTCTTTGATATTATAAAACAAAATAGTTTGGTTGTTTTCAGAACTAAAAATCAGTCTTTTTCAAATAACAATCAAGTTTCTTGGTCACAACATTCACCACAGAACTATCACTCTAATTGAACAGGCTATTCAATTCGCTGACAAATTTCCTGATCACATTATTGACAAAACTCTATTGCAAAGATTACTAGGTTGCCTCCATTATGTTTCTGATTTCTTTTTAAGAGTCAGTAATCTTATTAAACCTTGTATGACAGACTTAGGATTGATCTCCCTCCCTGGTCTGACATTCATAAAAATATTACCATGTTTATATCTTCATGATCCTAAAGCTTTTAAAATTGTTGAAACTGATGCCTTAAACATTGGTTATGGTGGCATTCTTAAACAATCCATCAATGGCAAACAATATATCATTCGCGGGCGAATATTTACTCTTTCAATATCTATTTCAGATTTAGGGTTAGCCGATGACCCCTCAGAATAAATGGATTGGTCCTTGGTGCGTTCCATATGCATTCAAACATTGAAATTCTGCATAATAAAACTATTATACCATCAAAAAACAGATTTTAGCAATTGTTTTATTCATTTCCAAATTTCAAAATGATTTACTAAATTAAAAGTTTTTGGTCAAAGTCGATTACAAATCTGCAAAAGAAGTTTTACAAAAAATATGTTTAAAATCTAGCATCAAAACAGATTTGTGTTCGTTGACAAGCAATTATATCTTCTTTTTATTTTGAGATTAAATACATCAAAGGTATTTCCAATTCTATTCCCGATTATCTTACTCGAGAATTCTTGTAGGGTAGATAATATGCCTCAAAAAAAAAAAAAAAAAAAAAAAAGATGTTGAACCTCCTCCAAAATCAAAAACCTAATCTAAAGAGGGACCATCCAATTTCTTAGCCCAATCAATTCAAAAGCAATCCAAAGAGTCTTATGCCTTTCCCATAGAGACACTTTTAGCAATCCAGCAATCAATCCAAAAACCTTTTGGTCCTTTCAAAGCAATTTTGGGTAGAAATTGCTGACAAAGAGCAATTCAAGTTAGTTACCCCTTCCAATTCAAAAGATTAGATCTAATTCAATCAAGAAGATCTCGCTTAGGCTATCACCCAGCTAGCCCAATCAGTGACAACGATACATTTAGGTAAGAAACTTGTCTCTAAAACTTCTCTAATTTTTTCTCAAAAACCATAATCTTCTATGTGCCAATTTCTCCGACCCAAACTATTCTTCAAATGGAACCTCAACTTTTAACTAATAATCTCCAATCAATTCATCAAATAATTTTTCCACCAAATTGGCATTTTATGCCCATAGACATTTCAAAAACCCAGAAGTATTATGAATTTATTGTGGTTAACAGTGATTATGTTGCTATCAAACATTATAAGTCAAAATCAGATGCTAATTTCACTACGCATTTCACAATTCAAATCCTAAAGATAATTCGTCTTTTAGACTGGAAAACCAATATTTTCAAAACCTGCAAATTCTCCTAGCCATTTGATCCTATTGGCTACAATTACTAGGATTATCAAACTGCCTGGTACAATGTTTTCAATTTCTAAAATAATGATTATAAGCATTCATGGCTTATATTTTTCGAAAGTAAAGTCCACTATAACTTCTCTCATTAGTTCTTCTAGTAGTAGTCTCTATATGGCCATTGTACAAAAAAATTTCTAGATGAAGTAGCCAATGTCATACTTTATTTTGATAAACATTTCAATATATCTGACCATAATCCTACTCTACTACATTTCTTCTCAAAATTTGCACTAGTATAGATTTATGCTTGGCAATACAAGTACCTCAAAAACTTCCGTGGTCATCAAGTTCCTTTGCAAAAATTACCTCCCCTTCTCAGGCAAGGCTCAACAAAATGGTGGACAATTTTTAATGCCTTAAAAGCTTATGCCACTTCAATCAGAAATTGGCTCTAGTAAAATCCCCAATTTCTAAAAAAATCTCATCTATAAGTCACTTAATTTTTACAGTAGAAATCCCAGATTTCAGCCAAGCTAGTTTCTTGTTCAAACAGATAGGAATATCTTCAGAATCTCAAAACCATGGTTTAACTGTTACAAGCAGAAGAACATGTTGATGATGAAATTACCTCTACCCTTCAAGTTTCTTGTTCAAACAGATAGGAATATCTTCAGAATCTCAAAACCATGGTTTAACTGTTACAAGCAGAAGAACATGTTGATGATGAAATTACCTCTACCCTTCAAGTTTCTTGTTCAAACAGATAGGAATATCTTCAGAATCTCAAAACCATGGTTTAACTGTTACAAGCAGAAGAACATGTTGATGATGAAATTACCTCTACCCTTCAAAAAGTCAATAGAAAACTAGTTTCCAGTTCCTCTTCTAGAGCTTCAAGAAATGGTTCTGCTGACTATGCCCAATCCAATGAAGATGATTGTTATGGCATCAACCTTGAATATGGCTAAAACAGTAAAAAATTTTGTAATTTTCAGTGAATTATTGTAGCAGTTATTGTAGTAAGTTGCAGCATATTATTGTTATAACACAGAACATTATAGTATTTTACTATAACTTTTTACTATAACAGTTATTATTCAAAACAGTAAATTTTAATTTTTTTTATTTGAAAAGAGTTGCGTGTCTTATTCAAATAAGTTTTTTCATTTCAGAGAATTCTAAGAATTAGTTTGAGAGCTTCCTTAGGTATTTCTCTAGAGTTATTTTTTACTTGTAGAATTCTGATTTGAAAAATGCCAATGACATTTTTTTGTCTTTAATTTATGCATTTCCCTTCCTCGGATTAGAGTGCGGATTACCGCCACTTCTCCCTCCTTTTTAATTTATACATTTTCCTTCCTCGGATTTGCATGCAGACTACTACTATTTCTCCTCCCTTTAATTTATGTCTTACATTTTTATCTTTAATTTATGCATTGCATAGCATAATCCCCTTAGCAGTCCTGCTGCTCCTTATTTCACTACCCCCGTGATGTTCCTCCGCTCTAGGGCCTCACCAGCCTTCAATTTGGTAATATACATATATAAATATATATTCTTCTTCTCAACAAATTTACTAAAAATTAAAAAGTAAATTAAATATTTTCTTGTAACATTATATATTTGGGGAATGTGAAATACTAAATGTTACTTTGTAAACAACACTAATATTACTATTTTTCAATAAATCACATTGCTTGTAACTGTTGTTATACATATTTGCTCTTTTGGAGTGAAAATATTTTTTAAGCTTAAAGCAAAGAAAGATGCTCTATAGCCCAATTTTATATGGTGGTTGAAAAATTTTAAACTTGGAGGGAAGATTAAAAAAATAATAATAATAATAACAGGAAACATTTTATTTTGGAGGGAAGAGAAAATAGAAGATGAAGGAAAAAATAGGAAAGGCTTGAAATAAATTTGGGGAGAGAAATTAGATGGTTTATAAATTAATTAAAGATATATTAAAATTTCTTAATATTAATAAGATGATTTTTATATTTTTAATATTGAAAAGTTATAGCTAAATTTTAAATGCAATAGAAGTAACATCTATATAAAAAAAAAAATTAACCAAATAATTTTAAAGTTCTATGACTTAAAACTACTATACTCTCTTAAAAAATATCACCGAACTCAACCTTAATCTTATGACTTAAACGACTCGGCTTCATAGCCACTCTAAAAGCTAGGTATCAATGGTGACATACCATTTCTTGATTCATAGAAGTTATAAGAGAGAGAACAGAGTATTAAACACTTGCACTGGTGTGGCATTTTAATTTAATGAGGAGTAAAATAGTCTATTCCAATATTTTATAGTAGAAGGATGTGATTTTAAAAATTTAGTTTTAGAAATTACAATAGTATTAAATGTTTGGGAAAAATAGAAAATACAAGTGTTAGGAGGTCCCTCTTCATAAATAAAGAAAAAAGGAAAACGGGTCCTCCTTACGAATTAAAAACGTAAACCGTGTCCTAAAAGAAGAAGAAAGGAATAGAATTCAAAATTTGAATACTGGACTAGAGATAGAGAGAGAAAGATGGAGATGCCAAGAGGAAGCATGAAGGGTTTCTACAAACAGAGGAAGAACACAAAATCTTCTTCTAAGAATAAGTCTTCAATATCTTCAACGACTACTAAGAAATCGCCGAGGAAAGCTGCGACTTTTGGATCCGACATCAGTCAATCGCCTGCCCTAATCTCCCATGGCGTCCCTGATCTTAAAGGTCTTCTTTATCTCTCTTTAAGTTTGTTGTTATTTCTTTTCTGTATGGTTATTATTATGCTTTTCTTTCATCGCTCATTAAATCATGGGATCTTGTTCGTTTAGGGTTCCAAATTGGATTTTTCTTTTCAAATTTCTTGTCAATAATTTTTTTTTTTTTTTTTTTTTAAGTTGTTGATTGTCTATAGCTGTGTTTATGGAAAAATAAACGTGAAATTTTGATTTGTTCATTGTGTAATTTCTTTTGTGTTTTGTAATAGAACAATAAGGTGATTTTCAAATTCTGAAATTTAGAAACTTGTATTGCTGTCTGTTGGCTAATGGGTATATGTACCAAGAGATAATGTAAGACTAAGAGTCTATTTAAATTATTTTCAGGAGTAATAAATGGTAAACATCTCTTTGCCCAGTTGTGGTTGATGGCTTTCACTTTAGCCAACTACTGTTTTTGCATTATCAAATTACCCACATGTTTTGTGCTGTTATCAATTATTATCAATATTCCCCCCTAGTAACAGAAAATTTTTATGGATAATCTTTTATGTCTAAATTCTGTAGTTTACAAATCAGCTCAATTTCTCTATCATAATTGAATCTTACCTGACTTCAGCTTTAATATAGTTCAAATATGGAAAATATCTTACATTTATGATGTATTAAAGTTCACATATGAGGAAGAAATGAGGTTGATACTGAAGTTAGTATATTTAAATGTGTTACATTTGCCCTCAACGCAATTTTTCTTCTATTGAGATGGACGAAATTGAGCAAATTAATTAGAGGGTGAATAGTTTATTAAGTGCAGGGACCATAGGCTGTCATTTTAATAGCTCGAAAACCACATTTGGAGAGTGAAAATTGGTGTAACCACCTGTTGTTTAAGTGAAAATTTCACAAGAATATATGTAAAATGATATCTCTCTCATTTTTTTTTGTAACCCATTGCCTTGAAAGCTTAGAAAAAATATTTTTCTGATCTTACTAGTAAGCATTTGATTTAAAATTTATTGGAAGAGAAGAATATTTAACTACATATTCTGAATTAGTATTGGAAACTTGAAGCCAAATGAGTTTGCTGTCATCTTTAATTTTCTCGTACTTCCTTTTGTTCTCTCACCAACAAAATGGATTAGTGGCATACCCTAAGTTTCCATATAAGTAATGTTGTGGATTGAATTGTATATTTGTATTGCTTAAATGGTCTTGTATGGATCAGCATGCGTAACAATAATTGTTTTACTTGTCTTCTTGTTTGATAGATGACTATGATGCCAATGAGGATTTGTTGAGGAAATTTGATATGAACATGACATATGGACCGTGCCTGGGGTTGACCAGACTGGAACGGTGGGAGCGTGCTCGTAATCTGGGTTTGAACCCTCCTAAGGAAATTGAGGGACTTGTGAGTAGTGGCAAAGTTCGAACAGAGTGCTTGTGGGATGGACTCATTTAGAAGGTTAACTTGTGTGTTATCATAACTAATCTATTGACATTGTAGTTCTGGTTTCAGATGGAAAAAAAAGATCAGCTTCTGGCTGAGAGTTAGTTATCTCTTGTATGTTTCTGTGAATTAAGGATATTACTTGTCTTAAGTAATTTGTTACTGCTGCAACTTATTTGTAACTGCAGATGGGTTAATGACTGGTGCTATTTCTGTTTTATCCATTGATATATGATCAGGACCTATCTGCACAAGTATCTCTATGACATTAGTGCCCCAAGTATCAAATATATTCTCTGGTACTAGACTCAAATAAACTTGGTGTTGTGGGTTGGGAGGGGGAGTTGATCTTTTTCTGAATTGTTTTTGTATCCTGAACAGCTTACCATGTTAACTACTACTCAACTGTCAATTATATTATCTGACATTAGAAACGGTTGAAGCTTATGTTTTGTGGGGATGGGGGTGCAATTTTCCTTATTTTATGTGCATGACTAATGTTAATATTTATGTGTAAATTATATGAAGCAAATTTGCGAACTTAGCATCGAAATCCTCTTTCGTCTCAGACCAGCAGCCTTAGTTCTATCTCCTACTAATTTTCTAACAATATATACATACAGAGAATTTAGCATATCCACTTTATTGTAATATTTTTTTTTGATGGATTGGTTTGGGCTTTATGTCTTTGCAAATATCCACTAAATTCTCTACTCTAGTTCTCTTGCGAATTGTTAAATCGCTTAAAAGTGCAAAATGATCTTCAATTCAATCATAAAAATCAAATGATCCACCAATAGGAGCCTATATAGAAAACATTCAATAACCATGCCATGTGTTCATATAACTAACAAACAATAGAATCCACAAAATTAAAGGCAGAAAGAAACCAATAACAACAAAACTGAATCAAAATTGTGGAAATAGATGATAATATCATCATGATATTGAAATATTGAAGATTGCCCTTCTATTGACTCTCCTAACAATAGCACATCTATCTCAAATTGAGATTTTACCATAACCTTATGAGTACCAACTTGGTGGATAAAAAACCTAGTACTGAATTAAAATGGGAGAATAAGAATGGGATATGGATGTGAGAGTGGTTTGTAAATTGTGAAATGAACTCCATCTTTCTTTATCAGTGACACCTTGGGGAAGTTAAAGGTGGCAAATTTGAGATTGACTTTTCTCCAGTATTGAAAAACTTACATAGAGTGACTTCACCACTAGACTGTTGGAGTAAGTCAATTAATATACGTTGTGTAATAAATGAAACAACGTCTTTAATCCAGTCAAATATTAAATTAATCAAATTTAACCTAGTTACCAACACACATACTCACCATTCTTTTTTCCATGTCGTATCACTAACTGTTCCCATGTCCCCTGAATCTTTCCACAAACTCATAGATACAGTGAAAGAAAAAAAAAAAAAATTCATAACATTCCCTTGGCAAAGGAGTAAGCCAAAAAAGATATTCCTTATTGATTGTGAAAGGTTTTGATAATTTTTTTTTTTTTTTGAAGAAATCCAACTCTCATCTCAATCCATAGTTATAGTGAAAGCAAAACAGGTATTCCCTTTGACTACCGAATGAGTGAGCCAAAAAAAAAAAAAAAAAAAAAAGAATCATTCCCTTGGTGAACTAAGTGAATGAGTAAGCCAAAAAAGATATTCCTTGTTGATTGTGAAAGACTGTGATAATTTTTTGAAGAAATCTAACTCTAATCTCAATCCATGGATACAATGAAAGCAAAAAGAGTATTCACTTTGACTGCTGAAGGAGTGAGCCAAAAGCAAAAAATAAAAAAAATCATCCCCTTGGTGAAGGAGTAAGCCAAAAAAAATATTCTTAGTTGATTGTCAAAGGTTTTGATAATTTATTTATTTTAAAATGAGAAAATGAGGAGAAAAAAAAACTAATTTACTGAGAAATTGTTATCAAAAACACAATTTATTGTTCTACATTATTTTTATAAGAAATATAATCGTGATCAAAATTTGTCTTGATTTAAAAATTTTGTTCAATACTTCCACTTTATGTTCAGGTAATTAGAAATTTTTTTTTTCTTTTAGTTTTTTCTTCTTTGAACTTTATTACTAGTTTACTGGCTTCATAATTTGTAATTGAAATTACTATTGTGTTGAGTTATAATTGTATTATTTATTGCCTCTTACTTCATGTGAATAATTGGGCATAAAAAAAACTGATCATACAATTAAACATAAATATTTATGCCTAATTGTATGATAATGTCTTGAGATTTGTTTGTTGACTATTGGCACAGATTGTGGTCTTGAATTATGATTGAAGAAGAGGAAAGTGGCGAGGAGCCAACATGTGAACCAGTTTCTGACTGTTTGTTAGGTCAAATAGTTCATAGTGAAGAGAATGCATACAAGTTTTACTATGACTATGCTACAAGCACTTGCAACCGCATTTTCCTGGGTTAATACGATTTGTTATAATTATTAAGAGACACTTGGAGGCCTTTTTTTTTTTTTTTTTTTTTTTTTTTTTCCCCCAATTCGGTTCTACTTTTTTTGTTTCAATGTGCATGAATTATCAACATATATGATGTTAAGAAGGATATAATGGACCAAAGGATGAGAATTTTGAAGTAGTGAATGAAATACTTGATATCTCAGCTGAAGATGAAATGGATGGAAATTTGTATTTGTAATTGATGATGGAAGTTTTGCATCTAGTTATAATGATTCAAATGAATTGAGTGAATTGATTACATGTGATTAAGTGAACAATTATGTCTGCTTGTTATTTACATATTCAACATGACTTTATATTTATTTATAGATGATGAAGTTTTTTTCGTTTATTTAATGTAGTTTTTGTGTTTGTTTCTACATCTTGAATTCATGTGAATGATAAAAAGAAAAAAAAAAAAAAAATGCTTAACTGGCTATTGGTATTTAGAGGTTTTGTATTAGGGTTTAAATTGTACCAAAGTTGTGTTTCGAAACCTATATCTTTATGAATGTGGTTGGGTCTATTTGGTTAGATTAAATCTTCCGAACGAAAATGGGTAAAAGACCAAATATTAAACTTGACATACAAGAATGAGTTACGGATTTATCCAATTTACTATATTTAATTGTTTATTTCATTCTATACTTAATGTTTCCAGTTGATTAGCTACCAATTAGACTGATGTGGTAACCTAAAAAAACTTAACGAAGGGATTTAGTGTTAGCAAATTAAAAAATAGCACTTGCTTGGATTCATTCATTTAGATTGAATAAGTTTGACTCGTATCTAAGGTAGAAATATACTTGCATACCTTGTGTAGCCAAATTAGGTGTAAACTTAATGAACTTGCTTAACTCAATTCTCATAGACATATAATGAATTAGTTAAGTGAGATATTATCATAAACAACTCAAAAGATACTTATAATTGAATTAGAACCTTAAGTTAACAACTTGGTACCATAACTAAGTAAAAGATAATAAATACGATTCAAGTGAAGTGCTGAGGGAAATTGTAATTCTACGTTTTTATCCATTGAATTCTCAAGTTTAATTTGTCATTAAATAATTTTAGTTTAGATTATTTTTTCAACGCAATTACGTAAGTTTGGATAAAAACAGGATAGTGTTAATTTTAGTACTTAGCTAAATTTTAATTAGAACTTTGTGGGATTGACACTTTACTTTACACTATATTACTTGTTAACAAAACATGCACTTGCATGATTAAAATCGACAACAAGTTTTTAGCCCCGTTGTCGAGGAATTCTTTGTAGAAATATCGCAAACACTTGCGTGATTAAAACATATAGGGTTTGAGTGTTATGCTCTACTTTTGGTAGACATAGACTTATCCGGATTGCATTGAAGTTCTTTGTACATATATCGCTCACACACATGAGAAATCCATTCAAGAATGAGACTAGTGCTTGAGTTGAATCAGGAACTTGGATGCTACCAATGATTAACCTTGAGTCAATAGTTTTTAAGAAAAATTTGAGGATACTTTAGAAATCATTATAGTAGTGTGATTCATCTCTAGCTATTTGTTTTTGGTTGTGTTTTTATTTTACTTCTTTACTCGAGGACTAGCAAAACCTTAAGTTTGGGGTTGTGATAAGTCTTTGAAATAGAGTTATTACATATGCTTTTGAACATTTATTTTGGCTATGTTCTTAAGTTTTGCTTCACATTGTCTAGTTTTTAGTTTATTTTCTAGTCTAGTCCTTATCATATTAAGATATTGAATTCCAGTTGATTATGGCTAGGATTTAGGTTTTGAATAAGAGTTCTAATCATTATTAACTTGGTTTGTGTGTTTTGAAGGTTTAATGCATAAAAGAGTCCTATTTAAAGTCAAATTGAAAGAGAATTTGGAGTTCTACACATTGAGGATCACAACCATGGAAAACGGGCGCCACAAAGCTTAAAATGTGCAAAACAACCAACCTGCTCAAGAGCTGGATGCCATGGCGCCCAGAACAATACTGCTAGTGCCTAGGCACTCAATGTATGACAAGTCTAGTTTTTGATGATTTGTACTTTGACTTTAGGGCTGCAGTGTTGAAAATTAGTGCACCATATTGGCCCAGTTTCTAGTTCGAATTGAACTTAAATTGAGGGTTTTGAAACCTAAAAAAGAGGGAAAAGTTTGGGGATTTATAAGACATAAAAAAACTGAGTTTTTCTAGTGAAAATGAATCCATCAAGAGTATAAGAAGGCAAAAGGAGCTTGGATGATTGAAGACCTACAACCTTCTAATTTTCTCTTATTCCTCACTTACTTTTAGTTTTTCTTGTATTTGCTTTCTTGGTGAACATATTTGAGTTTATGTCCACATTAGATAGCATGAACTAATTTAGTTTTTAGGATTGCAATAGAACTCAACATGTAGCTTGAATTAATTTTATTCTTGATAGCTTAGAGTTTGGTATTTAAATTATTTATTTCATTATATGCTTAATGCTTCTATTTGATTAGTTACCAATTAGATTGATGTGGTAACCTAACAAAACTTGACAAAGGGAATTTAGTGTTAGCCATGATTGAAATAACACTTATTTGGATTCATTTACCTAGATTGAATGAGGTTGATTAGTATGTAAGATAGAAATATACTTGCCTACCTTGTGTAGCCAAATTAGGTCTAAACTTAATGACTTGCTTAACTCAATTCTTATAGACATATAGTGAATTGGTTAAGTGAGGTATTATTATAAGCAACATGAAAGATGCTTATAATTGAATTAGAACCC
Source organism: Quillaja saponaria (assembly GCA_029379385.1). Lineage (NCBI taxonomy): Eukaryota > Viridiplantae > Streptophyta > Magnoliopsida > Fabales > Quillajaceae > Quillaja > Quillaja saponaria. The sequence continues at coordinate 14,809,955 of CM055605.1, read as the reverse complement.
TAGGTTAACAACTTGGTACCATAACTAAGTAAAAGTTAATAAATATGAGTCAAGTGAAGTATTGAGAAAAATTGTTATTCTAGGTATTTATCCATTGAATTCTTAAGTTTAATTTGTCATTAGATAGTTGTAGTTTAGATTAGTTTTCCAACTTAATTGCGTTTGTTTGGATAAACTCAGGATTATGTTAATTTTAGTATTTAGCTAAATATTACTTACTCTCACTCTACTTTACACTATATTAATTGCTAAACTTGTGTGATTAAAATTGACAACACTATGTAATTCAATTATTTCGTTATTTATATCTTGAGATAGACATAAGGCATGGATTCTAGTGTCACTCCTAATTTTTTTTTTAATACATTAATGCTCTAAACTAAGTTCATATTTTTTTCCCTAAAGAGATTTATTAAAACACTTTTCTTAGTCTCTTTCACATTGAAAAACAATACAAGAAAACTGCTCATTACCGACCAATTATTGGTTAGTAAAAAGGTTGTTGGAAAATTTTGGTCGCTGTAACCAAATGACTAGAGAGTTTGGCGGTAATTACAACAAAATCTTGTCGGTAAAGTTGGTTGGTGAAATTTTTTAGAAAAATGGATGATATTGGTTAGTAATTACCTTCCAATCAGGGAAGGTTGGTCGGTAATTAGCCACCAACCTAGTGGCTTGTGTACTATGGTTAGCTCTAGTTAAATTCAAATCCTAATTAGGATTCTAATTGAGCCCAAGACTCTTAGTAGCCCAAACCCAAATTAGGATTCTTATTAGGCATTCTCAACTCCTAGTAGCCCAAACCCAATTCGGATTCTTACAAGACTTTTTCTTGGCTTTCAAGAAAATAAATCTTGTATTTTAATAAAATAAAATTCACTTATTTTAAATAAAGTATATAAAAATAAATATATTTAATAAATTACCATAATATCCTCAAAAATTTGGAACTTAATAATTAAGCCCAAGGTCTACAATCTAAATGAATTAAAGTATATTGCTTATTAGGTTATTTTATAAGTTGACAATAAATGTAATTGAGAAATTTCTTTCAGTGCTTAGTTACCGTGTAATTCAATCCTTTCATCATTCATAATCCTGAGATAAACATAAAGCATGGACTCAAATGTCAACCCTAACTTTGTTTAAATAAATTAGCACTTTAAACCAATTTTATATTTTATTCCTCAAAGAGATTCATGAAAACACTTTTTTTAATCTCTTTCACTTTGCAAACCACTACAAGAAAACGGCTTATTTTGACCAACTAAGTTGGTTGGTAATGAGCTCTAAGTGGGTTGACAATAACTTACCAACCACCGACCAACTATTGGTCAGTAAAGGGTCGGTAAGGGGTGTTAGGGAAAATCTAAGTTGTTGTTACTAACCAAAGTTTGGCAGTAATGTTGGTTGGTGAATTTTTTTTGTAAATGGATAAGGTTAGTTAGTAAATACCTACCAACTAGGGTAGGTTGGTCGATAATTACCTATAAACGAGGGTAGAATGGTTAGTAATTACCTCAAAACAAGGGTAGATGGTCAGTAATTAGGATACGTTGGTTGGTATTTACCTATTAACCAAGAGGTTTATTGGTAATTACCTACCAAATGTTGTCGATATTAATTACGCAAGTGCACGTGTCGTAACAAGTAATATAGTGAAAAAGTAGAGTGTCAAACCCACAAGGAATTACAACTAATATCTAGTTAAGTACTAAAATTAACACAATCTTAACTTTATTCAAACAAACAAATTAGGGTTGAAAAACTAATCTAATCTAAGCCTAACTAATGACACATTAAACTTAAGAATTTAATGGAGAAGCCTAGAATTACAACTTCCCTCACACTTCACTTGGATTATTATTATTTTAATATTGACTAACCTGTCCAAAGTATTGGTAATTACAGACCAACCTACTCTGCTTGGTGGGTAAATACCGATTAACCTCCTCGTTAGTAGGCAATTATCGACCAACCTACCTTACTGTTAGGTAGTTATGGACCTACCTCCATGTGGGTGGGTAATTACTGATCAACCACTTCAATTTGCTTAAAAATTTTCATCAACCAACATCTAATTGCCTAAAAATTTTCAACAATCAACTTTTTCGAAAAATTTTGTCGGGAAGTACCGACTAATTCTCTGGTTGTTCTATAACGTGTCATTGTTTTTCCCTAAAACCCTTTACCGACCAATAATTGATTGGTAAGTCATTGCAAATTCACTTGGAACTTATAATCGAACAACTTGGTAGGTTGGAATAAGCAGTTATCTTGCAGTGCATTGCAAAGTGAAAGAGATTATGAATTTTTTTTAATGAATCTCTTTCAAGAGCAAAATATGAACTTGGTTTCAAGTAATAATGAATTTAGACAAAGTTATTGTTTAGACTGGAGTCCATGCCATATGTCTATCTCGGATATGAATGATTAAATGATTGAATTACATGGTAACCAAGCACTAAAAGAAAATTTTCAATTACATTTATTGCCAACATATAAGAGAACCTAATGTGTTACACATTTTAATTAATTCAGACTATCAACCATGAAGGATAAATGGCTGATTTGGACTTAATTATTAAGTTCCAAATTTGTGAGGTTATTTTGTTAAGTTATTAAATACATTTATTTTTAATACCTTATTTAAATTAATAGAATTTAATCATATTAAAATAACAAAAATTATTTTCTTCAAAGTCAAGAATAGGTCTAGTTAGAATCCTAATTGGGTTTGAGCTACGAGTTTAAAAGGCCTAAAAATCCTCATTTGATTTTAGGCTACAAAGAGAATTTACTCTTTAGATTACAAATTAGGGTTAGTATTCAATTATAGCTAACCCTAGTCCACAAAGCACTAGGGTAGTCGGCCAGTACTAGTATAAATAGTAGGGGATTCGGTCTAATCCAATGTTGGTTTTACACACTTAGAATTCAAAGCTTTTGGTGTTTTAAATTGTAAAGGAAAAAAATGGAGTTGAAAATATGAACATAGATTAGTACTGACTAACCAGCGGATGGTCAGTAAAATAAAATATTGTTCCAGAACATTATAATTACTAACCAACCATGGTTGGTAAGTAATTATCGACCAATGTTTTTATTGGTGGCTAGTTACCAACCAACCTAGCCTGGTTGGTGGATAATTACCAACTAACCTACCCTATTGATAGGTGATTATTGAACAACCTCCTCATTGGTAAGTAATTACCAACCAACCTACCATGTTAGTAGGTAATTACTGATAATTACTGACCAATCTCCGGGTTAGTGGGTAATTACCAACCAACCTTCTGGTTAGTGGCTAATTACCAACCAACCTAGCATGGTTAGTGGTTAATTACCGACCAACCGCTCATTGGTTAGGGTTAGCGGTAGGTTAGCAGGTAGTTTCAAACTTACCTCTAGGTTAGCGGGTTACTACCGACTAACCTCCTAGTTGGTGGGTAATTACTAACCAACCTCCTTGTTCGTAGGCAATTATCAACTAACCTATCCTAATTATAGGTAATTGTAAATAAACTTATATTGGTTGGTGGGTAATTACCAACCAACATACCATGGTATATAATTACTGACTAACCTCCTCCTTAGTAGATAATTACCTACCAACCGACCCTATTGTTAGGTAATTACAGACCAACCTATATGTTGATAGGTAATTAGTGAACAACCACTTAAATTTGCCTAAGCATTTTCACCGACCGACATCCAATTGCTTGAAATAACAATTTACTGAAAATTTTGGCTGAGATTTCTCGTAATATGAAACATGCCTAAAATAAAAATGCATAATCCTATTTCTAAACAATAACCAGAGTAACAACAACAAAGATAATAAGGAGCTCCATTATGTTTCTTCTCACAATAACAATTAATTAAACTATTACACATTATAAAACCAGACACCCCACAGCTCTAGTGTGAGAGCAAATTTTCACAATTTGACTTCAAGATTGAGATTCTCAAGAGTTACCTTTCCATCAAACACTCGGTAAGGTCCATTATCGATAATGGCCATCCTCAAATCCTGTTACTAAAAACAATACCACAGAAGAAGGGTCTGTCTTATGGACTCAGTGAGGAGAAAATAGTACTAAATGGGTACTAGCATCACTCAACACAAGTAATATAATATATAAAATAACATTATGTAATAATGTTCATGTTTTAATTCAAAATACACATACATATTGTTATTCGTTATAAATTCACAACTTACATGATTCATAAGATCACAAATAAATCAAAGCAATCATAACATACAAAGCAAACAAAAGGGCAATGAGTAACTCAGCCCTGCACAAAAATATCACCTCCCACCCGGTATTTATGCACTAGCACAATAGATTAATCTCCGTACATAATTCATCCCATTAGGACTGAGCACCCAAACCTTTAAAACATTTATCATAGTTAAAATATCTTAGAATTTCAAATCAACATATCTTAGGTGCACCTGGATCTCAGTTCCAGAAATCAAAATCCTTTCTCAGAAAAATTTCAATTGGCCGTTATCAATCACAAACAATTTCAGACAACTATGATTCAAATTGCTCACTAAAACATTGCATTTGCACATTTATTTAAATACAAATACTATTACACATAATAATCTAGCCCCTAAAGGCAACAATTAACAACCCACCTTTAACCGATCTCATTCATCACTTATGATTGCATTCACGTGTGTTGTTTATTTAACCACACTTTCCGAAGCTACAAGTACATTTTCTAATTTATAAAATCAACATTTGGTATAGATAGGTTTGTTTATGAAAATTTTCTATTAAGCCTTTACATATCAAGTATTATGAATTATACTTTGTATGACAAGGTTGATAATGAAGAGACATTTTAGATGTCTTGACATGTATAGGGTAGAAGGAAATTATTAGAAAAGATAGAAAATATCAGTGAATTAGAAATATTAAACCTGTCCAAACTTGGGGTTTGAACTAGTGTTCACTCTAATGGTCATATCTTTCTCTAGGAAATTCCAAATCCAGTTTTGTAAAATTTATAAAATATTAGACATATGTAGATTTATAATAGTATATCATTTGAAATTTTTAGATTTATATATCAATATAGTTTATTCTGTGAAATTGCATCAAATTATGCAAAACACAGAATTTTGGCATATCTGACCTTACCTTAGTTATCTAAACATAACTTTCTCTATGAAAAAGAAAATCCAATTCTATTTGTTGAAATTATTAATAGACAAATATATATTTCTAGATAGGTATCATATGTATTATTTGGATATATATATATACATATACTAATACGGTTAATTATTTAAAGTTTACTACTTTTAGACATTTTTACAACCCTTAGATATATATTTATTTTCACTTACATACTTAATCAAATTTAATAAAACCCAATCTAAAAATTATCGATAAGATGTTAACTACTATTATTATTTAGAAACTTTTCCTAAAATCAGCCTTGAACTCATTCGATTATTTATATAAACAAAACAGGGCACTCGCAAAATTCCTGGTTATCAATATCAGACTCCAAAGCTTATAAAAACTTCATATTCGATAGTTAAATTACGAAAATTTCTAAACTAACTTATCAAGATATTAGGAGCATTTCATCGTTATAATATTATCCCTAATTCATCCTCTAAGACTCTCTAAAGTTAGTTACACTAAAACTGGTTCAATCTGTATTTGAAAATCATAACCCTGAGTTCCATCACCTCCAAAATATTCATAACAAGGAATTAAAACCTAAATCACTCTAGATTTACTCTTTATATGTTAGGAGAAAGTTTTATTTAGAGGTCCTAAGCTAATTCCAACACATGCCCCCGACCATATTTCCCGAATTGACTGAAGCCCACTAAAATTCCTATATGGAACTAGCCTTAGTTCCAAAGCTCTTAATAATTTGTATACTTCGAATTAGGTTACAAAATTTTGCATGTATCAACAACCACTTCCAAGTTACTTTCTAGGATTCTTAAATCATACATAATTACACCAAATATATTTCTTGAAAATTAAATTTCCTTAACTCTTTAACCAAATATTTTAAAATTACATTAATTAGTTCCATATCATATTTCTTAATTAGCTATTTTATTTATCAAACCTAGGGAAGTCAACTTCTAAATATATGATAACACTTAATTTCTTTTATACATGTTGTCAAATACTTTTAAGAAATTAATTAATTTCCATTAGTGTATATGCATTTGTATATATACATATACCAAGAATTCAACATATCTCATCCTTTTCATTCTACTTATATCCCAACTTTGAATCCTAATTAAATTACTTATCTACAATTTATCTAACTTAAGAGTATATAAGTCCTATATTATCATACTTAAATTTCCAATTTTCTCATTCTACAATTAGACATAATTATCTTATATATTCATTGTTCTTAAACTTTTGCTTAGAATTTTCTTAGTCCTTAATTCTAAATCATTAGCTATATAAAAAAAAATTTAAAGAAATCAAAGCCACAAACTAACTAGCCATTGAAAAAACTCATGACAAGAAGGAGTTTTCTACATCTAACTCCCTTTGCTTCCATGGCTAGATTAGGAAGAGTGGGAGCTATCCTTCTTGCTGCTGGTTGCCCTGGCACTTAAGGTACACGGCAGCTTTATAGTTAAACTTAAAATCCTTCATGGCCTGCGGTGAACTAGCTAACTGAAGGGAGGCTTCCAGTACACGCCTAAAATGCAAAACAGGGCAACTACCCCTTTTGCTATCTTGGCTGAGCTGAGGAAGAAGAATACATTAGACATTGAAATGATACAAGTCCACACAAGAGCTATACAAGGGAAAGCAAAAAGGAAGAGTGTGGTAGCAGTACTTAATGAGCACGGCAGCAAAGCATGGAAAAGGAAAACTTGGCTCGGTTTCTTGAAGATTTTGGCTGCAATCCCTGTTGTCCAACTAATTCCCATGGCAGCTAGCCGTAACGGAAGGCTAGGCCAACGAAAATCATACTAACAAGAAAGGAGAAGAATAGTGTTCAAAGTTGAATTTTAAGAAGACACCGACATACTCTAGAACCAAGTAAAATAGAGGAGGAACAAGTGTGGCGGAGGAAAGACAGAGGGAAGAAGGTACTCGGCCCAAAAAAAAAGAAAACTTAGAAATAAAATATTATATCATAGTACACATGTTATAATTATGACTCTAATTTATCTATAATTATATAAATATATATATAAATCTACTATATTATTGTTTTATAATTCATTATATTCATAACAAATTTTATTCATCAAAACACTTTAAATGAAATGAATTCCAAGTCCAAGTCAATCTATAGTATAATCAAAATACATTTTCCAATTTATAGATATGTGTGTGTATATATATACACACACACTAGTATTTATTCACTTTAAACCTAATTTGCCTAATAACACAGGTCAAGTACGAATATTCTGAAACATACATTAAATTATCTAGATATCACAGTAGTAAAGTGTGGAGATTATTTTTTAATAATTATCAATTGATTAGATGAATTTTATTAATTAAATTTATTTTTTAAATAATTTAAATATGTATATATTATAAAGTAGGAGACCAAAAGAGTCCTTTGACTTTTAGAATTGTATAGATATATGTATACATTATTTTTATTTTATTTTATTAAAATAATAAATTGAGGTTTCTATTAAGAAAATAAGTTAAAAATTAATGAATGATATAAAAAGTAAATATTAGGATTCATTTGAAAAGAAAAAAAGAAGTAAAAGTAAGATATTTTGAAATTTTGGATATAGAAATTTGATTTTTAGTATTTTACACAAATTATTTTGTGACACTCTTAGCTTTTCCATCTATACATGTGAAGGGAGTGTTGATTTCTTCAAACTTTGGATCTTAGTGTTATTTCACTAAATCTAAAGGGAGGGGAATGTAATTTTCTCATTAGTTTACTATTGGTGGGTAAGAAAAAAAATTTTAGATTATGATTTAAATTTCCTAAAGAGACTTACTTTGATCATTAGATTGAGATTGTAATATAGTTTTTATAGAGTAAAGGAAAAGTTTGCTTGATGGATAAGTTCTACGTAGTATAAATAAATATGCTTGTGAGAGTTCTGAAATATAGAGAAAGTGTGAGAATACTATGTACAAGATATTATTCTTTCTGAAATCTTTCTTACTATAGTAAAATCTCTCTTCTCATCCACAGATATAGGTATGGGTGCCAAGTCATGTCAAATGTTATGTGTTAAATGTTCTTTATCTTCTTTTCTAGTTATATTTTGCATGGCTACCTTTTTTGTATTTTTGTTATATCTCATTGAATTTTGAAGGGGGTTTTAGTTAGTTTAATTCCCAATATAAATTAATTTCTTAACAATAGTATCACGGTAAGGTATATAATACTAAACTCTATTTACTGGGTATTAATTATCCAACTAAATTGGATACATGTTTTCTTGATAGTTTGACAAATCATCACACCTGCTAACTATTTGTTTACCTCTTAAGGAAACTTGCCAATAAATTTCTGTTATTTATGTTTTTCAGCCCAATCTTATTAAATGCTTTCAATTTAATCCTTAACAAATAGAAAACCCAAAATTATTTTCTTCTATTTGGGGTTACCCACAAAATTTGAAACTCATAACCTAAAATTTCAAATCCAGGACTCAAGAACAGAATGCGAGGAAGGAGCCAACAACACCACCTTTTATAACCATAACTCTCCTTCTATATCCTGCTTGTTCTTGCTTCTCCTTTATTGGTATCTTTCATTTAAATAGGAAATTGATTTATGGTATGTTAGTCAAACATTATAAATAATCTTGAATTCCTGGTCTAATATTCCATATTAGTAAAGATTCCTTAGATACACACTATTAATTGATAAGGCCAGAGTTGAACAAAAATTTCTCCTTCTAAAAAAGTGTACATAATAAAATGCCTCTTTTTGACCCCCTAGATTGTGTTATTAAAGGTCAAAGGTGGTGAAACATTTTTGACACCACCACTCAAATGCTATTACGATACTGGGTTAAGAAATGTTTAATTTTTGTTGATATTTCTTTAATTTTTTTATGTCGTTGTTGCTTATTACTGAAATTTATATATTATATCTAAAACTTGACTTTACGATACTGGGTTAAAACAGTTATTACATTCAACATTCTAAATGTTACAATATCGGGTTATAACAAAAAATGAAGAATTACAAATTTAAAAACTATAAAAAACCAAATTATATTTGTAAAAGGAAATATTGGTATCGACCTATAACTTATATCTATGATTTTTTCATTTCCATTAAAATTAATTTTTATGTTATGCACGTTGAGCTAGCTGTATTTACATTAGGAAATTTGCTAGAAATAAAATATTTTATTACAAAATTTCTTATTTTTCTAACCGTTAAAAAAAATAAATTAATCTTTGACATAAGTTCTTGATTTTTATCTTTATGTCATGTAATGAACAACAATCACATAAGCATTACAAAATAAAATAAAACTAATTTTTCGAGAAAAAAAAAAGGGATCCATTTAATATAAGCTAATATAAAGATTGTAATTGTCTTCACAAATATGACTAGGAAGAATTTAACATACCCGAAGGGGTTGACCAGATAGTTAAGAAGTTGTGCTCCCTTTATTGACTTTCTTCATTTGAATCTTCTTGGGAAGAGCTTAAGGACTAAACTCCTCATAAATGTCTTAATTTTGAAGTGCATGACCTGTCTTTGACTAAACCTAAAAGGTGATTAATCGAGATGTGCGTAAAATGGCCTGGACGTATCTCTGCAGAATAAAAAAATTGAATTAACATAATTTTATGATAATAGTGTGAATTAAAATTTAGCATTTTCTAATTAGTAAGTTCATTAGCTGCACTAGTGACAATTAACATTAACCATCCTTTTGCTACAAATATACAAGTAAATAAAGAAAATGTATTTTTATGATAAATGTGTTATTAAACAAGAAGAATTTAATACTATCATGATTAAAAGAATTAATAAAATATGAATTTATTAAATAAAAATATTTATTTACTATTCTGATTTTTTATTATTAGAAACTCAAATAAAATAAGACCTTTTTTTTTTTGGGTTTTTCATCTATCTAGTTAGGTCCCAATGAAGTTAGGACACCCAAGCCAGTATTAGAGAATTGATGGAAATTTTACTTGTTATAACTCGGTACGGTAACAGTAAGTTTTAGGGAATAAAAAGGAAAAACTTAGTACGTTTGATTATAAAAACAAACTAAATAAATGAATAAACAAAATAAAATACCAATTTTTTATCCTTTTATTTTAATTTCCTTTTCCTCCTATTTTCCTATTGTTTTCCTTATAGATTTTTTTTTCTCTTTGTCTTCCTCCTCCACACCTTTTTCCTCTCTCTATTTTCTTGACTCTTCTATTAGCTCTATTCAAGAAGGCCAAAGCACTAACTTCTCATTAGAAGCTTGTGTCTTGATATTCCCCAGCCCATTTTTGAGCCAAGGAGTAGCTGTCGTGGATTAGCAACACCTCCAAAAGCCACTGTATATGCTTAACAACCTCCAACAACCTTCAACAGTGGCTCAGCCACTCTTCTATTTTAGGGTAGTTCCAAATACCTCTACTTCAAGTAATTGAAATCTTAAGAGTTACGTATTAATTGAAATTGAAGCTATTGTTTGGAACTTTATGTTGGGAAATATATATATGCACATACAACAATAGAAGGAATTTATGCACCTAAGATGCTTGTAAAAATGTCTAAATGAAACTAGTTGTAATAAAATGAGTAAAACCAGGTAAACTTAATTCTTGGTCATGAGGATTTAATAAAAGTGCGTGAGTATGAACAAAGAATGGTTAGTTGGGGGGTGAAGTGTTGTAATTGGGAGTTAAGTGAACTATGTAGGGATGCAGGGTAGATTTCGTGAGTAACAGAAATTCAGTATTTCGAGTATCTTCGGGGAAGAATTAAATTAAGAATTCAAAATATAAAATGTAGCTTATAGTCTTGAAATGTTGTCTGAAAAATTTCGTAGCTTGGTTCCAAGTATGTTGTTAGTTAGAGCTGTTGGAAATCGGCTAGGTCATTCAGGATTTTTAGTGCCCTATTTTTGGTTCATGTAAGAAATTGAGTGGGTTCAATACTGATTTTAGGAAAAGTTTCTAAATAATAAGGAATTATATACTTGTCTATTAATAAACCCAATAAAATGAATTAGATTTTGTTTGTCCTAGAGAATGTTATGTTCAATTAACTAAGGTAAGGTCAAAGCTGTCAAAATCCTGCGTTTTGTAGAATTTGATTCAATTTCAAAGAATAAACTGTATTGATACACAAATCTAAAAATTAAAAATGATAAACCATTATAAATCTACATGTGTCTAGTATTTTATAAATTTTACGAAATTGGATTCAGAATTTCCTAGGGAAATATATGACCTGTTAAAGTGGACACTAGTCTAAACCCCAAGTTTGGATAGTTTCAACCTCTCTAACTCACTAAGTGCTTTCCATCTTTTCTAATGGTTTCATCTATCATATGCATTGTCAAGACATTTAAAATGTCTCTTCATTATTAACCCTATCACAGAAAATATAATTCATATTAATTAACATGTAATAACTTAATGGAAAACTTTCATAAAGAAACCTACACAAATTGAGATATAAGCTTAGTAATTAAAAAGGTTATAACAATAACATTTTGAAACTAAGTATTATTTGGAAACATGAATTTTAGTTCCAAATCCTAACATGGACCTGATGGGATGCGTGAACGTAAGTGGAAGGCACAAATGAAGTCAATTGAAGGTGAGTGGTAATTGTTGCCTTTAGGGGCTAGATTAGTATGTGTAATTATATGTTTATTTGAAGATACGTGATATGTAGAAAATAAGCAAGTAGAGTATTTCAGTAATTTATTTAAAGTATAGTTTTTTGAAATTGGTTGCTTTGTTTGACATTAGTTGTGGTTGATAAGGACCAACAAAGTGAGATTTTTATGAAAAGTGATTTTTATCTCCGAAATTAAAAAATATCTAGGTGCACCTAGGATGTTCTGATTTAAAATCATAAGAAAGTTTTCATTCTTATAAATGTTTTTTTAAATTAAGTGCTCAACCCCAATAGGATGGATTGTGTACGGAGATCAATTTGTTGTGCGGGCGTGTAAATGCCAAGTAGGGGTGATAATATTGTGAGGGGCTGAGTCACTCGTTGGCCTTTTGGTTGCTTTGTTTGATATTATTGCTCTGATTAATCTGTGATCATGTGTTTCATGTAAATTATGAATTTATGACGATTATAATATACACGTGTAATGTGAATTAAGGCATGATCAATGTTACATGAGGATATTACACATATGTTATACGTTTGTGTTGAGTGATGCTAGTACTTTTTAGGTACGATTTTTCACTCATGGAGTCCGTAAGACTCACCCCTCTCTTGTGGACTTTTTTTAGTAACAGGGCAACTACCCCTTTTACTGTCTTGGCTGAGCTGAGAAAGAAGAATACATTAGACATTGAAATGATACACGACTATATAAGAGCTATACAAAGAAGAGCAAAAAGGAAAAGTGTGGTAGCAGTACTTAAAGAACACGACAATAAAGCAAGGAGAAGGAAAACTAGGCTCGGTTTCTTGAAGAATTTGGCTGTAGTCCCTGCAGTCCAACTAATTTCCACGGCAACTAGGCTTAACGGAAGGCTAGGCCAACGAAAATCATACCAACAAGAAGGGAGGAGAATAGTGTTCATAGCTGAATTTTAAGAAGACACTGACATACTCTAGAACCAACTAAAATAGAGGAGGAACAAGTGTGGCGGTGGAAAGACAGAGGGAAGAAAGTACTCGGCCCTAAAGAAAAAAAAAAAAACTTAGGAATAAAATATTATATCATAGTACACATGTGCTAATTCTGACTCTAATTTATCTATAATTATAAATATATATATATACTCAATTATTGTTTAGAAAGACACTTTCTTTTATTATCAAATATACTCTGCCTCTTTTTTTTTTTTTAGTTATAACTACTAAGCTAATACAAACTATTATGTACTAAGTTGCATTTTTTAAAATGTTCATACAATTTAATTATAGTTTTGTTGCTTTGCCGATAATTAACTTGTTTTGGTTATCCTTTTCATAAGTAACTTTCTTTACAAATTGTGAGATATGTAAGATTAAATCAATCTGTGCATTAAAAAAAAAAGAATGAAATACCAATTTATTTATTTCTTCATTTTGTTCTTTAGATTTTATAAAAATAAAATATAAAAAATACAAACCACTAGAGGTAAGCTAGCCATAAAAAATTACCAAATAGGAAGAAGAAGAATATTATATAGTGCATGTGCATAACACTAACATGTACACACGTTATTTACATAGATGAAAAAATTGTTTTTTTTTTTTTTTTTTTTTTTTAAGCACTATAGAAATTAGTATAACAATTTTATTTTTATTTTTGGTACAAAAGGGAATAACATTAAGTAAGAAACAATACAAAGTCTTGGGAAACTGACACCCATTAAATTACCCAGAAACATATTAGCACTATAACTAGAACAATAAAGAATAACTTAAGGTTTTTGGATGACATTTCCCATTTTTACTAGTCCATCACCAATTCACCTTAACTATTAGACTCTTTGAAGCAATGCTTAGTGCTGGAAGGAGTCCATTAAGTTACTTCAGTCATATATCAAGTTGTTCTTTGTTTAACAAAACCATTGAACGAAAGAACAACTCTAATCTGGAGAAGGAAACTTCAATTGTTTTTTGTTCAATGGCTCATATAGCCATAGCCCTTAGGTCTACAATTGCTTCTTCAATTATATGCTTCTAACCCTAATTGAATATGAAAAAGGATACTGACCAAATGAGGTGATTCAAGCCCTGAACAATGGGTAAAAAAATAAAAAAAATTAATCATAGAAAAATGGACAGTCTCTCTCCTAAATAAAAAGAAATTAGAAAGAGAAGTATTTCTCCAAAAGAATTGGAAACAAATGCATAACAGAAGGAAAGTTTCCCGCCTAAATTAAAGCAAAAGAAATCAAGTATTTCTCAAAACAAAAGAAAACTTATAATGCATAAAAGAAAAGGAAAGTCATATGCCCATTACAGCAATTAAGAAATTAACTAAGTATTAATTACCCAAATTGGATGCTAAAAGGAAAGTAACTGATGTATTTCATCATTCAAGTTCAACGGTTCATATTACATCTAGACCACATGCCTTAGCCTATATATAACCCACAAACACACATAATATAGACATGAATACTTAGGTTAACTCTTATGTGAGTGTTTTTTGATTTGGTTTTAAGCCAAATTCGAGCTCTCTGGTCACCAACTCTAGAAGGAGGTGATGGTAGAACTCAACTGCTAGTTCATGAAAAACTCTTATAGGGTTACCTTTATCTCTTTGGTATTGGTTTGAAGGGAGCTCCGATTGTGGCTCTGAGGCCATGAATATCTGTTACTCTTTTTTTGTTTTGGATTACTGAAGAACTCCCTCAAGTATATATAACTCTCTCACTTTCTCTTCAGTTTCTATTTAGATTGAGTACCCTGGTACATACAAATTGTGTTAAACACATTATTAATTAATTTCGTACATTGGCGGATAAGAAAATTATTAATTTCTTGTGTTAATATTACCACAAATGTACTCTTTTCAATTGAGGATCAATGATATTTTTTTTAAGTTTTTCTATTTTTATTTTTTTAGTAAAAGCTGGAGATCAGACCCACAACTTGGAGGTGAGGAATAATTGATTTCTTTCAATTGTAGACAAAAAAAAGCTTCAATTTATCATGCTCATAGGGTATACATAAGTTATTACAAGTATTTTTATTTGTCTTTTATATTCTCTTATATAAATTTTAACAAATTTTTATATGCAAATCATCAAAACATAAAAGTATTTAGCCTTAGTAATAATCCACCTAGTTGGAATTGACAAAGAAAATATACCCATTAAAACATTAAAACACAATTTATGTCAATTTTTTTAAAAATTGAAAAAAAAAAATTATTGATTTTGGGGTTAAGTTTTAATTGTGGTCTAACCAATGATATCATATAAATATTTAATTTAATTTAATTTTTATAAATGTTAAACATAATATAATTTTGCCTACATGAATTAGTTTACCAATATATATTACCAACTTAGGAAAATAAATTAATAGTTTAAATTTATTGAATAGAGTCACACCTACAAAATATTCAATTTAATCTTCATAATATTGAATATAATATAATTATACTGGCAATAATTAAATTACTAAAATATTGATATTATATAATAACAACCTTGGAAAATAAAAATAAAAATTTGAAATTTATTTAATATAGTCACACCTACAAAATGTTTAATTTAATATGTATAATATATTTTTTTCTTCATTAATAAGATTATTAATATATTGATATTATATATGAACAACTTAGGAAATAAAAATAAAAATTTGAAATTCATTTAATATAGTCACATTTATAAAATACTGTATATCAATTAGTGTGTTTTGGTGATACATAACACGTTTTGGGGTTTTAATTAACTTTTTAACTATATTTAAATGCATATTAGTAGAACCTATCAAAATATTGAAAATTCAATTCAATTTTAATTTTTTTAGATTTTAGAAAAAAAAAAAGAAAAAAAAAAAGAAGTGAAATCTAGACTAACCGGATTTGTCCTATGTCGTCTAGTTTACACAATTCAATCCACAAAATATTTTTATGGTTCAAATGAGTGTTTCTCTACCATGCAACTAACGTTCTAACCATTCGAGTGGATTAGATTTTTAAAATACCAATTTATTTTTGTGAAATGCAAATTTAATATCAACTCATACAACTAATCTCCACGATTTCTTTTATTTCATTAATAATTACAATATTATGAGCATAACTGCATATTTTACCA
Organism: Quillaja saponaria; assembly: GCA_029379385.1. Lineage (NCBI taxonomy): Eukaryota > Viridiplantae > Streptophyta > Magnoliopsida > Fabales > Quillajaceae > Quillaja > Quillaja saponaria. The sequence goes on along the minus strand of CM055605.1, from coordinate 14,794,014 downwards.
ATAAAAATGTATAATGAAAATAACAAAAAAACATTTTATTAAATTACATGGTATGGCTCTCTTACTTGCTTCATATATATATCTTTGCCAGAATTTTGGTTTATGTAATTGAGATTTAAGGTCTGTTTTGCTTATTAGTGTTGTGTTTTTTTTTTTCAATACCATTAAAATTCTGGTTAACATATGTACAATTATAATTAGATTTTCTCTTGAAAACACTTTTATAGATAAACTCAAAATCAAATAAATGGATTTCAAGTTTCTTCAACCATCTTGTTTCTAATTTTATATTGCCAAACAAAATTCAAACATTTTTCTTAAACTACAATTAAAATTTCTCTTTTTCTATAGGATTTTTTTGTTTATTTTTAATGATGTCTTAGAGATACTTGTTGTTAAGGTTTATTGGTTGAAAATTAAATTTTAAAATAAATAAGAGTCCATCGATTACTTCGCACTTAATCATCATCGAGATAATAAATGATTAAAAAAATACAAATGCACTTTAACAAATAATAGTGTTCAACTGAACAAGATGATTGGGTTTTCGATAAAATTCACTTGACCAGACCAAATTGATTTGATTAAAATTTTTCTTGATTTTTAAAGTCAAATAATCTGTGATGATATAAAATTGTACCTAATTAAAAACTCAGTTAGTCATGATTGCATATTTCGTTAATTGGGCCTTATTCCACAATGGGCGAATAATTATTTAAAACGAAAACTAAGAACTAGATACCATAAATTCAAATATTTTCATGATCTTCTTATCCATTGTTTTACTCACAATTCATTACATTTTTTTCATAAACATTAGGAAATATATTGATCACATCATCCTTGTTCGATGTAAAAATTATGCCCCACATCTCACCCACCTCTACTGTGTTCAACGACTCAGTTTTTAACATACTCATTACACTATTTTATTCTCCATTTTCTCCCTCCTCCTCGTTGATCCATTTGGGCATGAGTTCAATATGCTAATAGCAAACTGAAACATGATCAAATAAACAAACATTGTCAATAATAAAATAATTATTTAAAAAAAATAATAATAATAAGAAGAAGAATTTATAGATGTAAAGAAGCAAAAGAAAAGATGCACACACCATAACAAAAAAAACATGTCGGCATGTTCACAATTGTAAAGCCTCCTCTCCAGTATTCCTAGACAGTACAACCATATATACGATCTCTAGGTATGGTGCTAGTGTAACATCCTAATAAATTTAATCTAGTTTAAACTAGGCTAAATAGGTAGTAATTATGGTAAAGTACATAATTAGCTTAATACATGCATTCGGTAGGACTTTTCATGCATTTACTCTATGCATTTAATTTAGGAAATTTTAGGTGAATTTCAAAATATGGAAATAGTGAGATAATGATGACATCATCATAATGACATCATCATTTAGTTAAGTTAGTTAGAATTTAAGGATGAAGACATCATTAGGATGACATCACCATGACATCATCATTGCATCACCATGACTCCATCATGACATCATAATTTGTAATTATGGAAACATGCGATAATGAAACTAGGAAGTTGAGAGATAGTTAGAATGAAACAAGAAAGGAACTAAACTAGGTAGAATCAAACTAAAACCATGGAAAAGAAGTTAGGAAGGTGTGAATGCATTAATTAAGCTCAGTTAGGTGTAAGAACCATATTAAAAGAAGAAGAAAAAAAAAAATATATAGGTTACTTGCTTAGAAAGGAAATGTGATGGATTAGGTGTAAGAAGGAGGTTAAGTGTGGCAATTATTAATAAATGCAAGGGGGTGAGTTGTAAAGTTTCAATAAATGCAAGGATGAGGTGTAAAACCATGTGATAATAGGTGACAAGCCAAGTGTTAGTAAACTAAGAGAAAACTAGGAGAAAAAGACATGTGTAAAGGTGGTAGACAACTTGGAAGAAAATTAGTGGAAGATGGAAAAGTAGGAATGATTAACATGCATTACTGAAGAAAAAGCCAAGGAATGGAACTCCTATGTAAACCTACCATGTCTCCTTCAAACCCACACACACGCACTTCCTTAAATCCATACCAAAAGAAGATAGAAAACCTTAAACCTAGACATATACCAAAAGAAGTAAAAACCATAATCACTAAGAAAAGAAAACCAAAACCGTAGGCTTATATTAAATGAAAATAATATAAGAATAAGCTTATTGACAATCCACTTGGTCAGAATAAAAAAAAAAAATTTGTCACACCCCTCACGGAGGCATGACTGGCCGAAGGATTGAGTAACCAACCCATCCTAACCCTGACTTCAAAACAAATTAGCAAACTAGACTCATGACCCAACTAAAGAATAAAAGTAGCTTTTCTAAAACCGAAGATCACTGTAAAAGTTTATTTCCTATAATAATTAACAAGTTACTAAAATTTTTGGCAGAGGATCCCCACAAAATGGAACAGGCCTCAAAATACAAACACCTATGTTTCTGATTTCACACAACACTAACACAAAGACAACATGGAGCTCCGCTCCATCCACATTTTAATTAAGAAGAGTAACTAGACTTTTACATATACCAAAATTAGACACCTCACAGTTCTAGTGTGACTGCAAACTTTCATCCTTGACTTCAAGTTTGAAATCCTGGAAATACTTTGCTGTACTCAATCAGCAAGTTACAAGCTCGGCGACACTATGTACCGAACTCTTGTTATAAAAATTAATTCGCAAGAGAGGGGTGAGTCATATAGACTCTGTGAGTGGAAAATCGTACCCAAATGGTGCTCCCATCACACCACATAAGTGTATAACATATATAGTAACATCATGTAACATTGTTCATACCTTAATTCATGTTACACGTGTATATTATAATCGTCATAAATTCACAATTTACACAAAACACAGGATCACAAATTAATCAGAATAAGAATATCAAACAAATCAACCAAAGGGCTAATGGGTGACTCAGCCCCACACAATATTATCATCCTCTACCAGGCATTGATCTTCGTACACAATCTATCTGACTGGGGCTGAGCACTCAATTAATTAAAAAAAATATTTATCAGCATCATAATTTCTTATGATTTTAAATCAAAATATCCTAGGTGTACCTGGATCTTAATTTCGGAATAAAAATAATTTCTCAGAAAAACTTTCATGTGTTGGCTATTATCAACCACAGACAATTTCAAACAAGAATGATTCAACTAACTCACTAAAATATTACACTAGCATATTTATTTAAATACACATACAATTGAACATAATAATCTAGCCCCTAAAAGCATCAATTAATCACTCACCCGTAACCGATCCCATTCGTCACTCACACTTGCGTCCACGCGTCTCATTAGGTCCACATTAGAATTCGAAACTCAAATTCATATTCCCAAATAATATTTAGTTCATAAACGTTATTGTTATAATCTTTAAGTTACTAAGCTTATATCTCAACTCCTATAGGATTCTTTATGAAAGTTTTCTATTAAACTATTACATGTCAATTAATATGAATTGTTCTTAATGTGCTACAGTTAATAATGAAGAGACATTTTAAATGTCTTGACAATGCATAGGGTAGAAGGAACTTAATGAGAGGTGTTGAAACTATCCAAACTTGGGATTTGGACCAGTGTCCACTTTAACGGTCATATCTTTCTCTAGGAAATTCCGAATCTAGTTTCGTAAAATTTATAAAATACTAGACACATGTAGCTTTATAATGGTATATCATTTTTAATTTTTGAATTTTTATAACAATACAGTTTATTCTTTGAAGTTGCATCAAATTCTGTAAAATGCAGGATTTTAACAACTCAAACCTAACCTTAGTTAATTGAACATAACTTTCTCTAGGAAAACAGAAATCCAATTCCGTTTGTCAAGTTCATTAATAAACAGGTATATCTATATTTATTATTTAGAAAATTTTCCTAAAATTGGTGATGAAGCCACTCAATTCCTTACATCTACAAAAAACAGAGCACTAAAAATCTTGTGTGAACTAGCCAGAGTCCAAGAGCTCTAACTCACAACATTTATGGAACCAAGCTACGAAATTTTGCAGACAACATTTCAAGACCATAAGCTACATTTTATCTTTGAACACTTAATTTAATTCTGCCCCAGAGACACTCGAAATACCGAATTTCTATTACTCATGAAATCTGCCCCTGCAACCCTTCTAAACCACTTAACTCTCATTTTTCACACTTTATTCCCAACTAACCCTCCTTTGATCACATCCACTACTCACTTTCATTAACTCCTTAACTCAATACATCCACCAACCCTTTGCTCTTGGTTTATTTAAATTTTTAAAACAATTAGCCATCAAGACTTAAATTTACCAAGTTTTAATTAAAAAGTTATACTGAATCAAATATCCTAAATTACAAAGAGATAAACCAACCTATAATCTAATTAAGCACCACACTTCTACTACTTCACTTCTTAATTTACCCTCCTAACTTCTTTATATCCAAACCGTTTATCTAATTTTTAACTATCACGAAGGAAAAGGAAAGAACTCCATGAAAATAAAGTAAATACTTAAGATTTAGAAACTACCCACACCACGGTTGACTAGGCAGCTAGCAATTGCCTTAATTGGTGTCCTCACGGTGGAGACAAGAGTGCAAGGTAAGGCAAGGATGCTGTCTCTACTCCTACCAAGCTTCACGGTAACCTTGAAGTTGCTATGGGAGAGAAGGGAGTTGCATATCCAAGACAAAGGACAACTACTACAAAAAAGGGTAGCTGTTGTAGGCCAAAAGAAAGGCTGCTTTTGATGGCTGCAAGGCAGAACAATACCTCTCGTCTAATTGACAACTAAAGGCTAGACAAGGCAAGGTGAAAACTAAGAAGGGAGGAGAGAAATTTGGCTACAAGAGGAAGGTTTCTTCGAGGAAAAACAAATTTGAATCTTCTAGGTCAAACAATACCCTTCGTTCTTGTTTTGGTCTTCAATGCAGATCGAATAGTTCATTTGGCTCGACTAGTATATAAATCCTTGTATTGCATTGGATTTATTTTCCTATTTTTTGCACCTTAGATGTTATGAATTTTCACTACGGAAAGCTAGAAGAGTATAAAATTTTTATGAGCTAACACTGACTTATTACCCATATTGAAACCTAAAAGAGAAAAAAGATCTCTAGTTGTTCCGTGATGAAAAATTCGAATTTAGGATCTGGAAGGCAAATTCTTCCTTTTTATGTGGGTGCTTTTTTAGAAATTCTAATTTTTTTTTATACTTCATACTACATGAAGAAGATTGGTCACTATTACTAAAAATCAGGTTTGTAAAGCATCTATTTTATTTTTAACGCAAGTAAGAATAGTAGCATTTATATGTCTTCGATGTTCTTCTAACATGGGTGCTTCGGATTGATTTTTGCAGCATAGGTTGGATGGTTACTATCCTATATCAGGGGTAAGCTCTTATTGTCATTCTCATCCTAAATTTTTTAGGTTTTTATCAATTTTGTTTTATTGCATTTTAGAAAGATAATAAAATATCCATTGGTATTTTACCTCTGTGGTGTGACAAATATTGGCTTGTCTTTAGAGATTGATTGGAGATAGGTGATAATTTTATTGCATTGAACGTTTAATTCATCACTTCTGGGCTTATTTGGGGTTAGATTGCCCATTTCAATCCTTAGTTCATTTAAATGGTTAGGTTGTCTACTTTTGTTACTATGTTAATTACTTGACTTGTAAAAGTTGACCATCTAGCTATTTGTGGCTCATTTGAACTTAGTAACTATTCTATCAAAGAGCAAGTTGATGTTTTATACTTTTAGACTGCTTATATGCAAACATGTGAAAAAGATGTTTTTTTGAGCTATCATTTTTTCCTTATCATTTTAATTAATGCTATGAATTATGTTGTCATTTGAAACTGTAGGATTATTGGAAGATGCAAAAAAATGATGAAGGTATATACTGTTAAATTGGTAAATTTTTTAATATTTCTTAACAGCAAATGCTATCATTCAATATTGAATTGGATGACAAAGTTTGAAAACATATCTTATCAAATGTTTTATAACTAAGCATGACTAGTAACTCACATTATTTTACTTAGAATTTTAACTTAATAGAGTTTGCTCAATCTTGTGTATATAATCTTTGTGATTGATGGTCTTAGAAAAAAAGAATCTGCATTATGATATTTTCTTTTGGTTTTCCTTATGGTATATATGGTAGCTTATATGCTCCAAAAGCAAACTTAATGGTGTACCTCTACTTGCCAATTGAAGGATTGTTTTAGGTGCTTCAAAATTTCGAAGTAACTAAAATTGAGCAGTTGTTTTACTTTTTTGAAGATTGATTTTTCTGTTTTTAAATTTTGTAGGCTGAAAGTGATATTGCAAATATAATGTAAAAGTTTAGACAGCTTAAGGAAGACAAGGTAGTTTAATTATCTATATCGGTCTATTCTACTTAATAAGATTGCAAGCCAATAACTTGCACGGACATTGGTTATTTGCAACGGTTGTGGATAAGTTTATCTGCAACAGTTGTTTTTACTGTTGTAGAAATTGGTAATTAATGATGCCATTTTCTTCGACGGGCTTATTTGCGATGGAAACCCGTCGTCCATGATGGGTTTTTATGCGATCTATGACAGTTTTTGCTTATCACGAATAATTGTTTCTCTTGTAGTGTGCAGCCAATTCATACACTGATTAGCAGCCTCCACCTTCCTCCTCCTTTCTTCCTTTCCCATTTTGGAGTTCCCTTTCTCCTTGTTTGCCTGCAGCAAGGCAGCAGCAGCAGCTTCCCTATAAACTTTCAGCCGGGTTGCCCTAGTTTTGGTTACCTTTTATTCTTACTTTGTAGCTCTTCAACTATAGTAGCCACCATAAGGAAGCTGTAACCAAGATGTTGGTTTGGTGCCCTGTTTTGGCAGCCTTAGATCTCTTATTTTAGCCATTGAAGCCTTGCCATGTACCTTGAGTGAGTGGGCTATTTCTATGTCTCCATATAATTAATTCATTCTTTTCTTTTACTTATTGATAATTGAGGAGTGGTTCAGTTTAGTGAGTTTGGGAGTAGTAGTTAGAATTTGATATTGACGAAAAGTGTGATAGTTAATTACTTAAGGGAAAAAGAAAGCTTGAATTATATAGGATTATATAGTTGGAAATATATGAAATTCAAGTTTTAATTCGTGGATTATATAGTTGGAATTATATGTAATTGAAGTTGAAAAAGGAAACACGGGAATTTAATTGTACTATGATGAAAAAAATGTATAACGCAAGCTTTTGATGGATCTTATTAACTTAACGTTAAAAATATTAGTAATATAGGAATTAATGAGATCGTGTTAATTTTGTTGCGAAGTGTATATATATGTATATATATATATATATACACAAATAGACAAGCAATGAGATAAAGTGCACTTAAGGTAATGGTTGCAAGCCTAAAAGAACTAAGCGTGTGAGTCACTTAATTTCCCTTACTTTTTTTTAGTATTTAGTTACATCTTTGTGGCATGGTTTAAAATGTTTGGACTTGAGAATTTTTAAAAGGTAAAATAAAAGTTGGCGGTGATGGAAATAATTGATATAGAATTGAGTGGTTAATGAAAAAGGGAAAATAGGGTTAGATTATATAAGTTAGAGAAATCAGGTATTTCGGGTGTTCTATGGATTGTATTAATCTAGGAGTTAAGATAAAGTGTGGCTTTTGGTCTTAGAATGATATCTAGAAAGTTTTGTAACTTGATTTGAAGTGTATTTATCATTAGAGATATTGAATTGTAGCTGGGTTAGTGTAAGATTTTAGGTGAGCTTTAGTTAGTCCTAGAGGATTTTGACTGGGGTTGGGTTGTGGTTTGAATTAGCTTATTGCCTATGAATAGGAATTATTCCAAACATATTAATGGACAATTATGGAGCTTTATAGGTTTTAATTTTATGTTATGTGCATTTTAGAGGTGTTGGAAGTCATGGTTGTGATTTTCGAGTCCTTATTGAACCTGTTTTATTGTAATTAGGTTTGGAGGGTCTTAAAAGATGATTTAGAGTTGAGTGATGCAGATGAATTGTTCTTAACATCTTGATAAACTATATTGGAAAGTTTCATAATTTAATTCCCAAGTATGAGAATTCTATAAGCATTGGAATCCGAGATTAGCAACTAGAAATTGTGCGAGTGCCCTGTTTGTGTTCATGTGAGGATTTGAGTAGGTTCAAAACTACTTTTAGAAGAAGTTTCTAAATAAGAAAGATAGCTAACTTCATAAAAATATTGTTTAGACTTTGTTTTGTTGAATTTGGTTAAGTATGTAAATTGAAATCAAACATATCTCCAATGTGGTTATGGAAATGTCTAAGAGGGGTTAACTTTAAATAAATGCATGAAACTTAGTATTTATAGATTTTCATAATTAAATAGTTAACCTATAAAATTGACAAACTAAGTAATACTTGAAAAATATAATTGTAACATTGAAAAGTGTTGTTTAGCCAACAACGTGTGTGAATATAAGAGGAAGTGACGAGCAAAGTTAGTAAATGATAAGTGCATAAATGCTACCTTTTAGTTGCTAAATTAACATGTGAATTTGTTAGGTATATTTCAATTGATATATTTATATAGAATCATAAGCATGTGTAGTGTTTCATTAAGTTATTTGAATTGTGCTTGACTTGTGACTTTGTTTGTGTTTGATAAAGGCCAATGAAAGTGTTTTTCTTGCTGTAATGATTTTTACTTCCAAAATAGAATCTGGATGTACCTAGGATATTTTTATTTGATTATTTGACACTGATTAAAAATATTCAAGTAGTTCAGCCTCTGGAATGGATTAGTGAGGAGCTATGAAGATTTCAGTAATTTTGTATATATTTGTGTTTGGTGTGTGGGCACAAAAACAGCCCAAAGGGGAGAATATTTGTTTGGTGTGGAGGTGTTGAGTTACTCTATTTAGCCCTTTGTGTGTTCTGAGTATTTTGATTATCTTCATTTGATTGTATAGTGTATTACTTGAACTGTGTTTGTTAAGTTGATGTTTTCCATATTTGCATACGTGTAACCCTTAGTTGTTTTAAAATTCATGATATGTTGATATTAATTGACTATGTATTATATATATGTGTAGAGTGATGCTAGTACTTTTTCGGTACAGTTTTTCCACTCACTGAGTCCGTGGAACTCACCACTCTCTTGTTGATTTTTTTTTTTAGTAACAGGATCTTTGTGAGCATCAATAACTGATACTTAGGTTGCCGATTGTATGATAGCGAGATATGCATTTGAGATCGCCGACTTGAAGCCACAAGATGAAAATTTACAGTCACTTTAGGGTTGGGTGTCTGATTTGTATTGTGTTATAGTTTAGTTCATTCGTTGTTATGTTATAAAGCGATGCGGAGCTCCTTTAGGTAAATTGTTGCTAGTTTGTAATTAGTTGAATGTAACTAGGGATTATATATTTGTATTTTGGGCATGTTACAAGGTACAGGGAACCTATACTGAGATTTTTAATAATGGTTCTAATACATTGGATTATTAATTGGTAACACCGACTTGGCCGACCGGTAATGACCGATCAACTTCATCTTTTTGCCCACACATTTTTCCCTGACTAATTTCACCTACAAATTTACATCGATAATATTGTGTTTTTGATCAAAATTCTATTTTGGTTAGCTTCATAATTAGTTTCAAGTAAATTACACCCCTTCCTTTAAGATTTTGTGAAATAACACAAGTTCAAAACTTCGAGAAATTGATAATCCCCTCTCTTGGATGGATAAAAAAGTTAATGAATGTTGCAAAATAATTTTGGTAAAATACTAAAAAATCATGTTTGTATCTCTAAAGTAACAAAAAGTCTTATTTTTACATTTCACTTTTCAAATAAGTTATAATACTTACTTTTTTTATATCATCCTTTATTTTTTTAAATTTATTTTCCTAATAACAACCTCAATTTTTATTTATTTTATTTATACTATATTATCCCTAATAAAAAAAAAAACTTGAAAATAAATAAATTAAATTTATTTGTGATATTCTAAAACCAACCTATGACATAACTTTACAAGAAAAATAAGTCTGAATTTTAGTATTTTCTCTTCAAATAAATAGACTTTAAATGTGAACATATTTTTACCACTTTAACCTATTAAAAAATAAATATAAAGTTAAAAAACTTAAATAAATTGTGTTATACTAATAATAAAATATTACCATTCACGGAGGAATGACTGGCCAGAGGGTGGGAGAGAGTATGAGAGTAGTTGTCACACCCTTCATGAGGAATGACTGGTCGGAAGGAATGGATTGCCAACTCTCCGTAACCCGTACTCAAAAACAAGAAAGCAACTATGACTCTTAACTAAACTAAGAACAAAAGTAAAGATTTATAAAACAAAAGTTAGCTATAAAAGTTTGTTTACTAAAATAAATAACAATTTACTGAAAATTTTGGCATAGATTCCTCGTAATATGGAACATGCCTAAAATAAAAATGCATAATCCTGTTTTTATACAATAACCAGAGTAACAACAACAAAGACAACAAGGAGCTCCATTACGTTTCTTGTCACAATAACAATTAATTAAACTATTACACATTATAAGACCAGACACCCCACAACTCTAGTGTGACAGCAAATTTTCACCCTTAGACTTCAAACACTAGGCAAGATCCATTATCAGTAATAGCCATCCTCAAATCCTGTTACTAAAAACAATACCACAAAAGAGGGGTGACTCTTATGGACTCAGTGAGTGAAAAATAGTACCAAAGGGATACTAGCATCACTCAACACAAGTAATATAATATATAAAATAACATCATGTAACAATGTTCATGTTTTAATTCAAAATACACGTACATATTGTTATTCGTTATATATTCACAACTTACATGATTCATAAGATCACAAATAAATCAAAGCAAACAAAGGGGCAACAAGTAACTCAGCCCCGCACAACAATATCACCTCCCACCCGGCATTTATGCACCCGCACAACAGATTAATCTACGTACATAATCCATCCCATCAGGACTGAGCACTTAAACTTTTAAAACATTTATCAGAATCAAAATATCTTAGAATTTCAAATCAACATATCCTAGGTGCACCTGGATCTCAGTTCCAGAAATTAAAATCCTTTCTCATAAAAATTTCAATTTGTTAGCCATTAATAATCACAAACAATTTCAAAAAAGTATGACTCAAATAACTCACTCAAACATTACATTTGCACATTTATTTAAATATACATACAATTACGCATAATAATCTAACCCTTAATGGCAACAATTAACCAATCACTTTTAACCGATCTCATTCATCACTTACGATTGCATCCACATGCATTGTCGATTTAACAACACTTTCCGAACCTACAAGTACATTTTCCAATTTATAAAATCAACATTTGGTATAGATAGGTTTGTCTATGAAAATTTTCTATTATGCCTTTACATATCAAGTATTATGAATTGTACTTTGTATGGCAAGGTTGATAATGAAGAGACATTTTCGATGTGTTAACAAGTATAGGGTAGATGGAAACTATTAGAGAAGATAGAAAATACCTGTGAGTGAGAAATATTAAAACTGTCTAAACTTGAGGTTTGAACCAGTGTTCACTCTAATGGTCATATCTTTCTATAGGAAATTCCAAATCTAGTTTCGTAAAATTTATAAAATACTAGACACACGTAGCTTTATAATGGTATATCATTTGAAATTTTTAGATTTATATATCAATATAGTTTATTCTGTGAAGTTGCATCAATTTCTGCAAATAAATTGAGGTTTCTATTAAGAAAATAAGTTAAAAATTAAAGAATGATATAAAAAAGTAAATATTAGGATTCATTTGAAAAGAAAAAAAAAGTAAAAGTAAGATATTTTGAAATTTTGGATATACAAATATGATTTTTAGTATTTCACCCAAATTATTTTTTGACATTGTTAGCTTTTCCATCTATACAAGGGAGGGGAGTGTTGATTTCTTCAAACTTTGGATCTTAGTGTTATTTCACTAAATCTAAAGGGAGGGGAACAGTAATTTTCTCATTAGTTTACTATTGGTAGGTAAGAAAAATTATTTAGATTATGATTTAAAATTTCCTAAAGAGACTTATTTTGATCATTAGATTGAGATTGTAATATACTTTTTATAGAGTGAACGAAAAGTTTGCTTGATGGATAAGTTCTACGAAGTATAAATAAATATGCTTGTGAGAGTTGTAAGATATAGAGAAAGTGTGAGAATACTATGTACAAGATATTATTCTTTCTGCAATCTTTCTTACTATAGTAAAATCTCTCTTCTTATCCGTGGATGTAGGTATGGGTGCCACGTCATGTCAAATGTTATGTGTTAAATGTTCTTTCTCTTCTCTTCTAGTTATATTTTGCATGGCCATCTTTTGTATTTTTGTTATATCTCATTGAATTTTAAAAGGGGTTTTAATTTGTATAATTCCCAATATTAATTAATTTCTTAACAATAGTATCACGGTGAGTTATATAATACCAAACTCTATTTACAGGGTATTAAATGTCTAGCTAAATTGGACAGATATTTTCTTAATATTTTGACAAATCATCACACCTGCTAACTATTTGTTTACCTCTTAAGGAAACCTGCCAATAAATTTGTGTATTTATGTTTTTCAACCCAATCTTATTAAATGCTTTAAATTTAATCCCTAACAAATAGAAAACCCTAAATTATTTTCTTCTACTTGGGGTCAAACCCACAAAATTTAAAACTCAAAACCCAAAATTTCAAATCCAGGAATCAAGAACACACTGTGAGGAATGAGCCAACAACACCACCTCCTATAACCATGACTCTCCTTCTATATCCTGTTTGTTCTTGCTTCTCCTTTATTGGTATCTTTCATTTGAATAGAAAATTGATTTATGGTATGTTTGTCAAAGCATCAGAAATAATCTTGAATTCCTATTCTAATATTCCATATTAGTGAAGACTCTCATAGATTGTGTGTTATTAAAGGTCAAAGGTGGTGAAACATTTTTGACACCACCACTCAAATGCTATTACTACCATCACTACCTCCAGCTCCACCACATCATAAAACACCACCCAATGCCAGCCCGTTGTAGCCAACCCACGGATCACAGGCTCACAACCATGACCACCACCACTACCACGTGCCTCACCTTAACCTCTTAGCTGCTTCTAAAACATCCAATTAAGGATTGATAAATTAATAGTTCTTCATGTAATTTGCTAGATATGAACTAATTCACATTATTCTCTTGAACCTAGAAAGAAAACTAAATTAGGTTGACATGTTTTTTCATTTCAAGTATCTTGAGAGGATAGTGAAAATGAATCCTACATGACTAGAAAAAGCAACTAAACTGTAGCACCAATTACATCTTAGCGAAGATGGTGGCTGAGAGGTGGAGATGGTGGCTCTGTGGCCTGTACTTGTAGTTCATTAAAAATAAATATATTTTGGGGTCAAATATAATTACTCTGGTAACAAGTTAATATAAATAAATGGTTGTGATTCACTCAAATAAAATCGATGGTGAATGAATGATAATGGTAGAGAAACACTGATTTGAACCATAAAAATATTTTGTGGATTGAATTGGGTAAACTGGACGACATAGGACAAATCCGGTTAGTCTAGATTTCACTTCCAAAATCTAAAAAAACTAAAATTGAATTGAATTTTTAATATTTTGATAAGTGATACTAATATGCATTTAAATCCAATTAAAAAGTTAATTAAAACCCCAAAACGTGTTATGTATCACCAAAACACACTAATTGATATATAATATTTTGTAAATGTGACTATATTAAATGAATTTCAAATTTTTATTTTATTTCCTAACTTGTTAATATATAATATCAATATATTAATAATCTTATTAATGAAGAAAAAAATATATTATAAATATTAAATTAAACATTTTGTAGGTGTGACTATATTAAATAAATTTCAAATTTTTATTTTTATTTTACTAGGTTGTTAATATATAATATCAATATTTTAGTAATTTAATTAATGTCAGTATAATTATATTATATTCAATATTATGAAGATTAAATTGAATATTTTGTAGGTGTGACTATATTGAATAAATATAAATTGTTAATTTATTTTCCTAAGTTGGTAATATATATTAGTAAACTAATTCATGTAGCCAAAATTATATTATGCTTAACATTTATAAAAATTAAATTAAATATTTATATGATATCATTGGTTAGACCACAATTAAAACTTAACTCCAAAATCAATTTTGTTTTGTTTTTTTTTTTAATTTTTAAAAAATTGACATAAATTGTGTTTTATTACGTATATTTTTTCTGTCTATTCCAACTAGGTGGATTATTACTAAGGTTAAATACTTTTATGTTTTGATGATTTGCATATAAAAATTTGTTAAACTTATATAAGAGAATATAAAAGACAAATAAAAATACTAGTAATAACTTATGTATACCCTATGAGCACGATAAATTGAAGCTTTTTTGTTTACAATTGAAAGAAATCAATTATTCCTCACCTCCAAGTTGTGGGTCTGATCTCCAGCTTTTACTAAAAAATAAAAATAGAAAAAATAAAATCATTGATCCTCAATTGAAAAGAGTACATATGTGCTAATGTTAACACAAGAAATTAATAATTTTCTTATCCGCCAATGTAAGAAATTAATTAATAATGTGTTAAAACACAATTTGTACATACCAGAGTACTCAATTTTAATAGAAACTGAAGAGAAAGTGAGAGAGTTATATATACCTGCGGGAGTTCTTTAGTAATCCAAAACAAAAAAAGAGTAAGAGATATTCATGGCCTCAGAGCCACAATCGGAGCTTCCTTCAAACCAATACCAAAGAGATGAAGGTAACCCCATCAAAGTTTTTCATGAACTAGCAGTTGAGTTCTACCATCACCTCCTTCTAGAGTTGGTGAGCAGAGAGCCCCGAATTTGGCTTAAAACCAAATCAAAAAAACTCAAATAAGAGTTAACCTAAATATGCATGTCTATATT
This sequence comes from Quillaja saponaria, assembly GCA_029379385.1. Taxonomy (NCBI): domain Eukaryota; kingdom Viridiplantae; phylum Streptophyta; class Magnoliopsida; order Fabales; family Quillajaceae; genus Quillaja; species Quillaja saponaria. Next base: position 14,778,993 of record CM055605.1, on the reverse strand, counting down.
ATGTGTGTTTGTGAGTTATATATAGGCTTAGGCATGTGGTCTAGATGTGATATGAACCATTGAACTTGAATGATGAAATACATTAGTTACTTTCCTTTTAGCATCCAATTTGTGTAATTAATATTTAGTTAATTTCCTAATTGCATATGACTTTCCTTTTCTTTTATGCATTATAAGTTTTCTTTTATTTTGAGGAAGACTTGATTTCTATTTGCTTTAATTTATGAGGGAAACTTTCCTTCTACTATGCATTTGTTTCCATTTCTTTTGGAGAAATACTTCTCTTTCTAAAGTTTTTTTTTATTTAGGAAGGAGACTTTCCATTTTTCAATGATTAAATTTTTATTTATTTTTACCCATTGTTCAGGGCTTGAATCACCTCATTTGATCAGTATCCTTTTTCATATTCAATTAGGGTTAGAAGCATATAATTGAAGAAGCAATTGTAGACCTAAGGGTTATGGCTATATGAGCCATTGAACAAAAAACAATTGAGGTTTCCTTCTCCAGTTTGGAGTTGTTCTTTGGTTCAATGGTTTTGTTAAATAGAGAACAACTTGATATATGACTGCAGTAACTTGATGGACTCCTTCTAGCATTAAGCATTGCTTCAAAAAGTCTAATAGTTAAGCTGAATTGCTGATGGACCAGTAAAAATGAGAAATGCCATTCAAAAACTTTAAGTTATACTTTATTGTTATTAGTTATAGTGCTAATATGTTTATGGGTAATTTAATAGGAGTCAGTTTCCCAAGACTTTGTATTGTTTCTTACTTAATGTTATTCCCTTTTTACCAAAAATAAAAATAAAATTGTTATACTAATTTCTATACAACTTGAAAAAAAAAAAAAAAGAAATAACTTACCAAAAGTAGCCGTGAAAAGCAGCCTTTCTTTTGGCCTACAACAGCTGCCCTGTTTTCAATTTTTTTGTACCAGCTGTCCCTTGTCTTGGAAGTGCAGTTCCTTTATCTCCCATAGCAACTTCAAGGTTACCGTGAAGCTTTGTAGGAGTAGAGACAGCAGCCTTTCCTTGCCTTGTACCCTTGTCTCAACCATGAGGAAACCAATTAAGGCAACTGCTAGCTGCCTAGTCAACCGTGGTGTGGGTAGTTTCTAAACCTCAAGTATTTACTTTATTTTCATGAAGTTCTTTCCTTTTCGTTCGTGATAGTTAAAATTTAGATAAACGGTTTAGATATAAAGAAGTTAGGAGGATAAATTAAGAAGTGAAGTAGTAGAAGTGTGGTGCTTAATTAGATTATAGGTTGGTTTATCTCTTTGTGATTTAGGATATTTGATTGAGTGGAACTTTTTAATTAAAACTTGGTAAATTTAAGTCTTGATGGTTAGTTGTTTTAAAAATTTAAATAAAGCAAAAGCAAAGGGTTGGTCGATGTATTTAGTTAAGGAGTTAATGAAAATGAGTAGTGAATGTGATCAACGGAGGGTTAGTTGGGAATAAAGTGTGAAAAATGAGAGTTAAGTGGTTTTGAAGGGTTGCAGGGGCAGATTTCATGAGTAACAGAAATTCGGTATTTCGAGTGTCTTTGGGCAGAACTAAATTAAGGGTTCAAAAGATAAAATGTAGCTTATGGTCTTGAAATGTTGGCTGCAAAATTTTGTAGCTTGGTTCCATATATGTTGTGAGTTAGAGCTCTTGGACTCTAGCTAGTTCACACAGGATATTTAGTGCCCTATTTTCGGTTCATATAAGGAATTGAGTGGGTTCATGACAAATTTTAGGAAAAGTTTCTAAATAAGAAATATAGATATACCATTTTATTAATAAACCTAACAAATAGAATTGGATTTCGTTTTTCCTAGAGAAAGTTATGTTCAATTAACTAAGGTTAGGTTAGAGTTGTCAAAATCCTGCATTTTACAAAATTGGATGCAACTTCAAAGAATAAACTGTATTGTTATACAAATTCAAAAATATATACCATTATAAAGCTACATGTGTCTAGTATTTTATAAATTTTACGAAATTGGATTCCAAATTTCCTAGAGAAAGATATGACTGTTAAAGTGGACACTGGTCCAAATCCCAAGTTTGGACAGTTTCAACATCTCTAGCTCATTAAGTGCTTTCTATCTTTTCTTATGGTTCCTACTACCCTATGCATTGTCAAGACATTTAAAATGTCTCTTCATTATTAACCCTATCACATAAAGTTCAGTTCATATTAATGGACATGTAATAGCTTAATGGAAAACTTTCATAAAGAAACCTATACAAGTTGAGATATAAGCTTAGTAACTAAAAGATTATAACAATAAGGTTTATGAACTAAATATTATTTGGGAATAGGAATTTCAGTTCCGAATTCTAATGTGGACCTAATGAGATGTGTGGACGCAAGTGTGAGTGACGAATGGGATCGGTTACAGGTGAGTGGTTAATTGATGCTTTTAGGGGATACATTATTATGTTCGATTGTTTGTGTATTTAAATAAATATGCTAGTGTAATATTTTAGTGAGTTAGTTAAATCATTCTTGTTTGAAATTGTCTATGGTTGATATGGGCTAATACATGAAAGTTTTTCTGAGAAATTATTTTTATTTCGAAATTAAGATCCAGGTGAACCTAGGATATTTTGATTTAAAATCATAAGAAATTCTGATGTTGATAAATATATTTTTTAATTAATTGAGTGTTCAGTCCCAGTCGGATGGATTATGTACGGAGATCAATTTATTGTGCGGGCGCATAAATACCTGGTAGGGGTTGATAATATTGTGCGGGGCTGAGTCACTCGTTGGCCCTTTGGTTGCTTTGTTTGATATTCTTATTCTGATTAATTTGTGATCTTGTGTTTCATGTAAATTGTGAATTTATGATGATTATAATATATACGTGTAACGTGAATTAAGGTATGAACAATGTTACATGATGTTACTATATATGTTATACACTTGTGTGGTGTGATGGCAGTACCATTTGGGTATGATTTTCCACTCACAGAGTCTATAGGACTCACCCATCTCTTGTGAATTTTTTTTTATAATAGGAGTTCGGCACATAGAGTCGCCGAGCTTGTAACTTACCGATTGAGTACAACAAAGTATTTCCAGGATCTCAGACTTGAAGTCAAGGATGAAAATTTGCAGTCACACTAGAACTGTGAGGTGTCTAATTTTGGTATATGTAAAAGTCTAGTTACTATTCTTGATTAAAATGTGGACGGAAGCGGAGCTCCTTGTTGTCTTTGTGTTAGTGTTTTGTGAAATCCGGAACATAGGTGTTTGTATTTTGAGGCATGTTCCATTTTTTTTGGGAACCTCTACCAAAAATTTTCAGTAACTTGTTAATTATTACAGGAAATAAACTTTTTCAGTGATCTTCGGTTTTAGAAAAGCTACTTTTATTCTTTAGTTGGGTCATGAGTCAGGTTTGTTACTTTGTTTTGAAGTCAAGGTTACGATGGGTTGGTTACCCAATCCTTCGGCCAGTCATGCCTCGGTGAGGGGTGTGACATTTTTCTTCATTTTATTCTGACCAAATGGATTGTCACTAAGCTTATTCTTATATTAATTTCATTTAAATATTTATCAAGAATTTATATATATATATATATATATTTAAGAAGTTGGACTCACGAGTTTAGCGGATGAGCTTTACCAAGATTGAGTTTCACTTGTTTAGTGAACTAATCAAAAATAAAACTTAAACTCTGATTTGTTTAGAAAACTAGTTGATCTCTATCCAAAATTTTTTACAAGTAGTTCACGAATTACATCGTAAAACTTGTGACCTTATATAAAACTTTTAAATAGCAATTTAGGAAACCTAATGCTTGATTAAGGTAATGCATGCATCTAACAATTTCTAAACTTGAATAGCATCACTATTATCCAAACGAAACCAACCACGTACATTGTATTACTCTTGCTTATAGTTTTCTTAATGAAACCTAAAACCATACACTCATCACCCAACAATAGTGATGGAAATATATAGTGGGTAGAACATAATCATCTGTATAAATCAAATAAATCGACAAGTCTGAGGTTGCATTGCTAAGGCACAACAACTTTATCTTCTTGTGTGTTATCCGTGGCCATTGAAGTAGTTGAAGAAGATGAAGTCGATGAAAATGATGCTATTAATTAAAGTAGAAATTGGTCTTCATGAACAGATCAAATCAATGATATATTTATATATATATTTTTTTTTTCTTGTTTGTCAATGCATAAAGAAAATATAAAGCAAGCCTTTGAAATAGAAAACCATAAAATTAATATACATATCATTGATTTTAATATTAACACATGAAATTAATATTTTCACTGATTCTCCTCTTACATATTTTTCTTCCCTATCAATTAGTTCACAAGTTAATTATACTTGTTGATATCTCTATAAATGAAGTTACATTGGAAGGCTTATGCCCCTTATATAAAACTGGTAAATATGAAGTTAGGAAACCCAATGCTTGATTAGGGTAATGAATGCATCTAACAATTGCCAAACTTGAACGATATCACCTTTATCCAAGCTAAACCAACTTGGTACATTGTATTACTCTTGCCTATAGTTTTCTTAATGAAATATAAAATCATACACTCATCACCCAATAATAGCAATGGAGACACGTTGTAGGTAGAACATATATCATCTATATAAAGTGACAAGCCTGAGGTCACTAAGCCACAACACAACTCTGTCTTCTTATGTGTTATCCATGGCCACTTAAGTAGTTGAAGAAGACGAATGCAAAGAAAATGATGATATTAATTGGAGAAGAAATTTTTCTTCATCTACTGATCAAATCAATGATACATCAAAGGTGTTATTCATTGCAATTCACATTAGAAGTTTTCATTTTCATACTACAAGTCTTTTTCCCAAGTTTCACAATTTTAGGTAAAGGCCCTGGCTGTAACACCCTACTCTCCTAATCCTATACTTAAGGTAATTAATATTTTAATACTTAGATTAATTGGTAATTATTCCTTAATTATTCAAGGGACTAAAACTTTCTTTTTTAAAACCCTTAATTTTTAAACCACCCTAGACCATTTTCCTCCTAAATTTTCATTAAACAATCTACCAAGTTCATTATATCTTCTTCCTTGGCCGCCTAGTATTCTACCATTTCACCAGTTCTTCCTATTTTGTTTTTCACCATTTGTTTCATTTATCCTATGTTAATAACCATCCTATTCATTTACCTAGCCGAGTTAGACACTTGATTTTTCTTGGGAAATTTTACTTGGCCGGTTCTATCAAATGGACGATTAAAGATTTATAAAGGGACATAGTCTTCTATTGTATTAATTTATAAGATGCATATTATTACATAGACTCCACACTAAGTTTGGACCAAAAGAGAAACATTTCAACTATTTTACATCCTAAACTTCTAAGTTAAGTCCAAACCATATATATAGTCATAGCTATGATCATTACTAAATATTCACTTTGGACCCATTGACCATAATACCAAAACATTTATCCATCATCCACTTAGGTGGTAAGCAGTACTACACATACAGTTGCAAGAGGACTATTTTCATCTCCCTCCTTGTACCACCAATTAACCACTTGTCATCCCTAGGTAACATATATGGTACCGTCCTCCCAGGAACCAACAAACACAGGAAAAGTCTGCACAATAAACACTTCCATAGAAAAATAATTATCCTACACATCAAAATGAAGGAAAGTGAGTCGAACCTCAACAAGCATTCATACATAGCAAAGGGGAATATCTTGACGACAGTTTTGGAATATAGGAATATGCAAATGCAAACTTTATTATTTTCTTTTTCTTATCCACTCGTTAGTAACATTGCTTGACCATTCATGCAAACCCGAGGCTTCCTTATAAGAACTTCATTGTACTATGGATACCACCTCTTGTATACATAGCACCGTACCATGGATACCACCTCTCGTATACATGGCACTGCCTCTCAATAGTAGGAACCATACTATGATTTGAGTATCCTTCCTTTGGGATACCTAGCGACCTTTGTCTAACATGAACTCAAGACAAGTTACTAGAATTATTAGTCATTTCCTTTAAACTTTCCACAAAGGGAAACATTTTCATAATTTTCATTTCACAGTCATGTCATATACATGAAGGATCATGAGAATATCATGAGGAATATGAAGGAATCAATGAAGTAAGTATGAATCAAGATGAGAAATATAAGGATATGCATGAATACTTGCATAATACCCTTAGCTTATTTATTTTTCTTCCTTCTTTTCCTACACCTCTTCTTTATCCTAGTTTCGGTTCTCCTTTTATTTTCTCCTTCCTATGGCTTAGCTTTCTCCTCCTCTAGTTCACATTTTTCCTTTTCTTTTCCTAGCCTACGGTTTTGGTTTTCTTTTCTTGGTGATTATGGTTTTTACTTCTTTTGGTATATGTCTAGGTTTAATGTTTTCTATCTTCTTTTGGTATGGATTTAAGGAAGTGTGTGTGTGTGGGTTTTAAGGAGACATGGTGAGTTTATATAGGAGTTCCATTCCTTGGCTTTTTCTTCATTAATGCATGTTAATCATTCCTACTTTTCCATCTTTCACTGGTTTTCTTCCAAGTTGTCTACCTCCTTTACACATGTCTTTTTCCTCCTAGTTTTCTATTAGTTTACTAACATTTGGCTTGTCACATATTGTCACATGGTTTTACACCTCATCCTTGCATTTATTAAAACTTTACAACTCACCCCCTTGCATTTATTACAAATTACCACACTTAACCTCCTTCTTACACCTAAACCATCATATTTCCTTTCTAAGCAAGTAACCTATACTTTATCATTTTCCTTATTCTTTTAATATGGTTCTTACACCTAAGTGAGCTTAATTAATGAATTCACACCTTTCTAACTTCTTTTCCATGGTTTTAGTTTGATTCTACCTAGTTTAGTTCCTTTCTTGTTTCATTCTAACTATCTCTCAACTTCCTAGTTTTATTATGACATGTTTCCATAATTACAAATGATGATGTCATGATGAAGTTATGGTGATGCAATGATGATGTCATGGTGATGCAATGATGATGTCATTGTGATGTCATCCTAATGATGTCTTCATCCTTAAATTCTAACTAACTTAATTAAATGATGATGTCATCAAACTACATGATGTCATCATGGTGTCACTATTTCCATATTTGGAAATTCACCTAAAATTTCCTAAATTAAATGCATAGAGTAAATGCATGAAAATTCCTACCAAATGCATGTAATAAGCTAATTATGTACTTTACCGTAATTACTACCTATTTAGCCTAGTTTAAACTAGATTAAATTTCTTGGGATGTTACACTAGCACCATATCTAGAGATCGTATATATGGTTGTACTGTCTAGGAATACTAGAGAGCAGGCTTTACAATTGTGAACATGCCTACATGTGTTTAGGTACAATTTTATATCGCCACAGATTATTTGACAACAAAAATAAAGTAAAATTTTAATCAAATCAATTTGGTTAGGTTAAGTGAATTTTATCGAAAACCCAATCATCTTGTTTGGTTGAACACTATTATTTGTTAAAGTGCATATGTATATTTTTAATCATTTATTATCTCGATGATGATTAAGTGTAAAGTAATTGTTGAATTCATATTTATTTTAAAATTTAATTTTCAACCATTAAACCTTAACAACAAGTATCTCTAAGATATCATTAAAAAATAAAAAAATTCCTATAGAAAAAGAGAAATTTTAACTGTAGTTTAAGAAAAATGTATTGATATCAATAAGGTAAAAAAGTTTGAATTTTATTTGGCAATATAAAATTAGAAACAAGATGGTTGAAGAAACTAGAAATCCATTTATTGGATTTTGAGTTTATCTATAAAAGTTTTTCAAAAGAAAATCTAATTGTAATTGTACGTATGTTAACCAGAATTTTAATGGTATTGAAAAAAAAAAAAAACACCACTAATATGCAAAAAAGACATTAAATCTCAATTACATATACCGAAATTATGGCAAAGATATATATATGAAGCAAGTAAGGGAGCAATACCATGTAATTTAATAATATGTTTTTTTGTTAATTTCATTGTCCATTTTTAGCCATGAAATATACAGTTATGTTCATAATATTGTAATTATTAATGAAATAAAAGAAATCATGGAGATTAGTTATATGGGTTGATACCAAATTTGCATTTCACAAAAATAAATTGGTGTTTTAAAAATCTAATCCACTCGAATGGTTAGAATGTTAGTTGTATGGTAGAGAAACACTGATTTGAACCATAAAAGTATTTTGTGGATTGAATTGTACAAATTGGACGACATAGGACAGATTCGGTTATTCTAGATTTCACTTCTTTTCTTTTCCTTTCCTTTTTTTTTTTCCTAAAATCTAAAAAAATTAAAATTGAATTGAATTTTCAATATTTTGATAAGTGATACTAATATGCATTTAAATCCAATTAAAAAATTAATTAAAACTCCAAAACGTGTTATGTATCACCAAAACACGCTAATTGATATTAATATTTTGTAAATGTGACTATATTAAATTTTTATTTTTATTTCTTAAGTTGTTAATATATAATATCAATATATTAATAATCTTATTAATGAAGAAAAAATTATATTATAAATATTAAATTAAACATTTTGTAGGTGTGACTGTATTAAATAAATTTCAAATTTTTTATTTTATTTTCCTAGGTTGTTAATATATAATATCAATTTTTTAGTAATTTAATTAATGTCAATATAATTATATTATATTTAATATTATGAAGATTAAATTGAATATTTTGTAGGTGTGACTATATTAAATAAATTTAAATTATTAATTTATTTTCCTAAGTTGGTAATATATATTAGTAAACTAATTCATGTAGGCAAAATTATATTATGTTTAACATTTATAAAAATTAAATTAAATATTTATATGATATCATTGGTTAGACCACAATTAAAACTTAACTCCAAAATCAAAATTTTTTTTTTTTTTCAATTTTTAAAAAATTGACATAAATTGTGTTTTAATGTTTTAATGCGTATATTTCTTCTGTGTATTCCAACTAGGTGGATTATTACTAAGGCTAAATACTTTTATGTTTTGATGATTTTCATATAAAAATTTGTTAGAATTTATATAAGAGAATATAAAAGACAAATACAAATACTAGTAATAACTTATGTATACCCTATGAGCACGATAAATTGAAGCTTTTTTTGTTTACAATTGAAAGAAATCAATTATTCCTTACCTCCAAGTTGTGGTACTGATCTCCAGCTTTTACTAAAAATAATAAAAAATCATTGATCCTCAATTGAAAAGAGTACATATGTGCTAATATTAACACAAGATATTAATAATTTTCTTATCCGCCAATGTTAGATATTAATTAATAGTGTTAAAACACAATTTGTATGTACCAGGGTACTCAATCTAAATAGAAATTGAAGAGAAAGTGAGAGAGTTATATATACCTGTGGGAGTTCTTCAGTAATCCAAAAAAAAAAAAAAAAAAGAGTAAGATAGTCATGGCCTCAGAGCCACAATCGGAGCTCCCTTCAATCCAATACCAAAGAGATAAGGTATTCCCATCAGAGTTTTTCATGAACTAGTAGCTGAGTTATACCATCACCTCCTTCTAGAGTTAGAGAGTAGATAACCCCAAATTTGGCTTAAAACCAAATCAAAAAAACTCAAATAAGAGTTAACCTAAATGAACCATTTAACTTGAACTTGAATATATAGGCTAAGGCATGTGGTCTAGATGTAATATGAACCGTTGAACTTGAATGATGAAATACATTAGTTACTTTCCTTTTAGCATCCAATTTGGGTAATTAATATTTAGATAATTTCCTAATTGCTGTAATGGGCATATGACTTTCCTTTTCTTTTATGCATTATAAGTTTTCTTTTATTTTGAGAAAGACTTGATTTCTATTTGCTTTAATTTAGGAGGGAAACTTTCCTTTTGTTATGCATTTGTTTCCATTTCTTTTGGAGAAATACTTCTCTTTCTAATTTCTTTTTATTTAGGAGGGAGACTTTCCATTTTTTTATGATTAATTTTTATTTTTTTTACCCATTGTCTAGGGCTTGAATCACCCTATTTAATCAGTATCCTTTTTCATATTCAATTAGGTTTAGAAGCATATAATTGAAGAAGCAATTGTAGACCTAAAGACTATGACTATATGAGCCATTGAACAAAACATAATAGAAGTTTCCTTTTCCAGTTTGGAGTTGTTCTTTGGTTAAATGGTTTTGTTAAATAGAGAACTTGATATATGATTGCAATAACTTGATGGACTCCTTCTAGCATTAAGCATTGCTTCAAAGAGTCTAATAGTTAACCTGAATTGATGATGGACTAGTAAAAATGGTAAATGCCATCCAAAAACCTTAAGTTATTCTTTATTGTTCTAGTTATAGTGCTAATATGTTTATGGGTAATTTAATGGGTGTCAGTTTCCCAAGACTTTGTATTGTTTCTTACTTAATGTTATTCCATTTTGTACCAAAAATAAAAATAAAATTGTTATACTAATTTCTATACAACTTGAAAAACATAAAAGAGAAATAACTTTTTTATCTATGTAAAATAACGTGTGTACATGTTACTATTATGCACATGCACTATATAATCTTATTCTTCTTCCTATTTGGTAATATTTTATGGCTAGCTTACCTCTAGTGGTTTGTATTTTTTATTTTTATAAAATCTAAAGAACAAAATGAAGAAATAAATAAAGTGGTATCTCATTTTTTTTTTTATGCACAAATTCATTTAATCTTACATATCTCACAATTTGAAAAGAAAGTTACTTATGAAAAGGATAACCAAAACAAGTTAATTATCGGTGAAGCAACAAAACTATAATTAAATTGTATGAACATTTTTAAAAATGCACCTTAGTACATAATAGTTTGTATTAGCTTAGTAGTTATAACTAAAAAAAAAAAAAAAGAGGCAGAGCATGTTTGATAATAAAAGAAAGTGTCTTTCTAAACATTGGCCTTATAGCAAATTTTTTAAAGATAATATATGCAAAAGTAGTTTTCATGTAATATCTTGTTTGATAATGGCACTAGATGAGTTATACAATGCCCAACACTTTTTGTATGGTATTTAAGACCCAGCTGAAGTATATCATTCATTCACTATCAATTTTATTTGAGTATATCACAACTATTTATTTATATTAACTGGTTACCTGTACTGTTAAAAAATAGAGTAATTATATTTGACTCCAAAATATATTTATTTTTTATGAACTACAAGTACAGGGCACAGAGCAACCATCTCTACTTTTTAGCCACCATTTTCGCTAAGATGTAATTGGTGCTACAGTTTAGTTACTTTTTCTAGTCATGTAGGATTCATTTTCACTATCCTCTCAAGATACTTGAAATGAAAAAACATGTCAACCTAATTTAGTTTTCTTTCTAGGTTCAAGAGAATAATGTGAATTAGTTCATATCTAGCAAATTATATATCTATGTGTATTAATTTGTACTTGACAAAAACAATTCAACTTAGATGAAAAACTATTAATTTATCAATCCTTAATTGGATGTTCTAGAAGTAGCTAAGAGGTTAAGGTGAGGCACGTGGTGGTGGTGCTGGTCATGGCTATGAGGCTGTGATCAGTAGGGTGGCTACAATGGGTTGGCATTGGGTGGTGTTTTATGATGTGGTGGAGCTGGAGGTAATGATGGTAGTAATAGCATTTGAGTGGTGGTGTGAAAAATGTTTCACCACCTTTGACCTTTAATAACACAATCTATAGGGTAAAAAAGAGGCATTTTATTATGTACACTTTTTTAGAAGGAGAAATTCTTGTTCAACTCTGGCCAGAAGCGAGAGGGATAGCTCCCCACTCTTCCTAATCTAGCCATGGAAGCAAAGGAAGTTGGGTGCATAAAACTCCTCCTTGCCATGAGTTTTGTCAATAGCTAGTTAGTTTGTGGCTTTTATTTCTTTATATTTTTTTATATAGTTGATGATTTAGAATTAAGGACTAAGAAAATTATGAGCACAATTTTAAGAACATTGAATATATAAGATAATTATGTCTAATTGTAGAATGAGGAAATTTGAAATTTAAGTATGATAATATAGGACTTATATACTCTTAAGTTAGATAAATTGTAGATAAGTAATTTAATTAGGATTCAAAGTGGGGATATAAGTAGTATTAAAAGGATGAGATATGTTGAATTCTTGGTGTATGTATATATACAAATGCATACACACTAATGAAAATTAAATATTTTTTTAAAAGTATTTGACAACGTGAATAAAAGAAATTAAATGTTATCGTATATTTAGAAGTTGACTACCCTAGGTTTGATAAATAAAATAGCTAATTAAGAAATATAATATGGAACTAATTAATGTATTTTTAAAATATTTGGTTAAAGAGTTAAGAAGATTTAATTTTCAAGAAATATATTTGGTGTAATTATGTATGATTTAAGAATCATGGAAAGTAACTTGGAAGTGGTTATTGAAGTGAAGTAGGGGCAGATTTTGCAAGTTGGAGAAATATAACATTTTGAATATTTTTAGAACTGAATTAAATTAATAGTTTGAAATAAAAAGTGTAGGTTAGGGTCTTAAGATGATACATACAAAATTTCGTAACTTGATTAGAAGCATATGGATTGTTAGAGCTACGGAACTGAGGCTAGTTTCATACATGAATTTTAGTGAGCTTTAGTCAGTTTGGGAAACTTCGTCGGGGCTTATGGTTGGAATTAGCTTAGGATCTCTAAATAAACATTGTTCCTAACATACTAAAGAGTAAATCTGGAGTAGTAGCAGGTTTAAATTCCTTGTTATAAATATTTTGGAGGTGATGAAACTCAGGATTATGATTTTCCGATACTAATGAACCTGTTTTAGTGTAACTAACTTTAGAGAGTTTTAAAGGTTGAATTAGGAATAAAGTTCCTGAGATGAAATTCTTCTAATATCTTGGTAAGTTAGACTCTAAATTTTTGTAATTTAATTCCCGAATATGAAGTTTTTATAAGCTTTGGAGTCTGATATTGACAACTAGGAATTTTGCGAGTGCCCTGTTTTTGTTTATGTAAAGAATTGAATGAGTTCAATGCTGATTTTAGGCAAAGTTTCTAAATAATAAAGGTAGTTAACATCTTATAGATATTGTTTCGACTGGGTTTAATTAAATTTGATTAAGTATGTAAGTGAAAATAAACATATATCCAAGGGTTGTAAAAATGCCTAAAAGGAGTAAACTTTAAATAATTTACTGTATTATTATTATTATATATATATATATATGTCAAAATAATACATATGATACTATGTATAAAAACAGGATTATGCATTTCTATTTTAGGCATGTTCTATATTATGAGGAATCTCTGCCGAAATTTTCAGTAAATTGTTATTTATTTCAATAAAAAAACTTTTACAACTAACTTTTGTTTTATAAATCTTTACTTTTGTTCATTAGTTTGGTTAAGAGTCGTAGTTGCTTTCTTGTTTTAGAGCATGGGTTACGGAGAATTGGCAATCCATTTCTCCTGCCAGTCATACCTCCGTTAAGGGTGTGACAACTATTCTTATACTCTCACCCACCCACCTTTCCACTCTCCCACTCTCCCACTCTCCCACTCACTCCCACACTTTTAAAATATATAATTTATTTTTTTATCAAATTAAATTAATTAAAAATATTAAATACAGGTAAGATATATACAAGTATGTGCTTGCAGATAACTAGTGTATATATATATATATGTTACATTTAATTTGAATATTAAATACGAAATTAAAAAATGTAAATCCCTTTGAATAAAATAAATTCAAGCACTTTTAAAAAAATAATCTATTTTTTCATTTATAGGTTGAAATATATGAAAATGAAAAATGGTAATATTTTATTATTAGTATAAGTCTTTATTCTTTTATTAATTAATATAACACAATTTATTTAAGCTTTTTAACTTTATTTATTTTTAAACAGGTTAAAGTGGTAAAAATATGTTCAAATTTAAAGTCTAATTATTTGAAGATAAAATACTACAATTTAGACTTATTTTTCTCGTAAAGTTAAGTGATAGGTTGTTTTTAGAATATCACTAATAAATTTATTTTATTTATTTTCAAGTAATTTTTTTTATTAGTAAATAATTTAGTAGAAATAAAAAAAAAAAAATGAACTGAACTATAACACAATACAAAATTAGACACCCAACCCTAAAGTAACTGCAAATTTTCATCTTGTGGCTTCAAGTCCGTGATCTCAAATGCATATCTTGCCATTATACAATCGGCAAGCCAAGTATCAGTTATTGATGCTCACAGAGATCTTGTTACTAAAAAAAATATCAACAAGAGAGTGGTGAGTCCCACAGACTCAGTGAGTGGAAAAACTGTACCCAAAGAGTACTAGTTTCACTCTACACATATATATAATACATAGTTAATTAATATCAACATATCATGAATTTCAAAACAACTAAGGGTTACGCGTATGCAAATATGGAAAACATCAACTTAACAAACACAATTCAAGTAATACAATATACAATCAAATCAAGACAATCAAAATACTCAAAACACACAAAGGGCCAAATAGAGTAACTCAGTTCCCGCACACCAAACAAAAATTCTCCCCTTCGGGTAATTTTTGTACCCGCACACTAAACAGGGCACTCGTACAATTTCTAGTTGCCAATCTCAGATTCCAATGCTTATAGAATTCTCATACTTGGGAATTAAATTATGAAACTTTCCAATATAGTTTATCAAGATGTTAGGAACAATTCATCTGCATCACTCCATTCTAAATCATCTTTTAAGACCTTCCAAACCTAATGATACTAAAACAGGTTCAATAAGGACTTGAAAATCAACCATGACTTCTAACACCTCCAAAATACACATAACATAAAATTAACATCCTATAAAGCTCCATAATTGTCCATTAATATGTTATGAATAATTCTTATTCATAGGCATTAAGCTAATTCAATCCACAAGCCAACCCCAGTCAAAGTCCTCTGGACTGACTAAAGCTCACCTAAAATCCTGCACGAACCCAGCTGCAATTCAATATCCCTAATATAAATACACTTCAAATCAAGTTACAAAACTTTCCAGATATCATTCCAACACCAGAAGTCACACTTTATCTTAACTCCTAAATAATACCATGCATAGAACACCCGAAAAGACCTGATTTCTCTAACTTATATAATCTAACCCTATTTTTCCCTTTTTCATTAACCACTCATTTCTATATCAATTATTTCCATCACCACCAACTTGTATTTTACCTTTCAAAAATTCTCAAATCCAAACATTTTAAACTATGCCACAAAGATGTAATTAAGTTTTAAAAAAAAGTAAGGGAAATTAAGTGACTCATACGCTTAGTTCTTTTAGGACTTGTCAAACATTACCTTAAGTGCACTTTATCTCATTGCTTGTCTATGTGTGTGTATATATACACACTTCCCAAAAAAGTCAACACGATCTCATTAATTCCTATATTACTAACATTGTCAACATTAAGTTAATAAAATCCATCAAAAGCTTACGTTATCCATTTTTTTCATCATAGTACAATAAAATTCTCCGTGTTTCCTTTTTCAATTATTACTACCTATCCTGTTTTTATTCTTTTATCATCTTCCAAGCTTCCTTGTATTTAAGTAACTAAATAACCTTTCAATACCTATTTTCTCTAAACTTTCAATTTTTATTCAAATAATCCCTAACCTATAAAAGTTTTAACATACCAAGTTTTACTCATCTTATTACAACTAGTTTCATTTAGGCATTTTAACAAACATCTTAAGGGCATAATTACTTTTGTTTCATGTGTATGTGTATTATATCTGTACATACCCCAAAATAGTTAAGACAAAATTAATTCCCATATTACTTATATTCCAAAATGAAACTTGAAATTGGTTTAGTTAATCAAAGTAATTAAAACTTGAATTACATATCTTTCCAACTATATAATCTTATCTAATTCAAGCTTTCTTTTTCCCTTAAATGATTAACTATCACATTTCCCGTCAATATCAAATTCTAACTACTCCTCCCAAACTCACTAAACTTAACTCCTCCTCAATTATCAATAAGTAAAAGAAATGAATGAATTAATTATATGGAGACATAGAAGTAGCCCACTCACTCAAGGTACATGGCAAGGCTTCCATGGCTGAAATAAGAGATCCAAGGCTGCCAAACCAGGACACCAAACCCACATCTTGGTTACAGCTTCCTTATGGTGGCTGCTATAGTTGAAGAGCTACAAAGCAAGAATAAAAGGTGACCCAAAGCAGGGTAACTTGGTTGAATTGAAATTTTAGAGGATTTGAAAGCCATATAGTTTGATGCAGTAGGAGAAGCCATGAAAACTCCCCAAACTCTCCCTGCAATTAAAATTGAAGAAGACGAAGAATACGAAGGTATAAAAGTAGCCTGGATCTGAATTCAAGAAAAAATGCTTTACCCTTATAAGAAAATGAGATCAGGTTAGGCAATTTTGGATCCTAATCTCCTTTCGTAAATGGTCTCTAAGCTTTTCCCGTGGAGCCTTGGTAGGTTAGAGAGCCACCACTGGTACATGGTGGCTCACAACAGAGTGAGATGTGATGTGAAGTCGGTGAGTGAGGGAGAGGTAGAGAATCGAAAATAAGAAAGAAGAAAAGAATGCAAACTGAGAAAGTGGACATTAGGTTTATTTTCTTAATTTTCACTATTCCTACTGTTGTGGATCGTCACCCATATAAAAAGGTCCACTTAGAAAAATTATTTGCAATTGTCTTATTTGCTATAATGCATACCCATAGCAAATAATATATTATACGGTCGCAAATAATTAAAATTTGTTTCTTTAAATTAGGCCATTGCTAATATACAAGCATAGTATCAGAAGATGACATCTAAGAGGGGTTTATTTGTGATGGGTGCCATACCATCGCAAATAAGTGATTTTCTTGTAATGGCAATATAGATGTCTGACGCCACAAGTAGAGCATACTAGAACTTCAGAGGCTCGGGGACTACTAGATGATGCCACTTGTGACAGACTTCCATAACTTTATCTAATCTAACCTCTGTCCTATTGAAAATTTCCTCGAAATAAGCCACGTCTTATGATAGGTTCATTTCTAGACCTTCGAGAACAACCTAGCCTTGAGATGAAAGGACCCTACTGTCGATACTTTTTATGGCTCTCCCATTCTATCTGTCTTTTTAAGTATCAGTTTTCCAATTGATAAGTAGAATCCATAGCCTGAGTGTAGGTAGTATTGTCCATCACAAACACTGACCTAAACAGAGAATCTCTTAAGCCATTAACAAATCTCTCACTCTTCTTCTGCTCAGTTAACACCATATATGGAGTAAAACAGAATAATCTAGTGAATCGAGTCTCATACTCCATCATTGTCCATTCCTTTGGTTTGAACAAGCCACTCAAACTGCCAAGCATATTTATCCCTCATGCTTTTAGGTAGAAAGAGTTCAGTGAAAGTTCTGCTGAACTCAGGCCTGAGAAAGTGAATTTGGCTCAGTTCAATGTTGCAATAAGACCTTATACCATTCCTATGCCACATCATGAAACTGGTAGCTAGCTAATTTCAATGCTCGAACAGGGTCATACCTTAATGCCACACTGTAGTAGGTCAGACTCTTCTAAGAAAGTATAAGGATCCTGTGTAGAATCTACACTGGAAAACTTTGGTGGCTGCATCTTCCCAAAATCATGTAATGTCACAAATGCCTATTGACTTTACTGACCTGAAACTGGAGGACTGGCCTCTTGTTAAGGTTGAGCAGAGGAACTTAAGGAGATTTTGGTTGACCTTATTGAGGTTGTTATTGAGCTAAAATTCCAACTCAGTCACCCATTTTTCTCTAGACTTTATCTAGTGCCTTCAAAAGTTGTTCTATATTAAGACCAGGTGCCTCCACCTCGACTTGTCTAGTGGCTCTGCCTCTACCACGTCCTTTACGACCATGACCTCTTGTTACTGGCACTTGAGGACTGGTGGAACCCTAGTTGGAGCTAGCATCCAATTGCCTTCCATGACCAGTAACACGGTTACTGCACTATATCGTATGTAAAACAAGCACAAATGAATTTAATATATGTTTTCCATATAAGGCAAAGAACAATTCATTGCAACATTATAACTTGAAGTTTCATAATGAATTAAGACACATTACTATGTCCACATACGTCTCAGGGTAACATACATGAACAAAGTAATCACATCCTTACACTTATAGTCACGAATCTCTAAACTAAGCTACGGTACTAACTTATTACACACTATATAGAGGTATTTAGATTGCATTATTCATAGATGTTTTACTTTATGGGGGAACTTATACATAGGGAGCACCGTTGCATCAAGAAAAAAAAATTAAAAAAAAAAAAAAACAACAACAATATGACACAATGATCCAAAATACACAATACATTACATTAAGCCCTAATATGACTATAGTGTTTCATTCTCGGGTCTTTAATTGTGCATCCTTTCAAGAATATCTTGCCACAACAAATACTAGCAAGTCAAGGTACTGCTAGAGGAGTTTGAGAAGAACTTGGAGCTAAAAAAAAACATAAAAGAAAGAAGTGTGAGTCATATAAACTCAATGAGTGAAAGACGTACCAAAAGGGTAGTGTTTAAAGAATCATAAAGTAATAAAAAATCCTAACATAACTCATTATCCAATTACAATCCTTACATAATATATATATATATATATATATATACACATATGGATGACGTAAACCTTACATACTCTCAAGAAAACATATAATAAACAAATCAAACAAAACATCCAAGGGCTAGTAATCATAGTATCTCAGCTTTTGCACACCATATAATATATATATGTACATATACATATATCATCCTCAGGGCTATTTAGCTCCCACACACCATAACAAATAATCTCCCACAGTAACCTTTCCGGGGCTAAGTTACTCGAATGTATATTTATATAATCACTTAATCAAATCAAATTTATCCTAGGTCCACCTGGATTCTAAATCATATTAAAAATGAATTCTCTAGCCCTATCAACCACATACAAATCATTCAAACTATCGCACAACACACTAAATAACAAATGTATGAAGATTTAGAATTTTATCACATAATTCAACATTTATATTCAACTGAAAGTACTAAACACATCTTTACCCAACAATAATATACATATAGAAAATATTTCAAAACACAACTACTAACCAAAAGTTAATATCTTTCACTCACAACTTTACAGTTGTTGTTCGTGACTTCTTCTAGAGTCCAAAAGTGTCGTCGAGATAACGTCATGTTCTAGAGTTGAAATTACATTTTCAAGTATCGTTTAGTTTCTAAATTTCATATATTACTAGTCCCTAATCATAAGGACTTGACCATAATAATTCCAAAATATTAATTTACAAATAATTTCTTTTAGTCATTTTATCGAACATCTTGAAAGCATACTTTGTTCCAATTTATATATATATATATATATATCTTATGTGTGTAACTAAAACTAGCAACAACACTAACCACAATTCAAATACTAGATTGAAATTGGATGAATCACTTAGGGGACAATAAAGAGCTTAAATCTTGGAATTCCATAAGAACCAAACAACACTTTACCCACTATTTTTCTCACCACCTTGATCACATTCTTTCATTCACAAACCCACTCAATCCCGACATCTAAATCCTCAAAAAAAACAAAAAGGAAAAGGAATCAGCTCCTAGAAAAAAAAAAGAATTACTTGAACTAGAGGTATTTGGAACTACCCCAAAATAGAAGAGTGGCTGAGCAGCTGTTGGAAGCTGTTGGAGGTGCTGTGATTTGCTGAAGCAGTGGCTATTGGAGGTGTTGCTAATCCACCACAGCTACTGCTCAGCTCAAGCATAGGCTGGGGAAGATCAAGACACAAGCTGCTAATGAGAAGTTGGTACTTTGGCCTTCTTGGATGGAGCTAATGGAAAAGTCGAGAAAATAGGGAAAGGAAAAAGGCGTGGAAGAGGAAAACAAAGAGAAAAAAAATCTATACGGAAAAGAATAGGAAAATAGGAGGAAAAGGAAAATAAAATAAAAGGATAAAAAATCAATATTTTATTTTGTTTATTCATTTATTTAGTTTGTGTTTATAACTAAACATACTAAGTTTTTCCTTTTGATTCCCTAAAACTTACCGTTACGGTACCTGAGTTATAACAAGTAAAATTTTCATCAATTCTCTAATACCAGCTTAGGTGTCCTAATTGCATTGAGACCTAACCAAATAAATGAAAAACCCAAAAAAAAAAAATTCATGATAGTAAATAAATATTTTTATTTAATAAATTCATATTTTATTAATTCTTTTAATCATGATAGTATTAAATTCTTCTTGTTTAATAACACATTTATCATAAAAATACATTTTCTTTTTTTACTTGTATATTTGTAGCAAAACGAAGGTTAATGTTGATTGTCACTAGTGTAGCTAATGAACTTACTAATTAGATAATGCTAAATTTTAATTCACACTATTATCATAAAATTATGTTAATTCATGTTTTTTATTCCGCAAAGGTACGTCTGGGCCATTTTATGCACATCTCGATTGATCACCTTTTCGGTTTGGTCAAAAACAGGTCATCCACGTCAAAATTAAAAAATTTGTGAGGAGTTTAGTCCTTAAGCTCTCCCCAAGAAGATTCAAATAAAGAAAGTCAATGAACGGAGCACAAGTTCTTAACTATTTGGTCAACCTCTTGGGATATGTTAAATTCTTCCTAGTCATATTTGTGAAGACAATTACAATCTTTATATTAACTTATATTTAAATGGATCCTTTTTTTTCTCGAAAAATTAGTTTTATTATATTTTGTAATGTTTACGTGATTGTTGTTCATTACATGACATAAAGATAAAAATCAAGAACTTATGTTAAAGATTAATTTTATTTTTTTTAATAATTAGAAAAATAAGAAATTTTGTAATAAAAGATTTTATTTTTAGCAAATTTCCTAATGTAAATACGGCTAGCGCAACTTGCATGACATAAAAATTAATTTTAATGAAAATGAAGAAATCATAGATATAAGTTATAGGTCGATACCAATTTTTCCTTTAACAAACATAATTTGGTTTTTCATAGTTTTTAAATATGTAATTCTTTATTTTTTGTTATAACCCGATATTGTAACATTTAGAATGTTGAATGTAATAACTATTTTAACCTAGTATCGTAAAGTCAAGTTTTAGATATAATATATAAATTTCAGTTATAAGCAACAACGACATAAACAAATTAAAGAAATAACAATAAAAATTAAACATGTCTTATCCCAGTATCGTAGTGATACATTTTAGTATTGTTTTTACAAAGAAATTGTGATAAACTGATATATCCTTATTTTATTATCGATGTTTTAATATATGTTTTGGAGTGTCGTGCGTAATTTATGAGGCATTTAAATAAATAATAATATATTATACATACTGGTATTAAATATTATAATCCGATATTCCAGTGGGTATTTTAAAATGTTGTACGTGAATTATTGTAGTTTTGTACATTGTTATAACCTAACATCGTGAAATCAAATTCAAAGTATAATGTGAAAAAATTAGTTACAAGATATTTTGTTATCTAGTATAAATTTTAGTAAGTAAATTTTATATGTTAACTGAATAAATTGGAAAAGTGATAACTAATGGATATATATATATATATATATATATACAAACCTAGATTCAATTTCATCCATACATTAGTTATACTTTGACCTTGAAGTTTTTTTTCTTTCTTTCCTTTTTGGTTTGGCAACCACCCTTCTTTCTCTGGAGTAGTCTTGTCCGAGTCTTCCACCTTCCTTCCCTGTTTTTCCTTTTCATCCATCCTTGCTTTGGTTGGCTACTACTTAGTTGTCTTTATTTCTTTCAATTTCCATGAAAACTGCCTCTGTTTTCCTTCTATTTCTCTGCCTCTCGATTTCAGCATGTGCCCTGTCTTACTCCCTTTGTTTTACCGTGAAGAAACCTTCTTTTTGTAGCCAAATTTCTCTCATATCTTCTTCATTTTCACCTTGCCTTGTCTAGCCTTTAGTTGTCAGTTAGCCAAGAGGTATTGTTCTACCTTGCAGCCGTGAAAAACAGCCTTTTTTTGGCTTACAACAGCTAACCTATTTTCAATTTTTTTGTAGCAGCTATCCTTTGTCTTGGACGTGCAGCTCCATTCTCTCCCATAGCAACTTCAAGGTTACCGTGAAGCTTGGTAGGAGTAGACAATAGCCTTTCCTTGCCTTGCACCCTTGTCTCCACCATGAGGATACCAAGTAAGGCAACAGCTAACTGCCTTGTGAACCATGGTATGGGTAGTTTCTAATCCTCAAGTATTTACTTTATTTTCATTAAGTTATTTCCTTTTCCTTCATGATAGTTAAAAATTAGATAAATGGTTTGGATATAAAGAAGTTAAGGAGGGTAAATTAAGAAGTGAAGTAGTAGAAGTGTGGTGCTTAATTAGATTATAGGTTGGGTTATCTCTTTGTAATTTAGGATATTTGATTGAGTAGAACTTTTTAATTAAAACTTGGTAAATTTAAGTCTTGATGGCTAATTGTTTTAAAAATTTAAATCAAAGTTCATAGTAAGAGGAAAGGGTTGGTGGATGTATTGAGTTAAGGAGAGAATGAAAGTGAGTAGTGGATGTGATCAAAGGAGGGTTAGTTGGGAATAAAGTGTGGAAAATGAGAGTTAAGTGGTTTTGAAGGGGTGCAGGGGGGCATATTTCATAAGTAACAGAAATTTGGTATTTCGAGTGTCTTCGGGCAAAAATAAATTAAGAGTTCAAAAGATAAAATGTAGCTTATGGTCTTGAAATGTTGTCTGCAAAATTTCGTACTCGGTTCCAAGTATGTTGTGAGTTAGAGCTCTTGGACTCTGGCTAGTTCACACTGGATTTTTAGTGCCCTATTTTCGGTTCATATAAGGAATTGAGTGGGTTCAAGACCAATTTTAGTAAAAGTTTCTAAATAACAAATATAGATATACCTGTTTATTAACAAACCTGGCAAACAGAATTGGATTTCGTTTTTCCTAAGAAAGTATTGTTCAATTAACTAAGGTTATGTTAAAGCTATCAAAATCCTACATTTTATAGAATTTGATGCAATTTCAAAGAATAAACTATATTAATATACAAATCCAAAAATTATAAATGATATACCATTATAAAGCTACATGTGTTTAGTATCTTATAAATTTTACGAAACTGGATTTAAAATTTTCTAGAGAAAGATATGACCGTTAAAGTGGACACTGGTCCAAATCCCAAGTTTGAACAGTTTCAACACCTCTAACTCACTAAGTGCTTTCTATCTTTTCTAATGGTTCCTTCTACCCTATGCATGTCAAGACATTTGAAATGTCTCTTCATTATTAACCCTATCACATAAAGTCCAATTCATATTAATGGACATGTAATAGCTTAATGGAAAACTTTCATAAAGAAACCTATACAAGTTGAGATATAAGCTTAGTAACTAAAAGATTATAACAATAACGTTTATGAACCAAATATTATTTAGGGAATATGAATTTTAGTTCCGAATTCTAATGTGGATCTGATGACGTCACTTCAAAGAATAAACTATATTGATATACAAATCTAAAAATCACAAATGATATACCATTATAAAGCTACATGTATCTAGTATTGAATAAATTTTACGAAACTGGATTTGCAATTTCCTAGGGGAAGATATGACCGTTATTATGAACATTAGTCCAAACCTCAAGTTTGGACAGTTTTAACATCTCTAACTCATAGTTTTCTTAATGAAACCTAAAGCCATACACGCATCACCCAACAATAGTGATGGAGATATATAGTAGGTAGAACATAATCATCTATATAAATCGAATAAATCGTCAAGTCTGAGGTTGCTTTGCTAAGGCACAACAACTCTATCTTCTTGTGTGTGATCTGTGGCCACCGATTAATCAATGATATATATATATATATATATATATTTTTTCTTGTTTGTCAATGCATAAAGAAAATATAAAGCAAGTCTTTGAAATATAAAACCATAAAATTAATATACATATCATTGATTTTAATATTAACAAATGACATTAATATTTTCACTAATTCTCCTCTTACATGTTTTTCTTGCCTATCAATTTGTTCACGAATTAATTATACTTAGTTGATATCTCTATAAATGAAGTTACATTGGAAGGCTTGTGCCCCTTATATAAAACTGGTAAATATGAAGTTAGCAAACCCAATGCTTGATTAGGGTAATGCACGCATCTAACAATTGCCAAACTTGAATGATATCACTTTTATCCAAGCTAAACGAATCATGTACATTGTATTACTCTTAACTATAGATTTCTTAATGAAATATAAAATCATACACTCATCACCCAATAATAGCAATGGAGACACGTTGTAGGTAGAACATATATCATCTATATAAAGTGATAAGCCTGAGGATCGCTAAGCCACAACACAACTCTGTCTTCATATGTGTTATCCATGGCCACTAAAGTAGTTGAAGAAGGCAAATTCGATGAAAATGATGATATTAATTGGAGAAGAAAATTTTCTTCATCTACCGATTACATCAATGATACATCAAAGGTATTATTTATTGCAATTCACATTAGAAGTTTTCATTTTCATTTCATAAAAAATTGTTTGTAACTATTTTTTCCCCTGGTTTTGTTTTCTATATGTGTTTAGAAATAAAGGAGGAGGAGACTGATGGTTGTTTTCCATCAAAGCAACCTTTGAACCATACTACAAGCCTTTCTCCCAAGTTTCACAATTTTAGGTAAAGGCCCTGGCACTATACCTAGAGATCGTATATGTGGCTATACTATCTAGGAATACTGGAGAGCAGGCTTTATATTAGCTAAACCAACCATGTACATTGTATTTTATATTAGCTTAGTAGTTATAACTAAAAAAAAAAAAAAAGAGGCAGAGTATATTTGATAATAAAAGAAAGTGTCTTTCTAAACATTGGCCTTATAGCAAATTTTTTAAAGATAATATATGTAAAAGTAGTTATCATGTAATATCTTGTTTGATATTGGTACTAGATGAGTTGTACAATACCCAACTCTTTTTGTATGGTATTTAAGACCCAGCTGAAGTATATCATTCATTCACTATCAATTTTTATTTGAGCGAATCACAACCATTTATTTATATTAACTAGTTACCTATACTGTTAAAAAATAAAGTGATTATATTTGACTCTAAAATATATTTATTTTTCATGAGCTACAAGTACAAGCCATAGAGCCACCTTCTTCGCTAAGATGCAATTGGTGCTACAGTTTACTTGCTTTTTCTAGTCATGTAGGATTCATTTTCACTATCCTATCAAGATACTTGAAATGAAAAAACATGTCAACATAATTTTTTTTTCTTTCTAGGTTCAAGAGAATAATGTGAATTTGTTCATATCTAGGAAATTATATATCTATATGTATTAATTTGTGCTTGACAAAATAAATTCAACTAACATGAAGAACTATTAATTTATCAATACTTAATTGGATGTTCTAGAAGCAGCTAAGAGGTTAAGGTGAGGCACGTGGTAGTGGTGGGGGTCATGGCTGTGAGCCTGTGATCAGTGGGGTGGCTACAATGGGTTGGCATTGGGTGGTGTTTTATGATGTGGTGGAGCTAGAGGTAATAATGGTGGTAATAGCATTTGAGTGGTGGTGTCAAAAATGTTTCACCACCTTTGACCTTTAATAACACAATCTATGGGGTAAAGAAGAGGAATGTTATTATGTACACTTTTTTAGAAGGAGAAATTATTGTTCAACTCTGGCATTATCGATTAATAGTGTGTATGTAAGGAGTCTTTACTAATATGTTGGACCTAGGAATGCAAGATTATTTCTGATGCTTTGACTAACATACCATAAATCAATTTTCTATTTAAATGATAGATACCAATAGAGGAGAAGCAAGAACAAGTAGGATATAGAATGAGAGTTGTGATTATAAGAGGTGGTGTTGTTGGCTCATTCCTCGCAATCTATTCTTGATTCCTGGATTTGAAATTTTGGTTTTTGAGTTTCAAATTTTATGGGTTTGAGCCCAAGTAGAAGAAAAGAATTTAGGGTTTTCTATTTGTTAAGGATTAAATTGAAGGCATTTAATAAGATTGGGACTGAAAAACATAAATACACAAATTTATTGGTAGGTTTCCTTAAGAGGTACACAAATAGTTAGCAGGTTTGATGATTTGTCAAACTATTAAGAAAACATGTGTCCAATTTAGTTGGACATTTAATACCCAGTAAATAATAGAGTTTGGTATTGTATAACTCACCGTGATACTATTGTTAAGAAATTAATTTATATTGGGAATTATACAAATTAAAACCCCCTTTCAAATTCAATGAGATATAACAAAAATACAAAAAAGATAGCCATGCCAAAATATAACTAAAAGAGAAGAGAAAGAACATTTAACATGACTTGGCACCCATACCTACATCTGCAAATGAGAAGAGAGATTTTACTATAGCAAGAAAGATTACAGAAAGAATAATATCTTGTACATAGTATTCTCACACTTTCTCTATATCTTACAACTCTCACAAGCATATTTATTTATACTTCGTAGAACTTATCCATCAAGTAAACTTGTCCTTCACTCTATAAAAACTATATTACAATCTCAATCTAATGATCAAAGTAAGTCTCTTTAGGAAATTTAAATCATAATCTAAATAATTTTTCTAACCCACCAATAGTAAACTAATGAGAAAATTACATTGGCCCTTTAGATTTATTGAAATAACACTAAGATCCAAAGTTTAAAGAAATAAACACTCCCCTCCCTTGTATATATGGAAAAGCTAACAGTATCTAATGAATCATATTTGTATATCCAAAATTTCAAAATATCTTACTTTTACTTTTTTTATCTTTTCAAATGAATCCTAATATTTACTTTTTCATATTATTCTTTAATTTTTAACTTATTTTCTTAATAGAATACTTCAATTTATTATTTTAATAAAATAAAATAAAAATAACGTATACATATATCTATGCTATTCTAAAAGTCAAAAGACTCTTATGGTCTCCTACTATATAATATATACATATTTAAATTATTTAAAAATAAATTTGTCATTTGTGATAATCTCCACACTAAATTATTGTGATATCCTGATAATTTAATATATGTTTTAGAATATTCGTACATGACTTATGTTTTTAGGCGAATAAAATTTTTGGAAAATTAGGTTAAAAGTGAATAAACACTAATCTGTATATATATACACACACACACATATGTATAACTTAGAAAATGTATTTTAATTATACTATAGATTGACTTGGACTTGGAATTCATTTCATTTAAAGTGTATTGGTAAATAAAATTTGTTATGAATAGAATGAATTATTAAACAATAATTGAGTATATATATATTATTTATAATTATAGATAAATTAGAGTCAGAATTAGCACATGTGTACTATGATATAATATTTTATTTCTAAGTTTTTTTTTTCTTTGGGGTCGAATACCTTCTTCCCTCTGTCTTTCCACTGCCACACTTGTTCCTCCTCTATTTTAGTTGGTTCTAGAGTATGTCAGTGTCTTCTTAAAATTCAGCTATGAACACTATTCTCCTCCCTTCTTGTTGGTATGATTTTCGTTGGCCTAGCCTTCCGTTAAGCCAAGCTGCCATGGGAATTAGTTTGCTCTCCCTTGTATAGCTCTTGTGTGGCCTTGTATCATTTCAATGTCTAATGTATTCCTTTTCCTCAGCTCAGTCGAGACAGAAAAAAGGATAGTTGCCCTGTTTTGTGTTTTGGCATGTACTGGAGCCTCCCATTAGTCAGCTGCTTCACCTCAGGCCATAGAGGACTTTAAGTTTAATGGCAAAGCTGTCGTGTACCTCAGGTGGCAGGGCAGCCAGCAGCAAGAGAAATAGCTCCCCACTCTTCCTAATCAAGCTATGAAAGCAAAGGGAGTTAGGTGCACAAAACTCCTCCTTGCCATGAGTTTTGTCAATAGCTAGTTAGTTTATGTCTTTGATTTCTTTATATTTTTATATATAGTTGATGATTTAGAATTAAGGACTAAGAAAATTATGAGCAAAAGTTTAAGAACAATGAATATCTAAGATAATTATGTCTAATTGTAGAATAAGGAAATTAGAAATTGAAGTATGATAATATAGGACTTATATACTCTTAAGTTAGATAAATTGTAGAAAAGTAATTTAATTAGGATTCAAAGTTGGGAAATAAGTAGTATGAAAAGGATGAGATATGTTGAACTCTTGGTGTATGTATATATACAAATGCATACACACTAATGGATATTAAATATTTTTTTAAAAGTATTTGACAACGTGTATAAAAGAAATTAAGTGTTATTATATATTTAGAAGTTGACTTCCCTACAGTTTGATAAATAAAATAGCTAATTAAGAAATATGATATGGAACTAATTAATGTAATTTTAAAATATTTGGTTAAGGAGTTAAGGAGATTTAATTTTCAAGAAATATATTTGGTGTAATTATTTATGATTTAAGTTATTCAAGTGAAGCAGGGGTAGATTTTGCAAGTTGGAGAAATTTAACATTTCAAATATTTTCGAAACTGAATTAAATTAATAGTTCCAAAATAAAAAGTGTATGTTAGGGTCTTAAGATGATACATGCAAAATTTCGTAACCTAATTAGAAGCATACGGTTTGTTAGAGCTACGGAACTAAGTCTAGTTCCACACAGGAATTTTAGTGATCTTCAGTTAGTTCGGGAAACTTTGTCAATGCTTGTGGTTGGAATTAGCTTAGGGCCCCTAAATAAAAGTTGTTCCTAACATACTAAAAAGTAAATCTGGAGTGGTGCCGGTTTTAATTCCTTGTTATGAATATTTAGGAGGAGATGGAACTCAGGGTTATGATTTTTGGATATTGATTGAACCAGTTTTAGTGTAACTAACTTTAGAGAGTTTTAAAGGTTGAATTAGGAATAAAGTTCTTAAGATGAAGTGCTCATAATATCTTGATAAGTTAGACTGGAAATTTTTGTAATTTAATTCCCAAAATATGAAGTTTTTGTAAGCTTTGGAGTCCGTTATTTACAACCAGGAATTTTGCGAGTGCCCTGTTTTTGTTTATGTAAAGAATCGAATGAGTTCAAGGCTGATTTTAGGAAAAGTTTCTAAATAATAAAGGTAGCTAACATCCTATAGATAATGTTTAGACTGGGTTTTATTAAATTTGATTAAGTATGTAAGTGAAAATAAACATATATCCAAGGGTTGTAAAAATGCCTAAAAGGAGTAAACTTTAAAAAATTAACTATATTAGTATATATATATATCCAAATAATACATATGATACATATCTAGAAAGATATATTTGTCTATTAATTTATATTTGTCTATTAATAATTCCAACAAGTGAAATTGGATTTCCTTTTTCCTATAGAAAGTTATGTTCAGATAACTAAGGTAAGGTCAGAGCTGCCAAAATCCTGTGTTTTGTAGAAATTGATGTAACTTCACAGAATAAACTATATTGATATATAAATCTAAAAATTTCAAATGATATCCCATTATAAAGCTACATGTATCTAATATTTTATAAATTTTTTGAAACTGGATTTGGAATTTCCTAGAGAAAGATATGACCATTAGAGTGAACACTTGTTCAAATCCCAAGTTTAGATAGTTTTAATATTTCTGACTCACTGGTATTTTCTATCTTTTTTAATAGTTTCCTTCTACCCTATTACATGTTAAGACATCTAAAATGTCTCTTCATTATCAACCTTGTCATACAAAGTACAATTTATAATACTTGATATGTAAAGGCTTAATAGAAAATTTTCATAAACAAACCTATCTATAATAAATGTTGATTTTATAAATTAGAAAATGTAGTTGTAGCTTCGAAAAGTGTGGTTAAATCAACAACGCATGTGAATGCAATCGTAAGTGATGAATGAGATTGGTTAAAGGTGGGTGATTAATTGTTGCCTATAGGGGCTAGATTATTATATGTAATTGTATGTGTATTTAAATAAATGTGCAAATGCAATGTTTCTGTGAGTTATTTGAATCATATTTGTCTGAAATATTTTGTGATTGATAACAGCTAAAAATTTGAAACTTTTCTGAGAAAGGATTTTTATTTCTGGAACTGAGATCTAGGTGCATCTAGGATATTTTGATTGGAAATTCTAAAATATTTTGATTATGATAAATGTTTTAAAAGTTTAAGTGCTCAGTCTCGATGAGATGGATTATGTACGGAGATTAATCTATTGTGTGGGCGCATAAATGTCGGGTGGGAGGTGATATTGTTGTGCAGGGCTGAGTTACTTGTTGCCCCTTTGTTTGCTTTGTATGTTATGATTGCTTTGATTTATTTATGATCTTATGAATCATGTAAGTTGTGAATTTATAACGAATAAAAATATGTACATGTATTTTGGATTAAAACATGAACATTGTTACATGATGTTATTTTATATATTATATTACTTGTGTTGAGTGATGCTAGTACACTTTTGGTACTATTTTCCACTTACTGAGTCCAGAAGACTTACCCCTCTTCTGTGGTATTGTTAGTAGTAACAAGATTTGTGGATGGCTACTACTGATAATAGATCTTGCCTAGTGTTTGATGGCAAGGTAACTCTTGGGAATCTCAATCTTGAAGTCAAAGGGTGAAAATTTGCTGTCACACTAGACTTGTTATGTGTATTTAATTATGAAAATCTATAAATACTAAGTTTCATGTATTTATTTAAAGTTAACCCCTCTTAGACATTTCCACAACCACCTTGGAGATATGTTTGGTTTCAATTTACATACTTAACTAAATTCAACAAAACAAAGTCTAAACATTATTTTTAAGAAGTTAGCTATTTTTTTTTTTAGAAACTTCTTCTAAAAGTAGTTTTGAACTAACTCAAATCCTCACATGAACACAAACAGGGCACTCGCACAATTTCTAGTTGCCAATCTTGGATTCCAATGATTATAGAATTCTCATACTTGGGAATTGAATTATGAAACTTTCCAATATAGTTTATCCAAGATGTTAGGAACAATTCCTCTGCATCACTCCACTCTAAATCATCTTCTAAGACCCTCTAAACCTAATTACACTAAAATACGTTCAATAAGGACTCGAAAATCACAACCATGACTTCGAATACCTCTAAAATACACATAACATAAAATTAAAATCTATAAAGCTCCATAATTGTCCATTAATATGTTAGGAATAATTCCTATTCATAGGCATTAAGCTAATTCAAACCACAACCCAACCCCAGTCAAAGTCCTTCGGACTGACTAAAGCTCACCTAAAATCCTACACTAACCTAGCTACAATTCAATATCTCTAATGATAAATACACTTCAAATCAAGTTACAAAAATTTCTAGATATCATTCCAAGACCAAAAGCTACACTTTATCTTAACTCCTAAATTAATATAGTTCCATAGAACACCCGAAATACCTGATTTCTCTAACTTATATAATCTAACCCTATTTTCCCTTTTTCATTAACCACTCAATTCTATATCAATTATTTTCATCACCACCAACTTGTATTTTACCTTTTAAAAATTCTCAAATCCAAACATTTTAAACCATGCCACAAAGATGTAACTAAGTTTTAAAAAAAAGGAAGGGAAATTAAGTGACTCACACGCTTAGTTCTTTTAGGCTTATCAACTATAACCTTAAGTGCACTTTATCTCATTGCTTTGTCTATGTGTGTATATACAAATATACACATATATACACTTTCCAACAAAATCAACACAATCTCATTAATTCCTATGTTACTAATATTTTTAACATTAAGTTAATAAGATCCATCAAAAGCTTGCGTTATCCATTTTTTTCATCATAGTACAGTTGAATTCACGTGTTTCCTTTTTCAATTATTACTACCTATCATGTTCTCATTCTTTTATCATCTTCCAAGCTTCCTTGTATTTAAGTAACTAAATAACCTTTCAATACCTATTTTCTCTAAACTTTCAATTTTTATTCAAATAATCCCTAACCATAAAAGTTTTAACATTCCAAGTTTTACTCATCTTATTACAACTAGTTTCATTTAGGCATTTTTACATACATCTTAAGAGCATAATTACTTTTGTTTCATGTGTATGTGTATTATATCTTTACATACCCAAAATAGTTAACACAAAATTAATTCCCATGTTACTTATATTCTAAAATCAAATGTGAAATTGGTTTAGTTAATCAAAGGAATTAAAACATGAATTACATATATTTCCAACTATATAATCCTATCTAATTCAAGCTTTCTTTTTCCCTTAAATGATTAACTATCACACTTTCCGTCAATATCAAATTCTTACTACTCCTCCCAAACTCACTAAACTCAACACCTCCTCAATTATCAATAAGTAAAAGAAAATAATGAATTAATTATATGGAGACATAGAAATAGCCCACTCACTCAAGGTACATGGCAAGGCTTCCATGGCTGAAATAACTGATCCAAGGCTGCCTAAAATAGGACCACCAAACCCACATCTTGGTTACAGCTTCCTTATGGTGGCTGCTATAGTTGAAGAGCTACAAAGCAAGAATAAAAGGTAACCAAAACCAGGGCAACCCGACTGAAAGATTGAAGGGAAGCTGCTGCTGCCTTACTGCAGGCAAACAAGGAGAAAGGGAACTCCAAAATGGGAAAGGAAGAGAGGAGGAAGAAGGTGGAGGCTGCTAATCGGTGTATGAATTAGGTTGCACATTACAAGAAAAACAATTATCTGCGACAAGCAAAAATTGTCACAGATCGCATAAAAACCCCGTCATGGGCAACGGGTTTCCATCGCAGATAAGCCCGTTGAAGAAAATGGCGTCATTAATAACCAATTTCTACAACCGTAAAAACAACTGTTGCAGATAAACTTATCCGCAACCATTGCAAATAACCAATGTCCATGCAAGTTAATGGCTTGCAATCTTATTACGTAGAATGGACCAATATAGATAATTAAACTACCTTGTCTTCCTTAAGCTATCTAAACTTTTTAAATTATATTTGCAATATCACTTTCAGCCTACAAAATTTAAAAACAGAAAAATCAATCTTCAAAAAAGTAAAACAACTGCTCAATTTTAGTTACTTCGAAATTTTGAAGCACCTGAAACAATCTTTCAATTGGCAAGTAGAGGTACACCATTAAGTCTACTTTTTAAGCATATAAGCTACCACACATACCAAAAGGAAAACCAAAAGAAAATATCATAATGTAGATTCTTTTTTCCTAAGACCATCAATCACAAAGATTATATACACAAGATTGAGCGAACTCTATTCAGTTAAAATTCTAAGTAAAATAATGTGAGTTACTAGTCAAGATAAGTTATAAAAAATTTGATAAGATATTGTCACACCCCTTATGGAGGCATGACTAGCCGAAGGAATGGGAACCAAACCTCCATTGCAACTTAATATATACATAATTCTAACTTTCCGTATAAGTATTCCAAATTTTATGATTTAACATTAACATAGGCAGCTTTTATGTTTTCTAGTTAGCTACTTCATCATTGAAATTTATATCAATTAAATCAACTATGCATCTTGTATTCACAATCTATCATTCAATTCTTAACAAATTATTAGGGTTCCTTTCCTTAATACATATCGATTCTAAACCTCCCTTAATCTCTTACGTTTCAGTCCCTAATACCCTAATAATCATAAGGTTTATCTTTAAGAATTTCCAATTACCCACCTAATCAATCAGTTCCAGCACCTAAACCACCACTAAAATTCATGGCTAGGACAAAACAGGGAAGTGTGGGTTGAAACTTCAACCCAAACCGTCACCCCCATCCAAGCTCCAACTCACATTAAACTGAAAAAAAATAGCCATAGCCGAGCAACTACAAGCTAGAATCAGGAAGCAAGCACAGTAGGCAGAAAAGGCATGGTTGGAAATTCCACAACTACCTAGATCTGCTCCTTTACAAATTTAATCCTAACTACCTATACCCAACACTCCTACAGCAGCTCCTACACGCCCAAACCACAAATCAAAGTTTCTATATGCTCACTTGCTAAACTAAGACAGCTTAAATCCTGCATTCCAACACCAGTCAAGACAAAAAAAAAAGTTAACACTCACCTAAACAGAGCCATGCCAGAACACAGAACAATTTCCCTTCATGATTCCACCAGCCAAAAACAAATTCATTTAGCCACTTCCATGGCAACCAAGAGCTGTTAGTTTAAGAGGAGTACCCGTACGAAGGAGGAAAAGGAAAAGTCAAGGTACTGACTTGGGAAGAACTTACCAGAAGATGCCCGAAAGAATTCCACAAAAATCAATCCAAGGAAATGAAAACAAAAGTCTCGGTTTTATGAAGAAGAGGATTAGCAGTGGAAGACAAGAGTGAAAGAAAAAAAATCTAACAGTCAAAGGTCAACATGATTTGTGGTCACCACTTAATCTCATGTGCATAAAATTTATATGCCATAGATATAATATATTATTATTTTATGTATCATATCTTGAATTACACTTCTATCTTATTTACTACTAAAATTTTCACATTTAAAAAAAAAAAATTAATCGATGAAATCAAAGTCAATGATTTTAAAATTAAGACTCAAATTTAATCTTGGTTATTAGTATTTATATACTAACTTATATATTAAATATTTGAATTAATTGCACA
The DNA here is from genome assembly GCA_029379385.1 of Quillaja saponaria. Taxonomy (NCBI): domain Eukaryota; kingdom Viridiplantae; phylum Streptophyta; class Magnoliopsida; order Fabales; family Quillajaceae; genus Quillaja; species Quillaja saponaria. Next base: position 14,744,262 of record CM055605.1, on the reverse strand, counting down.
TTTGTTCTACTTATAAATAGCAAGTTTACAGTTAGTTACAAGTTATAACTTACTCCAATAAAAAGAGAAGAAAATCAATTAATTCACATACCTATGTATATATATATATCTACTCATAGATTCAAACTATCTTTTATTTTAATTCACTTATGAAAAATGATTATTTAATCTGTCCACGACAATTTACAAAACATATCCCGAAACGTATGTTAAGTTGTTAGGTTCTAGGATATTTATTTACACTGTTACTTATTACCGGGTTGTGATAATCATAACAACCTACGAATATTCTATTACGTACATTAAATTGTTGGGTTATAACAGATATGTTTTCAAATGCATATACAAATATTCCAAACTTTGTTATCCAATTCAATATTTAATGATAACATTTACATGTTAAAAAAAAAATATTTACCAATTTAACAGTATATACCTTAATCATTTTTTCTGCCTCTTCCAATAATCCTACAGTTTCAAATGACAACATAATTCATAGCATTAATTAAAATGATAAGGAAAAAGTGATAGCCCAAATAAACATATTTTTTGCATGTTTGCATATAAACAGTATAAAGCATCAACTTACTCTATGATAAATTAGTTACTAAGTTCAAATGAGCCACAAATAACTAGATGGTCAACTTTTACTAGTCAAGTAATTAACATAGTAACAAAACTGGACAACCTAACCATTTAAATGAACTAAGGATTGAAATGGGAAATCTAACCCTAAATAAGCTTAGAAGTCATGAATTAAACGTTCAATGCAATAAAATTATCACCTATCTCCTATCAATCTCTAAAGACAAGCCAATATTTGTCACACCACAGAGGTAAAATACCAATGGATATTTTATTATCTTTCTAAAATGCAGTAAAACAAAATTGATACAAACCTAAAAAATTTAGGACGAGAATGACAATAAGAGCTTACCCCTAATATAGGACAGTTAGGCCAACTAGCTCTCTTCTTAGTGCTCTGATAAACAACCATCCAGCTTGTGCTACAAAAATCTATCTGAAGCACCCATGTTAGAAGAACATCAAAGACATACAAATGCTATTATTCTTACTGGCGTCAAAATAAAATAGATGCTTTACAAACCTGATTTTTAGTAATAGTGACCAATCTTCTTCATGTAGTATGAAATATAAAAAAAAAATTAGAATTTCTAAAAAGGCACCATATAAAAAGGAAGAATTTGACTTCCAGATCCTAAATTCGAATTTTTCATCATGGAACAACTGGAGATTCTTTTTTTCTTTTGGGTTTCAATATGGGTAATAAGTTAGTGTTAGCTCAAAAAAAATTTATACTCTTCTAGCTTTCAAAAGTGAAAATTCACAACATCTAAGGTGCAAAAAATAGGAAAATAAGTCCAATGCAGTACAAGGATCTACATACTAGTCAAGCCAAATGAACTCTTCGATCTGCATTGAAGACCAAAACAAGAACGAAGTTGACTCAATTCACTCAACAAATAACTTCTAAATTTCATATATTATTAGTCCCTAATCATAAGGACTTGACCGTAATAATTCCAAAATATTAATTTACAAATAACTTCTTTTAGTCATTTTATCAAACATCTTGAAAGCATACTTTGTTCCAATTCATATATATATCTTATGTATGTAACCAAAACTAGCACCAATACTAACCAGAATTCAAATACTAGATTAAAAATGGATGAATCATTTAGGGACAATAAAGAGCTTAAATCTTGGAATTCCACAAGAACCAAACAAAACTTTACCCACTATTTTTCTCACCACCATGATCATATTCTTTTATTCACAAACTCGCTCAATCTCGAAATCTAATCCTCAAACAAAACAAAAAGGAAAAGGAATCAGCTCCAAGAAAACAAGAGAATTACTTGAAGTAGAGGTATTTGGAACTACTCCAAAATAGAAGGGTGGCTGAGCAGCTGTTGGAGCTGTTGCTGTTTGTGGATGCAGTGGCTTTTGGAGGTGTTAGCAATCCACGACAGCTACTCCTCGGCTCAAGAATGGGCTGGGGAATATCAAGACACAAGCTGCTAATGAGAAGTTAGTGCTTTGGCCTTCTTAAATGGAGCTAATAGAAGAGTCGAGAAAATAGGGGGAGGAAAAAGGCGTGGAGGAAGAAGACAAAGAGAAAAAAAATCTATAAGGAAAACAATAGGAAAATAGGACGAAAAGGAAAATAAAATAAAAGGATAAAAAATCAGTATTTTATGTTGTTTATTCATTTATTTAGTTTGTGTTTATAATCAAACGTACTAAGTTTTTCCTTTTTATTTCCTAAAACTTACCGTTACCGTACCGAGTTATAACAAGTAAAATTTCCATCAATTCTCTAATACCAGCTTGGGTGTCCTAACTTCATTGGGACCTAACTAGATAGATGAAAAACCTGAAAAAAAAAAAAAAAAAAAAAAGGTCTTAATTTATTTGAGTTTCTAAAAATAATTAATTAGAATAGTAAATAAATATTTTTATTTAATAAATTCATATTTTATTAATTCTTTTAATCATGATAGTATTAAATTCTTCTTGTTTAATAATGCATTTATCATAAAAATACATTTTCTTTATTTACTTGTATATTTGTAGCAAAAGGAAGGTTAATGTTAATTGTCACTAGTGTAGCTAATGAACTTACTAATTAGATAATGTTAAATTTTAATTCACACTATTATCATAAAATTATGTTAATTCAATTTTTTTATTCCGCAGAGGTACGTCTGGGCCATTTTATGCACATCTCGATTGATCACCTTTTCGGTTTGGTCAAAGACAGGTCATGCACTTCAAAATTAAACAATTTGTGAGGAGTTTAGTCCTTAAGCTCTCCCCAAGAATATTCAAATGATGAAAGTCAATAAAGGGAGCATAACTTCTTAACTATCTGGTCAACCCCTTGGGGTATGTTAAATTCTTCCTAGTAAATTTTTGTAAAGACAATTACAATCTTTATATTAACTTATATTAAATGGATCCTTTCTCTTTTTTTTCTCAAAAAATTAGTTTTATTATATTTTGTAATGCTTACGTGATTGTTATTCATTACATGACATAAAGATAAAATTCAAGAACTTATGTTAAAGATTAATTTTAATTTTTTTTAACGGTTAGAAAAATAAGAAATTTTGTAATAAAATATTTTATTTCTAGCAAATTTCCTAATGTAAATACGGCTAGTGCAACGTGCATGACATAAAAATTAATTTTAATGAAAATGAAGAAATCATAGATATAAGTTATAGGTCGATTCCAATTTTTACTTTTACAAATATAATTTGGTTTTTCACAGTTTTTAAATCTGTAATTCTTCATTTTTTGTTATAACCCGATATTGTAACATTTAGAATGTTGAATGTAATAACTGTTTTAACCCAGTATCGTAAAGTCAAGTTTTAGATATAATATATAAATTTCAGTAATAAGCAACAACGACATAAACAAATTAAAGAAATATCAAAAAAATTAAACATGTCTTAACCCAGTATCGTAACAGCATTGGGGGATGGTGTCAAAAATGTTTCACCACCTTTGACCTTTAATAACACAATCTAAGGGGTAAAAAAGAGGCATTTTATTACTTTACACTTTTTTAAAAGGAGAAATTTTTGTTCAACTCTGGCCTTATCGATTAATAGTGTGTAACTAAGGAGTCTTTACTAATATGGAATAATTGACTAGGAATTCAAGATTATTTCTAATGTTTGACTAACATACCATAAATCAATTTCCTATTTAAATGAAAGATACCAATAAAGGAGAAGCAAGAAAAAGTAGGATATAGAAGGAGAGTTGTGGTTATAGGAGGTGGTGTTATTGGCTCCTTCCTCGCAGTCTGTTCTTGATTCCTGGATTTGAAATTTTAGGTTATGAGTTTCAAATTTTGTGGGTTAGACCCCAAATAGAAGAAAAGAATTTAGGGTTTTCTATTTGTTAAGGATTAAATTGAAAGCATTTAATAAGATTGGGCTGAAAAACATAAATACACAAATTTATTGGCAGGTTTCCTTAAGAGGTAAACAAATAGTTAGCAGGTGTGATGATTTGTCAAACTATCAAGAAAACATGTATCCAATTTAGTTGGATATTTAATACCCAGTAAATAGAGTTTGGTATTGTATAACTTACCATGATACTATTGTTAAGAAATTAATTTATATTGGGAATTAAACTAATTAAAACCCCCTTTAAAATTCAATGAGATATAACAAAAATACAAAAAATATAGCCATGCAAAATATAACTAGAAAAGAAGAGAAATAACATTTAACACATAACATTTAACATGACTTGGCACCCATACGTACATCCGCAAATGAGAAGAGAGATTTACTATAGTAAGAAAGATTACAGAAAGAATAATATCTTGTACATAGTATTCTCACATTTTCTCTATATTTTACAACTCTCACAAGCATATTTATTTATACTACGTAGAACTTATCCATCAAACAAAATTTTCCTTTACTCTATAAAAACTATATTACAATCTCAATCTAATGATCAAAGTAAGTCTCTTTAGGAAATTTAAATCATAATCTAAATAATTTTTCTTACCCACCAATAGTAAACTAATGAGAAAATTACATTCCCCTCCCTTTAGATTTAGTGAAATAACACTAAGAGCGAAAATTTGAAGAAATCAACACTCCCCTCACTTGTATAGATGGAAAAGCTAAGAGTGTCACAAAATAATGTGTAAAATACTAAAAATCATATTTGTATATCCAAAATTTCAAAATATCTTACTTTTACTTCTTTTTTTCTTTTCAAATGAATCCTAATATTTACTTTTTTATATCATTCTTTAATTTTTAACTTATTTTCTTATTAGAAACCTCAATTTATTATTTTAATAAAATAAAATAAAAATAATGTATACATATATCTTTACTATTCTAAAAGCCAAAAGACTATTATGGTCTCCTACTATATAATATATACATATTTAAATTATTTAAAAAATAAATTTAATTATTAAAATTCATCTAATCAATTTATAATTATTAAAAAATAATCTCCACACTTTACTACGGTGATATCCAGATAATTTAATGTATGTTTTAGAATATTTGTACTTGACCTGTGTTATTAGGCAAATTAGGTTTAAAGTGAATAAATACTTGTATATATATATATATATATATATATGTACACACACATATGTATAAATTGGAAAATGTATTTTGATTATACTATAGATTGATTTGGACTTGGAATTCATTTCATTTAAAGTGTTTTGGTAAGTAAAATTTGTTATGAATATAATGAATTATAAAACAATAATATAGTATATATATATATATATACACAGTATATATATATACACACACACATATGTATAAATTGGAAAATGTATTTTGATTATACTATAGATTGACTTGGACTTGGAATTCATTTCATTTAAAGTGTTTTGGTAAATAAAATTTGTTATGAATATAATGAATTACAAAACATATATAATTATAGATAAATTAGAGTCATAATTATCACATGTGTACTATGATAAAATATTTTATTTCTAAGTTTTTTTTCTTTAGGCCCGAGTAACTTCTTCCCTCTGTCTTTCCACCACCACACTTGTTCCTCCTCTATTTTAGTTGGTTCTAGAGTATGTCGGTATCTTTTTAAAATTCAACTATGAACACTATTCTTCTCCCTTCTTGTTGGTATGATTTTCGTTGGCCTAGTCTTCCTTTAAGCCTAGTTGCCATGGGAATTAGTTGGACAGCAGGGACTACAACCAAAATCTTCAAGAAACCGTGCCTAGTTTTCCTTTTCCTTGCTTTGCCGCCGTGCTTTTGAAGTACTGCTACCACACTCTTCCTTTTTACTCTCCTTTGTATAGCTCTTGTGTGGCCTTGTATCATTTCAATGTCTAATGTATTCCTCTTCCTCAGCTCAACCGAGACAGCAAAAGGGTTTGTTGCCCTGTTTTGCATTTTGGTGTGTACTGGAGCCTCCCTTCAGTTAGCTGGTTCACCTCAAGCCATGGAGGACTTTATGTTTAACGGCAAAGCTGTCATGTACCTCAGGTGGCAGGGTAGCTGTCATACCCCTCACAGAGGCATGACTGGCCATAACCCTAACTTCGAAACAAAATAACAAACCTGACTCATAACCCAATTAAAGAATAAAAGTAGCTCTACTAAAACCGAAGTTCAACTTAAAAGTTCATTTCCTTTAATAATTAACAAGTTACTGAAAATTTTGGCCGAAGCTCCCTGTAATATAAAACATACATCAAAATACAAATACATATGCTCATGACTTCACACAACCATAACACAAAGATAACAAGGAGCTCCGCTCCATCCATATCATAGACAAGACTAATAACTAGACGCTTACATCATTCAAAATTATACACCCTACAGTTCTATTGTGACTGTAAACTTTCATCCTTTAACTTCAAGTCTGAGATCTTGGAATTACCTTGCCACACTCAATTGGTAAGTCATAAGTTCGGCGACGACAGGTACCGAACCCCTGTTACTAAAAAAAATCCACAAGAGAAGGGTGAGTCTTATGGACTCTGTGAGTGAAAAATCGTACCTAAAGAGTACTAGCATCACTCAACACAAACGTATAACATATATATAATATCCTCATGTAAGATTGATCATACCTTAATACACATTACACGTGTATTTTATAATCATCATAAATTCATAATTTACATGAAACACATGATCACAAATTAATCAGAGTAATAATATCAAACAAAACAACCAAAGGGCCAACGATAAACTCAGCCCCGCACAACATTATCATCCCCTACCAGGCACTTACATGCCCGCACAATAAATTGATCTCCGTACACAATCTATCCCACCGGGGCTGAGCACTCAATTTAAAAAAATATTTATCATAATCATAATTTTCTTATGATTTTAAATCAGCACATCCTAGGTGCACATAGAATTTTTTTTTAGTTTCGGAGATAAAAATCACTTTTCATAAAAATCTCACTCTGTTGGCTCTTATCAACCACAACCAGTATCAAACAAAGCAACCAATTGCAAACAAATATAATTTAAATAAATTACTGAAATACTCTACTTGCTTATTTTCTACATATCACGTATATTCAAATAAACAAATAATTACACATACTAATCTAGCCCTTAAAGGCAGTAATTACCACTCACCTTCAATTAACTCCATTCGTGCCTTACACTTAAGTTCACACATCCCATCAGGTCCATGTTAGGATTCAGAACTGAAATTCATGTTTCTAAATAATACTTAGTTTCGAAATGTTATTGTTATAACCTTTTTAGTTACTAAGCTTTTATCTCAACTTGTGTAGGTTTCTTTATGAAAGTTTTCCATTAAGTTATTACATGTCAATTAATATGAATTAGACTTTCTGTGATAGGGTTAATAATGAAGAGACATTTTAAATGTCTTGACAGTGCATAGGATAGATGAAACCATTAGAAAAGATAGAAAACACTTAGTGAGTTAGAGAGGTTGAAACTGTCCAAACTTGGGGTTTAGGACCAGTGTCGGTCATATCTTTCCCTAGGAAATTCTGAATCCAGTTTCGTAAAATTTATAAAATACTAGACACATGTAGCTTTATAATGGTTTATCGTTTTTAATTTTTAGACTTGTGTATCAATATAGTTTATTCTTTGAAATTGAATCAAATTCTACAAAACATAGGATTTTGACAGCTTTTACCTTACCTTAGTTAATTGAACATAACTTTCTCTAGGACAAACAAAATCTAATTCGGTTTGTTGCGTTTATTAATAGACAAGTATACCATTCTTTATTATTTGGAAACTTTTTCTAAAATCTGTATTGAATCCACTCAATTTATTACATGAACCAAAAACAAGGCACTAAGAATCCTACATGACCTAGCCAAAGTCTAATAGCTTTAACTAACAACATACTTGGAACTAAGCTATGAAATTTTGCAAACAACATTTCAAGACTATAAGATACATTTTATATTTTGAACTCTTAATTTAATTCTTCCCCGAAGACACTTAAAATACCTATCTTCTGTTACTCACGAAATCTGTCCTGCATCCCTACATAGTTCACCTAACTTCCAATTACTACACTTCACCCCCCAACTAACCATTCTTTGTTCATAATCACTACCCACTTTTATTAAATCCTCATGACCAAGAATTAAGTTTACCTAGTTTTACTCATTTTATTACAACTAGTTTCATTTAGGCATTTTTACAAGCATCTTAGGTGCATAAATTCCTTATATTGTTGTATGTGTATATATATATATTTCCCAACATAAGTTCCAAACATTAGTTTCAATTTCAATTAATACCTAACTCCCAAGATTTCAATTTTATTAAGTTCTATTCATTATATATCCTACAAGAATTAACACAATTCGCCAACTCCTATACCGCTACATTTAAATTTCCAATTTAGTTTAAGGGTTAACTTGATTAGAGTCATTAGAGCCATCAACTATATTACTCGCAGAGCTATGCACCTAGGGAACTCATATTGGTTTGGACGTACATGCACGTCAACTAAAAAAAATAAAGGACTCAAAGCAGATCCTTAATATAAGCCAATGGTGTTTTAATCTTACAGAGCTACAAATATTCTCAATGTTTTGAATAATATTACTTTGACATACAGAACCACGCAACCAAGACATAATGAAAGATAGAAAATCATAATAGACTTTGTGAATTTCATATAAGTATTCAAAGGAAACTGAAAATAAATTCACAAATATAAAGAGAGAGGAATTGAAAGTTACTTGGAACTTAGAAAGCTGTTCTTACGTGACTCCCTTGGAATTGAATTTGGATTGTTTACAACTAGCAGAAGGACTGAAATTGAAAGAGGAAGGAATGGCCAGCAAAGCAAAAAGGCATCTGCAAGGAGGATAGTCCCGCACGGAATTCATTACCACCCCAAAACAGAGGAAAGAAAGAGCAGGGCTCGATCACAAAGAAGAAGCTACTGCTGTCCCAACTTGAACTCTCTGTAGCTGGACTAGGGAGGGTTGACTGCTAAGAGTTCTCCTTAGCCAAGATAGGAAACAAAGAAGCAGGACCTCCTCGAATATTCGAGAAGCAGGGGACAAAAAGATCTCAAAGGCGGTGGAAGCAACAAAGAGAAGAAAAGGTAGAAAAAAAATTGATCCAAAAAGGTAAAGGAATAAAATTTTAAAAAAAAATTGTAATGGGTATAAAATAAAATACAAAAAAAAGTAAGGTCAAAGTATGAAAAAGGAAATGTATGGCTCACAATTATTTTTAGTTATATATATATATATATATATACTGCTTTATTGTATTTAAACATTAATTTCATTTATCAATAAAATTACATGAAAAAATCAAGATCAAAATCAAGTAAGTTTAAATTTTTTATACATATGTATAACATTTATTTTATCTATACTTGCCCTTATTTTTATAATAAAAACTTATACTAAATTGTTCAAATTTCAAGATTTAATATCGGGTTATAACATGTTTAATTGTATAGTTATTCATTTAATTTATTTATTTTACAATTCTAATTTACACATTATGTCTAAAACTCGATTTTTACATAATCGATTTAGGACGGTTATAATAGCAGCCAAAAGCAAGAGGGATAGCTCCCCACTCTTCCTAATCTAGCCATGGAAGCAAAGGGAGTTAGGTGCAGAAAACTCCTCCTTGCCATGAGTTTTATCAATAGCTGGCTAGTTTGTGGCTTTTATTTATTTATATTTTTTTATGTAGTTGATGATTTAGAATTAAGGACTAAGAAAATTCCGAGCAAAAGTTTAAGAAAATGAATATATAAGATAATTATGTCTAATTGTAGAATGAGGAAATTGGAAATTTAAGTATGATAATATAGGACTTATATACTCTTAAGTTAGATAAATTGTAGATAAGTAATTTAATTAGGATTCAAAGTTGGGATATAAGTAGTATGAAAAGGATGAGATATGTTGAATTCTTGGTGTATGTAAATATAAATGCATACACACTAAAGGAAATTAAATATTTTTTTAAAAGTATTTGACAACGTGTATAAAAGAAATTAAATGTTATTATATATTTAAAAGTTGACTTCCCTAAGTTTGATAAATAAAATAGCTAATTAAGAAATATGACATGGAACTAATTAATGTAATTTTAAAAGGTGAAAGAGTTAAGGAGATTTAATTTTCAAGAAATATATTTGGTGTAATTATGTATGATTTAAGAATCATGGAAAGTAACTTGGAAGTGGTTATTAAAGTGAAGCAGGAGGAGATTTTGCAAGTTGAAGAAATCTAACATTTTGAATATTTTCGAAACTGAACTAAATTAATAGTTCCAAATAAAAAGTGTAGGTTAGGGTCTTAATATGATACATGCAAAATTATTAATTTAATATTATGAAGATTAAATAATATTATATTTAATATTATGAAGATTAAATTTAATATTTTTTAGGTGTGACTATATTAAATAAATTTAAATTATTAATTTATTTTCCTAAGTTGGTAATATATATTAGTAAACTAATTAATGTAGGCAAAATTATATTATGTTTAACATTTATGAAAATTAAATTAAATATTTATATGATATCATTGGTTAGACCACAATTAAAACTTAACTCCAAAATCAATTTTTTTTTTTCAATTTTTAAAAAAATGACATAAATTGTGTTTTAATGTTTTAATACATATATTTCTTCTCTGTATTCCAACTAGGTGGATTATTGCTAAGGCTAAATACTTTTATGTTTTGATGATTTACTTATAAAAATTTGTTAAAATTTATATCAGGGAATATAAAAGAAAAATACAAATACTAGTAATAACTTCTGTATACCCTATGAGCATGATAAATTGAAGCTTTTTTTTGTCTACAATTGAAAGAAATCAATTATTCGTCAGCCCTAAGTTGTGGGTCTGATCTACAGCTTTTACAAAAAAAAATAAAAAATCATTGATCCTTAATTGAAATGAGTACATATGTGCTAATATTAACACAAGAAATTAATAATTTTCTTATTCGCCAATGTAAGAAATAAATTAATAATATGTTAAAACACAATTTGTACGTACCAGGGTACTCAATCTAAATAGAAACTGAAGAGAAAGTGAGAGAGTTATATATACCTGCGGGAGTTCTTCAGTACTCAAAACAAAAAAAGAGTAAGAGATATTCATGGCCTTAGAGCCACAATCGAAGCTCCCTTCAAACCAATACCAAAGAGATGAAGGTAACCCCATCAGTGTTTTTCATGAACTAGCAGTTGAGTTCTATTAACACCTCCTTCTAGAGTTGGTGAGAAGAGAGCCTCGAATTTGGCTTAAAACCAAATCAAAAAACCTCAAATAAGAGTTAACCTAAATATGCATGTCTATATTATATGTGTTTGTGAGTTATATATAGGCTAAGACATGTGGTCTAGATATAATATGAACCGCTGAGCTTGAATGATGAAATACATTAGTTACTTTCCTTTTAGCATCCAATTTGGGTAATTAATATTTAGTTAACTTCCTAATTGCTATAATGGGCATATGACTTTCCTTTTCTTTTATGCATTATAAGTTTTCTTTTATTTTGAGAAAGACTTGATTTCTATTTGCTTTAATTTAGGTGGGAAACTTTCATTCTGTTATGCATTTGTTTCCATTTCTTTTAGAGAAATACTTCTCTTTCTAATTTCTTTTTATTTAGGAGGGAGACTTTCCCTTTTTTTACGATTAATTTTTTTTTTACTTTTTACCCATTGTTTAGGGTTGAATCACCTCATTGAATCAGTATCCTTTTTCATATTCAATTAGGATTAGAAGCATATAATTGAAAAAACAATTGTAGACTTAAGGGCTATAACTATATGAGCCATTGAACAAAAAACAATTGAAGTTTCCTTTTCTAGTTTGGAGTTGTTCTTTGGTTCAATGGTTTTGTTAAATAGAGAACAACTTGATATATGACTGCAATAACTTGATGGACTCCTTCTAGCATTAAGCATTGCTTCAAAGAGTCTAATAGTTAAGCTGAATTGCTGATGGACTAGTAAAAATGGGAAACGCCATCCAAAAACCTTAAGTTATTCTTTATTGTTCTTAGTTGTAGTGCTAATATGTTTATGGGTAATTTGATGGGAGTCAGTTTCCCAAGACTTTGTATTGTTTCTTACTTAATGTTATTCCTTTTTGTACCAAAAATAAAAATAAAATTGTTATACTAATTTCTATACAGCTTGAAAAAAGTAATAGAGAAATAACTTTTTGATCTATGTAAAATAACGTGTGTACATGTTACTGTTTTGCACATGCACTATATAATCTTCTTCTTCCTATTTGGTAATTTTTTAGGGCTAGCTTACCTCTAGTGGTTTGTATTTTTTTTTCAATAAAAATTAAAGAACAAAATGAAGAAATAAATAAAGTGGTATCTCATTATTTTTAGGCACAAATTGATTTAATCTTACTTATCTCACAATTTGTAAAGAAAGTTACTTATGAAAAGGATAACCAAAACAAGTTAATTACCGGCAAAGCAACAAAACTGTAATTAAATTGTATGAACGTTTTTAAAAATGCACCTTAGTACATAATAGTTTGTATTAGCTTAGTAGTTATAACTAAAAAAAAACAGAGGCAGAGTATATTTGATAATAAAAGAAAGTGTCTTTCTAAACATTGGCCTTATTGCAAATTTTTAACGATAATATATGTAAAAGTAGTATCATGTAATATCTTGTTTGATAATGGTACTAGATGAGTTATACAATACCCACTCTTTTTGTACGGTATTTAAGACCCAGCTGAAGTATATCATTCATTTACCATCGATTTTATTTGAGTGAATCACAACCATTTATTTATATTAACTTATTACTTGTACTGTTAAAAAATAAAGTAATTATATTTGACCCCAAAATATATTTATTTTTTATGAACTACATGTACATGCCTCAGAGACACCATCTCCACCTCTCAGCCACCATCTTTGCTAAGATGTAATTGGTGCTACAGTTTAGTTGCTTTTTCTAGTCATGTAGGATTCATTTTCACTATCCTATCAAGATACTCTAAATGAAAAAACTTGTCAACCTAATTTAGTTTCTTTCTAGGTTTAAGAGAATAATGTGAATTAGTTCATATCTAGCAAATTATATATCTATGTGTATTAATTTGTGCTTAACAAAAATAATTCAACTTACATGAAGAACAATTAATTTATCAATCCTTAATTGGATGTTCTAGAAGTAGCTAAAAGGTTAAGGTGAGGCACATGGTGGTGGTGGTGGTGGTCATGGCTGTGAGCCTATGATCAGTGGGGCGGCTACAATGGGTTGGCATTGGGTGGTGTTTTATGATGTGGTGGAGTTGGAGGGAGTGATGGTAGTAATAGCATTTGAGTGGTGTTGTCAAAAATGTTTCACCACCTTTGACCTTTTATAACACAATCTATGGGGCAATAAAAGGCATTTTATTTTGTACACTTTTTTAGAAGGAGAGATTCTTATTCAACTCTGGCCTTATCAATTAATAGTGTGTATGTAAGGAGTCTTTACTAATATGGAATATTGGACCAGGAATTCAAGATTATTTCTGATGCTTTGACTAATATACCACAAATAAATTTTCTATTTAAATGAAAGATACCAATAAAGGAGAAGCAAGAACAAGCAGGATATAGAAGGAGAGTTGTGATTATAAGAGGTGGTGTTGTTTGCTCCTTCCTCGTAGTCTGTTCTTGACCTGTGTTATTAGGCGAATCAAAATTTAGGCAAATTTGGTTTAAAGTCAATAAATACTAGTGTGTATATATATGTACACATATATGTATAAACTGGAAAATGTATTTTGATTATACTATAGATTGACTTGGACTTGGAATTCATTTCATTTAAAGTGTTTTGGTAAATAAAATTTGTTATGAATATAATGAATTATAAAACAATAATTGGGTATATATATATATTCATATATATTCATAATTATAGATAAATTAGAGTCATAATTATCACATGGGTACTATGATATAATATTTTATTTTTAAGTTTTTTTTTCTTTTGGGCCGAGTACCTTCTTCCCTCTGTCTTTCCACCGCCACACTTGTTCCTCCTTTATTTTAGTTAGTTCTAGAGTATGTGGTGTCTTCTTAAAATTCAACTTTGAACACTATTCTCTTCCTTTCCTGTTGGTACCATTTTCGTTGGCCTAGCCTTCAGTTACGGCTAGCTGCCATAGGAATTAGTTGGACAGCAGGGATTGCAGCCAAAATTTTCAAGAAACCGAGCCTGGTTTTCCTTTTCCTTGCTTTGCTGCCCTGCTCTTTAAGTATTGCTACCACACTCTTCCTTTTTGCTCTCCCTTGTATAGCTCTTGTGTGGCCTTGTATCATTTCAATGTCTAATGTATTCTTCTTCCTCAGCTCAACCAAGACAGCAAAAGGGGAAGTTAACCTGTTTTGCATTTTGGCGTGTACTGGAGCCTCCCTTCAGTTAGCTAGTTCACCTCAGGTCATGAAGGACTTTAAGTTTAACTGCAAAGCTGCCGTGTACCTCATGTGCCAGGGCAGCAAGCAGCAAGAAGGATAGCTCCCACTCTTCCTAATCTAGCCATGGAAGCAAAAGGAGTTAGATGTAGAAAACTCCTCCTTGTCATGAGTTTTTTCAATAGCTAGTTAGTTTGTGGCTTTGATTTCTTTATATTTTTTTATATAGCTGATGATTTAGAATTAAGGACTAAGAAAATTCTAAGCAAAAGTTTAAGAAAAATGAATATATAAGATAATTATGTCTAATTGTAGAATGAGGAAATTGGAAATTTAAGTATGATAATATAGGACTTATATACTTTTAAGTTAGATAAATTGTAGATAAGTAATTTAATTAGGATTCAAAGTTGGGATATAAGTAATATGAAAAGGATAAGATATGTTGAATTCTTGGTGTATGTAAATATACAACTGCATACACACTAATGGAAATTAATTATTTTTTTAAAAGTATTTGACAACGTGTATAAAAGAAATTAAGTGTTATCATATATTTAGAAGTTGACTTCCCTAGATAAATAAAATAGCTAATTAAGAAATATGATATGGAACTAATTAATGTAATTTTAAAATATTTGGTTGAAGAGTTAAGGAGATTTAATTTTCAAGAAATATATTTGGTGTAATTATGTATGATTTAAGAATCATGGAAAGTAACTTAGAAGTGGTTATTGAAGTGAAGCAGGGGTAGATTTTGCAAGTTGGAGAAATCTAACATTTTGAATATTTTCAAAACTGAATTAAATTAATAGTTTGAAATAAAAAGTGTAGCTTAGGGTCTTAAGATGATACATGCAAAATTTCGTAACCAGATTCAAAGTATACAGATTATTAGAGTTATGGAATTGAGGCTAGTTACATACAGGAATTTTAGTGAGCTTCAGTTAGTTCGGGAAACATTGTCGGGGCATGTGTTAGAATTAGCTTAGGACATCTAAATAAAAGTTGTTCCTAACATATAAAGAGTAAATCTGGAGTGACTTAGGTTTTAATTCCTTGTTATGAATATTTTGGAGGTGATGGAACTCAAGGTTATGATTTTCAGATACTGATTAAACCAGTTTTAGTGTAACTAACTTTAGAGAGTCTTAAAGGTTGAATTAGGAATAATGTTCTGAAGATGAAATGCTCCTAATATCTTGATAAGTTAGACTTGAAATTTTCGTAATTTAACTATCGAATATGAACTTTTTATAAATAATGGTAGTTAACATCCTATCGATAATGTTTAGACTGGGTTTTATTAAATTTGATTAAGTATGTAAGTGAAAATAAATATATATCTAAGGGTTGTAAAAATGCCTAAAAGGAGCAAACTTTAAATAATTAACCGTATTAGTATATGTATATATAAATATGTTAGGAATGTAAACACACAAGTTTAGCGAAGAAAGTCTAGAGTTTTGAGGCATTAAGAGTGCAAAAGCAAGAAGAGATGTGGTGATTAAAGATTGAAGCCTGACAACCATCAATTTTCCTTATTCTACTCTTACTTTTTCTTGTGTGTATTTGATGTTTTCTTTATATGAATCCATGTTACTTCTCTAGGATTGGAATGGTACTCAACATGTAGCTTAGTTTTATGTTAGAATTTGATTGCCTAGGATTTGTTACATGGATTATTTATCTAATTCTATGCTTTATCTAATTGATTAGCTACCAATTAAATTGATTTGGTAACTTAGAGGAATCTTGATGAAGAAAATCTAGGTTTAGCCTTGAATAATATAGCAATTTTTTGAATTCATTCACATGCTTGTTGGAATTTGATATGCATGTAGGATAGAAATATACCTTCATACCTTGTGTGTCCATTGTTAGGTCTACCTTAATTCAATTCTTATAGAAATATAGTGAATTGGTTAAGTTAGATATTATTAGAAGCAATTCGAAAGATACTTATAATTAAATAAGAACCCTAGGTTAATAATTCAATATCACAAATAAGCATGATAAGATAATAATAATCCAAGTGAGTATTGGAGGAAGTTGTAATTCTAGGTTTTCTTCATTACATTCTTATGTTTACTTGCTTTAGTTTAGTTTAGTTTAGTTATCAATCTCTTAGAGTTCATTCATTTGGATAAAATTAGGATTGGTAAATTTTAGTACTAAGCAATTGTTAAATATAATTCCTTGTGGGTTCGACACTCTACTTAAGCTTTATTACTTGTTTATGATACCTGCACTTGCCTAAAAGATCATTACACACACACTAGAAATATATTTAAATTTGATGCTTTCTTTTAAATTGAATCATGAATTTGAGTGATGCTTAAGGTTGACATTTAGTTAAGTTTATGTGAAGTTTTTGAGAGCATGTTGGGATTTCATTATGTTAGTGTGATGCATCTTTGACTATTAGTTTATGTGAACCTTAAGTTTTGAGGTATGATAACTCTTGGAAATAGACTTATTTCACATCCTTTTACTAATATTAATTTAGCTCTCTTCTAAGTTTTAGTTAGTTTTTGCTTAGATTTTAGTCAGGTCATATTTGAGTCCTTATCGTATGAGGATGTTGAATCCTAGTTAATTATAGGCTAGGATAAGTTATTTTATATGATTTTTAACTTATATTAACTTATTCTTTGTATTTTGAAGGTCTAATGCAAGAAGAAGTCTCATTGGAGATGAAGTTGGAGGCCAAAATGCTCAAACGCGCAAGACAGGAAAGGACCATATAGCATGTTTGGCTCCTAGGCAGCAGAATTAAGACTTAGGTGCGTGGCGCTAAGTCCACTGCCAAGTGGTAGTGTACTGTGTCCTCGATTTTCAAGGCCGCAGTGCTGGCGCTATTCCTAGTCGTAATTCAAGTGAAATTGAGGATTTTTAAACTTATAAAAGGAGGATTACCTTAAGGACTCAAACGACACAAGTTAGCTAAGATTTTATGGAGTATTAGAGCTTATCAAGGATGGAAGGAAACAAGAGAAGCAAGGATCGTTGAAGCTTGAAGACCAACAACCTTTATAGCTTTCTCTATTTCTACTCCTTCTTTACTTTCATTGTATTCTTTGATATTTATTATTATTGAATCAATGTTCACACTAAGTAGCATGGAGTAATTTTCTTTCTAGAATTGTAACTAGAACTCAACATGTAGCTTGATATTATTTTGTTTACGGATTGCTTAGGTTTCATCATATGATTTATTTAATTTATTCTTTGCTTAATGCTTCTAATTGATTGGCCATCTTTTAGATTGAATTAAGAAATTTAAAGGAGCTTAGAAAAGTAAGTTAGGTTTTGCCTTGAATGAATTAGCACTAATTGAACTCATACACATGTTGTTGATTTTGATTTGTGTATAAGATAAGAAAATACCTATATGCCTTGTGTAGCCAATTTTGGTTCAATCTTAATGAGTTTGTTTAACTTAATTCACACACACACACACACACACATATATATATATAATAAATTGGTTAAGTGAGATACTATTATAAGAAATAAGAATATGCTTATAATTTATTAAGAACCCTCGGTTAATAATTCTTTGCCATAACTAAGCAAGACAAAATAATAAGAATTTAAGAAAAGTGTTGAGAGAAGTTGTAATTCTAGGTTTATCTCTAGTAAATTCTTTAGCTAATTAGCTTTTAGTTTATAATTAGTTTACAATCAGCCCAAAACTCAACCATTTGAATAAAATTAGAATTGCTAATTTTAGTACTTCACATACTATTTGCAAAACTCTTCATAGGAACGATCTCTACTTTATTACTTGAGGATGATATGTTTGCTTGCATTAGTAAAATTAATGTCACACTGCAGCACTCAAGTTGGTGTGAAAAATCAACAACACAAGTCTGGCATTGGCATTGGCATAGCGGCACCCCTATCTTGGGTGCCTCAGCACTACCCTGGAGCCGCAGCGTTGAGACTTCTAGTAGCAACAAGATGTCTTACGATTTTTGCAATTTTGAGCTAGAATTCACCTCCAATTTAACTTCCAATAGGACTCCTTTAAGCAATAAACCTTCCAACACATAAACTAAGTTAATATATATTAGAACTCTTACAAAACACCTAAATCCTAGCCAAAATAAACTAGGATTCAACATTTTAATATAATAAAGACTCACTTAAGAATTAAACTAAAAAGTAAGCAAAATCTAACTAAAAATCAAGAACATAGTTAAAATAATTAATCAAAACGATGTAAAATAAGTCATTTCCAAGTGATATCATTCACACAATTTACCAATTCAAAAACCTTTAAGAAAAGATTGCCTTTTCAAAATGGTTAAAGGATTCAATCCCACCCATAGGATATATGCTAGCTTCCACTTGGAAAAATCGTCAATGGAAGGTGAGTCCTTGAAGCAAAAACTCATTTGTTTCAAGCTAGGGGGTCACGGCTAGGAGGAGGAATTGACAAGAACTCTTTCTTACTCTCTTTTCTCTTTCTTGGCCAAATTCACAAAGTGTCTCTTGTTTGTGTCACTTGCTTGGCCGAATCCTTCTTTAGCTTATAATATATAGGGGCTGGCTAGGGCTATAAAGTCATAATCCATCCATTTTTTAGATTCCAACTAAACCTAAAGCCCAATGCCCAAGGCCTAAACTCCTTTAATAATTCATAATCTTATTATGATTACTAATGGGCCTTTAGACTCTTAGTGGATCAAATCCAATTATGATTACCACTAGAAATTTTCTTGACTTTCAAGAAAACAAGTCTTGCCATATATGTATATAAGTAACAAATTAATTTTTTAGACTTATATGCTTGGAACTTAACAATTAAATCTAGGACTTCATTCATCCTTCTAGATTCTTAATCTAAGTCAATTAAAGTATGTAACCTACTATGTTCTCTCATATGTTGGTGTTACTGATTTTAAACACACAAGTGCATGTATCGTTAACAAGTAATATAAAGTAGACTAGAGTGTCAATCCCACAAAGAATTGAAACTAATATTTAGCTAAGTACTAAAATTAACACAATCCTAATTTATCCAAACAAAAGAATTAGAGTTGAAAACCTAACTAACTAAAGACAAATTAAACTAAAGAATTTAATGGATAAAAGCATAGAATTACAATTTCCCTCAACACTTCACTTGAATCGTTTGTATCACCTTTTACTTAGTTATGGTATCAAGTTGTTAACCTAGGGTTCTAATTCAATTATAAGAATCTTCCAAGTTACTTGTAATAATACTTCACTTAACAATTCACTATATGTCTATGAGAATTGAGTTAAGCAAGATTCATTAAGATTAGAGCTAATTTGGCTACACAAGTATGGAGGTATATTCCTATCCTACATATGAATCAAACTCATTCAATCTAGGTGAATGGGGTGAATGAATTCACACAAGTTCTATTTTGATCAACATTAACACTAAACTCCCTTTTCCAAACTTGTTTAGGTTACCGCATCATTCTAATTGTTAGCAAAGCAATTAGAAGCATTAAGCAAAAAATGAAATAAACAATTGAAATACCAACTCCTAAGCAATCAGTAAATAAAAATATTCAAGCTACATGTTCAGTTCCATAGCAATCCTAGAAACTAGTTTAGTTTATGCTACCTAGTGTAAACATAAACCAAAAAAGTTCAACCATCAAAGCAAATACAAGAAAACTAAAGAAAGCTGTAGGAAAAGAGAAAACTAATGATGGTAGGTCATCCATTGTCAATTCTCCTAAGCTCCTATTTCTTCCTTGTACTCTTGATGGCTTATTTAGCTCCAAAATTTCTAATTTCAATTGTATCCTTTGAATCCCCTAGTTATTCCTTGTTTTATAGGTTTTAAAACCCTCCATTTAAGTTCAATTCAGAGTAGAAAATTGGGACAGCACCACTATGCTTTCCAGTACTAAAGCATTGAAGTCGGCTGAAAATCGACGAAACTGGGAGAACTTAGTGCACCTAAAGCTGCAACACTGCTTTTTGGGCACCTAGGCGCTCACTGCTTTAAAAGGTTGGTTGTTTCGTGAGTTTTTGATAGAATTTCCTTCCAATTTGACTTTCAATAGGACTCTTTATGCACTAAACCTTCAAAACACACAAATTAAGTTATTATAGATTAGAATAATTTTTTAAAAACCTAAATCCTAGCCAAAATCAACTAGGATTCAACATCCTAATACAATAACAACTCAATTAAGAATTAAACTAAAAACTAAGCAAATTTAATGTAAAAATCAAGATTATAGCTAAAATAAATGAGTAAAAGAATATAAAATAAGTCTATTTCAAAGACTTATCAGGTCGCAATAAACGTAATTGGATATCTCCTAAGAAGTACGGATTAAATTAAAACACTTTTAATGTAATTTAGGTTTTGCTAAACTAACCAACTTACATTAATAGATTAAGATTGACATTTAGCAATGTATCATGACCGCCTAAGTACAAGCAAAATTAATATCATTGATCAAACCTTTCAGTGCTTGGTTATCGTGTAATTCAATCCCTTCATCATACATATCCCGAGTTAAACATAGGGCATGGATTCTAATGTCAACCATAACTTTGTCTAAATCAATTAGTACTTGAAACCAAGTTTACATTTTGTTCCTCAAAGTGATTCAGTCAAACAATTTTCTTAATTTCTTTCACTTTCCAATGATTCCCGAAATAAGACATACTTGTTTCAAAAGGGCATAGGATGTTCGTCCTCTTTACTTAGGATGATGAATTTTTGTTTATCTTTCATCTACCTTCATATGCTTCACTACATATCCAATAAACACTCATGTATCACCCTTGTTACAGGACTTAATTAAAAGCAATAGGTGTTGGCCCCTATCAAGACTATCATGTTTTTAAGGTTATGGTTAGGTATCATTTAAAATTGATTAAATGACAAAGCAATGTCAAGGACTTACAAATTTAAATGAGAAGTAAGCGATAATGATTTGATTATTTAAGATTATTTTGGTTTGTTGAGTCCTCTCAAAAGTTAAAACAAAATTAAATAATATCGTAGTCCAACTAAGAATATCATAAGCATATATTAATTATCTAATTGAGAGGGTCATTAGATAAAATAGTGGGAGTAACCAAATTAAATAAAGACCCTTTAATTTGGTATATGCATTAAACAAAATATTAACACATGCTTTCTATCTTTATATCTAGGTTGTTAGAATGACAAACTATTTGTCACTTAAATCAATATTAGAATCTAACATGTTGACCAACTCTAAGTGTTTGGACTGGTACTATATTCTTAAAAAAAAAAATTAAGACAAGAAGAGATTTACTATGTCCTAGAGCGAACATTCCTTAGGTTCTGGTTGAAGGTTTGCCTGATTATAAGGAATATGATTTTGATAATCATCAAAAGCACTTGAATGACAATGAATAAGCAATATGTGTGATGCGGAGTTCTATGTGACCAAAGCTCCAAAGGCAGCATTAGAAAATGGATGCTTACACAATTATCATTTCCAAGAGTTGTATGTTAAGCAAGGCAGAGTTGAAATGTTTAAGGTATCCAAGGAATTATTTCTCTGTAAGCTAGCCAAAAGTTCTTTAGTAAATGTTCACTTATTGAAGATGATTGCGTGCATAGAAAGATTGTTCCAATTTGGATTTTCCATGGACCATGAACTTTTAGTTGATTAAGTCTTATAGTCTTTGCCCGAGTCATTTTCACAGTTTGTTATGAACTACAACGTGAATAAGTTTGAAACAATTCTACCAAATTTACATAACATCTTGAAAATTGTGAAGGGCAATATCAAGAAATATAAAGTACAAGTTATACTGATAAGTGGTTTAACCCAAGTCAAAGGGGAAGAAGAAAAAGTCCAAGAGTATGACTAAGGCCACTAGTGGTATTAAGAAAGACAAGGCCAACATCACATATTTCCATTATGACAAAGAAGGAATTGCAATGCACACTTGAATATAGTGAAGGAAAAAAGACTTGGTGAAACCTCTACTTTAGGTATGCTTTTGATTGAGGTTAATCTATCATATGCAAACCCTAGCTCCTAGGTCTTGGATACCTGTTGTGGTTCTTACATTTGTAACAATGTACAGGAACTAAAGAACAAAAGGATGCTAAGCAAGGGTGAAGTGAACCTATAAGTGAGAAGTGGAATAAGATTTGTTAAAGTAGCTCTATGGTCTTACTTTTTGCATTTGTTATCTGGCATGATAGTTGAACTAGATAATTGTTATTTTTTTCTCATTATTTCTAAGAACATTATTTTTATTTCTTATGTGAACAAGAAATGTTTTGCACAATAGATTATAGATTTTATGCTTTACACAATAGATTGTATGTTCTAGAATTAACTGATATTATACTCAACATAAACACTAAGAAACCCAAAATAGATAATCTAAAACCATTATATTTATGGCATTATAGACTTGGTAACATAAATGAGACTAGGATCACTAGATTACACCAAGGTGGTTATCTAGATCCATTTGATTATGAATTATATGGAACATGTGAATCCTGTCTATTTGGAAAGATTACCAAGAAACTTTTTGCAGGTAAACAGTAACATGCCACTGAGTTACTAGAACTCATACACTCCGATGTTGTAAACCTATGTCTATAGATGCTAAAGGTGGATATTCTTACTTCGTAACCTTTACTGACGACAAGTTTAGGTATGGGTATGTGTATGTGTATCTAATGAGAAACAAGTTTGAATCCTTGAAAAGTTTCAAATAAATAAAAAATATAGTTGAGAAACAAACTAGTAAGAGTATTAAGACCCTTAGATTGGATCAGGTGGAGAATAACTTAGCTAGGGATTCTTAGACTATTTAAAGGACATTAGGATTCTAACTCAGCGGACCCTTATTGGCACACCATAACTCAATAGTGTCTCTAAAAGGATGAATTGCACATTGTTAGACAAGGTACAATCCATGATGAGCTATGTTAACTTACCAACTTCCTTTTAGGGTTATGTCTTAATAAATAGAGTTCTATCAAAGTCTATTGAAAGAACTCCATATGAGATATGAAACAACAAAAAGTCAAATATCTCACACCTGAGAATTTGAAGTGCCATGCTTATGTGAAAAGAATTATGATTGATAGGATAAAAGCCAAGAGTATAAGAGCGTATTTATAGGTTATCTTAAAGAAACAAGAGAATACTACTTTTATTACCCACATGAACAAAAGCTAATTGTTTCTAAAATGCTATCTTTTTCAAAATGAGTTTATTCTTGAAAGAAGCAGTGGAAGTAAATTATAACTTGAAAAATTCATAAAACCTAAAATGAGACTAATCACATAATGGAACTTGAACTTGTACCACAAGATTTGGACGTACAAGAAGAAGTTCAACATAGATAACAGCTTTGTAGATCTTGTAGGAGAAGTCAACCTCCAGTAAAATATGGATATCTGATAAGCGATCAGAAACAAGTCTACTAGTTATGAGGAAACAATCATGGACATTGATTCCTCGAAGGGGCAAGATGCCATGAAATATGAAATGGACTCCATGTATGACAACAAAATATGTAATTTGGTTGATCCAGTTGAAGAGGTTAATCCCATTAGGTGCAAATGGGTTTCTCAGAAAAAGACTGATATGGATGACAATGTATAAACCTTCAAAGCAAGGTTAGGGGGCATAGGTTACACATAAAAAAAGAAATTGATTTTGATGAAACATTTTTTCCAGTTGCTATGATAAAGTCAATTCAGACGTTACATGCAATAGTTGCATATCACGATTATGAGATATGAGAAATAGATGTTAGAACCTATTTCCTTAATGGTAATTTCAAGAAAGATGCATCTATGACACAACTTGAAGATTTTGAATCCAAAAGCCATCATAATAAAGTATGCAAGCTACAAAAGTCCATTTAAAAGGTTTTTATGGGATAGGTCAAAGAAAAGGTTTTTGGCTATGTCACATAATGTACATCTTTCTAAGAGTATGTCTCGCTAGACACCATTGGAAAGAGAATGCATGAATGAAATACCATATGCTTATGTAATTGGTTCAATCATGTATGTCATGTTATGTACTCCTCTATTTATTATATGCTTTAAGTGTGACTAGTAGATACCAAATTGTTCTAGGCTAACAGTACTAGAAGGCAATTAAGAACATCCTCAAGTATTTTGAGAAGGACTAGGAATGCATTCTTAGAGCTGAAAATTCTTGAATATGTAAATGTGAGCTTTCAAATAGATAGGGATGATTGCAAATCGCAATCTGGATTCATATTTACACTTAATGGATGAGCCGTTAGCTAGAAAATTTCCAAACAGAGGATGACGGCATCTTATACAACTGAAACTGAGTACATAGTTGCCTACAAAGCAAGCTAATGAGGCTGTTTAGATAAAGAAGATCATAACTAAACTTGGGGTGGTTCTTGACATTGTTAATCCAATAAACTTATATTGTGATAATAATGGAGCTGTTGCATAAGCAAAGGAACCAAAAGGTCTCACCAGAAATCTTAATATGTATAAAGCGATATCACTTGATTAGGGAAATTGTTGATATGATGGATATAAAGATAAAGCTCTTTCCTACTAATGAGAATATAGAAGATCAACTTAGGAAGCCTTTGTCACAGCAGAAGCATGATCATCACATTAATAAGGTAGAAATTAGATATCATAGTGATTGGCTCTAGGCCTAATGGGAGATTGTTAGTATTGGTGTCCAAGAGTCAACCAATAGTTGGTTGTAATGACACATTTATTTTGTATTGTAATAATATTAAATAAGCATTCTTTAATTATATGTTCAAATCAGAGTCATTATAACCATGTTTAAAGTCTCTAGAATAATTACTTTGCATGCATAATCATAATGTTGATCATAATTATGGGATATGTTATTTATATAGTATTATTTTGAATAATTCCTAGTCAATGAATCATCAAAAATAAAGATATTAGTGATTCTTCGAAGCATATGTTATGTCATTCTCTTGTAAAGAGAGTAGTGATCTCATAACTACAAGCATGGTGATGCTGAGACAAACATATAGGTGCTTATTAGTTGAATAAGTACACTGAATTAATCCAACATGAGAAACTAATTAAAGTCTTATTCATCTGTCAATGGAAGTTTTCAAAGTATTGGTGTTGTAAGTGATCCTTTAACTTGAGAACATTTTATCTTATATGTGAATCTACATGTTTTATTGACATTCCACTTATCTTGTAACAAGAATGATGCATGGGTGATTGTTGGACATGAAGTGAAGCATATGAAGGAAGATAATTGATAGACAAAGAATTGATCATCCTTAGTAAAGAGGAAGAATATCCCATGCATGGCCTCGAGACAAGTATGTCTTGTTTCAGAAATCTTTGTAAAATGAGAGATTAAGGAAAGAGTTTTCTTGAATCTCTTTGAGGAACAAAATGTAGACTTGGTTTCAAGTATTAATGGATTTAGACAAAGTTAAGGTTGACACTAGAATCCATGCCCTATGTTTAACTTGGGATATGTATGATGAAATGATTGAATTACAAGGTACCCAAGCACTAAAAGGTTTGATCAATGATCTTAAACTTCCCTTGTACTTGAGTGGTCATGAAACATTGATAGATTTCAATCTTGATCTATAAATGTAAGTTGATTAGTTTGACAAAACTGAAGTTAAATTAAGAACCTAAAAAGATTAATGGATACTTGACATTAATAGTTAGCTCCAAGTACATAAGGATAAAAAGGTAATGTGTTACATAAATGTGGCAAGACTAGTTTTCTTGAAAGTCAAGAAAAAGATCTAGTGAGAATCCTAATTGGATTTGGGTAGCTAGAAGTCTAAAAGGCCCACTAGCAATCCTTATATGATTAAGGATTACTAAAGAAGTTTTAAGCTATGGGTTTTTAAGCTTAATTGGAATTTAACACATTGGATCCAATTGAACCTAAGCCCTAGTAGCCACCTATATAAGAAATACTAAGGGAGGATTTCGGCTGACACATGCAACACAAGTGAAAGACATCCAACAAGAGTAAGTGTCACGGCTAAGCAAGGCTTTTAGAGCAATAAAAAGTTCTTGTCCACTACCTCTTCCATAACCGTGTACCTTAGCTTGAAGAAAAGAAATTTTTACTTCACAATCAACCCCTTTCATTGAAGATTCTAGCAAGTGGAAGCTAGCATATATCCTAAGGGTGGAATCAAATTGCTTCAACCATTTGAAATGGTAAACTTTTCTTAAGGGTTTTTGAACCGGTGAATTATGCTAACTATTTTATTAGAGGCTATCCAATCGTATAGCTACTAATCATTGATCAATTGTATATTTGATTGGGAGTACTACTTTTGAAGATTCAAGAAGGAACTCTAAGCATCCCTACTAAACATTCAAACTAGCTACATCAAGAAAGTTTCAAGAGGTTAGTATTAATCCTTAGCTTTCGATATATAATTATTTGATTTGCCTATGTTCTTGGTTTGGGAATTATATTTATATTTCACTACATGTTTATTGGGTGGATGACCCTTAATTCCCAACATACGGAGCTGAGCATAGCAAGTCATGGATATAAAAAACCCTCAATGCAACATCAACAAAATAAGCGGAAGATTGTAGAGAAAACAAAAGCAAATGAAGGGGGAAAATGAAACAAGTTTGTTTGTTTCCCATAACTTGAAAAATCATTGACTCAAAGATGACCAATACTTCTTGATACTAGTTTAAATTGTTGATGGTTCCAAAAAGAAAAGAAAAAAAAAAAAGAACACCAGTATTCCTTGATACGAGTTTAAAATATCGATGGTTACAAAAAAATAAAAATAAAAAATAAAAAGAAATATCAATACTCCTTTATACAAGTTTATACTATAGATGGTTCTAAAAAAAAAAAAAAAAGAGATGGCCAATACTCCTTTATACAAGTTTAAACTGCTAATGGTTCTAAAAAACTAAAGGAACACTAATACTCCTTCATATGAGTTTAAACTGTTAATGGTTTTAAAAAAAGAATGCTAACACTCCTTTTTACGAGTATAAATTAGTAACAGTTATCTAAAAAAGTAGAACATCAATACTCCTTAAAATGAGTAGTATAAACTGTCAACCATTACCAAAAAAAAGAACACTAATACTCCTTGATATGAGTATAAGCTATTAGTTGTTCTAAAAATGAAACACTAACAATCTTTGATATGAGTCTAAACTATCAACGGCTCCAGAAAATGAACATTAACACTCTATGATACGAGTCTAAACTTTCAATGATTATAGAAAAGAAAATCAACACTCTTTTGATACAAGTTTAAACTATCTCGAAGAAAATTTCCTCAGCATAAAACAAAATTGCCTCCAAGGCTTCAAAATTCCTCAGCACAAACTGCCACTGCTTTAAAACTACAAGATTCCTCAACATGAAGTGAAACTGCTACAAATCTTCAAATTTTATCTCCAAAACTTTAAAATTCCTCAACATGAGGTGAAATTGTTCAAAGCTTCAAAATTTCTCAGCACGAACTAAAACTATTTCAAAACTTCAACATTCCTTAGAATGAATAAAAACTGCTCCAAATATCAAACTTTTTCAGCACGAAATGAAACTGCTCCAAATCTTCAAACTTCCTTTACACAAAATGAAACTGTTCCAAATCTTCAAAGTTCATTGGCACGAAGTGAAACTACAACAAAACTTCAAAAGTTCTTCAACACAAAGTGAAACTACTTAAAAGCTTCAAGGTTCTTAAGTATAACTACCTCAAATTCTCAAACATTTCCTTGGCATGAACTAAAACTGCTTACAAAAGAACTTTGTTGCATTATTCCTTGCCTATACAAGTATAAACTATGTACGGCTTATAATGAATGTGTATTCTGAACTACGTGATGACTTGATCCCTGTATGGGTATGCAGATAACTCATAATATTATTCTGGGTTTAGTCCAATTAAAAAAAATTGTTATTCTAAAAGCATATTCATGTATAAGTACATGAACTAATGCCCATGCGAGAAACCTGCCACATGTTCAGAGACATCAAAAGCCATAAAAGGAAAGAAAATTTAAAGCCACAAAAGATGAAAGATTACAAGTCACAAAACACAAGATATTTAAAACCTTAACAGTAATTGCACTATAAGAATTCATACACAGTTAAGTCTTGAAGTGAAGGCATTTGTGGGAGCCAAAATTTTAAAATTTTTATCTATTTAAATAATTGGAAAAATTAAAGGTCAATTAACTAAATTACAAATTGAAAAATTTGTAAATTAGACACTAATTAGTCAATTGGCAATCAACCACAATCACCAAAACGATGCCAATTGGCATTTCTATCATCATCCCAAATTACCTTAAATTAAAATTAAATTGGACAAATCACACTTAATTCTTCAATCACTACAATTATTTCAATTTCTCAAACTTTTCCACCCTAGCCTTCTCCTATAAATAGTCTCACATAGGCATGGAAGAGGAAGAGGAAGAAAACTCAAGGCACAAAAACTTTTGTAACTCCCTTGCTTTCTCTCCTAAGCAACAAAAATCCAAGCAAGCCATAAATCCCTGCAATCAAGCCTAATGCCCATAGAGATCATAAAAGCTTTCTCAACGATCATCCACAATATCATTTTGGAAGAGGTTCATTAATTCATGCCAGATCAAGCTACATAGCCCTCGGATCAAGTAAAGTTTTCAAGAAGATCGAATAAGAGGAATACATTTTTTTTCTTGTAAAGAATATTAATTCAAAGGTTGTACCATCTTTTTTACAAATATAATAGAATTTTTATTTTTGTAAACTCTTTCTTGCTGTTATTTTTAAGCATGAACTTTTTTGTTAATTGTATCCCCATCTATTTAAATATTTTGAATAAATGATATCTGTAGTACTTCCATTATTAATTAGTACTTTCTGAACCTAAAAGTTGGTGACCTTAGTTGAAATGATTAGGGTCTCGTCGTGAGGAGTCTCGACACCCTTTAAATCATCATCTAAAAATGTAATGACCCCTTCAGGGCCTCCTCAACTTGGTCTCTTGGCTTGCTCTAGTCAACAATGGTTTTCTTGCATACCATTTTCTCTATATCAAGATTTTCCTAGTGGCAAAGAACCATCCCACGGTAGTGTATATCACTCCCAAAACTTTTTTCTTCCTTATGGATCCCCTTCAATCCTCTGTTCTCTCCTTTCCATAAGGATAACATTTGTACTAGTCAGATACTTGGCCACCTCTTGTCTTTCCCCTTTTGTAATTTCTTCTTCCACCTTCTCTTTGTACATACTCAGTAAGACAATCCTTTCTAATTAACTTATATTTCATCTTTGAGAGTCCAACAATCTTTAATATCATGATTGTGGTTTTTCTGAAACAAACAAAACTTAGAAGGTCTGTGTTTCGACTAGTAGTTTTTGGAAGGTTAGGCCTCAAATGGTGGGGGGCTTCTATCTCTCCTATCACATTTGTCCATCTCCATCCTATAGGATTTACTCTGAATGTCAATGAGTTAAAGAGATCGATTTCTCTTAAAACTGGGGTGAGGTTGTTAATTAAAACATTCTATGCTTCTTCAGCATTCATGTATTCTTCGACTCGAGACATTAGCTCTTCCAATGTTGATGGGTTCTTTTATTCAAGCTATACCCAAATTTTGACTTCTTTAACCCCGCTTTAAGGTCATCATAATGACTTATGGGTTGGCATCATCAACCTCTGACACTAACACATTGAAACGGGTCATGTACTCCTTTAAAGATTCCTTTTCCTCTTACTTAAAAGATAGAAAGTAAGTGGTGTCCTTTTTCTAGAGTTAATTAGTTTTGAAATGTTTCTTAACTAAGAGACCAATTGATCAAAAGAATGAATCAAAAGTGGTTTAACCTGTGAAACTACCATGCAGCAACATTAGTGATTCAAACCTTACCACGAATTCATTTGGGTCGGTTATCCTATGATACTGTTTCTACATTAGGATTTTCACTCCTGGGGATATAGGACAATCCAGGATGTTCTTGACAAATGAATGGCGAAGTGTGGTATGTTCGAGCGTGGCATTAGGTTTATACATCAGGGGCGGCTTGCACTTCTCTTATTCTCCAAGCTATCACCAAAGTCATCAACTCTAAAAGGGATCCTTCACCTTGCTGATAATAGCGATCTAGCTACATGAACTAACAAGTCTTCTAGGGCATATATAAGGGAGGTGTACTATTGTTAGGTGAAAAAGGCATCCAAAGCCATGGGAGGCAACGTAGGTTCATTTGCCAAACCCTCACCAATCCGCTTCTTACGTTAATTTAAAGTTTCTTCTTCACATAAAGACATAGTGTACTGAAGTACAATAAGGATGGGTTAGCTAAACTTTTTCCCACATACGGTGCCAATGTCGATGCTGGAATTGCCCAAGCTTGGTGAAGTGTTGTGCTTCTCCCTTTTATCCTATTCAAAGTACCTGTATCACAAGGATGAGATCCATATTCGTGGTGAACTTCTAGAAGTCCTCCGATGACAAAATCAGTTTTGATTCTTAGTAAAAGAGAAAAAGTGCTCATCTTTAAAATGGTTAGAGTAAGTAATCCTCTTCCATGTGTATGTTGAACACATTTACAAAATTAGAATACTTGTGATGGATTACCATTACTGTTCACCCCGTGCCATGTGTCCTCGTATTAGTGGTTGGTTGATAAGGTTTTTACAAATGCAAGCACACGTATCATCCTTAAGTAATATAATAAAAGTAAAGATTGTTCCCAAGAGGAATATATCACTTTGAAAGCTAACTATCAATATGTATGTAAGTTAATCTTAATCGAGCCAATGTAATTTTAGAGTTTAGAAAGCTAAGTAACAAGCAAGTTATATAGATTAATTAAACTAACATCTAGGTTCACAATATCCTTCACACTTCACCTAAGTTTACCTTACTTTAATTCATTTCATGTAGTAGTTCAAATATTAACCTAGAGTTTTAAAGCAATTACAGGCATATTCCTATATCTAGCAATTATTATTTCTTTTAGTGTAATTCACTATATTTCTATGAGAATTATACTAAGATAAACTCATTAAGTACCAATCTAATATGCTTACTTGAGGTTAAAGAGTATATTCCTATTTCTTTAACAAATCAAATTATTCAATTGAGATGAACAACCCAAACACAAGCTATGTTACTTAAGGCTAACCCTAGAACTGACTCTCCAAAGTCAATCCCAAGGTTCCTAATCAATCTAACTGGTGATCAACCAATTAGAAGCATTAAGAACAAGGCAACATAAATATTTGAATATAAAACATGCATTAAATCAAATCAATGGTCATATAGGCTATATGTGAGTTCAATTGCAACCCTAGAATAAAACTACTCCATACTAGTTATGCAAAACAATAACATAAAAGAAATAGCCACTACAAATAAGAAAATAATGAGAAGGGAGTAGAAGACTAAAAGTTGTTAAGCTCTGGATCTTCACTAGCTCCTTAGAAATTTTTTCTCCCTTGCTTTGGTATCTTTTTCAACTTTAGCCTTCACCTTCTTATATAGGCCTCTTTATCATAGTTTAACAGAACTACTTGGAAACACGTGACGACGTTGTGGCGCCACCCCCTCTTTGTAGTTCACTTAGGACTCTAATTATTCACACCGCTGCATCCTAATGTATGGCGCTGTTGCGCTTCCTCTCTAGTTGCTTACAAAGTTTTCTTGGATGAGGGTGACAAGGATTCTTCCTTAATGGTGCTACAGCACAATGCTCTCTAACTTTGCATGAGTTCTTGGTCTCAGGCCCCATTGCGCAAGTGTTTCCCTGCCACAATGAATAGCTCTTTGCCTTATTCACATTAATTTGTCTTTAGGCACCATGGCACCATTGTATCTCATGCTGTGGCACGAGTCTTCAAAGCTTTTCCTCTTTGTCTTCGATTAGGACACTACAAGACACTTAAACACAAATTAAATAACAAAAACAATAAAAAAAAACTACTCCTAATCAAATTAAAACCTTACAAATTCCTAAACAACATAGACTAGATAAAAACTAATTTTAAGTGAATTCTAGCTATAAACTATAGTATTTAGCACAAAATAGGAATTACAAGTGTAGTGAAATAACTCTATTTTACAGAGTTATCATTGGTACTTTATGGTACTAACAAGAACAAATTGAAGTTAGGTTTTCTTTTTTCTTTTCTTTTTTTTTAAAATATTTTTTTACATCAAAATAAGAGAGAAAACAAAAGAGAAAAATATAGATATGAAGAGAAGGAGGAAGAAAGAGAAGAAGCGAAGATAAAACTTCTAAGTCTTTAATGCGATTATTATATTTTAAATTTAGTGACTTAGTTAGAATAGATCAAAAAACATTTAAGTACTAGTTAAATTGACAATGAGACAATAAAAAATTTTAATAAAGCAATTTCAACTATTACATACATTAGAAGTAAGACAATTAAAAAGTATAGCAGGCCAAAATCAGTAAATTACACTCACATCTTTTGAAGTAAATCTCAAAGACACTAAGAAATTTGGGGAATATGAAACTTCTCTCTATTGGATGGATGAAAACTAAATGTGTTAAATAATAGTTTTAAAAAAAAAATACTAGAAAGTCTGAATTTTATATTCAAAGTATATCAAAATATGTGTTTTTTTTTTTTTTTTTTTTTTTTTTCTTTTTTTTTTATCAAATGAGTCCTAAATACTTACTTTTTCTATATTACCCATTACTTTTAATTTTTTTTTATTCTTAATAGAAATATTTTAATTCAAATTGTTTAATTTTATTAGAGTATTTTAATAAATATTTTACACATACAAGTAAAAAATTAAATTTTAATATTAAATAAAATAGGTTTGAATTGTTTCTTTATTTTATCATTATATGAACTATAGAATACAAACTTGTATGAATTTAAAAATAAATTCAAAAATTGTTAAAAGAAATAAAAACAAAAATAGACAAGTTATTTACATAAATCTTGTATTGAATACAACATGATATTTTCCTTTAAGAATAGAAATTAACATAAAAGAAAAGGATGAGCTTATGTTATTAATTTTTTAAAACAGATTTAATCCTCAAATAATAATTATATCACTAAAATAATAGTTTTTTTAACTTATACAACTATTTTGAATCTAAACACATTTATAAAATTAAAAAATACAAAAGTGAAAGTGGTTGTAAAAAAATATTTAATTTTAAAATAGAAGACTTATTTGAAGAAAATCTTAAAATTATGACTTATTTATCTTCTAAAGTCATGACAAAATCTACTTTTTAGTGGTACTTGTAAGTTTTATTCTTTATTTTGATGTATCATTTACTTATATATATATATATATATATATATATATATTATTTCCTTTTTTATTTTATGAGAAAGAATAAATTTAAATTAAAAAAAGTATGTTTAATATATATTTTTATTAAGAAATTATTTTATATATTTTGAACTTATTTGAAGAGAAAAAAATATATAAATAAAAATAAAACATTCAAGTACTTTGAAGAAAAAATGAAAACTTTTTGATATTGTTTTTAACAACGTTAATTTTGAAATATTTTAATGGAATATTTTGTTAAGAAGAATTTGAGAGATGGGCATGAATCCTGATGAGTATCCGTCCCTGCGCAAAAGGCATCGCTTGCGCGCTCATTCTCGTATATGCGATCGGATTCCTTGCAAAAGTAGACGCTACCGAAGATTCTGCACATGCTTGTCAATCTGTTATACTTTTAATTAAAAGAGAATCTATCTTAAGAATAAGGAGAATCTAAGATCTTCTCAATTGAAGATTGCCAGCAATATTTTCTGTGTTCCCAACAAAAAGAAATAAATAAAATTGCAGAGAGTATTGTAGAGCTATCTTGATGCGCACAAGAGTTAATTGCTTATCAAATAATGCGCTCGTCGCAAGCACGTCTTTGCATTGTTAGAGGAACAAAAATAAAATTCCAAATTTAAGTAAAAAGTAAAACCATTAATCTGTCCAGTATTTTCTAAGTCTATTGGTTTTGGTTTTTCCCTATATAACTGTTAAAAAAATAAACAAAGCAAAACAAAACGTCAATTACATTTTCAAATACAATAAAATAAAAAGGGCGCGGGCGCCTCTACATGAGCAATCTTAATAAACATCAGAGTAATAACATACAATGGTTGTAACCTGCAAACTACCAGCTTAGGAAATTATTATCTGCTAACTGATACATGCAAAAAATAAATGATAGTGTAAAATTCAGTTCTCTCCTGAGTATCACTATGACGCCTAAGCTTATTCATCAGTCTTTCCGCTTGGATTTGGATTTTACATCATCAGGTATACATGATGACCAATAGATTGGCAAGAGGGTACATGCAACTTGTATCAAAAGCCCACGTGGAAGTCCTGAAAAATCACTCCCTGTGATCTTTACGTAGGATGCAAGTGCAACACCTAGGTATCCACTCACTATGAATGCGAGGGCTACAGCAGACATGAGGAAAGCCACCAAAGATCCTTCACATCCTGGCGGACAGAGCTGTGCTATTAAGACACTGAATGGTAGAATCTTGAAGAAGAACAAAACCTCTAAGAACCCTGAGAAAACTACGACATATAGTGAGTCTGGAACACCCATCTTCTGGAAAGCACCTTGCACAAACAAGAAATCAGAAAACATGAATACCGCCATCATAATCTGAATGGATGATATTATTTTCCTTGGAGGGACTGATTTCAAATGAAGGTTATAAATGATGCCCCATAGAAGCATAGCTGCCTGACCAAACACTTTGGAGATACCTAACACCGATGAGTCAATTTTTAAATACTGTGTCTGGTAAAAGAACATAGTGCCTGTAAGTGCAGGAATAATGGCATAAGAAGCTGCAAACCATATTATGGAGTAGAAAATCTCAGGTTTTCTTATAACAATGAATAACTCTGAAAGCTGTTTCTTGATCCCGACAGATGGACTCCTAGGGAGCCCAAGAGAGTTCTCATGAACACTAATGGTTATGAAAAACTGGAGAACAAGGAGCAGGCTAAAAAACAAGAACATAGACTGTGGGGAGAATCGGTCAATGGCAATGCCAACAAGAAGATTTCCAAGGATTCCACCAACAGAGGATGCTATCCAAACAAAAGACTGAAGACTGCCTGAAGATGCAGCTTTGGATTTTTTAGTTGAGGAAGGTGGCTGTTTTCCTGTCTCAGCAACGATGGCATCATTTGCTACCTCAGCTATTGAAGCACCAAGGTTACTGAGTAGAAGATATATTGATATACTGAAAATTGAAATGCTTGATGGAGATATTGCTAGAGCTAGCCATGACACTGCCTGTAAGAAAGCTGCACAATCATATGTAAACAATTTGTTCAGTAAAAAAGTGGTATTACTCCTACTGTTTAAGAGTTTATATGCAGTTGATATGATAATGGTATAAGACTCACAAGTAAGATTGAATCTATATAATTATCCCCAATATCTTAGGCAAAATATAGTATCCATAGAGGAAGTAACAGGACAGGACTGAACCATAGCCGAGGGGAGAGAAGGCGGTTAGGTTCATTAAATTGATAAAAGACTTAATCTGTTCATATTTAATAAGTTATAAGTGAAACAACTTTTCAAGCTATCATCTTAAATCCTGCAATCAGTCCCCCGCCATTGGGTATGGGTCATCTTACATCCTGAAACAACTTTTCAAGGTAGCACATGTGTAATTTGTCAATGTAATCTTTCTAGGAGATTGCAAGATTGTTTTCAAATATGATGGAAGAGCTTTTGACCAATGAACTATGGTCTCTTTTTATGCTTTGCTTCATCCCAAGGACTTGGATTTTTCCAACTCATATTGCGGCCATAGCTTATATGGAGACAATCTGATTTAT
Source organism: Quillaja saponaria (assembly GCA_029379385.1). NCBI lineage: Eukaryota > Viridiplantae > Streptophyta > Magnoliopsida > Fabales > Quillajaceae > Quillaja > Quillaja saponaria. The sequence goes on along the minus strand of CM055605.1, from coordinate 14,707,953 downwards.
GCTTCTATTTCTTCTTTTCTTCTCTTGTATTAAGGATGTTCCAGGAATTTTTATCCCCTTATTATATTTAATCTAAGGAGTAGTTGATGACCAGGGGCATTTTGCTTCTTGAACTTTTTGTTAAAAAATATTTTTAATACTTGTAGGATCACCATAAATTTCTATTGAGCCTCTCTTAGATAACACATGACAAGTTAGTTGGGTGTCAGGCCCTAATGCGTCCTCTCCTTTTCAACAACTTAGTTGGGTGTTAGCCCTAAGCATCTAACACATAACAGCTTATTGCTAATAGACACATGCTTACTATGTTCCATAATGATCCTCGAAATCGTCTTCCCATTTTCTTTGCAATTCGAAAAGATCTCTCTCCCATGTGACCCATAAGAACCAGAAAGGTTTCTTCTATCTCCGTCAATACAGTAATTAACAGTAAAAGAGTGAACAATTCATTGTCTTCCCTACAATAATGATTAATTGCATGAGATTTTCAGTTGTTTGTCAACAGGAGCAAAACCAACAATGACGGTATTACTTGAAAAAGATGGGAAGTTCCAAGTACTACTCACTTAGCAAACCATGAACAAACACTTCTTAAAGATGGAGGAAGTCATTCAAGTTCTCCAATATCTCTCTCGGCTATGCAATTCAGTTAAAATCTTCAATACAAAAACCCATCTCCATAATAACCACAGAAGTAGAAATCATATCCACTTCTAGGGGAGGAAGAAAAAATTTCTTAAGGTTTCTTGGTAAATCAGATGAAGGACCCACCACAGAAATAGAGGAATACAATATACCATTCAGTTTTTTATTGCCATTTGAAACAGTAAAAGAGTCCCAAATGAATATCAATTTGAAATTAAGAGAAATCCCATCAAGCATAGCAGAGAATTGGGCAATTCAGAATATACATAATGTTTCTACATATTTAGCATTATGGCAGATTCCTAGGAAACATCCAATCAATTTCTTCAAAACAAAAGAGATAAATAATTGAAAAAGGAAATCTAAGAGAGAAAATAAATAGAAAGAGAGAGAGACCTAGAAGGGGTATTGATTTACCTCCAATGGCAATGTAGGGAACGCGATGCTGGCCGGAGATGTAAACGGCATCGGAAATGACGCCATAGAAAGGCTTGCCGACCATGGGTAGATTAGCAGAATTCTGTAGGATCTGCAAAGTGGAAGGGTCCACATTGAGACCATCTTTGAGGAAGAAGTTCACTGCCATCCATGGAAAGCACCTGAAACCTTGTACCCAATAACCCAATCCAAGTAAATTTCGGATCGGGTTTCTTGTATTCGTATCCGAATCCGATGATACCATTGGTCGGCAGTTTACGGTGAGAGAGAGAGAGTGTGTGTGTTAGTTTAGTTGAAGCTTTCAGAGACTTGGAAGAGTTTCAAGAATTCAGAATGTAACTTCCAAGTTGAGTTCACGAAAAAGAAAAAAGAAAGAAGAAAAAGAAAGAAGAAAAAAGAAAAAAGAAAAAAGAAAAAAGAAAAAGAAAAAGAAAAAGAAAAGAAAAGAAAGAAAGGAAAAGAAAAGGAAAGTAAAAGAACAGAATGATGATAGTGCTCAAGGAGCATGGAAGGGCTCCCGCTGGCGCTGTTATTGGATGACACGTGCTTGCTGTTGTCCTGCCTCGGTTACTTACCTAGCTTGGAGGTCTGGTGTTTAACGTTTTTACATTATCTAGATCTTGCAAACACTAAATTATAAACAATTTAGACGAAATACTCAAAACTCCCGGGAGGTTTTTAATTATCTCAAGAATCCCCTTTTTACTTTAAAAACCTATACATATCTCCTTGAGACACAAAATATCTAAAATACTCTTGGTGTATTCTTATAAAAAACAATATAATTTTACAATTATTAATTTAAAATAAAGTATCAATAAAAATCAATTAATAATCATTTTTAAAATATATTTAGTAAGAACAACTTCATATTCTTTAATAATTATAGTATTTTTATAAACATCATTTTTGTTAATTTTATGTTTTTATTGATATCATAATTTTAAGAATCATCAATAGTTCATTAATTTTAGTTCATATTTTATTTTAAGTTAAGTAATATCTTATAATAGTAAATTAGTCTAATATAATTAAAATTATATGTATCTCTTAATAATATGACTACAAGGGTATTCTAGAATTTTTTTTTTTTTTCAATTTTTAGAGATTTGAGTTAAGTTCTAACTTGTTTTTAAGTTTCAATGAAAATTTTTGTAGGTTTTAAAATAAGAGAGATTTGTATAATATCAATTAATGTAGGAGAGATTAGAGTAAATTACTCAAAATTTTATTATACAAACATTCAAATAAAAAATCTCATGAATCAATATTCAAATGATAAAAAATAAAAAAATAAAATAAAAAAAGTTTATTATTAAAATATAAAGATAGAGAATAAGAAAATAGCATAATGGTTATAGTGTGATTAACCAATTATTATAATACCATGGAGATACACAATGTTAGCACTTGGCACTTACAAGTTAGAGATTCTATGTGATGTCATAGATTAAGTAGAATATGCATGCTTTCGGTTATTGCTTTGTTTAAAGTTTGCCTTTGTGGGGAATATTGTTAATACTTTTTGGGTGATGATAAGATACTGATAATACGTACACGTTAAGAATTGTTGGTTTAACGGAAGGGGTTTTTTTTTTTTTTTTTTCTGGGAAAAAGTGTCAAGCCTATTGTTTTTTACTGTTATTTTCATAACCTGGGTTCATGAATTTATAGACAGATTAAAAATTTAGCCAGTAAAACAAAAAGGAATTCAAGAATTCATCAAAATAATTCAATTGACGAACAAAGGAAACATTATATATTTTGCATATTGCTTCAATTTTCAAATGACCCTATAATCCGAAGCTCCAAACAAAGAATTTTGTATCAAGAAAAAAGAAAGAATAAATTATACTAACCTCTCTTGAAGTTTGATGAAATAATACTAAAATCTAAAATTTGAAAAAATTGACACTCCCTTCTCTTGGATAGATAGAAAAATTAGTGGTGCTATAAAATAATTTAGATAAAATATTAAAGAGTCATGTTTGTATTTTTAAAGTATTAAAAAATCTTCCTTTTTACTTTTCATTTTTCAAATGAATCAAAATACTTTTATATTTTTATTTTTTATACCATCCTTTATTTTTTAATTTATGTACTTAATAACAACCTCAATATTTTATTATTAATAAAAAAATCAATATATATATATATATATTTATAGAAGTTAGATTAAATTTGAATATTAAATAAATTAAGTTTAGTTTTTTCTTTAAAAAATTTAAACCTATCTGAATTTAAAAGTTAAATTCTAACACTATTAAGAAAATAATATTTTCTTTCGCTTATTGGTTGAAAAATATGAGAAGGAAGCATGGTAACACTTTATTATTACTATAAGTCTTTATTCTTTTATTAATTAATATATCAAAAGTTTATTTAAGTTTTTTACATTTATTTATTCTTTAACCAGTTAAAGTGGTAAAAATAAGTTCCAATTTAAAGTCTATTTATTTTAAGAGAAAATACTAAAATTCAAACTTATTTGTCTCGTAAAGTTATGACATGGCTTGTTTTCTTAAGAAAAATAAAAATAAAAATACAAATAAAAATAGAGGATGGTATAAAAAATGTAAGTATTATGACTGATTTGAAAAATGAAAAGTAAAAGCAAGACTTTTTAGTGCTTTGGAGATACAAACATGATTTTTTAGTATTTTACCCAAATTATTTTGTAACACCATTAACTTTTTCATCCATCCAAGGGAGGGGAGTGTAATTTGCTCAACAAAAAAAAGCTACGGAACAAGAGGAAGTGGAGGTGAGAAATGGGATGGGTTCATCCTTCATTGAAAAACAAAAAAGAAATAGAAAAATATGAGGACAATGAAAGAGAAGAAGAACCCTCTTCAAAGAAATCAAGGTAAGTTCAAAACTATAATTTTCATCAATTTTAAAGGATATTCTATGTCAACAATGCTGGCGATGGTGGTTAATTTATCAAAGTCCACTTATATGTGACAATAAGGTGGACACAGATAATTATTGTCAATACTTTGTGATATTATATTATTAACATGAATTAAGTGGAAGATGATAGGTAAACACAAATAACTTTTTACTTTTATCAGAGTCTGCATTTTGCTATCTTAGATAGGCCTGCTTATCAAAATTCTCATGTTCTAGAAGAAGAGGAGACTATGTATGAAAGAGAAAGACTCAACAAAAAAAATATTTCAAAACTTAAGTTGTTTTTGAATTAAGTACATTTTTGGGAGAAGATTGATATTTATTCTCCCTTCAACATTTATATAACATGAGTTATGTTGCACATGATAGGATCCAAATGCAGTGCCAGCACCTTCGCATCTCAGCTTTTCTTTTTCTTTTTTCTTCATTTTCTTTAAAGCTTTGGTTACTCTGACTTCGCCTTTTGGAATTTTGATGTTTACGCCTTTTCAAGAAGGTTCTCAAAACATCATCAATCTCCTATCTCTGTACGACTCTACCTCAAGGTTATCGCACCTTCGGCCTTCAACATGTTGGGTTCTGCACTTGGTGTCTTCACCTTGTGTCTTTTGGTGTATGCATCATCTCCTCAAGCTTACACGTTTCAACCTACAGCTTACCTCTTCGTTGTAGGTGTCTGAAACTTACGAATTTCTCTGGATTGATTCCTTACCTTTTGATTTTTGTGCCTACATCGTTGTCGCTTAGGTGGTGCCACCTCTCACTTTTGTGTATGCACCTGATAGACTTAGGTGTCTACTCCTTCTGAAGCACATTATCAATTTTTTGACTGCTCACTAAAGATTCTTGTGAAATTCAAATATTTATCGAATAATTTAAGATTAGAAACTAAAAACCAAAAATCATCATCTACTAACTATAAAACAATTTAACATAGAATCAAAATTTATTAATTATTATGCATAATGTTTTCACCTTTTCAGAGCGAAGTAGTCAAGATAACGTCCAGAGTAAAGATGGCATCATCAGTTGCTGTTCGATTCAGATCCTTGGACACTACCCTCATACTGTTCGGATCATGGGGAGAATTTGCTGTATCATGGACAACAATGTGCTGCTGAACATCGTAACGTATACTATACAACTGGTTTGACACGAACTTACTCATACCCAAATCTCGGAGTATGCCGGAAGATTCAGAAGAATGAAAGTTTCTTCTAGTGAGTGTTAGTTTGGAAATCGAGTGTTTGAAATGAGAATGACATTCCAAACAAGCATTTAAATAGCGTGTTTGAAAATTGGAACAGAAGAACTGTGTCCCAAGCCAACAAGACAGGATTATTTGTATCAATTTTCATGTCTCAATCCCTGTCCACCAATCAAAATATGCCATGTTTGTTATGTGGAGGAAAAATAGGACTATTCGGGGGGGGAGCTGGAGTGGGTAAAACAGTACTCAATATGGAATTGATCAACAACATTGCCAAAGCTCATGGAGGTGTATCTGTGTTTGTTTAACGAAGTTAGTTTATTTTTTTTATTTTTTATTTTTTTTCATTTTTTATTTTTTATAAATTTAAATTCATAACAAACTCCAATTAAAAGAAAAAAACATTTTCTTATACTTCTCCGGTCTCCTCACCCTCTAAACTTCAAAATAAACCCTAATGTCACTCTTATATCACAGAGAAAAAAGTTCGAGCTAGAACAACGTATTTGGCTCATTCTATCTTTTATCTTTCTTTTTTCATATTTCTCTCCCCTTTACCACGTTATTTTTATTTCGATTTAATTTCTTTCTTATTTCTCTCTATTTGTTCCTCTTTTACCACTCTTTTCGGCGCTAACTACTTGTACGTTATATATTACTTACAAAATTGAATTTGAAATGGTAGCATGTCTTCCTCTTTTGATTATCACTCATTAAAACTAGGTAATGTTTTTAAGAGATAAAATTGAAGTAAGCGGCTCATACAAAAGAAATTATGGAAGCCAAAGTTTACAAATACTGAGAAACTTAATTTGATTTTCTTTATTTTAAAATGTGATAAAGTAAAACATATTGGAATTGAGGATACTACTATAAGTTTAATTAGGGGTTTTTTCATTTATTTCTGCCAATAGTTAATTCAGCAGAGACTTTATCAATTTTACAAATATATATAGATATTTTCTTCAGATATTATATAAGGCCGAAGCCATAGATTTTTTTTCTTAAGTCTCTGTTATTTGATTTTTGTTATCCTATAAAAATTTGAATTTGTTTAGCTTTCTATTATTATTATTATGAAGACCATTCTTTTTTTCTATTTTTCCTAATCACATGTTATTACATAAATTGGTTCTAAACAATAAATACTTGAAAAATGTAACCATTCATTTCTTTCCTAAACTGTAACACTGTTAAATTGTCTTCCTCATCTTTTTTAATTTACTTGTAATTTGTAAGAAAAAGATGTAGAGTTGTTGAATGACCCAAATAAGTTTGTTCCTTCAAGTACTCACTGTCAATATTCTACAATGAAAATTTGATACCTCTTTGCAAATATTAGTTGAAATTGGACATTAATGTTTGAAACCACTCTTCCTAGTAGTTGTATATAGTTTTCTTGAACCATTTGTTACATGTCACTTGCACAATGTATCAAAAATTTCAATTGCAAGTATTATAATATGAAAATACTATATACACATTATTCACATTTCATAAAGAATACAAATTAGCACAATTTAATTATTCGTAAAAGTAAGAGATGGAATGAGAACAAATTACTAGTTTATCAACTCCAAGCTGCAACTTCTAGTTGCCTAAAAAGCAATCCAGAGATCTAATTATTTAAATGATAAATTTGAGCACATGCTGAGTGTATTAATTGGAAATTAATATTTACTGTCATTTTGCTAGGGTTTCCTATAAATATTCCATAGCACTTTCATCTTCACAACAGTACGAGAAAAAATTAGTTTAGCAAGGAATAAGAGGTGAAGGAGATATTCCCTTACATATCCCTCGCCAAATAGTGAGAAAAGGTGAAGAAACACTTATGCCTTGCCTTTTTTTGAGGGAGGCCAGATCCCACAAAAAACAATTGGTGTCATAAATTGGAGTAGATAGGGCGAGGTTTCGAAAACCTCACGAAGTTAGCCGAGAAAGATATCTTTGTCACTCCCTTGCTATTTTTTCAAAAGTCATAGCAAGAGAATAATGATTTGACATTATTCCTCGTCTTTTACAAACATGATGTTATAAAAATTTAACTTTTAAAAGGATAGGGCACTTATCCATCACCTTTTTTGAAGAAAATCATATCAGACCCTCCAGTTTGATCACTTTCCTTCACTCTACTTCACTTTCTCTCTTTTCTCATCTGCCTCCACTGTCTACGACCTTCACCATCATCATTGCCGTTGTTGTCTCCTCCTTCATTTTGTTCTTCATTTAGGAATTTCGGCCAAGGTATGGAGATTATGATTTTGGGTTAAGTGTTTTGAGATTTGGGGATTTTGAGTTAATAGTATAATGTTTGGCTGTTAAATTTGTAATTTGTTTGGATAATTAATTATATTGTATGAATTTTTGTAATTTCATTTGAAACTTTGAGGTTTGCAGGTTATTGATTTTGATGTTTTGTAATTTTGGGGTTTCTCATGAATTTGTGTAGTTAATTTGTATGGTGAACTTGGAAATCTTTAACTTCACTCTTCAGCCTTAATGGTTTCATCTTTCTATCATACCCCACAGGGAGGCATGACCGGCGGCAATCAAGCCTCCATAACCTTGACTCGAAATCCAAAAGAAATGCACACAAACACTGATTTAAAATGACATTAAAAGAAAACCTTGTAAAAATAATTTCTCACATAACCTTCCCAGGGCTGAGTTATTTGAATATTAAATTATCAAATCAAATGTATCCTAGGTGCACCCGAATTCTAAATCTCATTAAAAATAAAATTATTTGCCCTACCAACCACAAACAAGGTTTCCCATCAATATATAATAAACCAAATAATAAAGTTTCAATAACATAGTATTCTTGCCATTTACTTCAAACAAAGCACTAAACATTCACACTTGACAACTATATATATATATATATATATATATACATACATATATTCAAATAAACAAGTATTCACAACACAACTAGCAACCAAAGAATAGTGTTTTTCACTCACAAATGTTATGGATTTTAATCATCGCTCCTTCTTCAATTCAAAGGTGTTGTCTAATTAACAACACATTTCAGAGCTGAAAATCTTATTTCTAACTATTACTTAGTTTATAAATTTCATGGTTGTGGTCCTATAATTACCAAAACCTATATATGTCAACTTCCATGCATTTACTAAAAATTAATTTATCTAAGGCATTTCAATAAATACCTTGAAGGCATATTTTATTCCAATTAATGTGTATGTATATATAATATATATATATATATCTACATACACCAAGAGAACCAACATAAATCCTTCACTTTCCACAATACCCATATTCCAAACATCAACCTTAATATTGGTTTAGCTATTAAAAGCTATCAAAAGCTTGAATCTGTATAATTTCCACATCAATACAAACAAATTTTAAGATTTTCTCTTCTAATAATCATTTAACTACCATGTATATTCCTTGTTCATGGACTTATATTCATAACCAACGCATATCCTATTGGTAATCCTTAAATACAAAAAAACTAATAGCAATTGGTTACAAGAACATAAGGAAATCCATTAGAAACTAACCCCCAAAACACCATATCCGAATTTGGTTGCAAGGAAAGCTACTACTTTCCAAAACTGGTTGTTGTTATATGTGAAAGGAGCTGATATAGCTCTTGAAATTTAGCCTTAAACCATCTACTTCCTAGCTTGAAAACTTAGGGAGCTGTACACCTTAACGGTTGCCAAGCTTCCATGGAAGTCTTGGCTGCAAGGTAACTTCAAAGGCCCTGAATTTTGTTGTTACACGGTTGCTATAATCAAGCTAGGGTCGGCTGGTTAAAGGTAAAAGGAGCAACATGAGGAACGATGAAGAATTTGGCTACAAAGAGAGAGACAAGCTCGGCTTGTGAAGTCACTAGAAGGACTGAGAGAGAAAGAAAAAACAGAGCAAAACCAAAACAGGGGAGGAACCAAGGACGCACGACCAAGACAAGAAAAGGAAAGAAAAATATAAAGAGAGAAAAGGAAAAATAAAAAATAATGTAAAAGTCAACAAAGGTGATGAAAAGATATTTATTTTCTTTGTCTACATATGTATATATATTCACAATGTTTGTTTGTTTGTTTATATATTTGTGTATTTATGTAACTAAAACTTACACAATATATTTCTAAGGTAATTTTATGATACCGGGTTATAACATTCTCCCCCTTTAAAAGAAACTTGTCTCGAATTTCAATAGAATACTTACGGATTATCGTTTACCTGAATAATTCAAAAAGATACGGATATTGTTGCCATCATCTCATCTTCAGATTCTCAAGTAGCTTCTTGTTCATATTGATATTGCCCTATAATTTTTACCGAAAGAATGATTTTCAATTGAAGTTTATGGATTTGTCTATCAATGATCGCCACTGATTGCTCCTCATACATTAAGTTCTTATCCACTTGCACTTTCTGAACCCGCAAGACATGAGACTCATCAAGCAAATATTTCTGAAGTATAGACACATGAAAAACTGGATGTACCCTATCCAAATCCGGTGGTAATGCTAATATATAGACCGTAGCTCCCACCTCGGAAAAGGTCCAATAAACCTCGGACTCAGCTTCCCTCTCTTACCAAATCTCATTGTGCCTTTGAAAGGTGGAAACCTTAAAAGATGAATGATCACCCATTTCGAATTCTAACTCCCTCCGACGATTATCAGTATAAGACTTCTATCTACTTTGAGCTTTCTTCAGTCTATCACGGATCACCTATACTTTCTCTATGGCTTCCTAAACCAACTCTGATCCCAGTAATTGATACTCACCAGTTTCGAACCATCCAATCAGAGATATACATTTCCTTCCATACAAAGTCTTAAATAGTACCATCTGAATGCTGCTATGATAATTGTTATTATAAGCGAACTCCATAAGTGGCAGGTTCTGATCCCAAATCCCCTCAAAATCCATTACACAAGCATGCAACATATCCTCCAAGGTTTGTATAGTTCTCTCAGATTGACCATCAGTTTAAGGATGAAAAACTATACTAAATAGTAACTGAGTACCAAGAGCTTCCTAAGAAGATTTCCAGAATACTATAGTAAATTGCACGACTTAGTCTAAAATAATATAAACAAGTACTCTCTGTAGTGAAGCAATCTTATCCATATACAAATTAGCATATTGATGGGCTGAGTACATAGTTTTCACCAAAAGAAAGTGCGCATATTTAGTCAATCGATCTACAATAATCCAAATTGAATCATAACCCCTAAAGATCTTAGGAAGTTCTGTTACAAAGTCCATAGTAACTTTTTCCCATTTCCACTTTGGAATATCCATTCTTTGCAATGTTGTTTAACCTTCACCTATTAGCATACCAGGCACCTGGAAACAAAGTCTGCTACATCCTTTTTCATAACATCCCACCAATAAAACTTCAAGTCTTGATACATCTTAGAAGAACCAGGATGCATTACATATGACAAGCAGTCAACGGCTTCAAGAATTTTCTTTCTCAATTCAGGATCAGATAGCACAACAACACGATCATGAAACATTAGCACTCCTTCATTGTCCCCTTGAATTCACTAATGGTAAATTGGTCACATTTGGCTTTATTGGCACATACCTCAGAGTCAGCTGCCTGTGCTAGTTTAACAACTTTAATCAAAATATATTTCACCTAAATATAGGCCAACAACACTCCATTCAGAGACATTTCAAATCTAACCCTATCAGCCATGCACCTTTTCAAATTTGTAACAAGTCCATTACAAACAACTGTCACATGGGATATGCTATCCATCGACTTCCTACTCAAGGCATCTGCATCCACATTAGCTTTCCCTGGATGATAAAAAATCCAACGATCATAATCTTCTAATAGCTCAATCCATCTACATTTCCTCAAATTCAAATCCTTCTAATCAAATATATACTTAAGACTTTTATGATATGTGAAAATTTCACAAATTTCACTATACAAATAATGCTTCCACATCTTCAATGCAAAGATCACTGCAACCATTTCAAGGTCATGGGTGGGATAGTTGATCTCATGCTTCTTTAGCTGTCTTAAGGCATATGCAATCACTTGTCCATCCTGCATCAGAACACATCTAAGTCTGATATAAGAAGCATCACAAAACACCATATACTTCCCTGTACTAGGAAGAAGTGTAAAAGCTAGAGCTAAAGTCAAATAAGTCTTAAGCTTCTGAAAACTTTCCTTACAAGCCTCTGACCAAAAAAACTTACCACATTTCTTAGCCAACTGAGTCAAAGGTGCAGCAATACGGGAGATGTTTTCAACAAATCTCCTGTAATGCCCAACTAAATCCTGAAAAATTCAAATTTCAGACACATTTGTTGGACGAGGCCAATTTTGAACTGCTTTAACTTTCATGGGATCCACACTAATTCCTTCTTCACTGTGATTTTATTCAGTTGAGGGTAATCAATGCACAGTTAGAACAAGACATCTTTCTTTTAATAAAAAGAATATGAGCACCCCTAGGAGACAAACAGGGACAAATAAATCCGTTATCCAGCAAGTCTTACAATTGCACCTTTAGCTTTCTCAATTCATTAGGAGCCATATGGTGTGGGGGTATAAAAATTGGTTGAGTGCCAGGTAACAAATTATTACCAAATTTTATCTTCCTTTCAAGAGGAAGACTAGGAAGTTCTTCCAAAAACACATTATGGAATTTCTTTACCACAGGAATTTTCTTCAAAGCCTTGTTCCAAAGGAGGACACTCCAGCTGAGTATCCCTAACATAAGCTAGATAAGCCTAGTGCTTCTTCCTGATAAACCGTTTAGCTTGAATGGCCAAAATCAAATTACGTGGAACTTCACTCTGATCCCCTTGAAAAACAAAAGTAGGCTTCTTAGGAATGCTAAACTTGACACTTTTATCGCTACAATCCACTGTAGCATGATAATTAGACAACCAATCCATGCTGAAAATCACATCATATTCTAACATGTCTAATATTATCAAGTCCGCATAACATACTCTATTATCCACCATCACTTTATAAGACGAAATATGCCTATTTACAAGAGTTATTTCCCCTAAAGGTATCAAAACTGCTAAAGGAACCTCGAAAGGCTCAGATGCCCTCTTCAAACAAGAGGCAAAATATAGAGATATAAAGGAATTAGTGGCTCCAGGATCAAAGAGTATTTTAGCACTAATTGAGCAAACAAGCAATCTACTTGACACCACTACATTTGAAGCATGAGCATCATGCATAGTCAAAGCATAACCACAAGCTTGGCCTCAGCTAGAAGACGGTGAACCTCTGGGAAAATTACCATGACCTCCCTGAGATCTAGCAAGAGTGGCAAGCAACGGAGGTCTACCTTGCACTGAATGAGATGTCTGAGCGAAGGAAGACTACTCAACCATTATTGGATAATCTTGGATGCTATGGTCCATGGCACCACACTTAAAACATGCAACCAACTCTTTTTTGCATTGCCTTTTGTGTCTGATACTACAAGTTAGGCATATAGGAACTTTAAAGGTTCGAGGGCCACTAGATGATGATGCTACCTGTGACTGACTTCCAAAGCTCTATCTAGTCTGACCTTTGCTCCACTGAAAATCCCCACAAAAAGAGCCACGTCTTAAGGAAGATTCACCTTCAGGCCTTCGAGAACCTCTAGATCTAGAAGTGGAAGGACCATCTTATCTTACCTTCTTGTGACTTTCCTACTTTGATTGCCTTTCCAAATACCAGTTCTCAACTCAATAAGCAGCATCACAACCTGAGTATCAGTAATAGTGTTTGTCACAAACATTGATTTGAAAAAAAAATCTGCTAGATCATTGACAAATCTTTTCACTCTCACTTGCTCAGTTGCCACCATATGCTGAGCAAAACGGGATAGCTTGGTGAATCTAGTCTCATACTCTACCACTAATATGCCTTCTATCTGAACTACCCGCTCAAATTCCTAAGCATACTTGTCTCTCACGCTCTCAGGTGGAAACTGTTCAGTGAAAGCTCTGCTAAACTCAGGTTACACAAGTGGAGTCGGCTCAATTCCTCAGTTGCCTAAACACCTTATACCACTCATATGCCACATCATGTAGCTGATAACTAACTAACTCCATAGTCTGAATAGGATTACACCTCAGAGCCATACATAATCGATCAGATTGCTCCAAAAAAGTATAAAAATCCTAAGTAGAGTCCACATCATGTAGCTGATAACTAACTAACTCCATAGTTTGAATAGGTGACTGCATCTTCTGGAAATTATGCAACGACACAAATACCTATCAGTCTTACTGAAATGGAACTAGAGGAAGTTGTGGTTGACCCCGCTGAGGTTGATGGTACTGAGCCAACATCCCCATTAAATCACCACTGTCCCTTATACTATATCTAAACCTTGCACAAGCTGCTCTAAATTAGGATCAGGGACTACTACTTCAACTTAGTCAGCGGCTCTCCTTCTACCTCTACCATGTCCTCTACGACCTTGATAACTCTAAAATAATAAAGTTATTTTACTATAAATTTAATTTATATATGATCCTAATCCTGATATTTTAAGTTAGAGTTCTAGTTAAATATAGTGTTAAAGTTTTTTTAGGTTGTTTTTGGAGATTTTGTTGGCTTTTCTCTTAATTATGAGTATTTTTCTAAATTTTGATATTTAATTTATTTTAGGTGTATTTGTAGTGTCCTAGTGTAATTTAAAAAAGGGAAGATGATTAACTGGCACCGTGTCTTCTTGCCACAGCTCCACATAAAATGAAGCCACAACATTCCAAAAAGGAGAATTAAGGGAAAAAGGCAGAGAGAATAATGTAGCATCTCCACCATTATGAAGCCGCGACACTAATACAAATGGAAAAAAATACATAAGTCAGGGAGCTTGAAGCAGCAACGCATGAAGCTTGAAGTCATAGAGCGATGAGGAAGAAGCTGTAGCATCAAAGGAAGGACAACTTTCATAAACCAAATAATGCAATGACGCCACATCGCCCATGAGTGTGAGGCTACGGCGTGATGAAGGATGAGTCCTATTGTGATTATACAAATCCAATGAAGCCGCAGCGCCATATATGTTTGAGTTGCAATGCTTGTATGGATTTTAAGGAGTTTGAAGACTTCTAGTTTATATAAATAGAAGGAAAAAGGCTATAAATAAAAGAGGAGGGCTGAGGTTTAGATATAGTCTGGAGTTTGTGATAGAGAAAAGATTAAGTGTGGTTTAGAGCTAGAGAAGCAAGGGATTTCGAGGAGCTTGAAGACCTCCATCTCTATAGTTTTTCCTTATTCCTTTATTTCTTTTTAGTTTCTTTGTATATTCATTATGATTTGCTTAGTTGTAATCATGTTTACGTCTAGTAGCATAAACTAATATTACCTTTTTCTATGTTTATGATGGAACTCACATGTAGTTTGATTTAATTTTATTTATGGATTGCTTAGGTTTTGGTATTTATGTTATTTATATCATTCTATGTTTATTGCTTCTAATTACTTGATCACCAATTAGATAGATCTAGTAATCTAGAAGAACCTTGATGAAAGAAATCTAGGTTAGCCTTGAGTGATATAGTACATGTTTGAATTCTTTCACTTTATTGATTGAATTTGATTCATACATAGGATAGACATATACCTATATACTATGTGTAGCCAATTAGGGTTGTTTTTAATGAATCATATTTTATTCAGTTCTCATAGACATATAGTGAATTGATTAAATAAGGTATGAATTATAAGCAATTGAAAGATTCTTATAATTGACTTGGAACCATAGGTTAATAACATAATATCAAAATTGAGTATGATAGGATAAAGGTAATTTAAATGAAGTGAGTAAAATCATATTCCTAGACCTTCTCTACATAATCTCAAGTTCAGTTATTTTATTTGTTTGCTTTATTTTAATCATAAATCTCAATTATTTAATTGTCTAGATAATTTTAGAATTGGTAAATTTTAGTACTTGACTTGATAGACTTAATTCCTCATGGGAAAGATCTCACTTTCTCTTTCTTACTTGTTTAAACGATAAGTGTGCTTGTGTAGTAATTTAAACAATAAGTTTTTGGCATCGTTGCTGGAGAGTTATTTTATTCTTATTAATATTAATACCAGCCAGTTCTAGTTTTATTTAAGTTTTTTTTCAAGTTTATGTGAAGAACTCGTAGCTTGGAAGTTGTTCCTTTTGATCCAGAAATAAAAAAGACAATTAGAAAACTTCGAAAGGAGAACCAACAAGCTACTGTGAAAAATCTAGCAATGAATGACGAACAAGAGCCTAAGGCCTTGAGGGACTATGTTGTCCCATTAATGGAAGGCCTTCATTTTAGCATCTAACAGTCGACAATTCAAGATAACAACTTTGAAATTAAGCCCAGTCAAATTCAAATGATCCAACAAATGGTGTAATTTGATGGCCTTCCAAACAATGACCCGAATGCCTATTTGGTGATGTTCTTGGAGTTGTGCAACACCTTCAAATGTAATGGCGTTTCTGACGATGCCATTCTTTTAAGACTTTTCCCTTTCTCACTTCGAGATAAGGCGAGAGCTGGCTGTACTCCTTACCATCCTATTCCATCACTACTTGGACGTCCACCTGGCTCAAAAGTTCTTGGGAAGGTTCTTTCCACCGGCCAAAATAGCTAAGTTGTGGTTATTCACGCAACAAGACCAAGAATCTCTCTATGAAGAATGAGAAAGATACAAAGACTTGTTGAGATAGTGCCCCCATTATGGCATTCTAAAATCGCTACAAGTCCAAACCTTTTATAATGGTTTGGTTAACTAAACAAGAACAACTATTGATGCTACAACTGGTGGTGCATTAATGGGAAAGTCCATTGATAAAGTTTTCTAGCTGTTGGAAGTAATGACTTGAAACAATTATCAATGGCCATCTGAGCAACTTGCAACTAGCAGAGTAACTGGGATACATGAGTTAGATACCCTTACTGCCTTAACGGCACAAGTGGCTGGTCTAGCTAAAAGATTTGATATTTTTGGGGTTCCGACAGTCAAGAATCAAGTCATGGCTTGCGAAATATATTGATATGGATATACTAGTGACCAATGCACAAACACCGAAGTAGTGTAATATGTAGGCAATTATAATAGGCAAAACAACCTGTTTTCCAACACTTATAACTTGGGATGGAGAAACCATCCAAATTTTAATTGGAAGAATCAAGGGATTGCAAATACTGCAAAGCCTAACTATCCTCATGGTTTTCAACCACAAACAAGATCAGTGGTTGCACTTGAGAAAAAGCCATCCTTGGAGGACATGTTCATGCAATACATGTCAAGGATAGATTTAGTAATTCAAAGTCAAGCGGCTTTCTTGAGAACTCTTGAAACACAAATAGGCCTCAAGGAGCCCTCCCTAGTGACACCGAGCCTAATCCAAGGAAAGACAGAGCAATGCAAGGTTATCACCTTAGAAGTGGTAAGACAATTGAGGAACCAAATAAACAACCTGAAGTTGTGAATAAACTGATTGAAGTAGACACTTCAAAGAATAAGGAAAAAGATCAACCTACTGAGTTTACTGTGCCTACTCCTCAACTACCCTTTCCTCAAAGATTTCAAAAGAAAAATCTTGATAAGCAATTCTAGAAGTTCCTAGAAGCGTTGAAAAAGTTTCACATCAACATCCCATTTGCTGAAGCCTTAGAACAAATGCCAAGCTATATCAAGTTCATGGAGGCCATCCTATCCAAGAAGAGGAGGTTATGTGAGTATGGAACAGTTGCTCTCACTAAAGAATGTAGTACTATACTACAAAAGAAACTCCCACAAAAGTTAAAGGATCCAGGTAGTTTTACTATCTCCTATACTATTGGTACTCAATTTTTTGGTAAGGCTTTATGTGATATAGGAGCTAGTATTAATTTAATGCCTTTGTCTATATATCAGAAATTGGGTTTAGGGGAAGTTAAGCCTACATCCGTCATATTACAACTAGTTGATAGGTCTTTAACCTATCCAAGGGGAACTATAGAGGATGTGCTAGTAAAAGTTGATAAATTAATTTTTCATACTAATTTTATTATACTTGACATGGAAAAAGACAAGGAGATCTCTATTATTCTTGGGAGACTTTTCTCAGCTACAGGTAGAACCCTAATTGATGTGCAAAAAGGTGAGCTTACCATAAAGGTTTAAAACCAAGAGGTAATGTTTAATGTTTTTCATACTATGAAATTTCTTGCTAACTATGAAGAATGTTTTGCTTTTGATGTGGTGAATGAAATAACTTAAGAGGTATTTTTGATAATTATCCTGTTGTTCCTTTTGAAGTATTTATAATTTCTAATACTAATAGAGAAGATGATGATTTTGTTGAGTGCATGAAAGTGTTAGATACTTCACCTTTCTTAGTAAGGTTAAACCTCAAGTTTGAATCCCTTGACATTCAGACTTCCACACCTTCGGCTCCCAAGCCTTCCATTGAAGAACCACCTATATTGGAACTAAAGTCGTTGCTACCACACCTCAAGTATGCTTTTATTGGTCCGATATCTACTTTGTTAGTTATTATTTCTTCTGCTCTTACTAACATCCAGGAAGAGTCACATCTTCGTGTACTAAGAGAACACAAGAGGGCATTACGATGTACCATAACCGACATTAAAAGCATAAGTCCTTCATTTTGCATGCATAAAATTTTGATGGAAGACAACCACAAAGCTACCATTGAGCATTAAAGAAGACTTAATCTAATCATGAAAGAGGTAGTCAAGAAAGAATTGATAGAGTTGTTAGATGCAGGTATCATATACCCTATTTCAGATAGCTCATGGGTAAGCCTAATTCAATGTGTGCCAAAGAAAAGGGGGATGATAGTTATGGCTAACACCAAGAATGAACTCATCCCTACAAGGATCTTGACTAGATGGCAGTAAGTATGGACTACTGTAAGCTCTACAAGGCCATAAGGAAAGACCATTTTCCTTTTCCTTTTATCGATCAAATGCTTGATAGATTGGTTGGTAAGCAATTCTATTATTTTTTAGATGGTTATTCGGGTTATAACCAAATAGCTATAGCCCCAGAGGACCAAGAAAAGACCACCTTTACTTGGCCCTATGGCATATTCGCTTTTAGAAGGATGCCGTTTCGTTTATGTAATGCATCTGCCACTTTTCAAAGAGGCACGATGGCTATTTTTACTGACATGGTTGAATAAAGTCTTGAGGTGTTCATGGATGATTTTTCTGTTTTTGGGGATTCTTTTGATAACTATCTCTATAATTTAAAATGTATGCTTAAAAATGTCAAGAAACCAATTTATTCTTGAATTTGGAAAAGTGTCATTTTATGATACAAGAAGGGATTGTGTTTGGACATAAAGTGTCTAGCAAGGGCATAGAGGTGGATATGGCTAAGATTGAAGCAATAAAGAAACTCCTACCACCTAATTTAGTAAAAAGTATTAAAAGTTTTCTTTGCTATGAAGGCTTTTAATAAGCTATTCATTAAGGATTTTTCAAAAATTTCAAAACCGCTGTGTAACCTTTTAGAAAAAGACACTCCCTTTGATTTTAATAAAGCATGTCTAACTGCATTTTTTGGGTTAAAACAAAGATTAATCACTGCTCCAATAATTGTGACTCCTAATTGAAACTTACCCTTTGAACTTATATGTGATACTAGTGACTGTGCAGTAAGTATAGTATTAGAACAACGAAAGGATAAGATCTTTCACTTTATTTACTATGCTAGTAAGATATTGACTGGGGTTCAACTCAATTACACTACCACAGAAAAGGAATTGTTAGCAGTAGTGTTTGGTTTTAATAAATTTGATTCTTATCGAATTGGAACTGATATTATTGTTTAATTTACCACTCTGCTATAAAGTATTTGATTGACAAAAAGGATGCAAGGGCCAGGTTGACTATATGGCTACTTTTGGTACAAGATTTTGACTTGGAAATTAGAGATCGGAAAGGAACTGAAAACCAAGTGGCAGGCCATCTATCAAGGTTGGAAGGTGGTGAGAAAATTGTTGAGCAAACCTTAATCAATGAAAATTTTCAGGATGAACAACTATTTCAAGTTGATCATCCAAAGTTGCCATGGTATGCTAACTTTGTTAATTATATTGTCCATAAGTTTTTTCCTCTTGATTTGCCTTTCCAACAAAGAAATTTTTTTTACATGATGTCAAATATTATGTATAGGATGACCATTTCTTGTTTAAGCAATGTGTTGATCAGATTCTTAGAAGGTGTGTCCCGAAGGAAGAAATTTGAAGTATTTTTCAACATTAACATTCCTTAAACTATAGAAGACATTTTAGAAAAGAGCGAATTGCAAAAAAAGTCATCCAATCATGTTTTTATTGGCCTTCTCTTTTTAAAGACGCTCATAATTTGCTTTATGTGATAGGTGCCAAATGATAGGTAATATCTCCCAAAGACATGAGATGCCTCTGAACAACATCCTTAAAGTAGAAATTTTTGATGTATAGGAAATTATCTTCATGGATCCTTTCCCTATTTCATACAACAATCAGTATATGTTGGTGGTAGTGGATTATGTTTCAAAGTAGGTAGAGGCAATAGCCTTGCCAACAAATGATTCACCAGTTGTGATAAATTTCCTCAAGATACAAATTTTCACTCGATTTGGAACTCCTCGAGCTATTATTAGTGATGGGGGTTCCCTTTTTTACAACAAATATTTGGAGGCCTTTTTAGCTAAATATGGAGTCATTGACAAGGTTGCCCTGGCTTATCATCCATAAACTAGTGACGAAGCCAAAATTTCTAACAGGAAAATCAAGAAAATCTTGGAGAAAACAATATGCACGTCACAAAAAGATTGGTCTAGGAGATTGGATGATGCATTATAGGCATATCGCATAGCCTATAAAGCCCCTATAGGCATGTCTTCATATAGACTAGTTTTTGGGAAAGCATGCCACCTTCCAGTGGAGTTAGAACATAATGCATATTGGACCATTAAGAAGTTGAATCTTGATCTTCATGCAGCTGCTGAGAAAGGCTTCTTCAACTTAATGAGATGGATGAATTCTGGCTTCAAGCATATGAAAATGCAAAGATTTATAAGGAACAGACAAAAAAATGGCATGACAAGAAGATCATGGATTGCCACTTTGAACTTAGTATGAAGGTCTTACTCTTTAATTATGATTTGAAGCTATTTAAAGGAAAGCTCAAGTCAAGGTGGTTCAGACCATTTATAGTCCCTATAGTGTTTCCTTATGGAGCTGTGGAGATAGCTAAAGAAAAGCAGCCGGACAACAAATTCAAGGTTAATGGGCAAAGGCTCAAACATTATTGGGGAGGTCCTATTGATCGTTAAAAGACCTCCATCACTTTAGCAAATGCCGATTGCGTAAAACTAAGTAGGGTCGAGAATTGTAAACCGAGCGCTTCTTGGGAGGCAACCCAAGTTTCTCAAACCCTCACTCTTTAAGTTTTTTTTAGTTTAGTAATGTTTAGAATGTACTCAACTTTTATAGCATTCTTTTTCAGGACTAAACCCCTAAACCCCTAAACCCCTCAGCATAATGCATTGATGCCGCAATGCAAAAACATATCAAGCTTGAAATCTATGACTTGAAATCTATGAACTCAACCAGAGAGCATAGCGCTGCAGCGGTGACACCTTACTTCCTTAATATTATACCTAATTCAATTAGTGTTTTAATGCTTAAATTAATTAGTAATCAAGCTCTCTTTTAACCTGACCTAGACAATTTCTACACCAAAATTTTTTTCTCCCCTTTTTATTTTTATTTTTCTATGGCCGAATTCAACTTTTATTTATGTGATGTTTTATTTTTCATTTGTTACAAGAGAACATGTTACATACTCTTTCTTATAATTAGCCTCCTTATTATTACTTATTACAAGAAATACTTTAATTAATTTCTTAATTAATAATACCTTTAAGACTTAACTTCTTTAATTAAATTACCACTAATTCCTTTAATTTGATTTAATTCTTAACTTGTCAACCTAATTAAAATCGGCTAGACACTTAGTAAACCAAAATCACTCCTTTTTACCTTATTTTGATTACTTATTATAAATTCATATCCTACTACCTATTAACTCTACTAATGATTTTCTTTATCCAATTTTAGACTTGCATGGCCGGTTAATACTAGACCTTTTAACCAATTCTTTCTATCTTGGTTTCTACCATTTGTTTCATTTGTCCTATATTAATTATCATATTCTTTTCTTACCCTTAACCGAATTAGACCTTCTCTTCGCCTAATCCTTGCTTAGTCAAATTGGACACTTATTTTCCTACAGGATTCTACTTAACTGGTTTTATCAATGGATAATTAAAGATTTACAAAGAGAAATAGTCTTCCATTTTATTAATTTACATGACACATATTATTACATGGATTTTACACTAAGTTTGGACCAAAAAGAAACTATTATAACTATTTTACAAGTTCCCCTTAAACTACTAAGTTAAGTCCAAACTATATAAATATATATATTTATAATTATGATCACTAAATTTTTGCTTTACTCCACCTAGAACCCAATGACCTTAACACAAAATATTGGGCCATTATTCCACTTAGGTAGTGAGTGGAATTACACAAACGGTTGTAAGAGGGCTATTCTCATCTCCCTCTTTATACCACTAGTCTACCACTTGCGATCCTTCAAGGAAAAACAAAACACAGGAAAAGTTTGAACAATAAACACCTTTATGGAAAATCAACTATCTTGCACATCAAGATGAGGAAAAGTGAGTCGAACCTCAATAAGCATTCACATATAGTAACAAGGAATATCTTCATGGCAGTTTTAAAAATATAGGAATTTGCAAATGCAAAGTTTATTCTTTTCTTCTTTTTCACTCCTTAGTAACCATTCTTGACCATTCACACAAACCCGAGGATGCCTAACAAGGACTTTGATGTACCATGGATATCAACCTCTCGTGTACATGGCACCACCTCTCAATCATAGGATTCATACTATGGTTTGAGTATCATTCCTTTGGGATACCTGGGAATTTCGGCTAACATGAACTTAAGACAAGTTACTAGAATTATTATCCTTTTCCTTTTCCTTTGAACTTCCCACAAAGGGAATCCTTTTCATCCTTTTTCATTTCATATGCATGAAGGGCATGATAACATCATGAAGAATATAAGAGTGCCAAGGAAGTAAGTAGTGAAACAAGATAAAACAAACAAAGATATGCATGAATACTTGCCTAATACCCTTAGTCTTTTTATTTTCTTCCTTCCTTTCCTACATCTCCTCTTTGTCCTTGTTTTGGTTTTCTTCATTCTTTCTCCTTTCTACAGTTTTGCTTTCTCCTCCTCTAGTTCACGTTTTTGCTTTTCTTTCTTGGATCTACGTCTTTCCTTTTCTTTCTTTAGGTTACGATTTTGGTTTTTCTTTCTTGGATGTCACGGTTTTGCTTCTTTTGGTATGTATTTGTGTTTAAGGTTTGTTTCTTCTTTTGGTGTGGGTTTATAGTCACAAAATGAATGTGTGGGTGTGTGAATGGTGCATGGCCGATTTATATAGGAGTTTAATTCCCTTGGCTTCTTCTTCATTAATGTATGCTAATCATTCCTACTTTTCATCTTCCACTAGTTTGCTTCTAAGTTGCCACCTTCCTTTACCTTGTCTTTCTTCTTTTAGTTTACTCCTAGTTTTCTAACACTTGCTTGCCACCTATTACCACATGTTTTGACACCTCACCCTTACATTTAATGAAACTTTATACCTATTGTCACATGTTTTACACCTCACCCCTTTGCATTTAATGAAACTTTATACCTATGTAGGTTTAATTAATGCATTCACACGCTCCTAACTTCTTCCCCATGGTTTTAATTTAATTCTTCCTAGTTTAGTTCTTTTCTTGTTCCATTCTAATTATTCCCTAACTACCTAGTTTCATTGTAACATGTTTCAATAACTATAAGTGGTGATGTCATGGTAATGTAATGATGATGCCATCCTAATGATGTTTCCATCTTTCAATCCTAACTAAACTGACTAAATGATGATGTCATCAAACTACATGATGTCATGATGATGTCACTATTTTCATATTTGGAAATTCACCTTAAAATTCCCTAAATTAAATGCATAAAATAAATGCATGAAAATTCTTACCAAATGCATATGTTAGGCTAATTATATTCTTAATCGTAATTAATACCTATTTAGTCTAATTTAAACTAGATTAAATTTCTCTTGGTGTTACAGTGGCGCCCAAGAATTCAAGCTAATGCCTATTTTTCTTTCTAACACATGCATATACTAACCAATCCTTTGTTTGAAAGAACCATTTGCACCGTTTTATGTTAAGCACATTTAATATGCAGTTCATTGAGTTCAAAAGAAAAAGAGAATAAGCTCAAAGCGAATCTATGAGAAGGAGTGCATTACAAGAAAGAAAAGAAAAAGATATTATCTGATCAACCCCACTTGAAAAAAAAATATATTAAATTAGCGGAATATGTGAAAATTCCTTGATGATTCCTGTAAACCAAAGGTTTAGTAGAAGTAATAAAAGAAAGAAAAGGAAAAAAGTGGAATAACATTTATGCCATACAAAGGAATATATGGGGTGATGAGATAAAATAGTTAAAGCACGAATATATGGGAACATATTTCAAAATTTTTAAATTCTAAGGCATAGCACTGCGACGCCTATACATTGAAGCCGCAACACCGTATCGTGATCCTTATTTTTAAAATAAAAATTTAGAACCAAAACCGCCATAACCCATACCCTAAGCATCCTAACTCGTGATTAGATGTTTAGGCCACAAAGCACCAAGCCAATATCGTTCTAGTGCCTTCCATCACTCTTACACTAAAAGCCTTTACCCACATCATGTTTTGCACTATATTTGGGATTGCATTTTTTTTTTTTTTTTTGTCAAGCATAAATTATATATATATTTTGCAAAACTACTACTTATTTGTTATAATTGCTTCAAAAAATACATATCTAAGCATCTTAAGAAAAAAGGAAAAATCGACTATATGAAAATGTGTGGGTAGATATAATCTTTAAGGGGTCCTATGCATAATTTTTTATTTTTTATTTTGGGTTTTTGGTTACGTAGGTACTATGTTTTCTATCTTGATGATGAGTTCTTAGGTAATGCTATATGAATTTGATATTATATGAATGTATATCATATTAATGTAACCCTTACCCCATAATTCTTTAATGTTCTTAATAGGTCACTAATAGTGAAATAGGTTTGGGAAGGATAGAGATACATATTGATGATTCTTGAATAAATGATATGATACTAAGATTACATGGTTGAGAATTTATCTAAATATTGTGCAGGTGTGAGACCCATTTTATAAATTAAGGAGCTGTAGTTGATGTTGTTGCTGGGTAATTTTGGGGTTGGAATTATTCTGGTGTTATTTTTCAGGACAATGGGACTGAAGACAAAGGCTACCAAGCGTGCCCGGTCATCTAGACCGAGCTTTGACAACAGCTGATTCATCTTTGCTACAATTAGAAGCATTTTCATAATGGGCTTATCACAAAGAAGGTTGTGGCACATCAAGGATTACGCCTTAGCTAGGATTACTTTTAGCGGATGGCCAATCTGATCAACAACGGACATTGGGCTAATTTATGTGCACCATTCCCAGTTAAAGTCATTGCAGTGGCTCGAGAATTCTAATGCTAACCTGGTGAATAACATAAATGGTAAGGTCATGGTGTGAGGGAAGATGGTTTCATTCACAAGCACAAAAATCAATGCATTTTATGACATACCGGATATTCCCAAACTTAATGAGTATGTGACTTATTCAAGTGGGATAGTAGACTATGATGAAATGATCAGTGCATTGTGCACTCAAGGCACTATGTGGAAACTGACCAATAGAGAGCCTGTTCGTTTCTAGGCCTGTTAGCTACTAGCCTTTGTAAGGGCTTGGTATTATTTTGTGTTCACCAACATCCTTCCTAGTGGACATGCTAGTGATGTGACTAATGAGAGAGCCATTCAAGTGTATGCTATTATTAGAGGTATGTCCATTGATGTTGGTAGAGTTATTCATAGTGCAATTTTGAAAGCAGCAAAGTCTGGGCACTTGGGTATCTGATTTCCCTCACTTATCATAGAATTATGTCATGAAGCCAGTGTACTATGGGATGATATAGAGCCATTGATCTTACCTAAGGGTACCATTGATGACAAACTTATAAACAAATCCCAAATCCAGAATGCTAAAGATAGTGAAGGTGATCCAGCAGCTCCAGCCTTACCTATTGGTATATAGAAGTTAACTTTGGCTCAACGAATTTCAAGACTGGAGGTGCAATGTGCAGATTATTGGCAACACACACATGCTGTCAATCACCAAAATAATTAGATGTTGAGGATGATGCTACAGCAACAAGGATGGGGTCCTCCTACTTTTCCCCTTTGTCTCGAGCCACTGCCCCATTCCCAAGACCTGAGGAGGACATTAACATAAATTTCGAGGAATGAGGAGAGTTTTCTTTTGCTTTTGCTTTTCTTTCCTTTTGTTATTTTCTTGCTTTTCTTTTCAAACATTAGGACAACGTTTAGTATAGGTTTGGGGGGAGGTAGCTAAAATTGTGTAATAATTCTCTATCTTAGTATTTAGTTAAATTCTGATGATCTATATTGACTAATTAAGTTGTTTACTTTCCATCTCTATCAAAATATTGCTAGTTAATTTGTTAATAATGTCTAATGTTCTTTTTTTCCCATGATAGTATTATTTATGCATTGATTTTGATTTTGATAACATGTGAAAATAACTTTTTTTGAATTTATTATATTTATGGCATATACCTCATATTTACATTACACAAGGCTATCGTTGCCTAGTGTTGAAGTTTTTAATGATTTTCTTTTTATAAATCCTAGACTCTTTTTGACTTCCTTAATGAGTAGGAATTCCTCTTGAGGTGAAATCCTAGGTAAAGCTTAGTTCAGAATATGATTTAGGCCATTTTTTAACTGGTAGAGCCTTTGTA
Organism: Quillaja saponaria; assembly: GCA_029379385.1. NCBI lineage: Eukaryota > Viridiplantae > Streptophyta > Magnoliopsida > Fabales > Quillajaceae > Quillaja > Quillaja saponaria. The sequence continues at coordinate 14,681,758 of CM055605.1, read as the reverse complement.
TATCCACCAATGATTCCATATTTTCTTAGTTACCCATTTTTGAGGCTAATGCCTATTTTTCTTTCTAACACATGCATATACTACCAATCCTTTGTTTGAAAGAACCATTTGCACTGTTTTATGTTAAGCACATTTAATATGTAGTTCATTGAGTTCAAAAGAAAAAGAGAATAAGCTCAAAGCGAATCTATGAGAAGGAGTGCATTACAAGAAAGAAAAGAAAAAGATATTATCTGATCAACCCCACTTGAAAAAAAATATATTAAATTAGCGGAATATGTGAAAATTTCTTGATGATTCTTGCAAACCAAAGGTTTAGTAGAAGTAATAAAAGAAAGAAAAGGAAAAAAGTGGAATAACATTTATGCCATACAAAGGAATATATGGGGTGATGAGATAAAATAGTTAAAGCACGAATATATGGGAACTAACACCTTAAAAAGAAAAAGTGGAAAAGAAGGGTGAATTCATGCAAGGAAATTGTGCTTAGGGTATTTGAGCCAAAAATTATATTTCATCAAACCTTAACCTAGCCTAATATTACAAGCTAAATAAAGACCTACTGATTCTTGACTAAGTATTAGCCTACATTAGTGGAGAGAGGAAGGAAAAATGAAGTTAAGAGTTAGAGTTAGCTTTTGAGTTATCTTGAGAATATTTTTGAAGCCATCTAACTCTATTGACAATGCCTTGCATACACACATGTGAGGATTGCTTGAACATGATAAATTTGAAAATTATACTTGTGTGCTATCTTGAGTCAAGTCTTTGTTATAAAATTTGAGGATTTTAAGAGAATAATTAGCTTGTCATTAATAATTACTTGTGATGCTTTCTTTCTTTTTGTGGGACTAGCAAAATATTAGGTTTGGGGGTTTGATAACTCTAGAATAATAGAATTATTTTACTATAAATTTGATGAAATAGGTTTAAGGGCGTGATAACTTTAGAATAATAGAGTTATTTTACTATAAATTTAATTCATATTTCATCCTAATCCTAATATTTTAAGTTAGAGTACTAGTTAAATATAGTGTTAGAGTTGTTTTAAGTTGTTTTTAGGGATTTTGTAAAGTTTTTATCTTAATTAGGACTAGTTTTCTGAATTTTGAAATTTAATTTGTTTTAGGTGTCTTTGTATGGTCCTAGTATAATTTAAAGAAGGGAAGCTGATCAACTGGTGCCACAGCTCTGCATAAAATGAAGCCGCAACACCCCAAAATGGAGAATTAAGGGAAAAAGGAAAAAAGAACAACGCAGCAGTGTTACCATTATAAAGCCACGGTGCTAATACAAAGGGAGAAAAATACATAAGTCAGGGAGATTGAAGCCGCAACGTGATGAGGAAGAAGCTGTAGCGTCAAAGGAAGGATGACTTTCGTAAATCAAACAATACAATGACACTGCAGTGCCTATGAGTGTAAGGCTGTGGCATGATGAAGGATGAGTCCTATTGCAACTATATAGATCTTGTGAAGTCGCAGTGCCATATATGTTTGAGCTAGGCGCTTGCACAAATTTTGAGGAGTTTGAAGACTTCTAGTTTATCCAATCTAGAAGGAAAAAAGTTATAAATAAAATAGGAGGGCTGAGTTTTAGATATAGTTTAGAGTTTATGATAGAGAGGAGATTGAGGTTGCTTTAGAGCTAGAGGAGCAAGGGATTTCAAGGAGCTTAAAGACCACCATCTTCATAGTTTTTCCTTATTCCTTTATTTCTTTTTAGTTTCTTTGTAGTTCATTATGATTTGCTTAGTTGTAATCATGTTTACGTCTAGTAGCATGAACTAATCCCTTTTTCTAGGTTTATGATAGAACTCACATGTAGTTTGATTTAGTTTTATTTAGGGACTGCTTAGGTTTTGGTATTTATGTTATTTATATCATTCTATGTTTATTGCTTCTAATTGCTTGATTACCAATTAGATAAATTTGGTAATCTAGGGGAACATAGACAAAGGAAATCTAGGTTAGCCTTAAGTGATATAGCACATGTTTGAATTCTTTCACTTTATTGATTGAATGTGATTCGTATATAGGATAGACATATACATATATACTATGTGTAGCTGATTAGGGTTGTTTTTAATGAATCTTATTTAATTAAGTTCTCATAGACATATAGTAAATTGAGTATGAATTATAAGCAATTGAAAGATTTTAGAATTAACTTGGAACCCTAGGTTAATAACATAATATCATAACTGAGCATGATAGGATAAAGGTAATTCAAATGAAGTGTGAGTGAAATCATATTACTAGGCCTTCTCTACATAATCTCAAGTTCAATTATTTTATTTTTTTGCTTTATTTTAATCATAAATCTTAATTATTTAATTGTCTAGATAATTATAGAATTGGTAAATTTTAGTACTTGACTTGATAGACTTAATTCCTTGTGGGAACAATCTCACTTACTATTTATTATTTGTTTAAATGATACATGCACTTGTATAGTAAATCTAACAACAGGCCTCTACCTCGAGCTACTGCCACCTGAGGACTGGTAGATCCTTTGCCGGAGCTAGCACCCTGTTGTCTCCCATGACGCACTACATAGTCCCTAAATCTGATCATATCTAAAATAAACATAAACGGATTCAATATACATTTCTCATAGGAGGCAAAAGAAAATATATTAAAGAATCAAAACTTGAAGTTTTAAGATGAATTAGGACGTAATACTAAGCCCACAAATGCCTTGGGTACCATACGCAAACAAAGTAACCAAATCCCGCATTTGTAGTCACGGACCTCTAAACCTAAGCTCTGATACCAACTTATCACATCCCACACGGAGGTATGACCAACGAAGAAATGGATAACCAAGTCTCCAAAACCCTGACTTAAAATCTAAAAGAAATGTACACAAACATTAATTTCAAATGACATTAAAAGAAAACCTTGTAAAAATATAACTAACATATATATTTATATATATATATACATATATATTCACTAAAATGAGTAGTATTAAAAAAAAAGATTTCTTGTAAAATGAAACATGCCTGAATCGTACATATAACACATATATTTCTGTTTACAAAACAACCAGGCAACAACATCAACAGCAATAAATACAAGGAGCTTTGCTCCATTTTAATACCATCATAATTAGAAAACCAAACAATTACATAATTCAAAAAAATTCATAACTCAAGGCCTAATGTGGCTGCAAATCTTCATCCATGGCTTCAAGATTGTGCACCCATGTGAATACCTTGTTGTAGCAGTAACGGTAAGTCAAGTCTATGATGGGGAAGCTTGATGAAAGCATGATACTAAAAGAAAACATAAACAAACAAAGAATGACACATAAAGGCTCAATAAGTGAAAAACATACCTAAATGGTACTAGCATCAATCAACATATAATTAGAAAACATATACTTTATAGTTTTATATTAGCTTAAGTTACAATGTAATTCAACCTCACACGTATGCATGTATCTAGAAAGTGCAAAATGAAAACCAATATAACTCACAAAAGCCACTATGCAAGCAAATCAAACAATTCTCCAAAAGGGCCAATAATTGAAGTAACTCAGCATCCTCACACCATGTACATATCCTCCTCGGGGCTTTTTGCTCTCACACAGCAAATATGTATAACTTCTCACATAATCTCCCTAGCGCTGAGTTAGTTGAATATTTTTATTTAAATATCAAATTATCAAAACAAATGTATACTAGGTGAACCTGGATTCTAAATCTCATTAAAAATAAACTTATTAGCCCTATTAACCACAAACAAGGTTTCACATCAATTCATAATACACTAAATAATAAAGTTTCAACAATATAGATTTCTTGCCATTTAATTCAAATAAAGCACTAAACATTCACACTTGACAACTATATATACATCTATCTATTTATATATATATACATATATACACATAAACAAGTATTCACAACACAACTAGCAACCAAATGATATTATTTTTCACTCACGAAGTTTATAAATTTTGATCATCGCTCATTCTTGAATTCAAAGGTGTCGTCGAATCAACAACACGTTTCGGAGCTAAAAATGATATTTCCAAGTATTACTTAGTTTATACATTTCATGGTTATAATCTTCTAATTTATCAAAGCCTGTATATGTCAACTTCCATGCATTTACTAAATACTATTTTCTCTTAGTCATTTCAACAAATACCTTGAAGACATAATTTATTCCGATTCATGTGTACACACACACACACACACACACACATATATACATACACCAAGAGAACAAATATAAATCCTTCACTTTCCACACTAGCCATATTCCAAACATCAACCTTAATATTGGTTTAGCTATTTAAAAGCTATCAAGAGCTTGAATCTGTATAATTTCCACATAAATACAAACATTCTAAGATTTTGTCTTCCTATAATCATTTAACTACCATGTATATTCCTTATTCATAGACTTCTTTTCATAACCAACTCATATCCTACCACTAATACTTAAATATAACAAAATAATAGCAATTGGTTACAAGAACATAAGGAAATCCATTGGAAACTAACCCCCAAAACATCATACCCAAATTTGGTTGCAAGGAAAGCTACTGCCCTCCAAAACTGGTTGCTACTATGTGTGAAAGGAGCTAATACAACTCTTGAAATTCAACCTTAAACTACCTACTTCCCAGCTAAAAAACTTAGGGAGCTGCACACATTAATGGTTGGCAAGCTTCTATGGAAGTCATGGCTACAAAGTGACTTCAAAGGCCCTGAATTTTGTTGTTATGTGGCTGCTATAATCAAGCTTCGGGGCGGTTGGTTGAAGGTAAAGTGACTAGCAGGAGGAAGGACGAAGAATTTTGGCAAACAAAGTTGTTGTCAGATTTCCCATGCAAGTGCATATATCGTGAACAAGTAATAAAGTGTAAGTAGAGTGTTGAACTTACGAAGAATTAGATCTAACTATTGCTAAGTACTAAAATTAACCAATCCTAGCTTTATCCAAACAAATGACTTTAAAGAGATTTATAACTAACTAAACTAGACTAAAGCAAGCAAACGTAAGAATATAATGGAGAAATCTAGAATTATAACTTCCCTTAACACTCACTTGGATTATTATTATCTTATCATGCTTAGTTGTTATACCGAATTACTAACCTGGGGTTCTTATATAATTATAAGTATCTTTCAAATTGCTTATAAAAATATCTAATTTAACCGATTCACTATATTTTTATGAGAATTGAATTAAGATAGACTCATTAAGAATAGACCTAACATGGTTACACAAGGTATGGAGGTATATTTCTATCCTACATACAAATCAAATTCAAACAAACATGTGAATGAATTCAAACAAGTGCTATCTTATTGAAGGCTAAACCTAGATTTCCTTAGTCAAAATTCCTTTAAGTTACCAAATCAATCTGATTAGTAGCTAATCAATTAGAAGAATAAAGAATAGAATAAGATAAAAAATTCATGTATTAAACCCTTAGCAATCATATTAAAAACATAAAATCAAGCTACATGTTGAGTTCCATTGCAATCCTAAAGAAGTAACTACTCCATGCTACTTAGTGTAAACATGGATTCATATAAAGAAAACATCAAATAAATACAAGAAAAGGAAAGAGTAGAATGAAGAAATGATGGTTGTCAGGCTTCAATCTTTAAACATCTCCAAGCTCCTCTTGCTCCTTGCACTTTTGATGCCTCTAAACTCTAGACTTTCGTTACTAAACTTATGTGTCTATATTCCCCAACATAAACATTTTTAAATAGGCTTTAAAACCTTCAAAAAGAGTTCAACTTGGAGTAAGAATTGAGTCGGCGCAGCAACACTGAAGTTCTGACTTAGTTTGTCTGTTTTGAAGGTTTAATGCTTGAAGGAAACCCCTTTGAAATTAGAGTAGAGTCAAACATAGGTTTTCTACTTGTCAGGTGCCATGGCCACGGAAAAAGGACTCCATAGCACCCACAATTGTGCAAAAACATCCTAGCAGAGAAGATTGGCTCCTAGGCACCAAGAAGTAGGTGAATAGGCACCCATTGCATGACAGGCTAGTGCCTAGGTGCTAGAAAAGTAGTGCCTAGGCTCCCAATGGTGACTTCCTACTCCGATTTTTAAGCTGAGGTGCCAGAACTTCAGTGCTGGGGCACCGGCTTGGTTTGTAGTCTGAATTGACTACTTTTTGAGGGTTTTGAAGCCTATTTAAAGAGGTTTATATAGGGGAATATATAAACACAGATTAGCTAAGAAGTTCTGGAGATTAAGAGGCAATCAAGAGTGCAAGGAGCAAGAGGAATAAGGATAGCTAAAGCTTGAAGACTGACGAACTTTATAGTTTTCTTTATTCTGCTCCTTATTTATTTTCTTGTATTTGCTTGATATTTTTATTGTTTAAATCCACGTTTACACTAAGCTGCATGGAGTAATTCCCTATCTAGGATTACAATGGAACTCACTTCTAGCTTGACTTAAATTTGTCAATGGATTGCTTAAGGTTTGGTATTTATGTTATTTATTTTATTCCATGATTAATGCCTCTAATTGCTTGATCACCAATTAGACTGATTTAGTAACTTAGAAGAACCTTGACGAAGGAAATCTATGTTTAGCCTTGAGTGATATAGCCCATGTTTAAATTCATTCACCTAGTTGTTTGAATTTGATTCGTATATAGGATAGACATATACTTATATACCTTGTGTAATCAATTTAGGTCTAGTCTTGATGAATCTTGCTTAATTGAATTCTCATAAACATATAGTGAATTAGTTAAGTAAGGTATAATTATAAGCAATTAATTGAATAAGAACCCTAGGTTAATAGATTGATACCATAACTAAGCATGCTAAGATAATAATAATCCAAGTGAAGTGTGAGGGAAGTTATAATTCTAGGTCTTTCCTATTAAATTATTAAATTTATTGTGTCATTAGTTAGATTTAGATTAGATTAATTTTTCAACCTTAATTTGTTTATTTGAATAAAGTTAAGATTGTGTTAATCTTAGTACTTAACTAGATATTAGTTACAATTCCTTATGGGTTAGACATTCTACTTTTTCATTATATTACTTGTTACGATACATGCACTTGCATTATTAATATCGAAAACAATATTTTAGCACCGTTGCCAGGGAATTAGTCTAATATTTGTTAATATTAATACCAGTTAATTCTAGTTTTAATTCAAACTTTCTTTTTTGTTTACTTTTCAAGTACTCTTGATTGTGCATGAGACAAATCCAAAGCTTGGAACTTCTTCCTTTTGATCCCTAGATTGATAGAACTTATCAATGACTTAGAAAGGAAAGCCATAAGCTTCGAATCAAGGACTAACTATGGCTGAAAATCAAGAATCTAAGCACTTGAGGAATTATGCAGTCCTTCTTATGCAAGACCTCCATTCGAGCATCCTAAGGCTGCCTATTCAAGCCAAGAATTTTGAGATCAAGCCTTTCCAAATCCAAATGATTCAACAAATGAATCAATTTGCTAGATTACAAAATGATGATCCAAACTCCCACATAATAAGCTTTTTAGAGCTTTGTGACACTTTCAATATCAACAGAATTTCCAATGATGCACTACAGTTACACCTCTTTCCTTTCTTACTTTGAGAAAAGGAAAAAAGTTGGCTTCTAGCATTCCCATCTAACTCAATTATATTGTGGGAAGGTTTGGCCCAAAAATTCTTAGCCAAGTTCTTTCCATAGGCCAAAACGGCGAAATTGCGAAATGATATCACTTCATTCATCCAATTGGTGTCGGAGTCCTTATATGATACTTGGAAAAGATTCAAAGAGTTGCTTAGAAGATGTCCCCATCATGGTATACCAACATGGCTACAAGCCCAAGACTTTTATAATGGGTTAGTACACCAAACAAGGACCATAATTGATGCGGTAACTGAAGAAGCATTAATGGGAAGTCCATTTATGAAATTGTTTGAGGAGTTGGCCTCCAACAATTATCAATGGCCTTTCAAAAGGTTGGCAACTCGAAAAGTAACTGGAATTCATGAGTTTGATGTCATTATTGGATTAACTGCACAAGTGGCAGTGTTATCTAAGAAGATTAACATATTTAGGTTGTAACCAAACAAAAGCCAAGTTATAGTTTTTGAGATTTGTGGGGATAGCTATGCAAATAATATTTTCCCAAATAATCTTGAATCAGCAAATTATTTAGGTAAATAGGTAGCCTAACAAAACCCTTAGTCCAACAACTATAATCCAAGGTGGAGAATCATCTAAATTTTTCTTGCAGCAATCCAGGGCAATCTTATGAAGTAAAACTTACTTATCCATGGGGTTTTCAAGAACAATAAAGAGTAGCAGCTCTGAAAAGAAGCCAAACATTGAAGACATGTTCGTGCAATACATATCTAAGACAGACTCCATTATTCAAAGTCAAGCTACATCGTTAAGGACCTTTAAGAATCAAATAGGCCAGTTGGCCAATGCTCTCACAAGCTGTCTTCAAGGTGTTCTACCTAATGATACCAAGCCAAACCCGAGGGGGAGATCCAAACTTAGAGCATTGCAAGACTATCACTTTAAGGAGTGGTAAAGAGGGAGAAGCATCACCCTAGCAAGCTGAAAATCCTTCCAAGCAAGTTGATGAGGAAATTGTGAATGAAAAGAAAGAGGACCAAGCTCTAAAAGAGAAGGCTGATTCACATCCACCCCTACCTTTTCCTTAATGCTTCCAAAAGCCAAAACTTGATATACAGTTCAAGAAATTTTGGGAGGTATTCAAGAAGGTTCACTTTAACATTCCATTCACTGAAGCTCTTGAACAAATGCTAACTTATGTCAAGTTCATGAAGGATATATTATCCAAGAAGTGAAAAATAAAGGATAATGAAATGATTACCTTGACCAAAGAGTGTAATGTTATTCTCCAAAAGAAACTACCACCAAAGCTTAAAGATCCGGTTAGTTTCAATATTTTAATTTCTATTGGCTATTAATTTTGTGGGAAAGCTTTATGTAATTTGGGAGCTAGCATCAACTTGATGCCCTTTTCTATATTGCAAAAGCTTAGTCTTAAAAAAGGGAAAATTGAGCCCACCAAGGCGACATTACAACTTATAGATCGGTCTTATACTTATCCAATGGGCATAATTGAAGATGTTCTAGTTAAGGTGGATAAGCTTATATTTCTAGCCAACTTCCTCATCCTTGACATGGAGAAAGACAAAGAAATGCCCATAATATTAGGGAGACCGCTCCTAGCAACTAGTGGAACTCTTATAGATGTGTAAGGAGGAGAACTTACTATGAGAGTTCAAGACCAAGAAGTGAAGTTCCATGTCATTAAGGCTATAAACCTTCCTTCCAAATAAGAAGAGTACTATGCCATTGAAGTGGTGCATGAAGCTAAAAAGAAGGAAATCAAGAGTTAAGTATTCCTCCTGATAAATCCTTGATACTGAAGCACCCTTCAATTGCTAACAAACCACCATTGAATAATAAAAGCTCAATTAAGAAGGAAGTTATCAAGTGGTGGGATCTAAAACCGGGGAGGCCAAAGCTATCAAAGGATAAGCTTGGTATCATGAAAGAGTTGGCCAAGGAAAGCTCAAGGAGGAAATACAAGAGGAATCAAAAGAAGTTCAAGTACTCTTTGAAAGATAAGACCTCCATTGTTTTGGAGGATAAGGGCTAAGAATGTAAAAGTCAAGCCGACAACTATAAATCAAGCACTTCTTAGGAGGCAACCTAATTTTCTAACCCTTTTTTTTTTTTTTTTTTTTTTTTTTTTCTATTTGAATTCTTATTTTTGCAGGTTCATCATTTTTTACCTTCTACGAACTTAGATGCTTTTAACAAGGCCAAGGATTAATGAACTTTTCATCATGCTTTAATGCTAGGGAGTTTTTCTATCCTTATCCTATATTTATTTTACACATTAAGGATAATGTTAGTCTTAAGCTTTGGGGAGAGTTTTATTGGTGTGCTTGTGTTTTTAGGTTATTAGTTAGCTAAGATGTATTATGCTTTTATGATGAAATCCCTTCATCCTATGATAATTTTTTAGTTTTCATATGATCTTGACATTCATGTTAAATTCTTAAGTCAGTAGTATTATAGGATGTGATTTCCAACTTATATTATGCACTTGATTTTTTTCTTAGGATTGTTTTGTTATTTAGAGACCGTTTATGCTCAAGAAGTTCATACTTAGTTAGGAACCTTATAATTTGTTTGATTCTCTCTTGAGGAAAAATCCTAGATAAGACTAAGCTTGGGAAATGATTTAGGCCATCTTTTGATCATTTGAGCCTTTTTAAGTTTACCATGTTTTATATTATATCCTTAATTTGTCTTTTCTTGGATACCAACAAAACTTTTTGCCTAACCATTCTTTTTAAAATCCTAGTTTTGAACCCTTACTCTTAGGTATGTTGATCATTCTAGGAATATCTTGAGCTATGCTAAGAAAAGGAGAAAAGGAGAAAAGGAGAAAAGGAGAAAAGGAAAAAAGGAAAAAAGGTTGGAATTATTGGGGAAAAAAAAAAAAGAGTATAAATTTGTACATCTTGATCACCCCTATATGCATAATAAAAAAGAAATAAGTGTGGGGGTGTGATAAGAGTTGAAAAAAAAAAAAAGGGCAAAAGAAAAAGACATGAAATGGTAGAAAAGAAAATATTATGCCTAGTGGGTATTACTTGGGTAGTGAAAAGAGTTTTTCAAGGGTCTAGAGTGATCTATGTGCTTAGGGTAATTTAAGGCTTAAAATTTCCTTTATCATACCATTACCCTAGCCTAGATTACAAGCTTAAAAAAGGCTTATTGATTCTTGACTTAGTGGAGTAGTGGAGAGAGAGTTGAAAAGCAAACTAATAAGGTTTGAGTGCTAAGTTGGATTTACTTAGACATAAACTTATCCGGATTGCATGCACACTTTGTTAAAAGATCATACACACACACACATTGAGAATCCATTTGAATGTGTTGCTTACTCTTCAATTGAAATATAAAGTTGAATGATACCTATGGTTGACATTTAGTTAAAGGTCAAGTGAAACTTTTGGGAGCATATTGAGGATGACATTGTTTTAGTATGATGTATTTTGGCCTATTTGTTTTCATTCGTGTTTTAATTTTTCTTTTGCTCGAGGACCAACAAAACCTTAGTTTGAGGGTGTGCTAAGTCTAGAAATAGCCTTAGAACATATCCTTTTTATTCATATTATTTGCTATGTTTTTTATTTTTAGTTTGATTGTTGCTTAGTTGAGTAATTTATTTTAAAGTATCGAATCCTAGTTGAGTATGCTTAGGATTTAATTTTAAATTAGGAACTCCATTCATTCTTAACTTAGTTTATGTGTTTTGAAGGTTTAATGCTTAAAGGAATCCGCTTTGAAATCAAAGTAGAGTTAAACAAGGATTTTCTACAGATCAGGCACTATGGCCACTAAAAAGAGGCGCCATAACTCCTAAAATCGTGAAAAAACCATCTAGGTAGAGAGGACTGGGGTCTTGGTGCCAGGAAGTGGGTGCCTAGGAGCTCAAGGAAGGACAAGCTGGCACCTAGGTGCTAGAAAAGCAGTGCCTAGGCGCCCAACTATGACTTCCTACTCTGATTTTCAGTGCTAAGGTGTCGGAACTTCAGTGCTAGGGCATGAGCTTGATTCTTAGTTTGAATTAAGTTCTTTTTTAATTAGGGAATATATAGACACAAATTAAGCTAAGAAGTTCTGGAGATTAAGAGGCAATCAAGAGTGCAAGGAGCAAGGATAGCTAAAGCTTGAAGACTGATGAACTTTATAGTTTTCTTTATTCTACTTCTTCTTTATTTTCTTGTATTTGCTTAATGTTTTTATTATTTAAATCTATGTTTACACTGAGTAGCATGGAGTAATTTCCTATATAGGATTACAATAGAACTCACATGTAGGTTGACATAAATTTGCCTATAGATTGCTTAGGGTTTGGTATTTATGTTATTTATTTCATTCCATGCTTAATGCCTTTAATTGCTTGATCACCAACTAGATTGATTTGGTAACTTAGAGGAATCTTGAATAAGGAAATCTAGGTTTAGCCTTGAATGATATAGCACATGTTTGAATTCATTCACCTAATTGTTTGAATTTGATTCGTATATAGGATAGATATATACTTATATACCTTTTGTAACTAATTTAGATCTAGTCTTAATGAATCTAGCTTAATTGAATTCTCATAGACATATAGTGAATTAGTTAAGTAAGGTATAATTATAAGAAATTAGAATGATACTTATAATTGAATAAGAAATCCTTGTTTGACTGTACTTGGACTTCAAAGGGGTTTCCTTTAAGCATTAAATCTTCAAAACACACAAATTAAGTTAAGAATCAATGTAATTCCTAAATAAAGGCTAAATCCTAAGATACTCAACTAAGGATTCAACATTTTAAAGCAAATGACTCAACTAAGAAAATATCAAACTAAAACTCAATAACATAGTAAATAATATGAATAAAAAGGACATGTAATAAGGCTATTTCATAGACTTATCACATCCCCAAACTTGAGATTTTGCTAGTCCTCGAGCAAAAGAAAAACTAAAACACAAACAAAGACACATAGCCAAAAATGCATCACACTAACACATTGACATCCCCAACATGGTCTCATAAGTTTCACATGATCTATAACTAAATGTCAACCATAGGTATCATTCAAATTTATATTTCAATTCAAGAGCAAGAAACACATTCAAATAGATTTCCAATATGTGTGTGTATGATCTTTTAACAAAGGAATGCATACAATTTGAACAAGTTTATGTTTAAGTAAATCTAGCTTAGCACTCAAACCCCTTTAGTTTGCTTTTCAACTCTTTTTCCACTGTGTAGACTCCACTAAGTCAAGGATTAATAGATCTTTATAAAGCTTGTAATGCACACTAGGGTAATGGTATGATAAAGGAAATTTTAGTTATCCTAAGCACATAGATCACTCTAGACCTTTGAAGAGCTTTTTTCACCACCCAACTAATACCCACTTGGCATACTTTTTTCTTTTCCACCACTTCATGTCGTTTTCTACTTTGATTGACATCTTCTTTTGTCTTTTTATTTTTGAACTCTTGTCACACCCCCAAACTTATTTCTTTTTGTTATTAATATAGGGGTGATCAAGAGTTACAAAAGATATACTTTTTTTTTTCTTTCACTCCAACCTTTCCTCCTTTTTCTTAAAACATAGCTTAATATATTCATAAAATGATCAACATGTTTAAGAGTAGGGGCACAAAATTGGAATTTAAAAAAATTGGTTACGCAAAATTTTGTGGGTGTCAAAGAAAAGGCAATATAAGCTCAATAGGGTAACTAAAAATATAATATAAATCATGGTAAGCTTAAAAAAACTCAAACGGTCCAAAGATAGCCTAAATCACGTCCCTAACTTAGTCTTGTCTAGGATTTTTCCTTAAAAGAGAATCAAACAAATTAGAAGGTTCCTAAATAAATATGAACTTTCTAAATATAAACAGTCTTTAAATAAACAAAACAATCCCAAGAAAAAGATCAAGTGCATAATATGTATTGGAAATCACGTTCTACAATGCTACTAACTTAATAATTTAACATGAATTCAAAGATCACATAAAAACTATAATATTATCATAGGATGAGGGCATTTCACCATAAAAGCTTAATAATGGCTAACTAACAACCTAAAAACACAAGCACACTAATAAAACCCTCCCACAAACTTAAGACTAACATTGTCCCCAATGTGTAAAATAATAAAATGAATAAGTAGAGAAAGACTCCCTGGTAAGGTGGAAATCCCACTAATTCTTGGCTTTGTTAAAAGCACTTTAGTTTGTAACAGGTAAAAAGTAATGAACCTGTAAAAAATAACAAAGAACATATAATAAGAATCAAAACAGATTAAAAAAATAAAATTCGATCTTGGATTGCCTCTCAAGAAGCACTTGATTTATAATCGTTGGCTTAACTTTAGCATGGTGCTCCTAAACAAGTGGTTTTCGCCCATAATAAGTGTCATATAACACTATGTTTAGGTCTTGATTCAAGATGCCCTCAAGCTTGGCAATATATGATAGTAATTGGCATGTGTTCTCAACATCACTTGGCTTTAGAAATCTTACTTGATATGTGTAGAGGTATGATGCTAAGAAAGGTGATGGAGGAGTTGGCCACATGGGATCTTCATAAAAATAAAATTTAGTGACCAATTTAGGTGAAGGATGAGTTACCCACAAATGATCTTCATAGTTGTTCTCTTTTATAGTTAATTTAGGCTCAACAGGTTGTTGTTTTTCTTCTAGGATTGAAGTCTTAAGTTCCTTCCTCATTTTGAAAGTCTTCTTTAATAACCAAATGAGACTCAATAATTGGACATCTTGGATGTTATAATGGAACTCTTGTTCTATAACCAAATTAGGCTCAATAGGTTGGGCACCATGGATTTCCTCATGTGATTCATCTTTTATGAAATAAATACATGGTGGAATATAATTTTGTACCTATTCTTGAGACGTCTCTATTCGCTCCTCTTTTAGTATAGGCTTATCCTCACTTGGTGTAGACTCACTCATGAGTATAAAAGGCTTGGCCAAGGTCTCCAACAACTCACAACCTTTGTCCATATTAAGATTCATGAAGTCTCCACCAGCTGGAATATCAATCACTTTCTGTGACGTTTCACGCAAGCCATTGTAAAAGATATGGAGTTGAAGCCAATTTGGTAGGCCATGAGTTGGACACATGCTCAGCAGATAGTTGAACCTCTCCCAAGCATCATGGAATAATTCCAAGTCATATTGAGCAAAACATGTGAAGTTGAAATATTTAGTATACATCTCCATTGTACCTCACAAAATAAATAAGAACATAAAATTCAAAAGATAAAATAAAATAAAAAAAGAAAATTAAGAAAAAGAGTTTGAATTAAAATTAGAATTGGTTGGTATTAATATTAATGATTGTTAGACTAATTCCCTGGTAACGAAGCCAAAAATTTGTTATAGGATTTACCACGTAAGTGTACATATCGTGAACAAGTAATAAGTATAAGTAGAGTGTCGAACTCATAAGGAATTAGATCTAACTATTGCTAAGTACTAAAATTAACCAATCCTAACATTATCCAAACAAATGATTTTTGGCTAAACTAAACAAAACTAAAGCAAGCAAACGTAGAAATATAATAGGAGAAAGCTAAAATTACAACTTCTTTCAACACTCACTTGGATTATTATTATCTTATCATGCTTAGTTGTGATACAGAATTACTAACCTAGGGTTCTTATATAATTATAAGTATCTTTTGAATTGCTTATAATAATATCTAACTTAACCAATTCACAATATTTTTATGATAATTGAATTAAGCTAGACTGATTAAGAACAGACCTAACATGGCTACAAAAAGAAAAGAGGTATATTTCTATCTTACATACAAATTCAATTCAAATAAGCATGTCAATGAATTCAAACAAGTGCTATCTTATTCAAGGCTAAACCTAGATTTCCTTTGTCAAGGTTCTTCTAAGCTACCAAATCAATCTAATTAGTAGCTAATCAATTAGAATCATAAAGCATAGAATAAGATAAACAATTCATGTATTAAACCCTAAGCAATCATATTATAAACATAAAACCAAGCTACATGTTGAGTTCCATTGTAATTCTAGAAAAGTAACTACTCTATGCTACTTAGTGTAAACATGGATTCAAACAAAGAAAATATCAAATAAATACAAGCAAAGGAAAGAAAGAATGAAGAAAAACGATGGTTGTTATGCTTTTATCTTTAAACATCTCCAAGCTCCTCTTGCTCCTTACACTTTTGATGCTTCTAAACTCTAGACTTTCTTAGTTAAACTTGTGTGTTTATATTCTCTAACAAAAACCTCTTTAAATAGGATTTAAAACCCTCAAAAAGAGTTTAACTTGGACTAAAAATCAAGCCACCACAACACTAAAATTTTGGCGCCTCAGCACTGAAAATCAGAGTAGGAAGTCACGTTGGGAGCTGAGACGTCCCTTTTCTGGTGCTTAGGGGCTGGCTACCTACCTATATGGAACCCCAGCACTAGCTTTTTGCAGCGTAGGCACCCTAACCTCTGCCTAGTTGCCTTGTTGCACTATTTTCGGTGCTGTGGCGCCTCTTTTACGTGGCCATGGCTCCCTACGCATAAGAAATCCTTGTTTGAGTTTACTTTGGCTTCAAAGGGGTTTCCTTTAAGCATTACACCTTCAAAACACACAAATTAAGTTAAGAATCAATGTAATTCCTAAATAAAGGCTAAATCATAAGCATACTCAACTAGGATTCAATACTTTAAAATAAATGACTCAACTAAGCATCAATCAAACTAAAACTCAATAACATAGAAAATAATATGAATAAAAAACACATGTAATAAAGCTATTTCATAAACTTATCAAAAGCAGGAAACAAGCTCAGCTAGTGAGGCTACTAGAAGGATCGAGAGAGAAAGAAAAAACAGTGCAAACTAAAACAGAGGGAGGAACCAAAAACACACGACTAAGAAAAGAAAAGGAATGGAAAAGACAAAGAGAGAAAAGGAAAAATAAAAAATAAAGTCAAAGTCAACAAAGTTAAAGCAAAGATATTTATATTTTTTGAATACATGTGTATATATATTCACAATATTTGTTTGTTTGTTCATATACATATGTATTTATGTAACTAAAATATACACAATATATTTCTTCAATAAAGTTATGATATCGGGTTATAATACTCTACCTCCTTAAAAGAAATTCATCCTAAATTTTAACATAATACTTACAGATGTATTGTTTACCTAAATCATTCAAAAAGATATGGATATTGTTGCCTCATTATATCTTTGGATTCCTAAGTGGCTTCTTGTTCATTATAATGTTGCCAAATAACTTTCACTAAAGAAATGATTTTCGATCGAATTTTACAGATTTGTCTATCTTGTTCGCTACTGGTTGCTTTTCATACATTAAGTTCTTATCCACTTGCATTTTCTGAATCTATAAGACATGAGACTCATCAGACAAATATTTATGAAGCATAATACATGAAAAGCCTGATGTACCTTGTCTAAATCCAGTGGTAATGCCAACATGTATGATGCTGCTCCTACCTTTTCCAAAATCTGAAAAGGTGTAATAAACCTCAAATTCAGCTTCCCTTTAAAATGCATGATCACCCACTTCGAATTCAAACTCCCTCTAACAATTATTGGCATAAAACTTTTCTCTACTTTGATCCGTCTTCAGTCTATCAAGGATCACCAGTACTTTTTCTACGACATCCTAAACCAACTCTGGTCCTAGTAACTGATGCTTACCAATTTCAAACCATCGAATAGGAGATTTACATTTCCTACCATACAAAGCCTCAAATGATGCCATTTGAATGCTGCTATGATAATTGTTGTTGTAAGTGAACTCCATAAGTGGCAGGTGCTGATCCTAAATCCCCTCAAAATGCATCACACAAGCTTGCAACATATCCTCCAAGGTTTGTATAGTTCTCTTAGACTAGTCATCAGCTTGAGGATGAAAAGCTATACTAAATAGCAATTGAGTACTGAGAGCTTCCTGAAAGATTTCCAGAACATTGCTGTAAAATGAGTGTCCCGGTCTGAAATAATATAAGCAAGTACTCCATGTAGTGAAACAATCTCATCCAAATATAACTTAGCATATTGATGGGTTAAGTACATACTTTTCATTGAAGGAAGTGTGTGAATTTAGTCAATCCATCTACAATAATCCAGATTGAATCATAACTCTTAAAGATCTTGGGAAGTCCTGTTACAAGTGTAACCCCCTTCTGTTGTTAATATATTTATTTACCAATATTCATTGTATTAATAAAATCTTAACGTGGTAGAGCCATTTTTTCTTTTACGTATATGTATTTATAAGCATTTCACCAATTTAAAATTTAATTATATTCCATAGATTTTTCTTGTACGTAATAATATTTTATTCTCTACACTTAATTTGTTATTATTAAGAATTAACTTGCACTTAATGAACTCCTTAAGTCATTATCTATTTAATTCATTTGATCTATAACTTGTTACTTACGAACTTAATTTGATCCTAAATCTTTGATTTCATTAGCCTTATTGCCAAGACTATTTCTTTAAGAACTCAACAGTAAAACATCCATTTGGACACCATAGAGACTTGGCCTCATGTCTACTTTTGTATTACTTTAACTTATATGTACATTACTAGTTGTTAAGAGAAGCCTTTATAACTTTACTAAGGCGATCCTCCAAAAGTCAACATCTAAACACTATTTTCTTATGAATAAATACCTAGGAACATTTTTTTTTTACAATTGTTGATTACACTATTACAATCCATGTTCCAAGGGATTTACCTACTTCAAAAGTTATGTTCTAACTAACTAGACTTTGCATAGACATAGGTAATATATGCATCATTGTTAATGGTAAAAACTCCTCACCACCCCCTTCCCCATAGTCACTTTCCCATGCCTCCCAAGCTTCCTTTATATATACTTCTCCTCCATCCATGGTAGCATAAAATACATAATTGCACTCAAAGACAACTACAATCATATTTACCAAGCAAGGTCAACTTAGCTATATTGCACATCAACATTTTAAAAACTTGAGACAAAAATCTCAACAAGTATCATGCATCATATTTTCAAAATGGAAAGTTGATGTGTAGTTTAGAAATAAGAGAAAAGCAATTTTTATGCAAGCACTTTCTTGTTGTAACCATTTTCCTTTCAACATGCAAACCCAAGGCATGTCTTACAAGGACTTTGTGTACACTTTTTGTACCACCTCTCTATAATAAGAGCCATACTATGGTTTGAGCACTACCTTTGTTGCTTGGTGAACTTCAGCCAACATATTGTAAGGATAATGTTACAAGTGCGAAAACCATGCAAAATTCCACACCTTTCATTTTCAGTCACACATAAGCTCATTTTTCATCATTCATGCCCTTTTGTAGGAAGAGTTTTAAGGAGTAAAAAGAGAACATTTTCAAGTTGAATAAAAACAAAAGAATAAGGAAACACATGAATACATGCCTTTGCATTTTACTCCTCCCTTGAAATTCCTACACAATTCCTCTTTGGAATTTTTTCTTTGAACTCTACTAAATCTCTTTTCAATTTCTCTCTTGAACTCACTTTGCTCATTTTCGGTCACCCCCTCCCCTTTTTATAGCTCATGGTTCACTTAAGGAGGTTATGAGAAAAAATAAAGATGATCCTTTATTTTACCCCTCTACTTTTCAATTTTTACAAGTTTGCCCTCCACTTGTCATTCTTGCACATCACATGTCACTCTTATATTTCACATGTGCATTTTTATACTCCACTTATATAATTTTCATTATGTAGCTAGATCTTGTAATAATTGTGGAGCCACCTAGTATTCTATCATCCTTCCATAATTATTATATGGCTACCTAGTTCTTTCCCATTTCTCCATATGTCCCCTTCCTTTACACCTATACCTTGCCACATAATCCTATAATTATTACATAGCCACCTAGTATTTTCTTATTCTTACACATGCCGCCTTCATTAATTACAAACTTTACACCCTCTTATTTCCTCCTTACATCTATTCCTCCATGTTTCCTTTACTTGCAAGTATGTATATTTTATTATTTTCCTTTTTCCCCATGTTTCCTTTCCTTGCAAGTATAGATATATTTTATTATTTTCCTACTCCTTAAACTACTTTATCCTCTCCTCTAAGACATCTTCCATGTTTGTATAATATATTTCTTTCATTATTAAGCACAAGGGTATTTTATACACCAAACATGTATGTGTACTTCTTCTATACTTAATAAATTCATAGAATAACGCATATAATTTTGTTAATTAAATTTATAACCTATCTATCAATATATAATATGTCTACTCATATTATAATTAAATTTAGTATTATTTTGGGGATGTTACACCAAGTCCAAAGTAACTTTCTCCCATTTCCATTCCAGAATATCCAATCATTGCAATGATGTTTAGCCTTTACCTGCTGGCATACCAGGCACTAGGAAACAAAGTCCGCTACATCCTTGATACATCTTAGAAGAAGCAAGATACATCCCATATGACGAACAACTTCAAGAATTTTCTTTCTCAATTCAGGATCAGATGACACAACAACAAGATCATTATACCTTAGCATTCTTTCCTTGTCTACCTTGAAATCACTGATGGCAAATTGGTCACATTTGCCTTTCTTGGCACATACCTCAAAGTCAACTGCCTACGCTACTTTAACAGCTTCAATCAATGTGGATTTCACACAATATGGGCTAACAACACTCCATTATGAGACACTTCAAATCTAATTCCAATAACCATGCACCTTTGCAAATCATTAACAACCCTACTGTAAACAGCTATCATATGGGATAAGCTACTCAAAGGATCTGCAACCACATTAGCTTACCTAGGATGATAAGAAATCGAGCAATTATAATCTTCTAACAGCTTAATCTATTTACACTTCCTTAAATTCAAATCCTTATGATCAAATATATACTTAAGACTTTTATGATCCATGAAATTTTCACAAGTTTCACCATAGAAATAATGCCTCTACATCTTCAATGCAAAGGTCACTGCTGCCATTTCAAGGTCATGGGTAAGACAAATTCATCTCATACTTCTTCAGCTGTCTCAAGGTATATGCAATCACTTTTTCATCTTGCACCAAAACACATCCAAGTTTGATATTATAAGCATCTTAAAGTACCATATACTTCCCCGTACCAGAAAGAAGTGTAAGGACTAGAGCTGAAGTTAAACAAGTCTTAAGCTTTTGAAAACTTTCCTCACAAATCTTTAACCAAACAAACTTAATACCTTTCTGAGTCAACCAAGTCAAAGGTGCAGCAATACAGGAGATGTTTTCAACAAATCTCCTGTAATACCTAGTTAAACCCAGAAAACTTCAAATTTCAGACACATTTGTTAGACGAGTCCAATTCTGAACTGCTTTAACTTTCTTGGGATCTGCACAAGTTCCTTCTTTAGAAATCACATGTCTGAGGAATGTTACCTGATTCAACCAGAATCACACTTAGAGAATTTAGCATAAAACTTATTTGCCTTAAATGTTTGTAAGATCATGCGAAGATGCTTCTCATGTTCCTCCTCGCTCCAAGAATACACTAGAATGTCATCAATAAAAACAATGATAAACTTATCCAAGAAAGGCTTGAACACCCTATTCATAAGATTTTTGAACACTGCAGGAGTATTAGAGAGTCCAAAAGACATAACTAAGAACTCATAATATTTATACTGAGTGCAAAAAGTAATTCTTAGAATGTCTTCTTTCTTAATCCAAAGTTGGTGGTACCCTAAACGTAGATCAATCTTGAAAAAAAATTTAGCTTCATGCAATTGATTAAATAAATTATCAATCCTGGGGAGGGGATACCTGTTCTTCACTGTGATTTTATTTAGCTACCAGTAATTAGTTCATAGTCAGAACGAGCCATCTTTCTTTTTAACAAAAAGAACAGGAGCACTCTAAGGAGACAAAGTGGGACGAAAAAATCCCTTATCTAGCAAGACTTGCAATTGCACCTTTAGTTCTCTCAATTCACTAGGAGCCATATGGTATGGGGGTATAGAGATTGGTTGAATGCCAGGAAACAAATCAATACCAAACTCTATCTCTCTCTAAGGAGAAGACCGAGAAGTTCTTCCAGAAAAATATCATGGAATTCCTTCACCCTGGGAATTTGCTCCAAATGAGGACACTCCAGCTGAGTATCCCTGATATAAGCTACATAAGCTATATAGTTTGAATGACCGAAATCAAATTATGAGGAACTTTACTCCAATCCCCTTGAAAAACAAAAGAAAATGAGGAACTAGAAAAGGCTGTGGTTAACCCTGCAGAGGTTGATGTTACTAAGCCAACATCCTCACTAAATCACCACAGTCTTCTATACTCTCTCTAGTCACTGCACAAGCTGCTCTAAATTAGGACTAGCAGTCGCTGCTTCAACTTGCTCAGCAGCTCTACCTCTACCTCTACCATGTCCTCTATGACCTCTACCTCTAGCTACTGGCACTTGAGGATTGGTATATCTCGGGTCAGAGCTAGTACCCTGCTGCCTCCCATAACCCGCGACACGATCACTACTTCTTATCATATCTAAAACAAGCAGAAACTGATTCAATATACATTTCTCATATTAAAGAATCACAACTTGAAGTTTCAAGATGAATTAGGACATATTACTAACGTCACATATGCCCCGGGTAATGTAAGAAAACAAAGTAATCATATCCTGCATTTGCAGTCACGAACCTCTAAACCTAAGCTCTGATACCAACTTGTCACACCTTATACGGAGGCATGAACAGCCAAAGGAATGGATAACCAAACCTTCGTAATCTTAACTCGAAATCTAAAAGAAATGCATACAAACATTGATTTAAAATGACATTAAAAGAAAACCTTGTAAAAATATGACAAACATATATATGTGTGTGTGTATATATATTAATATATATATATTCACTACAAAGAGTACTATTAAAAAAAGGTTAGGTTCCCCATAAAGTGGAATATGCTAGAATAGTATATTAACACATATATTCCTATTTACACAAAAACCAAGTAACAACATTAACATAATAAACATAAGGAGCTCTGTTATATTTTGATAGCATCTTAATTAAAAAAACCAAATAATTACACAATTCAAAAAAATTCATGACTCAAACCCTAATGTGACTGCAAATCCTTCATCCCTGGCTTCAAGATTGTGCACCCATATGAATACCTTGCTGTAGTAGCAATCGGCAAGTCAAGTCTAGGTGGGAAAAGCTTAATGAGAGCCTGATAAGAAAAAAAAAAAACAAAAAAAAAACAAACGAAGAGTGAGTCATAAAGACTCAGTGAGTGAAAAATATACCCAAAGGGTACTAACATCAATCAACATATAATTAGATAACATATACTTGATAGTTTCATATTATCTTAAGTTTTAATATAATTCAGCCTCACACGTACACTTGTATCTAGAAAATATAAAATCAAAACTAATATAACTCACAAAAGCCAATATACAAGCAAATCAAACAAGCATACAAAAGGGCTAATAATCCAAAAGCACCCGGATTCTAAATCTAATTAAAAATAAACTTGTTGGCCATATCAACCACAAAGAAGGTTTCACATCAATACATAATACACCAAATAATAAAGTTTCAACAGCGTAGCATTCTTGTCATTTAAACAAGTATTCACAACACAACTAGCAACCAAAGGATAATATTTTTCACTCACAAAGTTTATGGATTTTGATTGTCTCTCCTTCTTGAATCCAAAGGTGTCGTCGAATCAACAACACGTTCTAGAGCTGAAAACCATATTACTAAGTATTACTTAGTTTATAAGTTTTGTGATTATAATCCTCTAATTACCAAAAACTATATATGTCAACTTTCATGCATTTACTAAAAATTATTTTCTCTTAGACATTTCAACTAATACCTTGAAGGCATAATTTATTCCAATTCATGTGTCTGTATATATATATATATATATACACACCAAGAAAACCAACATAAATCCTTCACTTTCCATACCACCCATATTCCAAACATCAACCTTAATATTGGTTTAGCTATTTACAAGCTATAAACAACTTGAATCTATATAATTTCCACATCAATACAAACAAAGTCTAAGATTTTCTCTTCCAATAATCATTTAACTACCACGATATTCCTTGTTCATAAACTTTTATTCATAACTAAATCATTGCCTACAACTACTCCTTAAATACAACGAAAATAACAGCAATTGGTTAAAAGAACATAAGGAAATCCATTGGAAACTAACCCTAAAACATCATACCTGAATTTAATTTCAACGAAAGCTACTTCCCTCCAAAATCAGTTGTTGTTATATGTGAAAGAAGTTGACATAACTCTTGAATTCAGCCTTAAATCACCTACTTCCCAGCTTGAAAACTTAGGGAGCTGCACATCTTAATGGTTGGCAAGCTTCTATGGAAATCTCAATTGCAAGAGGACTTTAAAGGCCCTAAATTTTGCTATTACACGGCTGCTATAATCAAGCTAGGGGTTTGCTGGTTGAAGGTGAAGTGAGTAGTAGGAGGAAGGATAAAGAATTTGGCTACAAAGTAAGAGACAAGCTCGGTTGATGAAGCTACTAGAAGGAATGAAAGAGAAAGAAAAAAATAGAGCAAACTGAAATAGGGGAGGAACCAAAAACGCACGGCCAAGAAAAGAAAAGTAATGAAAAAGATAAAGAGAGAAAAGGTAAAATAAAAAATAAAGTCAAAGTCAACAAAGTTAAAGCAAAGACATTTATATTTTTTGTATACATATGTATATATATTCACAGTGTTTGTTTGTTTTTATATTTGTGTATTTATGTAACTAAAATTTATACAAAATATTTATGAGGTAATGTTACGATGTCAGATTATAATATCTTCAGCTTTTCAATTTTCATCTTTTCTATTCTTTGGCTCTTTAACTTTTTATCTTTTTAGCTCTTGACTTTCCTAAGTCAATTAGATTCAGTAGTAGAAATGGTATAGCTTTTACTAGTGCTGAGTATATCATTCAGTGGAGCACTTCTTTCTTTTCTTTGTGGCTGAGTATTTTTTGACTGATGATTTTGCTGCTGACATTTGCTTTAGCTGAGATTGGATCATTGATCATAGCAACTAGGTTTTAGCATATGCATAAGAAAAATAAGATTTTAAGTTAGTTGATTTCTTATATGCTGTATTCTATTTTGTAATTATCAAAACTAAGTTGTAGGTTAATTTCAAATTAATAAACATATTATATTTGCCTCAACATGAGGAATTGGATAATAGAAATGAATGAGAAATATTAGAGAGCAGCGAAAGCATATGTCCTCGTCAATTGCACTAATGTTAAGTCAAATCACGAGTAGGTACTCTTCTTGATTTTGCTTTTTTACACAAAAATAACAAATTTGATACATTGATGAGAGAAGACAATCCATCTATAACTGACAAAGGCATTGAACACAAAAGAGAAAATTCTCATTTTGGATTAGAAAATTAGTAAGTATTAGTTTTGTAAGTCTCGTTCTTTAATTTAATGTATACGAATTTATTAATTAATAATTGTGGTTATCAATTGTAATGGCACAGGCTAGAGAGGACCTAATTGACAATACTCTGTTATGTGACATGGCTCAAGGTCCAATCATTACTGTGAATCATTATAATGGATTTTATATTTAATAGGTATAGATTTCACACACTCACTACAAGAAAACTGATCAGTACTGACCAACCATCACCTAATAACTGTAGTTAGTCGGTAATACTTATAAATAAGGACTAACCCAATGACAAACTGAGCAACTTTTGGTCGTTAAGTTAGTCAAAAATTTAGTGGGATATAATTTTAATTTTGCGCCTAATATACCAACCAACTGCTGTTGGTAGGTAATAGTTTTTCTTATCACCGACTGTTTTTAGTTGGTCAGTAAAAATGCCAAACACGACCAACTAACTTTGTCGGTAGGTGATTGAAACGCACGTTTTGGAATTACCGACCAACCTAGTTGGTTAGTCGGCAAATTAAATCTCTCTTTACCCTCTCCCCGGTTTCAAAATCCAAATCCCTAAATCTTTCTTCTTTTGCAACATGCTCTCTCTCTTTGGCTTCCCCGAGTTCAGCAACACAAAATCCTCCTAAAATTAACGATTCCTTCAGAAGTTGTCTTTCTTCAATTTGCAAGCCATGACTTTTCATTTCTTCTTCTTCCAACTTTTTTTCATTCTCTCTCTTACACTCTTCCCATTCACAATCTTAAGCTCACGACCGATTACTTCCGAAAATCATGCCTAAGATTCAAACAAATCATACAAGATGTTGTCACTGAAAAGCAAATCTCAGCTCCAACTACAGCTGCCGCCACCCTACGTCTCTTCTTCTGCTGGATCGAAGGATGTGATGCCTTTGTTCTAGTTGCCTCCAACACTTTCAACAGGGCTAAATACGACGCTGACAGTAACCTCTCCCTTGCCCGTGATGGGTTCGATGTTGTCACTCGTGCTAAGATAGCCCTCGAGCTTTAAAATCCAGGCATTGTTTCTTGCTCTAAGGTCCTTGCTGACTCTGCCCGTGACTTAATCACGATGGTCGGTGGACCTTATTACAATGTCTTTCTAGGCCAAAAAGATGGGATTTCTTTCAAAATTCCTCTCTACAGGAAGTTAGGTCAAAGTCTTGGATTTGGTGCAGATATGAACTGTACATCAGCGTCTAGCAGGTGGAATCGTCATCCTACTTGATTCTCTTCTTCAATTTAGGTTCTATCTGTAAGAACACGGGCTTATTTTTTATTTCTTCATCAATTTTTCTAGAATGTTCAGTTTTATTTTCTTTCTGCTAGATTTTTTTTAATGGTTCTTGCTTTTGCATTAACCTGTTTGGCTAGTGTCAAAATATGAAGGAAATGAGTGGAAATTTTTATTGTGAGAGTGAGATTCAAAGTATCTTCTTTTGGAGACTAAAAATCTGAAAGTAAAGGAGGAAATGGTCGTTTTTAGCTCAGTGAACTCTAGTTAGCTGAGGCACGCTCCCTTGTTTGATTAATTTCGATTGTCTTTCTCTTTGAGTTTTTCAATGCTAGAACATCTGTAAATTTGGACACTCAAAATTTCTATCTTGTAAATTTTCTTATCAAATTTTCTTGAAAACTTAAAAAGAAAAAAAAAGTAATTATGCATTTAATTTGAATGGAAGATTCCTATAAGAACTAAAGACTTCATTTTGTTTTTTCTTTTATGCAGATTTTCCCTTCTATTTCTGTATCTCTGTGGATTCCTAATTGGAGAATTTATTTCTTTTTTGTAGGATTGGAACCTAAGTTGCTGCTATAATTTGTTAAGTAGCTTGAGAAGTAACGTGCAATAGCTCCCATCTAAAATTCCCTAGCATTTGGTGACTATTTGCTTAACTACTCACCTGATTAGTTTATTTTCCTTATTTCTTTATAGTCTTTCAATCCTCTTTGGTTGAGAGTCATATGGAGGAATTGGGTTGCCCACTAACAGTCATTGTTGTCCTTGTTCTATAAAGTGACTTTCATTTTTTTTTTAATCTAATTCTAAAGCACTCTATAATTTCTAATTGATTAGCTATTGAGATTTATTTACTCATATTTTTTAATGTGTATATTTAGAGGTCTTTATAGTTGATTAACTATTTCCTGCTAGTATGCCCCCGTTGAGATGGCTTGTTTTGGAGTAGAGCTATTTGCCTAACTATATGTGCACTTCTCCTGCACACATGCCTTGGTAATTTGAACAAATCATTGTTCTATATGTTTAATATGTCTCCCACTTGATATTGGCTTGACTTAGACCTAGTATTTGCTATATGCTCTTTGGCTTCACAGTGATGTATCCTATAATTTGTGTCTCTCTGTTAGTATCTTAATTAGCATCATTAAAGAAATTCTGTGGTACATTGTTAGGATTTGAGGGCTGATGTTCCTGATAATTGCTAGTGCCCATTTTGCACTTTAATTTTTTCTGTTTTTTGCTTGATCTTTGTGTCACTGCCAAGCCATATGTTAATTCATTGTAAAAATATATATACTAGTCTGTAGGAACTGTTTTATTCCTTGTAAAAAGTTTACTTAAATCTGTTATCTTTGCTTGTTATGTCTGTTTACTACATTAAACTTCCCATATATTTTATTTCTTCCATTTTTTTTCTTTTTATTTGGTCTCAAGAATTTAATCAATTTCACTATTTCCAGGAAACAGTAAATAATTGTCTTCTCATTGACCTAGCTATACCCCAAAAATAAAAAAAGTAGTAATATTATTCGGATTGATGAGTGTAGCAAGGGAAATCATAAACAACATATCACTTTGCCAGTCAAATATAATTCGGTAAATCATAAACAAGTCAAAGACTATGTTAGCTTTGTATATAATGGATTGGAAGAAATGAATGAAATATGTTGTAGTATTATTCTTTTGATTTAAATTGCAGTAGATAAACATGGGTTTTATGTTAATTTTCAGATTTTATATTCCTTAAAACATTGTAATAAACTCCTTTTTTTCACCAGTGATGGAATTGAGTACTGTGGAGAAGCTGAAACAGGAGGTGTTGGATTGTATAAAAAAGGACCAAGTGATAAGAATTGTACTTGTTCGGGAAGCTAGTGTAGGAAAGATGTGGGTAATGAGATGCATTAGTGATCTTATAGAAAGCGAAGGATTATCTTATAAGATGGTTTTAGCAAGTATAACCATTGGAATTTAATATAAGGCTTGTGTATTTTTGGTTGTTATTATATATTCTTATCTCATGCTTATTTTGAGTTCTTCATTTTATTTTATGCCCTCTTTGTATTTGGCATTACATGATTACATTTGTTTAGAGTATCTATTTACTCTCTGCTTTTCTTTAACACTCTCTCATTGCTCTGAAATTCTAATATTTCTTATGTTGTTATAGGGATGGGAGTTTTCATATGATCCTTTTGGAGGCCTCCACAAATGAGGGTAATGTCTCTAAACACAAACATGCAGTAGCAACCAGAGTCCAAAGGTGGTGACTGGATTGCTGAAAATGACTAGCTCATAGGTAAGATGCTGACAGTGAGTGATGTTGGGAGTAGGGACAACAAACACAGTATCATTTTGTTATTTTTAAAAAAAACCTCAAATAAATGCATTATGCATTGTAAACATTTGCTTCTTACTCTGTTTTTAGCTACATAAACAGCTCCATATTATTTCAAAGCTCTGTTTTAATTGGAGACAGTGAGATGGGGAAGGCAATTTTTGAGCACCTCATTTTGTTTTAGGATTACTTGTTATATATTTTATCTTATAAGAAATTAGGGTGATTGTAATTGTATGCTACTCTCTTCTTACTGACCAACCAAGTAATAACCAATTTTCTTGTAGTGATTGTAAAATATAAGCAATAGTCGGCTCATTGTTTGTATGATGAACAAACCTAGTTGTACGTAATGAATGTAATTTAATTGACTATATGGTTGAATGCATGAAGGATATCTTGGAAGAGATAGGGAAGTGGGTAGTGTTTATATTGGAGAAAGAAAGAATTAGAAAAATGGAAAGGCTTTCCTCTCCATTTGAATAATGTTGTCTCATATAATATTTTTTGGCATAGTTGATTTTTTAAAGCTCAATGCAAGTTTTAATATAAGATAATTATATACTCATTATCGTTATTATATGTTAATTTGTTATTTTACTTCAACAGGGTCATGTGGGGCTTCTTCAATTGGGGAAAATCATGATGAAGCTGATTTGGGACAACAACATGCTGAAAATGATCAAGAGCATGATGATGGTTATGATGAGGATAATTAGCTAGTAGTTTTTACTTTTAGGATATATTAATGGATAACTAATATATGTAAGCATGCTACATTGTGTTGATTAATTACTTTGATAATTATATGAGAATGTTATTTTATATTTTCGATATATTTAGTATTTAGTATTAGTTTATAAATTAGTAAATGTAAAATAGGTTTTTATTAAAAAAAAAAAAAAAAAACTCAAAACATCTGGACAATTACCAACCAACCAAGGGTTGGTTGGTAAATGAAACATATTTGCCAGATTTTAGTGATTACCAACCAACTATATGATTGGTAGGTAATTACCAACCAACTATACTGTTGGTAGGTAACTACTGACCAACCATGAAGTTGGTTGGTAATTACTGAACAACCTCATTTTCATGCCAAAAAATTTTACTTACCATGGTTGGTAATTACCGAACAACCTCATTTTCATGCCAAAAAATTTTACCTACCAAATTTTACGACTAACATTGGTCGGTAATTACCGACTAACCCTATGGTTGGTCGATATTACCTACCTCAAATTTACCTACCACCCTTTACTGACCAAAGGTTGGTCAGTAAGTCTTTACCAACCAACTTTTCACTCATTACCGACTAACTTGGTTGGTCAGTAAAGAGCAGTTTTCTTATAGTAATTTGGTTTTTAAGAAAACAAGGCAACTATAAATAGTGGACTTTGTATTCTAGGGAGTAACTATGGGGATGTGGCACTAGATTATTATGGACTTTTTGAAGACATTGGAATTGACATATCTAGGTTTTCAGCAACTAGGTTGTTTTATTCAAATGCTTGTGGTTTATCCTAATCAATGGAGTTTGTGTTGACAAACTTGGAATTGTGTATACACGAAATATCTGAAGTCAAAGCTTCGGTCCTTTAAATCATCATACTAGCTAAGCAAGCTCAACAAGTGTATACACGAAATATCTGAAGTTTAAAAATAAAAATCATCTTGATTGGTAGATCGTATGCTAAGTGAAAAGGAAGAATAATTGCATGGATGAGTCTTACACAAAAAAGGAACAAGGGAAATTATTTTGCCAAATGATGAAACTCACTGAAATTCAAACATTTGAGACATATATAGCCTCATTAAAAACCAATTAGTACTTGTATATGAAGGTTCAATGGAAGCAGTGGATCCAAAAGAGTTAAATGTGGATCAAATAAAACAAGTATCAAAGGATGGAATGAATTTGTTGTAATTTATGTAATGACTTACATTTATGTAAAAATTGTTTTGATATGGATGTTTTATGTAAATATGTAACTGTTTATTTATCAAAATTTCATTTACCTCTTAAGTATCATATTATGTGTGTAAATATTTATTCTTTTATGGACATTCTATATGATGTTTTTTTCTTCGTTGTTCTTTTGTAGATGTCGCCGAGTTCTCGTAATCCCATGGCATACGAGACTGGATCTCCATCCACTCGCGGTGCCACTATCGACTAGGTAATTAGCCTATGTGATTATCACATATAGCACCCTTTCATCAGTATCCTCTTCTACCTTGACAGTTCCTCCATTTGCACTACTCGATCCATCTCCATCACAATCTCATGATCAAGCACAGGAGCCGCGAGCTACCTATCCTACAACTGATGGTGACCAATGTTTTAGGATCACTATCGAGGTAGTACAGGTAAAAACCACTAACATGTAAGTATTAAAGTTATTAATTTTTTATCTTCCATAATTTTTTTTTATTTATATTACGTACATAGTAACTAAATTTGTTACCTTTTATAGCCGGAGATTCGTCCTGCATAAAGTTACAAGAGACATTGCTAGTGAATTCTCTTTATGCCTCAACCCGTTATTCAATATCATGAATATCCCTAGAACGTCATCGATACTTTATTTAGTATTTTCATGGTATGTTCATTAAGTCATTTATTTAATTTCCATTGCTTAAACTTCATTCTATAAATGATATTCGCAAATTTTATTTTTTTTTTGTTTTTTCATAGAAGATATAGGGTCAGTGATGATGCAGTACCCGAGGGGGTTATTTGGGAAGTTTGGGAGACCATAGCCATTGAGCGCTTTTCCAATAGGCTCTACAAATTCTAAAGAGACGTGAAGGTGATAATGGAGACTGAAGACCCTTAGTTTGAAAAGGGAAGGACACTCAGAAGATTTCATCGGAGAGCTTCGATAAGATGTGTTACATGCGGCATATTAGGGTAATGTCAGGCTCAATCTGTGACCAATAAGGGAAAGTGTGCTGTGATGCTATAGATAAGTGACACACCCTCAAATAGGAATATGACTAGTCGGAGGAATGAATAATCATACCTCCGTAACCCTTGAAACTCAAGAATTGTATATCCATGACTCTTTAACACATTACAAGTATGACAACTAAAATATTACTGATTTAAAATAAAATCCAAACTCAACTATTAAACATCAAATGATCACTAAAAATATTGGTAGTGGTTTCCTGTAAGATGGAACATGCCCATAATACGTATAAACACCTGTTTATAAAATCGACAGTAACTTATAGTATCATAATATATAGAGAAGCTCCGCTCCTAACAAAACATGAAAATCACTATGATGAATTCAATATGTCTAATAACAATGCATAACACCTAAAGCAACTGCAAGTATCGTTCCATACACTCCAAGTGTGCGATCTTTAACATATACCTTGCTGCAGCAGAGTTCATAGGTAGAAAATTTTGTCACGACCAATAGTAGTTTCCTGGAAACTAAAAAAAAAACAACCACAAAGGAAAGTGTGAGTCACAAGGACTCAATGGGCAAATCATGTACCTTAAGGATACCAGCATCACACAACACATATATCATAGTTTAAACTTGTATTTAAATTTATTTATGCACATACATAATTATCATTATCATACAATCACAATTCACTTAGTTTACAATTTCAACATATCAAACAAATCATATAAACAAACAAACAATTAAACAATCAAAGGGCTAACGAGTAACTCAGCCCCGCACAACATTATCTCCCCCTACTGGGCATTTACGCGCTTGTACAATAAATTGATTCTCTGTACACAAATTTATCCTAATGGGGCTGAGCACTCCAATTGTTTTTAAAATAATTGTCAGGGTCAGAATAACTCATATCAAATGTCAAATTGAAATATCCTAGGTGCACCTGGATTTTTAATTTCGAAAATAGAATCCATTTTTCAGAAAATTTCACTTTGTTGGCCCTTATCAACCACACTCAATATCAAACACATATAATTCAATTGAATCACTGAAATAGCCTATTTTCTTATTTCTCATTATAACATATCAAATCAAATATATATATAATTGCACACAATAATCTGATAACTATAAAGTACATAATTCACTCACTAGCTCAATTACGTGGTTTGTCGGTTCATCTAGTATGTGAAGATATCGGAATTTCCTTGACACGATCCAAAGCTAAAAATTATAAATTCATACATTACTCTTAGTAATCATTGTATTATTAATTCTAGGATTCCAAAATTTGTTATTTATATATAAATATATATATATATATATTTATCTAACATACTACAAAAAAAATTGATTGCTATGGATATTTTACATTCAATCTTTCATAAGCATTTTATCAATTCTTGTCATATATGATTAATCCTTGCTCTCCGTTCATATATTTTCTCATCAACTACACATGTTCCACTTAGTGAGTTAAACTAAATTAACCTATGAACTTTTAATGGTATTCATATTCAACATTGAATTTCCAATTTAAACTCCTTATTAGCAATTCATCAAAACTTAGATAAATCAATAATTTATATTGTACACTTCTAATACTAGTAATTAAATGTTAAACTCTCCTCCAATTTATCTAACTACTCTCTTGATTCTTTGTTTTATAATCTCTTATTTGCCATACCATTTATTCTCAAGTCTAATTACTACACTGTTAGCAACTTTAAAAGAATCAAGATATCAAGTTTAGAAAACTTCCACTTGTATTCTTGCTCCTTTCATTCATAATCTAAACTCAATTCATCTAGTCCTTAAGTTAAACCACCAACCATCCAATTTCCTAAACTCTATACGCCAGTCACAACAAACCCTAGAACCAAAATCAATTATCCTACTCACGTTGGACCAATATACTTGGAAGATTCTTTATCCTTGTTGCTGAAATAGTTTGTCCCATGGTTAACAATGAATTAAACAAGGCAAGAACTAGGAAATCCAAGGTTGCTGCCTTACATAGCATTTCTCACAGCTTAATTACCAAGCAAGCCTCAATACCTCTTGACTGCTAGAGGTGCTATGGTGGCTTTCACGGCAGCTGGAAAGAAAGAAAAGAAACTAAAGTGGCAGCCAACAACACAAGAATGGATGGAGGGCAGAAACAGGGCATGGCTGGCTGACTAACTACTGTCCCTAACCAACTTCAGTCCACCAATTGGCTGCTGCAACGCCAACACGATTACAGGGAAGATGGAGACAGGTTGCTATGAGGGAGGAGCCTATGGTCCAGGAGAAAGTAAAACAGGGGAAATTTCCTACCAACAAATTCCTGCCTCAATCTCCTGTAGCTATACCCACACACAACCACCCAACTACACGGTGTAGGAGGCAAACTAACCACTTTCAGCGAAGGTACTCTCGGCTGGTAATGAAAACAGCTAGAAAAGTTTTAAGCTCAGCTATGGCGGTGGAGGCTTGAGCAAGGTTGACAGTCATACGGAGAAGAAGAACAATCAGGAAGCTATAAGGAATTGAAAAGCAAAGGTATATAATATAATATTAAATAAAGCATGTGCTAAAAGCTCACTTATTTGCTTTAGTATATTTATATATATATATTTTATATGTTATTATTATTATTTTTTTGTTACTTGTTCACTAATTATACATTTCTAACAACAACCATTAAATTGTACAATTAAATTTCATAAAAAAAAAAAAAAAAACGACTCTTAACATCATGTTAATTCAATTTATATATATAAAGAGAGAGAGATATATATAAAAAATTTATTATTTAAATTATCACAATAATTTATGTATACCATTTTGATATACCTATTAAAATATCAAGTTATAACAATAAGCATACATTCTTGGGCCTCTTGTACCTTCGTTGATTACTATAAGACCTTGGTAAGTGCTTGATTTAAATTAATTATTTAATTGTTATTGATTTTTATATATTTAATTTTTTATTATAATTTATATTCATAGTGTAGGGAAAAAAGAAGGGTCATTAGGTCTTATTCAGGGAGGTATACGAGTACACTCATAAGAGGAATGATGAGAAAAAGGCGAGGGTCTACTAAAATTGAAAAAGCATGAATATAAAGAAATAGAAAGGAATTAATGAGAATAAAACGAGGGGATTTGCATTGACTTTATTCCTCTCTGTTTGGCGTGGAAACAAAGAAAATAGAAAACACCTTTAATTTGGCGAAGGAATGGCAAGAAAATGTTCCCTGCCATTTGGCAACCTGATTTTAGTGATGGAGCCATGTTCTCTCTAAATTCTTGTCATTCCTTCACCATTTGATTTTTGAAGGTAAAGTGTTCCTCACCAAACTGTGATATTTTTTTTTGTAATGCAATAACACAATTGCTTAAGAGTGTGGTTGGAACAACAAAAATTGTAAAATTTAATTCATTATAAATGACCTTTGATTGAAATCTTGTATTTGGTATATATCTTTCATGAGAATTCAATTCATTCAAAATCATGTTTTTATAATATTTTTTTTTTAATTCTCATCAAAATTGATAAGATTTAGAATTCAATTCAATTAGATTAAAAATATATATACACCCTTTATTTTTGCTTCTCATATCCACATTTCAAAATCACAACCCCTCATTTTTCTTCCTACCCCATTTCTCTTCTTTCTTTCACCTCCCCTTCCCCTTCCCCTCATTTCTCTTCCCTCCTTATAATGTATTAGACCTGTGCCATTGATTTAAGTTATTTTTGTAGGAATTTTTTTTTTATTTTTTACTAATGCAAGGGTAATTTTGTAAAAGTATTAAAATGAAATGAATTCTATTAGTTATAATAATATTCCAAACACTATAATTCAATTTAATTCATTTGAATTCTATTACTTAAATAATTTGTTCTAAATATTCAGAAATAATTTAAATTGAATTGACTTGAAATGAAATGAATTGAATTGAATTAACTCTCACATGGATTCATTCCAAACTCACCTTAAAGGTTCGGTTAGAATCTAATAGGGCTTAACTAGTTAGGAGATTTGAGAATATTCTGGAGAAATTGTTATATGTTCGTGAGTATATAGTATTGAAGATAATTAATGCTATTTTGTTTTTACATTGCAGAGGTAAATAAATATAGAACTAATTATTTTCAAAGAATAGTTAATTGATTATGTAATTGATATATTGCTTAAAATGAAATTGATGAATTAATTACAAATCTCAAAATAGAAAAGTAACCAAATTTTAACACTATAATATTATCATATTTTAGTATTTAATGGTATTAATATTATTTTTTGGGTGAATTTAATGCTCTTCTCTTGGCTTGATAAATGTTGAACATTAATGATACATAAAAATTAAAGAGTCATAATATAAACACACATCTCACACAATCTCCTCACACAAGTGCCACGTCAGATTCTTATTCAAGTAACTAAACAATCTAAATCATCTCTTACCATATTAGCTACTAATTTTTCTCATCTTATTAAAATTCGTTATTACTATGTATAATTACTTTACATATTTTTTTCATTTTCCCCTTCTTTCTCCTAATTTCCCTCCTCTATGGATGGAAACTAACAAAAAGATTAAAATTTTGGTAATTTTTATCCCAATTTTTTATGTATCTTTTTCATTGTTTATTTGGTTGAAGAACAAATTTAAGAAAAGAAAAACAAAAATATTGTTATTTCATGTGTTTTTTCCTACCTTCATTTCATTAACATTCCAATATAATTCTTCAATTTTTTTTTAAAAGTAAGTTATTTTCATCCTATGAAATTTTTTTCTCGTTAAATTTTTTTATCAAAAGATTAATTTGTTCTTGCTGTTTACTTTATTTTTTGATTTTAATGGTGATTTTTATGAATTTATTTGCATTGAAAACTATTAGAAATATATAGAACAAAAAATAAAGATAGTGAGAAGCAGTTATAATCGTAGACAAAATATTAAAATAAAGAAGATAAACACAAAATAAAGGTAATTTAGAAAATTTAAAAAGTTTTTCAATCTTTTGTTGTAATTAACTGTACTATATATAATTAATTAATTTAAGAGAGATGGGATAAATTAGTGGACTAATATGGTAAGAAGTGATTTAGAGCGCTTGGTTACCATGATAAAAAAATATAATATGGCACTTGTGTGAGAAGTTTATTTCAATTAAAATACTTAATTTGTTATGTAAATAATATTATGTTACATTAAAAATTATAAATTACTAATAAAAATATGTAAAATAAAAAATTAACTAAACATCAATTCGTATATAAAAGACCATGCGTTTAAACAAGTAAATTTTTTTATTTTTTTGTGAATAATTATAATAATGACATCTTATTAGTCAAAACAACTTTAGAATATGAAAGGTATGAAAATATAAAAGGTTGATAAGGTAATTAAATGACTAATAATGAGAGATTAAAAGGTAATTAAATGAATAATATTAGGTGTTATATGGCAAAATTTAGAAATAACAATGTCATATGCCTTTTTAAAATTGAACAATTTGGTAACAATTTTTTTTAACAATGACACATGTCCTAATTATATATATATATATGCAACTATTATTTTAAAATTAAGAGAATAAGATATTGACACATCATCAATAGATCTATCTTATATATTGTCATATCATCCCATATCACTCACTAATTCTCTCATCCATGAACACTCTCTCATCTCTCCTAGATTTTTCCATTCAACTCGGGGATATACATCGGCTACCAAACCAAGTGTTATCACAGTTGCTCGGAGAACATCTGCTAAATTTTTGTAATACGGACGACAGTGTCAAGGAGAACATCATCAGGTAGACTATGTAACCGGTTTGACACGAACGAGTTCATACCAAAATCTTGAATTATGGCAAAAGAATGAATGTTTCTTCCATTGAGTATCAATTTAGAAATTGAATGATTGAAATGGGAATGCCATTCCAAAAGAGCATTTAAGTAGCATGTCTGAAAATTGGAACAGAAGAACTGGGTCCCAAGCTACTCTATATCAAGTTTCCTATCTCAATTCCTATTTCACTAATCAAAATATGTCATGTCATTGAATGAGTTTATATTGCTTAAAGCCATTAGTTTTTCTTTATGTTTTTCAAAATTAAATTCATAACAAACTTAGATTAAAAGATGAATTTTTTTTCTTATCCTATTTCCGTTATATAAACCCTAAACTCCCATATAAATCCTAAAGGTTGTCGTTATATCGTAGGGAAAGCAAGTCCAGGTGCTAGAAAAAAGGTAATTGCTTATTCTCTCTCGTATCTTTCTTTTTCCGAATTTCTCTCTCCTTTATCACTTTATTTCTATTTCACTTTAATCTTCTTCTTTATTTATTTCTCTCTATTTGTTCCTCTTTTACTTTTCTTTTCGGGATGCTAACTAATTGTATGTTATACGTTATTTACAAAATTAAAATTAAAATTGTAGCATATGTTTCTCTTTTGATTATCACTCATTATAATTATTTGTTATGAGATATAATTGATGAAAGCGGCATGCATAGACAAAAGAGATTGTGGAAGACATAATTTACAAATACTGAGAAACTTAACATGATTTTCTTTATTTTAAAACTAATAAAAGTAAATTATAAGAGAATTGAGGATGCTACTATAAGCTTAATTGGGGGTTTGTTCATTTCTTTTGGCCAATAGTTAAATCTAGCAAAGACTTTATCCATAATTGTCAATATGTATAGATATCTTCTCCAGGCATTATATAAGGCCGAAGTTATATATATATATATATATATATTATTTGATTTTGGCTCTTCTATGAAATTATGAATTTATTTAGGATTTATTTATTATTTTAGTTCTTCAAAATTATATTAGTTTTCAGTATGATCATTTAAGAATTTTTTCCGTCAATTTTATTTTTCAAGATTTAAAATTTCTCAATCAAATTCTATTATTATATTTACACGTTATGAATTAGCAAAATAACTACAATTGACATAAAGATAATAACATAAATAAGTTATTTTTATATTTTGTAAATTTTTTGTGATCATTTTATCATTAAATTATGTTGAATTTTTTTATTTATATTGTTATAACTTGATTGTCTAACGTATGATGTGGAATGTTGTACATTAATTATCGTGAATACATAAATAAGAAACTTTCATTAATTCAAATTAGAGGGTATATATATATATTGGTAACTTAAGGTCCACACCTTATTAGTTATTTAGATCTAGATTTTTATCCCATGAAATTTGGTTGTAGATAAAATTAGTATATGTATGTAGATATAATAAATTAGAAATTAATAGTTATCTAACTATATACAAATAAATATATAATGGAAATGCATTTTATACCACATGTTTAAAAGATATTTAGCTATTAGCAATATTTTATTCTTTCGTCTTCTTGTTTTTGTTTCCTGCCTCACCATTGTCACCGACTTCAACGTGTGAACTGCTGTCTCTGTTTCTTATGTTGGTGAACGAAGCTGAAATCCTTTGGCTGGCCGATTGAGTTCATGGTAGTTTACTAAATTTCTGTTTTCTTTGCTCCTAGTTTATCAATTTCGCCCATGCCTTCACCTATTAGGTTGATGAATTCTTGCAAGTTAAGTGGGTGGACGTTGGCTTGACTGGTTTTTGGGGATTGCCGTGCGGTTTTGGTGAGGGATAGAGCCAAGGAAAGATCAGACCTCTAACTTAGTTTGAGGTCTAGGTTATTTGGGGTGAGGGTAGTGAAGTTGAAGCTAGAAAATTTTAGGGGTATGTGGTGATAGTGAAAACGGTTAAGGCTACCCTGTTTATGCTTGTTCATGTCCTTTCTATGTGATGTCTTCTTATTGCCAAGTAGGTTCTTTGAGTTTTAGCCAAATTGTTTCTTCCTTCCTCCCTTATCTTTAACTTGGTTTAATTGGGTTATGAGTTGAGGAAATGGAGTATGGCTGGCAGTTTTAAAAGTCTTGACAGAATCCTAGAATTAGGAATGAAACAACATGAGTGTGGATGGTGCTTTTGGCTGGAGGTTGGAGTTCATGGGGTAAACTGCTATAAGCTGGAGGAACTTGAAGCAAGCCCTGTTCTTGCTGTAGGAGGCGTGAAATAAGGGCTTTTTATGCTCTGTTTTGGCAGCCAAATAGACAAATCAATTCCTACATCCTTAATAATGTTTAGTTCATCCATGGAAGCTTAGGAGGTTGGAGGTTGGGTGTGGAATTTTTTTCTTTGCCATTAGTTTACAAGTTGTTAGTGAGTGATGTGGTGTTTAATTACATCTTAGAATGATTAAAGATTTAGGACCAAAGAACTTGTGAAATGATCTTATGATCATTGAAAAAAAAAAAAAATAGGAGAGAAGAATTCTTTAAATTTAAAGAATTTGAATACTAGAATTGTAAAGTTCAAGTTTGATTGGAAATTTGAACTATGTGAACATTAGAAGAATTAGTTTAAATTGTTAATATAAGTTAGATGATAATATAATTTGAATTCTAGAGTGAGAATGTAAATATTATGAAAAGTTGAAAGGTAGTTTAATTGAATTAGGAATTGAGCATAAATAAAATGAAAATTAATATTGAACAAGTAATATATATCTATACACACAACTATGCACATAATTTACCATTAGGTATTTGACAAGATAGCTAGTTAAAGTTAAATATATACACGGAAAATTAACTTTGAGTTATAAA
Organism: Quillaja saponaria; assembly: GCA_029379385.1. NCBI lineage: Eukaryota > Viridiplantae > Streptophyta > Magnoliopsida > Fabales > Quillajaceae > Quillaja > Quillaja saponaria. Next base: position 14,641,490 of record CM055605.1, on the reverse strand, counting down.
ATTTAAATTAGTAAATAAATTGAATCGATTAACCTTGCTTTAAGAAACATATTAACCATAATTAATTACTATTAAGAAAAATCATGAAATTAACTTTGAAATGATTATTATTAGTAACATATGAATTTATGATTTTTAGCTCCAAAGCGTGTTGAGGATATTCCAACACCATAACAGACTAGACAGATTGACGAATCACAACCGTGAGCTAGTGAGTGAATTATGTGCTTTATAGTTATCAGATTATTGTGTGTAATTATACATTTATTTGAATTGTTGAGTTATAAAGAAAAATGAGCAAATAAGTTATTTTAGTGATTTCATTGAATAATATGTGTTTTATATTGAATGTGATTGATAAGAGCCAACAACGTAAACAATTTTTTTGAAAAATGGTTTTCATTTTTAAAATTAAAGTCCAGGTGCACCTAGGATAATTGAATTTGATGTTTGATATGAATTTTTTTGATTCTGATAATTATTTTAAATACAAATGGAGTGCTTAGCCCGGGTGGGATAGATTATGTGTGGAGAAATACTTTGTTGTGCCAGTGCGTAAATGCCTGGTGGGGGAGACATTGTTATGCGTGGTTGAGTTGCTCGTTGGCCTTTTGCTTATGCAATTGTTCATTAATTATTTACTTGTTTGAATAATTTAAGTGATATGTTAACCTATGTGAACTAAGTAAATTATGAGCATATGAAAACTGTGATTACGTAAGTGGGTAAATACTTCAGTCTGAATCTATGTTATGATATATGTGTTGTGTGATGCTGGTAACCTTAGGGTACATGATTTGCTCACTGAGTCCTTGTGACTCACTCTTTCCTTTGTGGTTGTTTTAGTCTCTAGGAAACTATTGCTGGTCATGGAAAACATTTGCTACTTGCCGACTTTGCTGCGGCAAGGTATATCTCGAAAATCGCACACTTGGAGCATATAGGACGATACTTCTAGTTGCTTTAGGTGTTATGCATTATTGTTAGACATATATTGAATTCACTATGGTGACTACATGTTTTGTTAGGAGCGGAGCTCCTTTGTATATTTTGATATTATAATTTACTGTTAGCAGTGTAAACAAGTTGTTTGTATATGTAATGGGTATGTTCCACCATAAGGGGAAACATCTGTCAATAGTTTTATTAATATTTTAGTAGTCTTAACTATAATGTGTTTATAAGTTTATGAGTCACATTACTTGAGTATTCAAGGTTATAGAGGTATGAACACCCATTCCTCCGGTCAGTCATACCTCCATTTAAAGGTGTGACATATACATAAGATTAGAATGAGAGAATATAAGTTGATTGAAAATTTTTGAACTCTAGATGATGAAATTGATCCGAAAATATTTTTGGATGACTAAATTAAAACTGAGGCAATCCTGAGAGATTAAAATAGTAGATAAGCCATCTATTTAACATTTCTTCTTTTTCTTTTTCTCTAAAGACATTTTTTTTTTCCTGATCACATATTACATAAATTGGCTTTTGATTGTTATTTTTGCAAATATGGTAATTAAAATTATTTCTTCATACTAAATATAATTAGGTAATTCGAGCGTTTACTTGTAATATTTATGTATATGATCACAATTGTTAGAGTACGTAAATTGAAATACAATGCACCAGTGCTAGTTAGAACAATCACAATTGTTACACATAACAGACAATCCTAGGATCCTATCAGAGGATAACCTCAGAGTGACATATAACTCTCTTGGAAGTTACTGAAAAAGCATGGACTATTGTTGCTACCTGAATAAGTGTAAATTAAAATGATACATGTTAGTATGCTTCCAACCCACTTTCCCATTAAAATAAAATATTTTTTGTTTGTGTTATTTTCACAAATGTTGGAGCGATATTTGTGCTTATTGATGGGCAATTACAAAAGCAAGTACACGTATCATTCTCAAGTAATATATAATAATAAGTAGAGATCGTTCTCACAAGAAATAATTATTTTTTTGTATGCTAATTACCACTATGATGCAGCTTAACTCTAATTAATCAAAATGAAATTCAGAGATAAATTTGATTTTAAAATATTAAAACTAAGTCTAGGTTCATGATGTCCCTCACACCACACCTTAATAACTTTAATTCAAATCAATTCATGCATTAGCTAATATTAACCTAGATTTTTTAATCAATTACTAGCATACTCCTATGTCTAGCAATTATATATTTTTCATAGTCTAATTTCCTATATTCCTATGAGAATTATTCTAAAGTCAACTCATTAAGACCCAATCTCTTGGTTACTTATGGTAAAAAAGTATATTCGTATCTCTAAAACAAATTAAATTAGTCAAATCATATGAATAATCTAAACATAAGTTACATCACCTAAGAGTAATCCCAAAACTAACTCTTCCAAGTCAACTTTGAAATTCCTAATCAATCTAACTGGTGATCAAGCAATTAGAAGCATTAAGAACAAGACAATATAAATACTAAAACTAAAGCATGCATTAAAATAAAACTAAAGCCACATCGGTTACATGTGAGTTTAATCATTACCCCTAAAATATGACTACTCCATACTACCTACAAAAAACATAAAAGCTAAAAACAAAGCTATTATGAGCAAATAGAAAATAATAAGAAGAAGAAATAGAAACTAGAAGTTGTCACTCTTTGGGTCTCTTTCAGCTCCTTAGCACTCTCTATCATACGCTCTGGTGTCTCTCTCAAACTCAGCCTTACTCCTGTATTTATAGGCTTTTTCCTCCTATTTGATATAAAATAGAAGTTCTAAGAATCCGTACAAGCGTTGCAGCACAGGAATATATGGCGTTGTGGCACCAAAGGGTCTGTATAATCTCAATATGACTCGTCTTTTATCAAGCCGTGGCTTCACATTCATAGGCGTTACGGTGCCAATCCCTTGCTTGGTTTCAAAAAGTTGTCCTTTCTTTGGCGCTGTGGCTTCCTTCTTTGAGCACCTCGACTTCATCTTAGTGGCGCCGCTGCTAAGTCCTCTATGCCTTTTTCCTTAAATTCCTCCTTTTAGGGCACCGCAACTTCATGTTATGCAGTGCTGCGGTGCCAGTTGAGTTGCTTTCCTTCTCTAATTCGAACTTGGGCACTACAAGGACACCTAAAACGAATTAAATAGCAAAATTCGAAAAACTACTCCTAATTAAGATAAAAACTCTACAATACTCCTAAAAACAACCAAAACAACTCTAACACTATATTTGACTAATGTTCTAACTCAAAATATCAAGATTAGTATCAAATATATTAAAATTATAGTGAAATAAATCTATTATTTTAGAGTTATCATATTCTCAAATCTAATGTTTTGCTAGTCCTTAAGAAAAAGAAAGAAAATAAAAATCACAAGTAATTTATCAATAATAAGCTAATTATTCCTATATAAATTCTCAAACTTTATAACAAAGACTTGATTTAAGATAACAGACCTGTATAATTTCTAAATTTATCATGTCAAGGCATGTGTGTGTGGAAGGCATTATCACTTAAGTCAGATGGCTTCAAAAATATTCTCAAGATAACTCAAAGACTAATTCTAACTCCTCAACTTTGTCTTTCCTTCCTCTCTGCACTAATGTAGGCTAATACTTAGTCAACAATCAATAAGTCTTTATTCAGCTTGTAATGTTAACCTAGGGTAAAGGCTTGATAAAATGAAATTTTTTGCTCAAATACCCTATGCACAATTTCCTTGCATGAGTTCACCCTTCTTTTTCCACCTTTCTTTTTAAGGTATTAGTTCTCACATACTCAAGCTTCAACTATTTTATCTCATGATTTGTACAACCAAATATATTTCTTTTTTATGTGGCATAAATGTTGTCCATCTTTTTTTTCTTCCTTTTCCTTCTTTTTCTTTTATTACTTCTACCAAACATTTGGTTCATAGGAATCATTAAGGAATTTTAACATATTCCCCCAACTTAATTTAATTTAATTTTTTATCAAGTGGGATGATCACATAATATCTTTTTTCCTTTTCTTCCTTGTAATGCACTTCTTTTCATCGACTTGCTTTAAGCTTATTCTCTTTTTCTTTTAAACTCAATGAACTGCATATTGAATGTGCTTAACGTAATACGGTGCAAATGGGTCTTCCAAACAAAGGATTAGTTAGCATATGCATGTGTTAGAAAGAAAAATAGGCATTAGGCTCAAAAGTGGGTAACTTAAAAAATATAGAATCATTGGTGGATATACAAAGGTTTTATCGATCCAAAAATGACCTAAATCATATTCTCAATTAAGGTTTATCGAGGATTTCGCCTCAAGAGGAATTCTTACTCATTAAGGAAGTTAAAAAGAGTCTAGGGTTTATAAAGAACAAATCATTAAAAACATCAACCTTAGGTGACAATGGCCTTGTTAGTGTATATATGAAGCATATGCCTTAATTATAAAAAATTCAAAAAAATTATATTTGCATGTTATCAAAATCAACATCAATGCATAAATAATACTATCATGGGAACAAGGGAATATTAGAAATCATTAATAACTCAACTTGTAATATTTTTGAGACGGTACTGAAAAAAAACACAATACAACTTGATGAGTCAATTACAGTAATCGGGGTTAACCATTAGAATAGAGAATAATTCCACAACTTCTATGTTACCCCCTCCAAAACTATACTAAAAAACATTGTCTCAATTTTTTAAAGAGAGGCAAAAAAATAACAAAAATAAAATCAAAACAAAACAAAAGATAAAGAAGACTCCCTTCCATCATCGAAATCAATATCGATACCCTCCTCAGGACGTGGGAATATGGCTAGTGGCTTGGGACAAGGAAGAAAAGTGGAAGGATCCCATCCTTGTTGTAGCATCATCCTCAGCAGTTGGTTGTTTTGGTGGTTGACAACATGTATGTGCTGCCAATAGGCTGCACACAGCACCTCCAATCTCGAAATATGTTGAGCTAATGTCAGATTCTATGTATTAATCGGCTGGGTTGGAGTTACTGGATCACCTTCACCCACTTTAGCATTCTGGATTTGAAATTTCCTCATGAGCTTGTCATCGATAATACTCTTTTGCAGAACTAAGGGGTCGGTATTCTCCCAAAACACACTAGCCTCATGGCATAGCTCAGTGATAAGGGAGGGGAACCATATTCCCAAGTGCCCACTATTTGCAGCTTGCAACATGACACTATGAATAATGCGTCCAATGTCAATAGACATACCTTGGATTATAGCATATAACAGAATTGCACGCTCTTTGGTAACGTCACTTGAATGTCCACTAAGAAGGACATTAGCAAGCATAAAATAATACCAAGCCTGGAGAAGAGCAAGCAGTTGACTAGTCTTGAAGCTCATAGGTATGCACCATTCGTCAATTTCCAAACAAAACCTTGGTAGCACAAGGCACCAATGACAGTATCATAATCCACAATCTTGCTAGCATATGTCATATACTTATCTGTCTCGGGGATATCTGGAATCCCATAGTAGGCATTAATGGCCATGCTTATGAAAGAAATCATCTTCCCTCGAACCATTATCTTGATGTCTTGTTTGTCTACCAGATTAGCATAAAATTCCCGAGCCAAAGCAATGACTCTTGCCAAAGGTGGTGCACACAGCTTCAACCAATGTTTACTATCAATGAGATTATTCATGCCTGAAAAATAGTTAAGACTGAGGAGCATACCCCTCTGACACACTATGGCCTTATGCACTAGGCCATTATAAAACCGCTTCTCAGCTGCCGCTTTGTCATAACTAGGTCCAGTAGAACAGGCATGCTTTGTTGGCTTATTCTTAGGTCCTATGATCTAAAAAACAAGCATATCATCCCAAATCCCATATTACCCAGCAACAATGTCAATAAAAGCCCCATAAACAACAGAAAAAGGTCTCCGACCCATCAACATATAAACAAGAGTCTCAGGCAATTTATATAAAATATCCTATTATTATCCATTATCCACCAACATATATCATCTACCCTTAACTCAATTTCTACATATCAAAACAATATAAAAAACAATCAAGAATTATGGAGGTTGGGAGTCATAAGAAGATGATAAAGATGCATATTTCATCAATTGCATGTAATAATACCCAATAACTCATCATCAAGAAAGAAAATGTAACACCCACATCACCAAAATCTTAAAACCAAAAAATATGAACAAAACTACCTAAGGATTATATCTACCCACTCTTTAACATGTATTTAATCATACAACACAAGAAAAGCATTCTATCTACAATAAAATTTGTAGAAAGAAAGAGAAAGGGAAAAGCACTTACTTGTGTTGAAGCAAGATCCAAGAAGATGTCCAAACCGTGATGTGGGTGAGGGGTTTATGTGTGAGTGTGATAGCAAGCACTAAAATGGGATTGAGTTGGTGATTTGTAGCCTAAATTCTCCAATTTCACAAGAATGAGTGTTTAGGTTGAAAGGTGGGCCGGTTAGGGTTCTAAAATTTCTTTTTAAAACAGAAATCCTGACATCGTGTTGCAGTATCCCTATGTAAGAGCCGCGGCTTAATGCTCTAGTTATGAAAAATTTTAAAATACATTGTTAGGTGCTGCGGTAGGAGTAAAATTGTGATGCGACGCAAAGTAATTTATCAAAAACCCAGTTTTCTAAAAATAATAGCGCCATGGCCTAAATTAGAAGGTATCGTGGCTCAATTCACTGGTACTCTGTTTAAATTCTTGTATTTTTCAAATCATGAGGAACTACGATGTGAGGTATTGTTAAGCTGTGGTATCACTATTTCTTGCTGAGGGGCTTAGTCTTTGTTACCTGCCAAAAGATGATACGAAGGATGAGTGTAGAGTACACATTAAAACATTACTAAACTAACTAAAAAAAATTAATAAAAGGAAAAAGTTTTAGAAACTTAGGTTGCCTCCTAAGAAGCTGCTTAGTTTAAAGTCCTCAGCTTGACTTAATGTTACTCAAGTAGCTTTACCAAGTTTTAATAACGGTATGATCACTGTCAATATTTCCTCTGCAATAATGTTTCAATCGTTGGCCATTCACTTTAAATGTTCTATAGAGATTAGCAACTATTAACTCCACAGCACCAGATGGAAACACTTTAGAAATGGTTAAAGGTCCAGACCATTTAAATTGAGTTTTCCAGGGGAAAGCTTCAACTGGGAATCATAGAGCAGAACTTATTAACTTGACTCAAAGCGATGCTTGACAATCCTTTGATCATGTAGCCTTTTAGTCTTTTTCTTGTAGAGTTTGGCATTCTCATAAGTATTGATTCTAAACTCATCCATCTCATTCAATTAGAAGAGTCTCCTTTTACCAATGGCTTGATAGTAGAAGTTCAGTTTTTTTATTGCCTGTAGGCATTATGTTCCAACTCAACTGGTAGATGACAAGCCTTGCCATAAACCAACCTAAAGGGAGACATGCTTAAAGGGGTCTTATAGGCTATTTAGTATGCCCATAATGCATTATCCAATCTCTTGGACTTATCTTTCCGTGATGAATATACAGTTTTCTTTAGAATCCTCTTGATCTCTCGATTTAAGATCTCAGCTTGTCCACTTGTTTGAGGATGATAAACTAGTACAACCTTGTAAGTTATCCTATAAATTTAGCAAGGAGAGCTCCCACTTATTTGTTGTAAAAGTGAGACCTTCTATCATTAATGATTGCTCGGGGTGTACCAAAGCGTGTAAAAAAGTTCTTTTTCGAGAAGTGGTCATTACTTTAGAGTCATTGGTTGGCACAACAGTGGCTTCAACCTAGTTAGAGACATAATCCACAGCAACAAGAACGTATTGGTTAGTATATGAGGAGATAAATGGACCCATGAAGTCCATCCTCTATACATCAAACAATTCCACTTCAAGTATGTTGTTGAGTGGTATCTCATTATTCCTGCATATGTTGCCTATCCTTCGGCATCTGTCACATTTGGAAACAATTCATGAGCAACCTTAAATAAAGAAAGCCAATAAAAACCTGATTGGGGCACTTTTGCAACAGTTCGGATTTTTCGAAAGTGACCTCTATACTCCGAAGCATGGCAGTGGTGAGTATACTTTCAACCTCTTCCTCTAGAACAGACCTTCTTAAGATTTGATGAGCATAATGCTTAAACAAAAAGGGATCATCCCAAACAAAGAATTTTATATCAAGCAAAAACTTTTTCTTTTATTGAGAAGTTAGGTTAGGAGGAAAGACCTTGCCAACTAGATAGTTGACAAAGTCAGCATACCAGTGCAAAGGTTTATTAACAAATTATGTGAGTTATTTATCTGGGAAGATTTCATTTATATAAATGGGTTCAGCCACTTGATGATCTCCTTCCAACCTTGATAAATGATCAGCAACTTGATTTTCAGAGCCCTTTCGGTCCATTATCTCCAAGTCAAATTCTTGTAGTAACGTGATCCACCTTATTAACTTAGGCTTTGCATCTTTCTTGTCAATCAAATACTTAATACCATAATGGTTGGTAAAAACAATGATAGAATTTCCAATTAAATAAAATCAAAATTTGTCAAAAGTAAACACTACTGCTAAAAGTTATTTTTCAATTATGGTATAGTTCAACTGAGCACCATTGAAAGTTTTTCTAGCATAATATATAGAGTGAAAAATCTTTCTTTTCTTTGCCCTAACACTGCCCTTACAATTCAAAGGGTAAGTTCCAATTTGGGGTTACCGTAATCGGGCCTGTTATTAATCTGTTTTTCAACTTTAAAAAATGCAGCAAGACATGCATCATCAAATATGAATGTGGTATCTTTTTCTAGGAGATTACAAAGTAGTTTGGCAAATTTTGAAAAGTCTTTTATGAATCTCCTATTAAAGCCGGCATAGTAGAAAGCTTCCTATTCCTTTTATTGAACTAGGGGGAGGTAATTTTTCTGTGGTTTCAGTCTTAGCTCGATCTACCTTAATTCCCTTGTTAGACACCTTATAACCTAGAACTAGACCTTCTTGTATCATTAAATGGTACTTTTCCCAATTTAAGACCAAGTTGGTCCTTTCACATCTTTTAAGCACTGAAGTTAAATTATGGAGACATTCATCATATAAATCACCTAAAACAGAAAAATCATCCATAAAAACTTTAAGCCCTTGTTCCACCATATCCGTGAAAATTGCCATCATGCACCTTTGAAAGGTGGCCGGGGCATTGCATAAACCAAAAGGTATCCTTCTAAAAGCAAAGGTGCCATAAGGGAAAGTAAATGTAGTTTTTTCTTGGTCTTCTAGGGAAATAGCAATAATATTCCTTTCCTGCTAGCCAGTCTAGCATTTAGTCAATGAATAGAAGGGGAAAGTGGTCATTTCTTATAGCTTTGTTTAGCTTTTGGTAGTCCATGCATACCCGTCATTCAGTAATAGTTCTTGCAGGAATGAGTTCATTGTTTGCATTTTCAACAACTGTCATCCCTCCTTTCTTTAGTACACATTGGATAGAACTTACCTAATGACTATATAAGATTGAATAGATAATTCCAATATCTAACCACTTGATTATTTCCTTTTTCATAACCTCTTTCATTATAAGGTTAAGCCTCCTTTGATGCTTAATTGTTAGTTTATGGTTATCCTCCATGGGAATCTTGTGTATACAAATGGAAGGGCTTATTCCTTTAATGTCAACAATTGTCTATCCTAAAGCTCTTTTGTGTTTTCTTAATACACGAAGGAGTTTGTCTTCTTGCATGTTAGTAAGAGAAGCATAAATAATAATAGGCAAAGTAGATGAAAAACCAAGAAAAGCATACCATAGATGATTAGGTAATGGTTTTAGCTCCAAGGTAGAAGGTTCTTCAATTGATGGCCTTGATCCAGATGGAGTGGATGGTGGTAAATCCAGATTTGAAAATCTTGGATTTGGTTTTAGCATATGTGGTGACGCATCCAATAACTTTATACACTCCTTAAGATCATCATCTTCTCTTATAAAGTGTGAAATTATTGAAGCTTTTAGAGGGTCACTTGGATATTCTTCTAAGAACATCTCTTGAACAAGGTTACTCAGCATGTCAATTGTAAAACATTCTTCATGATCTTGAGGGAATTTCATGGATTAAAATACATTAAATTTAATCTCTTGATCATTTAACTTCATGGTGAATTTACCTTTTTGGATATCTATTAGTGTCTTACCAGTAGCTAGAAAAGGTTTTTTTAATATAATAGGTACCTCCTTATCCTCTTCCATGTCTAAAACTATGATATTAGTAGGGAAGATCAATGTGTCCACCTTAACTAGAACATCCTCTATAATTCCTCTAGGGTGTATAAGTGATTTATCAGTTAATTGTAGAGTTACTAATGTTGGTTTTACTTCACCTATTCCTTGCTTTAGATAAATTGATACGGGCATTAAATCTATACTAGCTCCAAAGTCACAAAGTGCCTTACCAAAATGTTATGTGCCTATGGTGAAAAGAATAGTTAAACTACCTGGATCTTTCACCTTCGGTGGTAGCTTCTTTTAAAGTATAGCATTGCACTCTTCAGTAAGTGCAATAGTTTCATGGCCACCAAGCTTTCTCTTCTTGGACAAGATGTTGTTTATGAATTTTGTGTAGCTTGGCATTTGCCTAAAAGCTTCACTAAAGGGAATGTTTGTATGGAGCTTCTTGAACACATCCAAAAATTTCTAGAATTGTTTATCAAGGTTCTGTTTATGGAACTTTTAATGGAATGGAAGATGAGGGTTTGGCTTTTTGGGTTTAGCAACTACCTTCTTTTTCTTCTCCTCCATACCTTCAGTAAGCAATTCCTCTTTAGTAGGAGATGTAGGTAATAAGTCTATGAAATAGCCTTATTATATGTCCTTTTTATTCATATTATTTGCTATGTTATTGAGTTTTAGTTTAATTGTTGCTTAGTCGAGTCATTTGTTTTAAGGTGTTGAATTCTAGTTGAGTATGCTTAGGATTTAGCCTTTTATTAGGAATTCCATTTATTCTTAACTTACTTTGTGTGTTTTGAAGATTTAATGCTTAAAAGAAACCCCTTTAAAGTCAAACAAGGATTTTCTACACATTAGGTATCACAGCCTCGGAAATGGGGCACCACAGCGCCCAAAATCATGCAAAACAACATCCATGCAAAAAGCAATGATGCCTAGGTGCTAGGAAGTTGGTGTTGGAGAGCCCAAGATAGTGGTAGCCAGCACCTAAGCACCAGAAAGCTGCAGCCTAGACGCTCAAAGTGATCCTGTAATCCGATTTTCAGTGCTAAGGCACTAAAGCTTCAGTGTTGGGGCATCGGATCGATTCCTAGTCTTTTTAAGGATTTTGAATCCTATTTAAAGAGGTTTATGTTGAGGAATAAAAACACATAAGTTTAGTTAAGAAATTCTAGAGATTAAAAGGCAAACAAGAGTGCAAGGAACAAGAGGAGCAAGGATACCGAAGTTTGAAGATTGACAACCTTTATAAGTTTTCTTTATTCTACTCCTTCTTTACTTTCTTATATTTGCTTGATGTTTTCTTTGTTTATATCTATGTTTACACTAAGTAGCATAGAGTAGTTACTTTTCTAGGATTGCAATGGAACTCATCAAGTAGTTTGGTTTTATTTTATTATTTGATTGCTTAGGGTTTGATACATGATTTATATTTTATTCTATGCTTTATGTTTCTAATTGATTAGCTACTGATTGACTTGGTAACTTAGAGGAACCTTGACGAAGGAAATTTGGGTTTAACCTTAAATAAGATAACACTTGTTTGAATTTATTCATATGCTTGTTTGAATTTAATTTATATATAGGATAGAAATATATCTCTATACCTTGTGTAGTCATTGTTAGGCCTATTCTTAATGAGTCTAGCTTAATTCAATTCTCATAGAAATATTGTGAATAGGTTAAGTTAAATATTATTATAAGCAATTCGAAAGATGCTTATAATTGAATTAGGTTAATAATTCAGTATCACAACTAGGTATGATAAGATAATAATAATCCAAGTGAGTGTTGAGGGAAGTTTTAATTCTAGGTTTTCTCTATTACATTCTTACGTTTGCTTGCTTTAGTTTTAGTTTAGCTTAGCTATAAATCTCTCAAAGTTCATTCGTTTGGATAAAGTTAGGATTAATAAATTTTAGTACTTAGCAATTGTTAGATCTAATTCCTCGTGGGTTCAACACTCTACTTTTATCTATATTATTTGTTAACGATATGTGCACTTGCATGGTAAATTTGACAACAAGTTTTTGGCGCCGTTGTAGGGGAATTACCACACAAGTGCACTTATCGTTAACAAGTAATATAAATAAAAGTAGAGTGTCGAACCCATGAGGAATTAGATCTAACAATTGTTAAGTACTAAAATTTACCAATCGTAACTTTATCCAAATGAATGAATTTTGAGAGATTTATAACTAAATCAATTAATTAAACTAAACTAAAGTAAGCAAACGTAAGAATGCAATGGAGAAGCCTAGAATTAAAACTTCCCTCAACAATCACTTGGATTATTATTATCTTTTCATGCTTAGTTGTGATACCAAATTATTAACTTAGGGTTCTTATTTAATTATAAGTATCTTTCGAATTGTTTATAATAATATCTAACTTAACCATTCACTATATTTCTATGAGAATTGAATTAAGCTAGACTCTTTAAGAATAGACCTAACAATGGCTATATAAGGTATGGAGGTATATTTATATCTTACATACAGATCAAATTCAAACAACCATGTAAATGAATTCAAATAAGTGCTATCTTATTCAAGGCTAAACCTAGATTTCCTTCGTCAAGGTTTCTCTAAGTTACCAAATCAATCTAATTGGTAGCTAATCAATTAGAAGCATAAAGCATAGAATAAGATAAATAACTCATGTATAAAACCCTAAGCAATCAAATAATAAAATAAAACCAAACTACATGATGTGTTCCATTGTAATTCTAGAGAAGTAATTACTTTATGCTACTTAGTGTAAACATGGATATAAACAAAGAAAACATCAAGCAAATAATGGAAAGTAAAGAAGGAGTAGAATAAAGAAAACTATAAAGGTTGTCAATCTTCAAGCTTTAGCCATCCTTTCTTCTCTTGCTCCTTGCACTCTTGTTTGCCTATTAATCTTTAGACTTTCTTAGCTAAACTTGTATGTTTTTATTCCCCAACATAAACCTCTTTAAATAGGCTTCAAAGCCCTTAAAAAAAGTTATTTCAGACTTGAAATCAATCCGGTGCCCCAGCACTGAAGTTTTGACACCTCAACACTGAAAATCAGATTATAGGATCATGTTGGGCGCCTAGACTATAGCTTTCTAGAGCCTAGGCCCTGGCTACCACTGTCTTGGGCCTCTCAGTGCGAGCTCCCTAGCACCTAGGAGCCAATGCTCTCTGCCTGGATGGTGTTTTACATGATTTTAGACGCTGTGGCACCCCTTTTTAGTAGCTATGGTGCCCGACATGTAGAAAATCCTTGTTTGACTTTAATTTGACTTCAAAGGGGTTTCCTTTAAGCATTAATTCTTCAAAACATATGAAGTAAGTTAAGAATCAATGGAATTTCTAATTAAAGGTTAAATCCTAAGCATACTCAACTAAAATTCAACACCTTAAAACAAATGACTCAATTAAGCAACAATCAAACTAAAACTTAATAACATAGAAAATAATATGAATAAAAAGGACATCTAATAAGTCTATTTCATAGACTTACCAGTAGGGATTTCATCAACTTGTATTTTCTTTTTTTGCTTCTCTAACACTTTCCTACTCTTAAGAGTTATTGCCTTACATTGTTCCTTACCCTCCTTTCTTGGATTTGTTTCAGTGTCACTAGGAAGGGCATGATGAGATTTATTAGTCAAAGCATTAGCTAGTGCCCTATTTGTGTCTCCAATATTCTTAAGGAGGTAGCTTGGCTTTGAATAACAAAATCAGTGCAAGACATATATTGCAAAAACATGTCTTCCAAGGAAGGTTTCTTTTAGGGAGCTGCTTACTTTGGTGGAGCTTGAAATCCAGGAGGTAGATTAGGCCTTGCAGTTTGTGATCCTTGATTATTCCAACTAAAGTTTGGGTGGTTTCTCCACTCTAGATTATATGTGTTGGAATAAGGGTTGTTTTGATGGTTGAAATTCTGAACATATTGGACCACTTCAGTATTTGGATATCAATCTATGGTATGACCTTCGTCACAAGCTTTACATACCGAAGGCAGCGGCCTTAGCTTGTTGCTATACTCCAAAATTATCAAATCTCTTGTCAACTAAGCCACTTGTGAGGTCAAAGCAGTTATGACATCAATTTCATGAATTCCAACAAATTTTTGAGATAATAACCTTTCAGTTGGCCATTGAATAAGAGTTTGAGGCCATCTCTTTCAAAAGCTCATAGGCATCATCCATAGATTTACCCATCAAAGCACCACCAGTAGCATAATCAATTGTTGTTTTTCAAACCATTATAAAAAGTATGCACTTGCAAACATATAGGAATGCCATGATGTAGGCACTTCCTCATTAGGCCTTTCTATCTCTCCCATGCCTCATAGAGATATTCTTGATCTTGTTGAAGGAATTATGTGATTTCATTCCTTAACTTGGCAGTTTTTATAGGAGGAAGGAATTTGACCAAAATTTTTTGTGCCATGTCTGACGAAGTGGTGACGGAATGTTGAGCTAATTAATACAACCAACTTTTTGCCTTATCTCAGAGTGAGAAAGGAAAAAGTCTAAGGAGGACTGTATGATTAGAGACATCATTCTACTTGAATGTGTGGCACAGCTTCAAGAATGAGAATAGATGGATATGGGCGTCTTCACTTGGTAATCCCCCAAACTGAGTAGATTGTTGAATCATCTGGATTGTGCCATGTTTGATCTCAAAATTATTCACAGCAATGGTTAGTCTTTGTATGCTAGAGTGAACAGCATAATCCCTCAAAGCCTTGTTTTTATGAATTTCTTGATCTTTAGACATTGCACAAGATTGTTTTACGATTTGGTTCTTTCTCAACTTTCCAAGTGTTCATTTAATCTCGAGATTGCATAGTAATAGTTCCAAATTTCTAGTGTTTTGTATGCAATGTCAATAGCACTTAAAATCAAGAATAAAAATTTGAATTAGAATCAAGTAAGCTTATAATAATGCTAACAAAATAAAGTAAATTACTCTTGCAACGGCGCCAAAAACTTGATAGGCAATTTATAAATGTAAGTACCCATATCGTCCTCAAGTAATATAGTAATAAGTAGAGACCGTTCTCACGAGGAATAATTATTTTTTTTTATGCTAATTATCACTATGATGCAACTTAATTCTAATCAATCCAAAAGAAAATTCAGAGATAAATTTGATTTAAAAATATTTAAACTAAGTCTAGGTTCACTATATCCCTCACATCATACCTTAATAACTTTAATTCAAATCAATCTATGCATTAGCTAATATTAACCCAGATTTCTTAATCAATTACTAGCATACTCTTATGTCTAGCAATTATATATTTTCCTTAGTCTAATTCCCTATATTCTTGTGAGAAGTATTCTAAAGTAAACTCATTAAGACCTAATCTCCAGGTTACTTATGGAAAGAGAGTATATCCCTATCTCTAAAACAAATCAGATTATTCAAATCATATGAATAATCCAAACATAAGTTATATTACCTAAGGCTAATCCCAAAACTGACTCTTTCAACTAAAATTCAAAATTCCTAATTAATCTAACTAGTGATCAAGCAATTAGAAGCATTAAGAACGAGGCAATATAAATATTAAAACTAAAGTATGCATTGAAATAAAAGGCATAAATAGGCACATCGGCTTTATGTAAGTTCAATCATTATCTCTAGAATACGACTGCTCCATTCTAACTATAGAAAACATAAAAACTAAAGACAAAGCTATTATAAGCAAATAGAAAATAAGAAGAAGAAGAAATAGAAACTAGAAGTTGTCACTCTTTAAGTCTTCTTCAGCTTCCTTACCACTCTCTATCACGAGCTTTGGTGTCTCTCTCAACCTCACCCTTACTTCTCTATTTATAGGCTTTTTCCTCTTACTTGATTTAAAATAGAAGTCTTTAAAATCCGTACAAGCTGTGGCACAGGAATAAATGGTGCTGTAGAGCCACAAGTTTTGTATAATCTCAAAAGGACTCGTCCTGTATCAAGCCCCAGCTTCACATTCATAGGCACTATGCTAATCCCTTATTTGGTTTCCGAAAGTCGTCCTTTCTTTGGCACTGCAGCTTCCTTCTGCAAGCACCGTAGCTTCATCTTAGTGGCACCGTGTCTGAGTCCTCTCTGCCTTTTTCCTCAAATTCTTCCTTTTGGGGCGCTGCGGCTTTATGTTATGTAGCGCTACAGTGCCAGTTGAGTTACTTCCCTTCTCTAATTCGAACTTGGACGCTGGAAGGACATCTAAAACAAATTAATTACCAAAATTCAGAAAACTACTCCTAATTAATATAGAAACTTTTCAAAACTCCTAAAAACAACCTAAAACAATTTTAAAACTATATTTGACTAATATTCTAACTCAAAATAATAGGATTAACATCATACATGAATTAAAATCATAGTGAAATAACTCTATTATTCTAGAGTTATCACTTATACTTCAAAATCCAATGTGTGGAAGATAAGTTAGAGTGAAGAAGAAACAATTTTTCTGGTCGATGCTTTTCGCTAAGTTTTCCCCTTCATGTAGGAAAAAGGAAAGTCATATTTGTATGCTTTGAACCACCACCCCCTCCCCCCCACACCTTACACATAACAAAATTAAAAAAATAGAGATGTTTTTGTTTGTGTGTTATATGCAAATATAATTTCTCACAAATTTTTTTTTTTTTGTTTTTTTTTTTTTAATCTTTGTTGCTAATGCCTAATGATATTGATATGAGATGACCTATTTTTTCCTTTGTGTGGTTGCACTTGTTATACTCTAGAAAATATTTTGTAATGGCCTTCATTGATCATTATCTTATAATTACACAAGTCAAAGTGAAAGCAAAGTGTCGTAGTTGCTGACGTTATTGAATTAAGCAACAATAATGAAAAAGATGGTGTTAGGGTTGAAAATTGAGTGGCAAAGGATCATATATGATATTGCATGGGTTCAATGTGAAAGAATAGCACCCTTTTCAATTTCAAGGTATGGAAGATAAGTCAGAGTAAGGAAGAAGCAATTTTTCTGGTCGATACTCTTTGCCAAGTTTTTCCCAACATGCTAGAAAAAGGAAAGTTAGGTTTGTATGCTTCCAATCCCCTTACTCACCCACAAAAAAAAAAAAAAAAAAAAAAAAAAAAAAGTGCATTTGTTCTTTATTTGAATATTTAACTTCTCACGAGTCATAATGTTTTCTTTAGAATCTCTGTTGCTAATGCCTAATGATATTGATATGGGATGACCCATATTTTCCTTTACATGGTTACTTTTATTACACTATAGAAAAGTATTTTTGTGTTAGCCTCCATTAATTATGTTAGAATTATACAGATCAGAGTGAAATCCAAAGTGTGTCAGATGCTGACATTATTGAATTAAGCAACAATCATAAAATAAGATGGCATTAAGGTTGGAAACTAGATGGAGGAGGATCCTATTACCACACCCCACACAGAGGTATGACTAGCTAGAGGAACGGGTAACCAAACGTCCATAACTTTGACTTCAAAACAAAGAAAACAAATACAACTCTTGACCAAACCTAAGAAATAAACGTAAAGTTTAGAAAACAAAAATTAATTATAATACATAATAATTTGCTAAAAATTTTGGCAAAGGATCCTTGCAATGTAGAACATGCCCAAAAATACAAACAAGGTACACCTGATTACTCACAACCAGATCACAATGACCATAGTATACACAGGGGAGCTCCTCTTCAGCCATGTCATAAATAATAACAATTAGATTACCACATAAGACAAAATACAATGACTCAACACCCTATTGTGACTGCAACTTTCATCATTTGACTTCAAGTAAGTGATCTTAAATATACCTTGCCACTATACATTCGGCAAATCTAGTATCGATGGTTGACGTTCCTTGAGATCCTGTTACTAAGAAAATATCAATAGAATAGTGGTGAGTCTTACAGACTCAGTGAGTGAAAAAACGTACCCAAAGGGTACTAGCATTAACCAAAGCAAAACAAACACATATAAATTAAATAATTTCATGTAGTCATGTTTCATATCTTAATTCAATGGTACACTTACACTCATATAATTATCGTAAAATCAATTAAACACAATTTACATAATACACAATATGAATAAATCAATCAGAATGTTTAGAACTCACAATTCAAAAAAAGTAATTAAAACATTTAAAACATACAAATGGCCAATAGAGTAATTCAGCACCAATACACCAAATATGTCTCAACGAGGTAGTTTTGCGCCTGCATACCAAATAGAAATATATACGAAATTACGAAAATACAGAATCACTGAAATCTTCATAGTTTCTCACAAATCCACCTCCAGGGTTGAGTTACTCGAATATTTTTATTAAGTGTCAAATAATCAAATCAAAATATCCTAGGTGCACCTAAATTTTATTTCAGAAGTAAAATTCATTTCAAAAAGAAAATACTTTTATTAGCCTTTATCAAATACAAACAAAGTCATAAATCAAGTATAATTCAAATAACTCAATTAAACACTACACATGCTTATGGTTTCATATAAACATATCTATTCAAACATATATAACAACTACAAATAATAATCTAGCAACCAAAAGATAGTATTTATCTACTCACCGTTTATCGATCTTGTTTGTCACTTCCTCTTGCGTTCAAGCGTGTCGTTGGCTCAAAAAGCTGCAATTAAATTTTTTAACTATTACATAATTTATTCATTCATAGGTTATAACCTTTTATTTATAAAAATCTTTAGATACTAAGTTTCATGCATTTATTTAAAGTTAACTCTTCTGTAGGTATTTTCACAATCACCTTGGAGATATGTTTGATTTCAACTTACATAAATAACCAAAATCAACAAACCAAGTTCAAACGTTATCTTTAGGAAAGTTAGCTAGTTTTAATTCTTATTAAATTCTCATACTTGTGAATTAAATTATGAAACTTTCCAGTTTATTAAGATGTTAGAAACAATTTATCTTTATCACCCTACTCCTAATTCAACCTTTAAGGCCCTTCAAAACCAATTACACCAAAGTAGGTATAATCAGGACTTGAAAATCACAACCATGACTTCCATCACCTCAAAATTACTTATAGCATGAAATTAAAACCTAAAAGCTCCATAATTTTCCCTTAGTATGTTAGAATAATTCTTATTCAAAGGTCCTAGGCTAATTCAAACCACGACCCCCGTCAAAGTCCTCTAGACTAATTGAAGCTCACCCAAAATCCAGTATTGACCTAGCTGCAATCCAACAGCTCTAACGATAAATATATCCTAAGTTAGATTATGAAACTTTCCAGATATCATCTTAAGACTATAAGCTACACTTTCTATTTTGAACTCCTAAACTAATTCATTCCATAGAACACCCGAAATACTTGATTTATCTAGCTTACAAAATCTGACCCTATTTCCCTCAATAGCCACTTTACTCCCACTTTCAACACTTTACCCACAACTAACCATCCTTTGTTCATACTCATTACTCACTTTCATTAAATCTTTAAATCATCATATTAACCAACCATTCTTTACTCTTTGTTCTTAGGCTTTTTATTCAAATTCAATTAATCCCCAACCACAAAGATTTAACTATGCTAAGTTTTAATCCTTCCATTGCAACTAGTTTCTTTTAAGCCTTTTATCAAACATCTTAAGTGCATAAGTTCCTTCCATTGAGAATTCCAATTCCCATCTTATTTATATTCTAACATTGAATTCAAAGTTGTATTTGTTATTTGTAATTCATCCAAAATTAAACTAGATACTTACAACATAATATACTAAGTTTTCATATTTTTCTCTTTTCCACTAATCACTATTATAGTTTTTATCCTTTTGTTCATAGCTTTTTATTCCAATTCACCTAATCTTTAAACTAACTCATCAACCTACTAGAATTCCCTACAATTAAAGCAATTAAACTAGGAAATTAATAAGAACAAAATTGAATTACACTACCTAATCTACAACCGGCTACTGTGGAAGGGTTTTTACTCTTGTTGCCTTGCTGCCATGAGCAGCCAACACCACAAAAGATTGCATAGTTGAAATAGAGTTGGTTTATGGGTTAGAAACAACTTGCTGCTACTAACCAAAGTTCACGGTGAAGGCAAGGAATGCATGCAAAGCTTCTTCTGCTCTTGCTAACTTCAAGGTAGCAATGGATGTAACACCCAACCTTCCTTAATCATTTACTTAACTTAATTAGTGCCTTAATTGAAGAACAATTATTCATGAGGACATTAAAATTACCTTCACTTTTATTCTTTTTAAACTGAATTACTTTAAATTCGTTTTACTTTTTATTTTGCATACTACAAAGGAACATCCTAACTGTTTCTTAAACTTTCTTACTTAAATAGTTACCTTGAACATTACTTAACTAATTTATTACGTATATGATTTAAACTTATATCTTTAATTAATTCTTTAATGATTTGTTGAACTAAGATTGATTTATAACTCTATACTCTTGATTCTCCTTTTAATACATCCATAGTGAATTACTACTTGGTCAATTAGTCCTATATTCTTTACACAATTCATCCTAATTGACATTCTACCATTTGTTTTATTTGTTCTTTAGTTAATTAACTCTTACTTTCTCTTAAGAAATTGCCTAGCCGAATTGAATATAAAGGTTTCAAAGTCATATTACATCCATTTACTTATCTACTTATTTACATACATGGTTTTGACTAAAGATGAGGTTTTTACACATACTAACATGCTTCCTCCAAAGACACTAAGTCTAAGTCAAAACTATAGTTATCAGATTATACAATAAGGGCCTTTACATGACCATTCCTCTCCTTGTACCAATAATCAACCACTTGCCCTCTTTCCTGTTACATAGACCATGCCTTCTTTCAAAGAAAACAATACGCATCCATGGCACTAATTAATCTGCGCATCAAGATGAAGAAAAATGAGTCGAACCTCAACAAGCATTCATACATAACAATGAAGGATTCTTGATGGCAGTTTTAGAAATATAGGGATATGCAATGCAATTTAGTGTTTTTCTTCATTTCCACTCCTTAGTAACCATTCTTGAACAGTTCACACAAACCTGAGGTTGCCTTACAAGGACTTTGATGTATCATGGATACCAACCTCTTGTACATGGCACTGCCTCTCAATAGTAGGATTCATACTATGGTTTAAGCATCTTTTCTTTGGGATACTTAGAAACTTTGGCCAACATGAAATCAAGACAAGTTACTAGAATTATTATCCTTTTCCTTTTCCTTTAAATTTCCCAAAAAGGGAATCCTTTTCATCATTTTCATTTTATATACATGAAGAACTTGAGAATATCGTGAAGAATATAAGAGCACCAAGGAAGTGAGTAGTGAAACAAAGATGAAATAAACAAAGATATGCATGAATAGTTGCCTAATACCTTTAGTTTTGGTTTTCTTTTCTTATTTCCCTTTATGTTATCTCTTCCCTTTTTCCTCTTGGTTTTCCTTCTTCTCTTTGCTCTCGGTTTCTCCTCTTTTCCTAGCTCACAGTTTGTCCTTTCTTTTCTCCTAGTTTATGGTTTGCATTTTCCTTTGATATCTCATTATGTCTCTCACTTTCTTTGTTTTCTCACTTTTCTCTCACTTTCTCTCACTTCAGTGCACACTTTACCTTGCCTACTCATTTTCGGTCACCGTCCCCTCATATTTCTAGTGCATGGCCAAGGCTTCGATTTAAGAGAAATTTTTGTTTCCTATTTTACCATTTTAGTTCTTTAAAATTAGAACCTCCTACTTGTCATTCTCTAAATTAACATGTGTATTTACTTCCTAACACTTGTCTTCCTCTTATTTCCTAGTTTAGATTCTTTCATTATTAGTAAGCCACCTAGTTATCTTAAATCTTTACACATATCTTGTTAATCATTCCATGAACACCTTGCTTCCTTAAATCTCTACACATATCCACCATAATTATTTCATGGACTCATTGTTTCCTTAATTCTCTACACATGTCCCACTCATGTGCTACTTAATTATTTCATGGACACCTTGTTTCCTTAATTCCTTTCACATGTCCTACTTAATCATTTCATAGACACCTAGTGTTTTCCTTGCCTTCCACTTGTCTAGCTACATTTCTATGTTAATTATTACTTGCACCTTATGCCCTAACTTTCTTCCACATGCTTCCTTAATTATTACAACCTTTCCACTTTTTTTCCTCCTTCTTATAGTTAAAGCGCCTTCATTAATTGCAAGTTGCCATACTTATTCTCCTTCTTACACCTAAGTCCCTTCATTAATTACAAATTGTCACACTTATTCTCTTCCTTAGACATAGATCCCTTCATTTATTACAAATTGCCACACTTAATCTTTTTCTTACACCTAATTTATCATATTTCCTTTTCTAGTAAGTAACCTATATTTTATCATATTTCCTTTTCTAGCAAGTAACCTTTTCAAGCAAGCCACCATGTAGCATTTTCCCATCTTTGTTCCAAAACCTACACTTGTCTATGTTTTTCTATTCATGCACATGTATTTTTCCCTTATATGTATGTACGTGTATTTATGACGTACATATATTTATACAAATTTTTATATGTATATATTATTTTAAACTAATACGTATTTTTATACACACATGTACTATTCCAATTATGAAATAATACATAACTAAATTTTAATCCTATTTAATTCATAAGATAATTGCTTATTCTATAATTAATTTAGGTATTAATTTTTGGGATGTCACAGTGGAGTTGCTAAAGGTCGAGAGAGGGTTGCACATCAAGGGTAGGGGTGGCTGTAAAATAAATTGAAAACAAGGCAGCTACTAGTGAAGGATGGCTTCCACACCGAAGGGTTTATGGATAGCAACAAGAGGAATAACTGCAACGTATGAAAAAGTACCAAATAAATCCAACTTGCACACCTATTGAGAGGAAAAGGCTTGACTACAACCTCACCAAGCAAAGCTGAAAAAGGAGGAAAAAAATTAACAAAAAAGATGGTGGAAGGAAGGAAGGAGCAAGGGAACTAGGTCAACAAGGAAAGAATAGGAGAGAAAGAAATAAAAAGCTATGTGAATATAACACAAAAATTTGAAAAGCAAACTAAAAGTCAAAAAGGTAGAATGTGTGGTGGTTGTATTTTCTTGGTACATATATATATATATATATATATATATATATATGTTTGATTACTTTAATTCATCTTATGAATTTATATATCTACTATAAATCCTTCTCACTTCATTATTATTATTATTATTATTGACATACTTGTTGCATTCCTCAATAAAATTACACAAGGTAATTTCGAGTTCCAAGTCAAACCAATTTAAATTAATTGTATACGTGTATTTTATGTAAACATAGAGATATAGTATTTATTTGGGTCGAATACTTGCATTATTTTTATGATCAAAAGTTACACCAAATTGTTCAAATTTCATATTTTAATATTAGGTTATAATAATTGGTTAAAATTTGTGGTTTATATTTGTTCTTATTATACATATATACATTCATATATGTATACTAAATATTTATTTTCTCAAATTCAAAATATTTATTGATTTAATTTCTTTTATACTCAGGCTATTTACCACTACTCTTAAAAGTACACATCAATATTTATTTATCTTTATAACAAAAATTTACATATTATGTTTAAAAACTCGACTTTACTATATCGAGTGATAAAGATTATGACACCTATATGGTATTGTGAGGGTCCACAAAGTGAAAGAAAGGGGCACTGGTCAATTTCATTACTCAAACGTTTAAGCGATATTGATGCTTATGCTTCAAAATTCAAGGATTGATAGAAAAGCCAAAGTGAAGAAGACACAATCTTTCTATTTGATGCTATTCACCAAGTTTTTCCCAACAAGCATGAAAAAGGAAAGTCAAGTTTTTATGCTTCAAACCGTTCTCCACCAAAAAATAATAAATAAAATAAATAAATAAAAAGATGTATGTTTTTGTGTTCGTACATTTAAATTCTCATAGTGTTTTCTTTGAAATTTTTACTACTAATGCCAAAGCATATTGATATGGGATGACACATTTTGTTTATGAGTTACTCTAGATCAAACTCTAGAAAAGTGTTTTTCTGATGGCTACATTAAATGTTATCTTAAACTTCTACTACACACAAGAAAATCCTTGGAATTTTTGATGGACTACATAAATCATTATTTATAATTTCACTGGACAAGAGACAATCCCTTGGAAATGAGAAACTTTATTTGATTAGAGTTGGGGAAAAGAAATTACCTTGATCCCCAAACACTTTATATGACTCTCACGTAAATTCCTTAATTTATTCTATGATCTAACCACTCTTTCAAGAATATGAAAAGAAATTACCTTGTATAACTTTGAGTACAATGTTTGAAAATGATTCTTGGATTACCTATCTTGAGAAAGTGGTTGCTAAGCTTAAAGCCACAAGATCTACTATATAAGCCTTCAAATTGTTTTTCTAATACATGATTGGTTGTAGAATTATTATGTAACTACTACTTCTAATTATTCAATATCTATTATATAAGCCTTCAGATTGTTTTTCTACTACATGATTGGTTGTAGAATTATTATGTAACTACTACTTCTAATTATTCAATATTTTCCTTATGGTATACTGGGATTAGAAATTTCGTAAAACTCTAAATTTATAATTGAGAAGTATCTATTATCATTATATATTAGTATTTCCCCAGCATTACTTTTCACTAGATCCCAATTTATAAATGTGGATTAGATATTCCAAAATAGCTTTAGATGGCAAACATATTATCACGCCTAAGGGTGGAAATCGATTGATTATTCAAATTTGATTAGAATATTATTGGAATTCAAATTTTAAACAAAATCCAAATAATGAATTATTTGATTCGATATTCAAAAAATAATTCGATATAATATTCGAATTCAAATTCAAATTATTTGAAACAATTTTTATTAAAAAATTTAAATAAAACTTTTTTTTTTCATTTTTTATTTACCAAAATAACCCTAAAAATTAGAATTCAAATTTAAAATTTTATTTGAAATTGAATTCGTATATTTGAAATTACATCTGCGTTAGAACTGAAATTTTAGTTTATGTTCAAATTACTATTGAAATTGAAACTCGAGTACAGAAATTCAAATCCGAATTTGAATAATGCAATTTTTGAAAAAATATATATGTCTTATATCTTATTTATCTGTAAATTTAAAATTTATATATTTTATTTAAGGAATAATATGTTAACAAACTAGGTTGCCACTGGTTCAATCTTAACTAATTCTATTCACCATTTGAATAGACTTCTCCATCTAAACATACTCTCATACCCCTTTAATAATGCAGTTCAAGCATAGGTCCTTGCAATTAATAATAAATGCCAAGAACTCAACCCTAATTTTCTTAACCTAAGGAGGTGAAGAAGTTCCAAATAAGGTGGTGTAAACTCCCTTTTTTTTACTTGTTTTTTTTTGTTTTTTTGCTTTTTTTGTTTTTGTTTTTGTTTTTTGTTTAATATATTGACCTTTTTGGTTCCATAAAGTGTTACTCCCAACGAAACATAGAACAATCCAATCAATATATTAGCAAACTATTCAAATGTCTAGCCTCTCATGACATAGTCCATACAATTGACTAGATTAAGAACCTTTAAGAAAAGCTTCACAAATCTTTCTTAAACATGAAAGATGAAGATAAAACCCTTAGGATATGTGCTCACTCTCACTCAGTTGAATCTCTAATGGCAGTTAAGGATCTTGATGAAAGTAAAACACCTTTTTCCCTTAGAGGAAAAGGAACTTGGTTATGGTGGTTTATTGAGCAAAAACTCTTCTTGCTTTTTAAAACTAAGTAGCCAAATTGTTGTCTTTCTCTACTTGTTCCTCTAAGCCAAAATCCCTTGTATATATCTTAGGGTGGGCAGCTGTCCTAATATATTATGTGCTAGGGTATGCCAGGGTTGGTTCTAATTGGATCCAAATCCTTATTAGGATTTCAATTGAACCCAAGATTCCTAGTAGCCTAAAACCCAATTACCTACTAGAGTTTTTCTTGATTTTCAAGAAAGCAAGTCTTATCATTTTAATTAATTAAATTACTTATTTTAAATGAAGTATTTAAAATAAATGCATTTAAAAATTTACCAAAATACACTCATAAATTGAAACTTAACAATTAACTCCAAACTATCCATTGATCTTCCAGGTTTATAATCTAAATTAATTATATTGTGTAACCCGTTAAGTGCTCTCTAAGTTAGCAATAAATGTAATTGAAAGCATCGTTAGAGGAATGGTTAAATTAAAACACTTTTAATTCAACCTTGGTTTCTTCAAACCAACCAATTAACATTAATAGATCAAGATTGACATCTAGCAATATATCATCCACCCAAGAACAAGCGAAATTAAGATACATTAATCAAATTTTTCAGTGCTTGGTTACCATGTAATTCAATCCTTTCATTATTCATATCTCGAGTTAGACATAGGGCATGGTAAGTAGTGTCAATCCTAGCTTTATGTAAATTCATTAGTACTTAAACCAAGTTTATATTTTGTTTCTCAAAGTTATTCCTGAAAACAATTTTTTAATCTCTTTCACTTTACAAAGATTTATGAAACAACACATACTTGTTTTAAGTGGCCATGGGATATTCCACCTCTTTACTGAGAATGATGAGTTCTTTATTATTCATTCGTCTATCTCCATAAGCTTCACTACATGTCCAATTGTCACTCATTTTCATCCATTCTACAAAACAAGTAAAATGATATCAAAACATGTAGATTCACACACAAGATATTAAGATGATCTAAAGTCAAAGGATCACTTACAACCATTAACACTTTGAGAATTTCTATTAACACCTAAGTAAAGGCTCTAAATAGTTTCTTAATGTGGGTTAGTTCAGGGTCCTTATTCACCTAACAAGCACACATATGTTTGTCTATGCATCATCATGCTTGTAGCTGTGAAATCACTACTTTCTTCATAAGAGAATAACATAAAACACGTGCTAGTCTCGATTAATCACCAATATTCCTATTTTTAATGATTCATTGACCATAAATATTTTAGAACAGTATGATATGTATAACATATCTCACAATTATGATTAACATCATAATCATGCATACACAATTATTATTCTAAGTACTTTAACATGACTGTAGTAAATCTCATTCAAATACTTAGATAAAGAATGCCTTAATAATATAAAATATCATGCTTAAAGACAAATGAGTGTGCCATTACAAACCAACATTTTATTGACTTTTTCACATTAATACTAACAATCTCCCACTTAGCCTAGAGCCAATCACTATGATATCTAAAGATCAACCATATCAAAGTGACAATTATACTTCTACTAGGGTAAAGTCTTTGTAAGTGGATCTACCACACTATCATAAGTGGTAATGTGCTATATTTTTTTATTAATTATTTCTACGATTTCCCTAATCATGTGATATCACCATAGTACATGTTTTAAATTTTTTAGAGACCTTGGTTCCTTTACTTGTACAATGGCTCCATTGTTATCACAATATAGCTCTATTGGATTTACAATGTTAGGAACCACCCCTTGTTTAATTATGAACTTTTAGATCCAAACTACCACTTTAGATGCTTCAAAGGCATCTATGTACTTAGTTTCGGTTGTAGAATCTGTCATGGTTTATTGCTTAGAACTCATCCACCAAACGACTCCTCCATTAAGTGTGAATATAAATCACATTATAGTCAGATTGAAAGCTTGCATCGGCATATCCTAAAACTTTTAGTTCTTCAGCTCCTCTATAGGTTAATTATGGAACCTTAGTCCTTCTTGTTAGTATTTTGGTGACCAAGAGTCAATCAATAGTTGGTTATAATGACATGTTTATTTTGTATTTAATGCATGAAATAATATTAATTACGCATTCTTTAATTATATGTTCAAATGCGATTTTTATAACCATATTTAAAGTCCCAAGAATAATAAATGTGTATGCATAGTTGTGATGTTGGACATAATAATGAGATATGACATACATACAGTAATATTCTAATGCATTCCAAATCAATGTATCACTAAGAACAAAGATATTGATTATTTTCAAGACTTCCATATGTTGTGTCATTCTCTTCTAAAGATAGTAGTGATCTCATAACTATAAGCATGGTGATACTGACACAAACATATGGGTGGTTATTAGTTGAACAAATACACTAAATTTACCCAACATGAGAAACCATTTAGAATCTTTACTCACGTGTCATTTGAAGTTCTCAAAATGTCAATAGTGTAAGTGATCATTTGACTTAAGATCATCATATTACCTTATATGTGAATCTCCATGTTTTGATGTCATTCCACTTGTCCTGTAACAAGGATGATACAAAGGTGATTGTTGGATATGTAGTGAAGCATATGAAAGTTAGATGAATGATAGACCAAGAATTCATCATCTTTAATAAAAAATATGAATATCCCATGACATCTTGAGACAAGTATGTCTTGTTTCAGAAATCTTTGCAAAGTGAAAAAGATTAAGAATTTTTTTTCTTGAATCTCTTCAAGGAACAAAATGTAAACTTGGTTTCAAGTACTAATAGATCTAGACAACGTTAGGGTTGATACTAGAATCCTTGCCCTATGTATAACTCAGGATATGTATGATAAAAAAGATTGAATTACATAGTAACCAAGCACTGTTGTTGATAATATTCACGCAAGTGAACGTATCATTAACATATAATAAAGTGAAAAGTCAAGTGCCAAACCTACGAGAAATTACTACTGAATGAGTGCTAAATACTAAAACTAACAATCCTAATTTAATCCAAACGAATGATATCAAGTTGATTAAAACTAATTAAAACTAAAAGTAAATTAAATTTAAGAATAGGAAACCTAGAATCACAACTTTTCTAAACACTTCACTTGAATTATTAATATCTTATCATGCTTAGTTATGGTATCAACTTATTAATCTAGGTCCTAATTCAATTATAACTATCTTCCAAATTACTTATAATAATATATCACTTAACCAATTCATTGTATTTCTATGAGAATTGAGTTAAGCAAGACTAATTAAGAATAGACCTAAATTGGCTACACAAGATATATATGTATATTCCTATCCTATATACAAATCAAATTAAAACAATCATGTGAATGAATTCAAACAAGTATTATTTCATTCAAGGATAAACCTAAATTTCATTTTCCAAGTTTGTTTAGGATTCCAAATCCAATCTAAGAGATGGCCAATCAATTAGAAGTATTAAACATATAATGAAATAAATAAATCGTATACCAAACCCTAAACAATCTATAAATAAAATAAGTCAAGCTACATGTTGAATTTTAGTGGCAATCTTAGAAAGTAAACTACTACTTGCTACTTAGTATAAACATGGATTTAACAAAAGAAAATATCAAATCAATACAAGAAAAGTAAAGAAGGGTAGAATAAGAGAGAATTATATGATCGTTAGTCTTCAATCTTCAATTAATCTTGATCCTTTTGCTTCATTACACTCTTGATAGACTCTATATCTCCAAAATTTATTAGTAAACTTATGTATTTTGAATCCTTAAACTAATTCCCCTTTAAATAAGCTTCAAAACCCTCAATTTGAGTTCAATTTAGACTATTTATCGGGCAACAATATAGTGTTGAACTTTCCTTGTTACGGTGCTGAAGTCGACTTAAAATTGACTACATAATTCAGAGACAACTAGCACTACATCATTAGATTTACTAACCCTGGTGCCATGGTGCCAGCTTTCTTACTCTAACCTTGCTGTGTAAGTTGGTATGTTTTACACGTTTTGAGCAAATTGTTCTCCAATTTGTCTTCCAAAGGGACTCATTCATGTATTGAATCTTTGAAACACATAAACTAAGTTAATGTTAACTAGAACTCTTATTAAAACACTAAATTCTAACCAAAATTTGCTAGGATTCAATATCCTAATACGATAAGAACTTAATTAAACTAAACACTAAGCAAATTCAAAATAAAATTCAAGAATAGCTAATTTAATTAGTAAAAAGATATGAAATAAGTTTTTTTCGAAGACTTATCACACCCCCAAACTTATGGTTTTGCTAGTCCTCGTGAAAAAATAAAAACATAAACATAAACCAAAATGAATAACCGAAGATGCATTACATTATCATAATGATATTCCAACATGCCCTCAAATGCTTCACGTAATCTTAACTTAATGTCAAGCAAAGGTATCATTCAAATTCATAATTCAATTCAAGAGAAAGTATCAAACTCAAATAGACTTCCCTTGTGTAGGTGCATGATCGTTTTTTTACAAAGAACTTCTATGCAATCCAATTAAGTTTATGTCTATGAAAAATAGAGCTTAGCACTCAAATCCTATAGTTTTGCTTTTTAACTCTCTCTCTACTAATATAGACTAACACTCAGTGAAGGATCATTAGGACTTTATAAGCTTGTAATGTAAGGCTAGGGTAATAGTAGGGTAAAAGAGATTCATTAGGCTTAAAATCACCATAAGCACATTATTTATTCTAGGACCTCTTTGGTAGAACTCCTTTCACATTTAAAGTAATACACACATACTTGCCTTCCACTTTTTTTTTTTTTTTTTCAGCATGTATAATCATTTTTTTTTACTCGCCCTTTCTTTTCTTTTTTTTTCATCAAAATTTGAAAGAATTTTAATTATAATTTTAAAGAATTTTGATTATAATTTAAAAGAATTTTGTTTCCCCCCAAACTTAAAATTAACATTGTTCTCAATGTTACAAGAAAGAGCACAAGGTACAAAAACTTTCTTGATACTTATTTCATTCTAGTATGAAGAATGGGGTTAACATGGCATACAAATATAATTATTTTAACTTAACCCTTTCTCTATTTTTTTTTAGCATAGACCCAATAATTTTCCTAGAAAGATCAACATGCTTAAAAGAGAGGGGTGCAAAAGAAATTAAAGAAGGACCAAGCAAAAACTTAATATAGTTGAACAAGAAAATGTAATCTTACGCTTAAAGGGGTATACTAAGGATAACATATGTCAAGGTCGGCTTCGAAAAGCTCAAATAGTCCAAAGGTGCCCTAAATCATGTCTTTAACCCAGTATTATCTAGGATTTCACCTCAAGAGAGAAACAAACAAATTTTAGGATTCCTGACCAAATTGAACTTCCTAAACATGAATTTCTCTAAATAAGTATGTCAAGTCTAAGCAAAAGATTAAGTGCATAAATTTTAGAAATCCCATCCTAACCATGCTACAAACACAAGAACTTAACATACATGCACATGTTTTGCAAAAGCCAAAATCTCAACTAACCATAGTATTATCATTGAATGGGAAACTCATCTTAAAAGTATAAGATATCTTAAGCAAAAGACTAAGAAAAACAAGTACACCAATAAAGACCTCCTCCAAACTTAAAATGAACATTAAACTCAATGAAAAAAAATATAAAAGGAATAAAGTTAAGAAAAACTTCCTATCAATGTTACAAGGCAGAAAGCTCACTAGTCCTTATTCTTGTCATGTTTAGTAATGCCCAAGTTAGTAGGAGGTAAGAAATGATATACTTGCTAAAAAAACTAAACAAAACTTAGTAAGAAAAATCTCATTACTAAAACATAAATTAAGAAGAAAAAGGAAAAAAATATTAGAAACTTGGATTGCCTCTTAAGAAGCAAAACTATTGCATTATATAATAAATTAAAAGAATACATATTGATGATGATTGAGATGGTGGTGGATATACCCCAGCTCTCTCCTAATTAACTCATGTACAAGCTCCATCTACTCTGGAGTGAATCCCAAAAAATGGAGATGTAGCTGGAGCTGTGGCAGAGCTATAAGTAGCAATACAAAAGCTGTGGACCTAGCGACTTCGCACAATACTTGCAGGGAGTTGATACAACCCTCCAAGCCATCGATGTAACCCTTCTTCTTGCAGCCTGTTAGCTTTACGAAGAGAGTTGGGTCACTCATGGGTGCCTTAACAGGTGCAACAAGTGTATAAGTACTATCTTGTTAGCCTGTGCTAGGTTAGCCCATCTCTACTGCCTTTAAAGCCTTAAACTTCTCCTACAAATGAAAACTAGTGATGTACGTAAACAGAAAAATAACTATGCAAAACAAAAAAGAAAAATATTAGTAACACTGATGGCCTTCGACTTCATGCCAACAAAGTCACCAGACTTTCTCTTATGAGTACGATTAAAAACCTCAATAATTATAGGTTCTTGACCCAAATGTTACTCTCGTACAAAAAAATTTAAAACAATATTAGTTAAAAAGGTTGTAATACAAATTTAAAACTAATATTTATTATATAAAATATTACTAACCAGTTGCTTTTAGTGAATAGTTATGTTGGTGAACTATTTTAATCTCCAATTACTCTTGATCCTCTTGCTTCCTTGCACTCTTGATAGGCTCTATATCTTTAGAATTTATTAGTAAATTTATGTGTTGCCTCCCAAGAAACACTTGATTTATTGTCGTCAGCTTAAATATTGGAGATGTGCTCCTAAACAAGCGACTTCTGCCAATAATAAGTGTCATAGAACATTACATATGGGTCTTGATTAATGACGCTCTCAAGCTTGGCAAGATATGAGTACTTGGCACATGGGCTCAACAACACTTAGTTTGGAAATGTTGCTTGGTCTTTGAAGATGAATGATTCTATTGATGGTAGTGGAGGAGTTGGTCACATAAGTCTTCATAGATATGAAATTCATTGACCAATTTGGATGGAGGAAGAGTTGGCAATATGGATCTTTATAGATGTACACTTTAGTAGCTCAAGTAGACTCAAGAGGTTGTGATTTTTCTTTTATAATCAAGTCTTGAGTAGCTTCCTCATTGTGACAGTCTTTTTCTATAACTAATCGAGGCTCAATAAATTGATCATCATGTTATTCTTTATCTATGACCAAATTAGGTTCAAAAGGTTGGGCACCATGAATTTCATCATGTGATTTCACTACAAGAAAAGATGTTATCATGCAGACATAGAAAACAATCAGCGTCTACACACAGATGCAGATAAGTAGACATAATAAGCCTAGACTCATGTACTACTTTTTCCGTCTGCGTAGATATAGACCTTATCTGCGTCTATGTTTCGATATCTGCATATCTAGAAGCAAATAAGTGGGTGTCACTTATTAGAGTCTAGTTTTCAAACACTAACATATAGACACATATACAATCGTGTCTATGTCACAAATACAGAAATATAGACACTAATTTTTTATTATTTTTTATATTTTATCTTCGTCTGCATTAAGCAGATGCAGATAATTAAAATAAATGTACAATTCTAATTAATAAACTTGGACAAATTAAGGAAAATTTTTCAAAGTTTTTGCCTTGACACTCAAAGTTTGACCTACTATCCTAACCATTTGATCCAAATGGACTTTGGTCTCTTCCTACAAGTCTTATTTGTCTCCACAGTCGTTCCGGTACTCCTAGAATCTGAAACGAACTAGTATTTGACCATTTTCTCCCCGAACCTAAGTTTTCCAAGATTTTGCCTTGAAGCCCAAAGTTTGGCTTATTATCTTAGCTGTTGATCCAAATAGATTTCATCTCTTCCTACAAGCTTATTCATCCTCACAATTGTGCTGATACTCCCAAAATCCAAAATGGACTAGTATTTGACCATTTTTCCCCCTGAATCCAAGTTTTCAAATTTTTTTTCTTGAAACTTAAAGTTTGGCCTAATATCCTAACCGTTGATCCAAATGGATTTTTATGTCTTCCCATAGGCCATCTCCGTCCCTACGGTTATGCTAGTACTCCTAGAATCCTAAACGAACTAATATTTGATCGTTTTGCCCCTCGACCCAAAGTTAGAAAGTTTTTGCCTTGAAACTAAAAATTGTTGTAATATCCTAATCGTTGAGCCAAATGGATTTTCATTTCTTCCTAACAGTCTTATTCATCCCCACGGTGTGCCTGTACTCCTGTAATCCTAAATGGCCTAGTATTGAAGTTTTTCCCTAAATCCAATTTTTAAAGTTTTTGCCTTGAAACTTAAAGTTTAGCCTAATATTATAACCATTGATCCAAATAGATTTCTGTTTCTTCCTATATGTCTTATTCATCCTTATGGTCTTGTAATTACTCCGGGAATCCTAAAAGGACTAGTATTTCCATTTTTCCCCTTAACCAAAACTTAGCAAGTTTTTACCCTAAAACACAAAAACTGGTCTAAAATCATAACTGTTGATCCAAATAAACATTCTGTTTTTCCAAAGGGCTTATTCTTCCTTACGATTGTGGCAGCATTACGGAAATTCTAAACAGACTAGTATTTGACTGTTTTGGGCCCGAACACAAACTTGACAAGGTTTTATCTTAAAATATAAACTTTGGTCTAAAATCCTAACTGTTGATCCAAATAGATTTCCATTTTCCCTAAAAGTCTTATTCATCCCCAAAATCATACCAATACTACCAGAATCCTAAATAGACTAATATTTTATCATTTTGCCTCCTGAACCCAAACTTGGCAAGTTTTTGCATATAAACTATAATAAGCTATTACATTACTATAATAAATTACAAGAATACATACTGATGATGGTTGAGGTTGTGGTGGATGTACCTAACTCTCTCCTAATTAACTTATGTACAAGCTTCATCTCCTATGGAGTGAATCCTAAAGGAGATGGCGATGGAGATGTAGAAAAAGTTATGATTGAGCTGCGAGCAGTGGTGGTAGAAGCTGCTGACACTGCAACTTTGCCCAGTACTTGTGGGGAGTTGATACAACCCTTAAAGCCATAAATATGGCCTTTCCTCTTGCAGCCTGCTAGCTTTACGAAGAGAGCTAGGTATTTCACAGGGACCACCGCAGGTGTATAAGAACTATCCTACTAGTCTGTGCTAGATTGACCCATCTCTGTCGCCTTTAAAGCCTAAACTTCTCATGCAAATTAAAACCAATTATGTACATAAAACAAAAAACCAACTATGTAAAACAAAAATGACAAATAATATAACACTAATGGCCTTCAACTTTGTGTTAACAAAGTCACCAGACTTTCTCATGTGAGTACCATCGAAAAAACCTCAATAACTATTGCTTTTTGACCCAACTCTTTCTCCTGCACAAAAAATTTAAAACAATATTAGTTAAAAAGGTTATTATACAAATTTATAACTAATATTTATTAAGTAAAACATTACTAATCAGTCACTTTTGGTGAACAGTTGTGTTGGCAGAGCCAGATGCATGGTGAATAAGCTCATCACCCACTCGTCTCTTCACGGCATTTATTTGACAGCACCTCTAGAAGTTAGGGCTTGCCTACTCGTTACACAAGGACTCCCACCAATTATGTGGAATAAAATATGGGCACGCATCTTCCTTCTAAGCAAGTGGGCCCAATGGTTGCTTACTTTTCAAGTCGTAAATTAGCTTCTAGAATGCACTGTTGCATCTCTTCATGGCCACTACATCAAACATAGCTCAAGATGCAGCATTTTGCTCAAGAAGGACCCTAAACCATTTTAGCATAAATTACAAAACAAAAGCATGTTGTAAGCAATTTAACAACATATTAAAATGAAATTAAAACTTAACTAATATATAATTGATTTTTTCATAAAATTATTATAACGTAAGGTCTTTGTGCCATCTGAGAACTTCTAGTATTGGAATAATGGACCTGGAAGGTGGTTCATGATAATACCAAAAAATGGTAGTCCCCTCCTTCATGTTCTTGGAGTCATCCCTAACGAATATTCAGCAAGACAAACAAAAAGAAATAAACGTTAGTAAAATACAAGGTATAAATACAATTGAATACAAAATTAGAAAGATAATTTACTTACTTATCAGCAACTATGTTGATAATTGGGTGATCCTCCTCAAACTCTTGGGGAGGGGCAATCTTATTCTTGCCCCTCTTTAAGCCCTTACCATACTCCGCGCATCGTCCATCTCATAGTGGACATCGTCTACCTCATAGGGGATGTCGTCCTTCACATGTAACTCAAGATTTGTCCCATACTCGACATCTTAATCATAAGCTGTAGCTACAAGACAAGTTAATTAGTGTAAGAATAATGAAAGTCATAAAAATTTAATAAATAGGAACATTCATTATCAAAGTTTAAAATTGTAACTTACATGTTAGTGTAGATCCCGAGCTCGATGGAATCTGGTCAGAGCCCACGGCAGAAAGGTCCTGAACCTGCTCTAAGGATGGAGCAAGTAACGGAACACTAGAAGGTGTAGGTATTGGAGCTGCAGAGGGAGGTGGAGGTACTGAAGCTGCATTCATAGAAGGATTTGGAGGCCGAACTGGAGCTACAACAGTAGATGGAGCTAGTGCAGTTGCAGCTATAAATAGAGACGCAGTGGATGCTATAGACTGAGATGATGAAGCTCTATGATGTCCTTTAGGCATGACTGTGTTATCATAATCTAGAAATGTTTAACAAACAAACACCACTACATCTCAATAAGCAAAAAAATAAGTATCCTTCACTTTTTATTGTAAATAATCAACAATACTACAAATGCTTAGATTAAAGTTTTATGCCTTCATTGGGATCATTCATGAATTGCTTCTACAACAAAAATAACATTATTTTCGTGACAAAAAAATCCAACCAAGGTTTTAGTATAAAGAGAAGTTCATTAAGCATGTTCAGAGTTTATACAAGTAGTTATAGGAAAAATAACACGACACCTCATGAGTCTGCAACAAAAATGCATTATAAATACAATGAGGACACAAAAAAAAAAATCATCAAAATTGATATGTTTTAACTATACTAATATATGATCTAAAATGAATTCTTTTCTAAGAAAAAGTGTTGTAATTATCCTCATCTTAACCCTATCATTTTTCAATTACTAAAATTCTTTATGGCAGCACAGTAAAATTCTTATGGCCTTTTATACATCTAATGTAATTTACTTTCTCTCATGACCCTATACTTTTCAAACTATTAAAACAATCTTAAAAGTTAGTCATTGAATAAGGCTCAAAACGACCTATCAATAAATAATAAAAATTTATTTGCATTGAAACATAAACTTCAATAGTTATTGTTGATGTAACAGAAAAAATTTACAAACAACTTTGGCACTTATTGTTAACTATCACTACAAGTATAGGAAAATGTTAGTCCCTCTCTAATAAAAGATTTTTTTTGATATGTTGACAAAGCTAAACAAAAACAGAACCTTCATTAATCTAAACTAACAACCTACAACTTCCATCTCAATTACAAAAGCACACTCATCCATTGTATTTAATTCATCTATAAGAAAATCAATGCTAAACTTTTGAGAAATAAGTACTAAAGCACCCCTCTTTCATTGCTTATCACAAGAGCACAAAAAATACACGCATAGACTTTGAGTCATCAAAAATCAACCTAAACTACAAAACTTTTAAGCATCCAACTGAGATGAATTTAAGTTTTGTTTCCCAGCTTATTCATTAGTTAATCTTCTTAGGGTATCCAAAACAAAAGTATGAAGTAGACTATATAAGCAATAAGGAATGAAAGAAAAAAATGTCTCATTAATACAAAATGGAAAGCCAGTTACTAGTGCAACAAGCCAAGCAGGACATACAAAGAAATCCACCATATTACTGAATATAGCAAAATTTCCAAGAAGGTTTCAGAAATGCTAAAAATCTCACAATTCATATTACTGTCAACATTCTTACATAATATTTCATTTCCTTTCAAATTTGTTGTCTAGAAACTAAAGTACGAGTATCCAAGAACTGAATAAGAAATTACTAGGGCAACAATACAAAAAACTACATTTACTTATATGAAATCATAAATGATAGCTTGTCCATTAATCGGCGAGGACATACCTTAATTGTTTGATTTCCTTTTTTGAAATCCTAGCTAGCTTGTTCTATTTAGCAATTTCTCTGTGTTCTGTTTGGACAGAGACCGAATCAACTTACTCAACAGTGGCGGTAAACTTCCTCACTGACCACAAAGAAGTTGAGGCAGAAGGTGGCCAGTAGGTCTAGATGGAGAGGGAGAAACAGGAAAGTTTAAATTGTAGAGATGGGGGAAGAGAGTGAAACTGGAAAGAAAATTCACAGGTTAGGGACTTAATTCGGGAAAAGTGTATGCATTTTCCTTTACCGATGCAGGTACATTAAGTGGTAAACACAGATACAAAAGTATTTTAAAAATATTAATGTTTATATATGTGTTTGCACTGGTAGACGGAAATATGAATTACATAGACGCAGAGAAGCTTGCAAAAAATTATGCCAAAGTTAAAATATTATTTGCATCTACAAAATATTATCAGCTTCTGCGTTCTATTTTGTTAAAAAAAGTGTATGAGTCAGCACTTTTATAGACTTGTATACAAAAATATCGACTCAGATAAACAATATATGTATCTGGGTGTCTGAGTCTGCCAAAATACAGAAGTAGATATGATAATTTCTTGTAATAAATTCTTCTTTTATGAAGTGAATACATGATAAACAAAAGCTTTGTACCCATTTTTGAGACATCTCTAAAGACTTCTCACTTTTTAAGCTCACCCTTCCTTGGTGTAGGATTGTTCTTGGGTATGAAAGAATAAGCTAAAGTCTCTAACAACTTATAAGTTTTATTCTCTATTAGATTCTTAAAACTCTGTCAGCTAGCCTATCTACCAGTATCCTTGTTTTTTAATGCAAACCATTGTAAAATATGCTAAGCATGTAATTAAACCTCTCTCAAGCATCTTGAAATGATTCCAAGTCAAATTGAGAAAAACTTGTAATGTTACATTCCTCGAACATCTTCTATGCACCGCACACAAGCAAATTAAAAATACAATAAAAGATAAAAAGAAATTTTAAAAGTTTGAATTAAAATAAGATTTCTTGGAATTAATATTAACAAAAATCAATAAAATAATTACTCAGCAATGGCACCAAAAAATTATTGGTATTATTCACATAAGTACGTCATTAACAAAAGATAAAAAGAAAAGTAAAGTGTCAAACTCATGAGGAATTACTACTAAATAATTGCTAAATATTAAAATTACCAATTCTAAATTTAACCAAACGAATGAAATTGAATTGATCAAAACTAGTTAAAACTAAAAGTAAATTAAACTTAAGA
Source organism: Quillaja saponaria (assembly GCA_029379385.1). Classification (NCBI taxonomy): domain Eukaryota; kingdom Viridiplantae; phylum Streptophyta; class Magnoliopsida; order Fabales; family Quillajaceae; genus Quillaja; species Quillaja saponaria. The sequence goes on along the minus strand of CM055605.1, from coordinate 14,602,258 downwards.
ATATCATGGAGAAAACCTAGAATGACAACTTCCTTGAACACTTCACTTGAATTATTATTATCTTATCATGCTTAGTTATGTTATTAACGTAGGGTGCTAATTCAATTATAAGTATCTTTCAGATCACTTATAATAATATCTGACTTAACCAATTCACTATATTTTTATGAGAATTGAGTTAAGCAAGACTCATTAAGAATAGACCTAAATTGGCTACACAATGCATATAGATGTATTCTTATCCTATATACAAATCAAATTCAAGTAATCATGTTTTTGAATACAGACAAGTGTTACCTTATTCAAGGCTAAATCTAAATTCCCTTTTTGAAGTTTGTTTAAGATTCCTAATTCAATCTAATAGATGGCCAATCAATTAGAAGCATTAAGCATTGAATGAAATAAATAAATCATATACCGAACCCTAAACAATCAATAAATAAAATAAGTCAAGCTACTTCTTGAGTTCTAGTTGCAATCCTAGGGTGATTGTGATACATTGCTAGATGTCAATTTTGATCTATAAATGTAAGTTGGTTAGATTGAGAAAACCAAAGTGAAACTAAAAGTGTTTTAATATAACTATACTTCTTAGGAAGTATCTCATTACATTTATTGCCAACGTACGAGAGAACCTAATAGGTTACACACTTTAATTGACTTAGGTTATGAACCAAGAAGGATAAATGAATACTTGGAATTAATAGTTAAGTTCTAAGTACATAAAGGTAAAAGGGTTATGTCTATGTGGCAATACTTGTTCTCTTGAAAGTTAAGATAAGGGTCTAATGAGAATCCTATTTGGTTTTGGGCCATTATGAGTCTAAATGCCCACTAACAATACTAATATGATTGTGGATTACTAAAAAAGTTAGGCTTTTGGCTTAATTGGAATCTAACACATTGGATTCTATTGAGCCTAAACCCTAGCCACCACCTATATAAGCAATACTACAGACCAACACATGAAAGACACAAGTGACATTCATTTAAAGAGTGAATTTGGACTAAGCTAAGGATTAAGAGCAAGAAGGAGTTCTTATCCAATCCTCCTCTATAGTCGTGTGCCTTACCTTGAAGCAAATGAGTTTTTGCTCAAGATCAATCCCTTCCATTGAAGATTCTACTAGATGGAAGTTAGCTTGTATCCTAAAGGTGGAATTGAATCCTTTAACTGCTTTGAAAAGGTAAACTTTTCTTCAGGGTTTTTGAATCAGTCAATTATATGAACTATTTTATTATAGACTATCCAATTGAATAGTTACTAATCATTGATCCATTTGGTATGTTTTATTAGGAGCATCCTTTTTGATGATTCGTGGAGGAACTCCAAGCACCCTCTACTAAACATCAAACTAGCTACATCGAGAAAGCTTTAAAAGGTTAGTTTTAATCTTTAGCTTTCAATATAGTTTATTATTTAATTCTCATATATTTTTGGTTTGGGAATTTTTATTATTCTGTTGAGTGTGTATAGGATGCATGACTCTAATTACCAACACTTCTTAATTACTTGAGGATGTTCTTAACTGCTTTCAAGTACTGCTTACGTGGAACTACTTGGCATCTGCTTGTAATGCTTTAAACATATGATGCATCAGGACGAGTACATAATATGGCATATATGATTGAACCAATTGCCAAAAAATATAGTACTTCATTCATGTGATTCTTTCCTCTTGAGTTTTAGGAGACAAACTCTTGGAAAGATGTAAACTATATGACATGGGCAAGAGCCCTTTCTTTAGCCCATCCATGTTAAATCTCTTTAACATCTTGTTAATATAAGTGGATTGTGATAATCAAAGCAACCTCTTAGATCTATCTCTATAGATCTTTATACCTAGTATATAGGTTGCTTCTACCATATCCTTCATGGAGAAAGTTTTCAATGACCATTGTTTGACTGACCTATCAATATTCCATCACCCCACCCCCAAACTTACTTTCACTATCATAAGATTATCAAAATACATTCAACAATTATGGGAATAGGGGTCATAGTAGGATGATATAATTTCATATTACATCAAGATTCAAAACATCACACCCACATAACTAAAAACCCAAAACCAGGAATTATTCACAAACCCTTAAAGAAACATATCTCCCTACTAATCATGAAGCAATTAAGAATACAACATAAGAAAAGCATCCTACCTACTCAAAAACTTGTAGAATAAGTAGAGAAAAGGAAGAAAACTTACTTGTGTTGAAGCTACGTAAAATTTGCATGTAGACCATGATATGGGTGAGAGGTTTGTGTAAGACTGATAAAATTTGCTTGAATGGAGAACGGGTTGGAGGGTTAAAGCCTAAAACTTTTGATTTTTTGAGAGTGGGTGTTAGGTTATTAAGTTGGGGAAGTTATGGGGTCTAAAAATCCTTTTAAAATCTAAAATCCCGACAATGCGCCTTGGCCTAAAGTAATAGGCGCCTTGGCGCCATGCCTAGAGTTCATAAAATTTTAAATGAGATTTTATGCCATGACATAAGTGATAGAGCACCATAGCTTTATGCTCTCAGGTTAAAACCCAGTTTTTCTTAATAATAGGATGCCATGACGTGTTTCATTTGAGGCTGTAGCTTGATGTAATATGTTTGAAAACTCTTTTTTCTAGGTTGAAAGGTGTTGTGGCACACAAGAGGTGAAGCCGCGGTGTGGGGCTATCTGTTTGAAACGGTAGTTTTTGATTGAAATGAAGGAACCACAACATGTGTGTAATGAAGCCATAGCTCAATGCTCTCTGAGTACATACCTGGGTTTTGAATGTATGGGCACCGCCACTCAAATGTATCAAGGTCACAGAGTCATGCACTTAGGTTATTTTTGAAATCCCAGGTTGTTGGGCACTGCAGTGTGATGTAATGGGGTGACGTGGCCCTTGTGCTTCTTATTGTGGTTTCTTAGTCCTTATTTATCCTGATAGAGATGAGATGAAGGCTGAGTGTACAGAAGAGGGTTTAGAAACTTGGGTTGCCTCCCAAGAAACGCTTGGTTTAAAGTCCTCGGCTTGACTTAGTGCTGCTCAAGTGGCTTCATCGAGTATGATGAAGGTATGATTATTATCAATTTTTCCTCCTCAATTGCGTTTCAATCGTTGGCCATTCACTTTGAATATTCTATGCTGATTAGTGGCAATTAACTCGACAGCACCATATGGAAACAACTTCCCAAGAAAAACTTTAACAGAGAATTGTAGAGAAGGAATTGTTGACCTAGCTCAAAGTGGTGCTTGACAATCCTTTAATCATACAGCCTCTTGGTCTTCTCCTTATAGAGTTTGGCATTCTCATATGCATTAAGCCTAAACTCATCCATATCACTCAATTGAAGAAGTCTTTTTTCACTAGCAGCTGGATAGTCAAAGTTCATCTTTTTCATTGCCCAATAGGCATTATGTTCCAACTCAACCAGTAGGTGGCAAGCCTTGCTAAAAACCAGTTGAAAGGGAGACATGCTTAAAGGGGTCTTGTAAGCTATATGGTATGCTAATAGTGCATAATCCAATCTCTTAGACCAGTCTTTTCATGAAGGATATACAGTCTTCTCTAGAATCCTCTTGATATCCCTATTGGAGACCTCAACTTGTCCACTCACTTGTGGATGATATTATAGTACAACCTTATGAGTAACCCTAGAAGGGCTCCCACTTGTTTGTTATGAATGTGAGACCCTCCATCACTGATGATTGCTCAGGGTGTGCCTAAGCATGTGAAGATACTTTTTTTCAAGAATTTAGTCACAACTTTGGAATCATTGGTTGCACAACAATGGCTTCAACCCACTTGGAGACTTAGTCCACAACAATAAGAATGTATTGATTAGTGTATGAGGAGATGAATGGACCCATGAATTCCATCCCTCATACATCAAACAGTTCAACTTCAAGTACATTGTTGAGTGGCATCTCATTCTTCCTGGATATGTTGCCTATCCTTTGGCACTTATCATATTTGGAAACAAATTCACTAGTGTCCATAAATAATGAAAGCCAATAAAAACCTGACTGGAGCAATTTTGTAGTTGTTCAGCTCTTTCCAAAGTGACCTCCATACTTTGAAGAAAAACAATGATGAAGTATGGTCTTTGCCTCTTCCTCCGAAACACACCTTCTTAATATATGATTAACATAATGCTTAAACAAGAATGGGTCATCCCAAACGAAAAATCTTATATCATATAAAAACTTTTTCTTTTGTTGAGAAGTTAAGTTAAGAGGAAAGACCTTGCCAACTAGATAGTTGACAAAGTCAGGATACCAGGGCAACTATTTATGAATTATCAGAGAAGGTTTCATTTATGATGATGGGCTCAACCAATTTATCTTCTCCTTCCAGCCTTGATTAGTGATCAGTTACTTGATTTTTAGAGCCTTTTTAGTCTCTAATCTTCAAGTTGAATTCTTGTAGTAACAAGATCCACCTCATCAACCTTGGCTTTGCATCTTTTTTGTCATCAAATACTTAATAGTAGAATGGTTAGTAAAAACAAAGATAAACGTCTAATTAAATAAGAGCAAAACTTATTAAAAGCAAATAATACTCTTAAAAGTTCCTTTTCAGTTGTGGTATAGTTCAACTGAGCACCAGTTAAAGTCTTTCTAGCATAATATATAGAGTGAAATATCTTTTCTTTTCTTTGCCCTAAAACTGTTCCTAATGCAAAGTCACTATCTTCACACATCAATTCAAAAGGGTAGGTTCCAATTTGGAGTTACAATTATTGGGGCAGATATCAGTTTATTTTTCAGCTTTAAAAATGCAACACGACATGCATCATCAAATATGAATTGGGTGCCTTTTTCTAGGAGATTACAAAGTGGTTTGGATATTTTTGAAAAGTCTTTAATGAATCTTCTATAGAAGTAAGCATAGCCTTGAAAGCTTCTTATTCCTTTTATTGAACTAAGGGGAGGTAGCTTTTCTATAGTTTCTTTCTTATCTCTATGTACCTCAATTCCCTTGTTAGACACCTTATGGCCTAGAATTATACCCTCTTGTACCATAAAATGACATTTCTCCCAATTTAAGACCAAGTTGGTCTCTTCACATCTTTTAAGCACACGAGTTAAATTATGGAGACATTCATCATATGAATCGCCTAAAAGAAAAAATCATCCATAAAAACTTCAAGCACTTGCTTTACCATATTGGTGAAGATGGCCATTACGCACTTTTGAAAGGTGGTTGGGGCATTGCATAAATCAAAATGCATCCTTCTAAAGTAAAAGGTGCCATAGGGGCAAGTAAATGTAGTTTTTTCTTAGTCTTTCAAGGCAATAGCAATTATACCCAGAATAATTATCTAGAAAGCATAAATATTCCTTACCTACCAGCCGGTCTAGCATTTGATCAATAAATAGACGGGGAAAGTAGTCATTCCTTGTAGTTTTGTTTAGCTTCCTGTAGTCCATGGATACTTTCTAACCAATAACGATTCTTGTAAGAATGAGTTCATTGTTTGCATTTGCAGTAGCTGTCATCCTTCCTTTCTTTAATACACATTAGATAGGACTTACCCAATCTTTCTTTAATACACATTAGATAGGACTTACCCAATGACTATTCGAGATTGGATAGATAATTCCAGCATCCAGTTACTGGATAATTTCCTTTTTCACCGCCTCTTTTATTATGGGATTAAGCCTCCATGAGGATCTTGTGCATGTAAAAGGAAGGGCTTATACCCTTAATACTAGCAATTGTCCATCGTAATGCTCTTTTGTATTCTTTTAATACGTAAAGAAATTTGTCTTCTTGCATGTTAGTAAGAAAAGCATAAATAATAATAGGCAAAGTAGATGAAGGACCAAGAAAAACATACCTTAGATGACTTAGTAATGGTTTCAACTCCAAAGTAGGAGGCTCTTCAATTGATGGCCTTGGTCTCGATGGGGTGGATGGTGGTAAATCCAGATTTTTGAATCTTAGATTTGGTTTTAGCATATGTGGTGATGCATCCAATAATTTCATACACTTCATATAATCATCATCTTCTCTTGTATTTATGAAATTATTAAGGCTTCAAAAGGATCTTTTAGATAGTCTTCCAAAAACATCTCTTGAGCAAGGTTGCTCACAATATCAATTACAAAGCATTCATCATGATTTTGAGGGAGTTTCATGGATTGAAAAGACATTAAATTTAATCTCTTGATCATTTACTCTCATGGTAAGCTCACTTTTTTAGACATCAATTAGTATTCTATCAGTAGCTAGAAAAGGTCTTCTTCAAATAATAAGTACTTTCCTATTCTCTTTCATATCTACAACTATGAAATCAGTATGGAAGATCAATTTGTCCACCTTAACTAGAATATCCTCTACAATTCCTCTAGGGTATGTAAGTGATCTATAGGCTAATTGTAAAGGTACTAAAGTTGGTTTTACTTCACCCATTCTCATCTTTTGGTAAATTGATAGGGGCATTAAATTTATGCTAACTCCTAAGTCACAAAGTGCCTTACCAAAGTGTTATGTGCCTATGGTACAAGGAATAGTGAAAATACCTGGATTTTTTAATTTAGGCGGTAGCTTCTTTTGAAGAATGGCACTACACTCTTCAGTAAATGTAATGGTTTCATGATCACCAAGCTTTCTCTTTTTAGAGAGAATGTCCTTCATGAATTTTGAATAGCTTGACATTTGTTCAAAAGCTTCATTAAAAGGAATGTTTATATAGTGCTTCTTGAACACATCTAAAAATTTCTGAAATTGGTTATCAAGGTTCTACTTGTGGAACCATTGTTGGAATGGAAGAGAAGGATTTATTCATTGAGGTTCAGTAATTACCATATTTTACTTCTTCTCTTCCATAATTTCAAGAAGCAAATTTTCTTTAGAAAGAGATTTAGGAGCTTTATCATGTTCTATTTTCTTTTTCTGTTCTTGTAACTCCTTCTGACTCCTAAGAGTGATTGTCTTGCAATGTTCCTTACCCTCTTTTCTTTGGGTTTATCCTAGTATCACTAGGAAGGGCAACATAGGGCCTATTAGTCAAAGCATTGGCTAGCTGCCCAATTTTTGTCTCCAATGTTCTCAAGAGGCAAGTTCGCTTTGAATAACTAAATCAATACAAGACATGTATTACAAAAACATGTTTTTCAATGAGGGTTTCTTTCAGGGGCTGCTTGCCTTTGTGGAACTTGAAATTGAGGAGGTGGATTAGGCCTTGCAGATTGTGCACCTTGATTATTCTAACCAAAGTATGGGTGGTTTCTCCATCCCATATTATATATATTAGAATAAAGGTTGTTTTAGCAGTTGAAATTTTGGGATATACTGAACCACTTTAGTATTTCGGCATTGGTCCGTAGAATGACCTTCGCCACTAGCTTCACACACCATAATAGTAGCTTTGGAATGTTGTTGCACCCCAAAATTATCAAACCTCTTTGTCAACCCAACCACTTATGCCGTTAAGGCAGATTAGGCATCAAGTTTATGAATCCCAGTAACTCTACAAGATGTTAACCTTTCAAATGGCCATTGATAAGTATTTGAGGCCATCTCCTCCAAAATATTATAGACATTGTCTGTAGACTTACCCATCAAAGCACCTCTTCCAACAATATCAATTGTTGTTCTAGTTTGGTTTCCGAAACAATTATAAAAATTATGCACTTGCAGCCATTTAGGAATGCCATGATGTGGGCACTTTCTCATCAGATCTTTATATCTCTCGCATGCCTCATAGAGAGACTCTTGATATTGTTGAAGGAATGATGTGATTTCATTTCTTAGCTTAGCGGTTTTGGCAAGAGGAAAGACTTTGGCAATATACTTTTATGCTATGTCTGACCAAGTGGTGATGAAGTGTTGAGGTAATGAATATAGCCAACTTTTTGCCCTATTTCAGAGTGAGAAAGGAAAAAGCTTAAGGAGGACTGGATCATTAAAGATGCCATTGTACTTGAATGTGTCATACAATTCCAGGAAAGTGACTAGATGAGCATAAGGGTTATCACTAGGTAATCCCCTAAACTCTGCAGATTGTTAGATCATCTGGATTATGCCCAGTTTGATCTTAAAGTTATTAGTAGCAATGGTTGGTCTTTGTATGTTAAAGTGGAGGCCTTGCACAAGAGGGACAGTATAATCCCTTAAAGCCTCGATTTCATGAGCTTGTTGATCATTAGCCATTGTACTAGAGTATTTAGGAACTTAGTTCTTTCTTAACTTTCTGAGCATTTGTTCGATCTTGTTATCGTATGGTAGTAGTTCCAAGTCTCTAGTATGTTGCATGCAATGTCAATAGCACCTGAAATCAAAAATAAGAACTTGAATTAGAATCAAGTAAGCTTATAATGATATTATCAAAATAAAATAAATTTGTTCACCAGCAGGGGCACTAAAAACTGATATAGATTTTACCTACGCATGCACACATATCCTCCTTAAGTAATATAAAGTAAATAGAGATCATTCCCAGTGGGAACAATTTATCTTCTAATGTTAAATACCAATACTATGTAACTTAACTCTAATCAAACACAAGTAAATTCAGAGATTTTAAGTAGTTTAGAAAAAGATATTAAAACTAAGCCCAGGTTCACGAAATCACTCACACTACACCTAATTAAATTTAACTCAATTTAATTTATACAATAGCTTAATATTAACCCAGATTTCTTAATCAATTACTAGCATATTCCTATGTCTAGCAAATATATATTTTCCTTAGTCTAATTCCCTATATTCCTATAAGAGTTATTCTAAGACAAACTCATTAAGAACCAATCTCATAGTTACTTATAATGAAAGAGTTTATTCCTATCTCTTGAATAAATTAGATCATCCAAGTCATATTAACAATCCAAACATAAGCTATATTACCTAAGGTATCCCAAAACTATCTCTCCCAAGTCAATTCCAGAATTCTTAATAAATCTATCTCGTTATCAATCAATTAGAAGCATTAAGAACAAGGCAACATAAATATTAAAACTAAAACATGTATTGAATTAAAACAAAAGCCACATTAGCTACATGTGAGTTCAATTGTAACCTCATAATACAACTACTTCATACTAACTATGGAAAACAAAAACAATAAAGATTAGCAATTACAAGTAAAAAAAAAAATAACAAGAAGGGAGTAGAAGCTAGAAGTTATCACAGCTTTGGGTCTCCTTTAGCTCATTAGCACTCTCTATCATGAGCTCTGGTATATCTCAAAACTTCAGTTTTTACTTTTATTTATATACCTTTTGCTCCTAGTTCAACTGAACTAGGAGTCTTCAAAACCATATGAGAGCACCGCGACGTGACTTTCTATGGTTCTACTGCTCCAAGGGTTTTACACATTCCTACTCGAACTTCAACTTGTCTCGCCACAACCTTGCATTAATGGGGGCCGCGGCGCCAACTTCTTGAATAGTTTATGAAGTCATTCAAATAAGAACCACGACTTTAGATTATTGGCATTGATGTGCATCTTTCTCTTTATGTTTACTGGGCAGGTTGCCTTTACGACATTGCGGCTTAAGTTAGTATGCGCTGCAGCTCCAAGCTCTCTGGTTAACTTGCACTTTCTCCTCATTTTAATTTCTTTCTTTTGGCACGCCACAGCCTAATCTTCTTTGGTACTATGCAATCTTGAATTCCTTTCCTTCTTTCAATTTAACTAAGACACTATAAAGACACCTAAAACAAGTTAAATACCAAAAATTGTAAAACTACTCCTAATTATGATAAAACTCTACAAAACTCCTAAACAATCTAAAACATTAAATTTGACTAACATTCTAACTCAAAACCCTAAAATCTAGCATAAAATACGAATTCAAAGCATAGTAAAATAACTCTTTTTTACAGAGTTATCAGGGTCGTCACTAGTTAATCCTTCAAACTGTGCAGATTGTTGGATTATCTGGATTATCCCTAGTTTGATCTCAAAGTTATTAGCAGCAATAGCAGGTCTTTAAATGCTAGAATGGAGGCCTTGCATAAAAGGGACAGCATAATCATTTAAAGCCTTGTGTTCGTGTGATTGTTGATCATCATCCATTGTACTAGAGTGTTTCAGAACTTGGTTTTTCCTTAGCTTTCTAAGTGGTCATTCTATCTTGGGATCGTACGATAATATTTCCAAGTCTCTAGTGCATTGCATGTAATGCCAATAGCACTTAAAATTAAAAGTAAGAACATGAGTTAGAATCAAGTAAATCGTCCTTAAGTAATACAATGATAGGTAGAAATCATACTCACAATGAATAATTTACTTCCTAAGCAAAGTATCAATATTATACAACCTAATTCTAATCAAGCTAATGCAAATTTAGACATTATCAGGCAAACTATAAAAAGATTAAAACTAACATTTAGGTTCACGATATCCCTTACATTACATCTAATTAACTTTAACTTAATTCAATTCATGCAATAGTTAAATATTAATCCATATTTCTTAATCAATTACTAACATATTCCTACGCCTAGCAATTATATATTTTCCTTAGTTTAATTTTCTATGTTCCTATGAGAATTATCCTAAGACAAACTCATTAAGTGCCAATCTTTCTGGTTTCTTATGGTTAAAGAGTATATTTCTATCTCTTCAACAAATCAAATTATACAAATCGTATGAACAATCCAAACACAAGTTATATTGCCTAAGGCTAATCCTGAAATTGACTCTTCCAAGTTAATCCCAGAATTCCTAATCAATCTAACTGGTATCAATCAATTAGAAGCATTAAGAGCAAGATAACACAAATATTGAAACTAAAACATGCATTAAATTAAAACTAAAGCCACACTAGCTACATGCAAGTTCAATCATAACCCTAGAATACAACTACTCCATACTAACTATAGAAAACAAAAATATAAAAGGCATAACCATTACAAGTAAATAGAAATAACAAGAAATGAGTAGAAGACTAGAAGTTGTCACGATTTCGAGTCTCTTCTAGCTCATTAGGTACTCTTTATCATGAGCTCTGGTATATCCTCAGACTTCAGCCTTCACCTTATTATATAGGCCTTTTGAACCTAGTTAAATTAAACTAGGATTCTTCTAAAGCATATAATAGTGTAACGGGGTAGCATTCTATAGTGCTGCGGCATTGAGGTGCTAAAGCTTCTGTACACTTGTACTCGGATTATAACATGTCAGGCCGTAGCCTCATATTGATGGGCACTATGGTGCCATCCTCTCGGGTTATTACGAAGTAGCCTTTCAAATTTTGTGCCACTACTTTAGTCCACCAGCATTGTGGTGCATCTGTCTCTATCTATTTTATGGGTAGGTTGGATTGGAGATGCTGATAAGGCTATAAAACAGCCTTATTTACATCTCATTTTTATTCATATTATTTGCTTTGTTTTTAAATTTTAGTTGAAGTTTGCTTAAGTTTTTAGTTAAATCCTAGTTAGGTACTTATTGTATTAGGATGTGAATCCGAATACATTTTGACTAGGATTTTGGTTTTTAATATGAGTTCTAATTTATATTAACTTAGTTTACGTGTTTTGAAGATTTCATGCTTATAGGAGTCCCATTAGAAGTCAAATTCAGGCTCAAAACACTCAAAAATTGCAAAATAGTGTGTGCTTCCATAGGAGTTTGGCTCCAAGGCAGCCAGCATCTAGACTCCTAAAAAGAAGCGCCTAGGAGCCCAACATGACTTCCTTCTCCGATTTTTAATGTTGAGGCACAAAACTTCAGTGCTATTGTTCCAGCTCGATTCTTAGTCTAAGTTGAACTCTTTTTAAGAGTTTTGAAGCCTATTTAAAGAGCTTTATGTTGGAGTATCAAAACACACAATTAAGCTAAGAAGCTCTGAAGATTAAGGACAAACAAGAGTGCAAGGAGCAAGAGAAGCTAGGATAGCTAAAGCTTTAAAACTAACGATCTTTATAGTTTTCTTTACTCTACTCCTTCTTTACTTTCTTGTATTTGCTTGAAGTTTTTACTGTTTAAATCTATGTTTACACTACGTACCATAGAATAATTTACTTTTTAGGATTACAATGGAACTTTCATGTAGCTTGACTTAAATTTATGTATGGATTGCTTAGGGTTTGATATTTATGTTATTTATCTCATTCCATGGTTAATGCTACTAATTGCTTGATCATTAATTAAATTGATGTGGTAATTTAGAGAAACTTTGACAAAGGAAATCTAAGTTAGCCTTGAATGATATAACACATGTTTGAATTCATTCAATTAGTTGCTTAAATTTGATTTGCATATAAGATAGACATATACCTGTATACATTGTGTAGCTAATTTAGGTCTAATCTTAATGAATCTAGCTTAACTCAATTCTTATAGAAATATAGTGACTCAGTTAAGTTAGATATTATTATAAGCAACTCGAAAGATACTTATAATTGAAAAAGAACTATAGGTTAATAATTTAGTACCATAACTAAACATGATAAGATAATAATAGTCCAAGTGAAGTGTTAGGGAAGTTGAAACTCTAGGTCTTCTCCATTAAATTCTTAAGTTTAATATGTCATTAGTTAGGTTTAGATTAGATTAGTTTTTCAATAGTAATTTGTTTGTTTAAATAAAGTTAGGATTATGTTAATTTTAGTACTTAGCTAGATATTAGTTACAATTCTCTGTGGGTTCAACACTCTACTTTTTCACTATATTACTTGTTACGATGCATGTACTTGCATGATTAATATCGACAACAAGTTTTTGGCACTGCTTTTAGGAAAAAAAAATTTACTAATTGTAGATAATATTAATACATAGCAATCTTAGTTTTAATTCATAATTCAATTTTATTTTTATTTTTTGCCTTTTATTTTATTGTTCGTTTTGTGAGGTACATTGAAGATGTATACTTAATATTTCAACCTTACATGTTTCACTCAAGATGATTTGGAATCATTCTAAGATGCTTGGAAGAGGTTCAACTATCTAGTAAGTATGTGTCCAACTCACGGCCTACTAAAATGGCTTCAACTCCATACATTTTACAATAGTTTACATGAGAGAACACAGAGAGTAGTTGATAAGCTAGATGGTGGAGACTTCATGGATCTAAGTATAAACAAAGCTTATGAGTTGTTGGCTCATCCCTTCATATCCAAAAGTTAGTCCACACCAATAGAGGAGCCTTTTGAGAAGTTTGAAGAATGGGTACAAAGTTCTCTTCCACCATGTATTTACTTCATAGAAGATGAATCACATGAGCAAATTCACGGTGCCCAACCTATTAAGCATAATTTAGTCATAGAAAAAGAATTCCATGACAAAATCTAAGATGACCAAATTATTAAGTCTCAATTGGAAGACTCTCAAAATGAGGAAAAAACTCAAGACTTGATCCTGGAAGAAAAAGCACAATCTCTTAAGTCTAAATTAGTCACTAAAGAAAATAACTATAAAGATTTTATGTGGCTAACTCTTCCTCCACTTAAATTGGCCACTGAATTTTATGTTAATGAAGATCACATGTGGTCAACTCCTCCACCACTATCCTTGGCATCTTACTTCTACACACAACAAGCAAGATTTCTAAAGCCAAATGATGTTGAGTGCACATGCCAAATACTTCCAAATATTGCCAGGCTTGAGGGCATATTAAATCAAGACCCATATATAGTATTATATGACACTTGCTATGGGTGGAAGCCACTTGTCTGGAAGCAATATTCCAATAGTCAAGCCGATGACTATAAATCAAGTGCTTCTTGGGAGGTAACCCAAGTTACTAAACTTTTTTTTTCTTTTGTTCTTAGTGAGAATTCTCTAACTAAGCGTTGTTTATTTTTGCAAGTTCATCATTTTTTACCTCTTACGAACTGAGATGCTTTTAACAATACCAAAGATTAGTGAGCTTCTCACCATGCTTTAATGCCAGGGAGTATTTCTATCCTTATCCTTTATTTATTTTACACATTAGGAACAATGTTAGGCTTAAATTTGGGTAAGGGTTTTATTGGTGTGCTTGTGTTTTTAAGTTGTTAGTTAGTCAAGATGTTACTATGCTTTTATAATGAAATTCCCTCATCCTATGATAATATTATAGTTTTTATGCGATCTTTGACATTCATATTAAATTCTTAAGTTAGTAGTATTGTGGGATGTGATTTCCAACACATATTATGCACTTGATCTTTTTTTTGGGATTGCTTCTCTCTTGAGGTGAAATCCTAGACAAAACTAAGTTAAAGATATGATTTAGGCAATCTTTGGACCGTTTGAGCCTTTTTAAGCTTACTATATTTTATATTATATCTCTAGTTTACCCTATTAAGCCTATATTTCTTTTTATTTGACACCTACAAAATTTTTGCCTAACCATTTTTGAAATTCCAGTTTTAAACCCTTACTCTTTGGCATGTTGATCATTGTAGGAATATCTTGAGCTATTCTAAGAAAGGAAGAAAAGTTGGAATTATTAAAAGGAAAAAAAATAGATTGTATATATTTGTGCCTCTTGATTACCTTTATATTCATAATAAAAAGAAATAAGTTTGGGGGTAGGACAAGACTTTAAAAAAAAAAACCAAAAGAAAAAAAAGCCAACAAAGTAGAAAAAATACATGCAGTGGTGAAATGAAAAAGGTATGCCAAGAGGGTATTACTTGGGTTGTGGAAAAAAAAAAAAATCTCTTCAAAAGTCTAGAGTGATTTATGTGCTTAGGGTAACTTGAGCGTTAAATATACTTTTATCATACCGTTACCCTATCCTATATTACAAGCATAACAAAAACCTATTGATTCTTGATTTAGTAGAGTCTACATTAGTGGAGAGAAAGTTGAAAAGAAACCTAATGGTTAAATTGGGATGTAGTTAGACATAAACTTATCCTGATTGCTTCCATTCCTTGGTAAAAGATCATTCACTTACAGACATAGGAAATCCATTTGAATTTGTTGCTTGCTCTGGAATTGAAAAATGAATTTGAATGATACTTAAGGTTGACATTTAGTTAATGCTCATGTGAAACTTTTGAGCGTATGTTGGAGATATCATTATTTTAGTGTGAAGCATTTGTGGCTGTTTGTTTTCGTTTGTGTTTTAATTTGTCTTTTGATCGAGGACTAGAAAAACATTAAATTTGAGGGTGTGAAAAGTCTACGAAATAACCTTATTTACATGTCTTTTTTATTCAATTATTTGCTATATTCTTGAGTTTTAGTTGAAGTTTGCTTAAGTTTTTAGTTAAATCTTAATTTAGTCCTTATCATATTAGGATGTGAATCCTAATTCATTTTCACTAGGATATAGGTTTTTAATGTGAGTTTTAACTTATATTAACTTAGTTTATATGTTTTGAAGGTTTCATGCTTATAGGAGTCCCATTAGAAGTCAAGTTCAGGCTCAAAACAGTTAAAAATTGCAAAACAGTATGTGCTACCAAAGGAGTCTGGTTCCTAGGTGCTAGAAAAGCAGTGCCTAGGCGCTTAGGAAAGAGGCAGCCAACTCCTAGGTGCTCAATATGACTACTTTCTCAGATTTTTAGTGCTGAGGCACCGGAACTTCAATGCTGCAGCACCAGCTCGATTCCTAGTCTAAGTTGAACTCTTTTTGAGAATTTTGAAGCCTAGTTAAAGAGGTTTATGTTGGGAAACCAAAACACACAATTAAGCTAAGAAGCTCTGGAGATTTTAAGAGGCAAACAAGAGTGCAATGAGCAAGGATAACTAAAGCTTGAAGATAAATGATCTTTATAGTTTTCTTTATTCTACTCCTTCTTTACTTTCTTGTATTTTCTTGATGTTTTTATTGTTTAAATTCATGTTTATAGTAAGTAGCATGGAGCAATTCCCTTTCTAGGATTACAATGAAACTCACATATAGCTTGACTTAAATTTGTCTATGGATTGTTTAGGGTTTGGTATTTATGTTATTTATTTCATTCCATGCTGAATGCCTCTAATTACTTGATCACCAATTAAATTGATTTGGTAACTTAGAGGAATCTTGACGAAAGAAGTTTAGATTTAGCCTTGAGTGATATAGCACATGTTTGAATTCATTCACCTAGTTGTTTAAATTTGATTCGTATGTAGGATAAACATATACCTATATACCTTGTAACCAATTTAGGTCTAGTCTTAATGAATCTTGCGTAATTTAATTTTTATAAACAATAGTGAATTGGTTAAGTAAGGTATAATTATAAGAAATTCAAAAGATACTTATAATTGAATAAGAACCCTAGGTTATTAATTTGGTACCATAGCTAAGCATGATAAGATAATAATAATTCAAGTAAAGTGTGAGGGAAGTTGTAACTCTGGGTCTTCTGCATTAAGTTCTTAAGTTTAATGTGTCGTTAGTTAGGTCTCGATTAGATTGGTTTTCAACCCTAATTTGTTTATTTGAATAAAGTTAGGATTGTGTTAGTTTTAGTACTTAGCTAGATATTAGTTACAATTCCTCGTTGGTTTGACTCTACATTTTCACTATATTACTTGTTACGATAAGTGCACTTTTGTGATTAATATTGACAACAGACGCCGCGGCTTTAGGTTATAGGCTCTGCGGTGTAAAGCTCTCTGCCTGATTTGTGTAATTCTTGTTTTAATGGCACCGCGACTTAACTTTGTCATGCCACGATACAAGTCTCTTGTCCTGATCCATCAACTTTTCCCTTCTCACGCTGTCGCGCTATCTTCCTTGGTGCTACCTTCAATTCTTCTCTCCTTTTTGTTTAGAACAGACACTACAAAGACACCTAAAACATTAATTAACAAGGGTGAGTCACAAAGACTCCACGAGTACACAGTATATGTATAGCAGACAGGGAAACAATCCAAAGCATGAATGATTTACCAATAAATAATTTATATAAAGATACAATGATACATTGAAAAACGTAAGCAATAAATCGTTGCTAACAACCATCTAGTGAAAAAGTTATAACTGAAATCTGTAAACAAAGTAAATTAATCATTTGTCACAACCATTTTACAAAAAACACCTATAGGCATTATACTGTCACACCCCTCAAAAAAGCTTGACTGGCCGGAGGATTGGATAACTAAATCTTCGTAACCCTGACTTCGAAACAAAATAACAAACATGACTCTTGGCCCATCCAAAGGATAAAAGTAACTTTTATAAATAGAAGTTCATTGTAAATTTTATTTTCTAAAACAGTTAACAATTTGCTGAAAAATTTTGGCAGAGGTCCCCAACAACATGGAACATGCCTCAAAATACAAACACATATGCTCATGATCTCATGCAACAATAACACCAAGACAACAAGGAGCTTCGCTTCGTCCACATCCTAATCAAGACAAATAACTAGACTCTTACATTATACCAAAATTAGACACCTCATAGTTCTAGTGTGACTACAAACTTTCATCCTGGAAATACCTTGCCGTACTTAATCAGCAAGTCACAAGCTCAGTGACACCATGTACCGAACTCCTATCACTAAAAAAATATCCATGAGAGAGGGGTGAGTCCTATGGACTTCGTGAGTGAAAAATCGTACCAAAAGGTACTAGCATCACACAACACAAGTGTATAACATATATAGTAACATCATGTAACATTGTTCATATCTTAATTCATATTACACATATACATTGTAATCATCATAAATTCATAATTTACATGATACACAGGATCACAAATTAATCAAACCAATAATATCATGCAAAGCAACCAAAGGGCCAACGAGTAACCCAGCCTTACACAACATTATCACCCCCTGCAGGGCATTTATGCCCATGCACAACAAATTAATCTCTGTAGAAATTAATCAGAATTTCTTGTGATTTTAAATCAAAATATCCTAGGTGCACCTGGATTTTAATTTTGGAGATAAAAATCAGTTCTCTGAAAAAAATAATTCATTTGTTGGCCCTTATCAACCACAGACAATTTCAAACAAGCATGATTCAAATAACTCACTAACACATTTATTTAAATACACATACAATTACACATAATAATCTAGCCTCTAAAAGCAACAATTAACCACTCACCATTTACCACTCTTCTTTATTACTTCCTCTTGCATTCATGCACGTCATTGACTCAATAACACTTTCCAAAGCTACAATTAAATTTTTCCAAATAAGGCACTCATATAATTTCTAGTTGCCAATCTCTAATTCCGATGCTTATAGAAATCTCATACTTGGGAATTAAATTAAAAAAACTTTTCAATCTAGTTTTTCTTTAGCACTCTACTCCTAATTCATCCGTTAAGAACCCCTAACATCAGTTTTACCAAAACTATTATAGTTAGGACCCGAAAATCACAACCATGCCTTCCCACACTTCCAAAATACACACAACATAGAATTAAGATCTAAACCACTCCAAATTGTCCCTCAATATGTTAGGAACAACTTTTATTTAGATGTCCTAAGCTAATTTAAATCACAACCTCTAACAAAGTCTCGAAAACACTAGAGATACAGAATTTCCCTATCATAATTTCTCTAACTTATAAAATCTACCTTGCTTCCCCCTCATTTACCACTCAACCCACATTCTCATCGCTTTACCTACACTAATCACCATTTGTTCATACTCACTACTCATTTCTCATACATTCATCTTAGACTTAATTAATTATTCACAATGATCAAAAGCCTAAATTACATAACTTTATTAATTAAGTATATAATTAATTACCCTATATATATCCTTTGCTTTTAACCTCTATTCAAATTTATGAGGAAAAATAATAATAATCCAGAAAAAAAAAAACAAAAAAAAACAAAAACAAAACAAAAAACAAAGATCTGCTTATGATTAAAGACTGAATTCTTAAACACCTCCACTATGTCTCCACTAGAAAAACATAAATTGTAAGTCTCCTTGTTAATCACTATCACCATAGATCATTATCAATGACATAAAAGTCATCGTGACTTAACGGACTATAAGAAACTAATTTCCAATCAACACTCTAGAAGCATTTTTATTTTATTTTTTTAAATTTTAGTCCAGCATCTTTCTCTCACCATCCTATGTGAGCCATTAAAACCAAGCTATCAGTAATATTTATTGATAGGTTACATGTTAATTGAAATTTGAAAGTAGTATTATTTTATTTTAAAACTTCATGTTAACTATTTGAAATGATTTAATAATTCTAATTCTTTGATTCAAACTTAATCTAGTTAAAGTCCATGATTTATATCTAACTACTCATTTCACTTTCTTACTTGAACTAAAAAGAATTCCAAACAATTCATCTAATTAAGAAATTACAACACCTAAATTAACATAAATAACTAAAAGTTCAAAGGTACTAACATTTCTGCACCTATTCCACTTGTAATAATAACACCTTAAAATCAAACTTAGTTCTCAAGATTACCCTTTTTAACGCTTGAAATAAGGAATAGTTTAAACCCCCACAAACTTCATAACATGTATGGGAGCATATTGGCTGCCTCTCTTCATAATACCCATAGGATAGCATGAAGGATGCCAAGAAAATTGTTATGGGACAAGGTAGAGATGGTTGATAAGCTTTTCTCCCTCACAGCTTAAACACACCAAAACATAACATAGTAACAACCTCTATCACATCAACTTACAGCCCCAAATTTTGACACTCATATACCTTACACACACCATAACTTTTAGCACTCATGGATAGGAAAAATAATCCACACAAATGGCTAGAATTTCTGTTCTAAAACATCACACACCTACTTATTTATCTAGAAGCAACTCCTAAAGAGTTTTAAAGATCACGGTTAGCTCAACACTCTCCATGGATGAACTTGTTTCA